>CM035113.1:67588182-69050682 GCA_020205505.1 Panax japonicus | reverse complement strand
GGAATCTGTTTTTTTACCATTTTTTATCAAGAAGAAAAGGAGGTAATGCAGATCACCTGTGCTTTTATTAATGCATCTGTGTTGCCTTTTCCTAAAATATTAACTATAATGTAAAGTGAGGGTTGTCTACTTGTCTTCAAGTTTCTGTAAGAACGAGCTGTTTTAATCTCTCATGAGAAATGTTATAGAACATCATGCTATTTGTGTAATGTGTATATGAATATTAAGCTCGTCTCTCATTTTGTAGTTGTAACTTGAAAGCATAATTTTTTTTAAAAGGATCATTATTGAAATTTTGAGTTTTTGATAAGTGATAACTGAATTACTGATTATAATGGCAATAGATAGAAGTATAGAGATTGATCTCTGTTTTTCTTGAATGTTAGGTTCTGAGAGAAAATCCCATGAACAAACAGTTGAATTCAAGGCCTTATCGATTGAGTTAAGTGACCACAAGATAAACAATCAATTGTCGATAGAGTTTATACTCATCAAGAAAATGGAAACCACAATACCCCAGTTGACGCAGTTCTAATTTTTGGGGATTCTTTCGGTGACTTTGAGGAAGATAGGATGTCCATAATAGAGCAGCTCAAGGTTTTAGAAGATAAGCTTTTAACATTGAGTGAAGATGAACAACATTTGAAGGATTTAAGGCCAATTGGGCGTTTTTATCAAGAGAATGGCAAACATTTGGATGAGAGTTCTGATTTCAATGGTGAAGAAGCTAATGGGCTGGAAAATAGTTATTACACCAAGGAAATGAATGGGAAACATCACCAAGAAGAAAGAATTATGGGTGCAAAAACAAAGAGACTTCTTCCTCTTTTTGATGCAGTTACTGGAGAAAATGAAAATGGGGTATTGAATGGACATGACAATGGTTTTGAATCTGTTGTCACGAGATTTGAATTAGAGGACAGGTTAACCTCGAGTCAAATGTACTTTCTATTCTATTGTCGTGGAAATTATTTTTAATCAAAATTTGACCATACATGTGAGCAACCATACTGTTTTTTTATTATTTTGATTCTTACTATCCTTGCAATCATATATGGGATTCCTAAATTTTTTTGTTTCAGGCTGATGTTGAGACAGATGAGGTTTATGCTCAGATGACTCTGCAACCGCTAAACCCAGTATGTCATGCCGACTTGGTCAAGTTCTGCTCTGCTTGTTTTTTATTATTTTTTTTATTATTAATTATATGTATCTGTAGGAAGAGGAAAAGGAGGCATTCCTTCCAGCAGACTTGGGTAACCCCGGCAAATAGCCAACTAATTATTTCTGTAAAACATTGACGGCTAGCGACACAAGTACTCATGATGGTTTTTCAGTCCCTCGTCGCACAGCTGTAAAAGTTTTCCCTCAATTGGTACATCTTTAGTCTAAAAATGGTTTGTTTTTAGATACCCTTTATTTGACTACCTTGTAATGTAACATTATGTTTTTAGCTTATAGGACTTCTCCCAGCAACCTCTTGCTCAAGAGTTGATTGCAAGAGATCTACATGATAATGAATGGAAATTTAGACATATTTCGTGGTGAGTTTTATTAACAAAAACTTATTTTACAGAATTAGGAAGCAACATCATCTATTATTTGTTATGGTTATTATCACTTTTAAAATTGTACTGGGCCTTTTCAGTAGTAATTTGTTTACAATCAGTTTTATCACTGTCTATATTGGTTTCAAGTCACCTTGTTTTCTCTCATGTATAGCTGATCTTGTTTTCTCTCACGTATAGTTGTTGTAGACGACAATCAGGGATTTGTCTTCTTTTATTGTTTTGCTCCTAAAATTTTCTTTGTTTCAGTTTTAATAGTTCGAAGTCATTTTTTGGTTGATTTTTTGATGTTTGGAAACTAGATGGATGTCATTTGAGTTTGTTTGTACTAATTTGCTTCTTCAATTAAAATGCATAACAATGTGAAATATTTTTTGAGTATTCTAAACTGAGTCTGCTTTGTACAGTTCATTTGAATTGAGTCTCATTTGTTTCATTATTTTTATGTTAATAGTGCATGTTGAAAGGGAATGCAGGATCTTTATATTGAGTGAGAGTTTTGACATTTTAGTATTCTGTATACCTCACTGAATTGAGGTTGTATAAAGATTACTTGATGATAATAGTCATTTGTGTCATGTTTTCCTTTTCCAGTTGTTTGCTTATGATGTTGTGTATGTTTGCTTTATATTTTTTTTGTTTATGTGAGTTTAAATGCTATGAAATGCTTTACATGGCTATGTATTATTGGGTTTTTAGTTTATGGTTAATTGAATGGTTCTGTTTGTAGGGTTATGGAGCACAATCTGCTGAAGAGAAACAATGGCTTTTTAAACTAATGAGAAACGTTAATCTAAACAGGGAATCTGGTTCTGAGCCATATACTCCAACTGCCCAAAGTTCCGGTGGAATTTCTTTGTCAGATGGATTTTATTCTCCTGAGTTTAGGGGGGATTTTGGAGCTGGTCTTTTGGATCTTCATGCTATGGATGACACAAAACTACTAACTGACGTATGAAATTGTTTATTGATTTTTTTTAATTGTTGGAAAATCATTTTTCTGGTTATAAAGTTTCCTATTGTATGTTTTAAGTGCTATGAGAATTCTATGAATGCAATAGAAGTGACTTAACTTGATTGTATTGCATAACACTCGTTGTGGGTGATTGTGAGTTTTCAGTTACCTTGCCATAGTTCTGTACCACGCGGGAGATATGGCTGGGGCCATAATCCAACAGCACAAGGAACTTATTATAAATGAAATGTGCCTTGGTCTGGACCATCCTGATACTTATTGTATATCTTTTGGTGAATTTTTTTAAGAATGTTTGTTTTCTTTATTGATATAATTTACATGCATTAGATTACTTGGAGCAAGCTGGGTATGACTCTGGTAACCATATAGAAGACCTGAAAAGCGCATTCCTTGATGCGGCAGCTATTTAACAATCAAAAACTTCAAGCTGCATGTCCACTTCCATTTGATGAGGCCAAATTGTGGCAAGGACAAAATGGTCCTGAACTGAAGCAACAGATTCAAAAACAATTTAGAGATATTAGGTTTCTACCTGAACTTTTCATTGGAAAAAACAAAATAAAATTATGTTTCGCATAAAAGGGCTAACTTGCCTTTGCTATCCTGATTTTAGAGGACCTTCAAGATTATATTGCCACCTGTGATATGCTTAACATGACATCAATTGATATATGATTCTGTGAAAGCAGATCCATCATATTGTCATACTCTATCCACTATTCAAGTCATCACAGGAACTGTATGAAGTTTCAAAATTGTTCCTTTTTATCTTGATAATTTATTTAATTATGTTAAACATAGTTGTAACTATGACTTTTCATGTTGTAGTACCCTGATGGACTGTGTAGGATGTGAGAAATGTCGCCTGTGGGGAATGCTGCGGGTTCTTGGTCTTGGAACTGGCGTTAAACATCCTCTTCTCAGTTGATGGTCAAAATAACCCAGCTCAGCCCGTGAGTTTATGTGCTACTTTTTTTTATGGTTTCCAAAATATTCTTGCATCATTTCTACAATCCCTCTTTACATCAATCCTTGCATCATATGGTATCTTCAGAGATATCACCACCCTAAGTTATTAGGAAAAAATAATATACAAACTTATTGCATATGTTGACAGAATTAAAGAATGACAAATGACTAACACCTATAACAGCATTACTACATAGATTAAGAAAATAGTTTACCATGATAGTTATCAAGATAAATGAATAAACTTTAAAAGACGATTACAATTACGGGTCTATAAAAAAATAATTTCTTCTGTTTACTTTTTCCCATTTTGAGAAACAGGGGAAGAGATGAAAAGAGAAGGATTTCAACCTTCTCACTTTAAACAGAAGAATAAAAAGAGGCAGAAAGTCAGAAACTCTAGGCAAAGTTCTCCGAAACTATAAAGCTGTTTGTATTGTTATTAAAGCTTTTCAGTCTTCTATCCTAGGTTAATTTTTTTATGTATACATATACATTCTGGAAGATATCAAGACTAAAAACATACCATCAGCAGGCTCAATCGACAAGAGATTTGCAACATATGCGGCTGCAACATCTTAAGCCCTCTAGATCATCAGGGGCATCTTCTGAAATTTCTCCTACATCACACCCTGATATAATTTCAGTCAGCATTATAGGTTTTGATTGAAGAACTGTGGTAGCTTTAGATGGTTAATTTGTAAAGATAGTGAATGATTATGTAGTGGATGATTTTATTAAGTTAATAATATTTTAGTTTTTTTTATTTTTGCCATTATTTGTTATGGGGACATTGAGCCAGTCAGGTACACAAAAAGAATTTCAAATTTTGATTTGACAACAATATAATTCGTTATCAAAGCATTCAATAAGTTTTAATATAGCAACAATTTTTTATACATTTAGCAACAATTTTTCGTTTCTAATGACATTAAAAATATAATATTTGGTAACGAAAAATTAACCTAATAACAACGGAGAGGATATTGTTACTAATACTAAAATAAAAGGTAACATTTTTTATCGTTGCAAATCATATTAACTTTCGTTGCACATATAAAGAAATGGCAACATATAATGTCGTTGCTAATCGACGAATTTCGTTGCTATTGAAAAATAACCAGCAACAAACATTTTCGTTGCTGATTCTGTAAGACCCCAAATTATTATTAATGAAATTTAATTTTTTCTATTTATTATTTTGAAATAATAAGGGTTGATTTGATTAATTTGGTTAGTTATGGGTAAAATGCGCAAATATTTTAAATAAGCATGTGGTTATAAAATATTCATTGTTATCGAGGAATATTCGTTTGGTCGTGGAATATTCTTGCTGTCGAAGAATATTCGTACGACGACGCAGTCTTTTGTGGGCCCCATAACAGAAAGTGATTGGATGAAGAAAACGACAAGTATGAGTTGTTTATAAATAGCGGCGTAGTTGTTACCGTTAATACTGTTGGAATACCCGGTGGTTAAAACACAGTAATACGCATTGTTGCACAGTAGCACACGGTATTGCACCAATTATTGATTCTTACGTAAGAAGGCACTACTCAATAATAGTTACAGTAATTACTGTTTAGTATTTTATTTTATTGATTCAATAATTAATGCATTGATATTTTATATTACTGTTGTTTCAATAAATTGTCATTACACAGTATTTTCCATTATCGAAGCAATAATTCATATTATCTGAATAATATTATTAGATAACGTTATTGGCAATGTCTAGAAAGTTCTGTCTAAGGAGAGGTTTGGTCACCTAATTGCGCGCCAGTAAGGAGAAATTCTTATTGGAAAGCCCCCTCTTTCCTGGGAACAGCATGGTTGCAAGTACTGTGATTCTGTAATATTATTTGTGAATAATTAATTATTAATTCATATGATGAGGAAAATATTGATTTCATGTGGATATAGATGGAGAAAAATTTTAATGTGACAATTGTTGAAAATTAATATTTTATCTTTTTCTGATAAAATAATTCATTTAAATATATTATTATATTTTAATAATATAATAATGATGATATTTTTACAATGAATGTGGGATATATGAGTATATGAGGATGAGGAGTATTTTTGTTGCAAAAGTTGTTTAAAACATGTTAAACATGTCTGTGGGCCCATTTCTTGACTGAAATTTGATTATAGCCTATAAAATCGCCCGTTTATGGATTTTGGTCAATTTCTGTTTGGAATTTGGAAAAACTTTCTTTTGTAAAGTTGTAGAGAATTGAATTTCCTATAAAAACTTGTGAGTTTTGAATTTTTCTGATAAAAGAGCTATTTATTATGAATTATTGAAGTTCTGGAGTTCCGAAATAATTGATTTTTGGAAGTTTTAATTATTTTATAAAAGAAAAACGTTTTTTAGATGTGTGAGCCTCATTTTAGATGTGTTAGGTTGTTGATTTCAGATTCTCAAAGGTTGGCGTAGACAAATTTTTATAAATATATATTATTAATTTATTAAAATTTCTACTTTGGTGTTCTAAGCATTTTCCTATAAATAGGTGCTTAGGTTAGAATTGAAAATCACACCAGAAACTGAAGTTTTCTCTCTCTATATTATCGAACGTATTCTTGTGAGTATTTTGAGTATACTTTGAGTTTTGCTATACGGTGCAAGTTCAAGTCATAGCCTATATCCAGTGTTTCAACTAGAAGTATTGTCTTTCGAGGTAAGGGATGTTATTTTCTTCTCAAATGATATTATTTCTTCAATATCATTATGCTGAAATATTGGTTGAAACTTTTTATCAAATTTAGAACTATTTCATGTCGGGGTTACTATTTATGAGTTATTATTCATGAGTTACTATTCATGAGTTACTATTCATGAGTACTATTCATGAAGCATGATGCTGTTTTTTATGAAATTTCTATCTTTTGGTGTCGGAGTTACTATTCACGTATACGGCACTATTCACGTATACGGCACTATTCACGAATACGGCACTATTCACCGAAAAATAAAATTTCTTCTTTTCGTCCAAAATATCTATTCTGGATACTTGCTTTGATTGTATCCATGTTTTGATCATTCTTGAATTTTACTCCACTCTGATTACTTATGAAGTATTTTTGAACTTGGATTGTTTAAAATACGAATCCTTAATATTTATTCTTTTGTTTCAGTGGATTCGTTTCCTTTAAAATAGTTTTCATCATCCTCAGTCCTAAATTATGAAATTACTGAATATCTTTGGCCTGTAGTGCAAAGATGAATGATTTCTTGATGAATATCTTTTGCCCGTAGTGCAAAGATGAACAGGTGTTGAGATGAACATGACCGACTGATTAATATCTTTAGTCCGTAGTGCAAAGATGAACAGGTGTTTAGATTAACATGACCAACTGATGAATATCTTTGGCCTGTAGTGCAAAGATGAATATTTGATTCCAGATATATATTGATTGATGTTACAGGGATAAAATATCGACGATGAACTTTTAAATTCATATATAGAAGATAGTAGTTTGCATTCTCTACTTAACTCTTCTAATGAATTGTTGTTTCCGCTACAGTTGTTGATTTAAAACTGGTTGTCTATTGTATTCTATTAGACTTTTCCCTATTGAAGACTAACGATAATTTGTTATTTATTATCTTAGTCATAATATTCTTTACTGGGCTAGTTGAGCTCACCCTTTTCCTTTTTTTTCCATTTTTCTTCTCAGGAGGCGAGAATGTAGCGAGTACTAGTCGGGGTATGGAATGAAGGTTCTAGAAAGAGTTGTTTAGTAGTCCTCACCATTTTTATAAAATAATGTATCAATAATTATGATGGGGATTTATTTTCTTGTGGATATTGTCTAGACGACAATATCTGTATTTAAACTCATAGTTTATATGTTGTAATAATAAAGTTGTAGTTATTTCTGTACCATGTATTTGGCGACTCAGAATAGGTTGGGTGGATTGGACCTATTTTGGGGGCATCACATTTGGTATCAGAGCTTAGGGATATGATCTCTGACGGAGATCGGGGAATAGAACTAGGAGGGGAGAGACGAGTAAATCCTTCGCTAGTGTGTCCTACCTAAGCTTATTTGTTAGTTGGTCAGTATATAGGGATATTATGTGATATATTGATTTTCTTAATTAAACCTTGTTTTATGACAGTATTTGAGAATGTCGACTGAGAATATTAACAGTGGAAATGAGACCGTGGAGATGCATGTACTCACCAACGAGGAGAACGTGCAACAGGTTGGCAATGTACCTCCTGTGAACAACACCACTGAGCAGATGATGCACGAGGGGATGTTTAGAAGCTTTTTGTAGTTCATGCAAAATCAGACGAGGGAGACTCGTGTTCAAAATACAGGAGAAAATGATATCAATTCATGGGTGGTCACAGCCAAGCAGTTCAAAGAGTTGGGACAACCAGAATTCTAGGGAAAGCCGGATCTGATTATGGCAGAAACATGGGTCAAACAAATTACCAAGATATTCGATGTCTTGGGATGCACGGAGGAACAGAAAGTTCCACTCGCTACTTTTATGTTTCGTTGCGAGGAAGACTACTGGTGGGAGTCTGTGAAGCATACACATCCAGCCGCACTCAGCATGTCATGGGAGACGTTTCAGAAACAGTTCAATGACAAATACTTTCCTGAAAGTATTTGCCATATGAAAGAGGTAGAGTTTATTAGACTATAACAAAACAACATGACGGTGTCCCAGTACGAGGCGAAGTTCGCGGAGTTATCCAGGTTTGCACCTCATTTGGTGGAGAATGAGGAACGTATGACGCGGATGTTTCTGAGAGGTTTGAAACCCGGCATACGTCAGTATCTCATTTCTCATAAATTTTCTCTCTATTCAAATGTTGTCAACATGACTCAGTTGTTAGAGCGAGATAACGAGTACATTCAACCGAGGGACCATAACCAGGATCATACCGAAGATAGCAGTCATCAGAATAACGATAACCAGCGGAGAAAGAAGAATACGGACAAAGGCGGTAACCACTCTGGTGGTAATCGTGGCCTTAAAAATAGAAGAAGCGAGTCGGGAGGAGATTTTAAAAAGAGGATATTCAACAACAACCATGTGAAGACGTCAGTGCCAGTAGCAACTGGTTCCAAGGGAGGAGAAAGACCACCGGTCGTATGTTACAAATGCGGGAAAGAAAGAAATATCAGCCCAAACTGCGCACAACAGTTTAAGGTATGCTATAATTGTGGAAAAGAAGGACATATAGCTCGAGATTGTACGGTATCGAAACCCAATCCAGCGGGAATGGTGACTCAAAAGGATGTCCAAGAAAAGTCAAAGTCAACGGTTCCTGGAAGAGCGTTTGTCGTGACCGGTCAATATGTGAGGAACCCGAACGAAGTTAGCACGGGTTAGTTAATTATAAATTCTTGCGAAGTTTATACCTTACTAGATACCGGTTCTACCCATTCTTTTATCTCTCTTGCTTGCGCTCAACATTTAAACTTGATTCCGGAGAAGTTAGACTTTGACCTATCCGTGGAAACTCCGTTAGGAGAAACTTTCGTTATATCCACTGTTTATAAATCTTATTTGATCCAAGTTGGCACCATCACATTACTTGTTGACCTTATTTCTTTAAAGATACTTATTTTTGATGTGATTTTAGGGATTAATTGATTGATTAACTACTCATCATGCCAAAATTGATTGCTTTTCGTAAGGTTGTTAGTTTTCATATTCCTAAGCAACCTGTTATTCGAATTCAAGCAATCAAACCATTGTAGTCAAACATTTTCATATCAAGCCAAGAGGTCATTCGTTTATTACGGATGTCAAGTTTTCTTAGTCCATGTTATGGACTTGAATAAAGACACATCAGATTTTAATAATATTCCTGTTGTTATTGATTTTTCCTGACGTATTTCTTGAAGAATTTCTTGGCTTACTCCCAAAGTGTGATATTGAATTTTGTATCGACTTTGAACCCGGTACGAAACCCATTTCTAAAATCTCATATCGAATGGCTCCTATTGAACTTTAGGAGTTAAAAATTGAACTATAGAATTTGGTACCTGAGCCTTTATCTGGTGACTTCCTTTGTGGAATGCACCGAAGCCAGACTCTCCGTAGGGGACGACATATTTGTGCGGTAGTAAACTGATAGGTGTCATAGTGACGTGCTATCCAAGATTGGGATATGAGTCACAGTTGAGAGCAACATAAGTCAGTAATCGAAATACGTAGCTTTCTATGCTTAGCTGGTTATTATCAAAGATTTTATGGAAAGATTTTCTCGAATCGCTATTCCATTAACGCAGTTAACTCGTAGAGATTCAAAGTTTGAATGGAGCAAGGAATGTGGGAAGAGCTTCGTAGAACTCAAGAAGAGATGCATTTCAACACGTGTTCTAACCATGCCATCCTGGAAAAGCGAACGTGGTAACTGACGTGTTGAGTAGAAGATCGTATACAAGTACGAGTACGATATTATCAAAGACTCATTTCGGATAATAATAGAGATGAAGATGAAAACTCTAGGTACCCACGTGATGATATACGAGTATAATCGACTTTAATCGATAAAGTTAAAGTTGTTCAAGCTACACACCGGAGCTGATGAATTGAAAGAAGGAGGTGCAAGAAGTTGTTATTTCAAAAGCGAGAATCGGTGAGGTGAGGAAAGCTCAAACCTTCGATTTATTAATCCATTTGAAATTCTCGATTGAATAGGAATTGTGGCCTATAGACTCGTTTTACTTCCAAGTATGATGCGTGTTCATAACGTTTTTCACGTATCGATGTTACGTAAATATGTGGACGACCCGAACCACGTCATTGAGTTAGAACCGGATGAGATAGCCGAAGACTTAACGTACGAGGAGCTACCTGTCAAGATCTTGGATAGGAAAGAACATGTCCTATGTACCGAGATTATATCACAAGTTAAAGTTTTGTGGAGAAACCATGTTATTGAGGAAATGACATGGGAGTTGGAAACGGAAATTAAAGCGAGGTATTCTCATCTTTTCGAAACACCAGGTACATACGTCAATTTCGAGGACTAAATTTCATAAGGAGGGGAGGTTGTAAGACCCCAACTTATTATTAATGAAATTAAATTTCCTCTATTTATTATTTTGAAATAGTAAGGGTTGATTTGATTAATGTGGCTAGTTATGGATAAAATGCGCAAATATTTTAAATAAGCATGTGGTTATAAAATATTCATTGTTGTCGGGGAATATTCGTTTGGTCGTGAAATATTATTGCTGTCGGAGAATATTCGTACGACGACGCAGTCTTTTGTGGGCCCCATAACAGAAAGTGAGTGGATGAAGAAAATGACAAGTATGAGTTGTTTATAAATAACGGCGTAGTTGTTACAGTTAATACTGTTGGAATACCCAGTGGTTAAAACACAGTAATACGCATTGTTGCATAGTAGCACACGGTATTGCACCAATTATTGATTCTTACGTAAGAAGGCACTTCTCAATAATGGTTACAGTAATTACTGTTCAGTATTTTATTTTATTGATTCAATAATTGTTGCATTGATATTTTATATTACTGTTGTTTCAATAAATTGTCATTACACAGTATTTTCCATTATCGAAGCAATAATTCATATTATCTGAATAATATTATTAGATAACGTTATTGGCAATGTCTAGAAAGTTCTGTCTAAGGAGAGGTTTGGTCACCTAATTGCGCGCCAGTAAGGAGAAATTCTTATTGGAAAGCCCCCTCTTTCCTGGGAACGGCATGGTTGCAAGTACTGTGATTCTGTAATATTATTTGTGAATAATTAATTATTAATTCATATGATGAGGAAAATATTAATTTTATGTGGATATAGATGGAGAAAATTTTTAATGTGATAATTGTTGAAAATTAATATTTTATTTTTTTCTGATAAAATAATTCATTTAAATATATTATTATATTTTAATAATATAATAATGATGATATTTTTACAATGAATGTGGGATATATGAGTATATGAAGATGAGGAGTATTTTTGTTGCAAAAGTTGTTTAAAACATGTTAAACATGTCCGTGGGCCAACTTCTTGACTGAAATTTGATTATAGCCTATAAAATCGCCCGTTTATGGATTTTGGTCAATTTCTGTTTGGAATTTGGAAAAACTTTCTTCTGTAAAGTTGTAGAGAATTGAATTTCCTATAAAAATTCGTAAGTTTTGAATTTTTCTGATAAAAGAGCTATTTATTATGAATTATTGAAGTTCCGGAGTTCTAAAATAATTAATTTTTGGAAGTTTTAATTATTTTATAAAAGAAAAACGTTTTTAGATGTGTGAGCCTCATTTTACATGTGTTAGGTTGTTGATTTCAGATTCTCAAAGGTTGGCGTAGATAAATTTTTATAAATATATATTATTAATTTATTAAATTTTCTACTTTGGTGTTCTAAGCATTTTCCTATAAATAGGGTGCTTAGGTTAGAATTAAAAATCACACCAGAAACTGAAGTTTTCTCTCTCTATATTATCGAGCATATTCTTGTGAGTATTTTGAGTATACTTTGAGTATTGATATACGGTGCAAGTTCAAGTCATAGCCTATATCCGGTGTTTCAACTAGAAGTATTGTCTTTCGAGGTAAGGGATGTTATTTTCTTCTCAAATGATATTATTTCTTCAACATCATTATTCTGAAATATTGGTTGAAACTTTTTATCAAATTTGGAACTTTTTCATGTCGGGTTTACTATTCATAAGTTACTATTTACGAGTTACTATTCATGAGTTACTATTCATGAGTTACTATTCATGAGTACTATTCATGAAGCATGATGATGTTTTTTGTGAAATTTCTATCTTTTGGTGTCGGAGTTACTATTCACGTATACGGCACTATTCATGAATACGGCACTATTCACCGAAAAATAAAATTTCTTCTTTTCGTCCAAAATATCTATTCTGGATACTTGCTTTGATTGTATCCATGTTTTGATCATTCGTGAATTTTACTCCACTCTGATTACTTATGAAGTATTTTTGAACTTGGATTGTTTAAAATACGAATCCTTAATATTTGTTATTTTGTTTCACTGGATTCGTTTCCTTTAAAGTATTTTTCATCATCCTCAGTCCTAAATGATGAAATTACTGAATATCTTTGGCCTGTAGTGCAAAAATGAATGATTTCTTGATGAATATCTTTGGCCCGTAGTGCAAAGATGAACAGGTGTTGAGATGAACATGACCGACTGATTAATATCTTTGGCCCGTAGTGCAAAGATGAACAGGTGTTTAGATGAACATGACCAACTGATGAATATCTTTGGCCTGTAGTGCAAAGATGAATATTTGATTCCAGATATATATTGATTAATGTTATAGGGATAAAATATCGACGATGAACTTTTAAATTCATATATAGAAGATAGTAGTTTGCATTTTCTACTTAACTCTTCTAATGAATTGTTGTTTTTGCTGCAGTTGTTGATTTAAAACTGGTTGTCTATTGTATTCTATTAGACTTTTCCCTGTTGAAGACTAACGATAATTTGTTATATATTATCTTAGTCATAATATTCTTTATTGGGCTAGTTAAGCTCACCATTTTCCTTTTTGTTCCATTTTTCTTCTCAGGAGGCGACAATATAGCGAGTACTAGTCGGGGTATGGAATGAAGGTTCTAGAGAGAGTTGTTTAGTAGTCCTCACCATTTTTATAAAATAATGTATCAATAATTATGATGGGGATTTATTTGCGTGTGGATATTGTCTATACGACAATATCTGTATTTAAACTCATATTTTATATGTTGTAATAATAAAGTTGTAGTTATTTCTGTACCATGTATTTGACGACTCAGAATAGGTTGGGTGGATTGGACCAATTTTGGGGGCGTCACAGATTCAGCATAATGTCGTTGCCAAATAATATAATCAGCAACGAAAATCGTTGCTAAAAAGTTTACATTTCGCAACAAAAGCAAGCTTAGGCAACAATTTTCATAATTTACTGCAATGAAAAATGTCGTTGCAAAATGGTGTCAATTGCAACGAAAATGCATGGTCGTTGCAAAAAAATTAGTTCATTTCGTTGCCAATTAGAAGGCTTTTGCAACGAAAAAGGGTTTTTAGCAACGAAATTTTAATTATTCTGTAACAATACATTTTGTTGCTAAAGAATCGATCTCTCTGTACGAAAGTCAAATTTCGTTGCAAAATGTATTACTTTTGGCAACTAAAAAAATATGTTCGTTGCGGAACAATTAACAACGCTCATTGTGTAACGAAAGACGCAACGACAATAAAGTCGTTGCCAAAACCCTTTTGCAACGAAATTTGGCACCTTTAGCAATGAAAATCGGTTGTTGCTGAAGCCCCATTTTTTTGTAGTGACTTATCACATAAGCATCAATAATCAATAACGTATGCTACTATGCAACCACGCATATTACTGGACTTTTACTACCGAGTAGTTCAACAGTATTAATGGTAAAACTTCCGTCGTTATTTTCAATAAAATATTTTTGTCGTTTTCTCAATCCGACAATAATTTCGTTGTGGGTCCACCAATGATTGTGTTGTTGTATGAATATTCCCTGTTAAAACGAATATTCCCCGACCAATCGAATATTATATACAACTTGCGTAATTTGCAAAATTTATAAATATTACCCACAACTATAACATTATATCAAATTTACTCCATAATATTAAAAAATAATATTTATAGAAAATTCATCTTTATTTAAAAAGTTGGGCTTTTATAGGGTGTTATTTCATACCAATCTCAAAACAAACATAAATATACCTTGCCACACAAGCAAGTCAAATAATGCCACACAGACAATCAAAATAATACCACACATGCAATCGCACATCAAACTGCATAATCCAGATGTATGCAAAATCGGAAGGTGTGTTTGTCATAAACATCACCAATCCGCATAACAAAACAGAAAACTGGGGTTAACCCATACGTCTCCCACAACAAATCACCAAATGGTCAACTCTCACCGGAGCACAAAACGGAGACGCAGTGGACTGATCACACCGCCACGGAAGTTGTCATGTCTTGGTGCCAAGATGACATTCATGTGGTACCCCCACATGTGACTATAGCTCAGGTACACCTTACAGTATATTCTAACAAAAATACTATGTCACAACACATATGACACAATATCAACACAAAGGGGTTCTAATATATACATGTTAAACTGAAATGAATTATCAACACAAAGTCTCTAAAAATATTAACATATACATTCTACAAAGATAAAAATAAATATTAAACATCTAGTTCAAAGAGTACAAGTTATGAAACTCAAAATATCTAAATAAACAATCATATGAATTTAAATATGATCAAAGTATTGAGATAATATCCGAATTCTAAATGAAAAGCAAAACGAACAAATTATAATATAGAATATCGCTGAAGGAGAACGAAATCCGTACATGAAATCGATAATATAATACCCAAAAATTTTTATTCCAAAAATGACTCGTTATACATGTATATATATGTGGATTGAGTTTTATACCTGCTTTCCAATCCCACTAATTCCCAAAAATAACAACTAAGTTCCACATAATTAATAAAATATTCGATCTCTACATTAAGCGACTTTAAAAAAAATCACCAAAAACATACTGTGACTACATGCCTCAATCTCCAGTGAAATCACATATTAAGTACACAGACACACACACACCCACACACACACACACACACACACACACATATATATATATATATATATATATATATACATACAAATATCTATCCGATAATCCTTTTATAAATCAAATTATTGTTATCTTTCTTATCAAAATTTCTAGCATTAAGTACACACAAAAAGGAAAATTCGCAGTATTGTCAAACCTGTTATACTTATTTCTCCTCTCTTGATCTGGATCACCTCCTTCTTTAATTATAGTTCACAGTCGTTTCTCCTCTTCTTCTTTTTTTGGCTTCTAGTTTGTATTAGACATAATGAAGTAGTTAGGTTTTGGGTATTTATTTATTAAATAATAGTTCTTATTAATTTTCCTAACTTTAATATAATTAAATAGTACTTATATACATTAAACCCAATTAATTTTAAGGCCCAATTTTACCGAATTAATTTTCATCACTTATTAATATTTATTAGCCCACATAAATTTATTAACTAGTTTGACCCAAATAAAAGACAAAGTCCAATTAATATATTTTTGAAAATATATAATTTTATTTTATTATTATTATCATTTCATTTTTTTATTAGGTATTACATCTCCACCCCCTTAAAAGGATTCCGTCCCCGGAATCAAAAGAATGGAACATACCTAATTGTCAAAAAGATGTGGATATTCTACTCGAATAGACTCCTCCATCTCCCATGTAGCTTCTAGCTCCAAATGGTTCCTCCACAAAACCTTAACAAATAAAATTGTCTTCCTCCTTATAATTCGCTATTGACGATCTAAAATTGCCTCGGCTTGCTCCTCACAAATTAGATCCTCCCGAATCTTATCGAACGGATATTGCACCACATGCAACAGATGATATTGATAACTTCTCAACACCAACACATGGAACACATTATGCACATGAACTAGCTGTAGAGGCAAAGCTAACCGATTTGCCTCACCAACCCTCTCCAAAATCTTGAATGGGCTAATATAACGTGGAGTAAGTTTTCCTTTCAACCCAAATCGTTGAATGCCCTTCCAAGGATAAACTTTTAAAAACACATGTTCATCAGGTTCAAATTCTAAGGTCTTCTTATGCTTATCAACATAACTCTTATGTCGTGATCGAGTCGAGCTCAATTTCTCTTTAGCCACTGCTACCTTCTCTGTAGTGATATGAACTAATTGGACCCTTCTATAACCTTCTCACCAACATCATCCAAATAAGGTGGTGCCTGACACTTCCTACCATACAACGCCTCAAACTAGGCAATCCAATTACTTGCATACCAATAGTTGTTATAAGCACACTCAACTAGACTTAAGTAATCATCCCAATTAGTTAACCATTCAAGTAAACAAGACCTCAACATGTCTTTCAATGTCTAAATAGTCCGTTCGGATTATTCAAACCCTTTTCAGTACCGTGAAGTGAACTGTGGGTCCTGATCTAAAATAATAGGCACCGGAGTACCATGAAGTCTAACAATCTCCTGCTTAAAGATATGTGTCAACCTATCCCCCGAGTAACCATAATGGATAGCCAATAAGTGTACCGATTTGGTCAATCGGTCCACCACAACCCAAATAGCATCACTCTTCCTGAAAGTTATTGGAAAACCAATCAAAAAGTCCATCGTTATATATCCTCCCATTTCTAAACTGAAATGTCTAACTGTGGTAGCAAACCACTAGCACGTTGATGTTCTATCATCACTTGTTGACAAGTGAGGCACTTCCTAATATATTTAGCCACATCTCACTTCATCCCATTCCACCAAAAAATCTTCTTCAAATTTCTATACATCTTTATATAACCTAGATGAACAGAAAATGGTGAACTATGAGCCTCAGCCAAAACAGCCTCCCGAATGATTGGATCTGACGGTACACACAACCGTTCACCCAACTAAATCACACCGTGATCACCAATACAAAACTCGGGCTACTTACCCTCCTCCATATTTTGCGCCATACCCCACAACTCACCATCTTACTTTTGAGCTTCTTTAACCCGCGAGATAAGATAGGACTTTGCTCTCATACCTGCCAAATGCCCATCTGAACCTTGTACATACAACTCCAACTCTAGCCACTCCATATCTGAAATAAGTTGAGGTTGTGTAATAAGGGTCGCTACACTCACTGAACTCTTTCAGCTAAGAGCATCTGCAACCACATTCGCCTTCTCCAAGTGATACTGAATTCTCATATCATAATCTTTTAGAAGCTCCAACCAACGCCTCTGCCTCATGTTGAGCTCCTTTTGAGTGAAAATGTATTTAGAATTTTGTGATCGGTGAAGATATCACAAGTCTCTCCATATAAATAGTGTAAGACCCCAACTTTTTATGAATAAAATTGAATTTTCTCTATTTATTATTTTGATATGGTAAGGGATTGATTTGATTAATATGGTTAGTTATGGGTAAAATGCATAAATATTTTAAATAAGCAAGTGGTTATAAAATATTCATTGTTTGTTGTAGCATCCCCAAATCCGAGTCCCAAATCACCACGGATCTGGTATATTATTTCTATAACTATTGCGGAAGATATAAACATAAATTGTTTATACATTAAACATTACACATTATCCCTAAGGTCGAGAACCTTCACATATTACCTGAATCAATATCCTATCTAACATACAATATTATTATCATACAATAATGTTACATTTTTAGTTGTACATATAATCCCAAGCCGTACTTGTCCTTGACTTTGTCTGTATCTGACGTATTCGTCTTAATTTGCAATATTTATCATGATATAGGAAGGGTGAGCAATAAGTTTGCCTAGTAAATTTAAGTTCAATAAATTAATGATATGTCATGATTGAAAGAATTTGAATAATAGCTGGCTAACATTCAACAATATAACTGTGAACTAGCATGAACAAACTTTCATAGCTGAACGAACATCGAACATAAACAAATATATCTGAACCATATGGTAATGAAGGTGATCAGCCTTTCATACCTGATGAATACATGCAATATGCACAGAGTGCGATTAAACAATTCATAGACATAGAAATCAACAATGATTATCCATAAGCATATTTGAATGAACAACTCGAGGTCGAGTCAGAGAAAAACTTGCATGTTCCGTTGATTACCGTTACGCAACTTATTAAGCTTTGTCTGAAGACCTAATATTAATAATATCGATTTCCAAATATTAGAATAATATTATCACAATATAATACTGTTATATATAATTATAAAATAATCTAAACACATAAGCACGTATCCCTATCAGTGTATACAACATATAAGACTTAGTTTCAAGTAAAACTATTACAGTCTGAGTTGAATTCGGCACAATTCTGACAGCCCGATGGCCTAGTCGGATAATCGCCGAGCCTATTAACCATAAGAATCTATCTAAACTTAACACAATTATCTTAGATAATTTATTAATCAGTCAAAATATTTTTTCCTTAACTCATAATAATTTTTAAAAAATTATTATCATTTATCACTATTTTTCAATCATTAATATCATATTTATATGATTTAAATACCACTTAATTCCACTACCATTAATATTTATTTAATATTAAATATTAATGAAATACATGACATAATATTATAAATTATTTATAATATCTTAAAGTATTTTTAATACTTTATTATTATCTTTAAATGATTTTAAAGTAATTAAAACCATTATTAAATAACTGTCATTAATATTAAAATATTAATATTTTTCATGACAAAATATTAAAAGTTATATTTTATAACTTAAAATATTTTTATAACATTTTAATCATTTTTATATGATTTTTAAATCATTAATTCTATTTTTCCATAATTTATTTAATACAATTATTAAATCATTAATTTTAATTTATTAATGAAATTCATCACAAAATATTAAAAGTTATTAAAAATAACTTAAAATATTTTCTTATACCATAATATAATTTTAAATGATTTGTCAAGTATTAAAATCATTTTTAAGTAATTTATTTAATATTATAATTAAATAAATTAAATACCCTTAATATTCCAAAAGTAGTAAATAATAATGAAATATATTCAAAATTATTAAAAACCCATTTTAAGCTTTAAAATAATTTTTAGGAATTTAATATGAATTTTTAATAAGCAAAAACTATTTTTTATATTTATTTAATAAAATAATAAATTTTCAGAAATTAAGTGTCACTAAAGTGCCCTATAGCGATAAAACCGTCGCTATAGGTGTTCTTGAGTGTTCTTGAGCCAAACCCAGATCTTCATAGCCAGTCACAAGGTTACTACTTTGACCACAAAAATTCTCACGTTCTTGATGTTATATGGGTTGTCTACTGTATTAATATTGTAGTATATGTGACGCCCCCAAAATAGGTATACATCACCTATTCTGAGTTGCCATATACATGGTACAGAAATAAATACTACTTCAGTAATACAATTATCGTGCAAAATATGACAACACATATAATGTGGGTTTGAATACAATTATTGTCTAATAGACAATATACAAACTCAAAATGAGTCCTCATTACAATTATTGATACACTATTTTACAAAATAGTGAGAACTACTAAAGCAACTATCTTGAATCATCACTCCATACCCCGGCTAGTTCCTGCTAAATTCTCTCCTCCTGAGAAGAACAATGGAACAAAAGGGAAAAGGTTGAGCTCAACTAGCCCAGTAAAGAATATTATGACTAAGATAATATACAACAAATTATCATTAGTCTTCAACAGGGAAAAATCTGATAAAATATAATAGACAATAAGTTTTGGATCAACAACTGCAGCGGAAATATCAATCCATTAGAAGAGTCAAGTAGAGAATGAATTCTACTATCTTCTCAGATTTAAAAGTCCACCATCAAAATTTTATCCCTGTAACATCAATCAATATACATCTTGACTCAAATATTCATCTTTGCACTACAGGCCAAAGATATTCAGTAATATCATCATTTAGGACTGATGATGATGAAAAATATCTTAAAGAAAACGAATCCATTGAGATAAAAGATCAAAGACTAGGGATTCGTACTTTAGTTTATCCAAGTTCAAAAATACCTTATAATAATCAATTTTGGAGCAAAATTCAAGAATAAAGATCAAAACATGGATACAATCAAAGATAGTAACCATAATAGACAACTTGGACAAAGAAAGAAAATTTTATTTTTTTTCGTGAATAGTGTCGTATTCGTGAATAGTGTCGTATACGTGAAAAGTAACCCCGACACAAAAAGGTAGAAATTCCACAATAAAATTCATACCAATATTTAGGTATAATGATATTTAAAGAATAACATCATTATGAAGAAAATAACACCCCTTACCTCAAAATAACAGTATTTCTGATCGGAATATCGGATGTAAAGCCGAAGAAAACTTGCACTGAATAGTAACTCTCAAAGTATCTAAATACTCGCAAAAATAAGCTAGATAATATAGAGAAAAAGAAAACTTGTTTCTGGTGTGATTTTTAATTCTAACCTAAGCACCTATTTATAGAAAAATGCTAGAAAGTCATAGGAGAATAAATAATAAAATAATATTATTATTTTTTCAATCTTCTATGCATGCCACTTTTGAAAAAACTTCAGCCACCATAGTGGGGCCCACCCAAAATCAACACATGTTTTACAAAAAACAAAAGTGGGTCCCACCTGTAATTAATAAAAAACATTTATTTTCCAAAACTTCAATAATTCATAATAAATAGCACTTTTATTAGAAAAATACGAATTTTATGTCCATTCCATACGAAATCGAATTCTCATAACTTTGTAGCTTTAAGTTTTTCCAAATTCCAAACAGAAAATATCCGAATTCCATAAACGGACGATTTTCATCACCTCTTAAAATTCATAACAAATCATACATTAATTTTTAACGGTTCAAAATTTGTGGACATATACTCAACTTATATATGTATAACATATCCAAAAATCACAACGATCCAACGGTCGAATTAAAATTATAACTCACGCAATAGAGTTTTAAGAATAATGATTTGATTATTTAATACCTCCATTCCGACAAAATACTAATAAAACACCTCAACATTTATTCTTTCATTTATAACCACAATAAATATATTCATCATTTATATCCACATAAAATAAATATTTCTTTATCATATAAATCAATAATTAATGATTTATAAATAATATTACAGAATCAAAATTATGACAACCAGGTCGTTCCCAGGAAAGATGGGGCTTTCCGATAAAGATTTCTCCTTACTGGCGCGCAATTAGGTGACCAAACCCCTTTCCTAGATAGAACTTCCTTAGACATTGCCAATAATTCTATCTAATAATATTATTCAAATAATATGAATTATTGATCTGATAATGGAAAATATTGTGCAATGACAATTATTGAAACAACAATAATATAAAATATCAACGCAGTAATTATTGAATCAATAAAATAAAATATTGAACAGTAATTACTGTAAAAATTATTGAGTAGTGTCTTCTTACGTAAGAATCAATAATTAAAAAATACTGTGCAATAATGTGTGCTACTGTGTAACCACGCGTATTACTGTATTTTAACCACCGGGTATTCCAACAGTGTTAACGGTAACCATTACGCCATTATTTATAAAAACTCAAACTTGTCGTTTTCTTCATCCGACCGTTATCCGTTATTGGTCCCAAAAATGGCTGCGCCGTCGTACGAATATTCCCCGACAGCAAGAATATTCCACGACCAAACGAATATTCCCCGACAAAATGAATATTTTATAACCACTTGTTTATTTTACGAAATTTACACATTTCACCCATAACCAAAGTATTATATCAAATTAACACTTTATTATTTAAAATAATAAATAGAGAAAATTCAATTTTATTCATTAAAAAGTTGGGGTCTTACAGTATACATGTAATATTACAACTACAAATCGATTTCATGACCAAACAACATCTCCACAACAAGATCTAATCTTCAGAAAAGGTTGTCAGAGATGTTCTTCATTTCTGGGTTTTCCAGAAATGAAGAACAGTTGCAAGGTCTTACTTTGAGCCTTTGAATCTATGATTTCTAGACTTGATTAATGTGATTTTAAGGTTTAATCTTGTAGTACTCATGACAAAGTATAATTATCATGTATTAGGTTAGTATAACAACATCACAAATAGTAGATCTAGGCCGGTCAAAGTGGTGTCAAGAAACTGCCTTTGAAGATTTCTGGGTTACCCAGAATCTTCATACTATAGTTTGGTCAACCATACTTTTGACCATCAATAAATTCGATTTTGTGTATGATCTGGGGGTTCTAGAGGCATGGATTGATAGTTTATATACCAGTAGTCTACAAGATCTAACCAACAACATGACCTAATTAACAAAGATCAGTAAGATCTATTGCCTACAAAAACGTTGTCAGAAGTTTCTGGAAATCTGGAAAATTTCTGGGTTTTCCAGAAATAGATTTCGTGGTCGGTCAACTAGGTTTGACCACTCATAACTTGAGATCTAGACATGGTATGGACTTGATTCCACTTCCAGTTTATTCTCTTCATGACAGAGAACAAGTCTATAACTTAAAAAATAACAAATCATTAACACACAAAGATCTAGAGGTCCTGACATATGACCGTCAGGCCTTAAAATTAGGGTTCTTGGCCAGTTTTAAAAACATGATTTTCGTGCATCTAGATGTTATGGATCCTTGATGTAACATCTTGGATCACTCAATAACATCCCATAACATAACTTTAACTAACTAAACACAACATATAACATCAAATCACATGACTTAGCAAGTTAGGGTTTTATACCTTTTATCCTTTTGATTCTTGATTTATGATCCTTGTGATCTGTTCTAGGAAGGCTAAGAGCTGATCATGGTTCAACATTTCACTCTCTCTCACTCTAAGTCCCGAAATTATAGAGAGAGAATGGCTTAGATAGTTTTGCAAAATAAAGTAAGTAATTTTCTTATTTTTAATTTCTTATCTTTTGATTCCATGGTTGCAAATGTTGTTATGTGGCCTCATGGCTGATTTATGGTGTAGTGGGACACTTGTCAAGCCTCCTTGGTGAATCACCACACAATTCAAAATATCTTATACTTACTAAATAATACAAAAAAGGGAAATTTGGTCATTTGACTTTTAATTTTAATGGCAAACTAGTAATCTTAGTTAACCCTTTGGGTTTGACCCTTAGGGTTTAACCCTAAGGTTTTAAAATTTTAAATTCCAAGATTTCTAATTTAGGTTTTAAAATAGAAATTTAGACTTTCTAATTTATAATTAGGGTTTCATAATTACTTAGACTTGAACATTAGGATTAAGGATTCCTAATTTAGCAATTAGGGTTCTTAATTTAGCAATTAGGGTTTCAAATTGGAAATTAGTGTTTCTAATTAATCATAAAAGTTTTTCCTAATTAAGTTATAATTAATAACACTTAATCCTTATACTTAGCATTTGTATTCCCAAATTAGAGTTTATAATATTCTGAATTAGGGTTTCTGTGACGCCCCCAAATTTAGGTGCTTGAAACCCGAATTCAGTGCTTCACGATATCATTTCTTTGAGCATCATAATGTCATAAACACCAAACTTAATTTACAAATTATAGTTATCTAAATCCCAGGTACGCGACCTTTAATAACATTTCATTACATGATAGATAATAAATATCATCATCTTATATAAGCCTAACTATTACATAAGATAACACAAACTTATTATGTCAGCTTTCATTTCCCTTTGTTCTTGGCAGAGCCCTCTGGTTGATCATACTTAACTGAAAACATTTAAATTAAACAAGAATAAGCATTTGAGTGCCCAACAAGTAATAGTAAACATCAAGAAAAATATTAGCTGAAAGGATTTAATATTTTCTTTGAATGACACTTCTACAACGAAGCAATAGTTGTGAAGTAAACTGAAGCAACACTAAACAACATAACAATTCTATTTCAAATTTTGAAACTACGTACTGACTATAAATGGAGAGCAGTCAACATACTATAAACTTTGTTTTCAATTTTCGAAAAGGTTTAACATAACTTCATCTGTAAACCGTCATAACTTACAGGCACGGGGGTGATCAGTCCGTTATGCCCTGTATTGATCAATACTACATACCAGAACGATATTCTCGTTCATCTTATCTGCCTTAGGCATACAAAGTTTTCCCATGTTCTGGATGTTCATACTTAGTCGGGAATCCGAACCAAAACAATTCGGTTGGATATCAATAATGTTCTACCATGTTCAACAATATTTTTAAATTTGTGTCTAGCCAAGTCAAATAACTTAGACAACTTTTAATTAAAGTATACATACTGGAAATCAATAAGTATGTATCAACATGTAAAAAAATTATCCAAATAAGGACACTTGTATAACCATGAACAGAATATATATATCTGCATCTTACCGTAATATTGTACTAATAAACAATGAACGAATAAAGTTCAAGAATTTGCACAATGTAAAGGTTAGTTTAGATACTTGCACAATGTAATTTGAGTACGGTTAGGAAACTTGCACAATAAAAGTATAGTTCAAGGAATTTGCTTAATATAAATTTGAGTAAGTGTAGGGAACTTGCATGAATACTATGATTAATAACAAAAAAGTTTAAAACCCCGTATAACCGGAATATAATTCAATAACTTACTTACGCAGGTTTATTGCATAAATAGATATATAGAGTAACGATATTTGCATTCAAAGAGATAAGCTTACGACATTCGTTGAATAAATTAAGCAAGAATTTAGGATACTTGCACAATAAAAGTAGGGTTCGGATGCTTGCACGATGTAATTTGGGTACGGTTAGGAAACTTGCACAATAAAAGTATAGTTCAAGGAACTTGCTCAATTTAAATTTGAGTAAGTTTAGGGAACTTGCATGAATACTATGATTAATAACAAAAAAGTTTAAAACCCCGTATAACTGGAATAAAATTCAATAACTTACGCAGGTTTATTGCATAAATAGATATAAAGAGTAAAGATACTTGCATTCAAAGAGATAAGCTTACGACATTCGTTGAATAAAGTAAAGCAAGAATTTAGGATACTTGCACAATAAAAGTAGGGTTCAGATACTTGCCTTAAGCGTAGTTTACCAAAATATCGCTTATTAATACTCCTTTGAATCCTAACATATTATAATTCGCGTATAGGATATTCATTAGTTACACATGCTCAGACATGATATGTAAGTGTAAATGCATACATAAAAGTCTAAGTCAGTTGTATACTCCTTACATATACCTTATACTTATATTACCACATTAGTTTATAAGATACTACAAAGTTAACAATACAGTTTCTTAATCATTGCCTTATAGTTCGCAAATATCTTTTGGACTTATCACTTTGAAGTTCTTAATCACTGCATTAAACATTCAATTCAATCATTTAGCATGCTTCTTAACATATTAGTTTTGCACTGGTCATATTATATATATTAGAGTAACAATACAAGCATGCAACCACCTTCAAATTATTTACAGAAAATTGTTCCTACTGCAGACTGGTGCAGCCACGCTTGGTTTACTAGGGAGTGGCGCGGCCGCGCTGCTCCTGATGCAAACCAAGACATGGTTGCTCCTGCAGAGAACCAGTGAACACACGCCTTGCACATATACGAATAATCATGCAAAACACACATGTTAGTATGTGTATAACTAAGTTTGACCTTATATCCTAACATTAATATATGTCATCATCTATTCTTATTTAATCAAAACTTTAAGTGTTTAAATTCATAATTTTCTTGCGTTTAATTGTTAAACACATGCTATGTGGTCCATAGGTTTCTACTACACATGCTTACATAGTTAAATCATGTATGTCAAGTTTGTATAATTCTACTTCATTTGGACTTGATCTAACCATTCCTAACTACTTTATAATGCATACGATTAGCTAGTATACTTGTCAAGCATGTCTACATGCATGATACACCTAATCATGATGTCAAGTGCTAGAATAGTCGTAATATAGTTATTAAAAAAACTAGTTTTCAAGGTTTCTTGTGAAAATCTCATGTTAAGCTACCAAGTATGCAAATTCACTTCATTTACTATACATCATGCACTTACATATACATATTAGAATATATCAGAATGCTTACAAGTTTCGATATAGTTTATCAAGTTTGTATTTGAAGCTTAAAATGTCCCTTAGTAAAACTTATTCAAGTATGCAAGATAAGTACACATATTTTATATCACGCTTTCATAATTACACAATAGATCCCATGAGCATGTTTTGAAGTTTAAACTTAGTATATGCATAGTTCATGTACACATAGCTAATATAGCCTTTCACTTGCATCTTCCTTAAAGTTATATTTGAATATCTTATACTATATTCAACAATATAAACTGGTATATTGGTTAAATATCAGAACTTAACATGTTGGAGCTTTAGGTCAGGTTATACATTATTTCATGTTCACGAATTCTAGTTCCCAATTCGTTAAGTTTTCTTTGAATGCATACTAAATCAAGCTAAAATAACTTACTATGTTCATAACAACATCTATTCATGTATTAAGTTCATTTATATACATATTCAAACTTAAGTAGCATGCTCATGACATCTTAAGGAACCAACAACAGTAACTGTGATAGGCAACCCGCGCGGCCGCCCGGTGAAGGACTATGGAAGTGGCGCGGCCGTGCCACTTCGTCCAGAGGCAAAAATATATGGCTCTGCTTCTGTAGAGCCTCAATTACAAGTATTGCCAACATCTTCTGCTGCAACACAAACTACTTCTAGACATGCATACACACTTAATTAACACAAGGGCATGTTATCTTTCACCAATTACAGAGAATTCAAGTAATTGCAAGAAGTTGACAAAACTTAAACTCAAGAATACAAACAAAATTTATACCTCTTTGAAGCTTAATTTGATTCCTCAAAGCACTAATTATACACCCTCAATGCTCAGCAACACTTAATCTCTTCCTACACTTATCAGACAAATTTTTAAGCAACCAAGAACTGAAAATCGAGCTTATATTTATAGAAGGAACTTGGACTAGATATTGGCATTACACAATCTTGGAGTCCGTGGTGTAATGGAAGGGAACAAAGGTTATTAAGGAGTTGATCAACCACTTCTTTACCAGCCATTTCCTAGCAAATGATCACCTATGATTTAGCAGCTTGAAAGTTACGTAATATAGTTAGGTTACTGTTCATTGTACTAGGAAGGTCACTCATTTCGGGACAAAGGAAAAATCTCATCAACTTGATCAACTAAGGCTTGGTTTGGTTCTTGTAATTCCCATGATGTAATATTAATGTACAATTGTTACCATATTAGGAAATTAGGGGTCATTTATATACTCACATCGTATAGTCCATGTACCTTAAATACACGCATTAAAACAACGGATTCAGGTATTCTTGTCCAGGTAGTTCCATATTTATCTCTACTACTCACATAACCATATTATAACCTTATTTAATATTAATGTTTATTTAAACATTTAATCTCCTTCCCGGTTTCTAGAATACACAGATATTTAATTATTTCACACTTGCTGTGACGCCCCCAAAACAGGAATACATCACCCATCTTGGGTCGCCAGATACATGGTACAGAATTCAAATACAATCTTAAATATACAACATGAGTTGTGATTTTGAATACAAATATTGTTTACTAGAGAGTATACAAACTCAAAAGGAGTCCTCATTACTATTGTTATCACACTATTTCACAGAATAGTGAGGACTACTAATGCAAATATCTAGGACCATCACTCCGTTCCCCAACTCATCCCAGCTATATTCACATTTCCTAAAGGGAACAGTGAAAGAAAGGGTGAGCTCAACTAGCCTAGTAAGAAATATTATGACTAAGATAATGCAGAATAAATTATCATTAGCCTTCAACAGTATAACAACTGATAGAATATAATAGACAACAAGTTTTAGATCAAAAACTGAAGCGGAATAAACAATCCATTAGAAGAGTCAAGTAAAATATAAAATCTACTATCTTCTATGATTTAAAAGGTTTTTCACCAACTTTATCGCTGACACTCAGCTTAATAAATAATCCACATCATTAACTCATCCCTGCACTACAGGCCAAGGATATTTTTAGTATCACGACCATGAATTATCCATGCACTACAGGCCAAAGATAATCGTGTTTTCATCAACGGTCCTGATCATGCCATAAAACAATCCACCTTTGCACCCTTGGTCGAAGAGAATCCATAGCCATAATCATACCAAAAACTGTCCATTAATGCACTACGGGCCAATGAGGACTTTTACCACATCATTTGTAACATTACGATCATGATTACACCGAATAATCCCTGGTCATAATCATACCAAGTCCATTTATGCACTACAGGCCACAGATGACTTTCAACAAAATATAAACATGAGGATGATGACAATGATATAAGAATTCAATAAAACAAGTTCAAGAATTAATTTATCCACGAACTAATAATGTCCAAATTGTCAACATGGTACTGCTTTGTAGACTAAAATTCAAGAATGCTCAGAAAAATATTTCCATGAAAAGATACTAGTTGAAGCGCAAATATCAAGGATATTCCAATAATTTCATGGAGTATAGAAGTCAAAACATTAACCAACTGAGTATAATAAAGATTGGAATAACAAAAGAAATCACCATGTATGCGGTACTTCGCATAAATAGTTTATTCCAACAGAATACTAAATAACGGTACCAGGTCAGGCAAAATTCGCACCGACAGGATGTTCCAACAGAATAATAAAGAATGAAATAACAACAGAAATCACCATGCATGCAGTACTTCGCATAGATAGGTTATTCCAACAGAATACTAATAAAGACGGAATCAGGTCCGGCGTAAAACGCAAAGACAGAATATTCCAACAGAATAATAATAAAGACAAAACCAGGTCCGGCGTAAAACGCACAGATATGATATTCCAACAGAATAATAAAGACGAAATCAGGTTTGGCATAAAACGCACAGACAGGATATTCCAACAGAATAATAAAGACAGAATAATAGAAGAATGTCACCAAGTATAGGGTAACCCGCGTATACAGGTTATTCCAACAGAATAATAAAGAATGGAATAACAGAAGTTCTCTTCATGAATACAAAAGAAATAATACTCCCTACGAGTACAACAAATAATATTCCCTACCTTAAAAAAACAGGATACTGGAATAGTAAGGTAGCAGACTTCTCTTCTTCTTTCTCTTTATAATTTCTCTCTATAATAATTGCTCTAAAGCTTTTGTGAATTGGTGAGAAATGAAGAAAGAATGAGCTTCTATTTATAGGAAAATAGAGTTTCGATAATTGCACGTTTGGGGCTCGAAATATTACAGTATAATACCTACCTCTTTTTTTTATTTTTAATTTAGTCCTACAAGTATTTTCAAACTTGCACCAACTCCCCTAGTAGTAAATAATGTGAATCAGTAGTAAATCATGTGACTCAACAGTTCTAATCATGTGATAAAAATAATTACAGTATAATACCTCCATCTATACCTCTATTTTTAACTTAGTCATGCAAGTATTATCAATTTTGCACCAATTCCCCTAATAGTACAAAAATGTGATTCAATAGTACACACATGTGAATAAATAGTTATATAAGCATGTGAATTAATAACAATCAATTGCTCATTTATCCGGTTAAATATCTGATTGGTCAAAATAACCTCCAGACATTAATTTTTATCGAAATAAATGCCGGTTTTCACTAACATAAATAATTCCAACATAATGAAACTATTTTTATCAAAAATATAAATTTTGAAATTTCGAAGTTTGACTTTTCCCAAAAAAAGTCAAAAAGTCAAAAATCGACAAATTTTGTGTTTATAGTCTATTTTTACTAATTTCATCATTCCGGACTCAAATATCACGTCCGCGTCTCCAAATTCAACTCCGAGCACAACTTTAATATTAATAACATTCATCATTAATATTATAACTCATAATATTTATCAACCAGGTCGTTCCTAGGAAAGAGGGGGCTTTCCAATAACGATTTCTCCCTATTGGCGCGCAATTAGGTGACCAAACCTCTCCTTGACAGAACTTCTAGACATTGTAAATATTGCAATTTAATAATATGAATAACTTTGTCATCTCAATTATTGACTTAATAATAATAAATATTATGCAGATGATACTGTGACAATAATTGAATCAATAATATGAGAGATATGATGTAGCAATTACTGTAGCAATAATTGAGTATAACTGAGTGACTTCTTACGTAAGCATCAATAATCAATACCGTGTGCTACTATGCAACCACGCGTATTAATGTACTTTTACTATCGGGTAGTTCAATAGTTAACGGTAAAACTTTCGCCGTTATTTTCAATAAAATACTTTTGTCGTTTTCTCAATCTAACAATAATTTCGTTGTGGGGTCCACCAATGATTATATCGTCGTACGGATATTCCCCGACAAAAAGAATATTCCCCTAACAATCAAATATTATATAACAACTTGCATACTTTGCAAAATTTATAAAAACTACCCACAACTGTAATATTATCTCAAATTCACACCATAATATTAAAAAATATATTTCGAGAAAATTAAATCTTTATTCGTAAAATTTGAGATTTTACAATCTCCCCTCCTTATGAAATTTTGCCCTCGAAATTTACGCACGTACATGGTATGCCGAACAGATGAGTACACTTCACCAGATTCTAACTCTTGAGGTATAACCTTTAAGCGTAGAATATATTCCAGGATTTTAACAGGTACATCTTCATACGTTAAATTATCTGCTATCTCGTCCGGTTCTAAATCAATAATGTGGTTCAGGTCGTCCACATATTTACGTAACATCGATACGTGACAAACGTTATAAACACGCAACATATTTGGTGGTAAAACGAGTCTATAAGCCATAGTTCCTACTAGATCGAGGATTTCAAATGGGCCAATTAAATCGAGGGTTGAGATTTCCTCTCTTCATCAATTCTTGCTTCTAGAATAACGCCCTCTTGAGCCTTCTTCTTCTCGTATATTCATTATCTTGATGTGGGTCCCTAGAGTCTTTAACTCTATCTTCATCATTTGTAAGTTATACGAAATGAGTCTTTGTGTTAACAACATCGCACTCGTAAACGCATACGATCTTTTACTCAACACGTCAGTTACCACGTTCGCTCTTCCACGATGATATTGAATGGTAATATCATAATCTTTAACAGCTCGAGCCAACGTCTTTAGCGCATATTACGTTCTTTTAGTTGAAGAAATATTTGAGGGTTTAAGAAATGGGTTTTGTACTAGGGTCAATATAAAATTCGATTTCACGCACTAGGGTAGGCTAAGAAGTCTTCAAGAATACCTCAGGAAATCTATTAACAATAGAATGTCATTCAAACCGTGACTCTCATCCAAGACTTGGATAGTACGTCACATTGATACCTATCAACTTGTCATCGTCATTCATGACATCGCCTACAGAAAGTCTGGCTTCAGTGCATTGCACATAAGGAAGTCAACAACGAAAGGCTCGAGGCTCTTTACTTATGGCTTGATATAACAGTGATTGACTTTAGTGGTTTGGTTACTTAAAAAGTTAGGAATATGAAAGCTAACAACCTTACGAAAAGCATGATGAGTAGTTAACCAATCGATTCCAAAAATCATATCCATGCAAATATTTTCAAAGAGATAAGATCGACAAGTAACGTGAAAGTGTTGATTTGAATCAAACAAGATTTATAAATAGTAGAGGTAACGAAGGTTTCTCCCAACTGAGTTTCAACAGATAAATCAAAGTCTAACTTCTCCGGAGTTAAATTCAAACATTGAACACAACTAGATGAAATAAAAGAGTGAGTAGAACCGGTATCTAACACGGTATAGACTTCGCAAAAGTTTATGATTAACTTACCCGTGATAATTTTACTCAGGTTCCTCGTTACGAAAAAAACTCTCTCTCTTAAACTACCAATTTTGGCTTGTCTGGGACATCTTTTGGCATCATTATCCCAGCTGGACTTGACTTCACCATACGATAAAATCAAGCTAGGTGACCTTCACTTCCGCAATTGAAACACACTTTGGATTGCTGTGTACAGTTTGGACGGATGTGACCCTCCTGTCCGCATTTAAAACATACGATCGATGATCGTTCTTCTTCCTTTGAAACGGGTGCTGGTGCTGCTGTCTTTCCATTATTATTGAACCTTCTCTTCTTGAAATTTCCACTTCTATTATTTTGGCCAAGATTACCACCGAAGTGGTTATCATTCTTGGCATGATAATTTCCCCCACAATGGTTATCATTATTCCGATGACCGTTGCCACTGGTACGATTATTATCGTGTTGTTGGTCGTTGCCTTTTAGTTGTTCTGACTCATTATCGCGCTCCAATAACTGAGCCCTATTCACAACATCTGAATATAAACAAAGTTTGTGAGAAATAAGATATTGACGTATCTCAGGTTTCAAACCTCTTAGAAATATTTGCGTCATTCGCTCCTCGTTATCGACCAAATGGGATGCAAAGCGGGATAACTCTGCAAATTTAGCCTCATACTGCGACACGGTCATATTATTTTGCTCCAGCTTGATAAACTCCACCTCCTTCATGTGACGAATACTTTCAGGAAAGTACTTGTCGTTGAACATCTCTTAGAACTTCTCCCAAGACATCTTGAGTGCATCAGTCTGGGTACGTTTTATAGATTTCCAGCAATGATCTGCTTCTTTGCGCAACATAAAGGTGGCAAAGGAAACCTTTTGCTCCTCGGAGCATCCCAAGACCTCAAATATATTGGTGATCTACTTTAACCACGTCTCCGCCTTAAGTGGTTCTGGCTTTCCCAAAAACTCCTGTGGTCCCAGCTCCTTGAACTTCTTAGCGGTGACCAACCATGGGTTGCCATTGTTTCCTCCTGCATTATGAACAGGAGCCGCATTCGCCTGATGTTGCATGAATTCTAAAAAGCTCCTAAACATACCGTCGTTCATCAATTGATCAGTGTTGTTGTTTACAGGAGGATTATCGCCATCCTGTTGTACATTGTCCCGATTATTGATCTGTGGAGACTCAACGGTCTCCTGTGCTCCATTGCTATTCTCAACATTCTCGGATGTCATTTTCAAACACTGCCACAAAACAAGGGTTAATTAACATATCACATATTATCCCTATACTCTGACAGACCAATTAAATACTAAATAAACTTAGGAAGGTCATACTAGCGAAGGAATTCCCCGTCTCTCCCCTCCTAGTTCTTATCTCATATCTCAGCATCATATCCCTAAGCTTTGATACCAACTGTGACCCCCCAAAACAGGAATACATCACCCATCTTGGGTCGCCAAATACATGGTACAGAATTCAAATACAATCTTAAATATACAACATGAGTTGTGAATTTGAATACAAATATTGTTTACTAGAGAGTATACAAACTCAAAAGGAGTCCTCATTACTATTATTATCACACTATTTCACAGAATAGTGAGGACTACTAATTCAAACATCTAGGACCATCACTCCGTTCCCCGACTCGTCCCAGCTATATTCTCATTTCCTAAAGGGAACAATGAAAGAAAGGGTGAGCTCAACTAGCCTAGTAAGAAATATTATGACTAAGATAATGCAGAATAAATTATCATTAGCCTTCAACAGTATAACAACTGATAGAATATAATAGACAACAAGTTTTAGATCAAAAACTGCAGCGGAATAAATAATCCATTAGAAGAGTCAAGTAAAATATAAAATCTACTATCTTCTATGATTTAAAAGGTTTTTCACCAATGTTGATCGATTTCATAATCAATGAATACGTGCAAGTATACACGGTCAACAAGTAATAAAGTGATAAGAAAAGTATCGTTCCCACGAGGAATTATTTAATAAAAATCACCAAGTACTAATTCTTAACCAAACTAATTTTATTTAAACAATCTCAAATCGTTATTTTTCTAATTAAGAAAACTAAATTAACTAATTAAAACTAAGATTTTAACGAATGAATTCAAATAAATAAAGATTAAGACTTCAATATCCCCAATTATGAATTATAAATCAATTATCCAATTATCCCAATTATTATGCCTACTGAATTGTTAACGGGAATTCTCAAATGCTAACAGTCCTTTTCCAAGTGATCAATTGCCTTCTATTTAATCCAGATTAATATTGCTATATTCCTATACAAAACAATTGAATTAAACTCCTTCAATTCCAATTCCTTATGTGTTACATGCGGTGAACAGATATTTCCATTCAATTCACAAACCTAATTATTCACTTTGCAAATAACTAAGTCACATGATATCATGCCCAGTTCTAACCCTAGAATTCCTCTTCCAATTCCTTCTAGAGTAACAAAGTAATTACTGATCAGATAATTAAGCAATAAGCACAAGACAAGATAAACAACTCACTTTAACATAAATAATTAGAATATAATGAATAACCAATTCATAGCCATATAAAGTTCAATTGAAATCTTAATAAAAAAAGTTAGTTCATAATTAATGAATTAAAACTAAAAATCCACAATTGAATAGACATTAAAAGATAAAAGTAAGATGAGAGAAGAGAATATAATCTGTTGTCAGCAAATCTGATGCTCCCCTCTTGCTCTTGTTCTTGTTCTTCAATGGTCTCCAAGTTGCTTCAATCTCCAAAACTAATAAGAACTAGGGTTATGTTCTAATCTAATAGAGTGTATATCTAATCTAAGCTATGTAATCCCCAAGCTAAGCTATGTAATCTCCTCTTATTTTATGCCTTACATCATGTATTTATAGGTTACAAGTCTAATTTTTAGTTTTGGAACAACCCCAATCCTATTTGGAGTCAAAAAGGTGTCAAAATTCATCCAAAACGCATCCAGGCCATCACCAGGCCCTTCCCCAGCGCCCCAGCACTGGGCACGGCACTGGGATTCTGCCCCCCCCCAGCGCCCCGACACTGCCAAATACACTAGAAATAGCGCCCCAGCGCTGGCCCAAAAACTTGATATTTTTTGCTCCGACGTCCTTTGGGAAAACGGCCATAACATCTTCGTCCAAACTCCGATTTAGATGATTCAAGATGTTCTGGAAAGAGGAGAAGTAGATCTACAACTTTCATTCTTGAAGTTTTTCGAAATAATGTCATGAGATGACAAGCTGAAAACGCGAATCTAGCCACCCCAAACGTCGATCCATGCAACTTTTGTCCCAAATCCTACAAAACAATATAAAACATGCTTGAATAGACACAAACACATAAAAACATCCTAAAAGACTTGAGAACAACAATAAATTAAGACCGAATGTATCCAATTCATGTGTATAAAACTCACTCATCAAATATCCCCAAACTTAAACCTTTGCTTGTCCTCAAGCAAAAACACAAAAATGTTATGTAATGCAATGTAATAAAATTAATCTATATGCCTATGACTCCAACAGTAATGACAGAAACAAGTCTATTCAACCGGCCTTAGAGAAATCAAGTAAACATGATAATACATCATATTAAAACAAATCAATAATTTTCCAATCAATCATCAAATCTTAGACTGTTATCACTGATATAGTGCGTGTGTGCTCCACAACAATGTTAACTGATATAAAATCAAATTTAACACATAATAGGTCTCTTTAAAGGCATCATACAGTGAAAACTCACAAAATTCACGAACACGCTAGATCCAACTAAAGTCAAACATCCACCAAGTTCAAGAGTCCAATCTGGAATACTTATGTTTTACTTTTCATTACGGGGGCTTTTTGCTCTTTTCCCGTTTTATTATTATTTTTTTACTTTTTTTTTCTTTTTTTTAACCATGATTGTGCAATGTCTCATTCCATTAGGCTAACAGTGTCACCCCTTAGCGAGCTTTCGACCAACGACCTCCTTGTCCGCTAAGTTTGGAGAATAGGCTAAGCACATGGAACAAATTGGGCACAACACTTGAATTTGACTTAAATAACCTGTAAAACCATGATAGAAGCAATTTTATTAAATCCTTAATAAATGCAAATTCAAAACTACTAATATAAAACTTAATAAAAACTAAAAATAAAAAATAAAAATTAAACTTGGGTTGCCTCCCAATAAGCGCTTGTTTTATAGTCTCAGCCTGACTTTGTCTGGTCAATGCTATCCAATTTCTCTTCGAAAGTTGAGGAACCCTCCATCCATCAGAAATAATATAGCTTTTGGTAGGTTCCCATTTACGATAGCCATTGTATTAAAGTCACCTAGCATGCTTTCTTTAGATAAGATCACATTCAAGAACGTCCAACATCTAGGTGGTTTCTCCATTGTGTCTACGAATATATTCTAGCATTGAGGCTTGTCAGACACAACAATTTCTTCTTCTATCTTCTCCAGCTCATCGCACCATGGTTTCGAAGGTGTACTTGCTTTTACATCACAGAGAGTATTGCCGACGACATGACTACCAATTGGACAAGGTTTTGCAAATCTAACCGGACTCTTGAACTGTGGAGGAGAAGGCACTTGAGGCATAAATAACATTGGCTCATCATCATTGGGTCTCACAATTAGTTCTTCACCGACCTTGTTGTCATTATCCCCACTTGTCTCCTTTTTTTCATCTCGTGGCTCATCCAGTTGTTAATTTGGCTCGGGCTCACCATCAGTCTCGGAATCCATGTCATAGGGCCAGGTGTATTGAGGACGGTTGTTCAACGTATGTGTTATCTGTTCCACTTGATTTTCCAGATTCTTGATCAACGCCCCTTGGCTTTGCAAATTCAGCTCTACTTGATTCATTTTCTTGTCTTGTTCCTCGTTCTTTTTGTCAGAAGCTCTAATGAAGTTTTCTAAGGCTTCTTCCAAACTTGATATCCTCTCTGGTTGTTGAGTCGGATTTTGAAATCCGGAGGTGTGTTGTTGTCTAGGTGGTTGATCTGCAGCTTGATTGTTACTCCATGAAAAATCTGGGTGATACCCCCAATCCTGATGATAGTTGTTGGAATAGACATAATTATTGGGGTAATCACCACTATACTGTACCGGCTCGAAATTGATGGCGCATTGATGACTCATATGATTTCCAGCACAATAATCACAAGTAACCGCCATACTTTGACGACGCTGAGCTTCAAAAGCTTCAAACATCCTCGAAAGTATCTCAATTTGTGCAGACAATGCAGAAAGTTTCTCGAGTCTTTCAATCTCCGCTCCCCTTGGTTGAGTCATGTTCGTGTATGGCCATTGATACACAAAGTCATCCATGGTACCTGAAAAGAGAGAATTATGGAAAGAGAATTAAAAATAAAAATAAAAATGTTTAAATTAAGACTAATTTGATTGAAATTAATATTGGAAAATAATTATTAAATTAATTCCCCGGCAACGGCGCCAAAAACTTGTTGATCGATTTCGCAATCAATGAATACGTGCAAGTATACACGGCCAACAAGTAATAAAGTGATAAGAAAAGTATCGTTCCCACGAGGAATTATTTAATAAAAATCACCAAGTACTAATTCTTAACCAAACTAATTTTATTTAAACAATCTCAAATTGTGTTTTTTCTAATTAAGAAAACTAAATTAACCAATTAAAACTATGTTAATTTATAAATGAATTCAAATAAATAAAGATTAAGACTTCAATATCACCAATTATGAATTATAAATCAATTATCCAATTATCCCAATTATTATGCCTACTGAATTGTTAACAGGAATTCTCAAATGCCAAAAGTCCTTTTCCAAGTGATCAATTGCCTTCTATTTAATCAAGATTAATCTTGCTATATTCCTATGCAAAACAATTGAATTAAACTCCTTCAATTCCAATTCCTTATGTGTTACATGCGGTGAACAGATATTTCCATTCAATTCACAAACCTAATTATTCACCATGCAAATAACTAAGTCATATGTTATCATGCCCAGTTCTAACCCTAGAATTCCTCTTCCAATTCCTTTTAGAGTAACAAAGTAATTACTGATCAAATAATTAAGCAATAAGCACAAGACAAGATAAACAACTCACTTTAACATAAATAATTGGAATATAATGAATAACTAATTCATAGCCATAAAAAGTTCAATTGAAATCTTAATAAAAAGAATTAGTTCATAATTAATGAATTAAAACCAAGAATCCACAATTGAATAGACATTAAAAGATAAAAGTATGATAAGAGAAGAGAATAGAATCTGTTGTCAGCAAATCTGGTGCTCCCCTCTTGCTCTTGCTCTTGCTCTTGATCTTCAATGGTCTCCAAGTTGCTTCAATTTCCAAAACTAATAAGAACTAGGGTTATGTTCTAATCTAATGGAGTGTATATCTAATCTAAGCTATGTAATCCCCAAGCTAAGCTATGTAATCTCCTCTTATCTTATGCCTTACATCATGTATTTATAGGTTACAAGTCTAATTTTTAGTTTTGGAACAACCCCAATCCTATTTGGAGTCAAAAAGGTGTCAAAATTCGTCCAAAACGCGTCCAGGCTATCACCAGGCCCTTCCCCAGCGCCCCAGCGCTGGGCACGGCGCTGGGATTCTGCCCCCCAGCGCCCCGGCGCTGCCAAATACACTAGAAATAGCGCCCCGGCGCTGGCCCAAAAACTTGATATTTTCTGCTCCGACGTCCTTTGGAAAAAGGGCCATAACTTCTTCGTTCGAACTCCGATTTAGATGATTCAAGATGTTCTGGAAAGAGGAGAAGTAGATCTACAACTTTCAGTCTTGAAGTTTTCAAAAATAATGTCCTGAGCTATAGTCAAATTGGCTCTGAAGTGACTGCTATGTAAATGAAAAGCCGAAAACGCGAATCTAGCCACCCCAAACGTCGATCCATGCAACTTTTGTCCCAAATCCTACAAAACAATATAAAACATGCTTGAATAGACACAAACACATAAAAACATCCTAAAAGACTTGAGAACAACAATAAATTAAGACCGAATGTATCCAATTCATGTGTATAAAACTCACTCATCAACCAACTTTATCGCTGAGACTCAGCTTAATAAATAATCCACATCATTAACTCATCCCTGCACTATAGGGCAAGGATATTTTTAGTATCACGACCACGAATTATCCATGCACTATAGGCCAAAGATAATTGTGTTTTCAACAACGGTCCTGATCATGTCATAAAATAATTCAACTTTGCACCATTAGCCGAAGAGAATCCATAGCCATAGTCATACCAAAAACTGTCCATCAATGCACTACGGGCCAATGAGGACTTTTACCACATCATTTGTAACATTACGGTCATTATTACACCAAATAATCCCTGGTCATAATCATACCAAGTCCATCTATGCACTACAGGCCACGGATGACTTTCAACAAAATATAAACATGAGGATGATGACAATGATATAAGAATTCAATAAAACAAGTTCAAGAATTAATTTATCTAGGAACCAATAATGTCCAAATTGTCAACATGATACTGCTTTGTAGACTAAAATTCAAGAATGCTCAGAAGAATATTTTCATGAAAAGATACTGGATGAAGCGCAAATATCAAGGATATTCCACTAATTTCATGAAGTATAGAAGTCAAAATTTTAACTAACTTAGTATAAAAAAGATTGGAATAACAAAAGAAATTATCATGTATGCGGTACTTCGCATAGACAAGTTATTCCAACAGAATACTAAATAACGGAACCAGGTCAGGCAAAATTCGCACCGACAGGATGTTCCAACAGAATAATAAAGAATGAAATAACAACAGAAATCACCATGCATGCGGTACTTCTCATAGACAGGTTATTCCAACAGAATACTAATAAGGACGGAATCAGGTCCGACGTAAAACGCACAGACAGGATATTCTAACAGAATAATAAAAAAGACGGAACCAAGTCCGGCGTAAAACGAACTGACAGGATATTCCAACAGAATAATAAAGACGGAATCAGGTCCTGCGTAAAACGCACAGACAGTATATTCCAACAGAATAATAAAGATGGAATAATAGAAGAATGTCACCAAGTATAGGGTAGCCCACGTATACATGTTATTCCAACAGAATAATAAAGAATGGAATAACAGAAGTTCTCTTTTTGAATACAAAAGAAATAATACTCCCTACGAGTACAACAAATAATATTCCCTACCTTTAAAAAACTGGATATTGGAATAGTGAGGTAGCAGACTTCTCTTCTTCTTTCTCTCTATAATTTCTCTCTATAATAATTGCTCTAAAGCTTTTGTGAATTGGTGAGAAATGAAAGAAGAATGAGCTTCTATTTATAGGAAAATATAGTTTCGATAATTGCACGTTTTGAGGCTCAAAATATTACAGTATAATACCTACCTCTTTTTCTTTATTTTTAATTTAGTCCTGCAAGTATTATCAAACTTGCACCAACTCCCCTAATAGTAAATAATGTGAATCAATAGTAAATCATGTGACTCAACAGTTCTAATCATGTGATAAAAATAATTACAGTATAATACCAACATCTATACCTCTATTTTTAATTTAGTCATGCAAGTATTATCAATTTTGCACCAACTCCCCTAAAAGTACAAGAATGTGATTCAATAATACACATATGTGAACAAATAGTTATATAAGCATGTGAATTAATAGCAATCAATTGCTCATTTATCTGGTTAAATACCCAATTGGTCAAAATAACCTCCAGACATCAATTTTTATCGAAATAAATGTCAATTTTCACTAACACAAATAATTCCAACATAATGAAACTATGTTTATCAAAAATATAATTTTTAAAATTTTGAAGTTTGACTTTTCCCAAAAAAGTCAACTATTGACTTTTTGACTAAATAGTAAAAATTGGCAAATTTTGTGTTTATATTCTATTTTTGCTAATTTCATCGTTCCGGACTCAAATATCATGTCCGCATCTCCAAATTCAACTCCGAGCACAACTTCAATATTAATAACATTCATTATTAATATTATAACTCATAATATTTATCAACCAGGTCGTTCCCAGGAAAGAGGGGGCTTTCCAATAAGGATTTCTCCCTATTGGCGCGCAATTAGGTGACCAGACCTCTCCTTGACAGAACTTCTAGACATTGTAAATATTGCAATTTAATAATATGAATAACTTTGTCATCTCAATTATTGACTTAATAATAATAAATATTATGCATATGATACTGTGACAATAATTAAATCAATAATATGAGAGATATGATGCAGCAATTACTGTAGAAATAATTGAGTATAACTAAGTGACGTCTTACGTAAGCATCAATAATCAATACCGTGTTCATCTATGCAACCATGCATATTACTGTACTTTTACTACCGGGTCGTTGAACAGTTAACGGTAAAACTTCCGCCGTTATTTTCAATAAAATACTTTTGTCATTTTCTTAATCCGACAATAATTCCGTTGTGGGGTCCACTAATAATTATGTCGTCGTACGGATATTCCCCGACAAAAAGAATATTCCCCGACCAATCGAATATTATATAACAACTTGCATACTTTGCAAAATTTATAAATACTACCCACAACTGTAATATTATCTCAAATTCACACCATAATATTAAAAAAAAATATTTCGACAAAATTAAATCTTTATTCGTAAAATTTGGGATTTTACACTTGCACATAACAGTCAAAGTAATCTTATTATATTAATAACTTACTTAATTGTTTTATGTCAACTAGATAAATTATTTATTATTTAATTAACAATAGTATCAATTAATCCATTCCTCATTGATTAACGTAATTATTAATCTCCATAACAATTAATATAAATTAATCGTTCACTTAATAATTCCTAATAATCATATCATACAATAATTATATTTTCGTGGAAATAATTAATAAATATTTTTATTTCAAAATTAAGTTATTATAAGAGTATAATCTATAATGATCAATAATTCTTAAAAGAAATTATTTAAAATTAGTCATGTAATAAATAAATTTTATTTATCACATATGTACATATATTTTACTTTACACATATGCCCACCTTTATTAAAAAAAAAATATGCAAAATTTCTTATTTAATTGTGTTAAAAATATTGGGTTATTACAGTTTCGGATTTCCGTAACTAAAATTAGGGTTTCCCGAGCCAGTATTAGGGTTTCTTATCAATTAATAAAATTATCTAACTGAAATTCGATGTTATTAATATAATATTAGGGTTTGTCACTAATACACTTTATCTAGTCAACCCTTGACCCTAACCACAATTCTAAACACATAAATCATAATACACATAATATATATACTTATACACTTAACATTGTAAGACTTTTAAATCCGTACACTTATTTTCTATCTAGGTCTATTATTTAACCTCTATTCAATCTTTTAAGTATTTAATAAATTGTCTAAATTCTCGTGTCATCACAGTTGTCGGGGAATATTCGTTTGGTCGTGGAATATTCTTGTTGTCAGGGAATATTCGTACGACGACGCAGCCATTTGTGGTCCCCATAATAGAATAACTATCGGATATAAAAAGCGACAGAAATAACCTTTTTAAATATAACAACAAAACTTTGACCGTTAACTATTAAAATACTCGGTGATAAAAAGTACAGTAATACGCGTGGTTGCACAATAGCACACGGTATTGCACAGTATTTTTGGATTATTGATTCTTACGTAAGAAGTCACTACTCAATAATTGTTATAGTAATTACTGTTCAATATTTTATTTTATTTATTCAATAATTGCTACGTTGATATTTTATATTATTATTATTTCAATAATTGTCACGGCACAATATTTTCCATTATCAGATCAATAATTCATATTATTTGAATAATATTATTAGATAGTATTATTGGTAATGTCTAAGGAAGTTCTGTCTATGAAAGGAGTTTCGTCACCTAATTGTGCGCCAGTAAGGAGAAATCCTAATCAGAAAGCCCCATCTTCCTAGGAACGACCTGGTTTTCATTATTGTTATTCTGTAATATTATTTGTAAATAATTAATTATTGATTTATATGATAAGAAAATATTTATTTTATGTGGATATAAATGAAGGAATTAATGCTGAGGTGTTTTATGATGCCCACAAATCCGGGTATCTTCCAACCCGATAGATGGTGCTACACGATGCTACAGTTCACATAAACATTCAATTGAAATGCCTCAAAAGAACGGATATGTCTTATATATATATCAAAAGAATATTTACATTTCCCAGGTTCTTTACAACCAATACATTGTCTTAGTCATAATATCAATATTATTCCATACAAAACCTATACTATTACAAAAGTAACCTACGAGTTCGCCTTCGCCTTCCCTTTATCTTTGTCGGATCCATTGGTCTGTTCTGTCTTAGCTGCATTCATATGGTTCAAGCAAGAATGAGCCTAACTAGCTCAGCAAGTACAACAATTCTAGAAAAATAGCATGCATGAAACATAGGAATCATATATCTTCGATAACTGAATAATAGTTACCAAGTACTATAGATAATTCAAAATAGCTCTTTTTTTTATTCAAAACATTTTACAACAACAATATTCCGTAAAACATCAATTTCGGTTCAAGACCGTAAACATTTCATAAGTACTTTGAAAAGGACATCCCGGCACGAAGTTCGTAAGTCTGATATAGCTTACGAGCACGTCTAGGTGATCAGCCTATAGTACTCTATGTTGATCAACACTACATTCATTAAATGTGTATACGTTTAAGTTGTGGCAACCTCACGTGCCTGTCGTTTGACGACAAAACATTTTAGCATACTCAATCTACTTTTGAAAAACCACAACAATATTAGTTTGGTAAATCCTTATCAACACTTAATAGAACAACATGGCATATGATTAGCCAAAAGGATTGGCTTTGACATTCCTCAAATACTAACTCATGTGAAGAATACATGAATCACAAAGACTTGTCCAGATCGAACTGGAACAAGGGTTAGAGTACTTGCCTTTAGTGTCTGCTACGGTTTATAACACGTAAACTTTAGGTCTTTAAGTTCTCTATAGTAATTGATAACATCACATAATACATTTGGTCAAGAATGATTACACATGGTTCTTAAAGAATCTTACCCTTCTTCTCAATCTAAATATGTATTAGCTTTGTTATTATTGGTTCCGACTTTTCATTACGTCATTCTTAAGTTCATAAGTAAATGATTTTCTTTAACCCTGAGGGTTCATACTTAAGGCTTAATCATGTCTGAACAATGTTTCATTACAATCCTTATTTAATTGATTATCAATTACTAACCATAATCTATATGCAAACATTCATTATTTTCTTGATCTTAAGTCTGGCGTTGCGGCGCCGGCTTTTACACTTGGTGTCGCACTGCGACGCCACCTATTGTTGCCTAGAACCCGGACTCGGCGCTGCGCCGTGAGTCCCTTTGTTACTGGTCGCGCTATGGCGCGAGTTTGCAAGGGACTAAGGCCACTTTGGCGCTGCGGCGCCGGACTTTTGGCATGGAGTCGCGCCGCGGCGCGGACTCTGTGCCACAGAATTATATGACTGATTTTTCAAATGTTGAGATTCCCAGACTCGTAACTTCTTCGTTATAAGTCCGAATTGGCTCGTTCAAGAGCCTACGGGTCGTAAATTACATACTCTATGTGTTCAAGCAAAAATTTTATCTATTTTACTTTGTTAGCTAAAATTTCACCTATTGGTTCATTTTTAACGAAATTGATAAACGTTCGTGAACGTTCAACGCTCGTTTCTTCGTTCTAAGTTGGAATCCGGCCATTTTTGAGTCCGCGACTCTATAATGCTAAATATGACTTGTCTCCATCGAAAACCAACATCTACGACTTCAAACACAAAATACGACTTTCATTCCGAGAATTTCACGAATTCGACGATTGTCGTCCAATCGTGTAAATTCTGACAAAACCTCATAACGAAACATTCTAGGTGGATTTTAATCAACATGTAAGTATTACAAGTTACTTATAACACCAACTTATTATCAAAGTAGGTTTTGACTTAATTTCATACGTTAATGACTTACTTAACTTATGAACTAAAATTATCACACTTATGACTTATTATGAACTTAATTCCATCAATCAATATTCTCATACTATATTGATCATATTAACATCATATGACAAATTGTGTACAAGGTTATCAACTTATTTAGGTTCAAGTTGCTTATTCATCTTATTCGGCTTAAGTCCATTGCTTATCCATTTCTCTTATGCTCTTAACATCTAAGTTCATTAGTTACAATTCTCTTATCAACCTACCATGATAGAGATGAAGAAGACAAGATTATTTACCTTAGATGATTACTTCACTTGCTTTTGGAAATCTACTAAGGAAAGATTAAGCTCAAAGTGCTTATTGACTCTAACAAATAAATTGTTTGGGAGAGAGTTGAGAGAGATTTTTAATCAAGCAAACAAATGAATTTGGAGCTCTCTATTTATAGACTTTCTAAAGTGAGGGTAGAATGGTCTTTATGGCATCCCACCTCCTTAAGCTAACCTCCTTACTATCCATGCCTTAATCACTAAGTAATCTTGCTCCACACATCTTATACTTGGCCACCACACTTAATTCTTGCCCATCACATAACTTGTTTGCCCATCAAGCTTACCCATGGGTTTCCCCATGGATCTTTCTTAGCTAATGGATCATGGTTTGGGCTTATTAATCAATCTAGCAAATTCTTTGTTGGGCTTGCACTATAATAGTTTGGGCTTTACCTTATTAATCACTTGGACTTAGTATAAATCCTACATAGGTTTACACCTTATAGCCTATGGACTTGTATTTTATACAAAGTTACATTAATTCATTTCATTAGGTTTCAATACCTATATTCTCAAATTAAGTCCGAATGCGAATTATTGAGTTTTTCATACTTAGATTATTATTACATAATCCATCATGTCTCGATATTCTAACGTTACGTATTTCTCGAAAGTTCAAAAATAATTCCCGAGCGATAAACGGTGAATAGTGATTTTCGTAAAATTTCTCGGAAAATATTTTTTTTCGTCTTGGAAATTCAAACACTTTAATTCATTCACGTGGTTCAAATACTACGATATTCCGACATTTCTAGGTTATAGAACGACATACATCTTATTAACACATATAATAACAAATAATATTATTTTATTCATTATTAAATTCTTTCAAGTCTTTTACAAAGGATCCGAATTTGTCTCGCCCTATCTCACTCAAACAAAAGAGGATAATTCTTTCTCATCTTTTCTTCAAGTTCCCACGTTGCTTCTTCAACATCGTGATTCCTCCATAATACCTTTACTGACGATATTACCTTGTTTCGCAGAACTTGCTCTTTTCTATCAATTATTTGAATCGGCATCTCTTCATATATTAAATCTTTCTCGATTTGAATATGCTCAAATTATATCACGTGCTTCTAATCCGGTTTGTAAGGACGTAGCACTGAAACGTGAAATACATTATGTATTCGCTCTAGGTCTGGAGGTAACGCTACCCTATAAGCTACCTCACCTACCCATTCTAATACCTCAAAAGGTCCTATAAACCTTGGGCTTAGTTTTCCCTTCTTTCCAAAGTGTATCTTTCCTTTCCAGAGAGATACCTTTAGAAATATGTACGAGCCTACCTCAAACTCTCTATTATCTCGATGTAAGTCTGCGTATTTCTTCTGTCTGTCTTAAGCTGCTACAAGACGCATTCGAATCAACTTCACTACTTCCGCTATTTGCTGCACCAATTCTGGTCCTAGCATTCGGCGTTCTCCCACTTCATCCCAATATAACGGTGTTATGCATTTTCTTCCATACAAAGCTTCATACGGCGGTATACCTATACTTGCATGATAACTGTTGTTATATGCAAATTCTACTAATGGTAGATGATCATCTCAACTACCCTTGAAATCCATGACACAAGATCTCAACATATCTTCTAACGTCTGAATTGTCCTCTCGTTTTTTCCATCGGTTTGTGGATGATATGTCGTACTCAACTTCAACTACGTCCCCAATTGTTCTTGAAGACTTCTCCAAAAGTTCGACGTGAATCGTGGATCACGATCTGACACTATTGAAACAGGTGCTCCATGTCTGGAAATAATTTCCTTAATATAGAGTGTAGCTAACTGATCTAAGTTGTACTTAATTCAAATTGGCAAAAAGTGAGCCGACTTCGTCAACCGGTCCACTATTACCCAAATCGCATTATATCCCTTCTGAGTCGTCGGAAGTCCTACCACAAAGTCCATCGTGATATGCTCCCACTTCCAGTCCGGAATCTCCAATGACTGTAACAAGCCACTCGATCGTTGATGTTCGGCTTTAACTCTTTGACAAGTCAAGCACCTACTCACATCTTGGCTATTTCTCTCTTCATGTTCGGCCACCAAAAACTTTGTAGAAGGTCTTGATATATCTTAGTGCTACCAGGATGAATCGAGTACCTCGAACTTTGAGCCTCTTATAAAACTTTCTCCTTTAATTTCGTCTCATTCAGAACCCAAATTCTACCCTCAAATCTTAATAATCCGTCATTATCAAGACTAAACTTAATATCTTTTTCATTGGTCAACCGCTTCTTCATCTGGTTACACTCATCAGTTTTGAGATGCACCTCCTTGACCCTCTCTATAATGGTAGACTGAATCTCCGTCGCAAACAGTCTCTGATCCGCCTCAATTGGCAACTTCACATCCAACTTCATCCTAGCCATCTCTGTTATTAACTCAGTTTGAGCTGTTAGTGTGACAACCCGAGAAATTAGACAATTTATGAAAATCTTAAATGATAGATTTAAGGTTAAATAATAGACCTAGACAGAAAATAAGTCTATGCGTTTGATGTTATTGGGATTAAATTTTGATGATTTCAAAATTTTGTGAAGGATATAGGTGAATTATTCAGGATTAAGGATTTATGTGATTAAGTTCTGTGAATATGGTTAATGATGTGTTCAGAGTGTGGTTAAGGGTCATGGGTTGATCAGATAAATTATATCTGTGAGAAACCCTAAGTTTATATTAAGAACGACAACGTTCAGTTAGACAACTCTAAACGTCTAATAAGAAACCTTAGGAATCGGTTCTGGAAACCCTAGTTTCAGTTCAGGGAATCCAAAACACTAATTCGGTGCATGAAACCCTAAATCGGGAACTTAATGGCATAAGTGTAAATAATTATAGGATTAATTAGGGTTAATCTTAACAAATTGATTACAAAACCCTAATTCCAAATTTGAAACTCGAATTGATTATTTGAAAACCCTAATACCAGATCTGAAAACCCTAGTTTCAGATTCTGATAAACGGAAGCCCTAATCTGGGAACTCAATGGAGAATTATAATGCTCAACTGCTATTAAGTATGAGGTTAATTAGGGTAAAGCTTAATCAATTTAAAAACCCTAAATCTCAAAATTTTAAACCCTAATTATTCCGTCAAAAACCATATCATGCCATTGTGGATTTAACTGCTATTTCAGCAATCTTAATTAGGATAAATTAATCCTAATTAGCAAGTTTAAGTTATGATCAAGAAAACCTTAGTATAATTAAGGGAATTCTGATTATAATTAGTAAATGATAATTTTTATATTAGAAACCCTGATCTTTGGGTTGTAAACCCTAATTCGTGATATTGACCCTAATTGCTTAATTAGCGATGGTAATTAGGAAATGCTAAACCTAATTAGAAAGATTTAGGTAAGGATTTAGAAATTTTTATATAATTAGAAAATTATAATTATAATTTTGAAATATTAATTTTCTATTTTTGAAACCTAAAATTAGAAATTTTAGAAATCAAGTTGCTAAACCCTAAAAGGTTAAACCCTAAACCCTAACAAACCCTAAACCTTAAGGCAATTTTTAGAAATTAAGGAAATGACATTTATGCCCTTATGTCACATTTTATATTATGTTGCTTGCAAATCCTACCACATGTGTAGTAGTTGAACTACTCTTGACTTTCCATGAGATCATTAAATGCCAGAAAATCAGCAACAAGCAACCATATATCAGCCAATGCTTGTATCATACAATTATATATAAAGAGTTAGAGAGAGAAAAGTGTTCTTAGTTGCTCATTTTTTTCACAACCATCATCCAAGACCTTCTCTCTCAAACACCTACGAAATTTAGTGCTAAATCAGTCATATATTGAAGCCCCACGTTTACCCACAACAGATCAGAAACATAGAATCAAGAGTTGATGCATAAAGGTATAAACCCTAACCAAGAAATTCGATCTTTGATCCTTTGATAAATGTTATGTTTTAGTGTTTAAACATGTAATATATAGTGTTAAACCATGATCTGAGTTTGTATAAAGTCGATTTATAACATTTAGATACTCAAAATATAAGATTTCAAAAATCTGGAAAAATTTTAAAACTGAGGTCTGACAACGAATGTCAGAGCCTCTAGATCTTTCTGTGTTAGATGTTTAGTATGATTTATGTTATATAAAGGTTCTTTGCCATTAAGCTTCAATATAGAAGTGGAAATAGGGTTATATCATGTATAGATCCTGCGTTATATGCAGTCAAACTGCGTTGACCGGCGTTAACTATGACGAATCTTGGTAACCCAGATTACCCAGAAATTTCTGACAACCCATTTGAATACTCTGATCTTCATGTTGTTAATCGATCTGGACATGTTAGTGTAATGTAATTGAAGACTGACATTTATACTTCCGTTTAATGCTTATATAACTCACAGATCATATATAGAATCAAAGATAAAAAGGGTCAAAGTAGGGATGACCGGCTGTTTTTGAGGATTTCTGGAAAACCCAGAAATCTTCATATACGAGTTTTGTGTCAGACTTTGACCGGTCCATTTCGCTTAGATTAATAGTTGTTATGATGATCGGATGATATGTATTTATACCCTGACATATGTTCTACAAGAATGAACCTTTAGATCACAGAAATAAAACCTAGATTGCAAGTTATAAGGACCCAAAGTGGGTACCTTCGATTCTGGAAAACCCAGAAAGACGAAGAACACGTCTGACAGGTTGTTTGGAAGCCTTCATCTCTCAGTTGTAAAGTGTTATGGCCATGAAGTTTGATTGTAGTTGTAGTATTACACTTATACTACATGATTAGAACAATAGCCAGCCCAGAAACACACAGAACAAGTAATTAAAGCCGGTCAAACCAGCCCCCTCGCACACTGTTTTGTCAGTGTTCTTGAGCCAAAAACACCTAAGGCGACAGACAAGTGTCGCTAAACGTCTACAGCGACGGTTTAATTTCTGAATATTCCGAAAATTAATTAAAAATTAGAAAAAAATTGTTTTTAATTATTAAAAATAAAAAAATAAATTATGAAAAATTATTTTAAAGTCTGAAAAATAGTTTTTAACTATTTTGAGTATATTTTGAAAATATTTAATATTTTTGGAATATAAATGGTATTTATTTATTTAATTATAATATTAAATAAATTATTTAAAAATAATTTTAATTCATGAAAAATCATGAAAAATTATTTTATGGTATAAGAAAATATTTTAAGTTATTTTTGATGACTTTGATGAAATTCATTAATTAATTAATATTAATGATAATTAGTTTATTTAATAGATATATTAAATAAATTATGGAAAAATAGTAATAATGATTTAAGTGTTATAAAAATATTTTAAGTTATAAAATGTAACTTTTGATATTTTGGCATGAAAATATTAATATTTTAATATTAATAGAAATTATCGGATAATAGATTTAATGATTTAAAAATCATATAATTATGATTTTAAAGTATTAAAAATACTTTGATATATTATAATATTATGTAATGATTTTCATTAATATTTTATATTAAATAAATATTAATGATTAAGGAATTATGTGGTATTTAATTTATTTAAATACGGTTTTAAGGATTGAAAAATGGTAATAAATGGTAATAATTATCCGAAAATTATTACGAGCCTAGGAAAAATATTTTGACTGCTTAGAAAATTATCTGAGTTAATCGTTAAGTGTTAAGTCAGAGTTTAATTGAATATAAACTCGAGTGTTGTCCGACTAGACCGTCGGGATGTTAGAATTGTGTCGGTTTCAAGTCAGACTTAAATAGTTTGACTTGATACCTAGTCTTATGTGTGTTATAGACTGATAGGCTTATGTGGTAATGTGTTTAGGTTATTCTGTGGATATAAATATACCAGTATTATACTGTGATGATATTATTCTAATATTGGAGATTTATATTACTAATATTAGGTCTTCGGGGTAAAGCGTTATTAAATTGTGTTGTGGTAATCAACGGTTCAGGCAAGTTTCTTTGTATTTAACTCTAATAAGAGTGTTTTATTCAAGCTTATGGTTAATCATTGTTGATTGCCACGAAAATTGTATTTTGTACATCTTGCATGTATAAGTCAGGTATGAAAGGCTGATCACCTTCATTACCAGTTGGTTCAGAAATATTTGTTCATATATAATACTTGTTCAGTCAAAAATTTGTTCGTGCTAGTTCTCAATTATATTGATGAATTATAGCAAGCCCTTTATTCATACTCTTCAATCATGATATATCGTTATATTATTGTATATAAACTTGTTGGGCAACTTTCATGCTCACCCTTGCTATATCATGATAAAATATTGCAGATAAAGCGAATGCATTCGGATACAGGAAAATGATAATGCCAAGTTCAGCTTGGGGCAAAATATGCGACTATCTTGTAATAGAATAGTTTGAAAATAATGTTAAGTGTTAGATAACTTATGAATTGTGTAATAGGTTAAGGTTACTCGATTTTGGGGAATAATGTGTAATGTAATGTATAAACAATTTATGTTTATATCTTCCGCAATTAGTTATAGAAATAGTATACCGGATCCGTGGCGATTTGGGACCCGGATTCGGGGCTACCACAGTTAATATTGACAACTTCTCCCGACCCTTTCTACTCAAGACGTCGGCCACTACATTGGCTTTTCCAGGGTGATACAAGATTTCACAATAATCCTTTATCAACTCCAGCCATCTTCTCTATCTCATATTCAACTCCTTCTGTGTGAAGATATATTTTAGACTCATATGGTCCGTGTATATCTCATACTTTTCCCCATAAAGATAATGTCGCCATATCTTTAGGGTAAACACCACCGCGGCCAGTTCCAGATCATGAGTAGGTCAAACTTTCTCATAATCCTTCAACTGCCTAGATGCATACGCAATGACCTTGCCATGCTGCATGAGCATGCAACCCAGTCCTTTATGCGAAGCATCGCTATAAACTACGAAATTTCCTGTGTCATCGGGCAAAAACAAAACAGGCGCTTCACTCAATCTTTTCTTTATTTCCTGAAAACTATCTTCGCATTTCTCAGTCCATACATACTTCACTGTCTTCCTTGTCAAGTTAGTCAGCGGAGTAGCTATCTTTGAAAAGTCCTGAATGACCCTTCGATAGTAACCTGCTAGCCCTAAGAAACTCCGTACCTCGGTCTACGTTTTGGGTTGTTCCCAATTCATCACGACTTCCACCTTCACTGGATCTACAGAAATCCCCTCGTGGTCAATAACATGACCTAAAAACTGTACCTTCTCTAACCAAAATTCACACTTAGTGAACTTCACATATAACTTCTCATTTCTTAGTGTATTCAACACTATTATCAGGTGTTCAGCATGATCTTCTGGCGTCTTAGAATAGACTAGAATATCATCAATAAACACCACGATGAACTTGTCCAAATATTGTTTGAACACTCTGTTCATCATGTCCGTAAATGCAGCAGGTGCATTAGTCAACCCAAATGACATCACCAGAAACTCGTACTGACCATAACGAGTCCTGAATGTTATCTTTGGCACATCTTCATTCCTAACCTTCAGTTGATGATACCCCGTCCTTAAATCTATTTTGGAAAAATATTTTTCCCCCTTCAAATGATCAAAAAGATCATCGATCCTGGGCAATGGATACATATTCTTTATCGTTAACTTGTTCAACTCTCGGTAGTCGATACAAAGTCTTAACGATTCGTCCTTCTTCTTGACAAATAATACCGGTGCTCCCCACGGCGAAACGCTTAGTTGAATGTACTTCATGTCCAACAATTCTTGCAGCTATACCATCAACTCCTTCATCTCCACCGGCGCCATGCGATACGGTGCCCTGGAAACTGGTGCCGCTCCTGGCACAATGTCTATTACGAACTCGGTCTCCCTATCCGGTGGAAGACCCGGTAATTTGCTTGGAAATACATCCATGAACTCACTCACTATAGGTATTTGTTCCATGGTCGCTCCCACTCTCTGGGTATCAACCACATGACACAAATAACCTACACACCCCTTCCTCAATAATTTCCTAGTTTGTGTCATGGAAAGACAACACGAACGTCCCGGCGATTTATTCCCGTAAAATATTACATGAGATTGTTTTAATATTTTAATATTTACGCACTTTTTTTGACAATCTATAATTGCCTCATGATTAATCAACCAATCCATTCCGAGGATTACGTCGAATTCTCCTAACTTTATCGGTATCAGATCTACCGATAATTTACAACCTTAAATGTCTACGCAACAATTCTTATGAATATCTTCAATAGGAATTATCTCTTCGTTGGCTACCTTAATGTTTAAAGGTATAGGCAACCTTTTTGGAAGTAGACCTAATCGTCTAACAAAATCACATACGATAAACGAACAAGTAGCACCCAAGTCAAACAGCACGTATGCATTTAATTCGTTGATCGGAATAATACCTGCAACTACGTCCCCCGAAGCCATCACATCCTGGACAGTCATATTAAAGGTACGGGCCATCGGCCTACCCGGCTGCGCTGGGCCCCCAATACTTAACTTATCACTATTGCCGCCCTTATACACGTCTGTCCCCTTCTTTGGGCAGTTCTTTGCCATGTGGTCCGTAGACCTACATACAAAGCACCCATGATTCTTCTTCGGGCTTGGACAGTTTGGCGCAATATACCCCTCATGTCCGAAGTTATAACACACAGCCTTACCCTTAAGACAGACTCCTAAATGAGTCTTCCCGCAGGTCTTACAGGCCTCCATCCTCCTCTTAAGGTCTCCTTGTTTCACTCCGGTATTCCCCGAGCTAACTACCTTCCTTTTATACCCTTTGCTACTCCCGATGGTACCTTTGACCTTCACTCCTCCATCCACCTTCCCCTTGCTTTTCTTGTCCTTATGGTATTGGCTTAACGCCTCGCTACCACCTTCGACAATTATTTCCTTCTCTAAGACAATCCCAAAGGAAGTACTTTGGAATACAGAGATACGATTATAGAGCCAGGATTTCAAGCCCTGCTCGAATCGTCGTGCTTTCCTCACCTCGGTATCCACTTGATGTGGAGCAAACCTTGCCAGTTCATTAAACTTGGTGGCATACTTGGGAACCGTCATGTCCCCTTGTTTTAAATCTAAAAATCGCATCTCCATCCTTCCCTGCATGCTCGTGGGAAAGTAGTTCTCGTAGAATATTTCATTGAACCTCACCCACATTATCATATCTATTCCGGACCTTGCCTGATTGGCCTCCCACCAAAAGTTGGCCTCTCCCTTCATTATTTAGGTTGCAAAGGCAACCTTTTGGGCATCGTCGACATTTGCTATCACAAATGCCTTCTCAATCTCCCTAACCCACGTTTGGGCTTCGATAGGGTTCGTAGTTCCTTTGAACTCCGGCGGACCCACACTCTTAAAGTCCTTTAATGTAGTAGCTCGTACTACACCAGGATTTACGGGGATATGAGCCCCAGTTTGGTTAAACGCTGCGGTTGAAAGATTTAAAAATTCCTGCATGGGGTTATCCGGACCTCCCTCCGGTTGATTCGTGTTCGCACCTTGGTTATGGGGTAATCTTCTTGGTAGCATTTTGCTATTACAATAAATACATATTTCGTTATTATGTATTTCCTGTCAGTTAGTTATTATTTCATATTAAATAATAACTTAAACATTCATTACTCAACATTTTTTGAAAATAGAAACTTATATTAATTCATCGTAGTATAATACTACATCGGTTACATACAATAGCCTAAGCTGGATACATTAATTTCCCTGCCATTGCTTTCCAAAAATTGGGATTTACAAAAGACTACCCTTGATTAGACAAAAGAGGGCTTTATGTCACTACTAGATACACAAATATGCACATATCTAACTACTCTAGCAACTACTCGATCATATCTGCCTTAAGGCATTCTCCAAATCTGTTTTGGCAAGACCGACAATAATATCATGGCTGATAGTATGTCGCGTCTGCCCTGTCTCTACAGGATACCCAGCTACATGCAACTGGAAATCCTCATGAGAACTCCTATGAATATAGGACATTCTCTCTCTCTTCTGTTTCTTGGCCTTTAGCTCGCTCCTAAGCTCAAAGACCTCTTATTTTAGCTCATGGACCTTGTCCTTAGCCAAAACTCTCTCATCATGTTCATGTTCCCACATGGACTTCACATCCGTCTTGTCCTCTATAACCGCTTGGAGCTCCGCCTTCAGCTCTTTGACCTCCTGACAGTAATGTACATTCCTATCTATCACTGACATGAACAGTGACATCATTGACTCCCCTGGAGTTATCTCTGCTGCTATAGCCACTGGATTGAAGGATACTACCTCCACTTCTTATTCCAACATGTCGTCAAAAACGGACATGAGGTCTAAACTCTCGGAGTCTCCAGACTCCACCACAACTATCTCAGGATCTGCTGCTATGGGGTTCGGTATGATTTCTATCTGGTTTACCGACCCTTCGCTGACTACCTGTACATCCCTATTTTCACCTGACATCTATAACAACACACAAAGTTGATTAGTAAATGTCAGTATAATAAAAACACATAACATATATGATGCATTTTTAAAAGGTTAACTTCTGTCTTTTATTCTTTGACTTTTTTTAAGGTTATGACTTAAGGTTTTATTTCCCCCCCCCCCTTAAGTTTTATAACCTAATGCTCTGATACTAACCTGTGACGCCCCCAAATCCGGGTATCTTCCAACACGACAGATGATGTTACACGGTGCTATAGTTCACATAAACATTCAATTGAAATGCCTCAAAAGAACGGATATGTCTTATATATATATATATATATATCAAAAGAATATTTATATTTCCCAAGTTCTATACAACCAATACATTGTCTTTGTCATAGTATCAATATTATTCCATACAAAACCTATACTATTACAAAAGTAACCTACGGGTTCGCCTTCACCTTCCCTTTATCCTTGCTAGATCCAACGGTCCGTTCTGTCTTAGCTGTATTCATAAGGTTCAAGCAAGAATGAGCCTAACTAGCTCAGCAAGTACAACAATTCTAGGAAAATAACATGCTTGAAACATAGGAATCATATATCTTCGATAACTGAACAATAGTTACGAAGTACTATCGATAATTCAAAATAGTTCTTCTTTTCATTCAAAACATTTTACAACAACAATATTCTGTAAAACATCAATTCCGGTTCAAGACCGTAAGCATTTCGTAAGTACTTTGAAAAGGACATCCCGACACGAAGTCCGTAAGTCCGATATAGCTTAGGAGCACGTCTAGGTGATCAGCCTATAGTACTCTGTGTTGATCAACACTACATTCATTAAACGTGTATATGTTTAAGTTGTGGCAACCTCACGTGCCTGTCGTTTGACGACAAAACATTTTAGCATACTCAATCTACTTTTGAAAAACCACAACAATATTAGTTTGGTAAATCCTTATCAACACTTAATAGAATAACATGGCATATGATTAGCCGAAAGGATTGGCTTTGACATTCCTCAAATACTAACTCATGTGAAGAATACATGAATCACAAAGACTTGTCCAGATCGAACTGGAACAAGGGTTAGAGTATTTGCCTTTAGCGTCTGCTACGGTTTATAACACGTACACTTTAGGTCTTTAAGTTCTCTACAGTAATTGATAACATCACATAGTACATTAGGTCAAGAATGATTACACATGGTTCTTAAAGAATCTTACCCTTCTTCTCAATCTAAATACGTATTAGCTTTGTTATTATTGGTTCCGGCTTTTCTTTACGTCATTCTTAAGTTCATAAGTAAATGACTTTCTTTAACCCTAAGGGTTCATACTTAAGGCTTAATCATGTCTGAACAATGTTTCATTACAATCCTTATTTAATTGTTTATCAACTAATAACCATGCTCTATATGCAAACATTCATTATTGTCTTGATCTTAAGGCTGGCGCTGTGGCGCCAGCTTTTACATTTGGTGTCACGCTGCAGCGCCACCTATTATTGCCTAGAACCTGGACTCAGCGCTGCGGCGCAAGTCCCTTTGTTACTGGTCGCGCTGCGGCTCGAGTTTGAAGGGGACTAAGGCCACTTTGGCGCTGCGGCACCGGACTTTTGGCTTGGAGTCGCGCCGCGGCGCGGACTCTGTGTCACATAATTGTTTGACATATTTTTCAAATGTTGAGATTCCCAGACTCATAACTTCTTCGTTATAAGTCCGAATTGACTCGTTCAAGAGCCTACGGGTCGCAAATTACGTACTCTATACGTTCAAGCAAGAATTTTATCTATTTTACTTCGTTAGCTAAAATTTCACCTATTGATTCATTTTTAACGAAATCTATAAACGTTCGTGAACGTTCAACGCTCGTTTCTTCGTTCTAAGTCGGAATCCAGTCATTTTCGAGTTTGCAACTCTATAATGCTAAATATGACTTGTCTCCATCGATAACCAACATCTACGACTTCAAACACAAAATACGACTTTCATTCCGAGAATTTCACGAATTCGACGATTGTCGTCCAATCGTGTAAATTTCGGCAAAACCTCATAACGAAACATTCTAGGTGGATTTTAATCAACATGTAAGTATTACAAGTTACTTATAACACCAACTTATTATCAAAGTAGGTTTTGACTTATTTTCATATGTTAATGACTTACTTAACTTATAAACTAAAATTCTCACACTTATGACTTATTATGAACTTAAGTCCATCAATCAATATTCTCATACTATATTGATCATATTAACATCATATGACAAATTGTGTACAAGGTTATCGACTTATTTAGGTTCAAGTTGCTTATTCATCCTATTCGGCTTAAGTCCATTGCTTATCCATTTCTCTTATGCTCTTAACATCTAAGTTCATTAGTTACAATTCTCTTATCAACCTACCATGATAGAGATGAAGAAGACAAGATTATTTACCTTAGATGATTACTTCACTTGCTTTTGGAAATCTACTAAGGAAAGATTAAGCTCAAAGTGCTTATTGACTCTAACAAATAAATTGTTTGGGAGAGAGTTGAGAGAGATTTTTAATCAAGCAAACAAATGAATTTGGAGCTCTCTATTTATAGACTTTCTAAAGTGAGGGTAGAATGGTCTTTATGGCATCCCACCTCCTTAAGCTAACCTCCTTACTATTCATGCCTTAATCACTAAGTAATCCTGCTCCACACATCTTATACTTGGCCACCACACTTAATTCTTGCCCATCACATAACTTGTTTGCCCATCAAGCTTACCCATGGGTTGCCCCATGGATCCTTCTTAGCTAATGGATCATGGTTTTGGCTTAATAATCAATCTAGCAAATTCTTTGTTGGGCTTGCACTATAATAGTTTGGGCTTCACCTTATTAATCACTTGGGCTTAGTATAAATCCTACATAGGTTTACACCTTATAGCCTATGGACTTGTATTTTATGCAAAGTTACATTAATTCATTTCATTAGGTTTTAATACCTATATTCTCAAATTAAGTACGCATGCGAATTATTGTGTTTTCCATACTTAGATTATTATTACATAATCCATCTCGTCTCGATATTCTAACATTACGTATTTCTCGGAAGTTCAAAAATAATTCCCAAGCGATAAACGGTGAATGGTGATTTTCATAAACTTTCTCGAAAAATATTTATTTTCGTCTTGGAAATTCAAACACTTTAATTCATTCACGTGGTTCAAATACTATGATATTCTGACATTTCTAGGTTATAAAAAGACATACATCTTATTAACACATATAATAACAAATAATATTATTTTATTCATTATTAAATTCTTTCAAGTCTTTTACAAAGGATCCAAATTTGTCGGGCGTTATATTTTATCAGTATTTATCAGAATTGATGTATTAAAAATCATCCGTATACGGATTTCGGTCATTTTCTATTTGGAATTGGAAAAAAATTCTTCTACAAAGTTGTATAGAATTAAATTTTTTATGGAATGGACATAATGTTCATATTTTTTTGATAAAAGGGTTATTTATTATGAATTATTGAAGTTTCGGAAATAAATATTTTTATTAAAAACATGGGTGGGCCCCACTTTTGTTTTTTGTGGAAAATTGCTAAAATTTCAAAGTATGGTGTGAGTGAATAGCAAAGGGTGGAAGCCAGCAGTAGCAGGTTAGTCTACATTGGTGTTCTAGCATTTTCCTATAAATAGGGTGCTTAGTTAGAAATGAAAATCACACCAGAATCAGAAATTTTCTCTCTATATAATATCGAGCGTATTTTTGTGAGTATTTAGATACTTTGAGAGTTGATAAGCCGTGCAAGTTTTCTTCAGCATTATATCCGATATTCCAGTTAGAAGTACTGTTCTTTTGAAGTAAAGGATGTTATTTTTCGTAAATGATGTTATTTCTTTTAATATCATTATACCAAAATATTGGTATGAATTTTATTATAAAAATTTTACTTTTTCATGTCGAGGTAACTATTCACATATACGGTACTATTCACGTATACGACACTATTTACAAATACGGTACTATTCATGAGTACTATTCATGAAGTATGATTTTTATTGTAAAATTGTTACCTTTTCGTGTCGGGGTTACTATTCACGTATACGACACTATTCACAAAAAAAATTAAATTAAATTTTCTTTTCTTTGTCCATGTTGTCTATTATGGTTACTATCTTTGATTGTATCCATGTTTTGATCTTCATTCTCGAATTTTGCTCCACAATTGATTATTATGGAGTATTTTTGAACTTGGATAAACTGAAGTACGAATCCCTAATATTTGTCCTTTTATCTCACTGGATTCGTTTCTTTAAAATATTTTTCACCATCCTTAGTCCTAAATGGTAATATAACTGAATATGTTTGGCCTGTAGTGCAAAGATGAATGATTATCTTATAAATATCTTTGGCCCGTAGTGCAAAGATGGACATGTGTTGAGATGAACATAATCAACTGGTGATATGAATGAATATCTTTGGCCCGTAGAGTAAAGATGAATATTTGATTCAGGATGTATATTGATTGATGTTACAGGGATAAAATATTGATGATGGACTTTTAAATCATAGAAGATAGTAGACTTCATTCTCTACTTAACTCTTCTAATGAATTGTTATTTCCGCTGCAAATATTGATCTAAAACTTGTTGTCCATTATATTTTATATGATTTATTGAATGCTAAAGATAATTTGTTCTACATTATCTTAGTCATAATATTCTTTACTGGGCTAGTTGAGCTCACCCTTTTTGTTCCATTTTTCTTCTCAGGAGGCGAGAATATAGCGAAAACTAGTCGGGGTGTGGAGTGATGTTTCAGGGCAGTTATTTTAGTAGTCCTCACTATTTTGTAAAATAGTGTATCAATAATTGTAATGAGGACTTATTTGAGTTTGGATATTGTCTAGAAGACAATATTTGCATTTAAACTCAAAACATATTTGTTGTCGTATTTTGCACGACAATTGTAATAATGAAATTGTAGTTGTTTTTTGTACCTTGTATTTGGCGACTTAGAATGGGTTGTGTGGACCTATTTGGGGGTGTCACAAATAGTGCCTTTAAATATTTAGGGTAAAGATCACTGCTACCTACTCCAAATCATGAGTGGGGTAATTCACCTCATAAGGTTTAATCTGCCTAAAAGCATAAGCAATCATCTTACCGTATTGGACCAAAACACACCCCAAGCCCTTCTTAGAAGTGTAACTGTAAATATGGTAACCTCATGTCCCCGGCGGCAATGCAAGTATTTGAGTTGTCATAAGTCGTTTCTTCAATTTCTCAAAACTCTTCTCGCGTTCTTCATTCTACACAAACTTTGTGCCTTTTCTCATCAACTGAGGTAATGACAAAGTAAGCAAAGAGAATCATTCCTTAATTCTTCTATAGTATCCTGCCAAACCCAAGAAACTCATAATCTCTGTCACCGTAGTCGGTCTTGACCATTTAGTGATAGCATAAACATTCGCAGGATCCACCTTAATGTCTTCAGCAGAAACAATGTGGCCCAAAAATTCAACCTGCTCCAACCAAAACTTGCATTTAGAGAATTTAGCATACAACTTCTCTATTTGCAAAATGCCCAAAACTGTACGAAAATGCTCCTCATGCTCCTCCCTAGACTTGGAGTAAACCAAAATATCATCAATAAAAACAATAACATATTGGTCCAAGTACTCCCTGAAGACCCGATTCAACAAATCCTTAAACACCGCTGGAGCATTAGTCAACTTGAATGGCATCACCAGAAACTCGTAATGCCCATATCTAGTACGAAAAGTTTTCTTAGAGATATCCTCATCTCTCACCCTCAGCAAAAAAATACTTCTCCCCCTGAAGTTGGTCAAACAAGTCATCAATCCTCGAGAATGGATACAAATTCCTGATAGTAATCTTGTTCAACTCCCTGTAGTCTATGCATAGCCTCATAGACCCATCTTTCTTCTTTACAAACAAAACTGGAGCACCCCACAGCGAAACACTCGACCAAATTATACCACGATCTAATAGCTCCTACAACTCTAATGGTGTCATCCTATACGACGCCTTAGAGATAGGCTCCGCACCAGGAGCAAGCTCAATAGTAAACTCAACCTCTTGACAACTCCTCAAGAAACATATCGGGAAAGTCGCAAACAACTTGAACGTCCTCTATACGAGACTCATAGAGGTATCGTTCACAAATGTCAAATACCCCTCACAACCCTTTACTACTAACTTCTCAGCCTTCAAAAATGAAATAAACTTCACCACCCTACTTGGTCGTGAACCCTAAAACATGAACTCTAGAGACTTCACATCTCCAAATATAACTTTTTTCGCTTGACAATCAATAGTGGCTTGGTGCTTATCCAACCAGTTCATTCCTAGAATAACATCGAAATTGTGCATACACATTGGAAGAAGATTAGCCCTACAAATCTTATCCCCAAAACTGATCGGACACCCTCGATACAAATAAAAAATAACAACAAAAGTCCTCATTGGGGTAACAATAGACATAACAGAATCTAAGCACTTAGATGGCACACCAAGGTGCCTAACAAAAGACTGAGCAACTGAATGAGTAGAAATCGTATTAAACAAAATATAAGCCTCGCGACTACCAACTAAAAGAGTGCTAAAAACAGTACCTGGCGTACCTGCCACCTGTTTATGCGTCAAGGCAACCACCCGACCACCCTGACCTTCATTACCACCATTATTACCGCCTCCACCATTACCACGTGGCCCGGTACAATCTCTAGAAATATGACCCATCTGCCCGCAGATAAAAATATGCACCAATAACTCTATGACACTGCCTCCCCGGATGATTAGCCTCACAAGTAGCACAAGGAGGTATCAGAATATGATTTGGGTTACCCCCACCAGCTGGTCCCGGATAACGACCCTAATTCTACCCCTGCTGATGATTCTGACCATGCCAAGGTAGTTAAAGTTGACGATTCTGCCTTTATTGAGGCATCTGTTGATAACCCATGTTCTGATTCTAGTTATGCCATTACCACCATTATCACTTCCTCTAGATTTTAAGTAGCCAACAACACCTTTTGGTTCTCCGAGCGCCCCCAACAAATCAAAGTTATTATCTAAATGAGCAATCCAATTCTCTACATCAATTAGACATAAAGATGACCTAAATGAATTGAGTTTTTTCTAAAAACTTTCTAACCATGCGTACATCAAATCCACAAGCTGATCGACACCATTTACATTCCATTCCTTTCCATTTACGTGTGGAACATTAATACTCGGGTTCCCCTAATTAGGAATCTATGGCGGCTGTTGCATTTCCTGAACAATCTGTGCCACCAATTGCGATAAAATTTGATTAACCGCCTAATTCACTAAGGTAGTCAACGTAATATTATTATGGTTGTTAGGTTGCACATTAGGCTACTCCTCGCTTCTTCCCCCCACTGTTGCCTCCCAGCAACTCTAACGAATTTATGAGTTATTTAACTAAGAAATTAACGAATAAATAGCAAAATAGATTAGAGACAGATTTGAATATAGTTGAACAGAAAATTAAACGGAACAAAAACTTAACCCAGAAGTCTACCCATAACTCAAAGGTCAAACCTAAATAAGTTTTCTACAAGAAAGAACCTAAACTCTTATACCAACTCAGTAACACCCCCTTTCTGAAATAGAAAGAGAGGTTAGACAAAACACAACAAAACTGATGAAATTATAGCAAGACTAAGCCACAAAAGATAATCTCATAACCAATAAATGTCACAAGATAAACCATAATAAATGCCAAATCGGCTCAAACCATAATATAAAACATTTGGATAAAAGGGAGCTCTCATCACACATGTCCTTGATCCCCCTGATTACCTGCCGGAAGAAAAATACAACATGAGCCAAATGCCCAGTACGGATATAGAGTACAAGAATAATGAAATGAAATAACTAACTCAATTAAATGAACTTAAATGAACAAAACTAATACAACGAAATAATAGGCTGAATCAAATCACTGGTGTTATTTCATACTGAGCTCAAAACAAACAAAAATATACCTTGCCACACAAGCAAGTAAAATAATGTCACACATACAATCAAACTAATGCCACACAGGCAATCACACATCGGATTACGCAATCCAGATGCATACAAAATTGGAAGGTTTGTTTGGCATAAATATTACTAATCCGCAGAACATAACAAAAGATTAGGGTCGACCAATACGCCTCCATAACAAATCACCAAATGGCCAACTCCCACCAAAGCACAAAAATGGAGACGCCGTGAACTTATCACACCACCATGGAATGTCATGCCATGGTGCCAAGAGAAAATGTATATGGTATCCACACATGTGATTATAGTTCAGGTATACCCTACAGTATATTCTAAGAAAAGACCATGTCACAACACATGCAACACAATATCAACACAAAGAGGTTTTAATATGTACATGTTAAACCGAAACGAAACATCAACACAAAGTCTCCAAAAATATTAACATGTACTTTCTACAAAGATTAAAATAAATACTAAACATCTAGTTCAAAGAGTACAAGTTATGAAACTCCAAATATCTAAATAAACAATCATATGAATTTAACTATGATCAAAGTATCGAGACAATATCCAAATTCTAAATGAGAAGCAAAACGATCAAACTAAAATTATAGAATATCGCTGAAGGAGTACGAAATCCGTACCTATAATCGATAATGTAATATCCAGGAATTTTATTCCAAAAATGACTCGTTATACTCCTTCCGTCCGAACTAATTAAACAAAATCATAATAAATATAAATACGTTTGCAAAATATTCCTTTCATATTTAACCTGTTAATTAACTCATATTATTATTATTATTATTATTATTAATAGTATTTTAAATAATTTTTTCATTAATTCAAACTTGTATATTATAATGTTATAAATTACTGATAACAATATTTCGTAGCAGTAAGGAACAAAACCAAGATTATACATGTATATATATGTGAATTGAGTTTTATACCTGCTTTCCAATCCCACTAATTCCCAAAAAAAACAACTAAGTTCCACGTATTTAATAAAATATCCGATCTCTATATTAAGCGAGTTTTAAAAAACATCAAAAGCATATTGTGACTACATGCCTCAATCTCCAATGCAATCGCATATTATATATTAACAATTGATAGCCAATGATTCTCTAGTTACTATATATATATATATATATATATATATATATATATATATATATATATAGACACACACAAATATCTATCCGACAATCCTTTTACAAATCAAATCATTTTTATCATTTTTATCAAAATTTCTAGCATTAAGTACACACAAAAAGGAAATTCACAGTATTGTCAAACCTGTTATATTTATTTCTCCTCTCTTTATTCGGATCACCTCTTTCTTTGTAACACCCCCTTCCCGAAAAAGAAAGGGAGGTCACGTGCAAAGCACAATAAATCTCAATATAAGTGAACAGAGCACTAATAACTTCAAAATATTAATAGTGGTGATCCATTAATAAAGTACTAAATACAATTCTCCAAACAGAGTCAAAATAATCAAAATTTAAAATCGAATCAACTTAGATGGTCAAAGACAACTCTCTTATCACACTAGCCCTGAATAAGCCCTGCAAACCTGTCGGAAGAAAAACACATCATGAACAAATTGCTCAATATAGATATAGATAATACAAAGATGTATAACTGAAATATAAAATCAACTAAAACAACATACTTAACAAAGCCTCAAGCTTAAAGACCAACAAAAATATGATATCCAAAGTCTGAATAGAATATATCCGAATCAACAAATTTAACGAAACAAACAGAAGAATAAAGAATGAACTGAACTAACTCAAATAATTAAACTGAACAGAAAAAAATAAAAATAATACAATGAAATAATAGGTTGAATCAAATGGTTGGGTGTTATTTCATACCGAGTGTGTAAGACCCCAACATTTATGAATAAAGATTTAATTTTCTCTAAATATTATTTTGAATAATAAGGTATGGATTTGATATAATGTTATAGTTATGGGTAATATTTATAAATTTTTCAAAGTAAACAAGTTGTCATAAAATATTCGTTTGGTAGGGGAATATTCGTTTTATCAGGAAATATTCGTCCGATGGCACAATCATTGGGGGATCCCACAACTGAATTACTGTCGAATTTAGAAAGTGACAAAAATAACTTTTTTATAAAAATAACGGCAAAACTTTTACCGTTAATTGTTGAAATACCCGGTGATAAAAGTAAAGAAATACGTGTGGTTGCACAGTAGCATACGGTATTGTATAATATCTTTGATTATTGATGATTACATGAGAAGTCACTCAGTTTTATTCAATTATTGCAACAATAGTTGATGCATAGTATCTCATATTATTGATTCAATTATTGTCACAGTATCATCTGCACAATATTTTATATTATTAAATCAATAAATAAGACGACACAGTTATTTATATTATTATTTACATTATTGACAATGTCTATAAAGTTCTGTCAAGGAAAGGGGTTAGGTCATCTAATTACGCGCTAATAAGGAGAAGTCCTTATCGGAAAGCCCCCTCTTTCTTGAGAATGATATAATTGTTAATATTGTGAGTTATAATATTAATGATGAATAATTTTTGAAAGATTAAAAATGTGTTAATTGAAGATAAAGTAGTTATCATGTTGATAATTTGGACATTCTTGAACTCTGGATAAATTGAATTATAAATCTTTAAAATTTATCCTTAATCTCACTTAATTGAATTCTTATATCATTGTCGTCATCCTCATGCTTATATTGTGATGAAAGTCATCTTTGGCCCGTAGTGCATAGATGGACTGTTGATTTGTATGATTATGACCAGGAATTATGTATCGGTATAATCATGACCTGTAATGTTACAAATGATGTGATAAAGTCCTCATTGGCCCGTAGTGCGTTGATGGGCAGTTGTTTGGCATGATCATGACCACTAGTAATAATAACGAATATACTTAGACCGTAGTGCGTGGATAATTCATGGATGTGATATTAACGAATATCTTTGGCCCGTAGTGTATGGATAATTCGGTGATGTGGATTATTTATTGAGATATGTTACAGAGATAAAATATTGATGATGAACTTTTAAATCATAGAAGATAGTAGATATCATGCTCTACTTGACTCTTCTAATGGATTGCTTGTTCCGCTGCAGTTAAACTTGTTGTCTATTATATTCTATCAGTTTTTATACTTTTGAAGACTAAGGATAATTTATTCTGCATTATCTTAGTCATAATATTCTTTATTGGGCTAGTTGAGCTCACCCTTTTCCTTCATTGTTCTCTTCAGAAAATGAGAATATAGCTGGGACTAGTCGGATAATGGAGTGATGGTCCAAGATAGTGGCTATAGTAGTCTTCTTTATTCTATAAAATAGTGTGGTAATAGCTGTAATGAGGACTCCATTTGAGTTTGGATATTATCTGCGAGACAATATTCATGTTAAAACTCTTAGCTAAGTTTTGTCGTATTGTATAAATGAAGTTTGTATTTAAATTATGTGTCATGTATTTGGCGACTCATGATGGGTTGTGTATACCTATTTTGGGGGCGTCACAGTTGGTATCAAAGCTTAGGGATATGATCCCTGACAGAGATTTGAGGCTAGAACTAGGAGGGGAGAGACGGTTAAATCCTTCGCTAGTGTGTCTTACCTAAGCTTATTTGTTATTTAATTGGTCGATCGGGATATAGAGATAATATGTGGCATATCAAGTAACCCTTGTTTTGTGGCAGTGTTTGAAAATGGCATATGAAAATGTTGAGATAAGCAATGGAGCACATGAGACCGTTGAGTCACCGCTGATAAATAACCAGGATAATATGCATCAGGAAGGTAATAATCCTCATATAAACAACAACACCGACCAAATGATGAACGATGAGATCTTTAGGAGCTTTCTGCAATTCATGCAACATCAAGCGAGAGAGACTCCTATTCAAAATGCATGTGGAAACACTGGCAACTCACGAATGGTCACTGCTAAGCAATTCAAGGAACTAGGACCACCGAAGTTTTTGGGAAAGCCAGAACCACTTAAGGCAAAGACGTGGATTAAGTAGAACACCAAGATATTTGATGTCTTGGGATGCTCCGAGGAGAAAAAGGTTCCATTTGCCACCTTCATGTTGCGAGGAGAGGCAGATTACTAGTGGGAATCTGTAAAATGTACTCAACCTTCCGCACTAAAGATGCCTTGGGAGAAGTTCTAAGAATTTTTCAACGACAAGTACTTTCCTGAAAGTATTCGTCACATGAATGAGGTAGAATCCATCAAGCTGGAGAAAAATAATATGATCGTATCGCAATACGGGGCTAAGTTTGTTGAGTTATCCCAGTTTGCATCCCATTTGGTAGATAATGAGGAGCTTATGACGCGAATGTTTCTGCGCAGTTTGAAACCCAAAATACGTCAATACCTCATTTCTCACAAACTTTGCTTGTATTCAGATGTTGTGAATAGGGCTCAGTTATTGGAGCGCGATAATGAGTTAGCTTAACCAAAAGACAACGACCAACAACACGATAATAATCGTACTGGTGGGAACGACCATCGAAACAATGATAACCATCGTGGAGGAAATTATCATGCCAGAAATGGTAACCACTTCGGTGGTAATCATGGTCAAGATAATTGGAAAGGTGAACTAAGTGGGAACAACTTTAAGAATAGAAGATTCAACAATGACGGAAAGACATCGACAGCAGCACCAACACCCGTTTCCAAGGAAAGAGAATGACCACCGATCGTATACTAAAAATGCGGACATGAGGGACACATCCGTCTAAACTGTACGTAGCAACCCAAAGTGTGTTTCAATTATGAAAATGAAGGTCATCTAGCTCGATTTTGTCATGCAATGAAGTGAAGTCTAGCTGGGATGGCGACACCAAAGGCTGTCCCAGACAAGTCAAACTCGGTAGTTTAAGGGAGAGCATTTTTCGTGACTTCCCAAAAAACGAGGAACCCCAACGAAGTTATAATGAGTAAGCTAATCATAAACTCTTGCGAAGTCTATACCTTATTCGATATCGGTTGTAAGACCCCCAACTTTTAAGAATAAAGATTAATTTTCTCTAAATATTATTTTTGAATAATAAGGTGTGGATTTGATATAATGTTATAGTTGTGGGTAATATTTACAAATTTTGCAAAGTAAGCAAGTGGTCATAAAATATTCGTTTGGTCAGAGAATATTCGTACAACGACACAATTATTGGTGGACCCCACAACAGAATTACTGTCAGAGTTAGAAAATGATAGAAATAAATTTTTATAAAAATAACGGCAAAAGTTTTACCATTAAACTGTTGAAATACCCAGTGGTAAGAGTACATTAATACGCGTGGTTGCATAGTAGCACACAGTATTGTACAATATCTTTGATTATTGATGCTTACGTAAGAAGTCACTCAGTTTTACTCAATTATTGCCACAGTAGTTGATTCATAGTATCTCATATTTTGATTCAATTATTTTCACAATATTTTATATTATTAAATCAATAATTGAGATAACAAAGTTATTCATATTATTATTTGCATTATTGACGATGTCTAAAAAGTTCTGTCGACAAAAGGGGTTTGGTCACCTAATTGCGCGCCAATAAGGAGAAGTCCTTATCGAAAAGACTCATCTTTCCTGGAATGATCTGGTTGTTAATATTGCGAATAATAATATTAATGATGAATAATGTTATTAAAATGTGTTTTGTGAAGCTAAGTGAATTGAGATAAATAGAGGGGGTCTATTGAAGTATTTGTTGTAAGTTTGGCTTATTATATAGACCCCCACTTAGTCATAATATTCTTTACTAGGCTAGTTGAGCTCACCCTTTTCTTTCATTGTTCTCTTTAGGAAATGAGAATATAGTTGGGACTAGCCGGGGAACGGAGTGATGGTTCGAGATGGTAGCTATAGTAGTCATCACTATTCTATAAATAGTGTGATAATAATTGTAATGAGGACTCTATTTGAGTATGGATATTGTCTACGAGACAATATCCCTATTAAAAATCTCAGCTATATTTTTTGTCGTATTTTATAAATGAAGTTGTATTTAAGCTTTGTACCATGTATTTGGCGACTCAGAATGGTTTTTGTATACCATATTTGGTGGCGTCACATCGATTCTATCCACTCTTTTATTTTACCTAATTGTGCTCAACGTTTAAACTTGACTATTGAGAAATTAGACTTTGACTTATCTGTTGAAACTCCGTTGGGAGAAACCTTCATTACATCCACTTTTTATAAATCTTGTTTTTTTCAAATCGACACCTTCACATTACCTGTTGATCTCATCTCTTTGAAAATACTTGCATTTGATTTTATTTTAGGGATTGATGTGTTAACTACTCATAATGCTAAAATTGATTATTTTCGTAAGGTTGTTAGGTTTCATATTCCTAACCAACCTATTATGCGAATTCAAGCAACCAAACCACTAAAGTCAATCATTGTCATATCAAGCCATAAAGCCATTCGTTTATTGAAAAATGGATGTCAAGCTTTCTTAGCCCATGTCACGGATTTAAACAAAAATACGTCAGATTTGAATGATATTTCTATTGTTAATAAATTTCTTGACGTATTCCCTGAAGAACTTCCTGGCCTACCCCCAGACCGTGAAATCGAATTTTGTATTGACCTTGAACCCGGTACAAAATCCTCAAATATTTCTTTACCCAGAACGAACGTAACATACGCCAAAGACGTTTGCTCGAGCTGTTGAAAGATTACGACCATACCATTCAATACCATCTCGGAAAAGCAAACGTGGTAGCCGACGCGTTGAGTAGAAGATCGTATACGATTACGAGTGCGATGTTGTTAACACAAACACCCATTTTGCATGATTTACAAAGGATGGAGATAGAGTTAAGGATTCCAAAGGACCCACGTGATGATGTCAAATATACGAGTAGAATTACTTTAATCGATAAAGTTAAAACCGCTCAAGCTACAGACCCAGAGCTGATGAATATGAAGAAGAAAGTAAAAGAATGTGTTATTCCAGAAGTAAAAGTCGATGAAGAGAGGAAATCTCAATTCTCGATTCATCGGCCCATTTAAAATCCTTGATAGAGTAGGAACTATGGCCTATATACTCGCCTTACCGCCAAGTATGTCTCATGCTCATAACATTTTTCATATACTATGTTACGTAAATATGTGGAAGACCCAAACCACATTATTGAATTAGAACCAGACAAGATAGCGAAAGATTTAACGTATGAAGAGGTACCTATTAAAATCTTGGATAAGAAGGAACATATTCTACACTCAAAGGTTATACCTCAAGTCAAAGTTTTTTCGAGAAACCACGATATTGAAGAAATGACCTGGGAGTTAGAAACTGAAATGAAAACAAGGCATCCTCACCTCTTCGACATACCAGGTACGTACACCAATTTCGAGGACGAAATTTCATAAGAAGGGGAGGTTGTAAGACCCCAACTTTTATGAATAAAGATTTAATTTTCTCTAAATGTTAATTTGAATAATAAGGTGTGGATTTGATATAATGTTATAGTTGTGGGTAATATTTACAAATTTTACAAAGTAAACAAGTTGTCATAAAATATTCGTATGGTCGGGGAATATTCTTTTTATCAAGGAGTATTCGTACAACGAGACAATCATTAGTGGACCCTACAATAGAATTATTTTCGGATTTAGAAAATGACAGAAATAACTTTTTTATAAAAATAACGGCAAAACTCTTATCGTTAACTGTTGAAATACCCAGTGATAAAAGTATATTAATAAGCTTGGTTGCATAATAGCACACAGTATTGTACAGTATCTTTGATTATTGATAATTACGTGAGAAGTCACTCCGTTTTATTCAATTATTGCAACAGTATTTGATGTATAGTATCTCATATTATTGATTCAATTATTGTCAAAGTATCATCTGCACACTATTTTATATTATTAAATCAATAAATGAGACGACACAGTTATTCATATTATTATTTGCATTATTGGCAATATCTAGAAAGTTCTATTGGGAAAATGAGTTAGGTCATCTAATTGCGCGCTAATAAGGAGAAGTCCTTATCGGAAAGCCCCCTCTTTCTTGGGAATGATCTAGGTGTTAATATCGTGAGTTATAATATTAATGATGAATAATTGTTGAAAGATTAAAAATGTGTTAATTAAAGATAAAGTGATTTATGGTAAATATTTATTCAATCTTTGATATAAATAAGAAGTCTTTTATGAGATGTTTTTTGTAAATTTGGTTTATTCTATGGTACCCATATGTCATCATCTAATAGTCACTTTCTTTAATAGTACTTGCCTTTACCAGACGTCAAACCATTTGTTGTTTCATATTACATGCGTCAAACCACTTACCTTTTCACATTATAGGCGTCAAATCACTTGTTGTTTCACATTACAAGCGTCAAACCACTTACATTTTCACATTACATGCGTCAACCCACTTGCCTTTTCACATTACAGGCGTCAAACCACTTTTCTTTTCACATTACTAGTCGTCAAGCCACTTGCCTCTCCACAAAGTAGTTATCATGTTGACAATTTGACATTATTGAACTCTGGATAAATTGAATTATAAATCTTTAAAATTTATCCTTAATCTCACTTAATTGAATTCTTATATCATTGTCATCATCCTTATGCTTATATTATGATGAAAGTCATCTTTGGCCCGTAGTGCATAGATGGACTGTTGATTGGTATGATTATGACCAGGAATTATGTATCGGTATAATAATGACATGTAATGTTACAAATGATGTGATAAAAGTCATCATTGGCCCGTAGTGCATTGATGGACAGTTGTTTGGCATGATCATGACCACTGGTGATAATAACGAATATCCGTTGCCCGTAGTGCATGGATAATTCGTGGATGTGATACTAACGAATATCATTGGCCCATAGTACATGGATAATTCGGTGATGTGGATTATTTATTGAGATGTGTTACATAGATAAAATATTGATGATGAACTTTTAAATCATAGAAGATGGTAGATATCATACTCTACTTGACTCTTCTAATGGATTGCTTGTTCCGCTGCAGTTAAACTTGTTGTCTATTGTATTCTATCAGCTTTTATACTGTTAAAGACTGAGGATAATTTATTATGTATTATCTTAGTCATAATATTCTTTACTGGGCTAGTTAAGCTCACCCTTTTCTTTCATTGTTCTCTTCAAGAAATGAGAATATAGCTGGGACTAGTCGGGGAAGGGAGTGATTGTCCAAGATGGTGGCTATAGTAGTCCTCACTATTCAATAAAATAGTGTGATAATATTTGTAATGAGAACTCTATTTGAGTTTGGATATTGTCTACGAGACAATATTCGTGTTAAAACTTTCTGCTACGTTTTGACATATTGTATAAATGAAGTATGTATTTAAATTATGTACCATGTATTTTGCGACTCAAAATGGGTTGTGTATACCTATTTTTTGGGGTGTCATAGAGTGAGCTCAGAAATATACATTGTCACACAGGCAAGTCAAAACAATACCACACAGGCAAGTTAAAATAATGTCACACAGGCAAATCACACATTGGATCGCAAATCCAAATGTATGCAAATCGGATAGGTGTGTTTGGCACAACATAACCAATCTGCATAACAAAAAACTAGGGTTAACCCATTCACCTCCCACAACAAGACACCAAATGGCCCACTTCCTCTGGAACCCAAAACGGAGACGCCATGGACTAATCACACCGCCACGAAGAGTGCCATGTCTCTCGTGCCAAGACGACATGCATGTGGTACTCCCATATGTGGTTATAGCTCAGGTATACCCTACGGTATATTCTAACAAAAATATCATGTCACAACATATGCGACATAATACCAATAAAAATAGATATTGTGTCACAACACGTGCGACATAATACCAACAAAATAGATACCATGTCACAACACATGCGACACAATATCCACATAAATGGGGTTCTGATGTATATATTGAACCAGATTAAATTATAATGTCTCCAAAAGAAGATAACAACATATATCGCTCTACAAATATTATAATACATACTAGACATGATAACTTAATTCAAAGAGTACAAATTCGTTCCAATGTAGCAACTCCAAAATTAAACTATTATATGAATTTCACAAGAAACAATTATGTGAAATAATAACAGAATTTGAGACAAAGAACAAAATGAACAATTCAAATTTAATAAGAATATTGTTGAAAGAGTACGGAATCCATACCTGGAGTAAGCAATGAAATACCAAAATTTTTATATTCAGGATATAACTTCTTAAATTCTCTTTTTTCGATCTAATTTAAAAAATAATAATACAGTTATAAATTACTTAGTTACTATAATTTATAATAACATAAAATTATTTCTCAATTTACCTCAATTTTATAAAATAAGTCCAAATTGAATTTCAAAGTCTCCTATTCAGATAATTCTATACGAAGTCTCATATATGTAAAAAAGAATATATTTTTTTCAATTCTCAATATATATATATATATATATATAATATGAACATCATACAAGTTATTGCACGATAAATTTTCAAATTCTATATATATATATATATATATATATATATATATATATATATATATATATATATATATATATATATATCCAGGAACAGTGTAACACCCCCTTCCCGAAAAGGAAAGGGAGGTCATGTGCAAAGCACAACAAACCTCAAAATAAATAAACAAAGCACTAACAACCTCAAAATATTAATAGTGGTGATTCAATAATAAAGTAATAAGTTCAATTCTCCATCTCCACACTGAGTCAAAATAATCAAAACTTAAAATTCGAATCAACCTAAATGGTCAAAGGCAAAACTCTCATCACACTAGCCCTGAATCACCCCTGCAAACCTGCCGGAAGAAAAATAGAGCATGAGCCAATTGCCCAGTACGGATACAGATATACAAAAGATATACAACTGATATACGAAAACAACTGAGACAAAATAATAAACAAGCCTCAAGTGCAAATACGAACGAAAATATAATATCCAAAGATCTGAATGGAATATAGTTGAATCAACATAATTAACGAAACCAATAAAAGAATAAAGAAATAACGAACTGAAGTAACTAACTCAATGAATTGAACTGAACAGAAACCAACAAAACTAATACAAAAAAATTAATAAGCTGAAACAAATAGCTGGAGTTATGTCATACCAAATGAGCTCAGAAATATATCTTGCCACACAGATAAGTCAAACTAATTCCACACGGGCAAATCAAATGATGCCACACAGGCAAATCACACATTGGACTGCGAATCCAAATGTATGCAAATCGAATAGTGTGTTTGGCACAACATCACCAATCCGCAGAACAGAAAACTTGGGTTAACCCGTACGCCTCCCACAACAAAACACCAAATGGCCCATTTCCTCCGGACGCCAAAACGGAGACGTCGTGGACTAATCACACCGCCACGGAAAGTGTCATGTCTCTCGTGCCAAGACGACATGCCTGTGGTACCTCACAGGTGGTTATAGCTCAGGTATACCCTACGGTATATTCTAACAAAAATACTATGTCACAACACATGCAACATAATACCAACAAAAGGGTTCTATATGTACATGTTGAACCAAATCAAATTATAGTCACAAGGTCTCAAAAAGAAGGTAGCAACATGTACCGCTCTACAATTATCAAAAATAATACTAAACATGATAACTTAACTCAAAGAGTACAAATACGAGTCATATATCAACTCCAAAATGAAACTATTATATGAATTTCACAAGAAACAATTATGTGAAATAATAACGAAATTCGAAATAACGGACAAAACAAACAAATCAAATTTAACAAGAATGTCGCTGAAAGAGTACGAAATCCGTACCTGAATTAGGCAATGTAATACCCAAAGTATATTCCAAAAACTCGTTTGGACTCTTTCCGTTCAATCTAAATAATTTAATAAGATTTTATTACAATCCCATCATTAATAACATAATACTAATTAATTTATTATTAAAAATTTTATAACTATGCCGACAAAATTAATTAATTTAAATTAATAAACATAACTTCAATTGATTTATTAACTCTGTATACAATTTCATACCCAAATATTATTAAATATAATATCTATATGTATATATAAGCAAATAATGAAAATAATCAACACCTGCAGCAGTGCTTGTAACATCCCCAGATTCGGGACCCAAATCACCACGAATTCGGTGTATTATTTCTATAACTATTGCGGAAGATATAAACATAAATTGTTTATACATTAAACATTACACACTATCCCCAAGGTCGAGAACCTTCACATAATACCTAAATCAATATCCTATCAGACATACAAATCTATTATCATACATTACTGTTACAACTTTAGCTGCACATATAATCCAAAGCTGACTTGCCTTGGACTTTTCTTGTAACCGATGTATTCGTCATAATCTGCAATGTTATCATGATATAGCAAGGGTGAGCAACAATTTTGCCCAGCAAGTATAAATTCAATTAAGGATATATCATGATCGAAAGAATTGAACAATAATTTGGCTAACTTTCTACAATATATATACATTGCGAAAGAGCATGAATAAATTTTCATAGTTGAACGAATAATGAACATGAATAAATCAACTGGACCAAATGGTAATGAAGGTGATCAGCCTTTCATACCTGATGAATACACGAAATGTGCACAGAGTGAGAATCAATAATTCATAGACATGGTATAATCAGTAATGATTAACCCCAAGCATATTTCAAAAATATCAATTCGAGATCGAGTTAGAGAACTTGCCTGTACCATTGATTACCGTTATGCAACCTATATCGCTTTTTCTGAAGACCTAATATAGACAATACCGATCTCCAAATATTAGAATATCATCACAGTATAGTACTGTAAAATACAGTTATAATATAACCTAACAAACTACCACATAATCCTATCAGTCTATAAAATACCTAAAATTCGGTATCAAGTCAAACTATTTCAGTCTGAGTTGAATTCGGTATAATTTCTGACATCCCAAAAAGTCTAATCAGATAATTCATGAGTCTAATTTCCATAAGACTTTGCCTAAATGCTTTACATTTACCTTAGATAATTTCATTTTCAGTCAAAATATTTTTCAATGACTTATAATAATTTTCAGATAATTATTATCATTTATCATGATTTTTCAATCATTAATATCATATTAATATGAATTAAATACTACTTAATTCCATTGTCATTAATATTAATTTATTAATGAAATTCATTACAAAATATTAAAAGTCATAAAAATAACTTAAAATATTTCCTTACACTTTAATATAATTTCAAATGATTTTTAAAGTATTAAAATCATTTTTATGTAATTTATTTAATATACTAATTAAATAAATTAATATTTAAAAATATGAAAATATCAGTGAAATATATTTCAAATTATTAAAAACCCATTTTTAGGCTTTAAAATAATTTTTACAAATTTATTATGAATTTCTAATATTTATTTTCTATTTATTCTATAATTTTCGTTTAAAGTTAGGGTCCTCCACAGAAACACTTGTAGACGGTGATCTACAAGTCCGATTTGGGCCCACTTGGTATTGTTAGAACCGTGACTTCCCGAGCTACGTTTTAAGCTCAAGAAACGGTCCATTTGGCACAATATAGCACCCTGAAAACAGGACACTACCGACTGACCATTACATGCCTTGTAACCATTTTCAGTATTGGAGTCTTTTACAGAAACGCTTGAATTACGAGATCCACGACTCCGATTGAGGCCCAATCAAACTCGTTGGATCCGTATCTTCTTGAACTACAGTTTTCAGTTATCAAACACCAAATTCCAATCTGTCTAGGTCCCTGAAATCAGCTCCAAAGTGACTGGTCCGCAAGGTTTTCTTCAACAGTTGGTTCATTTTCCAGATTTAGGGTCCTTAACGGAAACGCTTATAAAACGAAATCTAAAAATCGGATTTAGGTCCAATAGGTATCGTTGGATTCGTAATTTCCTGAAATACAGTTTCCATGTATAAAACATATATTTTGGTTCTGTTTTGGTCCCGGAAAAATGGACAGAAGTGACTGATTAGTAGCTTGTGTTCAACAGTTAAGGTGGTTTGGGATTCAATTCATAACTTGCTCATTTCTTAACATATTTGAGTGATTCCAAAGGATTTTTACCCTTAACTCATGTATCTAGCATGCTAACATGTTTTAAACCATTAATCACATGAACCCAAAGAATCTAACATAAAAAAATATATATAGCATACAAAGGAAAGCTTTTTCTTAAACCTTTTGGTACAAAACTTGATTTCCTCACTTTGGATCTAACTTTTGATTTCAAAAATACTTTGATACACATATAAAATACCAATACTCATGTAAATCATGAGTTTTTAATGATCCAAAACAAAAGTTGCTTGGTTCATAAAGATCTAACAAAAAGAGCACAAAAAGTGAAAACTTTCATTTTCTTACCTTTTTCTTCTTGCAAGCCTTCTTGATCCTTCAAAGTAGCTTTTGATTTTAAGTTGTATGAAGATCCAAGACCCCTCCTAGACTCCCTATAACTACCGAAATAGGCAGCCTCCTTTCTCTCTCTATTGTTCTTAGTTTAGACTTATGTTAACATAACTTAGTGTATATACAATATACATATAACACATATAATAGAATATGTAACTCCCAATATAATTACATATACTTATTATCAATTTAATATATAGGTTACAAAAATTAGAATTTTTAATGCCCTAAGGCTTGTTTGGCAAAACCATATTAAAATAATGACTTAATCATTCCTTAAGCCTTTTTGGCAAAACCAGATTAAAATAAGAATTTCAAAAGCTCTAAGCTTTTGTTTGGTAAACTCAAATTAAAACTCTTTTAATAAATATAGTTTATTGTCCCACATTGTTTACTTGGATTTTCATATCCAATCTTAATTAAATAAACTAATTACCACATACTAAATAAATTTCCCACTTAACTAAATATCACAAAATTATAATATCATTATAATTTTATTTAACAATTAATATATCACTTTAATTATTAAATTACGACATCAATATAGCAACTCATGTAATCTTTAACAACTCTCTAACTGTTAAATTGAATTAGAGTATTATCTAATTCACAAATATATACTAACAACAATCACATAAATAAAATATTTATTTAATTTAATAAATATTTTAAATTACAAATAAAATTTTAGATTGTTACATCATTCCCTTCTTACAAGGATTCTGTCCCCAGAATCACAACTCAAATAATTCATTCGTCACATTCTTCCTTCCTTATAAGGATTCCGTCCTCGGAATCACCGAAACCCTACTTTACTCAGGTTTTCATCAAATCTTTTCATTGAATAAGTTCAACACATGACCTTAATATAGGTTTTATATTTCCTACTACATTTATTTCTTCAACAAATTCTAGGCTTTATTTCATAACTTTCACTTTAACTCAATTATATTCTGAATATTATATATTCTTTAATCCATTTATTTCCTTTTCTAAAGATTGTTATCATAAACACTCGGGATATTACATTCACCCCTTCTTCTAAGAATTTCGTCCTCGAAATTTTTTGACTTACTAATTTTCATTCATTCCATTTATCAAAATAGATTTTATGTTAATATCTATTTATTCATTAGGTTCTGCAACCAAACTCTTTCTCTACGGATCTTTCTAAGATCATTATATTCCTCACTTCATCCTCTTTTAAGAGTTTCACATTTCTCTTCTTTCTGAAATTTCATTTCTTTCTTGAAATTATAATGCTTTGCTTAATTATCTCATCCTTTCCACTTTCACCTTTCAGAATAACAAGAATCTTCCTCAATTGCTCAATAATTGGGAAGCGATATGAATAACAGGAATTTAAAAGTTTCCAAATCATGCTGAGGGGTCATAAGACCTTGAACTATGTCCCTAGGTTATCAAGTATCTCGACTTGAACCTTTAACAGTCATAAGACTATACGGACCTTGAACTCTTCTCCAGGTTTAACAGTGCATCACCACCATAAACCATCTTTAACAGAATGTTTAGCAATCACACAGACTGAAAACACTCTCTGCAAGTACTCTAGGTGATCAGCCTATCGTACCCCTACGTCGTGCACAACGTATTACATCTTAACATCGTAACGACTATATGCGTTACTTTCGGAACCATTGTCTCTGATAACATGTCCCCTTTTTATAGGGTTGTTCACCTCAGCTTTTCAACATCTGAATCTGCACCGAAATAATTTGGTTTGGCATAACTTCTCAAGAAATACTTGAATTTTATGAACATCTTTCAATATTCGTCTAGCTGAATCAAATAGCATAGACTTCTACAACAATTCGAACATCAATCGAAATGTACATATACACGTATATATATATTCTCATATCTTAAAGAAATCTCAAAAATCTTTTTATGACGTCATGATACCGCACTGTATTTACAGTCCGTTTGAGGATTCTGTCATTTTGTGACTTTGTCATACTACATCATACCATAGTGGGCTAACGATCCTTAGATCACATCCAACACTAGGTAATACCGCATTGATGACTCCATCGTTTTTATCATCTTTACACCAGGTTACATGATGCATTAATGATATAAAATACATTTTGATATATTACCAATTATTTTTGTCTAGCCGAAGCAATTAGCATAGACATACGAATAACAGTATTGTTGTTAAAACTCATTGGTTCCATCATTTGATCCAATGTTTTTCAAGAAAATAGAAGTGTAAACATCAGCACGAAGTCAATAAATTTCGAAAGTCTAGCATAGCTAGTAGATTTAGAGTACCTATGCTTCCACCATCAACTCCACTTTCTATAATGATCCATTGCTTAATAGGTCTATCTATTCTTATCATCCTCAATACTCCATTTACACTTATCTATACCCAGTTCGTCAAACTTACCACACGTTATGAGTTCAGGAACTTGCCACAATCATATGAGTTTAAGAACTTATCCTAGTCAGACCATAGGCGTCCTTTCGCTGAGGGGTTCAAAAACATTCCATATAATTATGAGTCACAAACCTACCATAAGTATGAGTTTTAAGAACTCACACTTAACCTTATAATATTCTCTAACTATAGTCTACCTATTTGTTATACACATGAGAAAAGAATCACCTTCTCAACAGGCATATAGCAAATAGCGCGACACAAACATTCCAATGATTATCAATGTGATAAACTGAGTGCAAGCACAAAACCCTCGCCCATACAAAGGTTTGTACAACTCAGCCATCACATGAGTCCTCAATAGAAATCCCACCTAATTATATCTTGCTCTTAACTTGCTCTTTGCGCGATACGAATTCCTCGTATCACATCATCTATAACCCCTCATGAGTTATCTCGTGCTACTTCATAGTACTCCATCTTCATAGCATTAAGCTATAATTATTCAAACATTATAGACCATCTTTCTTTTATAACTTAAACAGACCACGTCGTGATCTTATTCTATAATCATCTCCTCTTTCTTTTTTTTCATCATTTACGACATTATTCGTTATCTTGGCTTTTGGAGTTAGGAAACTCCCATTTCTTATCTTTATATCTCTTAGATTCTTCTTTAAATCTTCTTGTTTATAAAAAATATTCTTCCTTTAAGAATTTCTAACTTCATTTACATCGCTCAAAATTTCATTCGAGTTCTACACTTTCATCATACGTATCCATTTCTACACTTGGAACACATCGAGTCTCTAACAGTTTCAATATGGTACGCTGAGTGGTTTCCCACAAATAACCAACAAACTAGGTTCCGAGTTACTAGCTCGTATCGCTCTATGAAGGAATCATTTAGCCCAGATACCATACCTCAACTACTAAAGAGTACAACTGTACTATACTTAACTATAACTTTTCATTCTTAACTTCGTTACCAATCTCTTCTTATAGACATTGTCTATTTGTTATCACCTTACATTCTTATTATTGGAGTTAGGTAACTCCATAACTCCGCGAGATTCTTCTTTGAATCCTCTCACACATGTTTTCATCCCTTCTTTATAAATTTCTTAAATTACTTCTTATTGTTCAAACTCTATTTGAGCGTATTCGTTCATTATCTTCACCTCTCTTCTCTAAGGTTATATCCTAAGGTACTCCTACCTAAGGTTTATAACCTACAGCTCTGATACCAACTGTAACGGCCCCGAATCCGGGTCCCAAATCACCACGAATCCGGTGTATTATTTCTATAACTATTGCGGAAGATATAAACATAAATTATTTATACATTAAACATTACACACTATCCCCAAGGTCGAGAACCTTCACATAATACCTAAATCAATATCCTATCAGACATACAAATCTATTATCATACATTACTGTTACAACTTTAGCTGCACATATAATCCAAAGCTGACTTGCCTTGGACTTTTCTTGTAACCGATGTATTCGTCATAATCTGCAATGTTATCATGATATAGCAAGGGTGAGCAACAATTTTGCCCAGCAAGTATAAATTCAATTAAGGATATATCATGATCGAAAGAATTGAACAATAATTTGGCTAACTTTCTACAATATATATACATTGCGAAAGAGCATGAATAAATTTTCATAGTTGAACGAATAATGAACATGAATAAATCAACTGGACCAAATGGTAATGAAGGTGATCAGCCTTTCATACCTGATGAATACACGAAATGTGCACAGAGTGAGAATCAATAATTCATAGACATGGTATAATCAGTAATGATTAACCCCAAGCATATTTCAAAAATATCAATTCGAGATCGAGTTAGAGAACTTGCCTGTACCATTGATTACCGTTATGCAACCTATATCGCTTTTTCTGAAGACCTAATATAGACAATACCGATCTCCAAATATTAGAATATCATCACAGTATAGTACTGTAAAATACAGTTATAATATAACCTAACAAACTACCACATAATCCTATCAGTCTATAAAATACCTAAAATTCGGTATCAAGTCAAACTATTTCAGTCTGAGTTGAATTCGGTATAATTTCTGACATCCCAAAAAGTCTAATCAGATAATTCATGAGTCTAATTTCCATAAGACTTTGCCTAAATGCTTTACATTTACCTTAGATAATTTCATTTTCAGTCAAAATATTTTTCAATGACTTATAATAATTTTCAGATAATTATTATCATTTATCATGATTTTTCAATCATTAATATCATATTAATATGAATTAAATACTACTTAATTCCATTGTCATTAATATTAATTTATTAATGAAATTCATTACAAAATATTAAAAGTCATAAAAATAACTTAAAATATTTCCTTACACTTTAATATAATTTCAAATGATTTTTAAAGTATTAAAATCATTTTTATGTAATTTATTTAATATACTAATTAAATAAATTAATATTTAAAAATATGAAAATATCAGTGAAATATATTTCAAATTATTAAAAACCCATTTTTAGGCTTTAAAATAATTTTTACAAATTTATTATGAATTTCTAATATTTATTTTCTATTTATTCTATAATTTTCGTTTAAAGTTAGGGTCCTCCACAGAAACACTTGTAGACGGTGATCTACAAGTCCGATTTGGGCCCACTTGGTATTGTTAGAACCGTGACTTCCCGAGCTACGTTTTAAGCTCAAGAAACGGTCCATTTGGCACAATATAGCACCCTGAAAACAGGACACTACCGACTGACCATTACATGCCTTGTAACCATTTTCAGTATTGGAGTCTTTTACAGAAACGCTTGAATTACGAGATCCACGACTCCGATTGAGGCCCAATCAAACTCGTTGGATCCGTATCTTCTTGAACTACAGTTTTCAGTTATCAAACACCAAATTCCAATCTGTCTAGGTCCCTGAAATCAGCTCCAAAGTGACTGGTCCGCAAGGTTTTCTTCAACAGTTGGTTCATTTTCCAGATTTAGGGTCCTTAACGGAAACGCTTATAAAACGAAATCTACAAATCGGATTTAGGTCCAATAGGTATCGTTGGATTCGTAATTTCCTGAACTACAGTTTCCATGTATAAAACATATATTTTGGTTCTGTTTTGGTCCCGGAAAAATGGACAGAAGTGACTGATTAGTAGCTTGTGTTCAACAGTTAAGGTGGTTTGGGATTCAATTCATAACTTGCTCATTTCTTAACATATTTGAGTGATTCCAAAGGATTTTTACCCTTAACTCATGTATCTAGCATGCTAACATGTTTTAAACCATTAATCACATGAACCCAAAGAATCTAACATAAAAAATATATATAGCATACAAAGGAAAGCTTTTTCTTAAACCTTTTGGTACAAAACTTGATTTCCTCACTTTGGATCTAACTTTTGATTTCAAAAATACTTTGATACACATATAAAATACCAATACTCATGTAAATCATGAGTTTTTAATGATCCAAAACAAAAGTTACTTGGTTCATAAAGATCTAACAAAAAGAGCACAAAAAGTGAAAACTTTCATTTTCTTACCTTTTTCTTCTTGCAAGCCTTCTTGATCCTTCAAAGTAGCTTTTGATTTTAAGTTGTATGAAGATCCAAGACCCCTCCTAGACTCCCTATAACTACCGAAATAGGCAGCCTCATTTCTCTCTCTATTGTTCTTAGTTTAGACTTATGTTAACATAACTTAGTGTATATACAATATACATATAACACATATAATAGAATATGTAACTCTCAATATAATTACATATACTTATTATCAATTTAATATATAAGTTACAAAAATTAGAATTTTTAATGCCCTAAGGCTTGTTTGGCAAAACCATATTAAAATAATGACTTAATCATTCCTTAAGCCTTTTTGGCAAAACCAGATTAAAATAAGAATTTCAAAAGCTCTAAGCTTTTGTTTGGTAAACTCAAATTAAAACTCTTTTAATAAATATAGTTTATTGTCCCACATTGTTTACTTGGATTTTCATATCCAATCTTAATTAAATAAACTAATTACCACATACTAAATAAATTTCCCACTTAACTAAATATCACAAAATTATAATATCATTATAATTTTATTTAACAATTAATATATCACTTTAATTATTAAATTACGACATCAATATAGCAACTCATGTAATCTTTAACAACTCTCTAACTGTTAAATTGAATTAGAGTATTATCTAATTCACAAATATATACTAACAACAATCACATAAATAAAATATTTATTTAATTTAATAAATATTTTAAATTACAAATAAAATTTTGGATTGTTACATCATTCCCTTCTTACAAGGATTCTGTCCCCAGAATCACAACTTAAATAATTCATTCGTCACAGTGCTGCAGGCCTGCACCCACGAAACCTTTATATATATATAAATAAAATAACAGAATCATGCCAGGAAATTAATCAACTTGATGTATATATATAATTCTTACTATAATACAACTGTACAATAGCCTTTAATACCACTAACGTTTTTTTTTGTTTTTTTTTGTTTTTTTATAGGAAAAAGGCAATCATCAATTCATATAAATATTAGTACAAAAAAGGTATCAGTACTTGATACATGAGAGATCTATATATTACAAAAAGAGAATATCTATTAAACAAAGTACTCATTTTACTTCATATAAAAAAAACTAACAATCCTTCAATCAAACTTTATATATATAAAGCAGCCAAACTATATATATCTATATATATAAACTACCAAAGTCTGCAGCCAAACTATATATATATATATATATATATATATATATATATATATATATAGAGGGAGAAATTGTCAAAACCTGCAGCCAAACTTGATTGTCATCACTTACCAGAAAATTCTTGGCAATTGAATATGCACCAGTACAAAGTACCTAATAGACAACGCTTAATAGACAACGTTTTTTATAAAAACGTTGTGGTTTTTTTTTTTACAACGTTTTTAGAAAAAACGTTGTAGATATATATACAAAAACGTTATCTATTTAAAAGAGCATTTTTTTGATTTTAACTAGATAACGTTTTTAATTAAAAACGTTGTCTATTAGAAAAACACGGAGCTAAAAAAAAAGACGCGGAAATGAAACACTTAGCAAAAAAAGACACGGAGCAAACCCATTTCAGCAGATCTCTACCAACTATTCTTCTTCGAAATCCCTAAACCAGATTCAGATCTTCTTCGTCAAAAACCCACTTCTCGCAAGCTGCCTCACCGGAAGGTGAGGAAACTCGGCCTTCCGCATACGTCTCTCCTGCTGCTCTGCTCCTTAACCATCTCAGCACCACCATCGTTGTTAGCAAAAGACAATAAGGTCTGAATCTAGAGACCAAATTTCTCTCCTCTCCTAATTTCTCACCCCTAACACAAACAAACAGACCTAAATTCTCAATCTGGGGTTTTTTGTCCTCCTCCACTCTCTGTCGTGTCTCCTGTTTAACCAAGTGGGTCAGGTTGCTTCGGTTAGGGTTTATAGGGATTTGAGTACCGGTCGATCTATGGGCTATGGTTATGTCAATTATAGCAATCCCAGGCCATTACAGTTCACTGAGCTTAGACTCGGCTTGCCTGGTTCAGAGTCACCAGAGAGAGAAAATGGAAATTCTGTGGAGGATAAGAATTTGTACCCACTAAAGGGTTTAATGTCAGCTGGGGCTAAGAGGGGTTTTTCTGACACCATTGATGCTAGTTCTGGGAAGTGGGTTTTCTCTGGTAGTGGCGGATCTGAGCTTGATTTGGTCAAGAATGGTGCTTTATTCTCTCCTAGAGGTATCAATGGTGTTGGTGGGTCTGAGAGTAACAGTCAGCCGTCTGTTATGTCTCCCAATGCTGTGAAAGAGGCTGTTCCACCGGTGCAGAAGCCGGTGCCAGAGAAAAAGCCTCAGATTTCAGCTGCAAATGGCCATGGGGTTCCTCCAGCTGCAAAGTAATTTTCTTTTTCTTTTTCTTTTTCTTTTTTAATTTAATTTAATCTTTTTTTTTGTAAATTTCCCTAATTTTGTTTTTTTGAGATAGTTGTGGAAGTAATTACCATGGTAGTTCAATAATTGTTTGATTTTTTCTTCTCCATCTTATTGGTTTATTATAGATATTGGGGGTTTGCTTTCTTGGTTATCTGGTTTACTGTGTTTTACTTGCTATTCCGAGTGTTTAAAGCTTGTATTTCACTCATACATGTATAAGTTTGGGTTTCCGCAAAGTTTGCTTCTTTCTGAGGTGTTGATATGATGCATAGGTTTCAATGAGGAACAATAAAAAGGAATAATAAGATGGGGAATTTCAGTTGCACTTGCACATGTTATCTTGTTTTTTTACCCTGAGCTTGTAAAAGGGTGGTTTGTGTTAATTTGGGGGGGGTGGGGGTGGGGGTGGGGGTGGGGGGGAGAGAGAAGTTTGTGTTCCTTCACCCTTAAGGAGATAATAAAATTGAATTTAACTTGTGTTTAAACAGGGCACAGGTAGTAGGATGGCCTCCAATTCGATCTTTTCGGAAGAATTCCATGGCTACTAATCCTCCTAAGAACGATGATGATGCAGATGTAAAGTTGGGATCAGGTTGTCTTTATGTTAAAGTCAGTATGGATGGTGCACCTTACCTGAGGAAAGTTGATCTGAAGACCTACTCCAGCTATTTGGAGCTATCTTTGGGTCTGGAAAAGATGTTCAGTTGTTTTACAATTGGTAAGCTCTCCTTGTATTCTGCTTCCCTTTATCCAAAATTGTTGCAACCGCAGTTTTTTCCTTCAAATTCCTAAAATGATATACTGAGACATAAAATTTCGCTTGTGAAGTCGTCCAGACAGTGTTGACCTATATCGTTTCTAACTATGCCAATTGGTTGCTGAAGAAGGTAGAATAGACTTCATGAGGATTTTGACTGTATGGTAATTTTACGATTAAGATACTCTACAACAGCTGGTTTTCCAATTTTTTTTTGTCAACTAAATATTTCAAAGTTATAATTCTTTGGAATAGAATATGTAGCTTTTGATGTCGCACTACTGATTTTTACCGTAGAGTATCTTGTAAGGAAGGTTACCTTGGTATTATTCCAGCCTTCCTAATCTTTCCCATTTCTCCTGGTTACCTAAAGATATTGAATGAATGATGTAATTAGACTTGCGCAGAAAAAATGAGGGAATGATGTATTTAGTTGTTGTGTGGAAGCAATATTCATGAATTTTTTGCTTCTTGATGTTAATAGCTCTGTACTTGTGAGTTTCATTTATCTACCTCCCCTCCCCACCCCACCCCACCCCACATCACATCCAAAAGAAAAGAAATACACATTTATTATAAAATCTATCGACCAATATTGAAATTGACCAGCATGCTTGCATAAAGGCTCGAAAATTGGTTCATTCTCTCTCTCTCTCCCTCTCTCTAATATGTTGTAATTTGTACATGAGCTTTTGAAGGGAGCTAATCATATTGTGACTGGTTAGGCCAATGTGGTTCTCATGGGGTTTCTGCCCGAGATGGGTTAAGCGAGAGCCGGTTGATGGATCTCCTCCATGGTTCTGAGTATGTACTTACATATGAAGACAAAGATGGGGATTGGATGCTTGTTGGTGACGTTCCATGGGAGTAAGTGTGATTCAAAATTTAAGTTTCAAAAGTTCTCTTATCACATTCCTGCATATGTTATATGTTGATATAATCCTGATCTGAAGTTGTAGGTGTTTTTACAGATAATATGTCAAATAAATTGAGTGGCTGCATTTTAGGAAAGCATATTTACTATAATATGTCCTGGGACCAATTCAACACTGCATTACAGTGGAAGATGTATGGTTATTACCTTTCCACTGTAATATTTTCCTTTTTCCGTCTCCTAGTGTGTGCTTGTGTATTGATTTCTAAGTATGTGGATTATGTTATTTGCTTTATCAGCCAAAAGGTTGTGGTTCTCAATGTTTCACTTGCAGGTTGCAGCCACTTCTTACACAGGTACAGTTTTTTAAGCATTCTGCTTGAAGCTTTCCGACCACGTCTTCTTTTCTTTAATCTATGAGGTGTCTTAAATTGTTTTCCCAATTTTACTCCCCTTCGCAGGTGGTGAGAGCTCTAGATTCGATGTTTGAGTTCTCAGATCTGACCAATGGAGTGAAACCTGGACAAAGTGAAATTTAGTTTCACTTGTATTTTTTAATTCATGTTGTTTCATAATCAATGCTTGAGATATTTGAAACTGTAAATGAATGATATTATTGGGATGTATTTTAAATGGTTGATACATTTTGGTTTTAAATTTAAATGATAATTTAGACTTTTTAGCTATATATCATGGCATTAGCATATTGTAGGTGCATTGGTAATATAGGTGAATTATAATTTTTTTTTTATTTTTTTCTTTATCTACAACGTTTTTAAAATGTTGTATAAATTGGTTAAAAACGTTGTCTGATATACTAAACAACAACGTTTTTATCCAAAAAACGTTGTGGAATCATGCATTCTACAACGTTTTTAAGCATCTGCTAATTTTTTAAAAATAAATCTACAACGTTTTTTCCCTAAAAAACGTTGTGTATTGTGCTTAACTACAACGTTTTAAAAACGTTGTGTAAGGATGTCAAATAGACAACACCCTTAACCACGACGTTTTTCTGACAGAAACCACAACGTTTTTTCCGCGTTGTCTATTTACTGTTTTGTAGTAGTGATGGGTTTATCTCCTTGCGGCTCTTGTTCCGTTCTCTCAGTCGTTTCCCCCTTCTTCTTCTTTTTTCTCGATTAGTATAAAAAAGTAAGATTAGGTTTTACTTATCATTTATTAATTAATATATTTTATTAACTCTCCAAATTTTAATAAGATTTAAAATTACACAAATATAAAATAGAACCAATTAGTATAAAAGCCCAAATTAATATAATCACATACTTATTATAGTTCACACAATTAAATACAATTTGACCCAAACATAAGAAAAGTCCAATTAAAATATGGATTTAAATATTATTTATTTATTTTATTTCTGTATTATTATTATTATTATTATTATTATTATTATTATTATTATACCAGATATTACATCACTTACCCCTTAAAAATAATTCCGTCCTCAGAATAAAAAGAATGAACGCACCTAATTATCAAAAGATGTGGATACTCCGCTCGAATAGACACATCTATCTCCTAAGTAGCTTCTCGTTCCAAATGATTTTACCATAAGTCTTTAACAAAAGGAATTATCTTCCTCAATTTTAATTTAATCGGTTATTTAATATCTACTAATAGAATTTAACTTGCCAAACAAAACAAGGAAAGAAAAAAAATAATCACTTACCTTTTCCAATTTAAATACAATTGTATAAAATAAATATAATTAATATTTAATTATTAAAAAAATATGGGTTGTTACATTTTTCACCCCTTAAAAATAATTTCGTCCTCGAAATTCAAATAAGCTACAAAAAAAATTAGTTACGACATAGCGCCACCATTTGTTACGATCAACGCGGATAAGTCCATCGGTCCACATAATTATTTATGTACTTGTAAAAGATTCGTCAGCTGTCGTGCCAAGCCTTGGTAAGGTTCTTCGCGTTGCATCAAATTAGATCACAGGATCCACCGTTGGTGCGAGCCCCCCGTTAATATCTTTAAGTTTCATTCTTGCAAACGTACGTACTCTTCAGAACATAATTCGAAAACACAAAATTTTCTTTTCATCTAAATACGATTTGAATACTCAAAATATTTAAAATTATCCTTAATTCGTAAAACATTTATGTCCCACTCATTACAATGATTTAACAAATTTTTATTTTTATTTTAAAATAAATTCATGCAAAACTCTAAGGGCGTCATATAAACAAAACAACTTAAATTATATCACCAACTCTCACTAAGTCCTCAAGAGTTTCAAAATATCTCATCCTCAATTTGAACTAGTCCTCAAATATTATTACACTAAAGAATATACTACTAATATCTCTTTATCACCAACTTTCCTAAGTCCTTAATATCATAACCTCAAATAAAATTAGTTCTCAAATATTAGTACACCAAAAATATACTAACAAGATCTCCTTATCACCATATCAAACTCCAAGTCACATATTTTACCATCTGTATAAGCCAGCTACAACTATTTAAGATCTCTCAAAATCAATTGAATTTCATCACTTGTTATTTAATCATATAATAAATTAATTATCCCTTATTGCAAACCTTATTCCAATAAATTTCAATGTCTCCCCATACTATTACAAAAAAATTTCATAGAACATAACTCCAATATCTTATTAGAAAGTAGCCACACAATTGATCATTAACTTCAAATAATTAATCTAATTACCTCGAATATCAACAATTCAAATTACAAGAAATCCTTTATACTAATTTTTTTTTCATTTTATCATAATATGTCATCAATACACAAATCTCAAATTATCCACAAGCTTAACATAAATAAAAACCTAACTCAAATCAAATCCTCAATTCAACGATCATAATAATTGTCACAAAAAAAACTCTAAAAAATAATTTTCCAAAATCAAAAACTCATCGATACAAATACTCACATCATAATCACATCTCGTATAAGATCATTTCTTATCTGTACAAAGTATAACTTTATTCACCTCAATGATTAATTCATAATTCTTAACTAATATCATTGCTCCAATGCATAACAATAATAATCTTAACAAATTATCTCACCTCTCTCAAATCAATTACAACTCAAAGATTTAAAAACACTTGGTCAAAATCAAGACCAACCAAACTGAGAACAAAATGAAATCAAACTCCTACGTCTACTCAGTGATTTACCCACAACTCACAGGTCAAACCTAAATAGGTTTTCTACAAGAAAGAACCTAAGCTCTGATACCATCTCTGTAACACCACCTTCCCAAAAAGGAAAGAGAGGTCACGTGCAAAGCACAACAAACCTCAAAATAAATAAACAGAGCACTAACAACCTCAAAATATTAATAGTGGTGATCTAATAATAAAGTAATAAGTACAATTCTTCAAACTGAGTCAAAATAATCAAAACTTAAAATTCGAATCAACCTAAATGGTCAAAGGCAAAACTCTCATCACACTAGCCCTGAATCACCCCTGCAAACCTGCCGGAAGAAAAACACAGCATGAGCCAATTGCCCAGTACGGATACAGATATACAACTGATATACGAAAACAACTAAGACAAAATACTGAACAAGCCTCAAGTGCAAATACGAACGAAAATATAATATCCAAAGATCTGAATGGAATATAGTTGAATTAACATAATTGATGAAACCAATAAAAGAATAAAGAAATAACGAACTGAAGTAACTAACTCAATGACTTGAACTGAACAAAAACCAACAAAACTAATACAAAAAAATAATAGGCTGAAACAAATGGCTGGAGTTATTTCATACCGAATGAGCTCAGAAATATATCTTGCCACACAGGCAAGTCAAACTAATGCCACACAGGCAAATCAAATGATGCCACACAGGCAAATCACACATTAGACCGCGAATCCAAATGTATCCAAATCGGATAGTGTGTTTGGCACAACATCACCAATCCGCAAAACATAAAACTTGGGTTAACCCATACGCCTCCCACAACAAAATACCAAATGGCCCATTTCCTCCGGACCCCAAAACGGAGACGTCGTGGACTAATTACACCGCCACGGAAAGTTTCATGTCTCTCGTGCCAAGACGACATGCCTGTGGTACCCCCACAGGTGGTTATAGCTCAGGTATACCCTACGGTATATTCTAACAAAAATACTATTTCACAACACATGCGACATAATACCAACAAAAGGGTTCTATATGTAAATGTTGAACCAAATCAAATTATAGTCACAAGGTCTCAAAAAGAAGGTAGCAACATGTACCTCTCTACAATTATCAAAAATAATACTAAACATGATAACTTAACTCAAATATTACAAATACGAGTCATATATATCAACTTCAAAATGAAACTATTATATGAATTTCACAAGAAACAATTATGTGAAATAATAACGAAATTCGAAATAAGGGACAAAACAAACAAATCAAATTTAACAAGAATGTCGCTGAAAGAGTACGAAATCTGTACATGAATTAGGCAATGTAATACCCAAAGTATATTCCAAAAACTCATTTGGACTCTTTCCGTTCAATCTAAATAATTTAATAAGATTTTATTACAATCCCATCATTAATAACATAATACTATTAAATTTATTATTAAAAATTTTATAACTATGCCGACAAAATTAATTAATTTAAATTAATAAATATAACTTCAATTGATTTATTAACTCTGTATACAATTTCATAGCCAAATATTATTAAATATAATATCTATATATATATATATAAACAAATAATGAAAATAATCAACACCTGCAGCAGTGCTGCAGGCCTGCACCCACGAAACCTTTATATATATATATAAATAAAATAACAGAATCATGCCAGGAAATTAATAAACTTGATGTATATATATAATTCTTACTATAATACAACTGTACAATAGCCTTCATACCACCAACATTTTTTTATAGGAAAAAGGCAATCATCAATTCCTATAAATATCAGTACAAAAAAAGGTATCAGTACTTAATACATGAGAGATCTATATATTACAAAAAGAGAATATCTATTAAACAAAGTACTCATTTTACTTCATATAAAAAAACTAACAATCATTCAATCAAACTCTATATATATAAAGCAACCAAACTATATATATCTATATATATATAAACTACCAAAGTTTGCAGCCAAACTATATATATATATATATATATATATATATATATATATATATATATATATATATATATATATATATATATATATAAAGAGAGAGAGAGAGGGGGGAGAAATTGTCAAAACCTGTAGCCAGAGTTGATTGTCATCACTTACCAGAAAATTCTTGGCAATTGAATATGGGTTTATCTCCTTGCGGCTCTTGTTCCGTTCTCTCAGTCGTTGCCCCCTTCTTCTTCTTTTTTCCCGATTCGTATAAGAAAGTAAGATTAGGTTTTACTTATAATTTATTAATTAATATATTTTATTAACTCTCCAAATTTTAATAGGATTTAAAATTACACAAATATAAAATAGACCCAATTAGTATAAAAGCCCAAATTAATGTAATCACATACTTATTATAGTTCACACAATTAAATACAATTTGACCCAAATATAAGAAAAGTCATATTAAAATATGGATTTAAATATTATTTTTTATTTTATTTCTTTATTATTATTATTATTATTTTACCGGGTATTACATCACCTACCCCTTAAAAATAATTTCGTCCTCGGAATAAAAAAAATGAACGTACCTAATTATCAAAAGATGTGGATACTCAGCTCGAATAGACCCATCTATCTCCCAAGTAGCTTTCCGTTCCGAATGATTTTAGCACAAGACTTTAACAAAAAGAATTATCTTCCTCAATTTTAATTTAATCAGTTATTTAATATCTACTAACAGAATTTAACTTGCCAAACAAAACAAGGAAGGAAAAAAAATCACTTACCTTTTCCAATTTAAATACAATTGTATAAAATAAATTTAATTAATACTTAATTATTAAAAAATATGGGTTATTACAAACAGTGCCACATGTTGGCACAAAATCAAATTTTCTATTTTTTTTATTTTTTTTCGAACGAATAACTCAAATGAAATTGAATTCTGAAATATTATAAATCAAGATTAACTTTTTAATTAACATGCTAATTTATTATGGTAGACGTTATAATCATAAAATTAAGATAGATATTCTTTTATATTCAGAATAAATTTAATAATAACCTTTTGAAGATACAATTTTATCAAATATTTTCTCACAATCTTGTTCCCAAATTTTCTTTTATCCCACTGTCTTTCTTTCGCATCCTCTTCGTTTCTCTCTTCGTTAGAAACTCTCTTTAGTCGATTATGTCAGTATAAGTATTAGGAAGGAATTTAACCTAATATATTACTCCTATTCCAATTTGATTTTTAAACCCATCGTCTTAATTTGGGCTCAAATAGTTTAACAAGCCCAAACTTAAATACTTAAAAAATTAGTTTAACCCAATTAGTTTAAATACCCAAATTAATGTAACTATATACTTATTATAGTCAACATAAATTAAATACAATTTAACCAAAACTGCCAAACATAAGAAAAGTCCAATTTTACTAAGTTAATTTATCCATCACTTATTAATACTTATTAGCCCAAATAAATTAAATAACAAGTTTGACTCGAATAAAAGACAAAGTCCAAACAATATGTTTTAAGAATATAAAAAAAATCGAGTATTACATTATCTTCCCCTTAAAAAGGATTTTGTCTCCAGAATCAAAAGAGTAACAAAGATTTACTTGACATTAAAGAGGTGTGGATACTCTTGCCTAATAGTCTCTTACGCCTCCCAAGTAGCTTCGCGCTCTGGATAATTTTAGGGGGGGAATTAAAATTAATATTTAATTATTAACAAAAATTCGTATTATTACATTTTTCCCTCCTTAAAAATAATTTCGTCCTCGGAATTAAAATAAGTTACATAAAGTTTTAATTTAGTTTTTATTTAAATTACATAATTATTCATAAACTTTATTTAAGATGTAGCGCCGCCATTTGTAACGATCAAGTCTGGTAAGTCCATTGGTCCACACAATTATCCATGTACCTGTAAAAGATTCATCAGATATCGTGTCAAGTCTTGGTAAGGTTCTTCGCGTTTAATCACATGATTCACTGTTGGTGCGGGCCCCCCGTTAATATTTTTGAGTTTTATTCGTGCAAACGTACGCACTCTTCGGAATATAATTCAAAAACACATAATTTTCTCTTCATCTAACTACGATTCAAATACACAAAATATTTAAAATTATCTTTAATCCGTAAAATATTTATGTTCCACACATGACAAAGATCTAACAAATTATTTTTATTTTATTTATTTACTTTAAATAAATTCATGTAAAACTCTAAGGACGTCAGATAAACAAAACAATTATACAAATTATATCACCAACGCACCCTAAGAACTCAATAGTTTCAAAATATCATAACCTCAAATTAAACTAGTTCTCAAATATTATTATATCAAAAATATAATACTAAAATCTCTTTATCACCATATCAAACTCCCAGTCACATATTCTACCATCTGCATAAGCGAACTACAACTATTCAAGATCTCTCAAAATCAATTGAATTTCATCACTTACTATCTAATCATATAATAAATCAATCATCCCTTATTGCAAACCTTAATCCAATAAATTTCAATGTCTCCCCGTACTATCACAAACAAACTTCATAAAACATAACTCCAATATCCTACTAGAAAATAGTCACAAAATTGATCATTAACTCCAAATGATTAATCTAATTACCTCGAATATCAGCAACTCAAATTACAAGAAATCTTTTATACTTAATAACTTTCACTTTATCATAATATGTCATCAATACAAAAACCTCAAATTATCCACAAGCTTAACAAAAATCAAAACCTAACTCAAATCAAATCCTCAATTTCACGATAATAATTGATACTTGAAATAACTCTTAACAAATGATTCTCCAATATCAAATACTCGTTAATATAAATACAAATATCATAATCATATGATCATTTCTTAACTATACAAAATATGGCATTATTCTCCTTAATGATCCAATCACAATTCTTAACGAATATTATTGTTCCAACGCAAAACTATAATAATCTTAACAAATTATCTCACCTTTCTCAAATCAACTACAACTTGAACAGTGGAGGACACTTCGTCAAAATCAAGACCAACCAAACAGAGAACAAAATAGAATTAAACTCTTACGTCTACCTAACGATTTACCCACAACTCACAGGTCAAACCTAAATAGGTTTTCTAGAAGAAAGAAACTAAGCTCTGATACCATATCTGTAACACCCCCTTCCCAAAAAGGAAAGGGAGGCCACGTGCAAAGCACAACAAATATCAAAATAAGTTAACAAAACACTAATAACTTCAAAATATTAATAGTGGTGATCCATTAATAAAGTACTAAATACAATTCTCCAAACAGAGTCAAAATAATCAAAACTTAAAATTGAATCAACTTAGATGGTCAAAGGCAACTCTCTCATCACACTAGCCCTGAATCACCCCTACAAACCTGTCAAAAGAAAAATACAGCATGGGTCAATTGCCCAGTACGAATATAGATAATACAAACATGTATAACTGAAATAAAAAATCAACTGAAACAACATACTTAACAAAGCCTCAAGCTTAAAGACCGACGAAAGTATGATTTCCAAAGTCTGAATAGAACATATCTGAATCAACAGATTTAACAAAACAAACAGAAGAGTAAAGAATGAACTGAACTAACTAACTCAATTAATTAAACTAAACAAAAATAAACAAAGCTAATACAATGAAATAATATGCTGAATCAAATGGTTAGGTGTTATTTCATACCGAGTGAGGTCAGAAATATATATTTCCACACATGCAAGTCAAAACAATGCCATATAGGCAAGTTAAAATAATGTCACACATGCAAGTCAAAATAATGTCACACAGGCAAATCACACATTCGATCACGAATCCAAATGTATACAAATCGGATAAGTTTGTTTGGCACAACATCACCAATTCGCAGAACAAAAAACTAGGGTTAACCCATACGCCTGCCATAACAAAATACCAAATGGCCCACTTCCACCGGAGCCCAAAATAGAGACGTCGTGTACTAATCACACCACCACGAAGAGTGTCATGTCTCTCGTGCCAAGACGACATGTCTGTGGTACCCCCACAAGTGGTTATAGCTACCAATAAAAATAGATACCGTGTCACAACTCATGTGACATAATACCAATAAAATAGATACTGTGTCATAACTCATGCGACACAATATCCACATAAATGGGGTTCTAATGTATATGTTGAACCATATCAAATTATATTGTCTCCAAAAGAAGGTAACAACATATACCGCTCTACAAATATCAAAATACATACTAGACATGATAGCCTAATTCAAAGAGTACAATTCGTTCCAATGTAGCAATTCCAAAATAAAACTATTATATGAATTTCACAAGAAACAATTATGTGAAATAATAACAGAATTCGAGACAAGGAACAAAATGAACAAATCAAATTTAATAAGAATATTGCTGAAAGAGTACGAAATTCGTACCTGGAGTAAGCAATGAAATACCAAAATTTTTATATTCATGATATAACTTCTTAAATTCCCTTTGTTGGATCTAATTTAAAAAATATTAATACAATTATAAATTACTTAGTTACTATAATTTATAATAACATAAAATTATTTCTCAATTTACCTCAATTTTATAAATTAAGTCCAAATTGAATTACAAAGTCTCCTAATCAGATAATTCTATACAAAGTCTCATATTTGTAAAAAAAAATCAAATTACTGCAGGATAACTTTTCAAATTCTATATATATAAATCGACAATGCTCTCATGCTCAGTACATGCTAATGAGTTTAATATATATATATATATATATATATATATATATATATATATATATATATATATATCCAGGAACAATGTCGCATGGTGGCACAAAATCAAATTTTCTAAAAAAAATTCAAACGAATAACTCAAATGAAATTGAATTCTGAAATATTATAAATCAAGATTAACTTTTTAATTAACATGCTAATTTATTATGGTAGACGTTATAATCATAAAATTAAGATAGATATTCTTTTATATTCAGAATAAATTTAATAATAACCTTTTGAAGATACAATTTTATCAAATATTTTCTCACAATCTTGTTCCCAAATTTTCTTTTATCCCACTGTCTTTCTTTCGCATCCTCTTCGTTTCTCTCTTCGTTAGAAACTCTCTTTAGTCGATTATGTCAGTATAAGTATTAGGAAGGAATTTAACCTAATATATTACTCCTATTCCAATTTGATTTTTAAACCCATCATCTTAATTTGGGCTCAAATAGTTTAACAAGCCCAAACTTAAATACTTAAAAAATTAGTTTGACCCAATTAGTTTAAATACCCAAATTAATGTAACAAGATACTTACTATAGTCAACATAAATTAAATACAATTTGACTAAAACTGCCAAACATAAGAAAAGTCCAATTTTACTAAGTTAATTTATCCATCACTTATTAGCACAAATAAATTAAATAACAAGTTTAACTCAATAAAAGACAGAGTCCAAACAATATGTTTTAAAAATATAAATTTTATTTATTATTATTTTTTTCTTCCAGGTATTACATTCTTGAATTACAGTTCACAATCGTTTCTCCTCTTCTTCTTTTTTGGCTCCGCCTTAGTTTGTATTAGACATAATGAAGTAGTTAGGTTTTAGGTATTTATTTATTAATTAATAGTTCTTATTAATTTTCCAAATTTTAATAGAATTAAATAGTACTTATATACATTAAACCCAATTACTTTTAAGGCTCAATTTTACCAAAATAATTTTCATCCCTTATTAATATTTATTAGTTCACATAAATTTAATAACTAGTTTAACCCAAATAAAAGACAAATTCCAATAAATATATTTTCTAAAATATATAATTTTATTTTATTATTACTATTATTTTATTATTTTTACCGGGTATTACATAAATTGTGGCGAAAAGTCATCTTTGGTATAATCATGACCTTTGGTGTTAGAGATAAAGGCTTGTGGTGAAAGTTTTCTTTGGCTCGTAGTGTAAAGATGGATTGATGTTGACATGATCACGACCACTGATGCAACAAATAAATATCTTTGACCCGTAGTAGAAATATAAACTATTGATTTGCATAATTATAAATATGAACTGTTGATTGTTATTACATAGATAAAATACTGATGATTGACTTTTAAATCGTAACAGAAAGTAGACATCATGTTCCACTTGACTCTTCTAATGGATTGTGTGTTTCGCTACAGTTATTATTAAAGATTGCATTATCATAACTATATGATTTATTATTGTTGAAGGCTAAAGATAATTTATTCTTTAGTATCTTAGTCACGATATTCTTTACTTGGCTATTTGAGCTCACCCTTTTCCTTTTTGTTCTATTGTTCTTCTCAGGAAATGAGAGTGTAGCTGGGACTAGCCGGAGAATAGAGTGATGGTCCGAGACTATAAAAGTATCTCAATAAATTATAAAAAAAGTGTGACAATAATTATATTGAGAATTTAAGTTGAGTGTGGATATTGTCGTACTAGTTACTGTACAATATTTGTATTGAAACTCACATTATATGTGCTGCCGTATTTTGCACGACAGTTTAATAATTGTAAATAGCAAAATTTATATTTGATTTCTGTAGTATGTATTTGGCGACTCAAAATGGGTTGTGTGGACCTATTTTGAGGCTGTCACAAAACTTTTTCCCGAATATAAACATAGAATTCTGAAGCCAAAAACAGATAAATAAATATCAAAAATGTATTCTCTAAGAGTCTAAGTATTCAATCAAAATTTAGACCAAATATTGTAATCATCATTCATCCAAAAAGACCAAAACCAAAAATAATTACTTATAACTTAGAAGTTAGAACTTAAAACTTAAAACTTAACAAGTACTTAGAAATTCTTGTTTTACAAATATCAACAATCAAATATTAAAAGGATTCTTTACAGAAATATGCAACAATTAGAAAGTAATTGTGGTACTCCCAAATTCAGGTACTTGAAACCCGAACTCGGTGCTTCACGATGCCATTTTTATGTGCGGAATAATACTAATAATAATAACAATAATATAGAAATCAAACTTAATTTACATATATCAGAGTCAAATCCCAAGTACGCAACCTTTACTATAACTCCTTACATGATAGATAATACATATAATTGTCTTAATACAGTTTAACTATTACAAAAGATATCATTAAACATATTCTGTTTGCTTTCCTTTTTCCCTTGTTCTTGGCTGAACCTTCTAGCTATTCACACTAAGCTGAAAATATTTAAATTAAGCAAGGATGAGCATTTGAGTGCCCAGTAAGTAATAACAGTTATAAATATAATTAGCTGAAGGAATTAAATGTTTTCTTTATACATCACTTCTACAACGATTCAATAGTTGTGAAGTAAACTAAACTGATAATAATAACATAACAACTATATATCACATTTTTGAAACTACGTATTGACTATAAATAGGAATTAGTCGACAGATTATGAACATTGTTTTTAGTTTTCGCTAAGGTTTAGCAGAACTTCATCTACAAACTCTCATAACTTATAGGCATGAGGGTGATCTGCCCAATGTGCCCTGTATTGATCAATACTGCATGCAAGAACGATATTATCATTCACTCTGTCCGCCTTGGGCGCATAAAAGTTTTCCCTTGATCATGATGTTCATACTTAGTCTAGAATCCGAACCAAAATAATTTGATTGGATATAAAAAGGTTTTATCATGTTCAATGATATTTCTTAATATGTGTCTAGCTGATCAAATAGTTTAGACGGCTTATATATATATATATATATATATATATATATATATATATCAACATGTGTTTAACTACAATGATTATCCAAGTGAGAGCACTTATATAACCATATTTCGAAATTAACGAACAAAATATATATATGAGTTATATAATATAATATCATGTTGATAAACAATGATCAGATATAATATATACGACAATAAAGTTAATAATCTAGTACAATAATAATATAATTCTGAAACTTCTTACTTATGTCCATTGCATAAAGGAAATTCAAAGGTAAGATACATGTCTGGTCTGTTGCTTACAATACGCAACTTAGATTTATCTTTTATATAGCAACCTATCAGTAATAAGATCATTTTACTGATTAGAATAACATACCGTAACACATAATATTGATTGCAGACAGAACATAACATTATTACATTGTCACACATATTCAACAGTCATTGAATCACAAACAAACACTATACAAACAAATTATATAAGTCCAGAACAATTTTTGAAACATGTTGGTGTACTGACGGCTTTATCGGGTAATTATCGAGTGTAAGACTTTATCCTGTTGTTCAATATCTGTAAGTATCAGTCATATTATTTTTAAATGACTTATAATAATTTTTAAATATTTATTATAATTTATCATGAATTTTCAAACACCGGAATCATTATTAAATGATTTTAAATATTAAATAATTTTATTATCATTAATATTTAATTAATATTAAACTATTAATGAAACCATTGACAAAATATTAAATTTAATTATAATAACTAAAAATACTTTTAAAATATTAATATTACCCTTAAATAATTTTTAAAAGAATTAACATCATTTTTAAATAATTATCATTAATATTAAAGTATTAATGTATTATTTATCAAAATATTAAAAGTCATTAATTATAACTTAAAATATTTTTAATTCATTTATATCCTTTTTAAATGATTTTTAAATTAATAAAACCATTTTTAAACTATTTATTTAATATAATTATTAAATAAATTTAATATCATTAATAATAAATTAATAATCTTTAATATTAAATTATTAATAAAATTATCCTTTAAATATTAAAAGTTATATTTTATAACTTAAAATATCTTTAAACACTTTATTTTTATTTAAAAATGATTTTTATAATATTAAAATCATGTTTAAACTAAATTATTTAATATAATTATTAAACAACTTTAATATCATTAATAATAATTAATTAAAGAAATTTACCTTTAAATATAGAAAATTATATTTTATAACTTAAAATATTTTTAAACTCTTTATTTTCATTTAAAATAATTTTCTAATATTAAAATCATTTTTAATTAATTTAATTAATATAATTATTAAATAAATTAAATATCATTAATATTAAATAATTAATGAAATTTTCTTTAAAATATTAAAAGTTATATTTTATAACTTAAAATATTTTTAAATAGTTTATTATCGTTTAAAATGATTTTAATATAAAAAAATCATTTTAATTAATTTATTTAATGTATTTAATAAATAAATTAAATATTAATAATATTTGAATAAATACTGATATTTATGAAAAAAATATTTCAAATTATTAAAAGTTAATTTTTATAACTTAAAATAATTTTTGTAATAATTTTTGGAAATTAATTTCTATTTTTAAGTGATTTTTAGAAATTAATTTTATTAATTTTAATAAAACTGTCACTAAGGACTGCCTATAGCTACAAAACCGTCGTTATAGGTGTTCTTCGTGTTCTTCATGCAACCCAGATCTTCATAGCCAGTTTACAAGGTATCACGTTTGACCAAGCATAGATCTTAGCTCGCTAGGATTCTGGGTATGATTCTGGTTATAACTTGTATTACTAGTACCATACTACAAGCTCCAACAACAAAAAAGATCAAACAACAACTAACGAAGGAGATCTAAGCCTCCAAATTACCTGTCAGAGCTGTTCTTCATTTCTGGGTTACCCAGAAATGAAGAACAGTTCGACTGCCTCACTTTGAACTTCTACAACATGAAATTCTAGTGATGGTTTTAGTGATATAAAAATTGCAGTGTGTAGCCAACGTGTATATGAAGAGATCCATTACAAAACATCACTATAAGAACAACATAATCGCCATAAACAGTTCGGTCAAACCATGTCAGAAGCCACTGACTTGAGTTTTCTGGGTTACCCAGAAAACTCAACCCGTGAACTTCCGGCTTGGTTTGACCATCCTTCAAATCCACATTATTTGCAATATACGAGATCTAAAAGCACTAATGCGCAGTATAATTATCATACTACCACTTGAATACAATAACCAACATAAATCAACAACAACTTGCAAGATCATAGGCGACAAAGGTCTTGTCAGACCTTTCTAGGCAAGATCTGGGTTACCCATATTTTGTCCAGTCATGGTCGGTCAACGACCTTTGACCAAGAATATCGATCAATTTGTGCATGATCTGGTCCTTCTATGAATTCCAGAACACAGATCGCACGAGATACTACAAGATAAAACACTTAAAACACAAAAACTAAACACAGATAGAGATCTACAAGGCCTAACATTTGAATGTCAGACAACAAAAACAAAGTTTCCAGATTTTGAAAATCTTCAAATTCGAGCCTTTAGATGTTATGGATCTAACATCTAGCAACCCAGATCACTTATAGACAGTACATAGAACATATTAGAACACATAATCACAACTTTTAATAGAAGATCAAAGGTCGAATTTTTGATTAGGGTTCTATACCTTTATGCATCAATTTCTGATTCTGGCCTCCTGGTATGTTAATGGAAATCGTGGGGCTTGTTTATGGGACTGAAATACTTGTCAATATCATGGGTTAGAGAGATATGGACTTGGTTGGGTGTATGATATAAAATGAGACAAATAATGCACTTTTCTCTCTCTAATGCTATATATATTATATGTATGCAATGTATGTAGCTGAATTCAGCTGATTGTTAGTGTTAAATGTCACATTGGTTAGTGAGAGTTGGTCAACCACTCTAATTATTGCTAGATATTCAAGAAAGCTTCAATTATGCAAGAGGGGCATTTTGGTCCATTGACTTGGAATTTTAATTGCATTTTTGTAACATAGCAAACCCTTAGGGTTTGACCCTAAGGTTTAGCACAAAATTGAAGGATTTCTAATTTAGTGTTTTAAAATGTAACATTTTAGTTTTCTAAAAATGTAATTTATTGTTTCTTAATCATGCTAAATTTCTTAATCTCGTAGAACATGGACTCTATATTATAGATTCACTAATTATCATTAGGACCTATAATTAGCAATTTAGGGTTTTGTAAAAATAAAATTTTAGTTTCAAAAAAATTGTAATTAGGGTTTTCTTAATTAGTTTAGGTTTTCTACTATTTAGACATTAATCATTAAGTTTAAAATTTTAATAATTATAATTAAACTTACTAATTTAGCAATTAGAGCAAATAATTAGCGATTAGCATTACCCATATCATAATTAGGGTTACTAATTATTAATTAGGGTTTTTAATTATTAAATTAAGGTTTTTAAATTTCACGATTAGGGTTTACAATTAGTAGATAGGGCTTATAATTACTAATTAGGGTTTCTAAATTTAGAAATTAGGTTTCCAAATTTAGTAAAGATGATTCTCAATTAATTAGGGTTTTTAATTAATTAGGTTTTTCTAAGTATAATTAGGGTTTTACCTAATTACTTTAAATTCTGTAATACACGACATAATTCACATAACACAGTCTCGAATTTCCCATTTGAGTTTCAAAATAAGATTAAACAAATTAATGTTAAGGTTTTAGCATGACATATCTTATTTAACCAATCATTATCAACATATACAAACAGTGCATCTTTATATCACTGAAATAAAATTAATATTATATTAATATTCTCTTTCCTTAATCAAAATCCAAAATTAGGTTTTGGATTCCATAACTGATTTATCTAGCATATACATACCATTCTTAATTAAGTTAAAATAATTAACTTAATTAATATAAATAAAAATTCATATAATAAAATAAAATCATTATTATTATAATTCTAATAACCATTTCATATATTATTTAAATAATATAAAATCATATTTTTATGGAAAATAATTAATAAAAACATTTCTACTATAAAATGAATTATTATAAGAACATACTATATAATAATCAATAATCCTAAAATAAAATTATTCATAATTATTCATGTAATAAATATATTTTTAATTATCACATAAATACTTATGCTTTATCTTATATACATCCTCATCTTTAAAAAAATAAAAAAAAAATTATATGCAAAATTTCTGATTTAATTATATAGAAAATATCGGGTTGTTACATTCACCCTCCCTTATAAAGATTCCGTCCCCGGAATCACAGTTTTAAAATCTATACATACAAGGGTACATAGCATACACAATCATTGCAAGTAGATCTCGATCAACTTTGATCGAACTGATCTTTAACTATTCACATAAAGTTTGTCTATTTGATTAAACAGAAATTTGATTTCTAAAAGAACTCAAATTCCTCCTTCAAAATTTCTTTATAAAATAATTCATTATATATAGGAAAATCGTATATAAGAAAATAAAATTTGTTCGAATAATACCTGGAGTTGCATTCTCGGCTGCTACCGTATCTCGAACGGTCAAGTTGAAGACGTTTGCGGTTGATTTCGTTGGTTTATTTGTTGATGTTAGTCCCGTTGTTGCCAATGTCTTGCTGCCTTTTTCCGGATGCGCATTCCTTGCCTCTCTTCTTCTTCTTGGACAGTCTTTCACCTTATACTCCATTCATCCACACTTAAAACACCTACCGTAAAATCTTGGATTGGGACAGTTGGGAGAGATATGTCCCATCTGCCCACACTTATAACACACAGACTTGCCCCTTTATCTCCTTTCCTTTTATCGTATAGGTGACAAAACTATCGTTTGCCCCTCTGTTACCCTAGTTATCACAAATGCTTTTACAGGGTCAGTTGCTCTTCTAAATCCTGGCGGTCTGATTGCCTTGAAGTTTTTGACGTTTGTCGTTTGATTATTTGGCTGATTTCCCGCGGTTGGTATTTCGTTCTGCATAGCTTGATCGTCCATATTCGCAAAATTCTATATCGGGTCTGGTTGTCTTCCAGCTTTGTTGACCGGTTCTTCTGTCTATGTATTTCATTTTCATCTTGGCGGCATTATCGTAACTCATTCTTATATTCTAAGCCTTATCATATTTGTTTAACGTATAACACGAAATTCTATATTCAGATTATCATGTACTCAAAATATTAGACTTTGAAAACTTTGGTTTACCGTATTAAACTGTATTCAGATAAATATCTACTATCTTTATACCAACTTATTTTATTAATCCATCATAGATTCATATTTATAACACTTGACATACCTTAGCACATATTGCTTTAAACATCCGTTATCCCTTTGTGACTCAAAAGTCGGGATTCGCTGCTATAACTTATATAAAAGTTAAAAATATTACCTTATACTGACATACTTTTCATATACACTACATAGAATCATACCTATTCAAGTAATACTAGTACTACTTATTTCTTACGCCTCCACTAAGGATCAATTGTTTAGTAATCTGTCTATTCCCATTATCCTCAATAATCCATTCACGCCTAACTATACCAAGTTCGTCCAACGTACCATACATTATAAGTTTAAGAATTCGCCACAAACATATGAGTTTAAGAACTCGACATTGACCATATATTCTTTAACTATACTCTACCTATCAGTTATACTATCATTTATGGGCCTGGTACTATACTTTCCAAAATAACCACCTCATTGAGGTAGCTTTCAATGTGAGCCTCTATTTCAACTATTGGCTTTGATATTGGTTCGGTTATGGAGATCAACTCCTTTTTTACGATATGAGGGTATCCTAATCTTTTTCTATCTGATATCTACACACAAACTATCTTGATTATCACTTAATATATACACACAATAATTAATAGTTTTATATAAGTTATCTTTTATTTGATTTGACGATGAACTTATTCAATTCATCTCCATTTTTAAACTCTATATGAGTTATTTGTATTTTCAACGTTTCCCTCTGTTTCAAAGTTATAGCCTAAGATCTAACCCACCTAAGGTTTTTAACCCTAAAGCTCTGATACCATGTTGTGGTGCCCCCAAATTCAGGTACTTAAAACCTGAACTCGGTGCTTCACGATACCATTTCTATGAGCGGAATAATACTAATAATAGTAACAATAATATAGAAATCAAACTTAATTTACATATATCAGAGTTAAATCCCAAGTACGCAACCTTTACTATAATTCCTTACATGATAGATAATACATATCATTGTCCTAATATAGTTTAACTATTACAAATAATACCATTAAACATATTCTGTTTGCTTTCCTTTTTCCCTTGTTCTTAGCTGAACCTTTTAGTTATTCACACTTAGCTGAAAACATTTAAATTAAGCAAGGATGAACATTTGAGTGCCCAGCAAGTAATAACAATTATAAATATAATTAGCTGAAAGAAATAAATGTTTTCTTTATACATCACTTCTACAACGATTCAATAGTTGTGAAGTAAACTAAACCGATAATAATAACATAATAACTATATATCACATTTCTAAAACTACGTATTTACTATAAATATGTATTAGTCGACAGATTATGAACATTGTTTTTAGTTTTCGCTAAGGTTTAGCAGAACTTCATCTGCAAACCGTCATAACTTACAGGCACGAGGGTGATCTGTCCAATGTGCCCTGTATTGATCAATACTGCATGCAAGAACGATATTATCGTTCACTCTGTCCGCCTTGGGCGCATAAAAATTTTCCCTTGATCGGGATGCTCATACTTAGTTTGGAATCCGAACCAAAACAATTTGATTGGATACATAAAGTTTTTATCATGTTCAACGATATTTCTTAATCTGTGTCTAGCTGATCAAATAGCTTAGATGGCTTATATATATATATATATATATATCAACATGTGTTTAACTACAATGATTATCTAAGTGAGGACACTTGTATAACCATATTTTGAAATTAACGAACAGAATATATATATATGAGTTATATAATATAATATCATGTTGATAAACAATGATCGGATATAATATATACGACAATAAAGTTAATAATCTAGTACAATAATAATATAATTCTGAAACTTATTACTCATGTCCATTGCATAAAAGAAATGCAAAGGTAAGATACTTGTTTGGTCTACTGCTTACAATACGCAACTTAGATTTATCTTTTATATAGCAACCTATCAGTAATAAGATCATTTTACTTATTAGAATAATATATCGTAACACATAATACTACTTACTGCAGTCAGCACGTAAACTAATCACATTGTCACACATATTCAACAGTCATTGAATCACAAACAAACACTATACAAAGAAATTATATAAGTCCAGATCAATTTCTGAAACATGTCTGTGTACCGACGGCTTTATCAGGTAATTATAGAGTCTAAGACTTTATCATGTTGTTCAATATCTGTAAGTATCAGTCATATTATTTTTAAATGACTTATAATAATTTTTAAACATTTATTATAATTTATCATGAATTTTCAAATACCGGAATCATTATTAAATGATTTTAAATATTAAATAATTATATTATCATTAATATTTAATTATTATTAAACTATTAATGAAACTATTGCCAAAATATTAAAGTTAATTATAATAACTCAAAATACTTTTAAAGTATTAATATTACCCTTAAATGATTTTTAAAAGAATTAAAATCATTTTTAAATAATTATCATTAATATTAAAGTATTAATGTATTATTTATCAAAATATTAAAAATCATTAATTATAACTTAAAATATTTTTAATTCATTTATATCCTTTTTAAATGATTTTTAAATTAATAAAACCATTTTTAAACTATTTATTTAATATAATTATTAAATAAATTTAATATCATTAATAATAAATTAATAATCATTAATATTAAATTATTAATGAAATTATCCTTTAAATATTAAAAGTTATATTTTATAACTTAAAATATCTTTAAACACTTTATTTTTGTTTAAAAATAATTTTTATAATATTAATATCATGGTTAAACTAAATTATTTAATATAATTATAAAATAAATTTAATATCATTAATAATAATTAATTAATGAAATTTACCTTTAAATATAAAAAATTATATTTTATAACTTCAAATATTTTTAAACTCTTTATTTTCATTTAAAATGATTTTTCTAATATTAAAATCATTTTTAATTAATTTAATTAATATAATTATTAAATAAATTTAATATCATTAATTTTAAATAATTAATGAAATTTGCTTTAAAATATTAAAAGTTATATTTTATAACTTAAAATATTTTTAAATAACTTATTATCATTTAAAATGATTTTTAATATAATAAAATCATTTTTAATTAATTTATTTAATGCATTTAATTAATTAATTAAATATTAATAATATTTAAATAATTACTAATATTTATGAAAAAAATATTTCAAATTATTAAAAGTCAATTTTTATAACTTGAAATAATTTTTGTAATTTTTGGAAATTAATTTCTATTTTTAAGTGATTTTTAGAAATAAATTTAATTAATTTTAATAAAACTGTCACTAAAGACTGCCTAGAGCGACAAAACCTTCGCTATAGGTGTTCTCCGTGTTCTTCATGCAACCTAGATCTTCATAGCTAGTTTACAAGGTATCACGTTTGACCAAGCATAGATCTTAGCTCGCTAGGTTTCTGGGTATGATTCTGGTTATAACTTGTATTACTAGTACCATACTACAAGCTCCAACAATCAACAAGATCAAACAACAACTAACGAAGGAGATCTAAGCCTCCAAATTACCTGTCAAAGCTGTTCTTCATTTCTAGGTTACCCAGAAATGAAGAACAGTTTGATTGCCTCACTTTGAGCTCGCTAGGTTTCTGGGTATGATTCTGGTTATAACTTGTATAACTAGTACCATACTACAAGTTCCAACAATGAACAAGATCAAACAACAACTAACGAAGGAGATCTAAGCCTCCAAATTACCTGTCAGAGCTGTTCTTCATTTCTAGGTTACCCATAAATGAAGAACAGTTCGACTGTCTCACTTTGAGCTTCTACAACATGAAATTCTAGTGATGGTTTAGTGATATAAAAATTACAGTGTGTAGCCAACGTGTATATGAAGAGATCCATTACAAAACATCACTATATTAACAACATAATCGCCATAAACAGTCCGGTCAAACCATGTCAGAAGCCATTGACTTGAGTTTTCTGGGTTACCCAAAAAACTCAACCCGTGAACTTTCAGCTTGGTTTAACCATCCTTCAGATCCACACTGTTTGCAATATAAGAGATCTAAAAGCACTAATGTGCAGTATAACTATCATACTAGCACTTGAATACAATAACCAACATAAATCAACAACAACTTGCACGATCATAGGCGACTGAAAGTCCAATAATAATCTAGAAGGGGGGTTGAATAGATTATTACTGATTAAAAATTATCTTAGGCCTTTTTAAAGTTTTGAATAATTAATTTACAGTGTTAGAAATTAATATGCAAGACAGTAAAAATTCAATCACGCAATGCACAGAGATTTGTCTGGTTCACAACATACATCCCGGGTATGCTGCTACGTCCAGTCTAAAGCTCCTCTCCAGGACTTGAGATCTTATTACTATCAGTAATAAATACTCCTTCAACAGGCGGAGAAGCCTTTACAATGTTTATAGACAAACTTCCAACTGTTCCCAACTATTCTATCTTGGACAGCAAGCTCCCCGCTCCCTCCTCAAGTTTATTTGTACCTTCTTTTGAGTTCAGTTCTATTCTATGATCTGGCCTTGAAACAACAGCCTCTTCCTCACCTCTCAAGTACACTAGAGACCCAACTTCCCGCTGACGTCTCTAAGACTCTGGTCTTGGTCGAAGAATTACTCGTCTTTCTCACATGTACACAAAATAAACTAACTCTAACCTTTTCTCTTTTTACAAATGGTTTACAACAATGTGCTTCTCAAATAAGCAGATAAGAATTTAGTACATATGGATTCTTCTTAAATAAGCAGATAAAAATTTAGTACAGATGGATGCTTCTTAAATAAGCAGATATAATTTAGTACATATTGATGCTTCTCAAATAAGCAGATATCAATTAAAGAGCAAATGTATTTATAAAAGTTTAAAGACTTTTATACTTGAGAAAATATGCTTCTTAGTAAGCAGATAGTAATTTGTGCTTAGATCAAATAATGCTTCTGTGTAAGCAAATATGTAAATTATGCACTGTTATAAAAGTTTAAATAACTTTTATATTTTGTGTGAAAAGATGCTTCTTGAATAAGCAAATAAGCCAATTTTAGCTTTAGCTCAAAAATGCTTCTGTTTAAGTAGATATATAATTTAATGCAAATTTATAAAGAAATGTTTATTCTTTATAGAGTAAAGAAAAGTCACTTTTAAGTTTAAACAACTTTTTAGAGTGAAAGTGCTTCTGAGTAAGCAAATAAGTTGTTTTAAGCTTTGAATCAAATAGGCTTCTATTTAAGCAGATATATTCACTTAAGTTTGTGAAATAAAAGTTTAAATAACTTTTATATTATGTAACAAATATTTTATGAATAAATGAATTTATGAACAAATACTTGTGATGACAGATATCAAGTATAATAAATAAATTAGTTAAGCAATACTTGATATAACAAATATTATTTGTTTAACTCAAATAATATATAAGAATATTTTATCTATTATGTGAACTTTTATAAATAATGTCACTTAGTACTATAAGGAATCGTACGGTTCGAATTCCTCTTGATAGAGGTGTATCTCCGTAGCCTTGCGGCGTCTAAGTACGACAAAATTTATATTTTCACAATTGATATTTATATAAATATTTTCAATAGATCACTACGATTGTCAAATCCAGTTCGGATGACTACTCTTTTTGGAGCAGTATCTCAGTGTCGTTTTGAGCTATCAAGTGTTGTATATATTTTACGATATTTATATAAATAATATCAATAAAAAGTTACTAAAGACTATAAGGAATCATACGGTCGGATTCCTCTCCGTAGAGGTTTATCTCCGTAGCCTTGCGGCGCCCAAGTATCCTTTTATTTGATAAATAGATGAAATATAGATATATAGAAATATAGAATTGTGTAGAATAATTTATATTTGTATATCTATAAATAAAAATAAGCAAGAGATAATTTAAATAAATCAATCAAATAACTTATCTCAATATGCTTAGACCAATTTTCTCATCTCAAATAATCAGAACTTTTGTAAGAAGAGATATAGAAAGTTTTTTCAGAGAGAGAGTATGTGGGAGAGAAAATAAGCTTTTCTTTGTAAGTGAATTGGCAAATTGAAAATAAAGAAAAAGCATCCTATTTATAGATTTTTGAAGTCAGGGGTAAAAAGGTAATTTTTTAAATCTGATTTAAAATTAATGGTTAGGATTGCTTTAACTTAAATTCAATGGTTTGGATTGAAAGAAGAGCACACGGATTGCCACATGTACAATTTCAAACTTCCGCCCGGTCAACAAATCATCAACATGGCATTTATTATTTTTGACCACATGGTTTAAAGCAAGAGAGATGCCAGCATACATTTTGTCCCATAATAAGGGTCACGCGGTTTTGATAGCTTTGACAACACATGCATTCAATTAGTATATACTAGCTATAACCCGTGCCTGAAGGCACGGTGTAACGAAAAATTAAATTAAAATTTGAAAAATATTACATTATCTAAAGACACATATCACCACAACAATTAATACATACTCAATCATCAATACATATCCAACCACCAAAACATCGAGCTAGTCGGTACTAATTTCAAGAAATTTCGGCAAAATTTCTTTTAAAAATAAATATCCAGAAAATTATAAACATGTCTATAAAACTTACAATCATCCACACATATCCAAACCACCAAAAAAATCATCATTCCATACCCAAAATAATCATAACCATGCATAATTAGTTAAATTTACAAAATACGGAACACAAAAAAATACATATATGAAGAAATTAATACATAATCAATCATCAACACATCCAACCACCAAAATATCAAGCTAGTCGCTACTAATTTCAAGAAATTTAGGCAGAGTTTCCTTTAAAAATAGATATCCAAAAAAATCTAAACATGTTTACAAAACTACAATCATCCATACATAACCAAACCACCATAAAAATCATCATTCCATACCCAAAATCATCATAACCATGTATAATTAGCTAACTTTACAAATGACGAAACACAATGAATACATACATGCAGAAAATAGGGAAACAACATGTTGAGTATAAGACCCTTTACTTTACAGCTTACACCATGTATCCTTCAATATATACCTGAAAATATTTGAAATTTAAAAATTATCGAAATATGTGAGTCAAAATTAAACAATTGTAAATCTGAAACATAATGAGAACACATATTTATATGTAGGGGGAATGAGAGAGAGAGCTCTGTGTGTGTGGTAGAATAGATAGAGGGTTTGAAATTTGAATAAACTGGAATGAGAGAGAGAGCAGCTGACGTAAACTTGATGTGACATTTGTCTATTTTCTCTCTCCGCTCTGTTTTATATTATAGATATTACTCCCTCCATTCCTATATGTAAGTCGTTTTAGACTTTTTTTTACATTCTTAATTATTTGTCGTTTGTGGTTATCTAGGAGAATTGATTACTATTTTTCCTAAATTGCCCCTTATTACTCCACCTAATATTTTGATCCATATTTATAAGATAAGTGATGTGAAGGGTATTATAGATAATTGATACTATAGTTAGTGTTTTTCAATCATTTCCTTAATTCTTGTGCACATGTCTAAAACGACCTAAATTAAGGAACGGATGGAATATTATATTATGAGGCATGCATGCATGCATATTACTCGTACATATATAAATATAGTACATGCATTTTAACATACACACACTTAAATGTATTATTTATTATAATAAATACATGCTCGATTTTAACACTAAATGGCAGCATATGCAAGGTTTATATTATAATTATATATATATATATATATATATATATATATAATTATATATATATATATAGTACTGATATGAGACATGTATGTATATATATATATATATATATACATACTAAGTACTAACATATGATATATGATATATGTATAACATATATATTATAATATATATTAGTATAATATATGAAACTTAATTATGTGTACTGCAAAACTTATATATATAATAGTTTTATATATATTATATATCACACACACACACGTTAACTATATATATATTTAATATAATGCTTATATATATATATATATATATATATATATATATATATATATATATATATATATATATATATATATACAAACATAGTAGTTATATATATTATATATATAATACATACAATAATATATATTAAACACACACACACTGACACACGCTAATATATATATACTGATAACATTATATATATATATATATAAACGGTTTATATATATAAATATACAAGATTTATATAATATATATATATATAATAAAATAATTTTACCCAATTTTAAAATAACTTCAAATAAATTTTGAAATCTTTAAATAATAAAATTAAATTGAGAATAAATATAAAATGCCCATGTCAATGATTTAATCGAAATCTTCATCTTCTTTCCAAATTCGGTCAAACAAGCATTTGATAATCAACACATGACTTTTGTCCCACAATGCATGACCCAATTTATTTAACACTTTAAAACATCAAGATCGAGAAAATCAATTAAATAAGATTTAGAAAATATTTTTGGTTAAAGTAATAAGATAATTAAAATAATTATAATAAAAATCATATGGAGAGGATTTTACCCTTTTAATTAATTTATTTACTAATTATTGTTATCATCAAAATAAAACTAAAAGTTGGAGACCCAACAATCTCCCCCTTTTTGATGATGAGAATCAACTAAAAATATTTTCCATAAAAGCTCCCCTCAAGTTATGCAATCATCAAAAGATTTTAAATTTTTGAAAACTCCCCCTCAATTTATGCAATCATCAAAAAAAATTAAAATTTTGAAAAACTAAAAATGCAACAATATATAACAATTATTTTTCTTCTCCCCAATAATATTTTTCTTCTCCCCCTTTGTCATCATAAAAAATGGGGGGAAAGAATAGTATAAATTACTTTTCAGATCCTGCAAAAGAAGAGATTAGAAAAAAAAATTCTTTTTAAAAAATTAGTTGCCTCCCGCATGATTTGAATTTGTGTGGTTGTCTTTGATTGACAAAAATTACTATACAAGAATAGAGATTATTTTACCGTTAGATGTATAGAAATTTAAAAGAATGTTCCACATTAAATCTATATAATTTTTTTAAAATAAATTTAAATATTAAATATATTCTTTAAAAAATATTCCTATATATATATATATATATATATTTAAAATATTTATATGAACATATATATATATATATATATATATATAGATGCATATATAATTATGAGAAAAACTGAAATGTGCCACTTGTACTTGAACAATTATGATGACCTGCATAGTTAGAATATTTTTCACCTGATTTCATTTTTACCCCTAGGAAGATATTTAATTCTCCCTTCATGCTTATTTTTAAAAACCTTACTCATGCTTTCAGAGAAATCATTTCACTGAGTAATATCAATAGACCCAATAATGATGTTGTCAGTTATTTTTACTAGAATCAGCTCTAAGACATACCTGCAACATTCATCAATTTCAAGAACTGGTACACTTTAATAAGAAGGGTCCTTTGGGTGAGTTGTCCATTTTGTATAAAGAACATTTGTGTTTTCCTTTACAAAAATGGGTACAGGATAATCAATATTAGTAGACAAGAGCATTTTATGAGTAGCAGGTCTATGAGATGCATGATTTACTTTATTATTATATCCTGAAAAACTTTGATGAAAATTTCTATGAGATTTTTGACTTTTATTATAAAACTCTTTCCTTGTATTAAATTTGGTGCAATATACGTTCCGTCAGACACCCAAATCATCTTTCCTTTATAATTTTCATTTCGAGCATTACACATGTGAGAAGAATGACCATTTCTGTTACAATAAGAACATTTTGTAAATGGAGATGTATAATTTTCTTTTTCTTTACTTTTAACATGATAAAGTCCTTTATTTTTACTAAATTCTCCAATGTATCATAATCATTCTTTGTTAAATCCACATCTTTGTTGATTAAGCATGACATCAAGGTTTTCTTTCCCTTTTGTGAACTTAAGAACTATAACATTTAAATCGTCACGTTCTTTAGTTAAAATATTAATTTGATCTATTAAAGAAGAATCTTCATTTTGCTTTTCTAATTCTATCTTTAGAGATGCATTTTCAAAATTGAGATTTTTAATATCTTCACTTAACACTTGATTTTTTATTTGAGTATTTTCATTAATTACAACAAGTGTTGAATTTTTAATTTCAATATTTTTATTTATTCTTTCAAATTGTTCTAATTCTTCTTTTAAGGAATCATTTTCCAATTTTAGTTCATTTAAACTTTCATTAGTTATAATCAAGTTTGTATTTTCCATTTCCAAATTTTTGTTAATTTCAATTAATTTTTCTACTAAAATTTTTAACTCAATAAAATCTTCTTTAATAATTTTATTATCTTCATATAAACCATTATATGCTTCTTGTAGTTTATGGTGATTTTCATTTATATTATCTAAGGTATGCATGACAAATGAAATACTAGATAATTGATGTTCAAAATGTACCTCAGATCTTGGTGATGACTTATTGTTTGCCATTAAGCACAGATTTGTAATTTCCTCAGTTTTTTCAGCAACTTATTCTTGATTTATTAGTAAATCGTTGAAAGCAATTCCTTTTTTTTTATATCTGTATCCGATCCTGCTTTTTTGACTAACATGTCGACTTCGTGGGCACGCAGATTTCCAATAAGGCTATCAAGAGGATAAGTAGTTAGGTCTTGCCTTTTCTTAATAGCAATAACTTTCATTTTCCAGATGGATGGAAGGGCTTTGAGAATTCTTCTGTTTTTCTCATTAATTGTATATGCCTTCCCCAGATATTCTAGTTCATCAATGATTCTGGAAAATCGTATTTCCATATCAATGATCTTTTCACCTTCTTTCAACTTGAAACTTTCATACTGTTGGATGAGAGCATCTTTTCTGGTTTCTTTGATATGACTGGTTCCTTCATAGGTTAGAATCAATTTTTCCCAAATTTCTTTTACATTCTTGCGGTTGCTAACTCTTTTGTATTCTTTTTCAATGAGAGCACCGATCAGCACTTGTTCAGCTAGGGATGCAATGTTCATTGCCTTTTCATCATCAGTATTGAATTCATCAACATCTTTTTCAACGATATTTTTTCTTACAATTTTTGTTGGAACTTTTACACCTTGTTCTATTGCAAGCCAAACTTTGATTCCTTGTGATTTGGCATAGATTCTGAATCTGCTCTTCAAAGTGGAAAAGTTTGTACCATCAAATAGTGGAGGTCTGATCATTGATAGTCCTTCTCCGCAACCAATAGCATTGTAGGCCATAGATGGATCTACTCTTAGGTATGCCTGTATTTACTCAACAAATAAGTTAAAGAGCACCGCTCTAATACCAATTGAAAGTCCAATAATAATCTAGAAGGGGGGATGAATAGATTATTACTGATTACAAATTATTTTAGGCCTTTTTGAATTTTTGAATAATTAATTTGTAGTGTTAGAAATTAATATGCAAGACAGTAAAAATTCAATCACACAATGCACAGAGATTTGTCTGGTTCACAACATGCATCCCAAGTATGTTGCTACGTCCAGTCTCAAGCTCCTCTCCAGGACTTGAGATCCTATTACTATCAGTAATAAATACTCCTTCAATAGGCGGAGAAGCCTTAACAAAGTTTTATAGACAAACTTTCAACAGTTCCCAACTATTTTATCTTGGACAGCAAGCTCCCCGCTCCCCGCTCCCCGCTCCCTCCTCAAGTTTAGTTGTACCTTCTTTTGAGTTCAGTTCTATTCTATGATCTGGCCTTGAAACAACAGCCTCTTCCTCACCTCTCAAGTACACTAGAGACTCAACTTTCCGCTGACCTCTCTAAGACTCCGGTCTTGGTCGAAGAATTACTCGTCTTTCTCACAAGTACATAAAATAAACTAACTCTAACCTTTTCTCTTTTTATAAATGATTTTCAACAATGTGCTTCTCAAATAAGCAGATAAGAATTTAGTACATATGGATGCTTCTTAAATAAACAGATAAGAATTTAGTACAGATGGATGCTTCTTAAATAAGCAGATATAATTTAGTACAGATTGATGCTTCTCAAATAAGAAGATATCAATTAAAGAGAAAATGTATTTATAAAAGTTTAAAGACTTTTATACTTGAGAAAATATGCTTCTTAGTAAGCAGATAGTAATTTGTGCTTAGATCAAATAATGCTTCTGTGTAAGCAAATATGTAAATTATGCACTGTTATAAAAGTTTAAATAACTTTTATATTTTGTGTGAAAATATGCTTCTTGAATAAGAAAATAAGTCAATTTTAGCTTTAGCTCAAAAATGCTTCTGTTTAAGCAGATATATAATTTAATGCAAATTTATAAAGAAATGTTTATTCTTTATGGAGTAAATAAAAGTCACTTTTAAGTTTAAACAACTTTTTAGAGTGAAAGTGCTTCTGGGTAAGCAAATAAGTTGTTTTAAGCTTTGAATCAAATATGCTTCTATTTAAGAAAATATATTCACTTAGATTTGTGTAATAAAAGTTTAAATAACTTTTATATTATGCAACAAGTATTTTATGAATAAATGAATTTATGAATAAATACTTGTGATGACAGATATCAAGTATAATAAATAAATTAGTTAAGCAATACTTGATATAACAAATATTATTTGTTTAACTCAAATAATATATAAGAATATTTTATCTATTATGTGAACTTTTATAAATAATGTCACTTAGTACTATAAGGAATCGTACGGTTCGAATTCCTCTTGGTAGAGGTGTATCTCCGTAGCCTTGCGGCGTCTAAGTATGACAAAATTTATATTTTCATAATTGATATTTTTATAAATATTTTCAATAGATCACTACGATTCTCAAATCCAGTTCGGATGACTACTCTTTTTGGAGCAGTATCTCAGTGTCGTATCTATTTTACGATATTTATATAAATAATATCAATAAAAAGTTACTAAAGACTATAAGGAATCATACGATCGGATTCCTCTCCGTAGAGGTTTATCTCCGTAGCCTTGTGGCGCCCAAGTATCCTTTTATTTGATAAATAGATGAAATATAGATATATAGAATTGTGTAGAACAATTTATATTTGTATATCTATAAATATAAATAAGCAAGATATAATTTAAATAAATAAATCAAATAACTTATCTCAATATGCTTAAACCAATTTCCTCATCTCAAATAATCAGAACTTTTATAAGAAGAGATATAGAAAGCTTTTTCAGAGAGAGAGTATGTGGGAGAGAAAATAAGCTTTTCTTTGTAAGTGAATTGTCAAATTGAAAATGAAGAAAAAGCCTCCTATTTATAAATTTTTGAAGTCAGGGGTAAAAATGTAATTTTTGAAATTTGATTTAAAATTAATGGTTGGGATTTCTTTAACTTAAATTCAATGGTTTGGATTGAAAGAAGAGCACACAGATTGCCACATGTACAATTTCAAACTTCCGTCCGGTCTACAAATCATCAACATGGCATTTATTATTTTTGATCACATGGTTTAAAGCAAAAGAGATGTCAGCATACATTTTGTCCCATAATAAGGGTCATGCGGTTTTGATAGCTTTGACAACACATGCATTCAATTAGTATATATTACTCCCTCCATCCTATATGTAGGTCATTTTAGACTTTTTTTTTATATTCCTAATTATTTGTCGTTTGTGGTTATCTAGGAGAACTGATTACTATTTTTCCCAAATTGCCCCTTATTACTCCACCTAATATTTTGATCCATATTTATGAGATAAGTAAGGTGAAGGGTATTATAGATAATTGATACCATAGTTAGTGCTTTTCAATCATTTCCTTAATTCTTGTGCACATGTCTAAAACGACCTAAATTAAGGAACGGATGGAATATTATATTATGAGGCATGCATACATGCATATTACTCGTACATATATAAATATAGTACATGTATTTTAACATACACACACTTAAATGTATTATTTATTATAATAAATGAATGCTCGATTTTAACACTAAATGGCAGCATATGCAAGGTTTATATTATAATATATATATATATATATATATATATATATATATATATATATATATATATATATATATATATATATATATATATATACTAAGTACTAACATATGATATATGATATATGTATAACATATATATTATACTAATATATATAATAATATATAAGATATATAATATATGAAACTTAATTATGGGTACTGCAAGACTTATATCTATAATAGTTTTATATATATTATATATCACACACACACACACACGTTAACTATATATATATATATATATATATATATAAACGGTTTATGTATATAAATATACAAGATTTATATAATATATATATATATATATATATAAATAATAAAATAATTTTACCCAATTTTAAAATAACTTAAAATAAATTTTGAAATCTTTAAATAATAAAATTAAATTGAGAATAAATATAAAATGCCCATGACAATGATTTAATCGAAATCTTCATCTTCTTTCCAAATTTGGTCAAACAAGCATTTGATAATCAACATATGACTTTTGTCCCATAATGCATGACCCAATTTATTTAACACTTTAAAACATCAAGATCAAGAAAATCAATTAAATAAGATTTAGAAAATATTTTTGGTTAAAGTAATAAGATAATTAAAATAATTATAATAAAAATCCTATGGAGAGAATTCTACCCTTTTAATTAATTTAGGGTTAAGTTCAGATGACCACCTGGGGTTTGGGCGATTTCCCACTTAACTACCTATAGTCAGTAAAGCTACATTTAAACACTCGACTTTTTGAGTTAAAGTGAAAACGTTACCTTTTCCATCCAAATTAACAGTGCGTTCTTGTCAGACACCAAAAACGCGTGAAAAGATAGTGTAACAATAAAAAAATAAATAGAAAATTTCTAAAATACCCTTCTTCTTCTTCTTCTTCTTCAGAAAGCTTCATAGAAGAAAATGAGTTCAATACCAAGAAGCCATGAACGCATCAGATCTACAAATATGGAACAACGCCGACAATGGTGAATCCGAAGATCTATTGATAACCAAAGCTTTTTTTGGTGCCCAATTAAACCCATAATCGTAAATCGATCTGGTTCTTTTGAATCTGCTTCAACTAAAGAAAATCAGAGTCCCGTGCTTATCAAATCTCCCATTTCTGTAAAGTCCCCCGCACAGATTAAGCCACTTCACCCAAATGGCGCGATCCAAAACTCGACAATTAAGACAACCAAGCCTCTTCCCAAACAGGGTCTCGTTGAGAAGCCGGTTTCAAAGAGTGGTACTGAAGAACTAGTTCACGATGAAAAGAAAATCGATTCGGAGATAGAGAAGATTGAGAAGGAAATTAGCCGATTGTCATCGCGATTATTGTCAGAGGGCGTAGGTTTATGAGTATGGGGCCATCGGAGATTATTGTCGGAGCTAAACTGCGACAATTAGATAAGCTAGAGATCACCCCTGTTCAACCGATACAGAGTAGGCGAAAATCATGCTTTTGGAAGCTGAAAGACATTGATGAAGAGAAAGTGATTAAAGAAAGGGGTAAGAGTTTGAGTCTTAGTCCTAAATCAAGAAAAGCCCTTTGTAAAACTCAAGGTCCAAGATAAGTTGCAACTACAGTTCTCCTTTATTCTGTAAATTACATATTGGATTTAGATAAATTAGATTCTATTTTTTGAATGTTTTAATCATTTAATGAGCTTGGGTATTATGTTTTTGAAGTGAATTTGGATTCTGACTGTAATTTCAGTTTATGATAGATCTTTTCTTGGGTAGTTTTTGGTGTTTGATGAGCTGTGTTTTGGTTTTCTTTAATTTTGGATTCCTTTTTTTATTGCAGTCACACATTACAATGAAATGGATTTTGGTTGGATCTTTTATTTTTGCTGATATGTTAATTGTCCTTATGTGTTTCTACTTCATGGTGCGGAGAAGGACATTATTGATAATTCCGGGGAGTGGCTTAGTTCTGTTTGTTCTTCTGATAATTCTGGACTAGTGGGGTTGATCTTAGCCGGTTGCTCAATCACCTTGAACTTGATCTAATCAGAAATAGTGAAGCGCTCAAAGGTTTGGAGTTCTACATTAACCTTTATTTGTTGCTACATTACGGTTCTATCTCCTGATTTTTATCTCTCTGTCTTCTTCCCCAAATTTCTTTCTTAATTCTTCTCAAATCCTTATCTCTTTGCTTGCTCTGTTTTATAAGAGATGTATGTTTCTTTCTATTTGCACCAATTTGGTAATGGTGGTACCAAAACAAAGTAGTCATTGAAACAGGGTAGGTATTTTAAAGTGAGGGTAATTAAGTCTTTAGCCAAATAAAGTAACGAAGTTAAGAAGGAAATCACTTTTTCACTTTAACTCAAAAAGTCGGGTGTTTAAATGTAGTTTTACTGACTATATGTGGTTAAGTGGAAAACCGCCCAAACCCCAGGTGGTCATCTGAACTTAACTCATTAATTTATTTACTAATTATTGTTATCATCAAAATAAAACTAAAATTTGGAGACCCAACAACGACAATTAGGGGTGTAAACGAGTCGAATCTCAACGAACACCTTCATGCTCAGATTCAGTTCGACTCAAAAAATTGAGCTCAAATTCGATAAGGGATTTATATTTTTGCGCCAGATTCGACTCGGATCATTACTCGGACCTACTCGGCTCGTAAGTACTCAACTCGTTTACAAAGCGAGTTACTCATGAGCCTTCAAATCGAGTTTCGAATATGAACCATTTCACTTAAAACTGAACCACTACATACTAAATTGATTACTTAACTAATATTTATATATATAACTTTTTCACTTTTATTTATGTATTGAAATTATAAAGAATGTAATAAAAATTGGCATTCAATTCATTGATTTATTCAAGTATAAGTTTATACAATTTCATACTACACTTTATAAATTACAAAGATTGATATAAATATCACATATTTAGCTTACTAACATGGATCAGACCAATATTTGAATATGATCCATCGAGCAGGTATCGAGTATGGTTCGAAAAAAATGAAATACTCGAACCCTAATTTGAGCGAACACTGGTATGCTCGAATTCGACTCGTGTATCATTAAACAGAAAACGAGTATGGATCATATTCGACTCGGATCAACTTCGAATTCGAGTTTTGGATCATATTTTTAAGCCGATCTCGAGTCAAGTACAGAACTACTTGGCTCGACTTACACCCCTAGCGACAATGGTCTTGTCAGACCTTTCTGGGCAAGATCTGGGTTACCCAGATTTTGTCCATTCATGGTCGGTCAACGACCTTTGACCAAGAATATAGATCAATCTGTGCATGATCTGGTCCTTCTATGAATTCCAGAACACAGATCGCATGAGATACTACAAGATAAAACACTAAAAACACAAAAACTAAACACAGACAGATATCTACAAGGCCTGACATTTGACTATCAGACAACAAAAACAAAGTTTCCAGATTTTGCATATCTTCAAATCCGAGACTCTAGATGTTATGAATCTAACATCTAGCAACCCAGATCACTTATAGACACTACATAGAACATATTACAACACATAATCATTACTTTTAACAGAATATCAAAGGTCGAATTTTTGATTAGGGTTCTATACCTTTATGCATCAATTTCTGATTCTAGCCTCCTGGTCTGTTAATGGAAATCGTGGGGCTTGTTTATGGGACTGAAATACTTGTCAATTTCATGGGTTAGAGAGAGAGGGACTTGGTTGGGTATATGAGAGAAAATGAGACAAATAATGCACTTTTCTCCCTCTAATGCTATATATATTATATGTATGCAATGTATGTAGCTGAATTCAGCTGATTTCTAGTGTTAAATGTCACATGGGTTAGTGAGAGTTGGTCAACCACTCCAATTATTGCTAGATATTCAAGAAAGCTTCAATTATGCAAGATGGGTATTTTGGTCCATTGACTTGGAATTTTAATGGCATTTTTGTAACATAGCAAACCCTTAGAGTTTGACCCTTAGGGTTTAGCACAAAATTGAAGGATTTCTAATTTAGGGTTTAGAAATGTAACATTTTAGTTTCCTAAAAATTTAATTTAGGGTTTCTTAATCATGCTAAATTTTTTAATCTCATAGAACATGAACTCTAGATTATAGATTCACTAATTATCATTAGGACCTATAATTAGCAATTTAGGGTTTTCAATTTAGGGTTTGTAAAAATAAAATTTTAGTTTCAAGAAAAATTGTAATTAGAGTTTTCTTAATTAGTTTAGGTTTTCTACTATTTAGACATTAATCATTAAGTTTAAAATTTTAATAATTATAATTAAACTTACTAATTTAACAATTAGAGCAAATAATTAGCAATTAGCATTACCCATATCATAATTAGGGTTACTAATTATTAATTAGGATTTTTAATTATTAAATTAAGGTTTTTAAATTTCACGATTAGGGTTTACAATTAGTAGATAGGGTTTATAATTACTAATTAGGGTTTCTAAATTTAGAAATTAGGTTTCCGAATTTAGTAATTAAGATTCTCAATTAGTTAGGGTTTTTAATTAATTAGGTTTTTCTAAGTATAATTAGGGTTTTACCTAATTACTTTAAATTCTATAATACACGACATAATTCACATAACACATTCTTGAATTTCCAATTTGAGTTTCAAAATAAGATTAAATAAATTAATGTTAGGGTTTTAGCATGACATATCTTATTTAACCAACCATTATCGACATACACAAACAGTGCATCTATATATCACTGAAATAAAATTAATATTATATTAATATTCTCTTTCCTTAATCAAAATTCAAAATTAGGTTTTGGATTCCATAAGTGATTTATCTAGCATATACATACCATTATTAATTAAGTTAAAATAATTAACTTAATTAATATAAATAAAAATTCATATAATAAAATAAAATTAGTATTATTATAATTCTAATAACTATTTCATATATTATTTAAATAATATAAAATCATATTTTCATGAAAAATAATTAATAAAAACATTTCTACTATAAAATGAATTATTATAGGAATACACTTTATAATAATCAATAATCCTAAAATAAAATTATTCATAATTATTCATGTAATAAATATATTTTTACTTATCACATAAATACTTACGCTTTATCTTGTAAAAATCCTCATCTTTAAAAAAAAATTATATGCAAAATTTTTGATTTAATTATATAGAAAATATCGGGTTGTTACAGTAATTACATCATTAGTGCATCAACAAAATAATTATAAAAAGAGTGTAATTAGGACCTATATTACAAAAATAGTACAATTCACATTAATAAAGAAACCTAAAATCAAGGAGAACTAACTGCCATAGTTAATGATTTAAATTCAAATATTTGGGATCTAACAACAAAAATTGTGACAACCCGAGTATTTAAACAATTTATGAAAATCTTAAATGATTGATTTAAGGTCAAATAATAGATCTAGACAGAAAATAAGTGTATGCGTTTAATGTTATTGGGATTGAATTTTGAGGATTTTAAAATTCGGTGAAGGATATAGGTGAATTATTCAGGATTAAGAATTTATGTAAATATGCTCTGTGTATATGATTAATGATGTGTTCAGAATGTGGTTAAGGTCAAGGGTTGACCACATGAATTATATATGTATCAAACCCTAATCGTATATTAAGAACGTCAGCGTTCAGTTAGAAAACCCTAACGTCTAAAAAGAAACCCTAGAAGTCGGTTCTGGAAACCCTAGTTTCAGTTCCGGGTGTACGAAATCCTAATTCGGATATTGAAAGCCCTAGATTGGAAATACAATGTATGTATAAGGTTAAACGTCATTAATAATTTTAATTAATTAGGGAAAACCCTAATGAATTATCTAAAATCTTAAAGGACTATTTGAAAACCTTAATACCAGATCTGAAAACCCTAATTTCAGATTCTGATAAAATGAAGCCCTAATCTGGGAACTCAATCGAGAATTATAATGCTCAAATGCTATGAATTATAAGTCTAATTAGGGTAAAGCTTAATTAATTAGCAAACCCTAATTTTCAATTTATGGAACCCTTATTGTTCCGTCAGGAACCCTAATGCTCAATTGTGAATTTAATTGCTAAAAATTAGCAATGTTGTTTAGGAAACTCTAATCCTAATTATTTCAATTTATGAGTAATTAGTAAACTCTAATCTAACTACGAATATTTAATTTCTACTTTAGAAAATTATTTTCTATTAGAAAACCCTAATTTGTGGGTTATAAACCTTAATTCGCGATTTTGAACCCTAATTGTACAGTGGTGGAATTAATTGCTATATTAGTGAAAGAATTTAGTGTACCGAATCCGCGGTGATTTGGGGCCCGGATTCGGGGCTACTACAGTTGGTATCAGAGCTGTTGGTTATGAAGAGCTTAGGTAGGAAAACCTGAGACTAATAACCGCAGTGATTAGAGTAAGATTTAACTCACATAGAGTTAATTGGTCGGTAAGATTCAAAGATGAATCTCGGCGATTGTAAAGCACAGAGTTCCCTAACTCTGACAATAAAGTTGAATAGTAATGGTGAATAGATCGAGTCTAAAAGACTGAAAGTGCAGGGATAGAAGATCGTAAAACAAAACGATCATAGTGCATAGAAATAAATCGTAATATATATGATAAGATCACCCCGTGATCTGATAAGGTTATGATGTGGGAAAAGAATCAATCTGATGATTGAAAAGTTTACGGCAAGATGCTGTGTATCAGTTGTACTATGAAATTGTACTATGAAAACTCATGAAAGAGTTATGGATTATGAATACGAATTAAATGAAATTCGTATGGAAAAAAAGGTGTTAAGATTAGGTGGGGATTTCAATGAGGACTTATGTCGGCAGCTGAGTTGTATGATTCCTTGTATGGGCGACGAATTTTTACTTGGTTTTAGAATCACTTAGCTTCCTGGTCAATGTAGTGGTTAGGTTGACCAATTCTTTGTATGGGCGGGGAATTGTTCACTTAGCTTCCTATATTGATTAGTGGCCGAGTTTGGTTTGACAACCACTTAGTTTCTGGCATTGATAATCATTGAAATGTTTGTGTCGCGCTATTTGTTATATGCATGTTAAGAGGGTGATTCCTTTCTCGTGTGTATAACAGATAGATAGGTCATAGGTTGAGAATATAGGTTTAAGTACGAGTTCTTAAAACTCATACTTATGTGACATACTTGACGCATAGTTAGATGAAATGTTTATGAACCCCTCAGCGAATGGACGCCAAATGTCTGTCTAGGAAAGTTCGTGAACTCATATGATTGTGGCAATTTATGGACTCATAAGTGTGGTTTTATGAACTGGGTATAGTTATGTGTGAATGGAGTATTGAGGATAATAGGAACAGATAGAATGTTTAAGCATATGATCATTAGTGGAGAATTAGGTTTTCCTAAACCTCTATCTATGCTAGATTTCAAAATTTTGACATCAAGCTAAATACGCACTATGTGCCTTTTAAAATAAAAAAAATTGTTTTTATTTATCACTTATGTACCATGTGACCTGGTGCAGAGATGATAAAAATGATGGAGTCATCATTGCAGTATTACTTAGTGTGAATTTGACTTAAAGTCACTATTCCACTATGGTATGATGTAGCATGATAAAATCACAAAATGACGAAATCCTCAACGGACTGTAAATACAGTGCGGCATCATGACGTCATTCTCAAAAATGTTTTCAAAAACTCCAAGTGTTTATTGAAAGAATTTTCCCAAACCAAATTGTTTTGCTGCAGAATCAAATAAGACTGAGGTACAATTTTTGTGCCTTTGGCAGTGATGGGAAAACAGATAAAATCAGTACTTGGCCAGTACAGGGCATATCGGGATGATCACCCTTTGTGTCCGTAAGTTATGACGGTTTGCGGATGAATTTCCATAAAACCTTTGCGAAAATGAAAAACAAACAGTCTATACGATTCCTCAGCACAGTTTAAAAATTTTTACCCTTGTGAGCAGTGTATTGGGTAGCATGTGAAATATGTGTGAATGGTATATGTGTGAATGGTGTAAAGTACACGGTGTAAGGTGAAGGTGAATTTTGGGGAAAAAAATTCTTATAAGGAGGGGTGAATGTGACAACCCGAGAATTTAGACAATTTATGAAAATCTTAAATGATTGATTTAAGGTCAAATAATAGATCTAGACAGAAAATAAGTGTATGCGTTTAATGTTATTGGGATTGAATTTTGAGGATTTCAAAATTCGGTGAAGGATATAGGTGAATTATTCAGGATTAATAATTTATGTAAATATGCTCTGTGTATATGGTTAATGATGTGTTCAGAATGTGGTTAAGGGTCAAGGGTTGACCACATGAATTATATATGTATCAAACCCTAATCGTATATTAAGAACGTTAGCGTTCAGTTAGAAAACCCTAACGTCTAAAAAGAAACCCTAGAAGTCGGTTCTGGAAACCCTAGTTTCAGTTCCGGGTGTACGAAATCCTAATTCGGATATTGAAAGCCCTAGATTGGGAATACAATGTATGTATAAGGTTAAACGTCATTAATAATTTTAATTGATTAGGAAAAACCCTAATGAATTATCTAAAATCTTAAAGGACTATTTGAAAACCTTAAACCAGATCTGAAAACCCTAATTTCAGATTCTGATAAAATGAAGCCCTAATCTGGGAACTCAATGGAGAATTATAATGCTCAAATGCTATTAATTATAAGTCTAATTAGGGTAAAGCTTAATTAATTAGCAAACCCTAATTTTCAATTTATGGAACCCTTATTGTTCCGTCAGGAACCCTAATGCTCAATTGTGAATTTAATTGCTAAAAATTAGCAATGTTGTTTAGGAAACTCTAATCCTAATTATTTCAATTTATGAGTAATTAGAAAATTCTAATCTAATTACGAATATTTAATTTCTACTTTAGAAAATTATTTTCTATTAGAAAACCCTAATTTGTGGGTTATAAACCCTAATTCGCAATTTTGAACCCTAATGACCATCTTGAACCCTAATTGTAAAGTGGTGGAATTAATTGCTATATTAGCAATGTTAATTGGGAGATATAAATCCTAATTGTCAAGTTATTAGAAACCCTAATCGGATTAAGAAATCTAATTTCTAAAAATTGAAATATTATTTTTCTATTTAAAACCCTAAAATGTAGTTTTGAAACCTAATGTACAATTGTGGGCCTAAGTGCTAAATTAGCAAATTTAATTAGGATAAATTAGTCCTAATTAGCAAAATTGATATATGATTATGAAATTGTAATGTAATTAGAGAATTCTAATTACGATTTTAAAATTGTTAATTTTCTATATCGAAAACCTAAACCCTAAATTTGTCCAAACCTTAAATCTTAGTATGCTCAAACCCTAAACCTTAAGGGTTTCATCAAATGAGAAAATCTAGAATTTTAAGGGAATGTCCATAATGCCCTTATATGATATTTTATTAGGTAACTTGCAACTTTGGCTAAGAAGTGGAGTTGGTGAACAACTCTAGTACCAACCCTAAACCTAACCCTAGCTAGCATGTGACCTTTACCAACTATATTGCCTTTGGATCAATTATTTTCAAGATTTAAAAGAGAGAGAAAGGCTACTCTAATTTTTATTTTCACCAAGCCATCCTCTCTCTAGAAATCCGAATTTTAGAGTATGAGAGAGTGAGGAGATAAGCTATGATCAAGAATCAGTAAGCTGAGATCATCAACAAAGGATCAAAATAAAAAAATCAAAGCCAAAGAAGGTATAAAACCCTAACCTAGAAATCCTTTGATTCTTTGTTAAATGTTGCAATTTATTGTTCAAAGTTGTGTAATAGGGTGTCAATTGATGATCTGGGTTGATAAATCATGAACCCATAACATCAAAGTACACGAATTTGAAGATTTGAGAAATCTGGAAAATTTCATTTTTGTGATTTTTGGTCAAATGTCAGAGCTTATATCTCTATGATAATTTACGGTTTTTGTTGTTTGTAAGATGTTATGAATAGCCTGACATGTGGTCTGTAAGATTCAAAAAGAATCAAAGCTAGATCACTTTTAGATCAAACGTTACAAGCGGTCAACACCCGTTGACCAATTCTGTTAAATCGCGAACCCAGAATTTTCCAGATCTGTTTCCGTGTCCTACTTTGACCAGCCATATCGTGTTCATGCTGTGATGTTTTTGTGTTATTATTCTTGATAGTTGTAGTAATACATGTTGTCTACAAACTGGAGTTGATAGATCACATAAATCGGACTTAGAATGAAAGTTATAAGGACCCAAAGTAGGTACCTTGGATTCTGGTAAACCCAGAAAAATGAAGAACATGTTTGTCAGAATGTTTGGAAGCTTAGATCTCGTTGTTATGTTGTTGTTTGGTCATGCAATCGGTATATAATTGTAGTACTACATTAGTACTACAACATCAAGGTTTTTACAAGCCCATAAAACGTAAGGAACACTGAATTAAATCCGGTCAAACCTAGTCCCTCGCTCACTGACCGAAAATGTGGGTAGATATCAAGAACACCTATAGCGACAGAAAGTGTCGCTATAGGCCTTTAGCGACAGATTATTATTATTTTTTCGAAAATTAATTTAAAATTAGAAAAAAATGGTTTTTAATTATTAAAAATACAAAATATATTATGAAAAATTATTTTAAAATCTGAAAAATAGTTTTTAACTATTTTGAGTATATTTTGAAAATATTTAATATTTTTGGAATATAAATGGTATATATTTATTTAATTATAATATTAAATAAATTATTAAAAAATAGTTTTAATTCATGAAAAATTATTTTATAGTATAAGAAAATATTTTAAGTTATTTTTGATGACTTTTAATATTTTGTGAGGAAATTCATTAATTAATCAATATTAATGATAATTATTTTATTTAATAGATATATTAAATAAATTAAGGAAAAATAGAATTAATGATTTAAAAATCATATAAAAATGATTTAAGTGTTATAAAAATAGTTTAAGTTATAAAATATAACTTTTGATATTTTGGCACGAAAATATTAATATTTTAATATTAATATTAATTATCGGATAATAGATTTAATGGTTTAAAAATCATATAATTATGATTTTAAGGTATTAAAAATACTTTGATATATTATAATTATATTATAATATTATGTAAGGATTTTCATTAATATTTTATATTAAATGAATATTAATGATTAAGTAATTATGTGGTATTTAATTCATTTAAATACGGTTTTAAGGGTTGAAAAATGTTGATAATTGGTAATAATTATCCGAAAATTATTACGAGCCTAGGAAAAATGTTTTGACTGATAAGAAAATTATCTGTGATAACTGTTAAGTGTTAAGTCTGAGTTTAATTGAACTTAAACTCGATAAAAGTCCGACTAGACCGTCGGGATGTTAGAATTGTGTCGGTTTCAACTCAGACTTAAATAGTTTGACTTGATACCTAGTCTTATGTGTTGTAAAGACTGATAGGGTTATGTGGTAATGTGTTTAGGTTATTCTGTGGATATAAATATAACAGTAATATACTGTGATGATATTATTCTAATATTGGAGATCTATATTATTAATATTAGGTCTTCGGGTAAAGCGTTATAAATTGCTTTGCGGTAATCAACGGTGCATGCAAGTTTTTCAGTTCTATTATATTTGTGGATGGAATGTGTTATGTGTTAAATTACATATTATGCTCTATGAATTGTTAAAAGTCAAAATATGACTAAGTTAATTGGGTTATGGAACTCAATCAATATGTGATTACATGTTGTATGATGTAACTCGATAAATTAGAAATGTATAATGCATGAATTAATGTTTTGTAAGAAATTATTGATGCATGTAGGATATGTTTAGTAAAGAATATATGTTGCATGCAGATATGCATATTAAAGGAAATGCAGTGCATATAGAATTGTGTGCTATGTGAAACATGATAGATTGTTAAATTTACTGGGCTGTCGAGCTCAATCTTGCAAAACATAAACTTTTTGCAGGTTAATGATGTTAGACAATATTATTTGCTATACGGATGATGAAGATTGAGCGATGCATAAAATGAATACATTTTTTTGATTTAGAAATGTTATAGATCTATGATTGATAGTTTTATCAAATGTAATTTTCAACTATGTACAGTTTGAAATGTTGAATAGATAAATAAGATTTATTTTGAATTGAGAATAGATATGATTCTTAAATAAATGAATCATCGATAGAAAAGATAATGCCAAGTTCAGCTTGAGATATCATGTGCAGCTACTTTGTAATATATATATATATATATATATATATATATATATATATATATAGTTTGATAAATGTGTTATAAAGATTATGAATTGTATTTAAGTTAAGGTTACTCGACCTTGGGGATAAGTGTGTAAAGTTTAATGTATAAACAATTTATGTTTATATCTTCCGCAATTAGTGAAAGAATTTAGTGTACCGAATCCGCGGTGATTTGAGGCCCGGATTCGGGGCTACTACAAAAATAAATTCAAATTCAAATCTTCATCTCCCTCACATACACTTTGAAATAATACTTAACAAATAACTAAATAAATAAATAAAATATTTGTACATGTAAATTGGGCTCTGTTTCAGTTTTTACTTTTTTAGTTCTCTCTTCTCGCCGGCTTCTCTTCCGCTACTCCGCCGCTACACCGCCGTGGATCTACGTTGCCAATGAGAAGAAGAAGAAGATTCGCCCTACAAAAAGTTTAAAAATAAATAGATGTAACTTTTAATGTTACAAATTTTTTTTATGACTATTTTGTTACTCATAAATACTAAAATGGTTAACTTTGTATGAATGGTTGGCAACTAACTGTATCACATTTAAACGAAATTGGTAACTTAATAAAATTAAATTGGTTACCTTGGTATGAAGGTTTGGCTACCAACTGCACTATGAAAAACCTGCAGGTGTGGATGTGAATTGGTTACCTTGGTATGAAGGTTTTGTACTTTGGTATGAAAGTTTGCTTACCTTGATCTGAAGGTTTGGTTACAAACTGCACTAAGAAAAAATTTAAAGTGTGGAGGTTGATTGGTTACTTTGATATGACAGTTTGGTTACCTTTGTATGAAGGTTTGGTTACCATCATCCATTATTTGAAGGAACACATTGAACACGTCACAATGGGCTTTCTCAATCTCATCAAACAAAATAACTGCATATGGCCTCCTGCGGATAGTTTCTGTTAACTGACCTCCTTCGTCATCGTCATACCTAATGTATTATAAGAAGAAGCTTTCAAACTCTTATATTCCACGATGTGAACCTATCCAAATTCTTATACAAGACACCTGTTATTCACATACTAAGCATTTCTATATTCACTGTAAATGAGAAGTAGTAGGAATAATGACTTTAAGTGGGAACTTGACCTTTTATCCCTCGTCGCCCCCCACTCCCCCACACCCACGCCCACCCCCACCCCCATCCCTATCCCTATCCCCACTCCCACCCCCAACCTAAGAACAAATATCATCTGCTCACGGTTGCTGCTTTTAGAGGAATATATATATATATATATATATATATATATATATATATATATATATATATATATATATATATATAATACGTTGAATGAAGAAGAATGGTGATGACTAAGTAATGCAATTGTTCTAGATGAGGAGAGAGAAGAAGCAATGGGGATAATTAATTCTTAAATTAAGGAATCGTAATTGCATACTAATTCTCTAAATTAAATAATCTTAATTGCACTAATATTATAAATAAATATGAAATTGTATTAATTGGGTAAATAATTTCTGAGTACACTATTGTTGTAATTATTTTCAAAAATATAATAGAATATGTAATTCATCCATATTAATATCCAAAAGCATTTCAACTTTTCAAGGTCCAACCACTTCAAGCAGAGTCTACAAACAAATAATTATCAAAAACTCAGAATTTAGTATTAGTAATGTATTTCTTTTGTTGTCATTTTTAATTAATATTCAGTTTTTTTTACAATTTTTAAATTTAATATATAGTTTTTATTTTCAATCTTCAAATTTATGTATAGTTTTTTAAAGTGTGGAGGTTGATTGGTTACTTTGATATGACAGTTTGGTTACCTTTGTATGAAGGTTTGGTTACCATCATCCATTATTTGAAGGAACACATTGAACACGTCAGAATGGGCTTTCTCAATCTCATCAAACAAAATAACTGCATATGGCCTCCTGCGGATAGTTTCTGTTAACTGACCTCCTTCGTCATCGTCATACCTAATGTATTATAAGAAGAAGCTTTCAAACTCTTATATTCCACGATGTGAACCTATCCAAATTCTTATACAAGACACCTGTTATTCACATACTAAACATTTCTATATTCACTGTAAATGAGAAGTAGTAGGAATAATGACTTTAAGTGGGAACTTGACCTTTTATCCCTCATCGCCCCCCACTCCCCCACGCCCACGCCCACCCCCACCCCCATCCCTATCCCCATCCCCACTCCCACCCCCAACCTAAGAACAAATATCATCTACTCACGGTTGCTGCTTTTAGAGGAATATATATATATATATATATATATATATAATACGTTGAATGAAGAAGAATGGTGATGACTAAGTAATGCAATTGTTCTAGATGAGGAGAGAGAAGAAGCAATGGGGATAATTAATCCTTAAATTAAGGAATCGTAATTGCATACTAATTCTCTAAATTAAATAATCTTAATTGCACTAATATTATAAATAAATATGAAATTGTATTAATTGGGTAAATAATTTCTGAGTACACTATTGTTGTAATTATTTTCAAAAATATAATAGAATATGTAATTCATCAATATTAATATCCAAAAGCATTTCAACTCTTCAAGGTCCAACCACTTCAAGCAGAGTCTACAAACAAATAATTATCAAAAACTCAGAATTTAGTATTAGTAATGTATTTCTTTTGTTGTCATTTTTAATTAATATTCAGTTTTTTTTTACAATTTTTAAATTTAATATATAGTTTTTATTTTCAATCTTCAAATTTATGTATAGTTTTTTAAAGTTTCAAAATTATTTAATAAATAATTTAATGATTATTATACTTTATTATTACTGAAGTCTCGATACGTACATTGATAACTTGATTTCTCTATTCTCTATCTCGATTTGATAATTTCAATAACTCACGTAAGTGTAAACAACGATATTGTTTTTTTAATTATTGTCAAATTGTCATTGCATGATAATTAATGACTTTATTTATGTGCTTTATGGCATGAGTTATAATTTAATAAATTATTAGAGATGTAAATTATAATAATCCAACAATCATTGTTAAATTTTTTATGAAAATACTAAAATTATTTTAATTAAATTAGAATTTAGAGGTGAAGAAATACACATTATTATTTATTAATTATTTAATAAAAATATTTACTTATAATCAATTATTAAAAAACAAAAAGATGTTTAGGTAATAAAAAAAGTACTACAAATTTAAAAATTATTAATAAGACAAACTTTAGAATTTAATATGAAATAACAAATTATTTGCATTTAGTATTTTAGAAACAATTTAAACATGTAATTAAGAATGCAAACTACTCGAATCGATCTCGAACTTATCGAACCGAACAGAACTCAAACTGTTCGCGAACAAAGACGAACTGAACCACATGGTTCATGAACATGTTCGATCGAGCAATCGAACGGAATACTATGTGCGAACTCATCTCGATTAGGCGAGCAAGTCAAACTCAAACCAAACCGATTCGCGAACAGTTCGATTCGTTTACAGCCCTATTTCTTACTTTGAGAAATAATATCCATATAAAAGTGTTAATTATGAGCCAAATTAAATACGAGAAGGGATATTTTCATTATTAGAGATTATAATTTTTACAAATAAAAATGTTGTATTTTCTTTATATATTTTCTCTTTATAGATTTTTTTAGTGGTATAAAAAATTGGGTCCTTTACAATAATATACAACATTTAGAAAGTAATTACACTATTAGTGCATCCACAAAATAATTACAAAAATAACGCAATTCACATTAATAAGGAAACCTAAAATCAAGCAGAAATAACTGTCATAATTAATAATTCAAATTCAAATATCTAGGATCTAGCAACAAAAACAAATTCAAATTCAAATATTCAAATTCAAATCTTCATCTCCCTCACAGTAACACTTATAATTACATATACCAATGTTACTAAACTATAATTACATATACCTCAAAGGAGTGCCACAAACTGGAAAAAATAAAGAAAAGAAAACCACTATGATACACCATATTCACGTCACATTCTAGTTGCATGAGATTTACCGTGTAGGAAAATGTAATTGTCGTACACAAATAATCATTTCCTTTCACCGACTGCACAAATTTTATTTTCTGCATAGAAAAGAGAGAAATAAGAGAGTGATGTGTAATGTAATGTTGATAATCAAACCTTCGTAAAAAGGTAACTAAACTTTTATACCAAGGTAACCAAACTTTTATATCAAAGTAACCAATCTACCTCCACAACTGCAGTATGAATTGGTTGTCTTGGTCTGAAAGTTTGGCAACCAACTGCATGAAGGTTTGGCTACCAACCGCATCACATTAAAAATAAATTGGTAACTTAATAAAACTGAATTGGTTACCTTGATATATAGGTTTGGCTACCAACTGCACTATGAAAAAACTGCAGGTGTGAATATGGATTGGTTATCGTTGTACGATGGTTTTGTTACCTTGGTGTGAAGGATTGGTTAACTTGGTTTGTTTACCAACTGCACTATGAAAAAATTGAAGGTGTGGAGGTGGATCAATATATTCTCTATTAATTGTTATGTTGGATTAAAAAAGAGAGAAGTTAGAAACAACACAGGAAAGGAAAAAAGGGTAACATACGAGGACGTCGAGATCGTCATAGATGGGGGTGAGGAGGACATCGGAGAAGCGATTGAGGTTTTCGGCCGACCATCAGAGGGAGACGGAGCGTGGAGGAGGGTGGAGGAGGAGGAGGGTCGTCCCATAGTCTTTGTATTTATTTCGACGTGACATCAGAAGGTGGAGGAGGGCAGAGAGAGAGTGGGAAGTGAGAGGAATGAGGAGTTTGACGACAGAATAAAGATAGAGCTTGGATTTATTGGTAGCAATGGAGACTGAGCTTGTATTTCTGAGAGAGAGATAAATTTAGGTAGGGAAAGACAAGGTATCTGTTTAACCCTGGTTTTGATTCTTATTATTGCTTTAGTATGTTCATTAGTCCAAGGTAAAGGATTTTTTCGTAATCGAGTATACAGAATAGCAGTATCTTGGGAAAGATTTGGGTAAAAATCTCGTAAAATGGGTCAAGGAGGGGCATCGAAGGTTCTGTAAAAGTTCTCTACTCCTATCAGTATTCATAAGTCCTGGTCTAACAAAATGGTGGAGGACTGCTTGAACTAAGGTGTAACAAGCGTCTTCCTTCCTTGTTCGAAGTCTAGTAACAGGATCAATTTCTTCTTTATAGGCTTGAAGAACTTTTGTTCTCTGTTTATCATTTAGCATATTATCCCACCATCCTTTAAGGATTCCGGTAAAGCCATTAACTATGAAATGACAGATCTGGTGATCAGTATTATCATTCTGTTTACAGACAGTTGCATACATCATGATATGATGGATGGTTTCGAATATTTGATAATCGATTTTGCCATCAATATTCCATTCATAAATGTTTTTTCCATGGCAAGACTTTTGAGAATGAAGGAAGTCTTCTTCATACAGAATATCCTGAGGTGTAGGTCTAGGGTAATAATACCTACTAGGTCCAGATAAAGTCATACGATTTATGGGTTTTTTACTGTAAGTAGTTTTATTAATATTTTGCATTTCCTGAAAATTATTTTGGATTTCCAAAATATTAATAGGAGAAAAGGAATCAGAATCATCTTCATTATCAGTATTAGCATTACTGGTTTGCGAAGAAGGCTGTCCAGACATCATATTGATCTGGGACGTGGAAGCAAGTGTGAGGTTTAAATCTTTCATTTTGTTTAAAAGATTATCAATGAACTCATTTTCAGATTTAGAAGATTTCATTTTAAAATTACTAACTTCTAAGGGTGGTTTAACGGTTACGGGTTGAAGATCAAGCTTCTGTGGAGTAATTTGACAATTATCATGAATATGATGAATTTGTTCTTCTATCCTGGTTAACTGTTTTCCTACAGTTTGAAGGAATAAATTTGTATAATTATTCTATTTAGACTAGGGTAAAATGTCTTTTATTTTAACATCTTCATGTTGACGGGGTATTTCAGTAATATCAACATACAGATTAATAACTAAAGGTTTCAGGTTTTCATTTCCTGAGCTAAGTTCAAGGGACTTAGGAGGTGGATGAATAGATTGGATAACACTACCATTACTGGTAATCCAGTCCTTTTGGATTCCTGTCAACACATTTAGTTGACTTTCATTGTAAAGGTCTGAATTAGAAACAAAATCATAATACCATTTAACAAATGATAAAATACATTGGTTCTTGTTCAGATAAGTATAAAAATTAGATTTTATTTCTACTAATTTATCATTATTATGATTTTTAAAATACCAATTTCTAAAATTCTGGTATTTATCCTGCATGAATTTCTGGTTTAAATATTGGTGAATTTTACTTTTTAGAGAAAAATCCATTAACATTCAAAATTCATATCACTAGCAGTTGGATTATAAGGGTTCTGTTTGGAGTATTTGTTTCATATATACCATGAGGTATTTGATTTTCAGAAATATGAATTCCTCTGATTAAGTCTTCATTTTTGACAGACTCATTGCTGGGATTCTTAGACTCTTGAAAAATAGATTCTAAGGGGTCAGACACAGACTGTCTAGAAGATTCAGGGAAATCAATATTATAAAGAACATTATTAATAGACCGGCTTCGAGTAAAAGGTCTTTGAAATTTTAAATAAACATTTCCATTACTGGTTTGGACAACATCTTCAATAGATTGTCTAATTATAGGTCTGGTTGGAACGGCGTTAGTAATCTGCCATTGCTTAGGGAAAGTTATCTCTTCCCAAGGGATCATTCTGGGAATAGCCACTTGACTGCTAAAAAGATTAGTGTCAATTAGGACAGTATGTCCTTGTTGGCTTTGTTTCCTGATATAGGGATTTAAAGTAGTTAATACTTTAAGATGAATATGGAATAATATAGAAAAAGGAGAAGATCCTGATAGATACTCGTAGACATGAGATATAATTCTCATTTCTAAAACTTTTGACAAATTATTATCAGTTAATGCAACACTTAAGTTCGGATAAATATTAAAATAAACTGATCCATGAGCAAGACTAATTTCAATAGCACCCATAAGGGAGGCTTTCCAGTTAAAACACCTACCATCTCTAAGTGTGCATTGAATACTGGCAGAGAAAAACGTAAGAGAAAATTTGCCTCAACAATGGGTGAGGACATCCCCTTTTATACAAGAAAGAAGATGAGAAAGGATCTGGTGTGTCCTTGGTAGTGGAGTCGATCAGTAATCCTTATCTTTTCTTCTTTAATTCTCAGCCGTAGGAAGTGGAAGGCGTGAGATAGGTTGTCGGTTGAGTGGATTATTATTGCTGACAGCTGGTGTCTTTTTCTAATAATTGAAGTGCAGCTGGCCATGTCCTTTTTGCTGGTGGAGGTACTGTGGTTGTCTTTTCTGATTATTGATGCGGTAGTGGAGAATAGCTTTATGCTTTTCCTTTTCCTTTTTTGTCCTGTTCCATTTTCTCGGAAATCATGGAAGTGAGAGAATCCCAAAAGTCTCCCATGGTGGGTTGTGGTTCTTGACTTTCTTCGGCTAAGACGTTGAATTGATTGCCATCCTGTTCAGATTCATCATTGCTAACTGTTTTCATAGAAACATCATCTTGGACTAGGGACTGTAGGAATTGTATTTTCATATAATCCATGGTCTTGACAATGAGTTTAGTTTCAGTTAGATTTGGAAACTTCTATTTTAAGTCTGCTTGGATTTTGACAAAAGGATTGACTGGTGTTGGTGTTGGAAGGCTTTGAGGTATAACATATAAACAAGCCTGAGTATGATCTTTTATGGATTTAAGGAGTTCTGGTAAAGTGGGATTAAGTCCTTTATCCCACCATTTGGTAAAAAATACCCTTTTAAGACGGGGAATTTTGTTCTGATAGTCACATTGGAAATCCCATTTCCATATCCAAGGGATACTGAAACGAATTATAAAATGGGCCAATAGTTTAAGCATTGATAAATATTTATTTACTGGTATATATGGGCATAAGCTACTTGCCATTCTTTGAATGATGTTCTCGAGTTAGAAAATCTGGTAAAGAATTCTATTTTCCTTTGATATATTCAATGTCAAAGTCAAATACGAATAAAGTACTCTGCCAGGTTGCAAATATCTGTTTAGATGCTAAATTCTGAACATCTTTTTTAAATATCTGTTTTGCAGCTGAGCAATCAACTCGGATTAAAAAATGCTGATTCAAAAGATCATCCTGAAATTTTAAACACATTTAACAATTGAAAGGCATTCCTTCTTTATAGTAGGATAATTTAAAGAGGGTCCTTTCCAAGTTCCTGAAGTAAAACAGACAAGATCTTCTCTTTTACTGTTAGGATTAAATTGCTTTAAAATTCCTCCATATCCTATGTCAGAAGCATCAGTTTGAACAATATTTTTCCAATCGGGATTAGGTAGGGAAAGATAAGGTATCTGTTTAACCCTGGTTTTGATTTTTATTACTGCTTCAGTATGTTCATTAGTCCAAGGTAAAGGATATTTCCGTAATTGAGTATACAGAATAGCAGTATCTTGGGAAAGATTTGGGTAAAAATCTCGAATATAATTAAGACTTCCCAAAAAATCTTTGCAGTTGATTAATACTTTTAATTTCATCTGGAAATTTAGATGCAAATTCGATACATCTATCAATTGGAATTATAGTTCTATTAAAAATATTATGCCCAAGAAATCTGATTTTAGTTTGGAAAAGTTTCATTTTAGGGGCAGAGACTACCAAACCATTTTTTATGATAACATTTTTAAAAATATTAAAATGTTTAATATGCTGATCTATGGATGAAGAGAAAATTAAAACATCATCAATATAACAGATAATAAATTCAGTAAAGGGATTAAAAATATCATTCATGATATGTTGGAATTCTGAAGGTCCATTTTTGACACCAAATGGAAGAACATTTCATTCATAATGACCAAAGGGTACTGTAAAAGCAGTTTTATAAGTATCATGTTCTCTAATTTGTATTTGCCAAAATCCTGTAGGAATATTTTTCTCATTGTAATTAGGGACATAGGGAAGGGAAATAATATGCTTCTTCCTGTTCCAGAAAGCATTTGGGACATCACTACAGATTTCATTTTGAAGAGTCTTGTAAATTAATTTTATCTTATCCTGTAAAGAAGGTTGTAAAATTCTCTGTTCTGTAGTAAAAAATTTTATTTCTTTTTGAATAAAATTAATCTGTTTTTCTTTAGAATAAATCATGTGTTTAACTTGATTTAACTCTTTTGTATAAGGTTCTGTTATGAATTCAAAAACAATATGTCTGTTGTTAAGAGTAGTATGAATTCCTAAAGTATCGATTTTTGAAATAGGCATTAAAAGACATAAGAAAGGGGTGCCTAATATGATACTTTGATTCATATTACGGACAAGGACAAAAAAAGTAGGTAAACATAAACCTTGATTACAGATTAAGGCTTCAGGTATTTTGTATTTAATATTCATAGTGTTTCCACTTGCACTGGTTAAAGATTGAGTGGTTTTCTGGAAGTATTTAGTAGGAATTAACCCTTCCTGGATACAGTTCATGTCAGCACCACTATCTACAAGGGCAATGACATCTTTAATAATAAAATCTGGTTTAATAACAAAAGTAATTCTGATATACCATTTTTGAAAGACTACTTGATTCATAAACATTAAATACTGTTCAGAAGATTCTAGCTTATCAGAGGATTCTATATTATTATCCTGTTTATGAATTAATTGTTCTTTAATATTTTTTAAGTCTTGGAAAATAATAATATTAGTACTCTGTAATTGCTTTATTTCAGATTTCAGAAACATTAATATCACTTTTAAGATCCTGGATGGTAGTAGGCTTTTCAGTAGTAGAAACATTTTGAATACGTTTCATGACTTCTCTCATGCTATATTGTTCCATGGGAAGAATTTCTTCTGTTTTTTGGTCATGCAAAGGGCAGATGCTAACAGTGAACATTGGAAGGCCAAATTTATTGACGGCCTCCCCACTTTCTTTGCTGAAAAAGTCCGTAAAAAATTAAGAGATAAACATGATCGCATGAGTATCCCTTATGATCAGTATTCTTATGGCCATCTTATTTCAGTAATTATTGAAGAAGGATTATCGTTATGTAATGATATGAAACTCCAACAATTAATAAAACAACAGAATGTCACTAAAAGACATGAGATAAGAGAATTTTGTGACCAATTCTCTTATGATATAAAATTACAGTATCCCAATAAGGCTAAAAAACAACAAAGTTCGAAGCATTCTAGACCTTATCGAAGACGTTCTTCTAAAAAAAGTAAATCAATACTAATCCCCTAAATTAAAGAATCTTAATTGCATACTAATTCCCTAAATTAAGGAATTCTAATTGCACTAATATTGTAAATAAAATGGAAATTATATTACTTTTGTAATTATTTTATGTATGCACAATTATTGTAATTATTTCTAAAAATGTACTAAAATATGTAATTTACCTTAAAAAATACCCATTAATAATTAGTCGGGCTTTCAAATAGAAATGACAATATATATTCAAACTTGAACTTGAAGCGTTTAGGGTCTTATATAAGTATTGTACTAATCACTTTAACCTGCTCTATATATAATGATAATTATTTAAATTTTAATAATTATATATATAATAATTTCTAATGATTAATACATGTTTATAAATTATTTGAAAACATATATTTCGTATGTTTATATATAATTATAAATTATTTTTTTATAATAATATAATTGTACTAATTAATATTTTACAATTATAGTCGTAATATATAAAAGGGAATTTATATTTTCAGACGTAAGGTCCATATGTTAGCTAAATCAGTGGGTCCTACAAAAAATAGTGTGGAAATATCGATTTCCTACATAAAGCTACCTTGAACCGCTAATGAAAAGTCCGACCCGACCCGTCCCGGCGTTGCAATTTCTATCTCCCAAGTCCCAACAAAGTACAGTGCTATGCCTCTAGGTAAAGACAAAAAGCAAATTATGGCTGACTGATTAATATCTGCAATTTGAGGACAGAAATCAAACAAGGGCTAAAATCGTTATTAGATTCAGGCATTCAGCTCTGTGATTATTTTTCAAGATTAAAACTCTTAAAAAGGCTCTCCAATTTCATGTTGTTGTCTAGGGTTTCCCGTAAGTTCCCAATCCCAACTCTTTTCTTCCTTTACATATTTTTTGTGTAATTCTAATTTCTTACTGGTTGATACCATAGATTGAATAAATGAGCAAAATATTTCATTTGGAGAGGTGGGTTCTTCGAAAAAGTTACAGGTTTATATATATGCTTCATCCTTGCTTTGTTTGTTATTTTTATGGAAAATTTTGTTTGATAGAAAAACTGATAGGTAATCAGCTGAAGTTATTGTCTTTTTACCCTTTTAACAAATTTGGATATGGATAGAAAAAACTTGACTTGTTCCTATTATTAATTATTTAATTTAGTGTTCTTCCTTCCTAAGAATCGAGGTGAGAGTTGAGGTGTCCATTGGGATTAGGTGAAGTTTGAATTACCCTGAGGTAGGATTCTGTATGATGGCTTAAACATAAGTGGCAATTTTAATGTTAAATCATACTCCCTCTTCCACAACTGTTTGTAAAATAAGAGTCCATTTTTATTAATGGTAGTAAAAAAATGACTCAATGTTCAAGTTTGCTATCTTAATTTCATTATTCTGCCATCACAAATAAGCTAGCAACTTATTATTTTAGTGATTAATATGGAACAAAATACATAAAGTTTGCAAAATTTGGAAATGGTACTCTTTTTGTGGATTGGAGGAAGTACTATTCTTTGAATTTAGGAGGTTAGCTATTGCCCTATGGGACATTCCTTTGAGGGCTGTGTGGAGGTGAAAGGCCCCTCCCAGAGTTGCATTCTTCATGTGAACGTTTGCACATATGTAGTAATGATGATGGACAATCTGAGGAGAAGGAAAATATTGGTTAACTGGCATTTTATGTGCCAGCATGTGAAGAGACCATAAGTCACCTTTTTATTATTACAATGTGGCTTGGGGGTTCTGGAATCCGGACTGCAGTTTTTTTTCCCACTTTTTTGCATGTATTTGGTTTCGCCTAATTCAGTTGCAGCTCTTTCTTTTCTCTCTCTTATTTTTTTTATGGAGGAACTTGTATGTGAAAGAAGTACTGGCGAATATTTGGTTTTGCCTAATTCAGTTGCAGTTCTTTCTTTTTTTCTCCTCTCTCTCTCTCTCTTATTTTTTTTATGGAGGAGCTTGTATATGAAAGAAGTACCGGAGAATATCTGGTTTGGCTCCATTATGTTTAGACAATGAGGGAAAAAAAGAAGAAGGAATTTTAAAGGGCTGGAGTTGCCGATTTTTCATCTGGGCCTCGGATTAGTAATAATAGGTTATAGTCGTTATACTTGTTTCTATGCGTATCATTGTCTGAAAAATATAGTTGTTGTTGTCTCCCTCCTGACTCTTAGTACATGAATTATAATTTTCCTTATTATGGACTTTAAGCTTTAAGACTGAGCTTTTCATATGTTTCAAAGAAAAGATTGTGAAAGTCTCTTTTGGCAATTGGCATTGATGTTCATATACCTTTACTCCTTTGAATACCAATTTAATACCATCCTTTCAAAATTATGCAGGTATTGTGTGTCAGAGTGCATCCCAGAATCTAATAAATTTGTCTGCGAACTTATGATCTATGTTCAAGTAAGATTAGATTTAACTTTGTAAGAATCTCTACTAAGTACAACTAACATGTACCTGCTTTCTATGAATTGTACTAACATGTACCTGCTTTCTTTGAATTGTACGGTGAAAATATTATCTATATATGTATATCAGAAAAATATAAATTTAACTTGATATGACATTTGAACACAATCTGATGACCCAAAGGGTATGATCCGGTGACATGATTACATAGGACATAGGTTACCATTATTATTTGTAAATATATCTTGCTTTCTTCCTGAATAAGCATTTGAATTGAACTTTGATTGGTGAAAACATAGGAAAAATATAGGTGCACATGGGGCGACAACTATTTCTTTGTTAATTTCAAAAGATTGTAAGATTTTGTGCGTGAATTTGGAATGAGCATAATGTTGAAATATTTAGAGCAAAGTTTTTTGTTTCTTAGTTCCTTGAGTAGGGTTATTTTTCTTGCCTCCCTCTCAGCTCTCTCGTTATGGAACTTGTCTTAACTCTTAATTTCAGCTCTCTCGTTAGCATAGTTGTCACGATGCCAAGACGGGATGTGGCGGTAGTTGACCGCCAGGACGCCTAGGCGATAAGGTGACCACTATGGCGTCCGTATGGCAACAAGTCATTAACAATGTGCAATTTATATATTATTTATTTTATTTCAAAAGTATATTACACAATAAAATTTTATAGACACTAAAACCCAAAACATAATAACTAACACAGTCTTTACTCTGTTTCTAGTCATAACTCAAGCAAAGTCATCAACTATGAAGTCATTTTCGTCTCCCTCATGAGCTTTACTCTCATTCAAAGGAGTAAGGTCATGAGTTAGATTAAGATTATGAATTAAGTCACTTGGGTAATTGGAAAAGTCCATGAGTTATGTTGAGTCATGAGTTACTCTCATTCAAAGGAGTAAGGTCATGAGTTAGATTAAGATCATGAGTAAGGTCATGAGTTATGTTAACCATACACCTTTGGAAAGTAGCTAGTGCGTTGCAAAGTCCAAAGGCCATGCGGCGATACACAGAGGTACCAAATGGGCCTGTAAAAGTCATCTTTTCTTGATCCTCCAGAGCGATTGCAATCTGAAAGTAACCTGAATAACCATCAAGAAAGCAATAGTAAGAATGACCAGCTAATCGTTCAAGCATTTGATCAATAAAAGGCAAAGAAAAGTGGTCCTTGTGGGTTACAACATTTAACTTTCTATAATTTATACAAACCCTCCACCCATTTTGAACTTGGGAGAGAATCAACTCGTCATTCTGATTTTTTACAACAGTTATTCCGGTCTTCTTAGGAACCACTTGAACTGGGCTAACCCAACTGCTATCCGAAATAGGGTAGATCACTCCAACGTCAAGAAGTTTGAGAATTTCTTTCTTCACGACATCCATCATGGGAGGGTTCAATCTCCTTTGTGGTTGTCGAGCAGGTTTCACTTCATCCTCCAACAAGATCCGATGCATGAATGTAGAATGGCTTATTCCTTTATTATCGACTATCGTCCATATAACCTTATGCTCCCTTAGGATCTGCATGAGTTTCTCTTCTTGTGATGCACCAAGTGTACCGGAGATGATCATCGGTAATGTTTCTTTTTCTCCAAGGAATACATACTTGAAATGGCTAGGAAGAGGTATCAAATCCGGAATAGCGGTCTGCAAAACAGAGGGTAAAGACTTCTCGTTAGAAACCGACAATTTGACATAAAAGATGTTACCTTCAAAGCAATGACAGTCGCTCGTAACTCGGTGCTCAAGGTGAATTTTGCATTTTCTTCATCAATGTACTTATTAAGTGACCACAACTGCTACAGGCCCTTCGTCCCCTTACTCGATGTGGGAGTGTGCGGCTTCCAATTTCCAATTCATCATTTCCAACAAGTTCAAAGACTTCATGTGCTAAAGAGTCAATCACATCAATAGAATAAACATGATTATCATCCCTAGGATATTGCATGACATCATAAATATTAAACTTTAACAATTTCGCCATCAAATTCCATTGAAAGGGTACCACTATTAACATCTATTTTAGTCTATGATGTCTTTAAAAATGATCTTCCTAACAAAATAGGAGCATTTTGGTCACCGTTTTCTATATCAGGCACATAAAAATCAATAGGAAAAATCAAATCATTGACTTGCACAAGAACATCCTCAACTACATCTTTTGGATAAGCATTAGATCTATCAGCCAACTGTATTACAATACTAGTTTTACTCAAAGGTTCAAGTGACAAAGTAGCATATATAGAATATGGCATGACATTTATAGAAGCTCCCGAGTTTAACATGTTTTTTTCAAATCTAGTGCTACCTATCGTGTAAGGAATACTGAACATACCCAGATCTTGGCACTTAGTAGGGAGTTTTCTTTGAATTACTGCCAAGACATTCTCCCTTACCTTTACCTTTTCATATCTTTTAAGTTCCTGTTTCCTCTTGTGTACACAGTTCTTTCAAAAATTTAGCATATCGAGGTACTTGTTTAATAGCATGTAACAATGGAATGTTTACCTCGCATTTACGGGGTCTCATATAAATCTAAATTTTTGTCATATGTTCTATTTTTTGTTAAAGCACGAGGAAAAGGAGGTACTGATTTATAATCAGATAGAGGAGGAAATTTACGCTTAAGTACATCATCATCACACACAATTCCGTTATCTGCCTTGTATGTGTCTGCTTTGCTTTGTTTTGCTCTACTCCTTTGTTGTAGGTACTAGCTTTTCTGGAATTTCTATCTCTTTACCTCTTCTCAAAGTGATGGTACTAGCATTCTCTTTTGGACTCACCACTGTTTGAGAGGGTAATTTCCCTAAACCTTGCGCCTCCAAACGACTGATTGCGGTCGTCATTTGTCCCACTTGCGTACCCAAATTCTGAATACTTGCCCTCGTTTCCTGTAGAAATTGTAAGTTAGTTGCAAGTGATTTAACAATATCTTCTAAAGACATACTAGAGTTAGAAGATTGGTCCTGTTGTTGTCTATTGGGATACGGCGGCTTGTAATGCTGCTGATGTGGGAAAGTTCAAGTTGCGGGTTGACTTGTGGATTCCTGTAGCTAAGGTTGGGATGATCCCTCCATCCATCCAGGATTATATGTATTCAAATAAGGATCATATTTCCTTTGTGGTTGTCCATGAAATTCGCCTGTTGCATTCGCATGTTCAACGGATTCCTCTCGAAGAGTTGGGCACATATCCGTTGGATGTCCAATCATTACACAAATTCCACAAGCTTTTACCTGTTGTGTGTTACTTGCTATCATAGTTGTTACGGCGACGCCAAGGCGTCCAGTCGGTGAGAGACCTGCAAGGCGAGCGTGCGACTTGGTCGATGGCTGAAAGGCGAGCGCCTTGCAAAAACAGTCGACGCCTTAGACTACGCCGCGACGACTTGGATGACTATCCGGCTGGTCGAGCGACTTGGTGGGTATGATCGACCCAAATCTGAACTGGGTTAAAAAAAAATGACGTCGCAGATCTCCAAAACATGCCCTAGCCGAGTCGACTCGCAGAGAACAAGTAGTTCAGCAGATCTCGATTGCGAGGGCGAGAGACTGCGACTGAGAGGGAGATTGCGACGCGAGAAAGAGAGAGACGAGGGCTGCTGCGACTGGGAGGGAAATTGCGAGGGCTGCTGCGACTGGGCGAGAGGCTTCGCTTCTTCGAGACGATCGACTGGGCTGCGTACTGCTCGGCTCCTATGTACTTTATTGTTATGTTAACTGATTATATATATATAAATATAATTATATAATAAATATAATAAATAATTATAATAATAAATAATTATAATTATAAATATAAACTATTATAAATATATAAATATTATCAATAATTATAATTATAAATATTATTAAATTATAAATATATAAATATTATTAATATATATAATAATAATAAATTATATATATAAATATAAATATATTATAATAATATAAATATATATATGTGTATATATATTTATATATGTATTTATTTATTTATATTTTATATATGTACTCTTTACATTTTATCCATTCATATGTAACACTTATCTACTTGATGTGGTTTATGGTGGTATAATTTATCTGCTTTATTTTTTAATTGTTATTGCTAAGTATTTACATAATTATGTTTTTAATGTTATTTCATAGTATTATGTTTTGGCTTTTAATGTATATAAAATTTTATTGCCAACATATTTGTTAAGTAAAATAAATAATATATAAATTGCACGTTGTAAACGACTTATCGCCATACGGACGCCATGACGGTCGCCTTGTCGCCTAGGCGTCCTGGCAGTCGGCTACCGCCATGACTCACCGTGGCGCCGTGACAACTATGCTTGCTATGTTACTCGGACTCGTGTGCGAGTGTCGGGTGCGGGTACGAATCTAAGTGTCGGACACGTGTAGTCCAAAAATAGAGGATACGTGGATATAGATCTGAATTTGGACACGGGTGCGGGGACACGACATTTTATTATGATTTTTTAACAATAATGTTTCTAATTATATCACCAAGTTTTTTGCTCTAGGGACTGAAGGGCAAAAATATAAAGAAACAAGGGCATAAATGGAAAAAAACAAAACTTCAGGGATTGATATTTAATTTTTCAGGGGCTATTTTGAACTTTCAGAAAACCTGGGGGACTAAATTAAAAAACTTTAAAAACTATGGAGTACCTAATTGTAATTTTTCAGGAGATATTTTAAATCCTAGATCTGATCAATCTCACTCCTCTCCTCTCCTCTCCTCTCCTCCTTCTGTAGAGCGATTGCTCTTCTTCTTCCTCCTCGCTCCTCTCCTATCTTCTTCTGTTCGAGCGACTGCTCTTCTTCCTCCTCAACAGACGGCTCTTCTTCTTCCTCCTCTCGCATCTCTTCTTCTTCTTCTTCTTCCCAAACAGCCGTATCCGGATTTTTGTGGCTGAATCCCGCACGAATCCCGCACCTGTACCCGTGTCGTGTCGACACAGGTACTCCACCAAAAATGGCGAGTCCGAGTAACACAGGTTACCTGCACCCATTTGACGAACAAGAGAAGTTAAACTCGCAATTTGTTCAATAGAAGAAATTTGTACTTCGCTAGCATTCCTAGGTGCAAAATCAAGTCTAGTGTCAAATTGTTGAGAGTTTTCCGCCATATTCGCAATTAGGTTTCTTGCAGCCTTTGGAGTTTTATCCATCAAAGCTCTTCCACTAGCAGTGTCAATCATGCTTCTATCAGTAGAACTAAGACCTTCACAGAAATATTGGATGAGAAACTGATCACTAATTTGATGACGAGGGTAGCTGACACACAACCTCTTGGAACGTTCCCAATATTCATGTAGGGATTTTCCGTTCTGCCTCACCACAAATTGACTTCCGAATGTTGGCTACCCTTGAAGTTGGAAAATATTTTTTTGAAAATAATCTTTTAATCTCTTCTGATGTGGTGATACTTCTGGAGGGTAGATAGTAAAAACCAATCCTTATTAGCCAAATCTTTCAGAGAAAATAGAAAGGCTCTTAGCTTGATTTACTCTTCGGTTACTCCGGTAGGCTTCATACTCGTGCATACCACATCAAATTCTTTCAAGTGTTTGTGGGGGGTCTTCACCTGCTAAACCATGAAAAGTAGGTAGAAGATGTATTAGTCCAGATTTCAATTCAAATTGAGTATTAGTATAAAGATTAGGGAAAGTTGTGCACAAGTTGTTGGTTCAAATCAGGAACCGCAAGCTTTGCTGCCATGGCTTTCTTTTTTGCACGATTTGTTCGAGCTTCCTTCCTTAATATGTGAATAGTTCTCTCTATCTCTGGATCACACTTTAAATCACCTTGATTAGTAGATCGAGTTTTGGTCATAAACAATCAAGAAAACTCGATTAATCTATGAAAAACAACTGAGAAAATTTAAAATTGCTAAAAAGAAATAAGCATCACAAATGCACAAAAATAAACTACAATTAGTCCCTAGCAACGACGCCAAAATTTGGTGTGCGACAGGCAACCAAAAATAAATTCTTACTGCGAACAATATTTATGTAGTAGTGCAAGTAAGAGTCAATGCCACATAATGATTAGTATAGTTTAATGCTTTGTGAATCAAATTGGGGGGTTTTGAGTGTTGTTAATTAACGCAAAATAATCTAACGAAATACATCAAAAAAACGAACCTTGGATTAAGTCAATTTCCACCTCAGAACCTTACATTGATCATTGATTCAATCATAATCAATTAGTATCTTGAATATTCATCGTTGGAATTATTTCCGTTTCTTTCCTTAATTTTAGTTAGATAGAAACAAGCGATCTTAATAACCCTAACTACTAAGCAACTTTAGACAAACGCTGAAAGTTTAATCTAGTAGCAAATTTAAGAATTAAAAAATCCGATTAAGCTAAACAACACAAGCACAAGAGGTTGCATTTAATTTAGTTGAATATTCTTCTTAAAATATAATAATCTTGTGATCTGCAGTCAATTATTAATCTTTGTTGCTTCACAAATTAGAGTGACCAAACAATTACGGATTTGATATCTAATTTAGCAGTAGATTTCAACGAATAAATAACTAGTATGCATCCACATACCATAGAAATTAAGTGCAAAAGAATAATCAATACTTAAAATATAAATTGAACAATTAAAATCAATTAGATCTCACAATGTAATAATCTGAGGCTTCCGTCTTCTTAATCAAAGAATATAAGTTTAACTACACATAACCATGAAAAACACCAAAGAATAATAAAGAGAGAAGTTTGTATACAAGTCCTCCAATATCTCTTGGTAATCCTCTATTTATAGGCATAGGATATTAATTATTTTCCATGTAAGTTTCAACTTCCTAGTGGCAATCAATTTCCTTCAAAGAGATCTTCTAGATAGATTTTCCTTTCCTTCATTGGATTTGACTTGCACACCAAGATTGATTCACTTCATTATCCTTGAATTCTTCTTATTTCTTTCCTTCCATGAATAAGAGCATTAAATATTGATTGATCACCAAAATATTAACTTTATTAAAATCATGTGCTCGTGTAATTACATTTTTGCCCCTCCTTTTAGTTTAAGTCCAAATAATGCTCAATTTGTCTCCAAAGCACTTCCAAAGTAACGAACTCCTTTAATTGCACATTACATAAAAATATTAGAATAATGAGTGTATTCAGGCACAAAATAAATATAAAAGATTTAGCATTAAGTGATAAAAACATAACATTTTATTTTCATCAATAAAGAAGAAAGCATGTCCCAAAATTTTAAAAAGCCAAGGTAAATAAAGTGGGATTTTTGAAGCCCAAAACCCTCCACAGAGCAACAAATTAAAACGTGATTTTTGACAAATTCCCAACTAAAAGTAGGAGAAAATCTTTGAAACAGATCTGATTACCCATTTTTCTTTCTTAAATCTCAGTTTTGTTTGCTTCATCTGTACTGCTCTAAGTTGATATTTCATACTCTTTCTCCCTCTCTCTCTATATATATTCTGCTGTCAGAGTTTAATTATCCTGAGATTCTTTTTTCCCCTCTTAGTGTTTAGTATGGGAGTAGACATATTCGTAAATATGGAAGAGGAGGGAAAAAAGCTGGGGGAAGGGGAGAAGATTCATAATATATAAAAAGAAAAGGCATTGATTGAAGAATTCTATGAATTGGAGATGTCATTAAGGTGAATATTTAAAATGTATTGTTAAATATAGAATGTTTTACCATAGAAGAAATTTTAAAGCGATGGAATTTTATAATGTAGGGAGTTTGAATTTAAGGGTGTTATAAATTCAAGTACATTAATTAATACCGCATCCAAACTCACTTTATGTTTCTTTTTCACTTTAGGTTTACATTGAGTTGGTTATTCCCTTGAGGTCTATTCTTTTTTGAAAGATTTTAACTGTATGTGCTGAATCATTTTCCAAGGATTATAGTTACTAGTCTCAACGCATGCGCGCTACGCACGTGAGAAAACAAATTGCAGAAAAAAAATGAAAATGAAATTATGTGACAAATAAAATTGCAGACGGAAAAAAAAATGAAAATAAAATTACAGAGACATTAGAATGATAAAGTGGAGAAAAAGAAACCGTAAATTAACTGTGCGAGTAAAAAATAGGGTGATGGAGAAAAAATAGGAAAGTGGTTAGAGAAAAAAGGGAGTGATAATTAAAACATAGAGGGAAAATAGGGAAAATGAGAGGAAAGTAGATAAAACTCTTGATTATCATGTATATGTGACCCAAAATCACCAAAAATCAGTTACAAAAAATCTCACGCTATATAATATAGATGACTGTAAAAATAAAAGTTAGCTTGACATATGCCAATGGTTCTATGTTTAGACATAATAAATATAGGGAACTAAGAGCTTGTATAGAACATTGTTATGCTAAGCAGTTTCCCATTGTTTATGTATATTTCTCCTTTCCTGGATATTAGCATCTCCTTTCCAGACTTCCAATTGTGATAGTATTTATATTATCAACATACACATACTCTGTCCGTCTTGATATTCTAGTCTAATTTTGACTCATCGATATCTTTACCGCTGCGGGTTTGCCAACTGAAACTGTGATTCTCTTCTGATATCTCAGTCATATGACTATCATTCTTTTCAAGGTTCAACCCCCCCCCCCCCCCCCCCCAAAAAAAAAAAACAACTACCAAAAAAAACACTTAACAGTTGACTGTTGTTAATGCATGTGATCAAGGGGGGATTATAAGAGCAGCTACCACTAAGTCTCGCACTGATTTCAGTGAAGCATAATGAAGGGAAGGGAAAGTCAGATTTTCAAATATTTCAAGCGAGAAGAATATATATACATATATAATATTTAGTTATTACAGTTTTGACAGTTATAACTATTTAAGAATGAAAGCAAGACCTAGACTTCTTACTGTTGACTTTACATCTTAAGTTGATCCCAGAACTTGTAAAAAGCCAAGTGTTTCTCCTTAGGGTATTAATACCACTCCCAGACCTCCTAATATAAGACCCGATCCCAGAAAAGAAAACCTATAGGCCAGTTTAGCGCGTTTCCAAAGTCAACCTAATCGGTTACATTTGTCAAAGCTACTAAGGACCAGGTGAAGAATGAAAAATGTCCCCATAAAAAGTAATCTCTGATTTCTCACTAGATAAATCTAAATGAACTATTTAGAGTTCAACATCTAATAGTTAAGTACCCCTTAACAGTATATATATATATATATATTTTTTTTTTTCATTTTTGATCTGCTAGAAGGTAATGAGAACAGAAACATCAAATTGCACAAGTCGTCACATTAATTCATAAAGATGGTGAATTCCCCATGTGTATAAATTGAAAGTATTGTTAGAATGTGGAGAAATGTGATGATGTTTTTCATGCGTCTAATAATTGAATTTGAATCACCCCATGTGTTCTATTATAGAACCAGCAGCCTCTAATAACAATGAAATTGAAAATACAAACTACTGGTTCATTCAAAATGTTTTTTGAGCATTTGTTACTTTCCTTTGTTCTATGTATCTAGTTTACTGCTAAAGTTAGTGATACGTCGAATTACATTGTTGACCTTCTGCCTCCTTTGAAATACATTCCTTGGCATAACCAGTGATGAAGTGCCAGTCTCCTTCAACAATATGGATGGATTCTCCACAGTTGACGGTTTTTTGGAGATAAACGAATGCTTGGCAGAGATGATAAAGTACTTGGCTAATGAGCCCTCTGTGGGGCTTTTCTATGTTCAACAACACACGCAAAGTACTGTGCCCAATCTTGTCAATCTCAAGAACAAGGTTGAGGATAAGTCCCGGGTGATGACTTTGCATACAGAAGATTCCGAGGATTCTATCGCCATGATGAGGTCAATGAAAGAATGCGGCTTTCCCATTGTTAATGAGATGATCAAAGACATAAAGAAATCTTTAGTTATCATGTCAACTAAAGAACCAAAAAAGGGATTAATTAATAACCCAAGTTCACGGTTTCAAATGGGAAGAACTAGCTCTTGGGTCTCGACAACTTGGGGTCATGAAGCAGATTTGTCTCAGCAAGAAGTTGAAAGGACTAGTAATTATTTTACGACAGTTTTCAAGTCTGCAAAAGAAAGAGCAGGCAGCCTGAAATGGCCTCAGTTTGATTCTACTGAATTGAAACGATCAACATCTGAAAACCTTCCATTCTATCGTAATCCAACATTGCCATTTACAGTTGCCAACACCTCTTCAACTATGCCAAGCATGGAAGTCGAAGAATTTCCGCTATCTCAGATTGCTAATGAGCTTCAAGAAGACGAATCTCAAATTGATGGAAGCTTGGTCAATGATCAGTTATTGTCTTTGTCAGAAAACTTTGAAGCATTTAGGTCTGATCAAGAAGCAAAACTAGAGGAGTGGTTAAAAGGGACCTCGGATCAGGATGGTCACATAGGAGAAACTAATGCAGAAGGGCTTTAATATGACGAGACTTTCAGCTTGGCTTGTAAATAATGTTGTTATACATCGTGCTCGGGTTCTCATGACAGAGACAAACTAATTATATGAAAGATAAATGATATTCATTTCTCTGCTGATCCCCGAGAGGTAACCTTCATAGAACATACTTGTATCTGATATATGACATTTTCCCGCAACTTTGTCAGGATATTACGGCCTTGGTGATGTTGTCTAAATTAATGAGTTCAGTCTGTTTTTGTACTACATTTTTTCATTGGTGTTGAATCTCTAAAAATTCTTAAACCCTTATTTCAAATCTATTAAATGCTCTTAAGATTGATTGTATGCAAATGCAATTTGTGCTTTATATTTGATTGATTTAAGCTGTGACAAATAGATACAAAAATTCTCTGGTTTTCTATACTTCTATATAGTTTGACTAATAGAATGCATCATGACCCTCTTTCTGTTTTTCAAACGTGGAGGTGCCTGTAGTTTATAACATAGGGGGAGGGATCTAGGAGGGGAGGAGACCATCTCTCGAGCTGCTACTTTTTTTTATCAGGATTCGAATCCTCGATCTCTGTATAAATAGAAGCTGCACTATCTTTTCTTGGTTAAAATGTAAATATGACCACTAAATTTTAGGCGTGTAGGTATTTTTGGATATAGAGTTACTTTCTTTTGGTCAACGTTCAAAAATTTGGACATTGAGCCCTTATGTGCGTTGACCTGCCTACATGAGACGTGGCATTGTTGACGTGGAAGGTTTTCAATTAATTGCCAAAAATTTGATGAAGCCTAAGATTCGAACTCAAAACCTTAACTTTGAAATCTTGGTCATGAGATCACTTGAGCACCCAAGCCTAACAGTTACACTATCTAAGGATTAAGTTTTGTACTAAATCAATTTATTTCCTCTAACAAAATATATTTCATTTTAAGAAATAAAATAATATAAATAAATATTAAAATAATTAAAACACCCTAACACACTAAGAACACACATACAAATTCAAACACACACACACACTAACACACCAAGAACACATACATATTTAAACACACACTAACACAACAAGAACACACACTAACACACCAATATACAATAATCAACCAAATAAAACATAAAATTAAATACATAATTCACTTGAATTATAAAAATTAAATTTAATAAAATAAGATATTTCATTTCAATTATTATTTTTTGTAAAGAACATAAAAGTCAAACCTTTTAACATTTCAACAAATATAAAATCGTCAATAATCTAAAGTTCACTACGAAAGTAAGGAGATCATAATAAAATTCCCTAATTTACAAAATGCACACATAGCATATCACAACAAAATTCCCCAACTTACGGGTGACTTGAGTACAACGACCGCTAAAAGAAAAACGGTGGTAATATCTGAACGACGGTTTCATTAAAATTTGCTCCAACTGAAACAACTCGGGTCAAATCCCGAATTCGGAATAAATCTCGGGTCAAATTTCAAGTTCGAATCGAATCAAATCCATCAAAATAAGGCCTCAAACCACTGGCCCAATAGTATCTTCTGGGGTCATCTTAGCCCACCACAGGCTCTCAAAATGTCATGACTTGAAGGTACTATTGATAGTAACTTATTTCTTTATATGCAGACAAATTTTTCCCCTATCTTTCGATGTGGAACTGGGGTGTTACAAACTTCCCCACTTGAATTTCTGACGTCCCCGTCAGAACCGATCACACACACGGTGTGACGCCCCCAAATTCAGGTACTTGAAATCCGAACTCGATGCTTCACGATACTATTTCTATGAGCAAAATAATACTAATAATAATAACAATAATATAAAAATCAAACTTAATTTACATATATCAGAGTCTAATCCCAAGTACGCAACATTTACTATAATTCCTTACATGATAGATAATACATATCATTGTCTTAATACAGTTTAATTATTACAAAAGATATTATTAAACATATTCAGTTTGCTTTCCCTTTTCCCTTGTTCTTGGCCGAACCTTCTAGTTGTTCACACTTAGCTGAAAACATTTAAATTAAGCAAGGATGAACATTTGAGTGCCCAGCAAGTAATAACAATTATAAATATAATTAGCTGAAAGAATTAAATGTTTTCTTTATACATCACTTCTACAACGATTCAATAGTTGTGAAATAAACTGATCCGATGATAATAACATAACAACTCCATATCAAATTTTTGAAACTACGTATTGACTATAAATAGGGTTAAGGTGACATACTATGAATATTGTTTTAAATTTTCGATAAGGTTTAACAGAACTTCATCCGCAAACCGTCATAACTTACGGGCGTGAGGGTGTACATCCCATGGGCCCTGTATTGATCAATACTGCATGCAAGAACGATATTATCGTTCACTCTGTCCGCCTTGAGCGCATAAAAATTTTCCCTTAATCGGGATGTTCATACTTAGTTTGGAATCCGAACTAAAACAATTTAATTGGATATAAAAAAGTTTTATCATATTGAACGATATTTCTAAATCTGTGTCTAGCTGGTCAAATATCTTAGAGGTATATATATATATATATATATATATATATATATATATATATATATATATATATATATATATATATATATATATATCAACATGTGTTTAAATACAATGATTATCTAAGTGAGGACACTTGTATAATCATATTTTGAAATTAACGAACAATATATATATATGAGTTATATAATATAACATCATGTTGATAAACAATGATCGGATATAATATATACGACAATATGGTTAATAATCTAGTACAATAATAATATAAATCTGAAACTTTCTTACTCATGTCCATTGCATAAAGAAAATGCAAAGGTAGGATACTTGCCTGGTCTGCTGCTTACAGTACCCAACTTAGTTTTATATTTTATACCGAAACCTATCATCATTAAGATCATTCTACCGATTAGAATAATATATCATACCACATAATATTGCTTATTACAGTCAGCACATAATCTAATCACATTGTCACACACATATTCAACAGTCATTAAATCACAAACAAACATTAATACAGTCAAAATATCTAACTCTAGATCAATTTATGAAACATGTCGGTGTACCGACGACTTTATTAGATAATTATCGAGTCTAAGACTCTATCCTGTAGTTCAATATCTGTAAGTATTAGTCATATTATTTTAAATGACTTATAATAATTTTAAAACATTTATTATAATTTATCATGAATTTTTCAAACATCGGAATCATTATTAAATGATTTAAATATTAAAAAAATTCTATTATCATTAATATTTAATTAATATTAAACTATTAATGAAACTATTGCCAAAATGTTAAAGTTATTTATAATAACTAAAAATATTATTAAAATATTTTTATTACCCTTAAATGATTTTTAAAACAATTAAAATCATTTTTAAATTATTACCATTAATATTTAATTTATTAATGTCTTATTTATCAAAATATTAAAAGTCATTAATTATAACTTAAAATATTTTTAAAGTATTAATATTACCCTTAAATGATTTTTAAAAGAATTAAAATCATTTTTAAATAATTATCATTAATATTAAAGTATTAATGTATTATTTATCAAAATATTAAAAGTCATTAATTATAACTTAAAATATTTTTAATTCATTTATATCCTTTTTAAATGATTTTTAAAGTAATAAAACCATTTTAAAACTATTTATTTAATATAATTATTAAATAAATTTAATATCATTAATATTAAATTAATAATCATTAATATTAAATTATTAATGAAATTATCTTTTAAATATTAAAAGTTATATTTTATAACTTAAAATATCTTTAAACACTTTATTTTCATGTAAAATGATTTTTATAATAATAAAATCATTTTTAAACTAATTTATTTAATATAATTATTAAATAACCTTAATATCATTAATAATAATTAATTAATGAAATTTACCTTTAAATATTGAAATTTATATTTTATAACTTAAAATACTTTTAAATACCTTATTATTATTTAAAATGATTTTTAATATAATAAAATGATTTTTAATTAATTTATTTATTTCATTTATTAAATAACTTAATTATCATTAATATTAATTTATTAATGAATTTTATCACAAAAATATTAAAAGTCATTAAAAATAACTTAAAATATTTTCTTATATCATAATATAATTTTAAATGATTTTTCATTTATTAAAATCATTTTTAAATAATTTATTTAATATTATAATTAAATAAATTAAATACCTTTAATATTCCAAAAATATTAAATATTTATGAAATATATTCAAAATAATTAAAAACTAATTTTTGTACTTTAAAATAATTTTTAATAATTTATTTTGTATTTTTAATAATTAAAAACTATTTTTTCTATTTATTTAATAAAAATAATTAATTTTAGTAATAAATTGTCGCTAAAGGACCCTATAGCGACGAAACTGTCGTTATAGGTGTTCTTGAGGAAACCTAGGTATTCATACTCAGTGACCGAGGGTACTAGTTTGACCAAGATTAAATCTTTTCTCAAAATGTTTCTGGGCAAGTTATTGGTTAGATATTGTGATGCTAATGTAACACTACATGAAACAACAACAATCATGATCATTAAACATTAAACGAAAGAGATCTGGGCTTGTAAAGTGGCTGTCAGAGCTGTTCATTTCTGGGTTACCCAGAAATGATGAACAGTTTGAGTGGCCACTTTTGGGCTTCTACAACTTGCAGCTCATGTACTAGTTTGGTGATTTAAGTGTTCTAGTGTGTAGACAACATGCAAGACAACAGATCTATAGTATAAAACAAGTATAAAAACATCACAGTAAGCAAATCTATGCTGGTCAAAACATGTAAGGAACCATGTTCATAGGTTTTCTGGGTTGCCCAGAAAACCGTAAACGTGAACTACTTAGCTACTTTGACCGGCTACTACTTTCATCCAGTTTGATGTATAGGTGATACAAAGGCTTGATAGTGTAGTCCATCTAACATACTATAACACGGATGCAACAAAATATACAAAACAACTAACACACGATCGATCTAACGTCACAAACGTACTGTCAGAGTGTTCTGGGTAACTTCTGGGTTACCCAAATTTTGTTTGGTCATGGTCGGTCAACCGACTTTGACCATGAATAACTTTCCATCCAAGCATGATATGATCCTGATTCAAGCTTCAGAACACAGATCGCATGACATACAACAACTTTAAACCTTAAAACAAACAAGAACCTAAACAGGCACGAATATAAGATGTCTGACATTCATTGTCAGACAACATAAAAATTTTGAAAACTTCACTTTTGAGCACTTAGATGTTATGGATCTACAAGATACCAACCCAGATCACATATTAGCACTACATAGAACATATTTTAACACAAAATCACAACTTTTATCATAGTTGTAAACCGTAAACGTGAACTACTTAGCTACTTTGACCGGCTACTACTTTCATCCAGTTTGATGTATAGGTGATACAAAGGCTTGATAGTGTAGTCCATCTAACATACTATAACACGGATGCAACAAAATATACAAAACAACTAACACACGATCGATCTAACGTCACAAACGTACTGTCAGAGTGTTCTGGGTAACTTCTGGGTTACCCAAATTTTGTTTGGTCATGGTCGGTCAACCGACTTTGACCATGAATAACTTTCCATCCAAGCATGATATGATCCTGATTCAAGCTTCAGAACACAGATCGCATGACATACAACAACTTTAAACCTTAAAACAAACAAGAACCTAAACAGGCACGAATATAAGATGTCTGACATTCATTGTCAGACAACATAAAAATTTTGAAAACTTCACTTTTGAGCACTTAGATGTTATGGATCTACAAGATACCAACCCAGATCACATATTAGCACTACATAGAACATATTTTAACACAAAATCACAACTTTTATCATAGTTGTAATACCCGAAAAAAAAGAAGTAAATAAATAAATAAATATTGAATAATAAAAAAAAATTATTATTTTATTTTAAAACATATTAAATGGACTTTATTTTTATTTAGGTCAACTAATCATTTAAGTTATGTGGGCTAATAAGTATCAATAATGATGGATATTAAATTTGTAAAATTTGGGCCTTAAAAATTAATTGGGTTTAATTTAATTAAATGTGGGTAATAATAAATCCTATTATAATTAGGAGAAATAATAAGACAATAAATAAAACCTAACCCTCCTCATCTTATGCGAACGGGAGAAGGAAAAAAAAAGGGCGCAACCTCTACTAAGAAGAAAGAGAAAGAAGAACAAGCCGCTACTTATTGTATTGTGAGAGAAGTTGCGTACGAATTAATCAAAAAAAGGAGGATCAAGGTTTGCTGTTTGTTTTCGTTTTGGTACTTTATATATATTAATTGTTATTATGTTGCCAACTTCAGTACAAATGATTGATTTGAGTGGTTATATATATATATATATATATATATATATATATAAAGTTTATCAGATAAGGACGACATTAGACTATATATATATATATATATATATATATATATATATATATATATATATATATATATATATTATATATTTATACTGAACCTGCTAATATAGAGAGAGAGAATTCAAAATGTGATCTTAAGCCATAAGGCAAGCAATGAATATTCATGGTGTATATATATTAAACGGTAATATTGATTTGTCAGATATTAAATATTAAGGTTACGAAATTGTTAAAATAATAATAGTATAAAAAAAATAGTTAGAAGATAAATTATAATTTAATTAAGGTTGTTTTGTAAAATTGATATAAATGGGAGAAGTAATTTCATATTAATATAAATTATAATTAGTAGGTAACTTATAATTGTATTATTATTATTTTTTTTATTAGATCGGACGGAGGAAATTTAAAGAGTTATACTTAGAATATAAATTTTGGAGTATTAATAATTGATATAAAGCGATGATTAAAGGCATATTAAATAGATTATGAATTATTTTAGAATTATTAGTTTGGATTATTTTTAATTTGAGGTGAATATGTTTAGGTGATGAATAACGTTTCGTATTTGATATCGTTGGCATTTGAGGGTAAGATTTTGTGGAGTGTGCTATAAATGGTTTGGAAGTATCAGGTACGGATTCCGTACTCTTTCAACGATGCTTTTGTTACATTTGATTTATTCGTTTTATTTCTCGTTTCAAATTCTATTATTATTTCACATAATTGTTTCTTGTGAAATTCATATAATTGTTTCATTTTGGAGTTGACACATTGGATTCGTAATTGTACTCTTTGAATTAGGATATCATGTTCAGTATTTATTTTTGATAATTGTAGAGCGGTACATGTTGTTACCTTCTTTTGAGACCTTGTGACCATAATTTGATTTGGTTCAACATGTACATATAGAACCCCTTTTGTTGGTATTATGTCGCATGTGTTGTGACATGGTATTTTGTTAGAATATACTGTAGGGTATACCTGAGCTATAACCACCTGTGGGGTACCACAGGCATGTCGTCTTGGCACGAGAGGCATGACACTCTCCGTGGCGGTGTGATTAGTCCACGGCGTCTCCGTTTTGGGCTCCGGAGTAAGTGGGCCATTTGGTGTTTTGTTGTGGGAGGCGTATGGGTTAACCTTAGTTTTCTGTTCTGCGGATTGGTGATGTTTTGCCAAACACACCTATCCGATTTGCATACATTTGGATTCGCGGTCCAATGTATGATTTGCCTGTGTGGCATTGTTTTGACTTGCCTGTGTGGCATCATTTGACTTGCCTGTGTGGCATTATTTTGACTTGCCTGTGTGGCAATGTGTATTTCTGAGCTCATTCGGTATAAAATAACTCCAGCCATTTGTTTCAGCCTATTATTTTATTGGATTAGTTTTGTTGGTTTCTGTTCAGTTCAAGTCATCGAGTTAGTTACTTCAGTTCGTTATTTCTTTATTCTTTTATTGGTTTCGTCAATTACGTTGATTCAGATAATTCATTACGTTGATTCAGATATATTCCATTCAGATTTTTGGATATTATATCTTCGTTCGTATTGGCACTTGAGGCTTTGTTCAGTATTTTGTCTCAGTTATTTTCGTATATCAGTTGTATATCTTTTGTATATCTGTATCCGTACTGAGCAATTGACTCATGCTGTGTTTTTCTTCCGACAGGTTTGCAGGGGTGATTCAGGGCTAGTGTGATGAGAGAGTTATCTTTGACCATCTAGGTTGTTTTGATTTTTTTTTGTTTTGATTATTTTGATTCTAGTTGGAGAATTATATTTAGTACTTCATTGATGGATATCATTATTAATATTTTGAAGTTATTAGTGCTCTGTTTATTTATTTTGAGGTTTGTTGTGCTTTGCACGTGACCTCCCTTTCCTTTTCGGGAAGGGGGTGTTACAGAGATGGCATCAGAGCTTAGGTTCTTTCTTATAGAAAACCTATTTAGGTTTGACCTGTGAGTTGTGGGTAAATCACTGGGTAGACGTCGTAGGAATTTTATTCGATTTTGTTTTTTTTGTTTGGTTGGTCTTGATTTTGACCAAGGGTCATTCTCTCATCGAGTTGTAGTTGATTTGAGAAATGTGAGATACATTGTTAAGATTATTATTGTTATGCGTTGGAACAATAATATTATTTAAAGATTGTGATTGAATTATTAAGGAGAATAATATTATATTTTGTTCAGTTAAGAAATGATTATACGATTATGATATGAGCATTTGTATCAGCAAGTTTTGATATGAGAGAATTATTTGTTAAGAGTTAATTCAGATAATTACAAATTATTATGATTTTGGAATTGAGGATTTTATTTGGGTTAGATTCTGATTTTTTGTTAAGTTGTGAATAATTTGAGGTATGTGAATCGGTGGGATAATATTATAAAGTAAAAACTATTAAGTACAGAGGATCCCTTGTAATTTTGAGTTGTGTAAAGATTCGAGGTAATTAGATTGATCTTTCGGAGTACATGAATTTTGCGATTATTTTCTAGTAGAATATTGGAGTTATCTTATATGAAATTTTGAGTGATAAAATGAGATGATTTTGGAATTTGTTGGGTTAAGGTTTGCACTAAAAGAATGATTGATTTATTAAATGATTAGATATTAAGTGATGAATCTTTAAGAGATTTTGAAAGCTATCGTTTGTTTATTCAGATAGTAGGATATATGATTTGGAGTTTGGTATGGTGATAGAGAGATCTTAGTAGTAGTATATTTTTGGTGTAATAATATTTGAGAACTAATTTGATTGGAGGTTATGATATTTTGAAACTCTTAAGGACTTAGGAAAGTGGGTGACAAAGAGATATTAGTAGTATATTCTTTGGTGTAATATTATTCGGTGAATAGTTCAAATTAAGGATGAGATATTTTGAAGCCCTTGAGGACTTGGGGAGAGTTGGTAATATAGTTTGCATAGTTGTTTTGTTTACCTGATGTTTTTAGAGTTTTGTATGAATTTATGTAAAATAAAATAAAAACAATTGGTTAGATCCTTGTCATGTGTGGAACATAAACGTTTTACAAATTAAAAATAATTTTAAATATTTTGGGTATTCGAATCGTATTTAGATGAAGAAATTTTTGTGTGTATGTGATTTCGAATTTATGTTTCGAAGGGTACGTTTACCAGAATTAAACTCAAGATATTAGCGACGGCACGCACTAACGGTGGATTATGTGATCTAATTTGATGCAACGCGAAGAATCTTACCAAGGCTTGACACGGTAGCTGACGAATCTTTTACAAGTACATTGATAATTATGTGGATCGATGACTTATCCTTGTTGATCGTTACAAATAGCGGCGCTACGTCGTAACTAAATTTATTTATTTACTTTTGTAGCTTATTTGAATTCCGAGGACGGAATTATTTTAAGGGGAGAAAAATGTAATAACTCTTTTTTATTATTAAATAATAATTAATTTTATCTTATACAATTGTATTTAAATGGGAAAAGGTAAATGATTTAGTTTCCCTCTTTTCTTCCTTGTTTTGTTTGAAAAATTAAATTCTTTTAGTAGATAATTAAATAATTGGTTAAATTAAAATTGAGGAAGATAATTTCTTTTGTTAAAGTCTTGTGCTAAAATCATTCGGAGCGGGAAGCTACTTGGGAGATAAAGGAGTCTTTTCGAGCGGAGTATCCACATCTTTTGATAATTAGGTACGTTCATTCTTTTGATTCCGGGGACGGAATCCTTTTAAGGGGTAGATGATGTAATACCCGAAAAAAAATAAGTTAATAAATAAATAAATATTGAATAATAAAAAAAATTATTATTTTATTTTAAAACATATTAAATGGACTTTATTTTTATTTGGGTCAACTAATCATTTAAGTTATGTGGGCTAATAAGTATCAATAATGATGGATATTAAATTTGTAAAATTTGGGCCTTAAAAATTAATTGGGTTTAATTTAATTAAATGTGGGTAATAATAAATCCTATTATAATTAGGAGAAATAATAAGACAATAAATAAAACCTAACCCTCCTCATCTTATGCGAACGGGAGAAGGAAAAAAAAAGGGCGCAACCTCTACTAAGAAGAAAGAGAAAGAAGAACAAGCCGCTACTTATTGTATTGTGAGAGAAGTTGCGTACGAATTAATCAGAAAAAGGAGGATCAAGGTTTGCTGTTTGTTTTTGTTTTGGTACTTTATATATATTAATTGTTATTATGTTGCCAACTTCAGTACAAATGATTGATTTGAGTGGTTATTTATATATATATATATATATATAAGTTTATCAGATAAGGACGACATTAGACTATATATATATATATATATATATATATATATTATATATTTATACTGAACCTGCTAATATAGAGAGAGAGAATTCAAAATGTGATCTTAAGCCATAAGGCAAGCAATGAATATTCATGGTGTATATATATTAAACGGTAATATTGATTTGTCAGATATTAAATATTAAGGTTACGAAATTGTTAAAATAATAATAGTATAAAAAAATAGTTAGAAGATAAATTATAATTTAATTAAGGTTGTTTTGTAAAATTGATATAAATGGGAGAAGTAATTTCATATTAATATAAATTATAATTAGTAGGTAACTTATAATTGTATTATTATTATTTTTTTTATTAGATCGGACGGAGGGAATTTAAGGAGTTATACTTGGAATATAAATTTTGGAGTATTAATAATTGATATAAAGCGATGATTAAAGGCATATTAAATAGATTATGAATTATTTTAGAATTATTAGTTTGGATTATTTTTAATTTGAGGTGAATATGTTTAGGTGATGAATAACGTTTCGTATTTGATATCGGTGGCATTTGAGGTTAAGATTTTATGGAGTGTGCTATAAATGGTTTGGAAGTATCAGGTACGGATTTCGTACTCTTTCAGCGATACTTTTGTTACATTTGATTTATTCGTTTTATTTCTCGTTTCAAATTCTATTATTATTTCACATAATTGTTTCTTGTGAAATTCATATAATTGTTTCATTTTGGAGTTGACACATTGGATTCGTAATTGTACTCTTTGAATTAGGATATCTTGTTCAGTATTTATTTTTGATAATTGTAGAGCGGTACATGTTGTTACCTTCTTTTGAGACCTTGTGACCATAATTTGATTTGGTTCAACATGTACATATAGAACCCCTTTTGTTGGTATTATGTCGCATGTGTTGTGACATGGTATTTTGTTAGAATATACTGTAGGGTATACCTGAGCTATAACCACCTGTGGGGGTACCACAGGCATGTCGTCTTGGCACGAGAGGCATGACACTCTCCGTGGCGGTGTGATTAGTCCACGACGTCTCCGTTTTGGGCTCCGGAGTAAGTGGGCCATTTGGTGTTTTGTTGTGGGAGGCGTATGGGTTAACCCCAGTTTTCTGTTCTGCGGATTGGTGATGTTTTGCCAAACACACCTATCCGATTTGCATACATTTGGATTCGCGGTCTAATGTATGATTTGCCTGTGTGGCATTATTTTGACTTGCTTGTGTGGCATCATTTGACTTGCCTGTGTGGCATTATTTTGACTTGCCTGTGTGGCATTATTTTGACTTGCCTGTGTGGCAATGTGTATTTCTGAGCTCATTCGGTATAAAATAACTCCAGCCATTTGTTTCAGCCTATTATTTTATTGGATTAGTTTTGTTGGTTTCTGTTCAGTTCAAGTCATTGAGTTAGTTACTTCAGTTCGTTATTTCTTTATTTTTTTATTGGTTTCGTCAATTACGTTGATTCAGATATATTCATTACGTTGATTCAGATATATTCCATTCAGATTTTTGGATATTATATTTTCGTTCGTATTGGCACTTGAGGCTTTGTTCAGTATTTTGTCTCAGTTATTTTCGTATATCAGTTGTATATCTTTTGTATATCTGTATCCGTACTGAGCAATTGGCTCATGCTGTGTTTTTCTTCCGGCAGGTTTGCAGGGGTGATTCAGGGCTAGTGTGATGAGAGAGTTGTCTTTGACCATCTTGGTTGTTTTGATTTTTTTTTTGTTTTGATTATTTTGATTCTAGTTGGAGAATTATATTTAGTACTTCATTGATGGATATCATTATTAATATTTTGAAGTTATTAGTGCTCTGTTTATTTATTTTGAGGTTTGTTGTGCTTTGTACGTGACCTCCCTTTCCTTTTCGGGAAGGGGGTGTTACGATAGCATTCAAGATCAGATTTTGGTTAGGGCTTTATACCTCACTATGAAAAAATTCCAATTCTTGGCTTCTGATTTTGCTATGGTTGTTAGTGGGGCTGGTTTTGTGACTGATTTATCAAAGAAATTTCGTGGACTAGAGAGAGAGGGTCTTAGTGGAGTGAATGTTGGACAAATATGATAAAATGAGAACTTTTTCTCTTTTGATATATATATATATATATATATATATATATATATAATGGATGCAATGAATTGCTAGAGTGTATAGGCTGATATGTATGTATAATTCAGTCATATTCGGATAAGTCAAAGGTGGTTCACCAACTCCATATCTTGCTAGATTACAAGTTACCTCAAATAATGCAAGAGGGGTATGTTTGTCATTTGGCTTTTCAATTTAATGGCATTATGGTAATCATGGCAAACCCTTAGGGTTTGACCCTTAGGGTTTAACACAAAATTGTAGAAATTCAATTTAAGGTTTAAAAATGAAAATTTTAGTTTCTAAAAATTGTAATTAGGGTTTTCTTAATTAGTTTAGGTTTTCTAATATTTAGAAATTAAACATTAAGTTTAACAATTTAATAATTATAATTAAGCTTACTAATTTAGCAATTATAGCAAATAATTAAAAATTAGCATTACCCATATCACAATTAGAGTTACTAATTATTAATTAGGGTTTTTAATTATAAAATTAAGGTTTTCTAATTTATTAGGTTTTCTAATTACATAGAATTGATAATTAGGTTTATGTTTTACTAATTATCATTAAGCGTGCCAAATTAGCAATTAGGGTTTATAATTAAGAATTAGGATTTATTATTTAAATAATAGGGTTTCTAGAAATTAATATTTCTAAATATTAATTAGGGTTTACCTAATCAATATAAAATTATATAATACATAACATACATCATATAACACAGCTATATAATAGTGTCGAACTCAACTTGAGTTTTAAATTAGGGTTTCCATTTAGCAATTAGCTAATTATTATTTAAGGTTTCTAATTTAAGAAATTAGGGTATTCTTAATTAGCATCAAATCTTTATAATACACATCATACACCACATAACACAGTGTCTTAACAGATTTTAAAGTCTCATTTGACTTTGAAATTAGGGTTTAACAATAATACTAGGGTTTATAAAAATATTGTTAGGGTTTGGTCATAATACACCATAATTGCTCAACCATTATCAATACGTACATACGGTACATATTTATAGCACTGAAAAATCAAAATATAATTAATATTATATTATTAATCTCATTCCTTGATAAAAATCCAAAATTAGGGTTTGGATTCTATACCTTATTTATCTCACTTATATACTTTTATTAATTAAGTTAAAATAATTAACTTAGTTAATATTAATTAAATTCATATAATAAAATAAAATAATTATTATTATAATTCTAATAACCATTTCATATATTATTTAAATAATATAAAATCATATTTTCATGAAAAATAATTAATAAAAACATTTCTACTATAAAATTAATTATTATAAGAATATAATTTATAATGATCAATAATTCTAAAATAAAATTATTTGTAATCATTAATGTAATAAATAAATTTTATTTATCACATGTATATATATATATATATATATATACATTACCTGGCACATATTCCCACCATTAAAATAATAATAATAATAAAAATTTATATGTAAGATTTCTTATTTATTTATATAGAAAATATCGGGTTATTACACACGACCCAAAGATCTTTGCCTCTCTAGCCATTGTGGGATAATACCGACTGGCTTCGTGTCCCCATCTCCTGACCTTCATCTCTCCATTGTGGGATAATACCACCAGCCTTTGTGTCCCCACCTCCGGCAATCCGATTGAATGACCCGACCCGAGCTTTCGAGAGTCGGCTCTGATACCATATGAAACAACCCGAGTCAAATCCCGAATTCGGAATAAATCTCGGGTCAAATCCAAAGTCCCAATTGAATCAAATCTATCAAAATAAGGCCTCAAACCACTGGCCCAATGGTATCTTCTTAGGTCATCTTAGCCCACCACAGGCTCCCAAAAGGTCATGACTTGAAGGTACTATTGATAGTAACTTATTTCCTTATATGCAGATAAATTTTTCCCATATCTTTCGATGTGGGACTGAGGTGTTACACCGACGATTGATTCGAAGCTTGAGAAGTCGACATACTAAATTTGTGTAATTCTAGTAGTAATTAAAATTATGTGAGGAGAGAGATTGAGCCCTTGGTTTGGGGTTTTGGAAGAGGAATTGAAAATTGGAGAAATCGGAGGAATTGTGGAGGGAAATTGAAATTTGGATGGTCTGAGATCGGATTTGATTTGGAAATTAAAATTTGGATGACCTGATATCCCTCTGTCCACTGCCACCCACGACCTCGCCGTGCGCTCCATCGCCATCGAAGTCGATGACGCCGCCCTTGCCTACTCTGCCAAAATCTCCCACGGCGCCAAGCCATATTCCCCTCCCATCCAATTAAATGACCACGCCCTTGTACGTTAATGAGTTGATTAGTTTCAATTGTTAAGTTAGATTATTTATAATTCAAGTGAATTATATATTTAATTTTATGTTTTGTTTGGTTAATTATTGTGTATTGGTGCGTTAGTGTGTGCTCTTAGTGTGCGTGTTTGAATTTGTATGTGTGTTCTTGGTGTGTTAGTGTGTGTTTTTGAATTTGAAAGTTGTAAAATATGTTTAATGCAACATGAAAAAGCTCTTAATATATTTTTGAATCAACATATTGTTTGATTTTTCTTATGTGAGTGCGTGTTCATATATATATATATATATATTATGTTGCTGTGGTTTATTGTGGGAATCATGTTTGGTGCACTTGAATTGATGTTGAAGCTTTTAGTTATGGATAACACTGTGATTTTAAGTTACTATTATTACAGTAAAGGTAAAATTTTATTTGGTTAATTATTATGTATTGATGTGTTAGTGTGTGTGTTCTTGGTGTATTAGTTTGTGTTTGTTTCAATTTGTATATATGTTCTTGGTGTGTTAGTGTGTGTGTGTGTGTGTGTGTGTTTTGAATTTGTATGCGTGTTCTTGGTGTGTTAGTGTGTGTTTTAATTATTTTAATATTTATTTGTTTTATTTTATTTCTTAAAATGAAATATATTTTGTTGGGGGAAATGAATTGATTTAGTACAAAACTTAATCCTTGAGATAGTTTAATTGTTAAGCTTGAGTGCTCAGGTGGTCTCATGACCAAGAGTTAAGGTTTTGAGTTCGAATCCTAGGCTTCACCAAATTTTTGGCAATTAATTGGAAAACGTTCACTTCAGCGGTGCCATGTAGGCAGATCAACACAAATGTGGCGCCTGGGGCTCAATATCCAAATTTTTGAACAGAAAAAGGCTTGATTTGCGTTGACCAAAAGAAAGTGGCTCAATATCCAAAAACACCTAAAGTTCAGTAGTGATCATATTTGCATTTTACCTCACTTTTCTTTCAAGCTTGAAGGAATAATATATTCTAGAATAAATTCAAAAAACCATGTGATTTACCCAAATTCTTAAGTCATCACTTATGGTTTAGAAACTATCGATTTATTGTTTGTGATTTGACATTTAAATTCAAGTTAACTCACTTCTATCCATTTTGCCGGCAAGTGTACTCCACTCACCAAATTTTGTTTAACAATAATGATTTATGTTTAAATAACAATAACATCCTCAAATCTCCCTCAAATTTAACAAAGTACATCCCTCATTGAACCATAATATAAAATCTAAACCTTAACCCATCACTTAATCAAGGTTTTTAGATTCGGATCAACCATCGAATCGGAAAAGGTACCGAATGGATGGGTCACTGGTCCAACCAGTGGTTGAACCGTTATTGAACTAATGACGTCATTAATATATATTATTAATAATTAATAATTTTTTATGAACTAAAACATAATAAAGTTGAGTTAAAATGTTATTAAAAGTGGTTAATTTTATTATTAAAAAACATTTGGTACAAAAAATAATAATTTAAAAATCAGTTCACTGATTCAATTAACCAAAAATGATTTATTGATTCAAATTAGACCAATTCCGATTTTAACTTATTGAATTGACGGTTCAGTTCGAATTTTAAAACCATGCACTCATCTTAGCGGTGCCACCACAACTCCACGACCTCTGCCACTAAAAAAAGTCTTAACCATTTCACTAGAGACCTCAGTATTAGGGGTGATCATAGTGCGATTTGAACCCCAAACCGCACACGAAACCTCTTAGGTGCGGCTTAACAAGTCCAAAATCGCATATGAAACCGCTTGTGATTGATGCGGTGCAGTTTTGAACCGTGCGATGTAGTTTCATTTGGTGCGGTTTCGGTTTCAAAACCAACTGAATTAATCTACTTCTTAGAAATATCATGACAATTACTTGAAAATTAAATTATTAATCATAATCTTTTATATAAAAGAAATATTTGAAGATGTTATATATAAGAAAAACTGTGGAATAAAAAAAGCTGGATACTTGAATAATGGATTATTGACTTGTTTATCATTATTCATCGAGAAAATAAATAAGAAAGATGCATTGAAAGACTGATTCATAATTTATAATACAAAATTAATTCAATTTAACAGTTTTATAATGTTTACCAATTTTTTTATTTTTCTTCTGTGTTGTAAATGACAAATTTTTTTCCCGAATGTGTGTGTGAAGAAGTAAGAGATATCCAGAAAAGTCAACGAATAGTGAGATCAATGAGATGATAATAATAAGAAGGAATAACATCCCTTTATGTAACAAAGTCTCATTCTTGTTAGTAATATAAATTAAAAAAAAGTCAACAAAAGCATGGTGCGATTTCGATTTTATGCATACAGTTTTCTCCAATAACAAAATCCAAACTGTAAATTCATTTTTTCAACCCACCTAAAACCGTCACATACGCAGGAGTCATTGGTGCGAGTTTAATTGTTGAGATTTGTGCGGGTTTTGATGCGGTTTCAGAGACAATTTGATTCTTTGTTCAGCGCTACTCAATATTACTTACACATCAACTCCAGACAAAAATTCAACCTCCTAATTTTCAAAACCACTAAAAACATTAACCAAGAAAAGACGAAGGAAAACACCGAATAGACCATCAAACAAAGCATCTATTGATACAACATCTATTTTAGCATTATAGTTGTAGGGCCAGCCTCAAGTCCGTTTAGACTAAGCTCGATTCAACCCCAGAAGAGTATCAAAGTTTTCCTTTTGATCGATGATGATGACAACGATTCTCTGTTCTTCGAATTAGTTTATGAAATTAAAGAATAATTACTTAACGATATGGTTTCTCTATTCTCCGAATTAGCCTATTTAATTGAATGGTTTTATTCAAAAGGGTTTGATTTAATTTCTTAATTTGAGCTCCCTTGATGTGGTACGGTAGAAGAATATTGGATTATTAATTTAATTATTTTACTTTGATATTTTAAAAGTTTTAATTATGGTATTAGATTATAATTAAGAGATTTTTAATTATGATAGTAGATTTCAATTATGAGAGTTTTTATTGTAGTAGTAGATTTTAATTAGGAAATTGTTTCCTTTTTAAAGTAGAACTTTTACTTAGTCATCAAGTATTGAGTTTTCTATTTAAGCATTGTAATGCTTTTGTGCGTATTTTTTTTTACCGATTCTTTGCAGAAATAGGTACTCTTATTCTTTTTTCCTACACCGTCCTATAATATAATGGTATCAGAGCCAAAATTCTTAATATCTTTTGATTGTTGGGCTTCGGCACAGAAACACACAGTGGAAATTAAAATTTTAAAGCAATTTTCGAAACCCTAAAACAGGATCTATGCGAAAAATCAATTAATTCAGAGGTTTAGAGATTATACCAGATATGAAAAAAAATGAGAATCTGAAACTGACTGCGCCTCGAATCTCCAACGCAATACAAACCGATTGCGCCTCTACGGTATCCACACGAACGCCGCACGAACCGTCGAACGATTCTGCAATAAGAAGGACTTGCGGTACTAGCCACCAAAAGGAATGGATTTTTTGAAACTGTTTTTCTCTCTAGTCTCTCTCTAAGAGCGGCTAGGGTTTTTCAATTATGATATATCCCTAAGTAGCTGCTATATATCATATATATAGTAGTTAAAAGGAATTAATCAAATCAAAACCTAATTTCATAAAATCCAAATTTATATATATATATATATATATTTCTTAATTAAGTCTTACTTAATTAATATACATATATACAAATTATCCTTTTAATTTAAATTTGTGATTTAAATACTATTAATCATATTAATATATTTAAATCCTTAAAATTTAAATTAATTCCCTTTTAAATAACGTTCTAAGTGTGTGACCCTATAGGTTATTATTACGGTGACAATAATTTTAAAATCATATTATAAAATTATAAACAGTGAGCGACATCTAGTAATGCATCACTGCTACCCAAGTAATAATAAGATCGATGATTCGATGCAACCTTTTCGTAACCAATGTTTCAATGTAATTTAATCCTTTTAACCTTAATATCCTAGATTAAACTCGAGTCATGGAATGTGTCATACTCTTCATAATTTAATCTGAGTTTTCTTGATTAATGAGTAGACTATATGAAACAAATCACTATTTGAGCATGGCCATGCATTTCATAGTCCTACTCAATCAAGAGGCCTATGAATATCACCCATAATATATAGAATGGTTAAATTCCATCTAGATCACTCATATTTCCCACACGATTAATGATGAACCTAATAATCACCTTTATAGTCCACCTTATTAAAGGAGACATTTGATGATATTAAAGTACATAAATTCTCGTGTAGTAATATAGCGATTTCAGGTCGGAGGACCATTACATCATTGTCACTATGAGAATTGCTAATGACACTTCGCATAATGCTCCATATAGAATTCTCATGGTGGGTCTGTCCAGTACATCGTTCTCTAACATGTACCTATGCATTGACTTAATATCTCATATATTTATGACCAATGAGATTTGGTCATCAGTCAATCGACATACTAGTCTCAATGCATCATTGTTGTCCCATCAACAATGATACTCGACTAGGGACATTTAAGAACACTGATACTAATGGTAATATATAATCTCATGTTCAAGTCACATACTTGAAACTATATATAATTTGTATCACTATTCTAAGGAATTTTATTATGTTAACAATTATATTATGCAGTAAATAAAACCATAATAAAATCATATATTTATTCAATCAAATATAATATCAAAACGTTAAGCAATTATATCAAATAATTGGCCTCTAGGGCATAAACTCTAACAGTCTCCCACTTGCACTAGAGCCAATCACTCATGTATCTAATATCCATGGAACTAGTGTGACCGTCGTGCTTCTGCTGCGACAAAGCCTTGGTTAGTGGATCTGCAACATTATCATCTGTTGGCACTCTTCCTATATGTACATCTCCTCTATCAATGATTTCACGGATGAGATGGTACCGCTTAAGTATATACTTGGATCGTTGGTGAGATCTGGGTTCCTTAACCTGTGCAATGGCTCCATTATTATCACAGTATAGAGCAACTGGATCAACAATGGTTGGAACAACACCAAGTTCAGTGATGAACTTTTTAATCCATACAGCTTCCTTGGCTGCACTAGAAGCAGCAATATACTCAACCTCTGTTGTAGAATCAGCTACTGTCTCTTGCTTCGAACTTTTCCAGCTAACAGCACCACCATTAAGGAAAAACACAAAACTTGACCGAGACTTATAGTCATCATTATTAGTCTAGAAACTAGTATCTGTGTAACCCTTTAATGCTAGTTCGTCTTCACCTCCATATACCAAGAATGAATCCTTAGTCCTTTTCAGGTACTTGAGGATATTCTTGACTGCTGTCCAGTGACCTTCACCTGGATTCGACTGATATCTGCTCGTCATGTTCAAAGCATACGAGACATCCGGACGAGTACATATCATTGCATACATGATAGATCCAATTGCCGAAGCATAAGGGATCTTTCTCATACGCTCCTCATCATCTTGTGATTTAGGACATTGGGCCTTAGAGATCTTTACACCATGAGTCACGGGTAAGTTTCCTCTTTTCGCCTCTTGCATGCTGAACCGTTTCAACACTTTATCAATATATGTACTTTGACTTAGGCCGAGCATTTTTCTTGATCTATCTCTATAGATCTTGATACCTAAAATGTAGGCAGCATCGCCCAAATCTTTCATGGAGAAATATTTTCCTAACCATGTTTTTACAGCCTGTAAGGAAGGAATGTCATTCCCAATAATTAATATGTCATCAACATATAATACTAGGAATACAATGTGACTCCCACTAACCTTCTTATATACACAAGGTTCATCTTCATTTTTAATAAAGCCAAATTCTTTGACTGCTTCATCAAATCGAAGATTCCAACTCCGAGAGGCTTGCTTCAATCCATAAATGGATCGCTGCAGCTTACATACCTTTCCAGCATCCTTTGGAGTGACAAAACCCTCAGGTTGTGTCATATACACATCCTCAAGGAGATTTCCGTTAAGGAAAGCAGTTTTGACATCCATCTGCCAGATTTCGTAATCATAAAAAGCTGCAATAGCAAGTAAGATCCTGATGGATTTAACCATTGCCACTGGAGAGAAGGTTTCATCATAGTCAACACCTTGAATTTGTTTGAAACCTTTTGCTACCAGTCGGCCTTTATAGGTTTGTACATTACCATCCATGTCAGTTTTCTTCTTGAAAACCCACTTGCACCCGATTGGTTTTACCCCTTCGGGTGGATCAACCAGAGTCCATACTTGGTTAGTATACATGGAGTCCATCTCTAATTTCATGCCTTCAAGCCATTTCTCAGAATCTGGTCCATTCATAGCTTCTTGGTAGGAAGCAGGCTCATCTTGATCTATGAGCATCACATCACTGTTTTGAGTCACAAGATATCCATAATATCTCTCAGGCTCTTGGCGTGTCCTACCAGATCTATGAATGACTTGTGTAATTTGAGCAGGTTCACTTTCCACAATTTCTTGTGGTTCCTGCTCATGTTCCAACTCAAGTTCAATGATATTTTGTGGTTCTCGAATTTCTCCGAGTTCTACTTTCCTCCCACTGTTTCCTTTAGAGACAAATTCTCTTTCTAGAAAAATACCAGTTCGAGCAACAACCACTTTGTTCTCAGAAGGTTTGTAGAAATAATACCCTTTTGTTTCCTTTGGGTATCCCACAAAATTACATTTGTCAGATTTGGGTCCGAGCTTGTCAGAATCCAGACGTTTTACGAACGCCTCACAACCCCAAATCTTCATGAACGACATACTAGGACATTTCCCAGTCCACATTTCATATGGTGTCATCTGAACCGTCTTTGTAGGAACACGGTTAAGTGTGAATGCAGCTGTCTCTAGGGCATGATCCCAGAAGCTTATTGGAAGATCTGCATGACTCATCATTGATCGTACCATGTCCAACAAGGTTCGATTCCTCCTCTCAAATACACCATTCCATTGCGGTGTAGGTGGAGTGAGCTGTGATATAATACCACACTCCTTTAGAAGGTCATCAAAGTCTCGGCTTAAGTATTCACCTTCTCGATCGGATCGAAGGGCTTTTATGCTTTTGCCAAATTGGTTTTGAACTTCATTCTTGAATTCCTTGAACTTTTCAAAGGATTCGGATTTGTGTCTCATAAGATACACATATCCATATCTACTAAAGTCGTCAGTAAATGTAATGAAGTAATAAAACCTACCTCTTACTAACGAACTCATGGGTCCACATACATCACTATGTATAAGTCCCAATACATCGCTAACCCGTTCACTGTGTCTAGTGAAAGGGGCTTTAGTCATCTTGCCTAATAAAAAAGACTCGCATTTCTCATATGATTCAAAATCAAATGAATCCAAGAACCCATCTTTATGGAGTTTGGATATGCATTTCTCATTTATATGGCCTAAATGACAGTGCCAGAGATATGTCGGATTTGAATCATTTGATTTAAATCGTTTTGTATTTATGTTATAGATAGGCATTTCTAAATCAAGAATATAGAGACCGTTAAACAATTGTACAACACCATAAAAAATATCATTTAAGTAAAACAAACAACGATTGTTCTTTATTATAAATGAAAAACCTTTCTTGTCCAACCAAGAAACAAAAATAATGTTTTTGCTTATAGCAGACCAAAATAACAATCTTCTAATTCTAAAACTAGCCAAGTGGGCAAAGATAAATGATAAGTTCATACGGCCAGTGCAACAACTTTTGCTCTATTTCCAACTCGTAGGTCAACCTTTCCTTTCGCCAAAGTTCTACTCCTTCGGAGTCCCTGCACATTAACACAAATGTGAGAACCACATTCAGTATCCAATACCCATGATGTAGAAGTAGACAAGTTGACTTCTATAACATATATACCTGAATCAGAAGTCGTACTTCCTTTTCTTTTCTTCACTTCTTCCAGATAAGCATGACAGTTCCTTTTCCAGTGTCCAGATTTTCCACAGAAGTGACATTCACCTTCTTTAGCCACCCCACCTTTAGGTTTTAAAGCCTGTTTGGTTTTGGAATTGGGTTTGGCAAAAGATTTAGATCCTATCTTCTTCTTGCCTTTCTAATTTCCCTTAGCATTCCCCTTTTGCACCATCATTATGGGAGCGGGTCCTGCCTTTTTTATGTTGTTCTCGGTAGTTCTTAACATGCTCAACAACTCAATAAGGGGGTTCTCAATTTCATTCATAAGATAGTTCATAACAAATTGAGAGTAGCTGTTGTTCAAAGATTGAAAAACATGGTCAGTTTGGGCTTCCAGAGTGATTGGAAAACCCAACCTATCAAGGTACTCAATATACCCAATCATTTTCAGCACATGTGGACCAACTGGATCATGTTCACCCATTTTGCAGTGATACAATGCCTTGCTTGTATCATACCTCTCCTGTCAAACATGCCCTTCAAACAATTTCTTGAGATGCTCGATCATCTCATAAGCATCCATCAACTCATGTTGCTTCTGAAGCTCAGCGTTCATGGTTGCTAGCATGACACAACTCACATCCAGAGCATCATCTTGATGCTTCTTGTAAGCATTGTGCTCCGCACGTGGTGCAGTGACAGCTGGTGTTGCAGGAATGGGCCCATCAAGGACATATAGCTTACGCTCTTGTTTGAGGACAATTCTCAAGTTCCTATGCCAGTCAAGGAAATTAATTCCACTTAGCTTGTCCTTTTCAAGGACTAATCGTAATGAAAGACTATTTGTGTTGTTGTTGTTTGCCATTTGATATCTACAATTTATAAGTGCAAAAATAATAAGTCAAATTACAGAGTTGATATTATATAATTGATAATAGTACATTCAAAATATACCTCCCACTATTTTATTCAAATTAATACCTCACCATTAATTCGGAAAGCATTTTCTATCAAATCTTTCTAGTGAGCCAAGATCCATATTTCATTATGCCTTAAGTTAGCTTTGGCTATTCTCTCAAAACATAATTATTTAGGTAGACAACCCTTTGTCAATTATATCATATATAACTCCTGGATAGTTTGGTAAACAACATTTATTTCTAGTCCATCTAATGGTACCAACCAAACTCTATGCCTCTAAGTCCATAATCCTATTGAGATAACTTAGTTAAGTCGGGCCCAATGATTTTAATAGTTTGGGTATCACAATTATCCTATCGCATCTTACCTAGATAAATAGGGTACTTTGCTTTGGCAAACCTACATCTATTGATCAAGGTCTTGATGAGTGTTATTCATTGGAAGGCATCTGATTTAGACTTAATAATTTAATGAGGGATTTTATTAATTTAGATCTCACCAATTTTAATCTTATTAAGCATGCACATTATTAATCATATCATATCGCATACAAGCATAAATAAAGTACAAAATTAAATGTGTCATAGTTATGGCCCAATCCACTGTCAATCTTTTCAAGCTAATGAAAGATTGAAGGTCAATCTAAGGTGGTAAAAGATCTTAAAATAAATAGCTTTCTTGGATATTCCTCTAGCATGCGCCTCCTCTCCATCATCATCTTTCCATTGTGTTCTCCATCTTGACATCTTCATCAATTACAGATTATTACATGACATAAAGAAACCTCGAGTTACATTCGAGGGGATTTAGATGAGAAGAGAATATTACATTAGAATTTCTAGAAAGGCACGACATGCAAGCCGTATTTCAAAACCAAAAACCACTAACCTATGGGTCAAAAGGCCATAACTGTGCACCATGCATATCACAATAAGCACATAACAATTTATAGATAATTAAAGAAAACTATATATAAAATATAGGGGACATGACCATCGTGCACTACGATCGGGGGGGGGGGGGGTCCAAGGGGGGGTCTCCCCCCTGGCGGTGGTCCGGCTGATCGATCAGCCGGCGGGTGGTCTCGCTGACCGGTTAGCGAGCGGGGTCGGGGGCAGCGCCCCTGGAAAAAAAATTTCGAACTACATTCTGTATTGCAGAATTTTTCCATACGAATCTCTGAAATAGTTTCAGAATCATTCATTTTAATCCACCAAAACACCCATAATAACAAATCATATATGTCCAGTTTCGATTTAATCATATTAAAACGAATAACAGTACACCCAGAATTTATCATATATTTCCAGTTTCGATTAATCATATTAAAACGATTCTTCATGCTTCTAATCCGATTAGAATAGTTATATTGTTATTCCACCGATTAAAGATACGATTAACAGTATCATCATATATATTACCAGAATACACAGACAATGGAATATCACATATTCAATTTTATATCGGTAAACATGCATCATCATATATCATATATATCGAATACAATTAAAACACGTAATCTGAATTAATCTTTTCGCAAGTAGCTCTGATACCACTGTTGGGCTTCGGCATAAAAACGCACAGCGGAAATTAAAATTTTAAAGCAATTTCTGAAACCCTAAAACAGGATCCATGCGAAAAATTAATTAATTCAGAGGTTTAGAGATTATACCAGATATGGAAAAAAAGAGAATCTGAAACCGACTGCGCCTCGAATCTCCAATGCAATACAAACCGATTGCGCCTCTACGGTATCCACACGAACGCCGCACGAACCGTCGAACGATTCTGCAATAAGGACTTGCGGTACTAGCCACCAAAAGGAATGGATTTTCTGAAACTGTTTTTCTCTCTAGTCTCTCTCTAAGAGCGGCTAGGGTTTTTCAATTATGATATATCCCTAAGTAGCTGCTATATATCATATATATAGTAGTTAAAAGGAATTAATCAAATCAAAACCTAATTTCATAAAATCCGAATATATATATATATATATATATATATATATATATTTCTTAATTATGTCTTACTTAATTAATATACATATATACAAATTATCCTTTTAATTTAAATTTGTGATTTAAATACTATTAATCATATTAATATATTTAAATCCTTAAAATTTAAATTAATTCCCTTTTAAATAACGTTCTAAGTGTGTGACCCTATATGTTATTATTACGGTGACAATAATTTGAAAATCATATTATAAAATTATAAACAGTGAGCTACATCTAGTAATGCATCACTGCTACCCAAGTAATAATAAGATCGATGATTCGATGCAACCTTTTCGTGACCAATGTTTCAATGTAATTTAATCCTTTTAACCTTAATATCCTAGATTAAACTCGAGTCATGGAATGTGTCATACTCTTCATAATTTAATCTGAGTTTTCTTGATCAATGAGTAGACTATATGAAACAAATTACTATTTGAGCATGGCCATGCATTTCATAGTCCTACTCAATCAAGAGGCCTATGGATATCACCCATAATATATAGGATAGATAAATTCCATCTAGATCACTCATATTTCTCACACGATTAATGATGAACCCAATAATCACCTTTATAGTCCACCCTATTAAAGGTGACATTTGATGATATCAAAGTACATAAATTCTCGTGTAGTAATATAGCGATTTCAGGTCGGAGGACCATTACATCATTGTCACTATGAGAATTGCTAATGACACTTCGCATAATGCTCCATATAGAATTCTCATGGTGGGTCTGTCCAGTACATCGTTCTCTAACATGTACCTATGCATTGACTTAATATCTCATATATTTACGACCAATGAGATTTGGTCATCAGTCAATCCACATACTAGTCTCAATGCATCATTGTTGTCCCATCAAAAATGATACTCGACTAGGGACATTTAAGAACACTGATACTAATGGTAATATATAATCTCATGTTCAAGTCACATACTTGAAACTATATATAATTTGTATCACTATTCTAAGGAATTTTATTATGTTAACAATTATATTATGCAGTAAATAAAACCATAATAAAATCATATATTTATTCAATCAAATATAATATCAAAACGTTAAGCAATTATATCAAATAATTGGCCTCTAGGGCATAAACTCTAACATTGATTTCATCCAATTCTTTTCTACCATAATTAATTTTTCGGCTTTCATCAATTGTCGAAGTTTGCTAGAGAATCGACACCAGTATTAGAGACAACAACGTAGTTTCAGACTTATCCCAAAATTGATTTTTTTTAAAAAATATCGCTACAGTGCCATTACTGTTTGGTACCCTCGAGTTTTTAAAATTCTCAACTTAAACCCCAAAGTTTCTGAAACTTCCAATTTGACCCTCAAAGTTTCTAAAAATTTCAATTCAGCCCCTAAAGTTTTTGAAATTTTATTTCAGCCCCTAATGTAACACCCCTTTCCGAAATAGAAAGAGAGGTTACCCAAAACACAACAAAACTGATGAAATTTTAATAATGCTCTAAGCCACAAAAGAATAATCTAAATATCTCATAAATAACACAAGTCAAACCATAATAAATGCCACACTGGCTCAAACCATAATCTAAGATAATTATTACAATTTCGAACAAACTAATGTATCACAATCTAAACAGAATATATCTAAACATTTGGATAAAAGAGAGCTCTCGTCACACTTGCCATTGATCCCCCAGATTACCCGTCGGAAGAGAAACACAACATGAGCCAAATGCCTAGTACGGATATAGAATAAAATAATAATGAAACAAAATAACTAACTCAATTAAATGAACTAAAATGAACCAAAACAAATAAAACAAACACAACGAAATAATAGGCTGAATCAAATGGCTGAGTGTTATTTCATACCGAGCTCAAAACAAAACAGAAATATACCTTGCAACACAAGCAAGTCAAATAATGCCACATAGGCAAGTTAGACAGATTAGACCGCGAATCCAAATGTATGTAAAATCGGAAGGCTTGTTTGGCACAAATATCACCAATCCGCAGAACAAAATAGAAAACTATCGTCGACCCCTTCGCCTCCTACAACAAAACACCAAATGATCAACTCCCACCAGAGCACAGAACGGAGAAGCCGTGGACTGATCACACCGCCACGAAAGGTGTCATGTCTCGGTGTCAAGAGGACATGCCTATGGCACCCCCACATATGGTTATAGCTTAGTTATACTCTACAATATATTCTATCAAAAATACCATGTCACAACACATGCGACATAATACCAATAAAAGGGTTCTATCTGTACACGTTGAACCAAATCGAATCATAATCATAATGTCTCAAAAAGAAAGTAACAACATGTACCGCTCTACAATTATCAAAAATAAATACTAGACATTAGGTTCAAAGAGTACAAATACGAGTCCTATGTATCATCTCCAAAATGAAATTATTATATGAATTTCACAAGAAATAATTATGTGAAATAATAACGAAACTTGAAACAAGGAACAAAATAAACAATCAAATTTAACACGAGTATCGCTAAAAGAGTACGAAATTCGTACCTGGATCAAGTAATGTAATACCCGAAATTATATTCCAAATGTAACTCTTTAAATTCCCTCCATTTGAACTAATTACACAAATTAACAAAATAAATTAATAAACTATGCGTTAAATTACTAATTACAAATTTACTTTTCCCGAAGCTCGTATTATTATTATTATTATTATTATTATTATTATTATTATTATTATTATACACATTTTTAAACTTTTAAACTAACAGATCACTTATATTATTACTTATGACGCACTGCAGTAATATATATATATATATATATATATATATATATATATATCCCCGAAAGGGAATCCAAATAACAACAATAATAAAGTTTGGTGGAAGAATATTAAATCTCAAATAGGTACTCGGGATTTAAAGTTCAAACTATTTCTTTAATTCTACTGCTCCGTTCATTCATAGATATTTTTACATATCTTACATGACAAAGATAAATAATTCAAACAGTTCATACACATAGCCTATATGAATGGAAATAATAATAATAATAATAATAATAATAATAATAATAATAATAATAATAATAATAATAAAAGGTTTAATTTTCTTACCTCTTATCTGTAGCAGGACTGGACTTGTAAATCTCTTTTCTCTTCTATTTTTGCTGTCATCGCTCCTATTTTGATCTCTTCCCTCAATTAGTATAATGAAATAAAATTAGGGCTAGCTATCGATTAACTAAGAGGGTCTTGCCCTAATTAACTTCTAATTAGATTAAATTAATATTAAGGCCCAAATATTTTACCAAATTAAATTATTCATTACTTATTAATTTTGATTTGCTCACACAGATTAAATGACTAGTTGACCTAACTAAAAGAAAAGGTCTAATTAATATATTTAAAATATGAAATTAAATGTCATCTATTTATTTATTTTTATAAATGTTTTTGGGTATTACATTACATCCCCCTTAAAAAGGATTGTTTTCCTCCTCATAATCCGCTCTTGATGATCCAAAATCGCCTCAGCTTGCTCCTCACAAGTAAGATCCTCGCGAATTTTATCAAACGGATATTGCACCACATGCAATGGATGATATTGATAACTCTTTAATACCGACACATTGAACACATTATGTACATGAGCTAGCTGTGGAGGCAAAGCTAACCGATATGCATCATCATTAACCCTCTCCAAAATCTCAAATGGACCAATATAACGCGGACTAAGTTTCCCTTTCAACCCAAATCGTCGAATGCCCTTCCAAAGAAAAACTTTTAAAAACACTTGTTCACCAGGTTCAAACTTTAAAGTCCTTCTATACTTATCAGCATAACTCTTCTGTCGTGATCGAGCCGACTTCAACTTCTACTTAGTCACCGCTACCTTCTCTGTAGCGACTTGAACAAACTTTGGCCTTTCTATGACCCTCTCTCCAACTTCATCCCCACAAGTTGGTGCCCGACATTTCCAACCATACAACAACTCAAACGGAGCCATCCCAATACTTGCATACCAGCTGTTGTTATAAGCAAACTCCACTAGGAGCAAGTAATAATCCCAATTACCCGACCGCTCAAGTGCACAAGATCTCATCATGTCCTCCAATGTCTGAGTAGTCCGTTTGGATTGCCCATCCATTTACGGATGGAAAGAAGTACTGAAGTTGAGCTGAGTACCCCAAGCTCGTTGAAACCCTTTCTAAAACCGTGAAGTGAACCATGAGTCCCGATCTGAAATAATAGATACAGGAGTACCATGAAGTCTAACAATCTCTTGCTAAAAAATATGTGCCAACCTATCCACCGAATAACCCTTATGGATAGCCAAAAAGTGTGCCGATTTGGTCAACCGGTTCACCACTACCCAAATGACATCATTCTTCTTGAAAGTCTTCGGCAAACACGTCACAAAATCTATCGTGATATCCTCCCAGTTCCACATTGGAATGTTTAACTATTAAAGCAAACCACTAGCTCGTTGAGAATTTGCCCAAATATTCAGCCACGTCTCGCTTCATGTCATTCCACCAAATTTTTTTCTCCAAATCTCTATACATCTTTGTATAACCTGGATGAATAAAAAATGGCAAACTATGGGCCTCCGCCAACACAGCCTCCCAAATGATTGGATCTGACATTACACACAACCGCTCACCCAACCAAATCACATCGTGGTCATCAATACAAAACTCGGGTCGCTTGCCCTCCTCCAGATTCTGCGTCATACCCCATAATTCTCCATCTTTCTTTTGAGCTTCTTTAACTCGCAAGATAAGAGAGGGTTCCACTCTCATACATGCAAAATGCCCATCAAAACCTTGCATATACAACTCTAACTCTAGCCGCCCCATATCTGAAATAAGCCGAGGTTGTGTAATAAGGGCAACTACTGTAACGCCCCGAGAAAATCGGATTTTTGAGAATTAAATTTTTATTTTTATTAAATGAATTTAATCAATTATTTATGGAGCAAGCTAATCGAATGTCATTCTCTGGCCTAGAAATGTCAAAACATCGTAGGATTTTGGCTACGTGGTAGAATTAAAGTGTTTGAATTTCCAATACGAAAATAAAAGCTTTCCGAGAAATTTTCCGAAAAACAATATACACGCATTTCTGCTCGGGAATTATTTTTGAACTTCCGAGAAATACGTAACGATAGAATATTGATGTGAGATGGAATATCCAATAATATTTTAGTTATGGAAAATGTAATATTTTGCTTGTGGACTTAAAACCTAACGTTTAGGAAATGTGACTTTCGAGAAGGAAATGTAATGTGATTAATTAATTAAGCGATGATTGTATAATACGTAGGTATTGTACCAGGTAGAGAATACGAGTATAATACGAGGTATTATACGAGTACGTATGAATGATGGTATATCGTATATGTTGAATAAATATACGAGGGGAATACGAGAATTATACGTATAATATATGTTATAAGGCTTTAAGCCAAAAGAAATGTATTGAATATTTGAGTTATGTAAGAAATTGTAAAGTCCAATAAGATATTGATAAGCCCAAGTGGTTGATTAACGAGAAGCCCAAAGTAACTTAATGCAAGCCTAAAGAATTATTAATGCAAGCCTAAATGATTAAGCTAAGATTAATTAAGATAAGGCCCAAGGTAAATATCCAATGGGTTAGGGGATGGTTTAAACCAATGGGGCAACCCATGGATAATCCAAGGTGATGAACAAGTAAACGTAGAGGCTAAGTTAGTGTGGCGATAACACAAAGTGGTTATAAGGGATGACAAAGTAAACTTAAGGGCTAAGTGTTGTGGGGAGCAAGTAGACTTAATGATTAAGTGTGATAGCCGAGTATATGTGGTGAGCAAGCAAATAATGTGGGGAGCAAGTTTACATAATGCCTAGGTAATGAATAGTAAGGAGGTGGATGGATTAAAGACTAAACTACCCTAACTTAGGATTTCCTATAAATAACAAGCTTTGTAATTCATTTGTGGGTGGTTATATTTTCATCCAACTTAAGGTTGAGAGCTTATTTGGTTGAGAAAATAAGCACTTATAAAGTTAGACTTTCTTTGTTAGTTTTTCCACCAATAGCTTATAGTTTATTGGTTAGAGAGAATAAGTGAGAATAAGCTAGCAAGTTAACCTTTGAAGTTCAAGAATCAAGAAGGAGATTAAGGATTAAGCAAGATATCATCAAAGAGTAAGTGTTCTTGAACCATGTTTCTCTTTCTCTTCCATTGTTAGAGAAGGGGGTATTGGTAGAACAAGCATGGTAAGAAGAGGTTGGAATAATGAATCAAAGGGCTTAAATCTTAATAAGCCGGATAAGTCATAAATAAGAAATTCATTTGTAAATAAGTTATGAACTTATAATGGAAGTATAGAAACTTGTTATAACTTGTAACATGTTTACCTTAATAGAACTAGTATGATAAGAAGATGTAAGAATAATGATTAAAGGACTTAACCTATGAATAAGTCATAAGCAATGAAATTAAGTATGTTATACTTTAATAAGTAGTTTATAAGTTTATGAGTTTTGAACTTATTAAGAACAATTAATAACTTATCATGGATATAAGTTAGCGAAGCATGTATGTTAAGATGATAGTATAATGGATTGAATCCAAGTGAAATGGTTTAAAAATCTCAAGTAACGAAGTTTCGCCGGAATGCACACGATTAGACGACGATCGTCGAATTCGTGAAATTCTCGGAATGGAAGTCGAATTTTGATATTGAGCTTGGAAACATTGGTTTTCAATGGAGGCAAGTCGTATTTGTCATTATAGAGTTGCGGACTTGAAAATGGCCGAATTCCGACATAGAACGAAGAAACGAGCGTTGAACGTACACGAACGTTTTCCATTTTCGTTGAAAATGGACTAATAGGTGAATTTTTAGCAAACGAAGTTGAATAGATAAAATTCTTGCATGAACACGTAGAGTACGTAATTTATGAATCGTAGGCTTTTGAATGAGCCAATTCGGACTTATAACGAAGAAATTATGCGTCCGAGAAGTTCACAAAATTTCAAAACTGAAATTATTTTTTGGTGCACAGAGTTGGTGTCGCGGCGCCAACCCTAGGCAAAATGACCCGCGCTGCGGTGCGGAACAATAACCGAGCACACTACAAGAGTTCGCCCCAGCGCAACCAGTAACACAGAGACTTGCGACGCGGCGCTGAGTCCGAATTTTGAGCGATATGTGGTGATGCCGCAGCGCCACATCAAGTGTAATAGTCGGCGCTGCAGCGCCAGCCTTAAAACTTAGACAATGAAGAATGGTTACAAGTGGAACATGAAGGGAAATTGTTTTGTAACAAACAAAGGGACTTAATAAAATATTATTAAGTCATGATTAAAACTCAAGTATGATTACTTAGGGTTAAAGAAAGTCAATTGAAGATGAACGTGAACGATATGCAATAAGTATACTTAACCAATGACGATCGAGTTTCGGATGATAACATAAGGACGTTAGTAAGCCATGAGGAAGGATAATTAACTTGAACCGAGTTGTACTAATAAAATAACTTCACTTAAGTTATGGAAGAGACAGAAGTCGGTAAGAATGATGTAAAGAATGACGGAAAGCCGGAACCAATAATAACAAATCTAATACGGGATTAGATTGAGAAGTAAGGTAAGATTCTTTAGAAACTATGTATGTTCATTCATGACCTAATGTGGTATATTATGTGATTATGTATTGTAGAGATTGTAAAGACTCAAAGGAAACGTAATTATAAAGTAGCAGACGCTGAATGAAAGTTTTTCTTAAACGCTTATCTAACCTTCGTGTTAGCCAGGTTTTTAAATGATTCAAATTATGAGATGCATGTATGGTTTCAAAGAAAGAGTCGATGCAAGTTTTAGCTCGGCTAGACTAATCGTGATAGATTGATTGAACTGTTTACAAGTCTTTCAATATAGAATTGCTAACGCTATCCTACGCCAACTATTTGGTACGGATTCAAGGTAAGCCTGAATATGAATAAACAAATGTATTTTCATCGAGTATTCGATGGGCACGTGAGGTTGCCACAACTTAAACGTACACACGTTTAATGGATGTAGTGTTGATCAACATAGGGTACTATAGGCTGATCACCTAGATGTACTCGTAAGCAATGCCGGACTTACGGACTTAGTGCCGGGTTGTCTTTTTCAAAGAAACTATAAGACGTTCACGTCTTGAACCATAATTAATGAATTGAGGAATATTATTATTGTAAAATGTTTTGAAGGAAAAAGGAAAGATATTTTGAAGTATTGATAGTACTCCGTAACTATCATCCAGTTATTGAAGATATACGATTCCTATATTTCAAGCATGCTTTTAAAAATGAAATTATTATACTTGCTGAGCGTGTTATGCTCACACTTCCTTGAACCATATGATTGCAGCTTAGACGATATGACCAAAGGATTCGACAAGGATGAAGTGAAGGCTAAAGTGAACTTGTAGCGTACCAATGTAATAGTATAGGTTTGTAATGACAATATTTGATATTATGACAAGAACAAATGTAACGGTTATAAAGAACCTGGGGAATGGTAGTATTGTTTTGGAATATATATAAGACAAATTCGTTCCTTTGAGGCTTTTTCAATTGAATGTTTGTGTGAACTATAGCACCGTGGAGCACCATCTGCCGGGTTGAAAGAGACCCGAATTTGGGGGCGTCACAGCTACACTCCCTAAACTTTGGCTAAGAGCATCTGCAACCACATTTTCCTTCCCCGGGTGATACTAAATTCTCGCATCATAATCTTTTAGAAACTCCAACCAACGCCTTTGTCTCATGTTAAGCTCCTTTTGAGTGAAAATGTATTTAAGACTTTTGTGATAGATGAAGATATCACAAGTCTCACCATACAACTAATGTCTCCAAAATTTTAGGGCAAATATCACCGTTGTCAACTCCAAATCATGAGTGGGGTAGTTCACCTCGTAAGGTTTAAGTTGCCTAGAAGAATAAGCAATCACCTTCCCATGTTGCATTAAAACACACCCCAAGCCCTTATTTGAAGCATCACTATAAATATGATAACCTTCTGTTCCCGACGACAATGTAAGTATAGGAGCTGTCACAAGGCGTTTCTTCAATTCCTCAAAACTGTTCTCACATTCCTTATTCCGAACAAACTTCGTGCCCTTTCTCATCAACTGAGTCAATGGTAAGGCAAGCAAGGAAAACCCATCCATAAATCGCCTATAATACCCTGCCAAACCCAAGAAACTTCTAATCTCTATCACCGTAGTAGGTCTCAGTCATTTAGTGATAGCTTCAACCTTCGAAGGATCCACCTTAATGCCTTCAGAAGAAACAATGTAGCCCAAAAATACAACCCGCTCCAACTAGAACTCGCATTTAGAGAATTTAGCATATAATTTCTCTTTCTGCAAAATACCCAACATTGTGCGAAAATGCTCCTCATGAGTTGTGTTTTAAACAAACACATTTGCCTTGATCCAAAGGCTGATAGTCAATCTGATTTATGGTCGAATGGTGAGGATGTTTGATCCGTGTGCTTCTTTTGTGATTGGCCCAGATCAATTTGCACAAATTAACTTGATGATAACCGTTAGATAAGATTTAATGGTCCAGATTTAAAAAATTATATATATATATATATATATATATATATATATATATATATATATACAAATGTTTACAATAAATAATTATAATATACATATAATATTTATAATAATATTTTTACAAAAAAAATATTTATAAATATAAATTAATAAATGTTTATTTATAACAAAAATAAATATTAATGTGTATAATATATTGATAATAATATTTTTACATAAAATATGTTATAAATATATAAATTTAAAATAATTAATAAAATACAAAAAAATGCATATAAAAGTGATGCAGTTAATAACATATTATAATATTTTAATGAAACATAAACACATTATTATGCAGAGAATACTTAATGAATATTAAGGAATAATTTTCATTAATAAAAATAAAGACATATAATTATAATAAAATATCTAACATTCCTAAATCCATACGTAATTTACAAAATCTTTCTGAACTCAAAGGTTTAGTAAATATATCTGCAATATTTAAATTTGTATCAATGTGTTCTAATTTAATAATACCGTTATTAACATGATCACGTAAGAAATGATGTCTAACATCTATATGTTTAGATCTAGCATGTAATACATTATTTTTACTTAAATTAATTGCACTTGTAACACCCCCAAATCCCGGTACTTCATTACCTCAAGATTTGATGTTCACGTAATCAAAACATTCATATCTAACTACCCAATCATAATAAATTGAATAATAAAAACCTGTCCATACATGATTGCTTTAATAAAAACATTATCTCCCAGGTTCTCTAACCTTTAATACAATCATTCAAGTGCAAAAATAAAATTATTACATCACATCATTATTAAAAGTCTATCATCATAACGATTTAAGATAAATTACAAGTCTTCATAACTTGTACATTTTTCTCTTTCCTTTGCTAGTTGTAGGTTTATCTACCTTCTCAACCATAGCTGCAATAAATGTATAAATATGCAAGAGTGAGCAAATAAAGCTCACTTGAAATAAGAATAAATATCTTTACATCATTTGCCAAATAATAGGCTCAATAGAACTGAATGATATATTCTATTATCATTTCAACATTTGCCAATTCATAGGCTCAATAGAACTAAATGATTTGTTCTATTAACATTCTTAAATATACCATTGAGGGTCAAATGACCATGAACCATGTCCACAATTATAAGTAATCTTTCAACTTTAACTTTAACAGTCGTATGACTATAAGGACTACACGTACTTAGGGGGATCAATCCTTCGTACAATGTATTGTGCACAACCATTTCAATGCTAAGCGTAAACCCCTAAACATAGGGTTGTTCATCTCAGTATTTAGAGTACAAGTCCACACCAAACAAAGTTTGGTTTGGATAAGCTTTCAAGGGTAATTGAAGTTTAATGATCATAAACTAGGGAACTAGTTGAATCAACAATGTTTGATAATACAATAGTTGTTTGATAACAACATAACTTAGAACATTTGAGAATCATAAATGATCTGATTCTACATATCAACTCATGCTTAAAATAACTATAGAGCATAAGCATTCAATAAAATGAATAAAATGGTTAACCTTTGCTTGAACAGTAAAATAAGCTAAGGTTCGAGTCTTATAACATTAGAATGATATTCCTGAACATACATTTAACTGATAGCAAGCTGGAAACTAAAATCTTGCCCAAAAATGTATTAACTCATGCAAGGAATTTAAAAAGTTCAATAATTGAAACGAGAGTTCAAAAACTACGATCATTATACAATAATAGAACTTAAGAAACTTGCTTAATTGTAAACAAGTTAGAATGAATCAATATAATAATAGAACTAACTCAATGAAAATGTAGAGTTAGAAAACTTGCATCGAGCGTAAGCTATAAAGTTAAACTCACGATCACATACACATAATTTTAGAACCACAATACCTATTAGACATGCTAACATATCATAACATGTTCATTACCATTCACATTTCAGAATATCTTAAGTGTTTTACTTCGCAACACTTGTCTAACTTCATTATGTATACTAAATTACCATATAACGCATTCTTGATTTACTAATCATTTTTATAATTTTGAATTCATAATCCACATAACATGACTCTATTTAACCTTGTTGTTACATGATTCTGACATTCCATAACCTTAAGCTAAGCTACAACGAACAACCAAAGTCTGCAGAATAAACAGACTTCAGTGTCTGAAAATGGCCACTCGTGCGGCCGCACGAGTTTTTATATTGGGATGCCGCGCGCCCGCGTGACAACTATGCGCCCACGCCTAAGCGTTGCGCGCCCGCGTGACTTACGTTACCCAGTTTTGCAGAACAGAGCCACATAACTTTTCTTAAGCCAACTAACACGAATTTCACCCATCAAACAATGATATTAACACGTAAAATAAATATACCACTATCATAGACATGATTGATAACCTATACAACCACTTAGCATAATTTAAAAACCACTAAAACTATTTTAATTTCTTAATTTTCATGTTTTTCATATAAAACTCCATTTTTGATATTCATCCCAAAAATCATCACTGTGAATTGAATACATGTCCAAATCATCTCATTCAAATTACATTATGTTCGTATGTCAACAATCTAGCATAAACAAAACTCAACTTACATTTTAGCATGCAATTTGACCCTCAAAATTGATACCTACACAGCCACACATGAAAACATAAACACCAACAAAAATTTTCTACTATTAACTGTAATTAGCATGAATTTCTCGTTTAAGACACAATCTCCAGTTATCATATACTCATATAATCACAAGTAATCCCATAATATAGCAACAATTCAACAATTTGAAATTCATAGATTATATAAAAGTTGTCGTAACCCTCATAAACACACACACACACACACACACACACACACACACACACACACACACACACACACACACACACACACACACATATATATATATATATATATATATATATATATATATATATATATATATATATATATATATATAGGAGCTGGATCAGGTCCGGACTCCTGGACCGGACTAAAATTCGGACTTTTTTTTAAAAAAAACAACTTAAAAAAAATAAAAATTATGGAATTGAAATTTTTTCATAATACAGTGTTTTGGGTGTGATTTGGGTACGTATAACAAAACATGTAGTACAGTCTGTGCAGACTGTACCACCATTTTTTGGTATAGGTATTCAAAACATGCCCAAAACATTGTATTATTGAAAAATATCAGTTCCATAAAATATTAAATATTTTTTTAGTTGTTTAAAAAAACAAAAAAAAATTGGGGTCCGTTTTTGATTAGGTCTGGGAGTCCGGACCTGATCCGTGTTGTATATATATATATATATATATACATATATAACACTAATGTTGTGTAAAATACCTTGAATTTGCTTGCAATCCTTGTTAACTCACTAGAATTTATCGTGAAGATTCTTAAGCTTTCTTTCAGTTTCTCTCAGCTCTCAATTCTCTGAACTCTCAGACTTAGCCAAGTGCATAAAGAAAAACTGATACGGCCAAGCATAAGAACAAAACTGCTACTTCTTAATATACATACTAATTGTAATATCAGTTAATAGTAAACATAAATATTATTAATATATTATATTTATTATTTTATTTATTTTGTTTATTTTATTTTATTTTAAAAATTAGAAATATCAAAAGCCATAAGGCTTGTTTGGCAAAAACCCTTTAATTTTAAAGAATTAAAATACTTAAGCTTTGTTTGACAAAAAACTAAATTAAACCCTTTTCAATTTATTTACATAAACACTTTAGTTTATAAACTATAATCACATATTATTTTCATATCCAACACTAACCCATTACATTAATCACATACTATATTTTAATTAAATATAGCCTTTTAGCAAATATCACCAAATTATAATTTTCATTATAACTTTATTTAAGAATTTAACATACCTTCTAAATTATTAAATCAACACAACAACATAACACCTCATACAAACCTCTAAATTATAAATTAATTTAATTTAGAAATTTATCTAATAAATTTAGATTCATAAATATTTACTAACAACCATCACATCAAATAAATATTTATACCATCAATTCAATAATAGACACGTTAAATAAATATTTATTTTACTCAATAAATATTTAAATTACAATTTAAAATTTCTGATCGTTACATCATTCTCTACTTACAAGGATTCTGTCCTCAGAATCACAATTCGAACAATCAAATCGTCACATTCTTCCCTACTTACAAAGATTATGTCCCCAGAATCGAAGACATAGATTAAACAAATAGCTCAGGGTAATTTTTTATCCTTTCAACTTCGAGTTCTCATGTTGCCTCTTCGATATTGTGGTTTCTCCATAGCACCTTCACAGAAGGTATCACTTTATTTATGAGCACCCGTTCTTTCCTGTCGACTATCTGGATAGGAACTTCATCATAAGACAAATCTTTATCGAATTGCAATGGTTCGTACTTGATCACGTGCTTGTAATCGGGAGGTAGAGCTACTTCATCATAAACACTTTATACCGTTGTAACACCGAAATATGAAAAGCATTATGAATGTTTTCCAATTCAGGAGGTAGAGCTACCTCATAAGCCACTTCCCCCACTCTTCATAGTATTTCAAACGGTCTAATAAATCTTGGGCTGAGCTTTCTTTTCTTGCCAAAATGAATTTTCCCCTTCCAAGGAAAAACTTCTAGGAAAACGAAATTTCCTACTTCAAATTCGTGATTCTGCCTATGTTGATCGGCATACTTTTTCTGTCTATCTTGAGCTGCTACCAATCTTGTCCTGATGAGTTTTACAACTTCAGCAATTTATTGTACCAGTTCTGGTCCTAACAGTTGGCGTTCACCAACTTCATCCCAACACAGTGGAGTTCTGCACTTTCTGCCGTACAATACCTCGTAAGGTGGCATACCGATGCTCGCGTGGTAACTGTTATTGTAAGAAAATTCTACCAACGATAAATGTTCATCCCAGCTTCCTTTGAAATCCATGATGCATGCTCTCAGCATATCTTCCAACGTTTGGATAGTTCGTTTGCTTTGCCTGTCGGTTTGCAAATGGTATGCCGTACTCATTCACAACTATGTTCCCATACATTCTTGTAGTCTCTTCTAGAAGTTGGATGTGAATCTTGGATCTCTATCTGACACAATTGACACTGGAATTCCATGTCTTGATACAATCTCTTTAACGTACAATTTTGCTAGATGATCAAGTTTAAATCTAATATTTTTTGGCAAAAAGTGTACAGATTTTGTTAGTCTGTCCACTATCACCCATATCGCATCGTATCCTTTTTAAGTCGTTGGAAGTCCTACCACAAAATCCATTGTGATATGCTTCCATTTCTATTATGGTATTTCCAACGGTTGAAGTAACTCGCTTGGTCGTTGATGTTCAACTTTCACCTTCTGACACGTCAAGCATTTTGCAACGCATTCTGCAACGTCTCTTTTCATATTCGGCCACCAAAAATGTCACCACAAATCTTGATACATCTTTGTACTTCCTGTATGAATCGAATATCTTGTGTTGTGTGCTTCGGTCAAGATTTCGTCTTTAAGCTCTGGCACTGGTGGAACCCAGATTCTTCCCTCGAATCGTAGTAGTCCTTCGGTATCGATCTTGTATTTTACATCATCGACGTTAATCACTTTATCTTTGATCGTTTCACATTCTTTATCTTATAGCTGAGCACTCTTCACTTTGTCCCTCAAAGTTGGACTAACATCTATCTAGAATAGTCCTTCATCGGATTCCTTTGGAAATTTGATTTCCAACTCTAGCTTTGTCATTGCTGAAATAAGCTCCTCCTGAGTAGTTATCAGCATCAACTTTTCCTGACCTTTCTTGCTCAAAGTATCTGCAACCACATTCGCTTTGCCCGGGTGATAAAAGATCTCACAATCGTAATCCTTTATCAATTCCATCCACCTTCTTTGTCGCATATTCAGGTCCTTCTGTGTTAGAATATACTTCAGACTTTTATGATCTGTGTAGATTTCACATTTCTATCCATAGAGATAGTGTCTCCATATCTTGAGAGCAAAAACTACTGCAGCCAATTCCAAATCATGAGTCAGATAACCTTTCTCATAATCCTTCAGTTGTCTTGATACATACACAATTACTTTGTCGTTCTGCATAAGAACACATCCCAACCCTTTATGTGAGGCATCACTATACACCACAAAGTTACCTGTACTATCTGGTAATGACTACACAGGTGCCATGCTTAATTTATTCTTTAAATCCTAGAAACTTTCTTCACATTTCTCCGTCCAAACAAATTTTACAATTTTCCTAGTCAAATTTGTTAATGGAGTGGCTATCTTAGATAAATATTAAATAAATCGTCTGTAATAACCGGCCAGTTCCAAGAAACTCCTCACTTCTGTGACACCCCCAAATCCCTGTACTTCATTACCTCAAGATTTGGGGTTCACATAATCAAAACATTCATATCTAACTACCCAATTGTAATAAATTGAATAATAAAAACCTGGCCATACATGATTAATTTAATAAAACATTATCTCCCAGGTTCTCTAACCTTTAATAGAATCATTCAAGTACGAAAATAAAATTATTACATCACATCATTATTAAAAGTCTATCATCAACGATAAAACCAAAATTACAAGTCTTCATCACTTGTACATTTTCCCTTTCCTTTGCTAGTTGTAGGTTTATCTACCTTCTCATTCGTAGCTGCAATAAATGTATAAATATGCAAGAGTGAGCAAACAAAGCTCACTTGAGATAAGAATAAATATCTTTACAACATTTGCCAAATAATAGGCTCAATAGAACTGAATAATATGTTCTATTAACATTACAACATTTGCCAAATAATAGGCTCAATAGAACTGAATGATATGTTCTATTAACATTTCAACATTTGCCAACTCATATGCTCAATAGAATTGAATAATTTGTTCTATTAACATTCTTAAATAAACTACTGAGGGTCAAATGACCATGAACCATGTCCACATTTATAAGTAATCTGTTGAGTGTATTTTTAACTCATTAGGTTATTATTCAACTCTTTTAAGTAATTTCTACTTAACTTGCCTCCACAAAAGAAATAACCACATAATCACGTATCACTTTGAATAAAATAACAACTTTTATTTATTCATAACCTCTTTAAAAACATAAAACAATAGCATCACTGCTATTTACATTACTTTCCTGAACTACAAATGTTTCAGGACAACATCATCTTCATATCCCATAAGTTATATAACACTTGGGATTTACAATTTATTTAATATTTATTAATCGCATAACATCTACGATGTTCTACTAAGATACTACTTAGCCTTACTACGTTCTTCCTCCATAATCCGAAACATTGTTCTGCGATCTAATACGTACGATGGCAGTGTCTCAAACTGAATCGGATAACCCATGACCCGATCTTGAACTCAATTAACCACGGTGTTGAATACTCTATTCATCTCTTCCATCTTCATTCTCTTTGCATGTGCATCTTTCACTGCTATCCTGACTTGTTGAAACATCTCCTCATATGCGTCCTCGGCTCTTGCCCTCTTTGTAGCTTCTTCCCTTAGCTTGTTCTTCAATTCAGCGACCTCCTTAATAAGTTGTTCTTTCTCTCCTTCAGTCTGTTCTAGCTTGTCCTTGACATTAGTCAGTTGTTTCTCACGATCTTGGATCTCATCATCTTTCTGTGTCATTGCAGTCTGTTGTTCAGCTACTATCTCTTGCAATTCCTCGACTGTATCCTGAAGTTCCACGTTATGGTCGTAAACTTCATCGTATATTCGAGCAACTATTGAGGTTAGTGGAGTATCCTTGTCCTCGTCATCCTCATCCTCCTGTAGCAACTCAACGGGATCCTCCTCATCCGTCTCTACATCATCATCCTCATCTTCAACCACTGTGACCAACGGGGCTGACTCCCGTGGCAGTAGTTGTTCCCAAATAACCTAAATGTCGCGAGGCTCCTCCTCTATAGCCATCTAATGTCTATCCTCCCTAGCCTGACTGGATTCTTCGACATTAGTCATCCTGACAACAAAATTTTAAGTTTTAATTATTAATCATTACTACTCGACACTCATGAGCACATAAGTATAAACACATAATCACATAAGTATTTTATTATTTCTTCCTTAAAACTCGATAAGAGTTAATTACCACTATCTTTTCAAAGGTTACTTCCTAAGGCTTTCCCCCACCTAAGGTTCTTAACCTAAAGCTTTGATACCAACTTGTGACACCCCCAAATCCCGGTACTTCATTACCTCAAGATTTGGTGTTCACGTAATCAAAACATTCATATCTAACTACCCAATCATAATAAATTGAATAATAAAAACCTGCCCATACATGATTACTTTAATAAAAACATTATCTCCCAGGTTCTCTAACCTTTAATACAATCATTCAAGTGCGGAAATAACATTATTACATCACATCATTATTAAAAGTCTATCATCATAACGATTTAAGCAAAATTACAAGTCTTCATCACTTGTACATTTTTCTCTTTCCTTTGCTAGTTGTAGGTTTATCTACCTTCTCAACCATAGCTGCAATAAATGTATAAATATGAAAGAGTGAGCAAACAAAGCTCACTTGAAATAAGAATAAATATCTTTACACCATTTGCCAAATAATAAGCTCAATAGAACTGAATGATATATTCTATTATCATTTCAACATTTGACAATTCATAGGCTCAATAGAGCTGAATGATTTATTATATTAACATTCTTAAATATAATACTGAGGTTCAAATGACCATGAACCATGTCCACAGTTGTAACACCCCCTTTCCGAAAAGAAAAGGGAGGTCACGTGCAAAGCACAACAAACCTCAAAATAAGTAAAAAGAGCACTAATAACTTCAAAATATTAATAATGATATCCATCAATGAAGTACTAAATAAAATTCTCCAACTAGAATCAAAATAATCAAAACCAAAAATTTAATCCCCCTAGATGGTCAAGGCAACACTCTCATCACACTAGCCCTGAATCACCCCTGTAAACCTGCCGGAAGAAAAACACAGCATGAGCCAATTGCCCAGTACGGATACAGATATACAAAAGATATACAACTGATATACGAAAAAAACTGAGACAAAATATTAAACCAAGCCTCAAGTGTAAATACTAACGAAAATATATTCTCCAAAGATCTTAATGGAATTTATCTGAATCAACAGAATTGACGGAACCAATAGAAGAATAAAGAAATAATGAACTGAAGTAAATAACTCATTGAATTGAATTGAACAAAAACAAACAAAACTAATACAATGAAATAATAGGCTGAATCAAATGGTTGAGTTTTATTTCATACCGAGTGAGCTCAGAAATATACATTGCCACACAAGCAAGTCAAAATAATGCCACAAAGACAAGTCAAAATAATGCCACACTGGCAAGTCAAAATAATGCCACACAGGCAAATCACACATTGGACCGCGAATCCAAATGTATGCAAATCGGATAGGTGTGTTTGGCACAACATCACAAATCCGTAGAACAGAAAATTAGGGTTAACCCATATGCCTCCCACAACAAAACACCAAATGGCCCACTTCCTCCTGAGCCCAAAACAGAGACGCCATGGACTAATCACACCACCACGGAAAGTGTCATGCCCCTCGTGCTAAGACGACATGCCTGTGGTACCCCCACAGGTGGTTATAGCTCAGGTATACCCTACGATATATTCTAATAAAAATACTATGTCACAACACATGCGACATAATACCAACAAAAGGGTTCCATATGTACATGTTGAACCAAATCAAATTATAGTCACAAGGTCTCAAAAAGAAAGAAGCAACATGTACCGCTCGACAATGATCAAAAATAAATAATAAACATGATATCCTAATTCAAAGAGTACAAATACGAGTCATGTGTATCAAATCCAAAATGAAACTATTATATGAATTTCACAAGATACAATTATGTGAAAGAATTACGAAATTCTAAATAAGGGACAAAACAAACAAATCAAATTTTAAAAAATATCGCTGAAAGAGTACGAAATCCGTACCTGATACTTCCAAACCATTTATAGCACACTCCACAAAATCTTACCCTCAAATGCCAACGATATCAAATACGAAACGTTATTCGCAACCTAAAAATATTCACCTCAAATTAAAAACAATCCAAACTATTAATTCCAAAATAATTCATAATCTATTTAATATTCCTTTAATCATCGCCTTTAATCAATTATTAATACTCCAAAATTTATATTCCAAAAATAACTCTTTAAATTCTCTCCGTCCGATCTAATAAAGAGGTAATAATAATATAATTTGAAGTTATTTACTAATTTCGTTAAAAGTTTCATGACCAAAAGTTTATTAACATATAATATATATATATATATATATATATATATATATATATATATATATAACAAAAACAAAAATCATCACTTGCAGGCAATCTTGCAACCAACGTTATATACAACTATATATATATATATATATATATATATATAATCCCTATATAATAATAATATATATAGTAACAATAAAAGCCTGTCAAAATTGAAATCTTACATAACCTACTAAATATATATAATCCTTATTATGTTACACTAGCTAGTACATGAGCTTTCAATTGAACACTAACGTTTTTTTTAAGGAAAAGCAATAATCACTTCCTATGCACATTAATTCATGTGATCTCCATATACATACATATACATATATATATATATATATATATATATATATATATATATATATATATATATATATATATATATATATATATATATATATAGAATGATCAGAGTATAATATATATTATATGAATCATATATGTATAGATGATACTGCTGTACCATACCTGAAATCACAAGCTATAATCCAGTAATCTGATTTCTCCTTCTCCTTTGCACGCCGCCGTTAGCTACCCGTTATTTTCTTTTAGCGTGTGTGATGTAATGCTCTAGTAGGTTAGGTTTTATTAATTCTCATAATTATAAAGGATTTACTATTACCCACAAATATAATTTAAACCTAATTAATTTAAAAAGCCTAAATTAATGTAATCATTTACTTATAATAGTCCACATACATTAAATACAAAATTGACCCAGACATAAGAAAAGCCCAATTAAAATATGGATTTAAATATTATTTATTTATTTTATTTCTTTATTATAATTTTTTCCCGGGTATTACATCACCTACCCCTTAAAAGGATTCCGTCCCCGGAATCAAAAGAATGAACGTACCTAATTATCAAAAGATGTGAATACTCCGCTCGAATACTCTTCTATCTCCCAAGTAGCTTCCCGCTCCGAATAATTTTACCACAAGACTTTAACAAAAGGATTATCTTCCTCAATTTTAATTTAATCAGTTATTTAATTATCAACTAAAAGAATTTAATTTTTTCCAAACAAAACAAGGAAGAAAAGAAGGAAACAAAAACATTTACCTTTTCCAATTTAAATACAATTGTATACAATAAAATTAATTAATATTTAATTTTAAAAAAAATATGGGTTATTACATTTTTCACCCCTTAAAAATAATTCCGTCCTCAGAATTCAAATAAGCCACAAAATAAAAAAATTAATTTAGTTACGACGTAGCGTCGCCATTTGTAATGATCAACGCGGATAAGTCATCCGTCCACGTAATTATCAATGTACTTGTAAAAGATTCGTCAGCTACCGTGACAAGCCTTGGTAAGGTTGTTCGTGTTGCATCAAGTTAGATCACATGATCCATCGTTGGTGCGAGCTGTCGCTAATATCTTTGAGTTTAATTCTTGTAAGCGTACTCTTCGGAACATAATTCGAAATCACAAAAAAAAAATTTCTTCACCTAAATACAATTCGAATACCCAAAATATTTAAAATTATTTTTAATTCGTAAAACGTTTATATTCCACACATGACAGAGATCTAACAAATTATTTTTGTTTTATTTTACATAAATTCATACAAAACTCTAAAGACACCAGATAAACAAAACAACTATGCAAACTATATTACCAACTCTCCCCAAGTCCTCAAGAGCTTCAAAATATCTCATCCTCAATTTGAACTATTCATCAAATAATATTACACCAAAGAATATACTACTACTATCTCTTTACATAAACTCTGCTAAGTCCTTAAGAGTTTCAAAATATCATAACCTCAAATCAAAATAGTTCTCAAATATTATTACACCAAAAATATACTACTACAAAGATCTCTCCATCACTATACCAAACTCCAAATCATATATCCTACTATCTGAATAAGCAAACTATAACTTTCAAAATCTCTTAAGATATATTAGATTCATCACTTATTATATATCTAATCATTCAATAAATCAATCATTCTCTTAGTGCAAACCTTAACTCAATAAATTTCAAAATTTCAAAATCTCATCTTACTATCACAAAGAAATTTTATATCAACTAATTTTAATATCATACTAGAATAACCGAAAAGTCTAGAATAACCGAAAAATTGATTTACTCCAAAAAAATTAATCTTATTACCTCGAACCTCTACAACTCCACAAAATTACAAGAGATCCTCTGTATTTAATAGCTTTCACTTTATCATAATATCCCACCGATACACATACCTAAAATTATCCACAAACTTAACAAAATTTAAAGCATAACCCAAATCAAATCAAATTCTAAATTCTAAGATCTCATAATAATTTATACCTGATATAACTCTAACAAATAATTCATCAATATAAAATATTCACTGATATAAGTATTCATATCTTAAGCGCATCTCATATAAGATCGTTTCTTATTTGCACAAAGTATAGATTTATTCACCTCAATGATTCAATCACAATTATTAACTAATATCATTGCTCCAACGCATAACAATGATAATCTTAACAAATTATCTCACCTTTCTCAAATCAACTACAACTTAAAAAGTGGAGGACACTTCATCAAAATCAAGACCAACAAAATAGAGAACAAAATCGAGTCGAACTCCTACGTCCACCCAGTGATTTACCCACAACTCATAGGTCAAACCTAAATAGGTTTTCTTCAAGAAAGAACCTAAGCTCTGATACCATCTCTGTAACACCCCCTTCCCAAAAAGGAAAGGGAGGTCATGTACAAAGCACAACAAACCTCAAAATAAGTAAACATAGCACTAATAACTTCAAAATATTAATAATGATATCCATCAATGATGTACTATATAAAATTCTCCAACTAGAATCAAAATAATCAAAACCAAAAATTTAATCCACCTAGATGGTTAAGGCAACACTCTCATCACACTAGCCCTGAATCACCCTTGTAAATCTGCCGGAAGAAAAATACAGCATGAGCCAATTGCCCAGTACGGATACAGATATACAAAAGATATACAACTGATATACGAAAACAACTGAGACAAAATATTGAACCAAGCCTCAAGTGTAAATACTGACAAAAATATATTCTCCAAAGATCTTAATGGAATATATCTGAATCAACAGAATTGACGAAAACAATAGAAGAATAAAGAAATAACGAACTGAAGTAAATAACTCAATGAATTGAATTGAACAGAAACAAACAAAACAAATACAATGAAATAATAGGCTGAATGAAATGGTTGAGTTTTATTTCATACCGAGTGAGCTCAGAAATATACATTGCCACATAGGCAAGTCAAAACAATACCACACAGGCAAGTCAAAATAATGCCACACAGGTAAGTCAAATGATGCCACACAGGCAACCAAAATAATGCCACACAGACAAATCACACATTGGACCGCGAATCCAAATCTATGCAAATCGGATAGGTGTGTTTGGCACAACATCACAAATTCGTAGAACAGAAAATTAGGGTTAACCCATATGCCTCCCACAACAAAACACCAAATGGCCCACTTCCTCCGGAGCCCAAAACGGAGACGCCGTGGACTAATCACACCACCACGGAAAGTGTTATGCCTCTCGTGCCAAGACGACATGCCCGTGGTACCCCCACAGGTGGTTATAGCTCAGGTATACCCTACGATATATTCTAACAAAAATACTATGTCACAACACATGCGACATAATACCAACAAAAGGGTTCTATATGTACATGTTGAACCAAATCAAATTATAGTCACAAGGTCTCAAAAAGAAGGAAGCAACATGTACCGCTCGACAATTATCAAAAATAAATACTAAACATGATATCCTAATTCAAAGAGTACAAATACGAGTCATGTGTATCAACTCCAAAATGAAACTATTATATGAATTTCAGAAGAAACAATTATGTGAAAGAATAACGAAATTCGAAATAAGGGACAAAACGAACAAATCAAATTTAAAAAAAATATCGCTGAAAGAGTACGAAATCCGTACCTGATACTTCCAAACCATTTATAGCACAATCCACAAAATCTTACCCTCAAATGCCAACGATATCAAATACGAAACGTTATTCGCAACCTAAACATATTCACCTCAAATTAAAAATAATCCAAACTATTAATTCCAAAATAATTCATAATCTATTTAATATGCCTTTAATCATCGCCTTTAATCAATTATTAATACTCCAAAATTTATATTCCAAAAATAACTCTTTAAATTCCCTCCGCCCGATCTAATAAAGAGGTAATAATAATATAATTATAAGTTACTTACTAATTTCGTTAAAAGTTTTATGACCAAAAGTTTATTAACATATAATATATATATATATATATATATATATATATATATATATAAAATAAAAAAAACAAAAATCATCACTTGCAGGCAATCTTGTAATCAACGTTATATACAACTATATATATATATATATATATATATATATATATATATATATATATATATATATATATATATATATATATATATATATATATAATCCCTATATAATAATAATATATATAGTAACAATAAAAGCCTGTCAAAATTGAAATCTTACATAACCTACTAAATATATATAATCCTTATTATGTTACACTAGCTAGTACAGGAGCTTTCAACTGAACACTAACGTTTTTTTTAAGGAAAAGCAATCATCACTTCCTATGTACATTAATTCACGTGATCTCCATATATATATATATATATATATATATATATATATATATATATATATATATATATATATATATATATATATATATATATATATATATATAGAATGATCAGAGTACAATATATATATATTATATGAATCATATATGTACAGATGATACTGCTGTACCATACCTGAAATCACAAGCTATAATCCAGTAATCTGATTTCTCCTTCTCATTTGCACGCCGCCGTTAGCTACCCGTTATTTTCTTTTAGCGTGTGTGATATAATTCTCTAGTAGGTTAGGTTTTATTAATTCTCATAATTATAAAGGATTTACTATTACCCACAAATATAATTTAAACCCAATTAATTTAAAAAGCCCAAATTAATGTACTCATTTACTTATAATAGTCCACATACATTAAATACAAAATTGACCCAGACATAAGAAAAGCCCAATTAAAATATAGATTTAAATATTATTTATTTATTTTATTTCTTTATTATAATTTTTTTCGGGTAATATATCACCTACCCCTTAAAAGGATTCCGTCCCCAGAATCAAAAGAATGAACGTACCTAATTATCAAAAGATGTGAATACTCCGCTCGAATACTCTTCTATCCCCCAAGTAGCTTCTTGCTCTGAATGATTTTACCACAAGACTTTAACAAAAGGAATTATCTTCCTCAATTTTAATTTAATCAGTTATTTAATTATCAACTAAAAGAATTTAATTTTATTCAAACAAAACAAGGAAGAAAAGAAGGAAACAAAAATCATTTACCTTTTCCAATTTAAATACAATTGTATACAATAAAATTAATTAATATTTAATTTAAAAAAATATGAGTTATTACAACAGTTATAAGTAATCTTTCAACTTTAACTTTTACAGTCGTATGACTATAAGGACTCCACGTACTTAGGGGGATCAATCATTCGTACAATGTATTATGCACAATCATTTCAATGCTAAGCGTAAACCCCTAAACACAGGGTTGTTCATCTCAGTATTTAGAGTACAAGTCCGCACCAAATAAAGTTTGGTTTGGTTAAGCTTTCAAGGGTAATTGAAGTTTAATGATCATCAACTAGGGAACTAGTTGAATCAACAATGCTTGATAATACAATAGTTGTTTGATAACAACATAACTTAGAACATTTGAGAATCATAAATGAACTGATTCTACATATCAACTCATGCTTGAAATAACTATAGAGCATAAGCATTCAATAAAATGAATAAAATGGTTAACCTTTGCTTGAACAATAAAATAAGCTAAGGTTTGAGTCTTATAACATTAGAATGATATTCCTGAACGTACATTTAACTGATAGCAAGCTGGAAACTAAAAACTTGCCCAACAATGTATTAACTCATGCAAGGAATTAAAATAGTTCAATAATAGAGACAAGAGTTCAAAAACTAAGCTCATTATACAATAATAGAACTTAAGAAACTTGCTTAATTGTAAACAAGTTAGAATGAATCAATATAAGAATATAACTAACCCAACGAAAATGTAGAGTTAGAAAACTTGCCTTGAGCGTAAGCTATAAAGTTAAACTCACGATCACCTACACATAATTTTAGAACCACAATACCTATTAGACATGCTAACATATCATAACATGTTCATTACCATTCACATTTTAGAAACTCTAAGTGTTTTACTTCGCAACACTTGTCTAACTTTCATTATGTATACTAAATTACCACATAACGCGTTCTTGATTTATTAATCTTTTTACAATTTTGAATTCATAATCCACATAACATGACTCTATTTAACCTTGATGTTGAAAGTAGTATGCACACAAGCCAATCATGTTTGATGATAAAGCATATACTTTGTAAACAATCTTATTCATTTATTAATAAAAAATATTAATTTATTAAAGGCTTTTAAATTATCTACATGATGCTGTTTTATAATATGTGATAAACCCATAGTTTTAAGCAATGCTTTTAGAATAATGATGATGATCATTCTAATGAGATCTAAATTCTTAGAAAGCTTAAAACTAAAATAGTTCCCAATCGTTGGATTACTAAATTGGGGATTAGTGAATCCGGATAGATTGGTACATACGTTGCTTGCTCATTGGATGAGGATGATTGATCTTATGATCATTTGTGTGGAGACACTAAAGCAAGTATGTAGGTGCTTATTAGAGAATAAGTTCATTGAACGTGACTCGCTAAGGAATACCTAATGGAGTTTTACTTGCATGTCAATAGGAATTCCTATAGTGATAGTAGTACAAGTGATCCTTGGACTTGAGATCATCATAGTATCTTGTGTATGATGAGTTATACTTTGACTTATTCCTTAAGACCCTTAGGGTATATCAAAGGATATGCTTGGGTATAATAAGTTATACATGGAGATAATGTATGATCAATAAAGAATCTACCACTTCTAGTAAAAGAAGAGAAATGTCCTATGTGATTCGATAAATGACAATCCACTAGTCCTTGGCCAAGACAGAATAAAATTAGAAAGGAGTTTCTAATTTGTATTATTTGGAGTTGTGCATTTAAGGATCGAAATACATATAATTGAATAAAATAAGACTTGACAGTAATTCCATGTCTTATATTTAATTGGGACATTGTATGGTGGAAGGATTGAATTGTACGGCAACTATTTACTCAAAGGTTCTTTTATGATTAATGTTGAAATTCATATTATCTGGAAAGTCGTTGATCGCTAGGGAGGCTTATCCCTATTGTAGAATAAATATTATTTATTTAAATAAATTATTAGTTTAATTTATTTATTTAAATAAGATTAGAATTGTTCTAATTGATTTATTCACAACCGGTTTAATATGGAGAACCTAAAGGGTCACACCATAAAAGGAAGAATAATTATTTAAGAAGTTAATGGCATAATCGTAATAATATGTTAAGTATATTTAATTTAATCTATGGTGATAGAATAAATTAAATAGCTTAATATTTATTATTTAATATTTTAGAAATATTAAATATAAATTAATAAGAGGAGTCTTATTAATATTATTACAATTATTATTATTTTAATTTCTAAAAGAGTTTAGGAATTAATTTAATATAAGTACTCTCATTTATTCCTAATAGGATTAGGAGGATAATTAGTTAAAGGAGTTTAATTAATTATCCCTAATAAAATTAGGGAACCCATTTAATTAAAAGAGTTTAATTAAATAAATAATACCTTATTTTTAAATAGTGTTACTTGATATCTTTATAAGAAGAGTCTTATATCAGATATCAAACATACGATATTCCAATTGTTGGAGAGTACGCCTTTTTCTATAGAGATAGAAAAACTAGGGTTTAGCCAACCACCCATCTTCTTGAATCCTTCTTCTTCCTTGGTGGATCACCTCTAGAGGCCAAACACTTGGGTGGCTAACGTTGATCAAAGGAAGGAACCAAACCCGGTGGATTCAAGTTGAACGCAAAAAGGATTGGAGGTGAACTTGTACCTGAGGAAGCTTGGATCTTCAAGGGTATGATTCTTGTTCTTTCTTTTTCGTTTAATTAATAATTGTGCATAAAGGGTGATCCGGGTTTATGGTTTGTAAATTTTTTTTAAACTCTGATTTTCCACGTTTCCGCTTATTTTTGCAATTTGATTGCGTTCATGAATATTACAAACCTAACAGTGGCATCAGAGCCAAACCTTTATGCAAATTATTAATTGTTTTAATTTTGATATGTATATTGATATGTGTTTAGAACAATTTAATTGGGCATAATTTATTGTATAAAATTTATTTTAAAAAAAAACGTGAAACAACTTCTTCTGTTTTTTTTTCCCGCGTGCCTACGTACCAAATAGACATATGATCAAAGCTTGTCACGTGAAGGCTATGCAGGATTCATCTGGATCAGAATTACATTGTAATCTATATATTAATCTATATATATAGTAATTGTAATATATATATATATATATATATATATAATAGTTATATATATATATATTAATCTTAATTATTTTATTATTAAAATAAAAGTTTATTTTAATTTTAAAATAAAATGTTTATTTTAATTTTAAAATAAAAAATATTTATTTTAATTTTAAAATTAGATTTCAAGCTAAACAATTAGAGTTGGAATTGGATTCCATGATAACTAATTGGAGTTGAAATTGGATTTCATGTTTCCTAAAATAAAGGAGTTTATTTGTTAATAGGAAAAAGAATCCATCTTTCCTTAAATAAAAGAGTTTATTTAGATATGAAATAAGATTTCATATTATTCAAAATAAAGGAGTTTATTTATGAATAGGAAAGAAAATCCTAATTTCCTTAAATAAAGGAGTTTATTTAGATATGAAATAAGATTTCATATTATTCAAAATAAAGGAGTTTATTTGTGAATAGGAAATTAATCCGTGTTTCCTTTGATAAAGGTTTTTTTTTTTTACATGGAATTGGATTCCATAATTAATTGAAATAAAGGAGTTTATTTTGATTAAAGATTTTGTTAAACTAAAATAGTTTATTTTATTCAAAATTGGATAAATTAAAATAAAATAGTTTTATTTTGATTTAAATTTGGATTAAAATAAAGGAGTTTATTTTGATTCAAAATTAGATTTTATACTAACTAAATTTTGCCCATTAAATGATATCAATATATATATTAAATGTTTATTATTCATGAGATGAATGTTATTTATTGATGCATATAGTAATATGTATGATAATAAATGGGATTGATTATGGACTATTAACCAATGTGATTGGATTTTATTTTAGTTGGATGCATGAATGTATGGGTTTTATTAAATGGGGTTTGCGTACCTCGTCTTCTCTAATTTTTCTTAATGTAAATTCTAACTCCCTCCTATGTACTTCCCCTTGACTGCTGATCAAGGTTTCTATTTATTTTAAATAGTTTTGTAATAGGAATAGTTAGAATTAATTTTGAAGAATTGGAGATCAAGGAGCAAGGAGCGCTTGAAGACCCGTTTGTAATTGAGCCCGAGTTTAAATGTAATAGTTATATTTAAATATTAATTCTTTCACCCCTAGGGTTTGACCTTTTGGTTCACTTGGTGGCTCTAGTGAACCAAACTAGAATAAAAGTCCATAATCAATCCAGGTAGAATATAGTATTCTATATGTGCATGCTTATACTATATATATTATATATTATGCAAACATGCTTCGCATGTTAATTAATATGACGCGTATTTTATATATATATGTGCATGCGCGCTAAACAAGATGAGACATATTAATAACAAACCCCTCAAATATTTTATATTAAGTTGTAACGTTCAAAGATATTTGGAATATCGAACGTCGCCTTCTAGCATGATAGAAACAATAGAGTATTGAATATTTAATATGAGTTTGTTGTGCACACACAAGGCGAGTATTAAATATTTAAGATGTTATTTTTATTACATACGATGTTTATAAGGAATTGAACATTACTGCTTTGTTGTGCACACACAAGGGCTGTAGTTTTCTCTTCACTTATATGGAAATGCTGGGTCTGACTTAACTTATATTATTTTAGTTCGGATGTGCACACACTTGACCATTATGATTTAAGAGGCAAAATACAAGGAGTTACATAGTTGATGTAATTGACAAGAGTTGTCTACCTATTTATTTATATATAGTTTGTTGTGCACACACAAGGCTATATACATTTGAAATGGGATCCTTATTCTCACTAGCATATCTTTAATTAGATATTGCCGAACTATATATTGAGGGTAATATAGTTTGAAGAAAATAGTGGGAGATACCAATTTAAAACAAGACCTAATTTATTTTGGTAATTAATAAAAGAATGTATGTTAAAAATGTTGTTAATTACAAATTCATTTACAGATTTTACAATGTCTAAATTACTATCACTGCATAGCATATTAGATGCTTATTTAACCGGACCGTATTAAACGGATTGGTTAAGGAATTTGAGAATAGTTCTCATGGCTGAAAAGCTATCTTATGTCCTTAATATGCCTATCCCTGCAATGGTTGTAGACAATGCCTCTGAGGAAGAGATTGCTACTTTTAGAAAGTGGCAAGATGATGCACAGTTGGCTCAATGCATCATGCTCGCATCCATGAGTAACGAGCTTCAGCGTCAGCATGAAACTATGGATGCTCCTATTATATTCCTGAACATCAAGTAGTTGATGGTGAAGAAAGTAGGACTGATAGATATCAGATATCTAAGGAGCTCTTCCGATCTAGAATGGCCAATGGCACTATAGTACAGATAAAAGTCCTTAACATTATCAATTTGATTGATCAATTAGGACAACGGGTTTTGTCATGGATGGAGAGTTGAGCCAAGATTTGATCTTGCACTCACTTCCGGACTCCTTTCACAATTGTTGTGAATTTTTCATATGAACGAGCTAGATATCAGCCTCGCTGATTTGCTTAACATGTTGAAAAATGTTGAGAGTCACTATACAACCAAGAAAAACCATGTCTTACTGGTAGGGGCCAAAGGATCTTCTGAAAAGAAGAATGATTCTAAGAAGGTAAATATAAAGGCAAAAACAAAGGATAATAAGAACAAAACTGATACGGATAGCAAAGGAGTTTGCTTCCACTGCAATAAGCCTGGACACTAGAAAGAAACTGCGAGAAGCATCTTGCAAAGGCTAATCATAGAAGCTTAGTGAAGTTTCGGTTACAAATACAAATTCGTTCATGATTTAAAATAAATTTTTTTAAGTCAAGGTTCTACTTGGGTATTGGATACCGACTTTGGTTATCATAAATATAGATTTATGAAGGGACCAAACAGAAGTAGAAAACTAAACAAATATAAGTAAACATATGTGTGGGAAATGAAGCAAAGGTTGCTGCATTAGCCATAGGAACTTATAGTTTAGCAATGCCTACGGAAAAATCTATTAAGTCAATAAGTTGTTATTGTATTTCAGTTCTTGTTAGAAACATTATTTCTATTTTATTGTTGGACAATGAAATCTTTGATATTATAATTAGGAACAATTGTTGTTCTATTTATAATAATAATGTTTTGTATAGAACTGAAATATTACTTAATGGATTTTGTATACTTGACTTACGTGAAAAATATATTTTGCAAATTGAACAAACTAGTATAAGAAAAGGAGATGATCATTCAAAGAGTTGAATGTATGTATTTGTTGAAATACAAGTGTGAATTATTTGAAAGGTTCAAAGAATTCAGAAATGAAACAAATTGACAAAGTATTAAGATTCTTTGATTAGATCAAGGAATAAATACTTGTGCAATAAGTTTCTAGATCATCTTAAATGGTTTTCTCATAATGGACACATCCTGATACACAATAATTGATTGATGTATCTGAATGGAAAAATCGTACCTTGTTGGACATGGTGCGGTCCATAATGATTTTACCGACATTCCAGTATCCTTCTAGGATCATGTCCTAGAAATGGCTGCATATCTACGGAAAAGGTAACCTCAAAATCCGGCCCCAAGACTCCATAAAAGTTATGGACAGGGAGGATTCCTAATCATAAGTATGTTAAGATAAGGGGTTGTCCAACTTATGTGAAAATGTTTCAAAGGATAAGCTTGGGACAAGATTTGACAAGTACAGATTTGTGGGACATCCCAAAGTAAGTTTAGGGTATATGTTCTATAATCCTACTTAGCAAAAGGTGTTTGTTATGAAACACACTTCCTTCTAAGATAAAAGTGTTTATCATTGAAAGGGCTAGTGGGAGGATAATGCATCTTGAAAAGTTCAAGAACCACAAAACACTACAAGTCAAATAAGAGGAACCTATAGATAGACCTATTGTACCACAACCGAATCGTAAATCTGGAATAGTACCGAAGATACCTAGGAGGTATGGATTCATCATGGAAGATGATGATGAGGTACGTACCATAGAAGATGATGATCCAGTTACATACGATGAGGTAAAAGTTGTAGACACTCAGAGAAATGGATTGAAGCAATCTTCTCAAAATGGAACATTCATTTTGATATAATAATCAAAAGAGTTTGATTTTATCAAAAATAAGAATGAACCTAGTGTGTACAAAAGGGTCAGTGGGAGCGTCGTGACATTCCTAATATTATATGTTGATATACTATGGATAAGGAATGACATACCAATGCTATAATCAGTAAAGATAAAGTTGTCTAAACATTCCTCCATGAATGATTTGGGAAGAGCTCGGCTTAACCCAAGGAACGTATATTCATTTGATGCTAAAGTCGTTTAGCATGGCAAACTCCAAGAGATATCTCATGTTGATGAGCCATGGAGTGTATCTCTCTTAATAGTCCCCAAAGACTCCTGAAACGAGAGATCACATGAGTGACAATCATGTATGCAATGAAATATACGCGACCTGATGTTGATCAGTCATATTCTGGAGAAGTTCACTGTGAGACAGTGAAAAACATCTTAAAGTACTTAACCAACACTAAGGATGTGATATAATTCATGGCGGGTCTGAATTAAAACTAGAGGGCTTAACAGACTCAAGTTTTTCAGACAGACCAAGACGACAGAAAATCCACTTTAAGGTAAAGGGTTACCTTGAACGGTGGTGCAGTGAATTGGAAAGGTTCCAAACAACAAAGAGTTGTTGGTTTTGTGATAAAGACAAAGTATATAGCTATAAATGAAGCTACAAGTTGATTGTTTGGATGAAAAGTTTATTACAGAACTAGGAATAGTTCCTAAGTCTCATCTTAGATCTAAACATATGTTGTGGCACTTTCATTTGATTATAAGAATCATTGAAAGATGGGAAATCACTATAGAGATAGTGAACTCTCAAGAACAATATTACATATCCATTAACTAAAGCTTATCCAACAGCAGGATAATCGTCACTTAGAGAAGAAGGGTATGAGATACCATGACGATTGACTTTAGTGCAAGTGGGAGATTGAAAGTAGTATGCACACAAGCCAATCATGTTTGATGATAAAGCATATACTTTGTAAACAATCTTATTCATTTATTAATAAAAAGTATTAATTTATTAAAGGCTTTTAAATTATCTACATGATGCTGTTTTATAATATGTGATAAACCCATAGTTTTAAGCAATGCTTTTAGAATAATGATGATGATCATTCTAATGAGATCTAAATTCTTAGAAAGCTTAAAACTAAAATAGTTCCCAATCGTTGGATTACTAAATTGGGGATTAGTGAATCCGGATAGATTGATACATACGTTGCTTGCTCATTGGATGAGGATGATTGATCTCATGATCATTTGTGTGGAGACACTAAAGCAAGTATGTAGGTGCTTATTAGAGAATAAGTTCATTGAACGTGACTCGCTAAGGAATACCTAATGGAGTTTTACTTGCATGTCAATAGGAATTCCTATAGTGATAGTAGTACAAGTGATCCTTGGACTTGAGATCATCATAGTATCTTGTGTATGATGAGTTATACTTTGACTTATTCCTTAAGACCCTTAGGGTATATCAAAGGATATGCTTGGGTATAATAAGTTATACATGGAGATAATGTATGATCAATAAAGAATCTACCACTTCTAGTAAAAGAAGAGAAATGTCCTATGTAATTCGATAAATGACAATCCATTAGTCCTTGGCCAAGGCAGAATAAAATTAGAAAGGAGTTTCTAATTTGTATTATTTGGAGTTGTGCATTTAAGGATCGAAATACATATAATTGAATAAAATAAGACTTGACAGTAATTCCATGTCTTATATTTAATTGGGACATTGTATGGTGGAAGGATTGAATTGTACGGCAACTATTTACTCAAATGTTCTTTTATGATTAATGTTGAAATTCATATTATCTGGAAAGTCGTTGATCGCTAGGGAGGCTTATCCCTATTGTAGAATAAATATTATTTATTTAAATAAATTATTAGTTTAATTTATTTATTTAAATAAGATTAGAATTGTTCTAATTGATTTATTCACAACCGGTTTAATATGGAGAACCTAAAGGGTCACACCATAAAAGGAAGAATAATTATTTAAGAAGTTAATGGCATAATCGTAATAATATGTTAAGTATATTTAATTTAATCTATGGTGATAGAATAAATTAAATAGCTTAATATTTATTATTTAATATTTTAGAAATATTAAATATAAATTAATAAGAGGAGTCTTATTAATATTATTATAATTATTATTATTTTAATTTCTAAAAGAGTTTAGGAATTAATTTAATATAAGTACTCTCATTTATTCCTAATAGGATTAGGAGGGAAAATTAGTTAAAGGAGTTTAATTAATTATCCCTAATAAGATTAGGGAGCCCATTTAATTAAAAGAGTTTAATTAAATAAATAATACCTTATTTTTAAATAGGGTTACTTGATATCTTTATAAGAAGAGTCTTATATCAGATATCAAACATACGATATTCCAATTGTTGGAGAGTACGCCTTTTTCTATAGAGATAGAAAAACTAGGGTTTAGCCAACCACCCATCTTCTTGAATCCTTCTTCTTCCTTGGTGGATCACCTCTAGAGGCCAAACACTTGGGTGGCTAATGTTGATCAAAGGAAGGAACCAAACCCGGTGGATTCAAGTTGAACGCGAAAAGGATTGGAGGTGAACTTGTACCTGAGGAAGCTTGGATCTTCAAGGGTATGATTCTTGTTCTTTCTTTTTCGTTTAATTAATAATTGTGCATAAAGGGTGATCCGGGTTTATGGTTTGTAAATTTTTTTTAAACTCTGATTTTCCACGTTTCCGCTTATTTTTGCAATTTGATTGCGTTCATGAATATTACAAACCTAACAGATGTTACATGATTCTGACATTCCATAACCTTAAGCTAAGCTACAACGAACAACCAAAGTCTGCAGAATAAACAGACTTTAGTGTCTAAAAATGGCCCCTCGCGCTGCCGCGCGAGTTTTTATATGGGGATGCCGCGCGCCCACGCGACAGCTGCGCGCCCGCGCGACTTGCAAAACCCAGTTTTGCAGAACGGAGCCAAGACACTTTTCTTATGCCAACTAACACGAATTTCACCCATCAAACAGTGATATTAACACGTAAAATAAATATACCACTATCATAGACATGATTGTTAACCTATACAACCATTTAGCACAATTTAACAACCACTAAAACTATTTTAATTTCTCAATTTTCATGTTTTTCATATAAAACTCCATTTTTGATATTCATCCCAAAAATCATCACTGTGAATTGAATACATGACCAAATCATCTCATTCAAATTACATTATGTTCGTATCTCAACAAACTAGCATAAACAAAACTCAAATAACATTTTAACATGCAATTTGACCCTCAAAATTGAAACCTACACAGCTACACATGAAAACATAAACACTGACAAAAGTTTTCTACTATTAACAGTAATTAGCATGAATTTCTCATTTAAGACACAATCTCCAGTTATCATATACTCATATAATCACAAGTAATCCCATAATATAGCAACAATTCAACAATTTGAAATTCACAGATTATATATGTAAAACCCCAACTTTTTGAATAAAGATGAATTTTCTATAAATATTAATTTTGAATATTATGGAGTGAAATTGATATAATAGTTGTGGGTAATATTTATAAATTTTGTAAAGTACGCAAGTTGTTATATAATATTCGATTGGTCGGGGAATATTCGTTTTAACAGGGAATATTAGTACAATGACACTATCATTGGTGGACACCACAACGGAATTATTGTCGGATTGAGAAAACAACAAAAATACTTTATAAAAATAACGGCGGAAGTTTTACCATTAACTGTTGAAACACCCGGTGTTAAAAGTACAATAATACGCGTGGTTACATAGTAGCACACGGTATTGATTATTGATGCTTACGTGATAAGTCACTCAGTTTTGTTGGTATTATTAATGTAATAATACAGAATTTTTTTTATATAAAATAGAATATTTTATAAAGTTATTCTATAAATAGAATATATTATATTTTATTATGCATAGTATTTGCATAGTGTCTGCATAGTGTTTTGCATAGTAATTTTTTTATATAAAACAGAATACTTTTATAAAGTTATCTGTTTTATTAGACAATAATTAGAATATATTATATTTTATTATGCATAGTATTTGCATAGTGCCTGCATAGTTTTTGCATAGTAAAATCTTTTATAAAGTTATTCATTTTATTAGATTATAAATAGAATATATTATATTTTATTTAAAATATTTTGCTTTAAATATGGACCGTCAGATTAAAATAAATTAATCTCGACCGTTCATGAGTTAGTTACTATGCATTCCATTTTTCTATAAATAGAAGTTCATTCATTCATTATTTTCTTACGAATTCACTGAAACTCTAGAGAGAGAAAATTATAGAGAGAAAGAAGAAAGTATTCTGCTACTTCACTACTTATATATCCAGTACTCTTCTTCTTAAGGTAGGGAATATTATTTGTTGTACTCGTAGGGAATATTATTTGTTGTACTCGTAAAGGGTGTTATTCTTTCTTATTCATGAAGAGAACTGTTGTTATTCCATTTCTTATTATTCTGTTGGAATAACCTATATACGCGGTCTACCCTATACTTGGTGACATTCTTCTATTATTCTGTTGGAACATCCTGTCTGTGTGTTTTACATCGGACCTGGTTCCGTCTTTATTATTATTCTGTTGGAACATCTTGTCTGTGTGTTTTACACCAGACCTGGTTCCGTCTTATTATTATTCTGTTGGAACATCCTGTCTGTGTGTTTTACACCGGACCTGGTTCCGTCTTTATTATTTTGTTGGAACATCCTGTCGGTGCAAATTTTTCCTGACCTGGTTCTGTTATTATTATTCTGTTGGAATAACCTTTCTATGCGAAGTACTGCATGCATGGTGATTTCTTTTGTTATTCCATTCTTTATTATATTCAGTTGGTTAAAGTTTTGACTTCTATACTCCATGAAATTAGTAGAATATCCTTGATATTTGCGCTTCATCCAGTATCTTTTCATGGAAATATTCTTCTGATCATTCTTGAATTTTACTCTACAAAATAGTATCATGTTGACAATTTGGACGTTAATAATTCCTAGATAAAATAATTCTTGAACTTGTTTATTGAATTCGTATATCATTGTCATCATCCTCATGTTTATATTTTGTTGAAAGTCATCTATGGCCTGTAGTGCATAGATGGACTTGGTATGATTATGACTAGGGATTATTCGGTGTAATCATGACCGTAATGTTACAAATGATGTGGAAAAAGTTCTCATTGGCTCGTAGTGCATTGATGGACAGTTGTTGGCATGATCATGACTATTAATGAATACACAAATATTCTTGGCCCGTAGTGCATGGATAATTGTGGTCGTGATACTAAATAATATCCTTGGCCGTAGTGCAGGGGTGATTCGATGATGTGGAATATTTATTAAGCTGAGTCTCAGCGATAACAGTGATGAAAAACCTTTTTAATCATAAAAGATAGTAGATTTTATTTTCTACTTGACTTTTTTAATGGATTGCTTGTTCCGCTCCAGTTAAACTTGATGTCTATTATATTTTATCAGTTTAACATTGTTGGAGACTAATGATAATTTATTCTGCATTATCTTAGTCATAATATTTCTAACTGGGCTAGTTGAGCTCACCCTTTCTTTCACCGTTCTCTTTAGGAAATGAGAACATAGCAGGGACTAGTCGGGGAACGGAGTGACGGTCCAGAGGATAGCATTAGTAGTCCTCACTATTCTGTGAAATAGTGTGTTAATAATTTTAATGAGGACTCCTTTTGAGTTTGTATAATCTCTAGTAGACAATAATTGTATTAAAACTCTCAGTTATGTTTTGTCGTATTGTACACGACAGTTGTATTAGTAAGTTGTATTTGAATTTTGTACCATGTATCTGACAACCCAAGATGGGTGATGTATACCTAATTTTGGGGGCTTCACAGTTGGTATCAAAGCTTAGGGATATGATCCCTGGCTAAGATGTGAGACTAGAACTAGGAGGGGAGAGACGGGGAATTCCTTCGCTAGTATGACCTACTTAAATTTATTTTGTATTTAAATTGGTTGGTCAGAGTTTAGAGATATTATGTTACATGTAAATTAACCTTTGTTTTGTGGTAGTATCTGAAAATGACATCTGAAAATGTTGAGAATAGCAATGGAGCACAAGAGACCGTTGAGTCTCCACATATCAATAATCAGGAGAATGTGCATCAGGAAGGCGACAATCCTCATGCAAACAACAACATTGACCAAATTATGAATGATGGATTATTCAGAGGCTTTGTGCAATTCATGCAACAGAAGGCGAGAGCGGTTCCTGTCCAAAATGTAGGTGGAAACACTGGAAACTCTCAGGCTGTCACCGCTAAATAGTTCAAGGAGCCAGGACCACCAGAGTTTAAGGGAGAGCCAAAACCACTTATGGTGGAAGCATGGATAAAGCAGATCACAAAGATATTTGATGTCTTGGGATGCTCCGAGGAGCAAAAGGTTCCCTTTGCCGCCTTTATGTTGCACGGAGAGGCAGATTACTGGTGGAAATCGATAAAACGTACTCAACCTGCTGTACTAAAGATGTCTTGGGAGATGTTCTAAGAGCTGTTCAACGACAAATACTTTCCCGAAAGTATTCGTCACATGAAGGAGGTGGAGTTTATCAAATTGGAGCAAAATAATATGACCGTGTTGTAATACGAGGCAAAATTTACGGAGTTATCCCGGTTTGTGTCCCATTTGGTGGATAATGAAGAGAGAATGACGCGAATGTTTTTAAGAGGTTTGAAGCCAGAGATACGTCAACATCTTATTTCTCATAAATTGTGTTTGTATTCAGATGTTATAAATAAGGCTCAGTTGGTGGAACGTGATAACGAGTCAACGCAACCAAAAGAGAGTAGCCGAAAAAATTATAATACCAGTGAGAGCAGTCATCGAAGCGGTGACAACAAGCGTGGAGGGAATCAACATGCCAGAAATGGTAACCACTTCGGTGGTAATCAGGGCCAAAACAATAAGAATGGACATTTCAAGAAGTGGAGATTCAATAATGATGGAAAGACGTCAGCACCAGCAACCATTGTTAAGGAAGGAGAAAGACCACCTATCATATGCTTCAAATGCGGAGGGGAGGGATACATCAGTCCAAATTACGTGATGCCGTCCAAAGCATGTTATAATTGTGGAAGAGAAGGTCACTTAGCCCGATTTTGTCGTTCACCAAAGACAAATTCAGCTAAGATGGAGGCACCAAAGGCTGTCCCAGAAAAGTCAAAGCCGGTAGTGCAAGGGAGAGGATTTGTTGTGATCTCCCAGAAAGTAAGGAACTCGGATGAGGTCATCACGGGTAAGCTTATCATAAACTCTAGCGAAGTCTACACTTTATTTGATACCGGTTCTACCCATTCTTTTATTTCTCCTACTTGCGCTCAACGATTAAATTTGACTCCGGAGGAATTAGACTTTGACTTATCTGTGGAAACTCCGTTGGGAGAAACCTTCATTACATCCACGATTTATAAGTCTTGTTTGGTTCAAGTTGGTACCCACACATTACTTGTCGATCTTATTGCATTAAAAAATACTTGCATTTGATGTAATTCTAGGGATTGATTGGTTAACTACTCATCATGCAAAAATTGATTGTTTTCGTAAGGTTGTTAGCTTTCATATTCCTAATCGACCTATTATGCGAATTCAAGCAACCAAACCATTAAAATCAGTCACTGTCATCTCAAGCCATAAAGCTATTCGTTTATTGAAAAATGGATGTCACGCTTTCTTAGCTCATGTCACAAATCTAAACAAAAATACATCAGTTTTGAATAATATTTCTATTGTTAATGAATTTCCTGACGTATTCCCTAAAGAACTTCCTGGCCTACCCCCAGATCGTGAAATTGAATTTTGTATCGACCTTGAACCTGGTACAAAACCCATTTCTAAATCCCCATATCGAATGGCTCCTATTGAACTTTAGGAGTTAAAAACTCAACTGCAGGAATTGTTAGACATTGGTTTTATTCGTCCTAGTACTTCTCCTTGGGGTGCTCCTGTTCTATTCGTGAAGAAGAAAGATGGGAGTATGCGACTTTATATTGATTATCGGAAGTTGAATCATGTCACCATCAAAAATAGGTACCCATTGCCATGTATTGATGACCTGTTTGACCAGTTGCAAGGAGCTAAATTCTTTTCAAAGATTGATCTTCGTTTTGGATATCACCAATTGAAGATTAGAACCGATGACATTCCAAAGACGGCTTTCAGAACTCTGTACGGGCATTATGAATTCCTCGTCATGTCCTTTGGATTGACTAATGCTCCTGCTGCCTTCATGGATATGATGAACCGAGTATTCAAGGAATATTTAGATCACTTTGTGGTCGTCTTTATTGATGACATCCTTATTTATTCCAAAAGCCGTGACAATCATGAGCAACACTCGAGGCTCATACTCCAAAAACTTTGTGAATATAAGCTTTATACCAAGTTAAAGAAATGTGAGTTCTGGCTTAATGAAGTAGCATTCCTTGGGCACGTGGTATCAAGTCATGGAATATCTGTTGACCCAGGAAAGATTAAAGCAATTTAAAGCTGGGAGCAACCTAAATAAGTGACCGAAGTACATAGCTTTCTCAGCTTAGCTGGTTATTATCGAAGATTCGTAGAAGGGTTTTCTCGAATCGCTACTCCACTAAACTCAGCTGACTCGGAAAGATACAAAGTTCGGTTGGAGCAAGAAATATGAGAAAATTTTTCAAGAACTCAATATGAGACTCATTTCAGCACCTGTTCTGACAATACCATCTGGTTCGGAGGGATTTGTCATCTACAGTGATGCTTCGGGCAAAGGGTTAAGATGTGTTCTCATGAAACATGGGAAAGTCATAGCCTATGCCTCACGACAACTCAAAGAATATGAGATGAATTATCCTACTCATGATCTAGAGTTGGCAGCTGTTGTCTTCGCACTAAAGATTTGGAGGCTTTACTTGTATGGGGAGAAAGTGGAGATCTTTACGGATCATAAAAGCCTCAAATATTTCTTCACTCAAAAGGAACTCAACATGCGACTACGTCGTTGGCTTGAACTGTTGAAAGATTATGATCATACCATCCAATACCATCCTGGAAAAGCGAACGTGGTAGCTGACGCATTGAGTAGAAGATCATATGCGGGTACGAGTGCAATATTGTCAACGCAAAGGCCCATTTTGTATGACTTAAAAAAGGATGGAGATAGAGATAAAGACTCCAGGGACCCACATGATTATGGCAAATATATGAGTAGAACTGACTTTAATTGATAAAATTAAAGCTGCTCAAGTTACAGATCCGGAGCTGATGCGTATGAGGAAGAAAGTGCAAGAAGGTGCGATGCCGGAAGCAAGAATCGATGAAGAAGGAATACTTTGAGTCAACTCTAGACTTTGAGTTCCTAACGAACCTGATTTAAAGTATAAAATCATGATGGAGGCGCATAACACACCATTTGCAATCCATCATGGGAGTACCAAAATGTATCATGATCGTCGACATACATTTTGGTGGGGCAATATGAAGAGAGAGATAGCGCTGTTTATCTCAAGGTGTCTAACATGTAAACGAGTCAAGGCGGAGCATCATGTACCAAAAGGTCCATTGCAACCACTTGAAATTCAAGAATGGAAGTGGGAGCACATTACCATGGATTTCGTTACTGGTCTTCCCAAAGTTTCTCAAGGCATTGATGCGATTTGGGTCATTGTTGATAGATTGACCAAGTCTGCTCATTTCTTACCGATACGAGAAACTTATACACTTGAACGTCTTGCTCGTATGTACATAAACGAGGTTATAAGATTGCATGGTATGCCAGTATCCATAGTTTCTGATCAAGACCCATGATTCACTTCGCGATTTTGGGTTAGTTTACAAAAAGCTATGGGCACAGATTTACGATTTAGCTCGGCATATCATCCTTAGACGGACAGAAAGTCAGAGAGGACTATTAAAACTCTTGAAGATCTATTAAGACTCTGTGTCCTTGATTTCAAGGAAAGTTGGGACAAGTTCTTACCATTGGTGGAGTTTTCCTACAACAACAGTTATTAAACAAGTATTGGCATGGCTCCATTCGAAGCGTTGTATGGAAGAAAGTGTTGTTCTCCAGTATGCTGGGATGAAGTGGGTGAAGCAACGTTGTTGGGACCAGAGTTGGTACATATGACTACGAAAAAGATTCAAACGATCCGGCAACGTATAAAAACCTCACAAGATCGACAAAAGAGTTATGCCGATCTTCATCGAAAGGACGTGGAATTTGATATAAGAGATCATGTGTTGTTACGTGTTGCTTCATGGAAAGGAGTTATGAGATTTGGAAAGAGAGGAAAGCTCAATCCTCGATTCATCGGCCCATTTTTAATCCTTGATCGAGTAGGAACTGTTGCCTATAGACTCGCTTTACCGCCAAGTATGTCTCGTGTTCATAACATTTTTCACATATCCATGTTACGTAAATATATAGAAGACCCGAACCACATTGTTGAGTTGGAACCGGACGAAATAGCGGAAGATTTGACGTATAAAGAGGTTCCTGTTCAAATCTTGGATAAGAAGGAACATATTCTACGCACCAAGGTTATACCTCAAGTCAAAGTTTTGTGGAAAAACCACGATGTTGAGGAAATGACTTGGGGGTTAGAATCTGAAATGAAATCAAGGTATCCTTAGCTCTTCGACATACCAGGTATGTACCCTAATTTCGAGGGCGAAATTTTATAAGAAGGGGAGATTGTAAAATCCCAACTTTTTGAATAAAGATGAATTTTCTATAAATATTAATTTTGAATATTATGGAGTGAAATTGATATAATAGTTGTGGGTAATATTTATAAATTTTTCAAAGTACGCAAGTTGTTATATAATATTCGATTGGTTGGGGAATATTTGTTTTAACAGGGAATATTAGTACAACAACACAATCATTGGTGAACCCCACAACGGAATTATTGTCGGATTGAGAAAACGACAAAAATACTTTATAAAAATAACGACGGAAGTTTTACCGTTAACTGTTGAAACACTCGGTGTTAAAAGTACAGTAATACGCGTGGTTGCATAGTAGCACACGGTATTGATTATTGATGTTTACGTGTTAAGTCACTCAGTTTTGTTGGTATTATTAATGTAATAATACATAATTTTTTTTATATAAAACAGAATACTTTTATAAAGTTATTCTATAAATAGAATATAATATATTCTATTATGCATAGCGTTGCATAGTATTTTGTATAGTAAAATCTTTTTATATAAAACATAATACTTTTATAAAGTTATCTATTTTATTAGACAATAATTAGAATATATTATATTTTATTATGCATAGTGTTTGCATAGTGCCTGCATAATGTTTGCATAGAAAAATCTTTTATAAAGTTATTTATTTTATTAGATTATAAATAGAATATATTATATTTTATTTAAAAGATTTTGCTTTAAATACGGACCGTCAGATTAAAGTAAATCAATCTCGACCGTTCATGAGTTAGATACTATGCATTCCATTTTTCTATAAATAGAAGCTCATTCATTCATTCATTATTTTCTTACGAATTCACTGAAACTCTAGAGAGAGAAAATTATAGAGAGAAAGAAGAAAGTATTCTGCTACTTCACTACTTATATATCCAGTACTCTTCTTCTTCAGGTAGGGAATATTATGTGTTTTACTCGTAGGGAATATTATTTGTTGTACTCGTAAGGGGTGTTATTCTTTCTTATTCATGAAGAGAACTGTTGTTATTCCATTTCTTATTATTTTGTTGGAATAACCTGTATACGCGATCTACCCTATACTTGGTGATATTCTTCTATTATTCTATTGGAACATCCTGTCTGTGTGTTTTACATCGGACCTGGTTCCGTCTTTATTATTATTTCGTTGGAACATTCTGTCTGTGTGTTTTACACCGGACCTGGTTCTGACTTATTATTATACTGTTGGAACATCCTATCTGTGTGTTTTACACCAGACCTAGTTCTGTCTTTATTATTTTGTTGGAACATCCTATCGGTGCAAATTTTGCCTGACCTGGTTCCGTTATTATTATTCTGTTGGAATAACCTGTCTATGCGAAGTACCGTAAGCATGGTGATTTCTTTTGTTATTCCATTCTTTATTATATTCAGTTGGTTAAAGTTTTGACTTCTATACTCCATGAAATTAGTAGAATATCCTTGATATTTGCGCTTCATCCAGTATCTTTTCATGGAAATATTCTTCTGATCATTCTTGAATTTTACTCTACAAAATAGTATCATGTTGACAATTTGAACGTTAATAATTCCTGGATAAAATAATTCTTGAACTTGTTTTATTGAATTCTTATATCATTGTCATCATCCTCATGCTTATATTTTGTTGAAAGTCATCTGTGGCCTGTAGTGCATAGATGGACTTGGTATTATTATGACCAGGGATTATTCGGTGTAATCATGACCTTAATGCTACAAATGATGTGGAAAAAGTTCTCATTGGCCCGTAGTGCATTGATGGACAGTTGTTGGCATGATCATGACCATTAATGAATACACAAATATTCTTGGCCCGTAGTGCATGGATATTTGTGGTCGTGATACTAAAGAACATCCTTGGCCGTAGTGCAGGGGTGATTCGATGATGTGGAATATTTATTAAGCTGAGTCTTAGCGATAACAGTGATGAAAAACCTTTTTAATCATAAAAGATAGTGATTTTATTTTCTACTTGAATCTTTTAATGGATTGCTTGTTCCGCTGCAGTTAAACTTGATGTTTATTATATTTTATCAGTTTAACATTGTTGGAGACTAATGATAATTTATTCTGCATTATCTTAGTCATAATATTTCTTACTGGGCTAGTTGAGCTCACCCTTTCTTTCACTGTTCTCTCCAGGAAATGAGAACACAGCATGGACTAGTCGGGGAACGGAGTGACGGTCCAGAGGATAGCATTAGTAGTCCTCACTATTCTGTGAAATAGTGTGTTAATAATTGTAATGAGGACTCCTTTTGATTTTGTATAATCTCTAGTAGACAATAATTGTATTCAAACTCATAGTTATGTTTTGTCGTATTGTACACGACAGTTGTATTAGTAAGTTGTATTTGAATTTTGTATCATGTATCTGACGACCCAAGATGGGTGATGTATACCTAATTTTGGGGGCATCACAATATAAAAGTTACCGTAACCCTCATAAACATGTATATATATATATATATATATATATACATATATAACACTAATGTTGTGTAAAAATACCTTGAATTTGCTTGCAATCCTTGTTAACTCACTAAAATTTTCCGTGAAGATTCTTAAGCTTTCTCTCAGTTTCTCTCAACTCTCAATTCTCTGAACTCTCAGACTTAGCCAAGCGTATAAAGAAAAACTGATATTGCCAAGCGTAAGAACAAAACTGCTACTTCTTAATACAATACTAATTGTAATACCAGTTACATAGTAAACGTAAATATTATTAGTATATTATATTTATTATTTTATTTATTTTGTTTATTTTATTTAATTTCAAAAATTAGAAATATCAAAAGCCACAAGGCTTGTTTGGCAAAAACTCTTTAATTTTAAAGAATTAAAATACTTAAGCTTCGTTTGACAAAAAACTAAATTAAATCCTTTTCAATTTATTTACATAAACACTTTAGTTTATAAACTATAATCACATATTATTTTCATATCCAACACTAACCCATTGCATTAATCACATACTATATTTTAATTAAATATAGCCTTTTAGCAAATATCACCAAATTATAATTTTCATTATAACTTTATTTAATAATTTAACATACCTTCTAAATTATTAAATCAACACAACAACATAACACCTCATACAAACCTCTAAATTATAAATTAATTTAATTTAGAAATTTATCTAATAAGTTTAGATTCGTAAATATTTACTAACAACCATCACATCAAATAAATATTTATACCATCAATTCAATAATAGACACGTCAAATAAATATTTATTTTACTCGATAAATATTTAAATTACAATTTAAAATTTCAGATCATTACAGCACTTGTGTTATCACATAATATTGACACATAATTAAATTTTAAGTTATAATCAACAAGAGTTTGTTTCATCCATAATATTTGTACACAACAATGTGCAACAACTATGTATTCTGTCTTTGTGGTTGAGATAAATACTGAATTTTGTTTCCTAGAAAACTAGACAACCACGTAGAAACTGGTAAGTGCCACCTGTGCTTTTTCGATTAACATGTTGTTCAACATAGGGGGTGTTTGTTTAGAGCTGAATGAAGCTGAATCTAAATGTCTGAATCGGTAGGTGCATTTGTTTTGGTCTGAATGACTGAATCGGTAAGATAGACAAACTGAATGGCTAAGTTAGATTTTTTGAGCTAAATGGCTGAATGAAGTAAAAAAAATTAAAAAATTATAAAAAATATTAACTATTATATTAAGTAATATTAAATAAATTTACAACAATTTTGAATTTTTTTAGAGGGGTAAAATAATAAACTTTTGTCATTCAGATGTTTCAGACATGTCAATTATCAAACAATTTTTTTCATTCAGATCCTTCTCATTCAGATTCAGATTCGAATTTATTCAGTTTTTATCAAACACCTGTGACGCCCCCAAATTCTGACCTCCACTTGGTCACCCGAATTCGGTTCGTCACTTTCTCAAAGTATTACCATAATAACTAAAATAACGCATACACAACGAAAAATCTACTTTAGAATAATATACAATGATTTATTATAATTATTCTCCCAAGTCTCGCAACCTACAGTGCTTAATAGATTACATAATAATATCTAATATAGACTTATTACATCATCCTACGTAAGCTTAAACATAGTCTGCAAATAATCTTAATACAACATGATTAATTTAAACATAAAGTGACAAGCTAGTCGGTAGCCTTGCCCTTGTCCTTCCCAGATACACCTCCTTGTTCTGCCTTAACTGAAAGGTTTTAAATAAGCAAGAATGAGCACATATTTCCCAACAAGTAATATACAACAAGGGTATATGATATATATCACAAGGTTTGAAATATCGAAGTGTCATTTCTAGGATAGTTCAAAGTGTCAGAAATAATATCATGGATGAGAAATATCAACAATTCTTGGAATAAGAACGACAATTCAATATAAATCAACAGATATATATATGAATTCAACGACTATCAAGGTATCCAACTGAATAAACAATTTATACTAAGTAGTCACTAAGGACTATTGAACTTTCACCAGAGTTACCAATATTAAACTGATAACCCAAAAATATCAAGTACTATAGATGATCAATCTACAATACTATACGTTATATATAACACCACAATAATATTCATTCACGTGTTGGGGTTTCCAACGACATACACTCCCCTTACCAAAAGGGTAGTTCAACTCAATTTTCAAGATTTCCGCACCAATCAATTAGTTTGGACATTTTTTGTAAACATGCATATAGTCTAGCCGAATCAAATGGCATCGACTCTTTCACAATATTTAAGGACAATACCAGTTTCAACATGAATAAAAGCTTTCACCAGGGTTTAACATACTAGTTTATTTGAACGAAAAAGTAATATAACTTGTATTCAAAGGGATAAGCTTACAGTATTTGTCGAATAAAATAATGCAATGATATTGCACAACAATAATACTAGGGTTCGGATACTTGCTCAATATAAATTTGAGTAAGGTTAGAGAAACTTGCCTTAAGCGTAGTTTATCCACGTTAATAACTCAACCTTTCGAATCCTATTTATAGACATGTATAGACATTATTTAAGCATCACCTATAGATATGTATCAATAGGTTTTAAGTTACTTTTAGCAATATAAGCATCACATAGTTACTGTCCAAAAGATCAAAACTTACTATCTGGGATTCCAGATTGGCGCAGTTGCGCCATGGCTAAGCCTAGGACTGGCGCAGCTGCGCCGTCCTCTGGCCAAGCCAAGATGCAGCCGCTGCCTTGTGGTTTCTGTCCGGCTTGCCCAAAACAATCACACATGATCTATTTGTCATGTTAAGGGTCTTTTTATGCTCATTAAGTCAATCTAGGTTTCTTCTTTCATAACATATTTCTAATTTAAACATTTCAACCATTTAAAACCATTCAAGGTCATGAATTCACAAAGTCTAGCATGCTTACTTTCTAAACATACAAGATAGTTATAAAGCCCATAATAGGCATGCTTGTGAGTACTCATAACACATATGTGTAACTAACATCGCTTTAATTGAAAATAGGCTGTGACAACCCGAAAATTTGGGCAATTTAGTAAAATCTTAAATGATTGATTTAAGGTCAAATATTAGACCTAGATAGAAAATAAGTGTATGCGTTTAATGTTATTGGGATTGAATTTTGAGGATTTCAAAATTCTGTAAAGGGAATAGGTGAATTATTCAGGATTAATTGTTTATGTGATTAAGTTCTGTGTTTATGGTTAATGAGGTGTTCAGAATGTGGTTAAGGGTCAAGGGTTGACCAGATAAATTATATCTGTAACAAACCCTAAGAATATATTAAGAACGACAATGTTCGGTTAGAAAATCCTAGCGTTTAGCAAGAAACCCTAGAAGTCGGTTCTGGAAAACCTAGTTTCAGTTCCGGAAATCCGAAACCCTAATTCGGTGCTTGAAACCCTAAATCGGGAACTTAATGGCATAAGTGTAAATAATTAAAAGATTATTTAGGGTTAATCTTAACCATTGATTACAAAACCCTAATTTCTAATTTATTGGAACCCTAATTGTTCCGTAAGAAACCCTAATTGTTCAGTGGTGATTTAATTGCTAAAAATTAGCAATGCTAATTAGAAAACCCTAATCCTAATTATTTCAATATTATGAGTAATTAAAAACCCTAATATAATTACGAGATTAAATTTCTAAATTAGAAATTAATTTTTCTATTAGAAACCCTAATTAGAGGTTTATAAACCCTAATGACCATTTTAACCCTAATTGCGTAATTAGCGATTTTGATTAGGAAATACTAATCCTAATTAACAAGATTAAAGCAGGATTAAGGAATTTTAAATATAATTAGTAAATTCTAATTATAATTTTTAAATGTTAATTTTCTAATTTTCTATAACCGAAAATTCGGAAAAATGTTAGAAACTAAGTTGCTTAATTTTTAGGGTCAAACCCTAAACTCTCAATGATCCAAACCCTAACCCTAAGGGTGTCCAACTCATGAAAAATCCTAGAAAAAAATGGAATGGACAAAAATGCCCTTAAATCATATTCTTTAATAATGTTGCTTGCAAATCTTGGCCATATCATAAGTTGTTGAGCAACCCTACCCTAGCCTAGCCCTAGCATTTGACAAATTTTCCAGCAAAGCCAGCAAATCAGTAGCAACATTCATTGAATCAATTTCATATAAAAGATTAAGAGAGAGATTGGGGGGTCACATTATTTCTTTTTCTCCAAAGCCATCCTCTCTCTAAAATCCGAAAATTTGAGTGAGGGAGAGTGAAAAGATGATCCATGATCATGAATCAGCAAGCCAATAACAGATCAGAAAGTCAGAAATCAAAATTGAAAGCATAAAGGTATAAAACCTTCAAATTTTGAAATCTTTGATTCTGATGTTTGATGTTGTAATTGATTGGTTAAATATGTGTAATAGGGTGTCTTTTAATGTTCTGGGTTGTTATAATACAAACCCATAACATCAAAGTGCTCGGATTTGATGATTTTAGAAATCTGGAAAATGGGAAAAATATGGCCTGACAGTCATATGTCAGGGCCTCTAGATCTTGGTATGTTAATGTTTAGTTGTTTTTAATGTTATAGATCTGTTCTTTGTTGTTAGCTCTTGGATCTGAGACTTGAATCAAGTCCAGATCTTGTCTAGATAAAAAGATATGAACGGTCAAACCCAGTTGACCGATCTCGAAGGCTGTTTTCTGGGCAGCCCAGAAAATTCCCAGAAATCGCTATGTTGTCTGACAAGGTTTTTCAGGCGCTAGATCTCACGATATGTTATTGTTTATGTCATGTTGTTGGTTGGATGTTGTATTAGGACATGTATTCTACATAATCAAACCATTAGAACACCTATATCGTAACCAGAATGATCGGAAATTAAGGTCAAAGTAGCTTTGACCGACTGTTCTTGACGAAATCTGGAAAACCCAGATTTGTTCAAGAACAGTTCTTGGTCGCCACTTTGACCGGATTGAATCTTGTAGATCTGATGTTGTTATGCTGAGATTAAGTGTTATAATTATAGACCTGCATGTTTTCTACATACTGGAAGTGATAGATCGCACAAAAGTTTCTCGATCACTAAGTTATAAGGAATCAAAGAAGACAGCTTGACTGTTCTTCATTTTCTGGGTAACCCAGAAAATGAAGAACACGTTTGTCAGAAAGTTTGGCTGCCCAGATCTTGATTTTAAGTTGTTGTATTGCCATGGAACATGATATGTGGTTGTAGTATTACATAAATACTACAATATGAAAGTAATTACAAGCCCAGAACATAAGCATATTTGATTTTATAAGCGGTCAAACTAGGTACCCCGAAATCTGTCAAGAACACTCAAGAACATCAAGAACACCAATAGCGACAGACAAGTGTCGCTAAAAGCCTTTAGCGACGGTTTATTTATATTAATTTCCGGAAATTAATTTAAAATTAGAAAAAAAATAGTTTTTAATTATTAAAAATACAAAATAAATTATGAAAAATTATTTTAAAGTCTGAAAAATAGTTTTTAACTATTTTGAGTATATTTTGAAAATATTTAATATTTTTGGAATATAAATGGTATTTATTTATTTAATTACAATATTAAATAAATTATTTAAAATAGTTTTTAATTCATGAAAAATCATGAAAAATAATATTATGATAAAAGAAAATATTTTAAGTTATTTTCCATAACTTTTGATATTTTGTGATGAAATTCATTAATAATTTATTATTAATGGTAATTAGTTTATTTAATAAATATATTAAATAAATTATGGAAAATTAGAATTAATGTTTTATAAATCATATAAAAATGATTTAAGTGTTATAGAAAATATTTTAAGTTATAAAATGTAACTTTTGATATTTTGGCATGAAAATATTAATATTTTAATATTAATAGCAATTATCGGATAATGGATTTAAATGTTTAAAAATCATATAATTATGTTTTTAAAGTATTAAAAATACTTTGTGATATTATAATTATATTATAATATTATGTTATGATTTTCATTAATATTTTATATTAAATAAATATTAATGATTAAGGTATTTTGTGGTATTTAATTCATTTAAATACGGTTTTAAGGATTGAAAAATGGTGATAAATGGTAATAATTATCCGAAAATTATTACGAGCTTAGGAAAAATGTTTTGTCTGATTAGAAATTAACGGTGATAATGGTTAAGTGCTTAGTCAGAGTTTAATTGAACTTAAACTCGATTATTGTTCGACTAGACCGTCGGGATGATAGAATTGTGTCGGGTTCAACTCAGACTGTAATAGTTTGACTTGATACCTAGTCTTATGTGTGTTATAGACTGATAGGCTTATGTGGTAATGTGTTTAGGTATTCTGTGGATATAAGTATAACAGTATTATACTGTGATGATATTATTCTAATTATTGGAGATCTATATTATTAACATTAGGTCTTCGGGATAAAAGCGTTATTAATTGCGTGCGGTAATCAACGGTTCAGGCAAGTTTTCTCATACTTAACTCTAATAAGAGTAGTTTCTTCAAGCTTATGGTTAATCTTTGCTGATTGCCATGAAAATTGTACTCTGTACATCTTGCATGTATAAGTCAGGTATGAAAGGCTGATCACCTTCATTACCAGTTGGTTCAGAAATGTTTGTTCATGTATAATACTTGTTCAGTCAAAAATTTGTTCGTGCTAGTTCTCAATTATATTGATGAATTATAGCAAGCCCTTTATTCATACTCTTCAATCATGATATATCGTTAAATTGTTGTAAATAAACTTGCTGGGCAACTTTCATGCTCACCCTTGCTATATCATGATAAAACATTGCAGGTAAAGCAAATGCGTCGTATACAGGAAACGATTAAAGCTAAGTACAGCTTGGGATATAAAGTGCGGCTAGTTTGTAAATAGCGTATTTGATAAATATTGTTGTGTAATAGATATTATAAGAAATGTGTATTAAGTTAAGGTTACTCGACCTTGGGGAATAGTGTGTAATGTAATGTATAAACAATTTATGTTTATATCTTCCGCAAACAGTTATAGAAATTATAGCGTACCGGATCCGCGGCGATTCGGGGCCCGGATTCGGGGTTATCACAGTTGGTATCAGAGCTGTTGGTTATGAAGCTTAGGTAGGAATACCTGAGACCAATAACCGCAGTGATTAGGATAAGACTAACTCATATAGAGTTAGTTGGTCGGTAAGATTCAAAGATGAATCTCGGCGAGTGTTAAGACACAGAGTTCCCTAACTCTGATAATAAAGTTGAACCGTAACGGTGAATAGATCGAGTCTAAAAGACTGAAAGTGCAGGGATAGGAGATCGTAAAACAAAACGATCATAGTGCATGGAATTGAATCGTAATATATACGATAAGATCACCCCGTGATCTGATATACGGTTATGATATGGGAAATGAATCAATCTAATGATTGAAAAAGTTTACAGCAAGATGCTGTGTGAAAGTTGTACTGTAAAATAGTACTATGAAAACTCATAAATGAGTTATGGATAATGAATACGAATTAAATTCGTATTGAAAAAGGGGGTTAAGGTTAGGTGGGGATTTCAATGAGGACTCGTGCCAGCAACAGAGTTGTATGATTCCTCGTATGGGAGGGGAATTGTACTTGGTGTAAAAACTACTTAGTTGGTGGCATTGGTAATAGTTGAAATGTTGTGTCACGCTAGTTATTATATAGATAAATAGGTCATAGGTAGAGAATGTAGGATTAAGTACGAGTTCTTAGAACTCATACTTATGTGACATTCTTGAAGCATAGTTATATGAAATGTTTATGAGCCCCTCAGCGAACGGACGCCAAAGGTCAGACTAGGGTAAGTTCGTAAACTCATATAATTGTGGCCAAGTTATGAACTCATGAGTGTGGTTTTATGAACTGGGTATAGTTGTGTGTGAATGGAGTGTTAAGGATAATAGGAATAGATAGAATGTTTAAGCAAATGATCATTAGTGGAGAATTAGGTTTTCCTAAACCTCTATCTATGCTAAATTTCAAAAAAAAAATTTGACTTCAAGCTAAATACGCACTATGTGCCTTTTAAAATAAAAATTATTTTATTTATCACTTATGTACCATGTGACCTGGTACAGAGATGATAAAAATGATGGAGTCATCAATGCAGTATTACTTAGTGTGAATTTGACTTAAAGTCACTATTCCACTATGGTATGATGTAGCATGATAAAATCACAAAATGACGAAATCCTCAACGGACTGTTAAATACAGTGCGGCATCATGACGTCATTCTCGAAAATATTTTCAAGAACTCCAAATGTTTTATTGAAAGAAATTTCTCAAACAAAATTGTTTTGTTGCGGAATCAAATAAGACTGAAGTAAAAGTTTATGCGCCCAAGGCGGAAAAGAGGAACAAATTGTTCCGACCAACAGTATCTGGCCAGTACAGGGCATATCGGGCTGATCACCCTTGTGTCCGTAAGTAATGACGGTTTGCGGATGAATTTCCATAAAACCTTTTCGAAAATGAAAAACAACCAGTCTATACGATTCCTCAGCACAGTTTTAAAAATTTTTACCCTTGTAAGTGATGTATTGGGTAGCATGTGAAATAATGTGTGTGAATGGTTTATGTGTGAATGATGTAAGGTATAAGGTTCATGTGTGAATGGTATAAGGTGCACAGGTGTAAGGTGTAAGGCGAATTTCGGGGACGAAATTCTTATAAGGAGGGGTGAATGTGACAACCCGAAAATTTGGGCAATTTAGTAAAATCTTAAATGATTGATTTAAGGTCAAATATTAGACCTAGATAGAAAATAAGTGTATGCGTTTAATGTTATTGGGATTGAATTTTGAGGATTTCAAAATTCTGTAAAGGGAATAGGTGAATTATTCAGGATTAATTGTTTATGTGATTAAGTTCTGTGTTTATGGTTAATGAGGTGTTCAGAATGTGGTTAAGGGTCAAGGGTTGACCAGATAAATTATATCTGTAACAAACCCTAAGAATATATTAAGAACGACAATGTTCGGTTAGAAAATCCTAGCGTTTAGCAAGAAACCCTAGAAGTCGGTTCTGGAAAACCTAGTTTCAGTTCCGGAAATCCGAAACCCTAATTCGGTGCTTGAAACCCTAAATCGGGAACTTAATGGCATAAGTGTAAATAATTAAAAGATTATTTAGGGTTAATCTTAACCATTGATTACAAAACCCTAATTTCTAATTTATTGGAACCCTAATTGTTCCGTAAGAAACCCTAATTGTTCAGTGGTGATTTAATTGCTAAAAATTAGCAATGCTAATTAGAAAACCCTAATCCTAATTATTTCAATATTATGAGTAATTAAAAACCCTAATCTAATTACGAGATTAAATTTCTAAATTAGAAATTAATTTTTCTATTAGAAACCCTAATTAGAGGTTTATAAACCCTAATGACCATTTTAACCCTAATTGCGTAATTAGCAATTTTAATTAGGAAATACTAATCCTAATTAACAAGATTAAAGCAAGATTAAGGAATTTTAAATATAATTAGTAAATTCTAATTATAATTTTTAAATGTTAATTTTCTAATTTTCTATAACCGAAAATTCGGAAAAATGTTAGAAACTAAGTTGCTTAATTTTTAGGGTCAAACCCTAAACTCTCAATGATCCAAACCCTAACCCTAAGGGTGTCCAACTCATGAAAAATCCTAGAAAAAAATGGAATGGACAAAAATTCCCTTAAATCATATTCTTTAATAATGTTGCTTGCAAATCTTGGCCATATCATAAGTTGTTGAGCAACCCTACCCTAGCCTAGCCCTAGCATTTGACAAATTTTCCAGCAAAGCCATCAAATCAGTAGCAACATTCATTGAATCAATTTCATATAAAAGATTAAGAGAGAGATTGGGGGGTCACATTATTTCTTTTTCTCCAAAGCCATCCTCTCTCTAAAATCCGAAAATTTGAGTGAGGGAGAGTGAAAAGATGATCCATGATCATGAATCAGCAAGCCAATAACAGATCAGAAAGTCAGAAATCAAAATTGAAAGCATAAAGGTATAAAACCTTCAAATTTTGAAATCTTTGATTCTGATGTTTGATGTTGTAATTGATTGGTTAAATATGTGTAATAGGGTGTCTTTTAATGTTCTGGGTTGTTATAATACAAACCCATAACATCAAAGTGCTCGGATTTGATGATTTTAGAAATCTGGAAAATGGGAAAAATATGGCCTGACAGTCATATGTCAGGGCCTCTAGATCTTGGTATGTTAATGTTTAGTTGTTTTTAATGTTATAGATCTGTTCTTTGTTGTTAGCTCTTGGATCTGAGACTTGAATCAAGTCCAGATCTTGTCTAGATAAAAAGATATGAACGGTCAAACCCAGTTGACCGATCTCGAAGGCTGTTTTCTGGGCAGCCCAGAAAATTCCCAGAAATCGCTATGTTGTCTGACAAGGTTTTTCAGGCGCTAGATCTCACGATATGTTATTGTTTATGTCATGTTGTTGGTTGGATGTTGTATTAGGACATGTATTCTACATAATCAAACCATTAGAACACCTATATCGTAACTAGAATGATCGGAAATTAAGGTCAAAGTAGCTTTGACCGACTGTTCTTGACGAAATCTGGAAAACCCAGATTTGTTCAAGAACAGTTCTTGGTCGCCACTTTGACCGGATTGAATCTTGTAGATCTGATGTTGTTATGCTGAGATTAAGTGTTATAATTATAGACCTGCATGTTTTCTACATACTGGAAGTGATAGATCGCACAAAAGTTTCTCGATCACTAAGTTATAAGGAATCAAAGAAGACAGCTTGACTGTTCTTCATTTTCTGGGTAACCCAGAAAATGAAGAACACGTTTGTCAGAAAGTTTGGCTGCCCAGATCTTGATTTTAAGTTGTTGTATTGCCATGGAACATGATATGTGGTTGTAGTATTACATAAATACTACAATATGAAAGTAATTAAAAGCCTAGAACATAAGCAGATTTGATTTTATAAGCGGTCAAACTAGGTACCCCGAAATCTGTCAAGAACACTCAAGAACATCAAGAACACCAATAGCGACAGACAAGTGTCGCTAAAAGCCTTTAGCGACGGTTTATTTATATTAATTTCCGGAAATTAATTTAAAATTAGAAAAAAAAATAGTTTTTAATTATTAAAAATACAAAATAAATTATGAAAAATTATTTTAAAGTCTGAAAAATAGTTTTTAACTATTTTGAGTATATTTTGAAAATATTTAATATTTTTGGAATATAAATGGTATTTATTTATTTAATTACAATATTAAATAAATTATTTAAAATAGTTTTTAATTCATGAAAAATCATGAAAAATAATATTATGATAAAAGAAAATATTTTAAGTTATTTTCCATAACTTTTGATATTTTGTGATGAAATTCATTAATAATTTATTATTAATGGTAATTAGTTTATTTAATAAATATATTAAATAAATTATGGAAAATTAGAATTAATGTTTTATAAATCATATAAAAATGATTTAAGTGTTATAAAAAATATTTTAAGTTATAAAATGTAACTTTTGATATTTTGGCATGAAAATATTAATATTTTAATATTAATAGCAATTATCGGATAATGGATTTAAATGTTTAAAAATCATATAATTATGTTTTTAAAGTATTAAAAATACTTTGTGATATTATAATTATATTATAATATTATGTTATGATTTTCATTAATATTTTATATTAAATAAATATTAATGATTAAGGTATTTTGTGGTATTTAATTCATTTAAATACGGTTTTAAGGATTGAAAAATGGTGATAAATGGTAATAATTATCCGAAAATTGTACTCTGTACATCTTGCATGTATAAGTCAGGTATGAAAGGCTGATCACCTTCATTACCAGTTGGTTCAGAAATGTTTGTTCATGTATAATACTTGTTCAGTCAAAAATTTGTTCGTGCTAGTTCTCAATTATATTGATGAATTATAGCAAGCCCTTTATTCATACTCTTCAATCATGATATATCGTTAAATTGTTGTAAATAAACTTGCTGGGCAACTTTCATGCTCACCCTTGCTATATCATGATAAAACATTGCAGGTAAAGCAAATGCGTCGTATACAGGAAACGATTAAAGCTAAGTACAGCTTGGGATATAAAGTGCGGCTAGTTTGTAAATAGCGTATTTGATAAATATTGTTGTGTAATAGATATTATAAGAAATGTGTATTAAGTTAAGGTTACTCGACCTTGGGGAATAGTGTGTAATGTAATGTATAAACAATTTATGTTTATATCTTCCGCAAACAGTTATAGAAATTATAGCGTACCGGATCCGCGGCGATTCGGGGCCCGGATTCGGGGTTATCACATAGGCTTTGTTCATGCTTTTCTTGAAATGTGCTACACAAGCATGGTATATATATGTTTATGCTACATGAGTGAGTCTAAGAGTGTCATCAAACATGCTCACTAATATCAGATTTTAGTTTTCAAGGTATCATGACCATACTCATATTCTAAGCTTGCTAAAAGGTTCAACATGCTCATGTTTCCTTACTAATCAAATAAGCGCAATCTAAGGGGTTTTTCATGCATTTCTAATCCGCACTAACATGCTTGCAAAGTCAGTATGCATACATGGCATATATACATATTAAGTTCATTTCTAAGTTCTTAAATCCATTTAAAATCATACACTCGTGTTATTCATGCGAATCTAGTCTAAACATGCTCACATTAGGTTAACATATCCACATATACATCATACACATGTTCACATGCTAGCTTAAGTCATAACCATTAGCTCATATGGATCAGACTTGGAAACAGATTGCTCAACTGAAATCAGCAACCAGATACAAATGTGGCGCAACTGCGCCGTGCCTAGTTCAGGCTGAAAAGCAGTCTGCTTCGACAGAAAGCTAGCCCAACCTCAAAAATTATTCATGATATCACTCCTAAATACTCATAAATCAATTGCAACATGCTTATATGATCATTTAACAACTATATGGACATTACTCAACCTTATTAACATACAATTCTGTAAAATCAAGAATTTGAATTTCCATACTCAAGACTCCATTTTTTTTATAGAGAATGAAATGGAAAGCTAGTAATGGAATTATACCTTTGTAATGTGAAAGAACTTGCTACTACTTGAACTCTTAAACTCTAAGGATGCTTGTATGCTCTCACTCCCCTACTTAGCAATTCTCAGAAATTCTCAAGCAACACTAACTGATAACCATGTCTGCCATTTATAGAAGAATTGTGGACTGGACATTGGTGTTACACAAAATGGGAATCCATGGTGCAATGAGATGAAACAATGGTTGCTCAAGGGTTGGCCAACCACCCTCAAGCTCAGCCATCATCACCTAGCTCTAGCCTTTTGGAGAATTCGTATTATAGCCTTGGGTCACTATTCATTATAATTGGTGACACTAATTATGGGACAAGAGAGAAATCCCAACATTTCATGTTGTCTAGGCTTGGTTTGTTTTATTTAATTCCCATAATGTAGTCTTAATGTACAATTGTTACCATATTAGGAATTTAGGGATTAAATATATACTCACATCATATAATCCATGTACATTAAATACACCTAATACAATAAGGCAGTCATGTATTATTGTCCAGGTAGTTCCCTAATTATATCTACCGCTCATATAATCATAAAATAACCTTATTATATTGGTAACTTATTTATTTATGTCAATTAAATAATTTATTCACTTCCTTGATTAATTACCACTTAAAATACTATAGTTTAATATATAGTCACACAATGTCACACTACACTATATAGTATAGTTGTATTATCACTCATATGCACATAATGGTGAATATCATATTATTATTATATCACTAACTTACTTATTCATGTTAAATAAATAAATCATGCACTTCCTTAATTAATTACTATCAATATTAATTAATCCAACAACTGATTAATGTAGTTATGGATTTCCATAATCATTAATTATATATTGTAAATAATAATAATCATATATTATTAATTAATTACAAAGAAGTCCATTTCCCACAATTAATTAATACTAATTAATGATTTAATAATTCCTTCGTCGGACATAACATTTTTCATTGCAATATACTTCTATCATATGGTTTCATCCATGTTACGCATATAACATTAATGTCCCCCAATTCAGTGCTACAGAAGAAAGTAACTAACTCAAACTGACTAATGGCGCAACTGCGCAAGTTTGTACTGCTAGGACGACGCAGCTGCGCCGTGCCCTGACAGTGCCAAGACTGGTGCAGTTTTTGTCTGTGCCAGTTTTCAACGCTAACTTGTTATACATGACGTGAAATGATCTCCACAAGAGTGTTACCATGAGTCTACGAGTGCATTGATTACCTATATAGAATCTCATGATCACACCCGATTAATCTTCCTAATTCCTGGGCTAACTTATTTACTGAATTTTCTCGTTTCGCATTAGGCCACACAAGGCATTTCACAAATCACTTTGTCAATTCACACATCTTAATATACATCGATCAAATACAATCAATTGTATTATCCAACTCATAAATTAATAACACTTATTTTCACATAAATAGTATTTCCATTAATATATTCATTTAATAATACGTGGAAATTCTCAGGTATTACAACACCCCCATAGTCAGAATTTGAGAAACATAGAAGGTTAAAAGATTGACCTTTAGGGTATCAGAAACCTAAGTCTATGGTTCCTTCAAGGTATCAAAAAATTCTTTTGATAGCAATTAAGTGTGGTTCTTTTGGATTTGACTGAAATATGGCACACTTACAAACACTAAACATAATATCAGGTCTGCTGGTTGTGATATATAATAAACTTCCAATCATAGCTCTATACTTCTTTGTGTCAACACTTTTTCTATTTTCATCAGCAGTTAGTTTATCAGTAGTTGACATAGGAGTATTAAGGGGTTTCATGGACTCTAAACCAAATTTCTTAATCAATTCTTTACATTATTTAGATTAAGAGATATGAATACCTTTTTCTCCTTGCTTCATTTGTAATCCTAAGAAGAAATTTAATTCTTCCATAATGCTCATTTCAAATTCCTTACTTATGCTGAGTCCCGTGACTAGTTGAACGTTAGAGATTGTTATGTTTTTATTTCCAACACTCCTAATTCCAACTACATTACCTTAATGTTATCTCCAAAAGTTACCTCACCATAGTATGTAGCTTGCATATTTTTTAACTTTGATTTCTCACCAGTCAAGTGTTTTGAACAACCGCTATCGAGATACTATTTACTTTTATTTAAATCAGCTGCAAGACATACCTACAATATATAACAATTTTACAATCTGGTACCCTTTAGTAAGAAGGGTCCTTTGGGTAAGTTTTCCATTTTGTATAAGGAACGTTTGTATTTTCCTTCACAAAACTGGGTACAGAATAATCAGTTTTAGCAAAAAGAAGCATTCTATGAGTTACATGACTATAAGATGCATGATAAAAATTTCTATGAAATTCTTTTCTTGTAATAATTGGTTTAGTGTATGTTTCTTTGGGAACCCAAATCATCTTTCTTTATAGTTTCCATTTCAAGCATTGCACATATAAAATGAATGACCATTTCAGTTACAGTAAGAACATTTAGTTAAAGGAGAAATATGACTTTCTTTTTCTTTACTTTTAATATGATAAAGGCTTTTGTCTTTTGTTTTACTTGATTCTCCAACATATCCTAGTCCTTTATTAAATCCACATCTTTGTTGACTTAACATGACATCAAGATTTTCTTTTCCTTTTGTGAATTTAAAAACTATAGTATTTAAATCATCACATTCTTTTGTTAAAGTATTAATTTGATTTATTAAAGGATTTTTATTGTGACACTCCCAAATTCGGGTACTTTATTTCCACAGAATTTGGTGTTCACTGTCCAAAACAATAACTTCTAACTACCCATAAACAAGGATATAAATGAAACTCACAACTTAAATAATAATACTCTCGTTAAAGGGTTACAAATCACAAAATGAGTCCCATGTTATCTAACCTTTATTACATCATTCAATACATAACGACCCCAAAATTCATGCAATTCAACTCTCGACCTTGGTCGTTATCAATACATCTTTATTCTAACATTACATCATTAATCGATGTTAAACTTACTAAAATGCGGAATAATTAAATTTTTTTCTGTTTTCTTACTTTGATTCCCTGAATCATAACCTTTATCAGCTACACATCTCTGAATCAAATTTATTTTATGATTCGCTCCATCAGAGTTATTATATAAAATCTTACATCCCAATTCAGTATTCTTTATACTTCGGATAACTCAAACCTTACAAATCAATATAAAATATACATCACAAAACATTAGTACATCTCTTGAACCTTAAATATGGTTTAAAGAAATAACAACTTTAGCTAAAATATTAATCTTCATGTATTATTTTTGATCCACGTCATTCAAGTAACACATAACGTTTCCTTAAATCCCTAACCTGTAAAAAATGTTATTTCCAAGATTGAGCTCAATAGCCCATCAAATCTAACAGTTTTCATGCAACACGTAGCACATAAATAACATGTTCATCTTATACATCATAAACATCTGTCTAAACATATTATACATGTTGTACATCATATATCAAATAAAGATTGAGTTCCATAACTCAATAAACATTCTTTCCTCAACCAACGTAGCCATAAATTGACTTTAACTGTTTATACTTACAACATATGTAATACATCATTCTCTTTTCAATACAGATTTAAAACATTTAATCATCAAGTTCACATAGCAAATACGAACTTAAAGACTTGCTTTAATCGTTGTTTACCAATAACAGTTTAACAACTTATAGCTATCTGCACTTCACGTGCCTTACACAATTTTATAATCATGCATATCAACTGTTAGTCACATAGCAACGCATAGTAGTTGTAATGTAAACTTTACTCTACATCCAAAACTCATCCTATTAATCAATACACAATGTACGTTCAATTTGATTTTGTTGACTTTTAACTTATATATCAGTATATTTCTTCTTAGTCATACTCGAAGTTCGTTTAAGTGTTTAAGTCTTGCTAGGACTTCTTATTGGTTTTATATTAACCCCATTTCATATCTCATAATATTCATTTCATTTGAGTTAAAATACTTTTTAAGTTCATTAACATTTGGCACGGTGTTTCAACGTTCATTCGTCACACGCTCGATTCGTCCATCTTGTGTATGCTTATATAATTTATCTAATACATTATTTATTAATGTTAAACATCATTATATTTCATAATATTTATGTTTTACAACTTAGAACAACATCTTTTATCGTCAAAAGCACTACACTTGCATACGTTCCCTCCAACTGGCTCCAAATGCTATGACGCCCCTAAAATTGGTATACAACACCCATTCTGAGTCGCCAAATACATGGTACAGAAACAACTACAACTTTATTAATACAACATAAAAACTGTGAGTTTAAATACAAATATTGTCATCTAGACAATATCCACATTCAAATAAGTTCTCATTATAATTATTAATACACTATTTTACAGAATAGTGAGGACTACTAGAACAACTTCTAGAACCATCATTTCACACCCCGACTAGTACTCGCTACATTCTCGCCTCCTGAGAAGAAAAATGGAACAACAAGGAAAAGGGTGAGCTCAACTAGCCCAGTAAAAAACATTATGACTAAGATAATATAGAACAAATTATCGTTAGTACTCAACAGGAAAAAATCTAATAGAATACAATAGACAACCAGTTTTAAATCAATCTTCGCAGCAGAAATAATAATTCATTAGAAGAGTTAAGTAGAGAATGCAAACTACTATATTCTATATATGAATTTAAAAGTTCATCGTCGATATTTTATCCCTGCAACATCAATCAATATATATCTGTAATCAAATATTCATCTTTGCACTACAGGCCAAAGATATTCATCAGTTGGTCATGTTAATCTAAACACCTGTTCATCATTGCACTACGGGCCAAAGATATTAATCAGTCGGTCATGTTCATCTCAACACTTGTTCATCTTTGCACTACGTGCCAAAGATATTCATCAAGAAATCATTCATCTTTGCACTATAGGCCAAAGATATTCAGTAATATCATCATTTAGGATTGAGGATGATGAAAAATATTTTAAAGAAAACGAATCCAGTGAAACAAAAGAACAAGTATTAAGGATTCGTACTTTAAATAATCCAAGTTCAAAAATACTTCATAAATAACCAGATTGGAGTAAAATTCAAGAATGAAGATCAAAACATAGATCCAATCAAAGATAGGAATCATAACAGATAATATTGGACATAAAGAAGAAAATTTAATTTTTTTGTGAATAGTGTCGTATTCGTGAATAGTACCGTATACGTGAATAGTAACTCCGACCTCAAAAGATAGAAATTTTACAAAAAAACATCATCACGCTTCGTGAATAGTACTCGTGAATAGTAATTCATGAATATTAACTCATGAATAGTAACTCGTGAATAGTAACTCATGAATAGTAACTCCGACATGAAAAGTTCCAAATTTGATAAAAGTTTCCAACCAAGATTTTGGCATAATGATATTGAAGAAATAATATCATTTTTGAATAAAATAACATTCCTTACCTTAGAAAGAATAGTACTTCTGACTGGAATACTGGATATAGCGTCGAAAGAACTTGCACCGTATAGCAATACTCAAAGTACTACAATACTCACAAATACACTCGATATTATAGAGAGAGAAAGAGAGAGAAATCTTTAGTTTCTGGTGTGATTTTTAATTCTAACCTAAGCACCCTATTTATAGGAAAATACTTAGAACACCAAAGCAGAAAATTTAATATAATATTAATAAAAAAATTTCCTACGCCTACTTTGAAAATCTGATTTCAGCCATTTGCAACACATGGGGGACCAACCAAAACAATAAAAACATTTTTCTAACTATAAATATTTTAAAATTCCAAAAATTAATTATTCTGGAACCTCGGAACTACAATAATTCATAATAAATAGCCCGTTTATCAGAAAATTCAAATCTGGCGACTTTCTATAGGAAATTCAATGCTCTACAACTTTGCAGAAGAAAGTTTTTCCAAATTCCAAACAGAAATTGACCGAAATCCATAAACAGGAGATTTTACAGGCTATAATCAAATTTCAGTCAAGAAATGGGCCCACGGACATGTTTAACGTGTTTTAAACAACTTTTGCAACAAAAATACTCCTCATCCTCATATACTCATATATCCCACATTCATTGTAAATATATCCCCATTATTATATAAAATATTATTTTATCAGAAAAGATAAAATATCAATTCTTAACAATTGTCACTTTAAAATTTTTCTCCATCTATATCCACATAAAATCAATATTTTTCTCATCATATAAATCAATAATTAATTATTCACAAATAATATTATAGAATCACAGTACTGGCAACCAGGCCGTTCCCAAGAAAGAGGGGGCTTTCTAATAAAGATTTCTCCTTACTAGCGTGCAATTAGGTGACCAAACCTCTCCTTAGACAGAACTTTCTAGACATTGCCAATAATGTTATCTAATAATATTATTCAAATAATATGAATTATTGCTCCGATAATGAAAAATACTGTGTAGTGACAATTATTGAAATAACAGTAATATAAAAAAATCAACGCAGCAATTATTGAATCAATAAAATAAAATACTGAACAGTAATTACTGTAATAATTATTGAGTAGTGCCTTCTTACGTAAGAATCAATAATTGGTGCAATACCGTGTGCTACTGTTCAACAACGTGTATTACTGTGTTTTAACCACCGGGTATTCCAACAGTATTAACGGTAACAACTGCGCCGTTATTTATAAACAACTTATACTTGTCATTTTCTTCATCCAATTGCTTTCTGTTATGGGGCCCACACAAGGCTGCGCCGTCGTGCGAATATTCCCCGACAACAAGAATATTCCACGACCAAACAAATATTCTCCGATAACAATGAGTATTTTATAACAATTTGCTTATTTGAAATATTTGCACATTTTACCCATAACTAACCACATTAATCAAATCAACCTTTAATATTTCAAAATGATAATTAGAGGAAATTAAATTTCATTTATTAATAATTTGGGGTCTTACAACCTTCCCTCCTTATGAAATTTCGTCCTCGAAATTGACGCACGTACCTGGTGTTTCGAAAAGATGAGGATACCTCGCTTTCATTTTCGTTTCCAACTCCCAGGTCATTTCCTCAATAGCATGGTTTCTCCATAAAACTTTAACTTGTGGTATGACCTTCGTGCGTAGGACATGCTCCTTCCTATCTAAAATCTTGACAGGTACCACTTCATACGTTAAGTCTTCGGCTATCTCGTCTGGTTTTAACTCAATAACATGGTTCGGGTCGTCCACATATTTACGTAACATCGATAAGTGAAAAATGTTATGAACACGCTTCATACTTGGCGGTAAAACAAGTCTATAGGCCACAGTTCCTATTCGATCTAGGATTTTAAATGGACTAATAAATCGAATGTTTGCGCTTTCCTCATATCGCCAATTCTCGATTTTGGAATAACAACTTCTTGTGCCTCCTTCTTCATATTCACCAGCTCCGGTGTGTAGCTTGAACGTTTTTAACTTTATCGATTAAAGTCGGTTCTACTTGTATATCATCACGTGAGTCCCTAGAGTCTTTAACTCTATATCTATCATTTGTAATTTATATGAAATGGGTCTTTGACAATATCGCATTCGTACTCGTATACGATCTTTTACTTAACACGTCAGCTACCACGTTCGTTTTTCTAGGATGGTATGGTCAGAACATATGCCGAAATGAGTCTCCTATTGAGTTCTTCGAAGCTCTTCCCACATTCCTTGCTCCATTCGAATTTTGTATCTCTACGAGTCAGCTGCGTTAATGGAGTAGCGATTCGAGAAAATCTTTCCACAAAATCTTCGATAATAACCAGTTAAGCATAGAAAGCTACGTATTTTGATTACTGACTTAGGTTGCTCTCAACTGTGACTTATATCCCAATCTTGGATAGCACGTCACAACGACACCTATCAGTTTACTACCGCACGAATATGGCGTCCCCTACGGAGAGTCTGGCTTCGGTGCATTCCACAAAGGAAGTCACCAGATAAAGGCTCGGGTACCAAATTCTATAGTTGAATTTTTAACTCGTGAAGTTCAATAGGAGCCATGAGATTTTAGAAATGGGTTTTGTACCGGGTTCAAAGTTGATACAAAATTCAATATCACACTTTAGGAGTAAGCCAAGAAATTCTTCAGGAAATACATCAGGAAATTTACTAACAATAGAAATATCATTCAAATCTGAAGTATTTTTGTTTAAGTCCATAACATGGGCTAAGAAAACTTGACATCCGTTTTTTAATAAACGAATGACTTTATGGCTTGATATGAAAGTGTTTGACTTTAATGGTTTGGTTGCTTGAATTTAAATAACAGGTTGCTTAGGAATATGAAAACTAACAACCTTACAAAAACAATCAATTTTAACATGATGAGTAGTTAATCAATCAATCCCCAAAATCACATCAAAAGCAAGTATCTTTAAAGAAATAAGGTCAACAGGTACTGCGATGGTGCCAACTTGGATCAAATAAGATTTATAAACAGTGAATGTGATGAGAGTTTCTCCTAACGGAGTTTCCACAGATAGGTCAAAGTCTAATTTCTCTGGAGTTAAGTTTAAACGTTGAGCACAAGCAGGAGAAATAAATGAATGGGTAGCACCGGTATCTAGTAATGTATAAACTTCGCATTAATTTATGATTAGCTTACACGTGATCACCTCGTTTGGGTTCCTCGCATGTTAACCAGTCACGACAAACGCTCTTCCAGGAACCGTTGACTTTGACTTTTATGGGACAGTCTTTTGAGTCACCATCCCCACTGAGCTTGGTTTCGCTACCATACAATCTCGAGCGATATGTCCTTCTTTTCCACAATTATAGCATACCTTGAACTGTTGTGGACAGTTTGGACTGATGTGTCCCTCTTTTCCACATTTATAGCATACGACCGGTGGTCGTTCTCTTCCATTAAAACCAGTTGCTACTGGAGCTGACGTCTTCGTAGTGTCATTGTTGAATCTCCTCTTTTTAAAATCTCCCCCGACTCGCTTCTTCTATTTTCATGGCCACGATTACCACCAGAGTGGTTGTCGCTCTTGTCCGTATTTTTCTTTCTCCGCTGGTTATCGTTGTTCTGTTGACTGCTGTCACCGGTATGATCCTGGTTGCAGTCTCTTGGTTGAACGTACTCGCTATCTCGCTCTAATAATTGAGCCCTGTTGACAATATCTTGATATAAAGAAAATTAATGAGAGATAAGATATTGCCGAATCTCGGGTTTTAAACCTCTCAGAAACATCCACGTCATTCGTTCCTCATTCTTTACCAAATGAGGTGTAAACCTGGATAGCTCTGCGAACTTCGCCTCGTATTGGAACACCGTCATGTTGTTTTGTTCTAGTCTAATAAACTCTACCTCTTTCATATGGCGAATACTTTCAGGAAAGTATTTTTCGTTGAAAAGTTTCTGAAACGTTTCCCAAGACATGAGGAGTGCGACAGGCTGGGTACATTTCACAGACTCCCACCAGTAATCTGCCTCGCCACGGAACATAAAGGTGGCGAATGTAACCTTCTGTTCCTCCGTGTATCCCAAGACATCGAATATCTTGGTAATTTGCTTGACCCATGTTTCCGCCATGATCAGATTCGGCTTTCCCTTAAATTCTGGTGGTCCCAACTCTTTGAACTGCTTGGCCGTGATAAGCCGCACGTTGCTATCATTTCTACCCATATTCTGTACACAAGTCTCCCTCGTCTGGTTTTGCATGTACTGCAAAAAGCTCCTAAACATCCCGTCGTTTATCGTCTGCTCAGTGGTGTTGTTTACATGAGGAATATTGCCTTCCTGTTGCACGTTCCCATGGGTGGTGATTAAAGGTGTTTCCACGGTCTCATTAACTCCACCGTTAGTATTCTCAGCTGCCATTCTTAAATACTGCCATAAAACACGGGTTAATTAAACAAATTAACATATCACATATTAACCATATAGTTCAACTGACCAACAAATAAGCTTAGGTATGACATACTAGCGAAGGATTACTCGTCTCTCCCCTCCTAGTATTATTCCTCGATCTTTGCCAAAGACCATATCCCTAAGCTCTGATACCAATTGTGACGCCCCCAAAATAGGTATACAACACCCATTCTGAGTCACCAAATACATGGTACAGAAACAACTATAACTTTATTAATACAACATAAAAATTTTGAGTTTAAATACAAATATTGTCATCTAGACAATATCCACATTCAAATAAGTTCCCATTATAATTATTAATACACTATTTTACAGAATAATGAGGACTACTAGAACAACTTCTAGAACCATCATTCCACACCCCGACTAGTACTCACTACATTCTCACCTCCTGAGAAGAAAAATGGAACAACAAGGAAAAGGGTGAGCTCAACTAGCCCAGTAAAGAACATTATGACTAAGATAATATAGAACAAATTATTGTTAGTCCTCAACAGGGAAAAATCTAATAGAATACAATAGACAACCAGTTTTAAATCAATCTTCGCAGCGGAAATAATAATTCATTAGAAGAGTTAAGTAGAGAATGCAAACTACTATCTTCTATATATGAATTTAAAAGTTCATCGTCGATATTTTATCCCTGTAACATCAATCAATATATATCTGGAATCAAATATTCATCTTTGCACTATAGGCCAAAGATATTCATCAGTTGGTCATGTTCATCTAAACACCTGTTCATCATTGCACTACGGGCCAAAGATATTAATCAGTCGGTCATGTTCATCTCAACACATGTTCATCTTTGCACTACGGGCCAAAGATATTCATCAAGAAATCATTCATCTTTGCACTACAGGCCAAAGATATTCAGTAATATCATCATTTAGGACTGAGGATGATGAAAAATATTTTAAAGAAAACGAATCCAGTGAAACAAAAGAACGAATATTAAGGATTCGTACTTTAAATAATCCAAGTTCAAAAATACTTCATAAATAACCAGATTGGAGTAAAATTCAAGAATGAAGATCAAAACATAGATCAAGTCAAAGATAGGAATCATAACAGACAATCTTGGACACAGAAAAGAAAATTTAATTTTTCTGTGAATAGTGTCGTATTCGTGAATAGTGCCGTATACGTGAATAGTAACTCCGACCTCAAAAGATAGAAATTTTACAAAAAAATATCATCACGTTTTGTGAATAGTAACTCGTGAATAGTAACCCGTGAATAGTAACTCATGAATAGTAACCCCGACATGAAAAAGTTCTAAATTTGATAAAAATTTCCAACCAATATTTTGGCATAATGATATTGAAGAAATAATATCATTTTCGAATAAAATAACATCCCTTACCTCAGAAAGAATAGTACTTCTGACTGGAATACTGGATATAGTGCTGAAAGAACTTGCACCGTATAACAATACTCAAAGTACTACAATACTAACAAATACGCTCGATATTATAGAGAGAGAAAGAGAGAGAAATCTTTAGTTTCTGGTGTGATTTTCAATTCTAACCTAAACACCCTATTTATAGAAAAATGCTTAGAACACCAAAGCAGAAAATTTAATATAATATTAATAAAAAAAATTTCTACGCCTACTTTGAAAATCTGATTTCAGCCATTTGCAACACATGGGGGGCCAACCAAAACAATAAAAACGTTTTTCTAACTATAAATATTTTAAACTTCCAAAAATTAATTATTCTGGAACCTCGGAACTTCAATAATTCATAATAAATTGCCCTTTTATCAGAAAATTCGAATCTGGCATCTTTTAACAGGAAATTCAATTCTCTACAACTTTGCAGAAGAAAATTTTTCAAAATTCCAAACAGAAATTGACCGAAATCTATAAACGGGAGATTTTACAGGCTATAATCAAATTTCAGTCAAGAAATGGACCCACGGACATGTTTAACGTGTTTTAAACAACTTTTGCAACAAAAATACTCCTCATCCTCATATACTCATATATACCACATTCATTATAAAAATATCCCCATTATTATATAAAATATTATTTTATCAGAAAAGATAAAATATCAATTTTTAACAATTATCACTTAAAAATTTTCTCCATCTATATCCACATAAAATCTATATTTTTCTCATCATATAAATCAATAATTAATTATTCACAAATAATATTATAGAATCACAGTACTGGCAACCAGGCCGTTCCCAGGAAAGAGGGGGCTTTCTAATAAAGATTTCTCCTTACTAGCGTGCAATTAGGTGACCAAACCTCTTCTTAGACAGAACTTTCTAGACATTGCCAATAATGTTATCTAATAATATTATTTAGATAATATGAATTATTGCTCCGATAATGAAAAATATTGTGTAGTGACAATTATTGAAATAACAGTAATATAAAAAAATCAACGCAGCAATTATTGAATCAATAAAATAAAATACTGAACAGTAATTACTGTAACAATTATTGAGTAGTGCCTTCTTACGTAAGAATCAATAATTGGTGCAATACCGTGTGCTACTGTTCAACAACGCGTATTACTGTGTTTTAAACACCAGGTATTCCAACAGTATTAACGGTAACAACTGTGCCGTTATTTATAAACAACTTATACTTGTCATTTCTTCATCCAATTGCTTTCTGTTATGGGGCCCACACAAGGCTGCGCCGTCTTAAGAATATTCTCCGACAGCAAGAATATTCCACGACCAAACGAATATTCTCCGACAACAATGAGTATTTTATAACCACTTTCTTATTTGAAATATTTGCATATTTTACCCATAACTAACCACATTAATCAAATCAACCCTTACTATTTCAAAATGATAATTAGAGGAAATTAAATTTCATTTATTAATAATTTGGGGTCTTACAAATGCACATCAGTCCAAGATGTCCATTTTGACCCCTATTTCCTAACTCAAATTTAAAAACTTATTAAATGAAAGTTGTAGGTCTACTCTTCCTCATTTTGGATCATTTTAAATCGCCTCAATCGGAGTTCGTATGAAAATGTTATGCCTATTTTATTAAAGGACGTCAAAACAGTCGCACCTGACACACCATGAGCGCGGCTGCGCCCAATTAAGCCTTGGAAATGGTGCATCTATACCCAAGAGAGTAGCTACGCCCCAATAGACTTAGGGCATAACGCAGCTGTGCCCGTTAACAGAACTAGAATTTGCAGTTTATTGTTCTTGCGATTTTTGACCTTTTTCTCCTTCTAATCTTCATAACTCAAGTTATACACATACAAATTAGTCCATTTTTGATTCTATGGATTCGTAATTCATATAATTACAACATACCAAAGAATCAACAATTTACAAAATTATTAACTAAGCCAAATCTTTACCCAAAACTCATGTTCATACTCTATTTTTCATGTTTTAACATGTTTAGCGTAATCATTCACCACAGATTCAATTTCTAACCAAATCAATCTGTTAAACCTTCGTTGTTTTCATTTATCAACGTATTAACAACATCTACTATCAATTTAAGGTTATATTCATGAATTAACCATCAATTTTGACTCCAAGATAAGGTAAAATGTACATATTCCACCAAAATTCAAATTCTTCATCTTTAACATGTTTTTATGAGTTTAAACACTCCAAAATTAGTTCTAGATGACCATTGACAGATTATATCTATCCATAAACATATATAAACTATACCTTAACAAATTCAACCACCAAAAACTCAATTATAGAAAATTTAGAAAATAAAAACCATAAACTAGAAATCTATGAATTTTACCTTTGATTCTTCTAAGCTCTAGTTATATGATTGGAAATCCTTGTTTAATGCTCCTTTTCCTCTTGATTATCAGAGTTTCTCCTCTCAAATTCTCTCTAAGCCTCTTTCTCTTTGTATTTTACAATCATAAATTGATAAATACACTTGCGTGTGTTTTTACTCATCCTTCAGTTATATAGATAAATCATTACCATCTGTTACAAATACTAAGGGCCACAAGGCCACGTTTGGCTAGCTCTCTAAAAATCTCTTTTAACTTATTTTTATTACTTCCTTATTATATAGTTTATTTGTCACAACCATTATTAAATTAAATTAAATCTCAATATAATTATAACTTCCATTTAGCTAATATAACAAATTACTAAATCTCTAATTTAATTACTTAATTAAATTAGTATATTCCCATTCCATCAATATTATCACACTTTCATTAAATTATTCCATAACGATTTCCATCAAATATTCATTTTAAATTTCATAAATATTCCAAGTAAAATATTAATTTTATTCGATAAATATTTTAACTTTTTACGAGATTCACAATCGTATTACATTAATATACTACGTTTATATGAAATATGTATTACTATCTCATTTTATTAAAACAAATATATTTACATTAATTTACTATTTTAATCAAGTGAATTACTTACCTTATTTAGGAAATCTAATTCATAACAACTCCATTGCCAATAAAGTATAATAATCAAAATTTATTAATAAATAATATAATTCTCAACTCTACTTAAATTAACCAATATTTATTCAGTTAATTCATTTTCTCACCATATTCCTTTACATAACTAATTCTCTTCACTTCCTCTAATAGTTTAACCAACTATTAAATCTCATATATATATATATATATATATATATATATATATATATATATATATATATATATATATATTTAATTTTTCCAACCAAACCATATAATTCAAAATATATACTTCTCATAATAAGAATTTTATTTATTAAATTCTTATTTAATAATTACTGAAAATCCGGATTGTCACAGAAATTAACTTAAATTTAAATAAGTCTCATCACATAGTCTTGATCAAATAAAACTAACAAGTCCTCATCACTTGTTCATCTTTCATTTGTCTTTACTAGTGGACGACTCATCGGATCTTTCAACCTTAGTTGCAATGTTTATGAAAGAATGAGCAAAAAATTATCCACACTTATAACAATATCAAGAATAAAAACATAATAGAAGTTAATGGATAATGAATAATAGAAAACCGGATCTTTGAATCAAGATTAGAAAACCAGATCAAAGATACACCTGAAGGTCTCAAGACCATGAACTACGTCCTAGGTTATCAAGTATCTCTACTTAAACCTTTTAACAGTCATAAGACTATATGGACATTTTTTTCTCGTACTTAGGGGAATCAGCCATTCGTACCATGTATTATTGTGACATCTCGAATTTTTAATAATTAATAAATAAGAATTTAATAAATAAAATTCTTATTTTAAGATTTTTAAGTACGATTATGTGTATATGTGTTATATATTGTGAAATATTTGAATGGGTGTGAAGAGAATTTAAATGTTATTTTAATATTTATTGAAGTAAATAAATATTTTAATTGAATTATTTATTGAGATTATGTGATTAATATGGAGTAATGTAATTAAGTGTATTGTATTAATTAAATGATTATTTAATATTTAATTAATATGTAATGATTTTATGTTATAGTTCTAATTTAATTGAGATAATGTAGTGATGCGGTAGTTGTTACATGAAGTTATAATTAGCAAGTAATTATAATGTGACAATTTTATGTGATTAATTGATGTTAAACTTTTAATTAATTAAATTAATTTTAAGATTTAATTAATTAAAGGATAACATTAAAAATATGTGTTAAAGGATCTATTAAAAGAGTTTTTAAAACCGTTTTCCCAAACAAGGCCTTGCTTTTGTTTTAAACCTGTTTTACCCAAACAGGACCTTAACTATTAAAACCAGAATTTTAAAATAATATGGTTTTTCCAAACAAGCCTTAGGGCTTTTAAAATTCTAATTTTTGTAACTTTTATATTAAATTGATAATTAGTATATATAATTATATTGGGAGTTACATATTCTATAATTATATGTGTTATATGTATATTGTATATACATTAAGTTATGTTAGTTTTCTAAACCTAAGTCTAAACTAAGAACAATAGAGAGAGAAAGGGGGCTACAAATTTCGGTAGTTATAGGGAGTCTAGGATGGGTCTTGGATCTTCATACAACTTAAAATCATAAGCTACTTTGAAAGATCAAGAAGAAACAGGTAAGAAATTAAATTTTTTTAATTTTTGTGCTCTTTTTAATTAGATCTTTATGAACCAAGCACTTTTGTTTTGGATCATTAAAACTCATGATTTACATGAGTATTGGTATTTTATATGTGTATCAAAGTATTTTTGAAATCCAAAGTTAGATCCAAAGTGAGAAAATCAAGTTTTATACCAAAAGGTTTAAGAAAAAGTTTTCCTTTGTATGCTATATATATTTTTATGTTAGATTCTTTGGGTTCATGTTATTAATGGTTTAAAACATGTTACCATTCTAGATACATGAGTTAAGAGCAAAACCCATTTGGAATCACTCAAATATGTTATGAAATGAGCAAGTTATGAATTAAATCCCAAACTACCTTAAATGTTGAACACAAGCTATTGATCAGTCACTTCTGTCCATTTTTCCGGGACCAAAACAGAAACAAAATAGATGTTTGATACATGGAAACTATAGTTCGGGAAAGTATGAATCCAACGATACCTATTGGACCTAAATCCAATTTGTAAATTTCATTTTATAAGCGTTTCCGTTAAGGACCCCAAATCTAGAAAATGAACCAACTATTGAAGAAAATAATGCTGACCAGTCACTTTGGGACTGATTTCCGGGGCATAGAAAGATTGGAATTTGGTGTTTGATAACTGAAAACTGTAGTTCAAGAAGATACAGATCCAACGAGTCTGATTGGGCCTTAATCAGAGTTGTGAATCTCGTAATACAAGCGTTTCTGTAAAAGACTCCAAAACTGAAAATGTTTACAAGGCATGTAATGGTCAGTCGGTAATGGCCTATTTTCAGGGTGCTATACTATGCCAAATGGACTGTTTCTTGAGCCTAAAACGTAGCTCGGGAAGTCACGGTTTGAACGATACCAATTGCGCCCAAATCGGACTTGTAGATTACCGTCTACAAGTGTTTATGTGGAGGACACCAACTTTAAACGAAAATTATAGAATAAATAGAAAATAAATATTAGAAATTCATAATAAATTTGTAAAAATTATTTTAAAGACTAAAACTGGGTTTTTAATAATTTAGAATATATTTCATTGATATTTTAATATTTTTAAATATTAATGATAGTTAATTTATTTAATTATTATATTAAATAAATTACTTAAAAATGATTTTAATAATTTAAAAATCATTTGAAATTATATAAAAATATAAGGAAATATTTTAAGTTATTTTTAATGACTTTTAATATTTTTTTGATGAATTTCATTAATAAATTATTATTAATGATAATGGATTTATTTAATAAATATATTAAATAAATTGTAGAAAATTAGAATTAATGTTTTAAAAATCATATAAAAATGATTTAAGGTTTAGAAAAATATTTTAAGATATAAAATATAACTTTTGATATTTTGTCATGAAAACACTAATATTTTAATATTAATGGAAATTATCGGATAATGGATTTAACTGTTTAAAAATCATATAAATATGATTTTATGGTATTAAAAATACTTTGAAATATTCTAAATATATTATAATATTATGACATGTATTTCATTAATATTTGATATGAAATAAATATTAATGATAATGGAATTAAGTAGTATTTAATTCATATTAATATGATATTAATGATTTAAAAATCATGATTCATGATAATAATTATCTAAAAATTATTATAAGTCATTGAAAAATATTTTGTCTGGGAATAAAATTATCTAAGGTAAATGTAAAGAATTTAGGCAAAGTCTTATGGAAATTAGACTCATGAATTATCCGACGAGACCATCGAGATGTCAGAAATTGTACCGAATTTAACTCAGACTGAAATAGTTTGACTTGATACCGAATTTTAGGTATTTTATCGACTAATAGGATTATGTGGTAATTTGTTAGGTTATATTATAACTGTATTTAACAATACTATACTGTGATGATATTATTCTAATATTTGAATATCAGTATTATCTATATTAGGTCTTCAGAAAAAGTGATATAGGTTGCGTAACGGTAATCAATGGTACATGCAAGTTCTCTAACTCGATCTCGAGTTGATATTTTTGAAATATGCTTGGGGTTAATCATTACTGATTATACCATGTCTATGAATTATTGATTTGTACTCTATGCACATTGCATATATTCATCAGGTATGAAAGGCTGATCACCTTCATTACCATTTGGTCCAGTTAATTTATTCATGTTCATTATTCGTTCAACTATGAAAATTTATTCATGCTCTTTCACAATGTATATATTGTAGAAAGTTAGTCAGCTTATTGTTCAATTCTTTCAATCATGATATATCCTTAATTGAACTTATACTTGCTGGGCAAAATTGTTTCTCACCCTTGCTATTTCATGATAAACATTGCAGATTATGTCGAATACGTTGGTTACAGGAAAAGTCAAAGACAAGTCAACTTTGGATTACATGTGTAGCTAAATTTGTAACAGTAATGTATGATAATAATTTTGTATGTCTGATAGGATATTGATTTAGGTATTATGTGAAGGTTCTCGACCTTGGGGATAGTGTGTAATGTTTAATGTATAAACAGTTTATGTTTATATCTTTCGTAATAGACATAGAAATAGTATACCAGATCCTTGGTGATTAGAACCGAAATATGGGGATGTTACAGTTGGTATCAAAGCTGATAGGTTATACACCTTAGGTAAGAGTACCTTAGGCTATGACCTTAGGTTAAAAGAATAAGAAGTTAATTTTAAGTTACGTATAATGAAAAGATGATTCTTTTCACATACGTAGATGTATATGATGAGTTTAGTCTTAGAAATGTTATAAAAGGAATATTAAAATGGCGAGGGATAAAACTCGAATAAAATATTGAGTAACGTGAATTATATTAAATTCTTAAAAGAAGATTTAATAAATAAAAAAGAGGATTCAAAGAAGAATCTTGAAGAGATATGTAGATAAGAAACAGAAGTTTCCTACTCCAATAATCAAAATGATGAATAATGATGAATAAACAAGGTCTATAAGATTAAAAGCATAAATGAAATCATAGTATGATATGATGAAAGGTAAAGATAAGAAGTTTTTAAAACAAAATGATAATGACATAAGAAAAGAATCATAAGGGAGATGATTATAGAATAAGATCATATCGTGATTTCTTTTAAAGTTGTAAATGACAAATGGTCTGTAATGATTGAATGGTTATAGTTTGGAACTATAACCAGAATGTACTATGATATAGTACGAAGTTAACTCACGAGGAGTTATAAATGATGAGATACAGAAGTATGTATCGACTATAGAGCGAGAAGTTATAAGTAAGATAAAGTTAGGAGGGATTTCAATTGAGGACTTATGTGATGGTTGAGCTGTACAAACTTTTTATGGGCGAGGGTTTTTTGCTTGCACTTAGTTTATCACATTGATAATCATTAGAATATTGGTGTCGCCCTATCAATGTATATATGGCGATAAGGTGATTCTTTTCTCATGTGTATATTTAATAGTTAGAAACTATTAAGATTAGTCAGCTGTTATTAAGAATAGGTATGGTTCTTAAAACTAATGCATATGCTAAGTTCATGACTCATAATAATATGGTATGTTTTGAACCCCCTCAGCGAATGAACGCCTATGGTCTGACTAGGATAATTTCTTAAGCTCATATTATTGTGGCAAGTCATGAACTTCCAATGTGTAGTAAGTTTGATGAACTATACTGGGGGTATAGGAAGATTGTACATTGAAATACAAGAATACTTAGTATAAGAGCATTGGTGGTGCTACAAATAAAAGAAGTAGACAGTAATGAGGTAATGAAGTAAAAATACAAATTGATGGAGAAAATTAGGTATTCAAAATCTTCTATCTTTTCTTGATTTTTGAAATTTATTGAATCAGTGCTGATGTTTGCACTTCTTTTTTTTCTTGAAAAACATTGGATCAAATGATGGAACTAATGAGTTTTAAAAACAATGTCGTTATTCGTATGTCTATGATAATGGTTTCGGCTAGACAAAAATAATTTAAAAATATCCAAATGTATTTTGTTTTTTTGGTAGTCATTAAGGCATCACTAAATATGTTGTTGATTTGACAAACGAGGAAGTCATCAATGCAATTAAACCTGGTGTTGGATGTGATCATAAGATCGTCAACCCACTATGGTATAATGTAGCATGATAAAGTCATATAATGACTGAATCCTCAATGTAGTATCGAGATAGTACGGTATCATGTCATCATAAAAGGATTTTTGGTTTTCTTTAAACTAAGAAAGATATGCCATATGAATTGGATAAAATTATTTCGATTGATGTCCAAATATTTGCTAGAAGTCTATGCTACTTGATTCAGCTAGACAAATATTAAAAGATGTTTATTGTATTAGAGCATTTTTGGTCAAACTATGCCAAACCAAATTGTTTTGGTGCGGATTCAGATGTTAAGAAACTGAGGTGAACAACCCTATAAAAGGGGACATGTTATCGGAGACAATAGTTCTGAATGTAATGCATATAGTCGTTATAATGTACTACATTTGGGCCCGACGTATGGGTAGGATAGGCTGGCCACCTATAGTACCGATGTGGTTTATAGTGTGAAGTACCGGGGGTGAAGCACTATTACACCTAGAAAGAAGTTTAAGGTCTTGCGACCACTCAACATTATTGGAATCTTTTGAATTCCTGAGTTATTCTTATCGCTTCCCAATTATTGAGCAATTGTGGAAGATTCTTATTATTCTGATGGAGAATGTAGCGAAAAGAATAGCCCTTAGAAAGAAGTAGTTGTAGAACGCTTTAATCCAGTGAATAGAGATTAACGTAAAATCTATTTTGATAGATTGAATGAATGAAGATTAATAAATAAAATTTCGGGGACGAAATTTGTTAGTTCCCAAAGGGCACAATAGATTTAGAAGGGGGGATTGAATAGATCCTTTTTCTTTCAAAGACTTTTCTGGTTTATATTATTTTGTTCATAATTGACATATGACAAACATAAGAATCTTTTCAAGCACAGTGGAATAAGTAAAAGATCCCCTTCATTGATATATCCATAATCATACATACATTGTTCATAGAGTAAGTTTAGTTGTAAGCAGTTAAAACATACATAGCAGTTACAGTACATAATGTAAATGACATAATGTAAAAGACACAAGGGGTTTTAAGTGGTTCAGAGACTCAAGCTCCTAATCCACTCTTCTGCTTTCAACTAGCAAGATTTCCACTAAGGAAGGGCAGCACCCTAAATCACTAAGATTCCTTCAAGGCCAACAGCCTTGGGACTTCAGTTCACTAAGAAATCTTCAAGGCCAGCAGACTTGGAACTCCACTAGTTCCCTAGGAACACTTCAAGCCCATCAGGCTTGGAACTTCATTTAGTCCCTCCGGACAAGGACTATTTGGCCCTGCTTTGTTTAGTCCCTCTGGACAAGGACCCTTCATGCCCTGGCTTTGTTGAGTTGTTTGTTTGTTGTTGTTGGAGTTAGTGCTGAGCTGCTAAGATGTCTTCATGCTCTAAACATCTTCTATCTTTAGCAGCTTTGCTTGATCATCCTTGAAGAGTAGTTGAGTGTTGCATGATGCTCAGCTTCTTAGGTTGCTCAACTACTCTAGATGACCCCTTGTTGAACTGCCTTGAAGATCATTCCCCTTGGTACTTGATGTCTGCGCATGAGAGGATTCCAAGCTGATAGTAGGCTCTTCTTTTAGGTACTTGGAAGCTTTCTCATGCTTGACACCAAGATGGCTTTTGTGATCTCCCTTTTGCTACTTGATGCCTTCTCATGATGGACTTGCTAAGATGATTGTAGGCTCTTCTCTATTGTACTTAGAGTTTTCCCATGATGGACATCAAGATGTCATGATTCTCTTCTTTCTCTCCGAAGTTCTGAACACTCTTCATGTAGTAGAACTCTCACTTCTACATAGTAGAACTCACACTTCTACTTCTTTCTTTATCTGACTTGTGAGTGTTCTTGGTGGATCATAGAGTGAGCCTTCAGACTCACTATTTCACATGGTTTAGATCAGTCCACCTTCTCTCCAAACTCGGCAACTCCAGCGGTCTTTGATCTTTGAAGCTCTTTCTCATTTATAGTCCTTCCCAGTCCTTCCGTTGGAAAGTAACCGTTGAAGGCTATTCAAATATCTTCACAGATCTCGAGTTGCTTGAGGTAGACTACTTGATGTGACTTGTCATACTATTTTTGACGTTGTAGTCTACTGTTTCACCTATCCTGTCAGATGTATCACTTTACTGTCTTGGGCAGGTTGAAGACTTTATTTCTTCTAATTTCTTGATCAGAGGTTGTCCTTTTGCATCGATGCTCTCAATAAACACTTTTTTGAATATTACCCTTCAAATTCAACCTTTGCCGATGCTTCAGTCTTCAACTATTCGAACTTTATGATTCTGATGCACGTCTTCAAGGACCTGATCGTAGTGTCTTGTTGAGTGTTGGTCACTGACTAGTAGAGTTAACACTACGATCTTGAAGAGTGTTGTTTGGATCTTCAATATAGAACACCTCTTCTTTGTATTGTACAGTGCTTCAATACTTCTGTTTGCTTCGACTGTTCTTAGATACTGATGGCCTAATTCTTTGCTCTGGTCCCCTTCTGAATATCAAGACACTTCATATTTATGGCGCGTCCAACTTGCTTTCTCCTTGTAATCTCCCATTCACTTATCATCAATGAACTGACCCTGCACTTAATCACTTTAGCCTTGCTCTTTAGAGACTGACAAGTATCTCGGTTCACCTTCCATTGGTTCCTTCTTTGTTTAGCAAACACTACGATATTGGTTGTCTCCAAGATCGTTGTCTTCTGTTCACTTGATAGCTACTGCATTAGATGACTTTCCTTAGTCAGCTTCTGAAGTCTTCTTTGGATCTCCTTGTGGAAGACTTCATTACGAATAGCCTTACAACTTAATCTTGATGCTGACTGGGTTGATGCTTAGATCTTCTGTTAGCCTGCATGCCATTAGTTGACTGCTCTCTGGTTTCCTTGGATGTAGCTTGCAGCTTAAACCAGAGGCTTCGTTCTTTTGGATATTCTAGGAGTGCTCATTTGATGAGAACCGTATATGCTCTACGATTCATCCTTGGCATTGTGAGAACTTCTTCTTAGATCGTAGTTCTGCACTCTACGATTTAGCTTTGGCTCGTGCAGACACTACGATCCCAAGATCAGATCTTGACACTACGATTTCTACCTCGTGCTTGTTGTCTTCATCTAATCTTGCTTGACTACGATCTCTGCATGTAGTCAATAGACTCTACGAACTCAGAGTGTGATCTACGATCCTTGACTTGGCTTTGGCATCAGTAGACTCTACGACTCTAAATGTAGTCTATGTTTATGTCTTGGCTTAGGTAGATGGCCAGTCGGCTCGTAAGCACGCTGTCTCTACGATTCTGAACATGACTTCCTCAGCACACTACGATCCCAAATAAGCTCTACTCGATACACTACAATCCTTCTTTGTTTTTCTTGGAAGTCTACGAACTTCGAGATCTACTTTCTTGCATACTCCTATTCTGTCTCGATAGCTCTCGAGTTAACCTTGACTCACCCAGCAGACTACGACTTCTGGTGCAGTGCTCGATGATCAAACTAGGCCATCTATTACATCATTTTTAAGGACTTTACAAAGCTGTTTTGCTTATGTAGGATCAACCTAACATGTTTGATCAATTCATTCTAAGTCCTTGTACATATATTTCTATTATCTAACAAAGGACTTTACAACTTTTCTTAATGCAAGCATACTTGCATATTCATTCATATATATTATAATCAAATCATATATTAAATAGGAATATCATTCACATGTTTATTCCTGACAATCTCCCCCTATTTGATTATGACAAAAAAAATAAGTGCATATGCATATTATGAATGAATCTTATATATAGTGAGAAGCTGTATTTCTAAAGTAGTTAATCATAAATGTCATTTATATTGATATGGAAATTTATACTCAGACATTCTACATCCTGGATCCAGAACATACCTAATAGTTTTAGAGATGTACCTTCTTGGCTTTATGTATGTTTCCAGGATGCTTGTTGATCAGCTACTCATCTGATTGTTCTTCTTTCTCTTGCTCCCCCTTAGATGATGACCTTCTGTCTCTGCTTGGCTCCCCTTCATAATCTTTCTGATCCGGCTCCCCTTCAGACCTTGCGATCTTGTTATCATCATCTTCTGGCTCCCCCTCAAATGATGATACTCTTTCAGGAGCTACTATCTTCTTCTTTGACTTCTTCTCTCTTGTCCCTCTGCTTTTCTTCGAGTGCCTCTTCCTCCTCTTCTTTCTATGCCTCTTTTTCTCCCCCTTTTTGTCATTAATCATTTGAGAGAGCTGCTCCATATTGGAATTAAGCTGCTCCATCAGGTAAGAGGAGTTGTCAACTTCAAACTTTAGTTCTTGCTGACCTAGTTCAAATTGCACTAAGAAGGTCTGCCTCATATCATCAATCTTGTCAAAGAGGACTTCGATCTTCTGTGCATTTGCCTTCTGAATTTGTAGAGCTTCTGCCTTCTGATCTTGTATGGCCTTCTGATAGATGTTATCTCTCTCTTAGAGTTTAAGAGATACATCAGCCAAGATAGCTTGAAGCTTGTGCTAGAAAGAATCATCTCCTGCTGCTGTCTGCATCTGTGATTCTTCAGTGAGCATAGATATCTTCTTGCTTAGATCATCAGAGCTCTTCAGTAGTTCCTGCTCCAAAGTAGTTTGATTCTTTTAGTTTGCAGCTTCAAGTTGAACAATAGATTGGACTCTATAATTGTCATCTTTGGATAGATTTTCAAATGTTTAGATAATCTGAACAATCGTGGAATATCAATTGCTTGTAGAGGATGATGGAGTGTCTGATAGCAGTACTTGATCATAAGGAGGCTTCTGGTTTTGGACTTGAACATCATCAATAGTAGAGTGAATAGACTCTACGATCAGCTCCTTGGTCATAACTCTTCTTCCTTTAAAATCCACTCAACGATCGTAGGGGATATAGAGATATCCAGCTTGTCGATAGACCTTGAAGTGAGGTTGGTTTGTTATAATCTTTGTGGCATAACTTTTCACCCTTGGGAAATTTTGGGCTACCAGCTCCATGCTTGGAAATATCTTGTAACACCAGCTGAGGTAGCTTTCATCTCCTTCAGTAATGGCCTTTAGCTATGACATCCACTAGAAGAACCATCTCTCTGGTGAAGCATCTGTTAGATCATTTGACACTTCCTCTACGATACTTCTGCTAAATCTTGTAGGAGAGGGAACTGGATAATCTTCTTGTTCATCTGCTTCCTGAGGTGCAGAACCAGAATCTTCTTCAATCTCTTCTCTCTCGGAGCATGAACTTTCTTGATTATTTTCAGCAGGGAATTCCTCTAGCTGCATTTCATGACCAGAGCCTTCTTGATCATCTTCAACAAAGAATTCTTCTTGTTGTATTTCATTATCAGAACCTTCTTCAGCAAGTATTTCCTCATATCCTTCTTTTTCACTGCTGGCTTCATCTTCAGTACTTTCTATTGGGGATACAGACTCATCATCACTTAATTCAATGATGGCATTTGATTGGCCACTACTTCTTTTGAAGGCAAACTTGGCTTGTAGCCTGTAGCTTTTCCTTCTTCATGGAGGTTCAACTATTTGAGACACAGATTCTTCTTCTTCTTCAGGCTCTGACTCCTCTTACTCAATAGACATACTTCTTTGGAGTTCAGCACTTGCAGGGGCAGATTCTTCTTCCTTGGACTCATCAATTTCTGAGCCATAATGAGGGCTTTCTGAATATGAGGGGGCATTCTCTTCTTCTTCTTGAATAACATTGTCAGACCCATTCTCTGGGATTATTGGAGCAATTGCATTTGGGGATGCTTTTTGGTTATCTTGATTTTCCTTTTTATCAGCAGATTTACTGCTCTGAGGATTGGCCATGGAGCTTGAGCATTTTTCTTTGTCAGCAGTTGCTACAATATTTTCCACTACATCAGCTTCATTTTCATTGCTGGATGTTGTTTGTGGAGAATGAGCCTTGACATCTGTTTTCTTTCCTTCTGCTGACTCTACGTCCCTTTCTTCAGCAGATGTATTGTTCTGAGAAGCTGAGGATGGTTTGTCTTCTATCTTAGCTTTCTTGATAACTGTCCCTTGAAGCAACCTGCTGCTTCTTCTCTTTGTAGTTTCAGCAGTTAGGACTTTTTCTTCTTTGTCTTTGTTCAGGGAGGAGACTCTCCTTGGTGGGGCCTGGGCTTTCTTTACCTCACCAGCTTTCTTCACAACTTTTGATTTCTTCCTGGCTGGTGTGATTTCTGCTGCTATATAGTCATCAGACTCAGAGCTCTCTGCCTCTACTATCTTACTCTTCTTTGCAGAGGCTCTACTGATGTTCCCACCTGTCAGCCTTTTGTTCTCCTTAGGGTTCTTCTTCCAGTTCTCAAATAACTGTGGAGACATCACTATGTGCACATTCAAGGCTTCTCCCTCTCCAACCTTGATTTTCCCTCCTAGCTTCTTCTTCAGTATGATACTCAGCAACCTTCCATGAAACACCTTGGTCAGGGGGTTTTCAGTGGATTTCTTCTTCTCAGCCTTCTCTACCCACTTGGATATTTGATCGAATAAGATAGCTCCAAAGTCAATTTGTTTCTTCAGAACTATAGCTGATATTATCTTAAGTTGTTGGTCAATCACTGTATCATGTGCAGTGTTTTTGCACAGTATGCACTTTCCAATAATTTCAACTAGGAACTCATATTCTTCAGGAAACTCCTTCTTCTTCATGTCTTTGAAACTAGGGTTTCTTTGTTACCCCCATCAACTCCTTTGTTTGTTCAGTGTTGACATCTTCAAGGTTCTTTAGCCCTTGGTTAGGAAAACCTAGGCATTGATTTAGGTTAGAGGATTTTAGCTTTAGAGTCTGACCTTTAACCTTGGTAGACAGAGTTCCACAATTTATGGAGATGTTTGAGTAGAATTCTTTAACTAGGTCAATATACACACGAGTACTTGCCTCAAGACATTCTGAAAACCCAGTTTTCTTCACTAGTTCAAGTATGTCCCTGAACTTCTTCTCAGATTTCTCAAACGATTTAGTTTCGAGCTGAATGCCGGTGATAACTTGCCAGTTCTCCATTTGAATAGTTCAAAGACTGTGGGTGTCTGATTTAGAGAGGTTTATGAGAGATGGCTGTCTGTGATTTGGTAAGGCTCTGGAGAGTTAACTAATTTTGCTCTTGAAAAGCTTTCTAGGGTTTTGAAAATGGGAGGGAGAAAGGTTCGATATTTTTTGGTAGTTGTCTGCAGATTTAAAATTGTCTTTATAGCAGTTCCTTCTAACTCTGCACACTCAGTGATGTGTCAACTATCCATTGGTTGCACGTCGCCCAGTAATAAGCTGTAACTCCTCACAACTTTTCAGTTATCATAAGAGTGAATGTTTAATTGACGTGGCTTTGACCGTTGACCTTTTGATTCGTAGAGTAGCATGATAAGTCAGTCGTGGACTCTACGATTCCCTTTGTTGACTCAATGATCAACTTTTAAGAGATGCTACAGTAGATGGCTTTGTCTTTTCTCCTTTCTTTGATGCAGCATAGCTCAATCACTGATGTATTCAAACTTATCTCCTTAACTTGAATAGTTTAGCAAATATCTCATTTTCCAAGCTCCTTGTAAATTGGAGTACCCTTTGGTAGGACTACGATCGCTGAGTTGTATTCTACGATCGCTGAAGTTTTCCTACGATCGTTGAGGTAGCACTACGATCGTTGAGGTTGCACTACGATCGTTGAGGTTGCACTACTATCGTTTAGTTCTCTTCAAACTCAACTTTACGATTGTTGACTGACTTGGTTCTTTTGAGATGAACTGGATCAAGCATTCCTTCTGGGATAAGGTAGCTTAGGAAGGGCCTACCTCTTAGAGTGAGATAAGGGTCAAGTTTTTCCCTGAGGCGCTTTCCAGATGAAGTGTTATGACAATGATTTGCAATAACATCTCATTAAACCTTTTCTGGTGAGGAGGTCTTCTACCAGCTCTTGATATCTGCATTGATGAAATCATGGTATCCTCCTGCTCTTAAGCTACGATCATATGTTTGATCGTAGGCACTTCACGATTATGGATTGGATGGCTGAAGGGTTATCAGTAATACGTTTTGAGACGTTCCTACTGACTATGGATCTTCATTTGGTTCATCAGCAACAAAGTTTTGGGACTCTGAAGCAGGTACATCTCTTCAGGTTTGTTAGTGTTGTTATTCCTTAATAGATCACTGCTCCCCCATTGTTGATGTCGTCTTCCCAGTAAGATGTGATTCCCTCTTCTTCATGTTCGTTTGAAGGCTGCCCAACATTTCTCCTTCTGACTGGGATCATCATCATTGCTTAGTTTTCCTTATATCGTAGAGATGAGTATTTTCAGGATTAATCACTCTATGATCATTTGACAGCACTACGAACGTAGTTTCCTTTGACAGTCTCGTATTTGAGAAGTTCTGGTTTTTGATGAACTCCTTTTGTCTTAAGCTCAATGATCTTTTGTTGTGAGCTTCCCTTGAGGATCCTTTTCGTAAAGCATGTCTTTCTTGATATGAGCATATAGAATCCTCTTTTATCTTCTTTTGTATGGCATGCTGTCATATACAGATTTGTAGCCACGTGAGCTCTATTCTGGTTAGCTCAGAGGGTCTTCAAGGACAGGCTTGGACATATAGGAGCTTTATCAGACTTAACTCTGAACAGTCCCTAGCCTTCTGCTGGTTGAGTCTTCTTGACTGAAGTCTTCTGCTTCATCATTCCTTAGTATGGTCAGACTGACCAAGTACCTGCAGGTTTAAATATGTTTCTCTTTTTGGTACCCATAGTTAAATGGGTCCTGCTAGGTTAGTTTTCTAAACCCCTGTTCCTCTTATATGGATAATCATCATATTTATCATCAACATATATATTCATGCATGCAACTATCTTATGATAATACATTTTGAGATGCATGAGGGTGAGTGTGTGTAGGATATGACATTCAATAACACATTCTTTATTAATGATTGCTTCATCATTTACTGGATTATGTTCACAGTGTTTAAGTGTTCATAGAGTGGGAATCAACTCTACGATTTATGAGTGTCTAGTTGATTTATGGAGATGATCAGTTTCTACAAATCAGCAAGATCCTCTTGTAGAGCTGATCATACTCTGTGTGTTGTTAAACACTGAGAACATAGGCTTGCACATACATACTAACCCACCATCAATGATTACTTCTCATAAAGTTCATTTGGTATGTGATACTCTTATGACCTATTTCAGATTTTCTTCAAGATGTCATCTTCAGCATAAAACTTGGTTGGAGAGAAAGTTTATAGTCATTTTAATTTTCCATCTTCAGGCTACTTTCTCTCTTCACCTTTTTAGGTATATTATGACTTCTTGACAGAATACTGTTTATAGTTCATAAGATGGTGCAAAAGATGTATACAATTATAATGGCGAGGAACCGTACCTTTTTACTGTCAGTTACTTAACAGTCATTTACCTTAGATATACTGAGTTCAGGTATTGATGTGCATAGCTTTTACTTTTGCTCCTTTCAGCTGTTGCTCTTGTTGGCCTTTTAATCAATCAGTCATGGTCTTGAAGATGTAGATTAAGAGAATCTCAGCATTAAGGTCTTTGACATCTTTGAGCTTACAAATATAGCACCTAGTTGCTGGTTGGTCACTTATAAGTTTGAGAAGATCTTGTTTTCTCCTCTTGATCAACATTTCTTAGCATGTATGACCTCTTCATCTTTCAGACTGATGGATGCTTTATTCTTTGTCATTGATGTCTCTTGAGCTCTCACTTTCTCGTCTGGTCTTCAGACTACAAGATTGACTGCAGACTAGGATTGGTCTTGTTGTTATAGCAATCGAGGATATGGTCCAATCTGAGCAGCTTCAGGTGTATACACAATTTTACCTACACACAATATTTCCAACGTGTGAGCTCTTCTGCATATAACAAGTTACTTACTACTAAACTAAGTTTAGAACAATGTTAGTGCCTGGGATTAGACTCAAATCGATTAGCTTTTGAATATAGCATGAGAACCTGCTTTGATACCAATTGTTAGTTCCCAACATGCACAATAGATCTAGAAGGGGGGGGGGTTGAATAGATCCTTTTTCTTTCAAAAACTTTTATGGTTTATATTATTTTGTTCATAATTGACATATGACAAACATAATAATCTTTTCAAGCACAGCAGGATAAGTAAAAGATCCCCTTCATTGATATATCCATAATCATACATACATTGTTCGTAGAGTAAGTTTAGTTGTAAGCAGTTAAAACATACATTGCAGTTATAGCAGTTATAGTACATAATGTAAATGACATAATATAAAAGATACAAGGGGTTTTAAGTGGTTCAGAGACTCAAGCTCTTAATCCACTCTTCTGCTTTCAACTAGCAGGATTTCCACTGAGGAAGGGCAGCACCCTAAATCACTAAGATTCCTTCAAGGCCAGCAACCTTGGGACTTCAGTTCACTAAGAACTCTTCAAGTCTAGCAGCCTTGGAACTTCACTAGTTCCCAAGGAACTCTTCAAGCCCAGCAGGCTTGGAAGTTCATTTAGTCCCTCCGGACAAGGACCCTTTGGCCCTGCATTGTTTAGTTCCTCTGGACAAGTTCCCTTCAGGCCCTGGCTTTGTTGAGTTGTTTGTTTGTTGTTTTTGGAGTCGGTGCTGAGCTTCTAAGATGTCTTCATGCTCTGAACATATTCTATCCTTAACAGCTTTACTTGATCATCCTTGAAGAGCAGTTGAGTGTTGCATGATGCTTAGCTTCTTAGGTTGCTCAACTACTCTGGAAGACTCCTTGTTGAACTGCCTTAAAGATCATTCTCCTTGGTACTTGATGTCTGCACATGAGAGGCTTCCAAGCTGACAATAGGCTCTTCTTTTAGGTACTTGGAAGCTTTCTCATGCTTGACACCAAGATGGCTTTTGTGATCTCCCTTTTGCTACTTGATGCCTTCTTATTATGGACTTGCTAAGATGACTGTAGGCTCTTCTCTATTGTACTTAGAGTCTTCCCATGATGGACATCAAGATGACATGATGCTCTTCTTTCTCTCGGCAGTTCTGAACACTCTTCATGTAGTAGAACTCTCACTTCTACATAGTAGAAATCACACTTCTACTTCTTTCTTTATCTGACTTCTGATTATTCTTGGTGGATCGTAGAGTGAGCCTTCAGACTCACTGTTTCACATGGTTTAGATCAGTCCATCTTCTTTCCAAACTCGGTAACTCCAGCAGCCTTTGATCTTTGAAGATCTTTCTCATTTATACTGCTTCCCAATCCTTTCGTTGGAAAGTAACTGTTGAAGGCTATTCAAATATCTTCACAGATCTCGAGTTACTTGAGGTAGACTGCTTGTTGTGACTTGTCATACTTTTTTTGACGCTGCAGTCAACTGTTTCACCTACCCTTTCAGATAATTAATTATTCACAAATAATATAAATCAATAATTAATTATTCACAAATAATATTACAGAATCATAATACTGACAACTAGGCAGTTCCCAGGAAAGAGGGGGCTTTCAAATAAGGATTTCTCCTTACTGGCGCGCAATTAGGTGACCAAACCTCTCCTTAGACAGAACTTTCTAGACATTGCCAATTATGTTTTCTAATAATATTATTCAGATAATATAAATTATTGCTTCGATAATGGAAAATACTGTGTAGTGACAATTATTAAAACAACAGTAATATAAAATATCAACGCAACAATTTTTGAATCAATAAAATAAAATACTGAACAATAACTACTGTAACAATTATTGAGTAGTGCCTTCTTACGTAAGAATCAATAATTGGTGCAATACTGTGTGCTATTGTGCAACAACGCGTATTACTGTGTTTTAACCACCGGGTATTCCAACAGTGTTAACGGTAACAACTACGCTGTTATTTATAAACAACTTATACTTGTCGTTTTCTTTATCCAATAGCTTTTTGTTATGGGGCCCACAAAAGACTGCGCCGTCATACGAATATTTCCCGATAGCAAGAATATTCCACGACCAAACGAATATTCCCCGACAACAATGAATATTTTATAACCACCTGCTTATTTTAAAATATTTGCGCCTTTTACCCATAACTAACCACATTAATCAATTCAACCCTTACTATTTCAAAATAATAAATAGAGGAAATTAAATTTCATTTATAAAAATTTAGGGTCTTACAGTTGGGGTTCGACGACTTTATATTATCAGAGGGTCCTTGCACTCAGGAGACGTTCCAGCGTTGGTGGTTCCCTCGTACTATCAGAGCCCAGTCCCGCGCCACACAGTTTATGGGGGATATGGTTCCAGGATCCGTGATGATGATGAATTGGATAGCTTGTGTCCGAGATCCGACTCATATGATACTGATTGATAGTTTAACCCTGCAGTTGGACCAGGCACATATATTTATCCAGCATTTGGGCAGAGATCCGGTAGAGGCAGCTTCATTTGATCCTTCCAACTCAGGCGCTGGCCCCTCAGATGACCCATTCGGTATTTCTAGTGCATATACTCTTTTATATAGGCCTGACATCTCTGTTGATAGAGATCCAGTGATTCAGGAGGAGTTACATCAGGTGGACAGGATGGATGATGTGGACATCGACACCATTGTCTTCTTCTGATGTGTATTCTCATTATATCTTTTGATAGGCCTCTGTTAGATATTGGGTGGCTGTACCCCATTCTCGCTATATCTTTTGATAGGCCACTATTAGTAGTAGGGTGTTTGTGCCCCATTTCTCTGTATTTGTAGCTGTACAGAGATGATGTATTAGATGTTGATATACTTAGGAATGTATGCACAATTTTTTCATTCCCTATATCATATTGCCATCTATTATCTTTTATACATGTATCATGTTATGCATATGTATGTATGTCCAGAGATATTCAGCATTGAACCCTGGATGGTTTTATGAAACGACCCGTACAGATGTCTTCCTCGACAGTTAGCCATATAGATCATACCCCACCATCATTGGTGGCATCGGGTATCCGATCGTAGTATGATAGCATGTCACCATCAGACAAGGTGATCGTAGATCATTTACTACAGCATACCATGACCTTATTGATGTTTCAGGTTCCCGTAGGGTTTGTGGATGGGATGCTAAAGCATTGGGTATCGGATAGGCAGGTTTTTTGATTCAGGACCCATGAGTTGACTCCTACTCTGGAGGAGTATGCACGATTGACGATGCTGCCATTAGACAGACCTTGCGTGTATATGGCTTTAGGAGACATGAGTCGACGGTTCATGACTCTCACTGACATCTGGCCACGTGATATCCCAGCGTTTTTTATATAACATATTTGGCTCTGAGGATAGTTATTTACGATATTCCAGGGATTTCACCGCACCGGAGGATCATTGGTTTTTAGCCAGGGTTGATGTACTGCTGTTATGCGTACTATCATATGTCTATATGCCACGGTACATGGATGAGATAGACATCGGAGTCATCATGGCAGTGAGAGCTGTCAGGGAGGGTGGTACCATTATACCTATGATTGTATCAGAGACCCTGCGGTCAGCATCCTACTGCTGCACTTATCTGACATGAGTGTTCACGGGTAGCTCGGTCATGCTATATGTGTGGTTTATGTCCCACTTGAGACCGATTGGCACTCTTAGACGGCATGGGTATTGGTTCACCCATGATATAGCCATGTCATACTCCTTTCAGTCATCGGAGTGTATAGATGCTATGTCTTGGTCCACATTTTTGGCAGATATCAGAGATCCATTTATCATATTTCCGTGTTCGGGGCTTAGCTCACCATACATCTTTATTACTCGTGCTTCAGGCATGGAGTACCTCCCTCTAGCTGGTTTTAGGGGTGTGACTACTTATCACCCGCTGGCCGTGATGTCGTATTTTGACCAGTTTCAAGACTTTCATCCTTTTGAGGGGCCGATAGTTCAGCGTTCAGATTCTTGCTTTGTTTCAGCAGAGGACCGATCCCGTGTGTACGCTTGTTGGGATCAACGTGAGATATCTAATTTGTCCATTAGTCATCCAGGTTGTTCTGCAGAGTATTCCGCATGGATGGAGACATAGATTTTATCAGCTGCAGCAGTATCCACAGTACCGGATAGTGAGTCAGATGATGTAGAGCCCATGGAGGACATCGATTCCCACATCAAGGAGGAGCCCGCTGCTGGGTTGCCAGCATTTCCTCTAGATTCTCCCAGTACCAGTACTGTTGTGATTTAGCACTTGGCACAGTACCTTGAGCAGAGTCTTCATCTGATGACTTTCGAGAGAGATTATGCTCGATCTTTGATGTTGACTGTCCTTGATGGGAGAGACGCAACTCTATTAGAGAGAGACGAGGCATTAGCTCGCAGAGATGTCGCTGTTGTTGAGCAGGATGAGGCTAGATTAGTCAGATATGCAGTGATAGTTTAGCGAGATAGCGCCATATCTACCCGGGATGTAGTCATCACAGATAGTACTGCAGTGAGGTCCCTTACAACTGGTATAATTGCAGAGTTGAGTGCTTACATTGATGAGCATATGGTCACCATACAGATGGCTGTAGATTTGTTAGGTCGTGTGGATATTCTTGTATAGGAGACCACAACTTCGCCTCTTTCTTCTGAGAGGGATGCCATGTTGGGCTTGTTAGCTCGCATATACCCTGACATGTAGATGGATTTGTATTTTTCTGCACAGACTAGCTAAGCCATTTTGTCATGTACAGTTAACATTATATATATCAAACAACATTTATATATATGACAGGGAAATATATTTTTAGATCACTTCCCGTTTAGATATGCTTTGCTACTTGCTTGATATTTTGCCTGCTACTTCAGGGCTTGTGATCTTGATGTATTCTGAATTCCTCTTGGGTGGATGGACATTGAGTTGTCTCTGGATAGTTCAGAATGGATCATCGATCTGAATGTATCCCTACCATATTTGGTGTCTTGGGACTAGTTTCTGTATGGAAATATGGAGATGAGTGTGGCTTTCCTCTCTGAGATTGATAGCACCACAGATGGTCGTCAGTACTTCTACTTAGTAGAAGCCTAGTTAATTCCATCTCTTATGGATTTATGTTGCTCTTCAAGGTATGACCGCAACTTAGATGGTCGCCGAATCTCCTATTTGGGAGGAGTTCAGGTAATTCCATCCCTTTGGTCTGAAGCCAATGAAATGTGGTGGATTGATGTTTGATCCCAGTACCAACTGATAAGGGTTTGTGTTTTGGTCGGGGGTGAGACCGAACCATGAATGGCTGCCTACGTACTCTTATTGAAGAGGAGATCAGGTTTGCGTAGTTCAAACATGGTGTAAGAGGTTCAACGCTGTATAGGGCAGAAATGGTGTAGGAATGTTTTTGTTGTTTTTGTTTTATTGCGATCGGGCCATATGAAATGGTTGCCTACGTACTCCTATTGAAGAGGAGATCAGGTCTACATAGTTTGCCCCTCAGGGCAAGTGGAAAAACGTGATCCCATGTGCAGGTCAACGTGATCCCTCGGGGTGATACATGTCTTGTACCCATTGGTCTTCATCCAGCTGAGCGTCTATCAACACTCTGAGAGATTCCATTTGAACTTCTATGGGGAGCACTTCTTCCATCCCATTTGGTTAATGCGTAGGGGGTTTCCCTAGTGGAAGTGCGTATTGAGGTTCTGTAGGCTAACAGAGTAAGAGGCAATATGCCAGGCCAATCTTTGTGGTTGGCGAACATCTTTTGCATAATCTTGTTGATGTTTTTGTTAGCCACTTCAATAGCACCATTCATCTTCGGACGATAGATGACAGAGTTAAGATGTTTGATGTGGAATTTACTGCATAATTCCTCCATCAATTTGTTGTTGAGGTTCTTAGCATTGTCTAACACAATCACCTCTGGTTGTCCATATTGATAAACGATATTGTTTCTGATGAAAGCAATGATGACTTATTTAGTAACCCTGGGGAAGGAGGCTGCCTCTACCCACTTGGTGAAGTAGTCGATCATGGTGAAGATAAATCGATGTCCCTTACTGGCTTTAGGCTCAATGGGTCCGATAACGTCCATTCCCCATGTTGAGAAGGGCCAAAGTGAACTCATATTGTGGAGTTCCCATGGAGGGGCGTGTATAGCATTCCCATAAATCTGGCACTGATAGCATCTCTTGACGTGATCATGACAATCAGCTTTGAGAGATAGCCAATAATGTCCTGTCCTGAGGACTTTCTTAACAAGGAGGGGGCCACAAACTCCACCATGGATTTCATCCATAAGCCTTTGGGCTTGATCTTTGTCTAAACATCTGAGGAGACCTAGTCCTGTATCTCTTTTGTAGAGTGCATATCCACTCAGGTAGAATTTCATAGCTAGTCGATAGATCTGCCTTTTCTCAGTCGGGCTCGCTTTCGCGGATGTAGATCCATCACGTAGATATTCCTTGATGTGCTGATACCAAGGATGCTGGATGGGAGGTAGCTCAGCTGATACTTCTCCAACATAATTCCCATACGCTGGGGCCTTGTGTAGGGAAATTATGATGCTTGGCAAATGTTCCTTATTTGATATACAAATCAAGGAGGCCAAAGTTGCTAATGCGTCCAAAAAGTCATTCCTATTACGAGGAATGTGTAGAAAGGAGATTTCTTCAAACTTCTTCTGGTGGATTGTCTGATTACCAACTCTGAATTTTCAAAGACAGTTAACTGCCTAATGCCCATTGAACGGGTAAGTTTACCCCCATGAGACAGCCTTCATACTCAATTGTGTTGTTGGTGCTGACAAACTATAATTTGGCGGCGACGGGATACTGCTCCCCCGTACCAGATACTAGAATGACTCCAGCTCCAAAGCCTTCCAGATTAACAGCTCCATCAAAATACATCTTCCACGATTAGCGCGTATCGTACTGATGGTGTTGCTGAACTGTCATTACTCCTTCATCGGGGAAATATGTTTCAAGGGTTTGAAATCCCCTGAAGGTGCGGCGGCCAGTTGATCCGCAATTCCTTGACCTTCGATGGACTTTTGAGTCACATATACAATGTCAAATTGTTGTAGGATCAACTACCATCTGGACAACCGACAATTTAACATGAGTTTATTGAACACATATTTGAGAGGATCCATGCGGGATATGAGATGGGTTGTGTGACCATAGAGGTAATGTTGTAACTTCATGGAAGCCCATGCTAAAGCACTGTGATGCCCCCAAATTTGGGTTACCTGACCCCCGAGTTTGGTGTTCATGATCCACAATATAATACCATTTAACTACCCATTCATATATAAATAAGAATACATAAGTCATTAACATATATTGTTAATACATAAGTCCAGGTCCACTAACCTTAACATTACAGAAATACCCCTTAGATATACAAAAAGGGTTTATAATACAATACAACATAATAATAATATTGTTCATTACACTACACCAGTATCTTGCCTTTGCCTTTGTTCTTCTTCGATCCGACAGCCTCTTCGATTCTAACTGAAATGTTTTATATATAGCAAGGGTGAGCAACAAGTTTGCCCCGCAAGTTAAGATATACAATAAATGTATACGAATCAATAATAACAGACTATCTATTTTGATAGAATGAAACCAAAGTTCGGTGAACTTTGAAATAGCTGAACAAATCGTTAATCAATAACAAGTCTTCTCGTATTCTAGGCAACACAATAATCTGATAATGAAAGAGTACAACGCTTTCAAAGTTCTACGATATTCTAGTGAATAATCAAGAATCAATTCTACGCAATAACAAAGTGGAATGTTTTCCAGATTTATGCTGAGTGATCCATTGGATCTAGAACTTCTACTTTCTCGGCTATCTATCAAAGATTTACTTTGATACATACGCAGGTATATCAGATAACCATGAAGATTAAATCATACACCTATGCATGTACTTAGAGCTGGCCAAATCCTTGTACCCTATATTATGCATAATACTTAGGTCGCGCGCAATGGTCGAATATATGACTTAAAAATGTTCCCTTTATATAAAAGGTTGTTCTTCTCAGTCTCAGAATCAAGATTTGATTTAACAACGAAATTTAATGATTTCAATTTCTATTTACATATCGATCTAGCCAAAACAATGTGGCATCGATCTATCAATAACAATTAAATTTTCTTCTCGAATCTATCAAGCTTTAACAAATGTTCGTCTAGCCAGAATAATTAGCTAAGACATTTCTCAACATAATTTAACAATAAACATGAATTATCTGTACTATCAATTCTATCTTCTACGAATATGAATATCCAACAACAGTTATTCTACAAATGTATATTCTCCGAATTAGTAATTCAATTTGAAATATTAATCATGCACTAACTGCAAATAATCAACAATAAATTTCCTGAACATGGTATAATTAGCAATAATTAACCATTATAATAATTGAATGAATATAGCTCAAGGTTGAGTTAGGAAACTTTCCTTCTCCGTTGATTATAGCTACACAATAAACTTAGCCGGGTTTGGAAGACCTATAACCAATAATATCGGTCTCATAATTAGCACAATATTTTATAACATGAAACACTGTAATTCACAGTCAATCTGTCCTAGGCACATTACCACATAGCCATATTAGTGTTTATAACATATATAAACACTTATTATGTCTAACTAGTTCGGTCTGGTTGGACTTCGGTCTATTCTCGGTGTTCTGGTCACCATATCCGATAATTAACATATTGATTGTCAATTAAACTTGGTCTCTAAGCTTCAATATTATTTTAGATAAGTCAAATATTATTTATAATATTTTTTAGAAACTTTTAATAATTTATAAACAATTACTATAATTTATAATAATTTTTCAAAAACTTAAATCATTTTTAAATGATTTAATTATCAAATAAACTTATCATTATTAATATTTAATAATATTAAAATATTAATAACATACTTGTCAAAATATTAAAGTTATTATTAATAACTTCAAATATTTTTAAATCATTAATATTCTACTTAAATGATTTTTAAATTAATTAAAATAATTTTTAAACCATCACCATTAATATTTAAATATTAATGAAATTATTATCAAAATATTAAAAGTCATTAATTATAAATTAATATAATTTTAAATCATTTTTCTTATTTTTAAATGATTTTTAAATCAATAAAATCATTTTTAATTTATTTAATTAATATAATAATTAAATAAATCTAATATCATTAATATTCATTTATTAATGAGAATTCTCAAAAAATATTGAAAATTATATTTTATAATTCAAAATATTTTCTAACACTTTATTCTTATTTAAAATAATTTTTAAATCAATAAAATTATTTTTATCTTTTTATTTAATTTAATAATTAAATAAATCTAATATCATTAATATTAATTTATTAATGAAAATTCTCTAAAAATATTAAAAGTCACATTTTATAACTCAAAATATTTTTAAATACATTATTCTTATTTAAAATGATTTTTATTAATATTAAATCATTTTTCTCTAATTTATTTAATACACTAATTAAATAAATTAAATACTTTTAATATTTAAATAATTATAAATATTAAAGAAAAAAATTCCAATTGGTCAGAAATTATTTTTCATAATTTAAAATAATTTTTAAAACCATTTTTAGTAATTTTTATAATTTATTTCTATTTTTAAATAATTTTCGAAATATTCAAAAATTAGAAAATAAATAAACCGTCGCTAATGGCCTATAGCGACACTTAGCCTCGCTGTTGGTGTTATTGAGCCTTAAAAACACTAACAGCCAGTAGTACAAAGGTCATCGTTTGATTGACTTTAAATCTCAATAACAATTGTTTCTGGGCTTACTTGAGCATCGATCATGTAGTATACATGTAGTACAACAATAATCAAGCATTACCTAGATCATACAACAAACATTCTGCAAGATCCAGAGCTTCAAACTAGCTGTCAGACATCATCTGGGTTTTTTCTGGGTTACCCTGAAATCCAGACAGTCTCGAGGTGCTACTTTCAAGCTCAATAATCTTAGTGTTCTGGTTTGTCAAGGAACATTTCTATAACAACAAATCGGTTTATTATCAATAGGATAAACATCAATCATACAGTCAAACTCTTGTCAGAAACTGTGTTCTTCCGATTTCTGGGTTTTCCAGAAACGACAACCATGATTGACAGGCCTAGTTTGACCATTATTTCTGTTCGATATGGTGATGTTTTAAAGCATCTTAAGTAATGGAACTACACTCAAGACAACAAGCTACAAGTTTATTATAACAACAACATCATAACACTAAAAACCTGACAGACCCAGACGCTACAAAACATTGTCAGACTCGGTTTTTACAGTTTCTGGGTAACCCAGAAAGTGATTGGTCATGCTCGGTCAACCCTCTTTGACCATGAATAACATGCAATCTGGACATGTAATGGTTGTGCTTTCACTTCCAGATTACAGTCCTTATGTCAAACAATAGATACAAAACATAAAACAAGAAAAATCTTAAACAGGCCAGAATCTATGGCGCCTGACATTAGCTTGTCAGACCACAATTTCTGTTCTTGAGTAGTTTTTGAAAAACACAAAATTAAGACACTTTGATGCTATGAAATATGTTTGATCATCATAGATCAGCATAAAACATCCTCTAGCATGAATCTAAACACATAAACACAAAATTTATGTAAGCATACAAGATCAAATTAGGTTTTAGGGTTTATACCTTCTTGTTAGATCTTTGATCTTAGATCTCTGAATCTGATCTATGTATTTAAGAGGGGTATTTTGTGACTGATACACTAGTATAATTCGTGACTTTAGAGAGAGAATGAGTTGATGAGAGGTTGTATGCAAAATGGCTAATAAAATGGACTTTCTCTCTCTAAATCTCTTATATAAGCTTATAAGTTGCTTATAATTAATATAATTTTTTTTAAAAAAAATTATTCGTAGAATTTTGAATATTCGAAATCCTGGGTTATCACATTCACCCCTCCTTAAAAGGATTCCGTCCTCGGAATCACCGCTTTCTTATTCTCTATAATATTTTAAAGTTGTATCATCAATTCATTTTTATCAACACAATATTAATTTGTGTTTCAAATTCTAACTTGTGACTTGAATCTATAAGAGAAAATAGTTCACAAAAATATCTAACTCATATTACTCGCGTAAGTAAATTTCTAAACGAAATCATTCCATGTTTCCACCTCTTGAGTAGTCATTGCATCCCGCGCCGTCATGTTGAATGAACGGGCTGTTAGTCTTTCTGGCTGTGCAGGTCCTCGAATTGCCAAGGTTTCGCCACCAGGTCCCTTGTTGACACTTTTCTTCTCAGCATTCCTCTTTGGACAGTTCCGTACCATATGGTCAGTTGATCCACAGGCATAAGAACCTTGTATCTTCTTTGGACTGGGACAATTGGGCGACATGTTCCCCTCTTGCCCGCAGTTATAACAAACTCCCTTCTTCTTCAAGCAAACTCCAGCATGGTTCTTCCCACAATTTGAACATGGCTCCCTTCCTTTCCTATTGTCTTCTGTCTTATTACCCTACTGGGTATTCTCACTCCATTTCCTCATATTTGGATTACTACCACCACTGCTTCGACCATCTTTTGTCTTCTACTTCTTCTCTTGATGAAATCGAGACGCAGCTTCGCTCCCTCCTTCAACAATTAACGCCTTCTCCATCAAAGCCGTGAACGTATTGATCTGCAATACCGCTACCTTGTTGAATATCCCCGGCTTCAGTCCGTTCTCGATTATTCTCGCTTTTCTCGCCTCTGTATCCACCTGACGAGGTGCAAATCTAGCCAACTCGTTGAATTTGGCTGCATATTCAGATACCGACATGTTCTATTGCTTAAGTTCTAAGAATTTAACTTCCATCCTAGATTGCATACTTGGTGAGAAGTATTTCTCAAAGAACAACTCCTTGAATCTTGTCCACATCAACACCGCTGTACCAGCTCTGGCCTGATTAGTCTCCCACTAGTAATTAGCTTCTCCCTTCATCAGATAAGTTGTAAAAGCCGTCTTTTGTTCTTCCGCCACTCGTGCAATGACAAATGCTTTCTCCATCTCCTTTAACCAGGTTTGGGCTTCAATCGGATCAGTTGTCCCTTTGAATTCAGGCGGTCCTACCGCTTTAAAGTCTTTAAAGTTAGCCAATTTGTCGACTGGCTTATTCGTCACTATTCCTCTTACTGATGGAGCTCTATTCTCCATAGCTTGGGCTAACAGATCCGTAAAGTTTTGCATCGAGTCATCTTGACCTCCTTCATTATTCACCGATTGCTCTTCTCTTTGATTTCGATTCTATCGTCTAGGCGGCCTGATCTGATTTAAATAAAAATCTTATATTAATTCTCTTGCTCTATACAAATTCTTAACATAATAAGAATTCAATACACAATTCTCATATAATTGCATATTTATTCAAATAGCACATAGTACATATAGTACTTAACATATTTATTATCCCTTTTTAAATCATATCAGGATTAACAATACAACTTTACGCAAAAAGATGCAATTCTCCATTCACACATAGTTATTAACAGTTCGTCAAAATTACCAGACTTATGAGTTTAGGAACTTGTCACAATTATATGAGTGTATGAACTTATCCTAGTCAGACCTTTAACGTCCATTCACCGAGGGGTTCAAAACATTTCATATAATCACGAGTCATTAACATACTATAAGTATGAGTTTTAAGAACACACAAATTAAACTTAATCTTATATTCATATAGAAAATAAAGATTTCATTCATAAAACATATATATTTACATATGATTAAACATTGTTCTCGATATTACAACACTTAATATCAAAAACTTCTATCCAAAAGATATTAACGCTCAAACTTAAGCTATCTACCGTCCACTCCCTTCACCAGTCTTCTTCTTGTTGGGATACTTATTGAATCCGTGACCCGTTTGCCCACATGAAAAATAGTTCCTCAAATTCGGCTTAGGACATTGTAGAGAAATATGTCCTTCTTGCTTACAGTTGAAGCACACATTCTTCCACATCATACACTCTCCCTTGCGAGTCTTCCCACACTTACTACATGTTTGCTTCTTCTTCGGGTTTCACTTTTCTGAATTAGGATTGTCGTTGTCCCTCTTTCGCTTATTCTTATCTCTCTGCGGCTTGATTGTCCTTTCAGATAATCCACCACCTTCAGTCTTCATCTTTTCCACCTACGCCTTGAGCTCGTTCCGTTCTTCAGTCATTTCACGTAACGCCCGCTCTGTCTTCCACAACTCCTCTAGAAGAAAGACTTTACTTTGGAGTTCCTAGACTTCTGCAGATAGTTGATCTTGTTCTCCAACTTTGATCTTATTCTTTAACTCCACCCTAGCTTGATCAGACTCTGCCTCCTCATCTCCACTCAGATACTTCTCGGGATAATCGTCTTGATCGCTTCCCAGATTGACCATAGGTTCATCTTTTCCCACCTTCTCAACTGATTCGCTTTGCGCAGGCACCTCGGCTTCTAACACTGGTACAACAGCTGCTAGCATCTTTGTACTCATTTCAACTTCTCCAGACATCCTGCAATCAACTTAAACAACCTGATTAGTACTTTACCAGTACAACATTCTCACACTATGTGTCCATATATCTCATTATTGATGAACTTCGGCAATCCCTCACTTAGTACTCTAAATGAGTATTCTCTATTTCAATTATGGTTATAATCCTAGGGTTTTTCCCCCACCCCACTTAAGTTTTATAACCTACAGTTCTTCTACCAACTTGTGACACCTTGGTCACTACAGCTTTGATACCAACCTGTAATGCCCCCAAATTCGGGTTACCTAACCCCCCGAGTTTTGTGTTTACGATCCATAATATAATACCATTTAACTACCCATTCATATATAAATAGGAATATATAAGTCATTAACATATGTTGTTAATACATAAGTCCTAGGTTCACTAACCTTAATATTACAGAAATACCCCTTAGATATACAAAAAGGGTTTACAATACAATACAACATAATAATAATATTATTCAATATACTACACCAACATCTTGCCTTTGCCTTTGTTCTTCTTCGATCCGCTAGCCTCTTCGATTCTAACTGAAATGTTTTATATATAGCAAGGGTGAGCAACAATTTTTCCCTGCAAGGTAAGACATACAATAAATTTATATGAATCAATAAGAACAGACTATCTATTTTAATAGAATGAAACCAAATTTCAGTGAACTTTGAAATAGCTGAACAAATCGTTAATCAATAACAAGTCTTCTCGTATTCTCGGAAACACAATAATCTGATAATGAAAGAGTACAACGCTTTTAAAGTTCTACGATATTCTATTGAATAATCAAGAATCAATTCTACGCAATAACAAAGTGGAATGTTTTCCAGATTTATGCTGAGTGATCCATTGTATCTAGAACTTCTACTTTCTCGGGTAATTATCAAAGATTTACTTTGATACATACGCAGGTGTATCAGATAACCATAAAGATTAAATCATACACCTCTGCAAGTACTTAGAGCTGGCCAACTCTAATACTTATATTATGCATAATACTTAGGTCGCACGTAATGGTCGAATATACGACTTAAAAATGTTCCCTTTATATAAAAGGTTGTTCTTCTCAGTCTCAAAATCAAGATTTGATTGAACAACAAATTTAATGATTTCAATTTCTATTTACTTATCGATCTAGCTGAAATAATTTGGCATCGATCTATCAATAATAATTGAATTCTCTTCTCGAATCTATCAAGCTTTAACAAATGTTCGTCTAGCCAGAATAATTAGCTAAGACATTTCTCAACATAATTTAACAATAAACATGAATTATCTGTACTGTCAATTCTATCTTCTACGAATATAAATATCCAACAACAATTATTCTACAAATGTATATTCTCCGAATTAGTAATTCAATTTGAATTATTAATCATGCACTAACTGTGAATAATCAACAATAAATTTCCTGGACATGGTATAATTAGCAATAATTAACCATTATAATAATTGAAAGAATATAACTCAAGGTTGAGTTAGGAAACTTGCCTTCTCCGCTGATTATAGCTACACAATAAACTTATCTGCGTTTGAAAGACCTATAACCAATAATATCGGTCTCACAATTAGCACAATATTTCATAACATGCAACACTGTAATTCACGGTCAATATGTCCTAGGCACATTACCACATAGCCACATTAGTGTTTATAACCTATATAAACACTTAGTAAGTCTAACTAGTTTGGTCTGGTTGGACTTCGGTCCATTCTCGGTGTTCTGGTCACCCTATCTGACAATTAACATATTGATTGTCAATTAAACTTGGTCTCTAAGCTTCAATATTATTTTAAATAAGTCAAATATCGTTTATAATATTTTTCGGAAGCTTTTAATAATTTATAAACATTTATTATAATTTATAATAATTTTTCAAACACTTAAATCATTTTTAAATGATTTAATTATCAAATAATCTTATCAATATTAATATTTAATAATATAAAAATATTAATAACATACTTGTCAAAATATTAAAATTATTATTAATAACTTAAAATATTTTTAAATCATTAAAATTCTACTTAAATGATTTTTAAAGTAATTAAAATAATTTTTAAACCATCACCATTAATATTTAAATATTAATGAAATTATTATCAAAATATTAAAAGTCATTAATTATAACTTAAAATATTTTAAAATTATTTTTCTTATTTTTAAATCAAAAAAATCATTTTAAAATCATTTATTTAATATAATAATTAAATAAAATTAATATCATTAATATTCATTTATTAATGAGAATTAATTCTCCAAAAATGTAAGACCCCAACTTTTATGAATAAAGAATAATTTTTTTGAATTATATTTTTGAATATTATGGTATTGATTTGATATAATGTTATAGTTGTGGGTAATATTTATAAATTTTGTTAAGTACGCAAGTTGTTATATAATATTCGATTGGTCGGGGAATATTCGTTTTAACAGGGAATATTCGTACAACGACACAATCATTGGTGGACCCTACAACGGAATTATTGTCGGATTGAAAACGACAAAAATACTTTATGAAAATAACGGCGGAGGTGTTACCGTTAAAACTGTTGAACTACCCGGTAGTAAAAGTACAGTAATACGCGTAGTTGCACAGTAGCACACGGTATTGATTATTGATGCTTACGTGAGAAGTCACTCAGCTATACTCAATTATTGCTACAGTAATTACTGCATCATATTTCTCATATTATTGATTCAATTATTGATACAGTATTATCTGTATTATATGATATATTATTAAATCAATAATTGAGATGGCAAAGTTATTCATATTATTATTTGCAATATTGACAATGTCTAGAAGTTCTGTCAAGGAGAGGTTTGGTCACCTAATTGCGCGCTAATAAGGAGAAATCCTTATCGAAAAGCCGAGAAATCCTTATCGGAAAGCCCCCTCTTTCTTGGTAACGACCTGGTTGTTAAATATTGTGAATTATAATATTAATGATGAATAAGTTCGTGTTGCTTAAAGATGAATTTTATAGTTCCATTATGTTGGACTTATTTGTGTTAGTATAATTGATGTCTGGAGGATAAATTGTTCAATTGGGTATTCGGGACACTTTTTGTGTCGGAGTACTATTCACGAGTTACTATTCATGAGTTACTATTCACGGGGTACTATTCACCCGTAAGATATATTTATTTTTGGTCCAAATTATTTTTGAATACAATATTATTCCATGAGGAGATGTGCAAATTTTTCAGACTGCTGGTTGAAGATATAATAGTAAATCAATGTGAACCGCTGGTGGAAGTTATAATAGTAAATCAATATAGATCGCTGGTTTAAAATTTTAATAGTAAATCAGTATGGACCGTTGTTTTAAGTTTTAATATTAAACCAATCTGGATCGTCCGTTTAAAATAAATCAATCTGGACCGTTCATAAGTTAGTTACTATGCAGTCCATTCTTCTATAAATAGAAGCTCATTCCTTCATTATTTCTTACGGATTCACTGAAACTCTAGAGAGACTATTATAAGAGAACCTATTGAAAAGTATTCTGTTACTTTCCTACTCTTATATTCAGTTTCTTTTACGGTAAGGGATGTTATTTGTTGTACTCATGAAGAGAACTTCTGTTATTCCATTATTTATTATTCTATTGGAATAACCTTTATACGCGGGCTACCCTATACATGGTGACATTCTTCTAATATTCCGTTCTTTATTATTCTGTCAGAATATCTTGTCTGTGCATTTACGCCGGACCTGGTTCCATTATTTATTATTCTGTCGGAATATCCTATCTATGCGTTTACGCCGGACTTGGTTCCATTATTTATTATTCTGTCGGAATATCTTGTCTGTGCGTTTACACCGGACCTGGTTCCATTATTTATTATTCTGTCGGAATATCCTGTTTGTGCGTTTACGCCGGACCTAGTTCCATCCTTTATTATTCTGTTGGAATAACCTGCCTATGCGGTCTATCGCATGCATGGTGATTTCTTTTGGTATTCCATTCTTTATTATACTCAGTTGGTTAAAACTTTGACTTCTATACCCATGAAATTAGTGGAATATCTTTGATATTTGCGCTTCATCCAGTATCTTTTCATGGAAATATTCTTCTGAGCATTCTTGAATTTTACTCTACAAAGCAGTATTATGTTGACAATTTGGACGTTATAAGTTCCTAGATAAATTAATTCATGAACTTGTTTTTTTGAATTTTTATATCATTGTCATCATCCTCATGTTTATATTTTGTTGAAAGTCATCTGTGGCTTGTAGTGCATAGATGGACTTGGTATGATTATGACCAGGGATTATTCGGTGTAATCATGACCGTAATGTTACAAATGATGTGATAAAAGTTCTCATTGGCCCGTAGTGCATTGATGGACAGTTGTTGGCATGATCATGACCATTAATGAATACACGAATGTCCTTGGCCCGTAGTGCATGGATAATTTGTGGTCGTGATACTAAAGAATATCCTTGGCCGTAGTGCAGGGGTGATTCGATGATGTGGATTATTTATTAAGCTGAGTCCCAGCAATAAAAGTGATGAAAAACCTTTTAAATCATAGAAGATAGTAGAATTTATATCCTACTTGACTCTTCTAATGGATTGCTTGTTTCGCTGCAGTTAAACTTGATAGTTATTATATTTTATCAGTTTAACACTGTTGAAGGCTAACGATAAATTATTCTGCATTATCTTAGTCATAATATTTCTTACTGGGCTAGTAGAGCTCACCCTTTCTTTCACTATTCTCTTCAGGAAATGAGAACGTAGCTGGGACTAGTCGGGAAACAGAGTGATGGTCCTAGATGGTGCATTAGTAGTCCTCACTATTCTGTAAAATAGTTTGATAATAATTGTAATAAGGACTTCTTTTGAGTTTGTATAATCTCTAGTAGACAATATTTGTATTCAAACTCACAGTTTATGTTTTGTCGTATTGTAAACGACAGTTATATTATTAAGTTGTATTTGAATTCTGTACCATGTATCTGACGACTCAAGATGGGTGATGTATACCTAATTTTGGGGGTGTCACAAAAAATATTGAAAATTATATTTTATAAGTTAAAATATTTTCTAACACTTTATTCTTATTTAAAATGATTTTTAAATCAATAAAATTATTTTTATCTTATTTATTTAATTTAATAATTAAATAAATCTAATATCATTAATATTAATTTATTAATGAAAATTCTCTAAATATTTTTAAATACATTATTCTTATTTAAAATGATTTTTATTAATATTAAATCATTTTTCTCTAATTTATTTAATACACTAATTAAATAAATTAAATACTTTTAATATTTAAATAATTATAAATATTAAAGAAAAATATTCTAATTGGTCAGAGATTATTTTTCATAATTTAAAATAATTTTTAAAACCATTTTTAGTAATTTTATAATTTATTTCTATTTTTAAATAATTTTCGGAATATTCAAAAATTAGAAAATAAATAAACCATCGCTAATGGCCTATAGCGATACTTAGAGTCGATGTAGGTGTTCTTGAGTCTTAAGAACACTGACAGCCGGCAGTACAAAGGTCATCGTTTGACCGGCTTTAAATCTCAATAACAATTGTTTCTAGGCTTATTTGAGCATCGATCATGTAGTATACATGTAGTACTACAATAATCAAGCATTACCTAGATCATACAACAAACATTTTGCAAGATCCAGAGCTTCAAACTAGCTGTCAGACATCATCAGGGTTTTTTGGGTTACCCAGAAACCTAGACAGTCTCGAGGTGCTACTTTCAAGCTCAATAATCTTAGTGTTCTGGTCGACCATATGTTGTTATTATTGGTCAAATATAAAGTCCATATGTCAAGGAACATTTCTGTAACAACAAATCCGTTTATTATCAATAGGATCAACATCAATCATACGGTCAAACTCTTGTCAGAAACTGTGTTCTTCCGGTTTCTGGGTTTTCCAGAAACGGCAACCATGATTGACAGGCCTAGTTTGACCATTATTTCTGTTCGATATGGTGATGTTTTAAAGGATCTTAAGGAATGGAACTACAATCAAGACAACAAGCTACGAGTATATTATAACAACAACATCATAACACTAAAAACCTGACAGACCCAGACGCTACAAAACATTGTCAGACTCGGTTTTTACACTTTCTGTGTGACGCCCACAAAATTAGGTATACGTCACCCATCTTGGGTCGCCACTTACATGGTACAAAATTCAAATACAACTTAATAATACAACTGTCGTGAACAATTCGACAAACATAAACTGTGAGTTTGAATACAAATATTGTATATTAGAGATTATACAAACTCAAAAGGAGTCCTTATTACAATTATTATTATACTATTTCACAGAATAGTGAGGACTACTAATGCTATTATCTGGTCCATCACACCGTTCCCCGACTAGTCCCTGATACGTTCTCATTTCCTGAAGAGAACAATAAAAGTAAAAGGGTGAGCTCAACTAGCCCAGTAGGAAATATTATTACTAAGATAATGCAGAATATATTATCGTTAGCCTTCAACAGTGTTAAACTGATACAATATAACAACCATCAAGTTTAACTACAGCGAAACAAGTAATCCATTAAAAGAGTTAAGTAGAGAATAAAATCTACTATCTTTTATGATTTAGAAGGTTTTTCATCACTTTTATCGTTGGGACTCAGCTTAATAAATAATCCACATCATCGAATCAGCCCTGCACAACGTCCAAGGATATTCTTTAGTATCACGACCACAATTATCCATGCACTACGGGCCAAGAATATTTGTGTATTCATTAATGGTCATGATCATGCCAACAACTGTTCATCAATGCACTACGGGCCAATGAGGACTTTTACCACATAATTTGTAACATTACGGTCATGATTACACCGAATAATCCCTGGTCATAATCATACCAAGTCCATCTATGCACTATAGGCCACATATGACTTTCAACAAAATATAAACATGAGGATGATGACAATGATATAAGAATTCAATAAAACAAGTTCAAGAATTATTTTATCCAGGAACTAATAAGGTCCAAATTGTCAATATGATACTGCTTTGTAGAGTAAAATTCAAGAATGCTCAGAAGAATATTTCCACAAAAAGATACTGGATGAAGCACAAATATCAAGAAAATTCCACTAATTTCATGGAGTATAGAAGTCAAAACTTTAACCAACTGAGTATAATAAGGAATGTAATAACAAAAGAAATCACCAGGCATGCGATAGATCGTACAGGCAGGTTATTCCAACAAAATAAAAAATAACGGAATCAGGTCCGGCATAAAACGCACAGATAGGATATTCCAACAGAATAATATAATATAGACAGAATCAGGTCCAGCGTAAAATGCACAGATAGGATATTCCAACAGAATAATAAAGGCGGAACCAGGTCCGGCGTAGAACGCACAGACAGGATGTTCCAACATAATAATAAAGACAGAATCAGGTCCGGCGTAGAACGCACAGACAGGATATTCCAACAGAATAATAAAGACGGAATCAGGTCCGGCGTAGAACGCACAGACAGGATATTCCAACAGAATAATAAAGACGGAACCATGTCCGGCGTAGAACGCATAGACATGATGTTCCAACAGAATGATAAAGAATGGAACAACGGAAGAATTTCACCAAGTATAGGGTAGCCCACGTATACAGGTTATTCCAATAGAATAATAAGAATGGAATAACATAAGTTCTCTTCAAAGATAAGAAAGAAATAATACTCCCTACCTTGGAAAAAATGGATACTGGAATAGTGAGTAGAAGATTTCTCTTCTTCTTTCTCTTTATAATTTCTCTCTATAATAATCGCTCTAAAACTTTTGTGAATTGGTGAGAAATGAAGGAAGAATGAGCTTCTATTTATTAGAAAATATAGTTTCGATAATTCCACGTTTTGGGGCTCGAAAATTACAGTACAATACCTCTTTCTTTCATTTTTAATTTAGTCCTGCAAGTATTATCAATCTTGCACCAACTCCCCTAATAGTAAATATTGTGAATCAATAGTATAATCATGTTAAAAAAATATGAATTACAATATAGTACCTCCATCTATACCTCAATTTTTAACTTAGTCATGCAAGTATTATCAATCTTGCACCAACTCCCATATTAGTAAAGTATGTGATTCAATAGTACACATATGTGAACAAATAGTTATATAAGCATGTGAATTAGTAGCAATTAATTGCTCATTTATCCGATAAATTACCCGATTTATCAATATAACCCCTAGACATCAATTATCATCGGAATAAATGTCAATTTTTACTAACACAAACAATTCCAACATAATGAAACTATTTTTATCAAAAATATAAATTTTGAAATTTTAAAGTTTGACTTTTTCCAAAAAAGTTAACTGTTGACTTTTTGACCAAATAGTGAATCCCGGAAAATTTTGTGTTTATAGACTATTGTTACTAATTTCGTCGTTCCGGACTCAAATATCACGTCCGCGTCTCCAAATTCAACTCCGAACAACATTCATCATTAATATTATAACTCACAATATTTATCAACCAGGTCGTTCCCAGGAAAGATGGGGCTTTCCAATAAGGATTTCTCTCTATTGGCGCGTAATTAGGTGACCAAACCTCTTCTTGACAGAACTTCTAGACATTGTAAATATTGTAGTTTATAATATGAAAAACTTTGTCATCTCAAGTATTAATTTAATAAAAAAAACATTTTATGCAGATGATACTGACCATAATTGAATCCATAATATGATAGATATGATGCAGCAATTACTGTAGCAATAATTGAGTATAGCTGAGTGACTTCTCACGTAAACATCAATAATCAATACCGTGTGCTACTGTTCAACTACGCGTATTACTGTACTTTTACTACCGGGTAGTTCAATAGTTTTAACGGTAACACCTCCGCCGTTATTTTCATAAAGTATTTTTGTCGTTTTCTCAATCCGACAATAATTCCGTTGTGGGGGTCCACCAATGATTATGCCCTTGTACGAATATTCCCTATTAAAATGAATATTCCCTGACCAATTGAATATTATATAACAACTTGCGTACTTTGCAAAATTTGTAAATATTACCCACAACTATAACATTATATCAAATCCACACCAATATTCAAAAATATATTTCGAGAAAATTTAATCTTTATTCAAAAAGTTGGGGTCTTATAACTTCCCCTTCTTATGAAATTTCATCCTCAAAATTAGGGTGCGTACCTGGTATGTCGAAGAGGTGGGGATACCTTGATTTCATTTCAAATTATAATTCCCAGGTCATTTCCTCAACATCGTGGTTTCTCCAACTTGAGGTATAACCTTGGAGCGTAGAATATGTTCCTTCTTATCCAAGATTTTAACAGGAACCTATTCATACGTTAAATCTTCCTCTATTTCGTCCGGTTCTAACTCAATAATGTGGTTCGAGTCTTTCACATATTTACGTAACAGGGATATGTGAAAAATGTTATGAACGCGAGACATACTTGTCGGTAACGCAAGTCTATAGGCCACAGTTCCTACTCGATCGAGGATTAAAAATGGGCCAATGAATTGAGGATTGAGCTTTCCTCTTTTTCCAAATCTTGTAACTCCTTTCCATGGAGTAACACGTAACAACACATGATCTCCACTATTTAATTCTACGTCTTTTCGATGAAGATCGGCATAACTCTTTTGTCGATCTTGTGAGGTTTTTATAAGTTATCGGATCATTTGAACCTTTTTCGTAGTCATACGTGCCAACTCTGGTCCCAACAACGTTGTTTCACCCACCTCATCCCAGCATACTGGAGAACGACACTTTCTTCCATACAACGCCTCGAATGGAGCCATGCCAATACTTGCATGATAACTGTTGTTGTAGGAAAACTCCACCAATGGTAAGAACTTGTCCCAACTTCCTTTGAAGTCAAGGACACAGAGTCTTAATAGATCTTCAAGAGTTTGAATCGTCCTCACCAACTTCCCGTCCATCTGAGGATGATATGCCAAGCTAAATCGTAAATCCGTGCCCATAGCTTTTTGCAAACTAACCCAAAATCTTAAAATGAATCTTGGGTCTCGATCAGAAACTATGGATACTAGCATACCATGCAATCTTACAACCTCGTTTATGTATATACGAGCAAGACGTTCAAGTGTATAAGTTTCTCGTATCGGTAAGAAATGAGCAGACTTGGTCAATCTATCAACAATGACCCAAATAGCATCTATGCCTTGAGAAACTTTGGGAAGACCGGTAACGAAATCCATGGTAATGTGCTCCCACTTCCATTCTAGAATTTCAAGTGGTTGCAATGGACCTTTTGGTACTTGATGCTCCGCCTTGACTCGTTGACAAGTTAAACACCTTGAGATAAACTCTGCTATCTCTCTCTTCATATTGTACCACCAAAATGTATGTCGAAGATCACGATACATTTTGGTACTCCCAGGATGGATTGCAAACGGTGTGTTGTGTGCCTCCATCATGATTTTATACTTTAAATCAGGGTCATTAGGAACACAAAGTCTGGAGTTGACTCAAAGTATTCCTTCCTCATCGATTCTTGCTTCCGGCATAGTACCTTCTTGCACTTTCTTCTTCATACGCATTAGCTCAAGGTCTGTAGCTTGAGCAGCTTTAACTTTATCGATTAAAGTAAGTTATACTCGTATATTCGCTATCATCATATGGGTCCCTGGAGTCTTTAACTCTATCTCCATCCTTTGCAAGTCACATAAAATGGGCTTTTGTGTTATGAAAATTGCACTCGTACCCGCATATGATCTTCTACTCAATGCGTCAGCTACCACGTTCGCTTTTCCAGGATGGTATTGGATGGTATGATCATAATCTTTCAACAGTTCAAGCCAACATCGTTGTCGCATGTTGAGTTCCTTTTGAGTGAAGAAATATTTGAGGCTTTTATGATCCGCAAAGATCTCCACTTTCTCTCAATACAAGTAATGCCTCAAAATTTTAAGTGCGAAGACAACAGCTGCCAACTCTAGATCATGAGTAGGATAATTCCTCTCATATTCTTTGAGTTGTCTTGAGGCATATGCTATGACTTTCTCATGTTGCATGAGAACACATCCTAACCCTTTACCTGAAGCATCACTGTAGATGACAAATCTCTCCGAACCAGATGGTATTGTCAGAATAAGTGCTGAAATGAGTCTCCTTTTGAGTTCTTGAAAACTCTTCTCACATTCCTCGCTCCAACCGAACTTTGTATCTTTCTGAGTCAGCTGAGTTAGTGGAGTAGCGATTCAAGAAAATCCTTCCACGAATCTCCGATAATAACCAGCTAAACCGAGAAAACTACGTACTTCGGTTACTAATTTGGGTTGCTCCCAGCTTTGAATAGCTTCAATCTTTGTCGGGTCAACAGATATTCCATGACTTGATACTACGTTCCCAAGGAATGCTACTTCCTCAAGCCAGAACTCGCATTTCTTTAACTTGGCATAAAGCTTATATTCACAAAGCTTTTGGAGTATCAGCCTCAAGTGTTGTTCATGATCTTCACGACTTTTGGAATAAATAAGGATGTCATCAATAAAGGCTACCACAAAGTGATCCAAATATTCATTGAATACTCGGTTCATCATATCCATGAAGGCAGCAGGAGCATTAGTCAATCCAAAAATACATGACTAAGAATTCATAATGCCCGTACCGAGTTCTGAAGGTAGTCTTTGGAATATCCTCAGTTTTAACCTTTAGCTGATGATATCCAGAACGAAGATCGATCTTTGAAAAGAATTGTGATCCTTGTAACTGATTAAACAGGTCATCAATACGTGGAAATGAGTACCTATTTTGATGGTGACATGATTCAACTCTAGATAATCAATACAAAGTCGCATACTCCCATCTTTCTTCTTCACGAATAGAACAGGAGCACCCCAAGGAGACGTACTAGGACGAATGAAATCAATGTCTAACAATTCCTGCAATTGGGTCTTTAACTCATGAAGTTCAATAAGAGTCATTTGATATGGGGCTTTTGAAATGGGTTTGTACCGAGTTCAAGGTCGATACAAAATTTAACTTCACGCTCTGGGGGTAGGTCAGGAAGTTCTTCAGGGAATACGTCAGGAAATTTATTAACAATAGAAATATCCTTCAAATTTGACGTATTTTTGTTTAAATCCGTGACATGAGCTAAGAAAGCTTGACATCCGTTTTTCAATAAACGAATAGCTTTATGGCTTGAGATGACCGTGATTGATTTTAATGATTTGATCGCTTGAATTCGCATAATAGGTTTATTAGGAATATGAAAGCTAACAACCTTATAAAAATAATCAATTTCTGCATGATGAGTAGTTAACCAATCAATCCCTAGAATCACGTCAAATGCAAGTATTTTTAAGGAGATAAGATCGACAGGTAACGTGCGGTTATCGATTTGAATCAAACAAGACTTATAAATAGTGGATGTAATGAAGGTTTCTCCTAATGGAGTTTCAACAGATAAGTCAAAGTCTAATTTCTCCGGAGTCAAATTTAATCGTTGAGCGCAATTAGGAGAAATAAAAGAATGGTAGAACCGGTATCAAATAAGGTATAAACTTCGCTATAGTTTATGATAAGCTTACCCGTGATGACCTCATTTGGGTTCCTTGCTTTCTTGGCGGTCACAACAAACGCTCTCCCTTGCACTACCGGCTTTGACTTTTCTGGGACGGCCTTTGGTGCCTTTGTCCTAGCTGAACTTGTCTTCAGTGAATGACAAAATCGGGCTAGGTGACCTTCTCTTCCACAATTATAACACTGTTTGGATGGCATCGCACAGTTTGGACTGATATGTCCCTCCCCTCCGCATTTGAAGCATATGATAGGTGGTCGTTCTCCTTCTTTAACTACAGTTGCTGGTGCTGAAGTCTTTCCATCAATGTTAAATCTCCTTTTCTTGAAATGTCCATTTTTACTATCTTGGTCATGATTACCACCGAAGTGTTTACCATTTCTGGCATGTTGATTCCCTCCACGCTTGTTGTCACCGTTTCGATGACTGTTACCACTGGTATTTTCCTGCTGCCGGCTGCTTTCCCTTGGTTGCGTTGACTCGTTACCGCGCTCCAATAACTGAGCCCTATTTACAACATCTGAGTACAAACACAGTTTATGAGAAAAAGGATATTGACGTATCTCTGGTTTCAAACCTCTTAAAAACATTCATGTCATTCGATCCTCATTATCGACCAAATGGGATGCAAACCGAGATAACTCATTAAATTTAGCATCGTATTGCGACACGGTCATATTGTTTTGTTCCAACTTGATAAACTCCACCACTTTCATGTGACGAATACTTTCGGGAAAGTACTTGTCGTTGAATAGCTCTTGGAACTTCTCCCAAGACATCTTAAGTGCGTCAGGCTGGGTACGTTTTACAGATTTCCACCAGTAATCTGCCTCTTCACGCAACATGAAGGAGGCGAAGGGAACCTTTTGCTCCTCGGAGCATCCTAAGACATCAAATATCTTGGTGATCTGCTTTATCCATGCTTCTGCCTTAAGTGGTTTAGGCTCTCCAATAAACTCGGGTGGTCCCAACTCCTTAAACTGTTTAGTGGTGACCGTCCGAGAGTTTCCTGTGTTTACACCTGTATTTTGAACAGGAGCCACTCTCGCCTGATGTTGCATGAATTGCATGAAGCCTCGGAACATTCCATCGTTCATCATTTTGTTAGTGTTGTTGTTAGCATGAGGATTGTCGCCTTCCTGATGCACGTTGTCCTGGTTATTGATCTGTGGAGACTCAACGGTCTCCTGTGCTCCATTGATGTTCTAAACATTCTCGGATGCCATTTTCAAACACTGCCACAAAACAAGGGTTAATTGAGATGCAACATATTATCACTATACTCTGACCGACCAATCAAATACCAAATAAACTTAGGTAGGTCATACTAGCGAAGAAATTCCCCGTCTCTCCCCTCCTAGTTCTATTCTCACATCCTAGCCAGGGATCATAACCCTAAGCTTTGACACCAACTGTGATGCCCCCAAAATTAGGTATACGTCACCCATCTTGGGTCGCCACTTATATGGTACAAAATTCAAATACAACTTAATAATACAACTGTCGTGTACAATTCGACCAAACATAAACTGTGAGTTTGAATACAAATATTGTATACTAGAGATTATACAAACTCAAAAGGAGTCCTTATTACAATTATTATTACACTATTTCACAGAATAGTGAGGACTACTAATGCTATCATCTGGTCCGTCACTCCGTTCCCCGACTAGTCACTGCTACGTTCTCATTTCCTGAAGAGAACAATAAAAGTAAAAGGGTGAGCTCAACTAGCCTAGTAGGAAATATTATTAATAAGATAATGCAGAATATATTATCGTTAGCCTTCAACAGTGTTAAACTGATACAATATAACAACCATCAAGTTTAACTGCAGCGGAACAAGCAATCCAATAAAAGAGTCAAGTAGAGAATAAAATCTACTATCTTTTATGATTTAGAAGGATTTTCATCACTTTTATCGCTGGGACTCAGCTTAATAAATAATCCACATCATCGAATCACCCCTGCACTACGGCCAAAGATATTCTTTAGTATCACGACCACAATTATCCATGCACTACGGGCCAAGAATATTTGTGTATTCATTAATGGTCATAATCATGCCAACAACTATTCATCAATGCACTACGGGCCAATGAGGACTTTTACCACATCATTTGTAACATTACGGTCATACTTACACCGAATAATCCCTGGTCATAATCATACCAAGTCCATCTATGCACTATAGGCCACATACGACTTTCAACAAAATATAAACATGAGGATGATGACAATGATATAAGAATTCAATAAAACAAGTTCAAGAATTATTTTATCCAGGAACTAATAAGGTCCAAATTGTCAACATGATACTGCTTTGTAAAATTCAAGAATGCTCAGAAGAATATTTCCACGAAAAGATACTGGATGAAGCGCAAATATCAAGGATATTCCACTAATTTCATGGAGTATAGAAGTTAAAACTTTAACCAACTGAGTATAATAAGGAATGGAATAACAAAAGAAATCATCAGGCATGCGATAGACCGCACATGAAGGTTATTCAACAGAATAATAAATAACGGAATCAGGTCCGACATAAAACGTATAGATAGGATATTCCAACAGAATAATAAAGACGGAATCAGGTCCGGCGTAGAACGCACAGACAGGATATTCCAACAGAATAATAAAGGCGGAACCAGCTCCGGCGTAGAACGCACAGACAGGATGTTCCAACATAATAATAAAGACAGAATCAGGTCTGGTGTAGAACACACAGACAGGATATTCCAACAGAATAATAAAGACGGAATCAGGTCCGGCGTAGAACTCACAGACAGGATATTCCAACAAAATAATAAAGACGGAACCAGGCCCGGCATAGAACGCATAGACATGATGTTCCAACAGAATGATAAAGAATGGAACAACAGAAGAATTTCACCAAATATAGTATAGCCCGCGTATACATGTTATTCCAATAGAATAATAAGAATGGAATAACAGAAGTTCTCTTCACAGATAAGAAAGAAATAATACTCCCTACCTTGGAAAAACTGGATACTGGAATAGTGAGTAACAGATTTCTCTTCTTTTTTCTCTCTATAATTTATCTCTATAATAATCGCTCTAAAGCTTTTGTGAATTGGTGAGAAATGAAGGAAGAATGAGCTTCTATTAATAGGAAAATATAGTTTCGATAATTGCACGTTTTGGGGCTCAAAAATTACAGTACAATACCTCTTTCTTTCATTTTTAATTTAGTCCTGCAAGTATTATCAATCTTGCACCAACTCCCCTAATATTAAATATTGTGAATCAATAGTATAATCATGTTAAAAAATATGAATTACAATATAGTACCTCCATCTATACCTCAATTTTTAACTTGGTCATGCAAGTATTATCAATCTTGCACCAACTCCCCTATTAGTAAAGTATGTGATTCAATATTACACATATATGAACAAATAGTTATATAAGCATGTGAATTAGTAGCAATTAATTGCTCATTTATCCGATAAATTACCCGATTTATCAATATAACCCCTAGACATCAATTATCATAGGAATAAATGTCAATTTTCACTAACACAAACAATTCCAACATAATGAAACTATTTTTATCAAAAAATATAAATTTTGAAATTTTGAAGTTTGTCTATTCCCGAAAAAGTCAACTGTTGACTTTTTGACCAAATAGTGAATCCCGAAAAATTTTGTGTTTATAGAAAATTTTTACTAATTTTGTCGTTCCGAACTCAAATATCACATCCGCGTCTCCAAATTCAACTCCGAACAACATTCATCATTAATATTATAACTCACAATATTTATCAACCAGGTCGTTCCTAGGAAAGAGGGGGCTTTCCAATAAGGATTTCTCCCTATTGGCGCGCAATTAGGTGACCAAACCTCTCCTTGACAGAACTTCTAGCCATTGTAAATATTGCAGTTTATAATATGAATAACCTTGTCATCTCAAGTATTAATTTAATAAAAAAACATTTTATCCAGATGATACTGACCATAATTGAATCCATAATATGATAGATATGATGCAGCAATTACTGTAGCAATAATTGAGTATAGATGAGTGACTTCTCACGTAAGCATCAATAATCAATAGCGTGTGCTACTATGAAACCATTCGTATTACTGTACTTTTAACATCGGGTGTTTCAACAGTTAACGGTAAAACTTCCGCCATTATTTTCATAAAGTATTTTTGTCGTTTTCTCAACCCGACAATAATTCCATTGTGGAGGTTCACCAATGATTGTGCCGTTGTACGAATATTCCCTGTTAAAACGAATATTTCCCGACCAATCGAATATTATATAACAACTTGCGTACTTTGCAAAATTTGTAAATATTACCCACAACTATAACATTATATCAAATCCACACCAATATTCAAAAATATATTTCGAGAAAATTTAATCTTTATTCAAAAAGTCGGGGTCTTACATTCTGGGTTACCCAAAAAGTGACTGGTCATGCTCGGTCAACCCTCTTTGACCATGAATAACATGCAATCTGGACATGTAATGGTTGTGCTTTCACTTCCAGATTACAGTCCTTATGTCAGACAATAAATCCAAAACATAAAACAAGAAAAATCTTAAACAGACCAGAATATGTGGCGCCTAACATTAGCTTGTCAGACCACAATTTCTGTTCTTGAGCAGTTTTTGAAAAACACCCAATTAAGGCATTTTGATGCAATGGATATATGTTTGATCATCATAGATCAACATAAAACATCCTCTAGCATGAATCTAAACACATAAACACAAAATTTATCTAAACATATAAGATCAAATTAGGTTTTAGGGTTTATACCTTCTTGCTGGATCTTTGATCTTAGATCTACAAATATGATCTATATGTTTAAGAGGGGTATTTTGTGACTGATACACTAATATAATTCGCGACTTTAGAGAGAGAAGGGGTTGATGAGAGCTTGTATGCAAAATGGCTAATAAAATGGACTTTCTCTCTCTAAATCTCTTATATAAGCTTATAAGTTGCTTGAATCTGATGTGTTGGACGATTTTGGCTAGATTTCTATGTCACAAGTCAATGTGTTAGGTCACCTACTAAAGTTAATGGCTTTAGTAGCCATTTTTACAAGTTACAATTTAAAGAAAGTAAAAAGGGCATTTTTGTCATTTGCTAAATACATTTAATGGCATTCTTGACATTTGTTCAAATACCTTTAGGTTTTAACCCTTAGGGTTTAACCCTAAGGTTCTAATCCCTAGGTTTTAAAATACTCCAATTCTAGAATTTTCTAATTAGGGTTTTAAAAATAGAAAATTAAGATTTTAAAACTAAAATTAGGGTTTCCTAATTAAATTAGGTTTTCTTAATCATATCAATGTTTAATAAATATATTAGGGCTTCTATTTAGAATTATGGTTGCCTAATTAGGGTTTATGAATCTCGAATATGAAATTAGGGTTTTAATTAGAAAAATTAAAATTTCTAAAATACGATTAGGGTTTGTAAAATAGAAATTAATATAACTAAAATATAAGGGTTTTCTAATCATATTAAAGTTTAATACACACATTAGGCTTCCTAATTAGAATTAGGGTTTCCTAATTAGGGTTTTAGGATTCTCGAATTTAAAATTAGGGTTTCCTAGCTTTTGATTAGGGTTTCTAACGACAAGTTAGGGTTTTTAATATTGAGATTAGGGTTTTTAATCTCTTATAAGGTTTATTAATTTTAAAACTTATCCGATCAATGATTGATCAAAAATTCTATACCGTTCAAACACATACATATTAATATTATTATTTTAATTATATTTTCTATCGAATCCCTATCCCTAACTAGGGTTAGGGTTTCTCATCTTTTTAAGCACAACTCTACTCTAGAATTTATTAATCAATATACAAATTGTCTTTCTCGAGACGTGTACCACAGATACTTGTCACAAAATTAATAATCAATATAATTTTTTTTTTTAAAAAATTATTCGTAAAATTTTGAATATTCGAAATCTTGGGTTATCACAAGCACAACACGTCTTTTCGATCAGAGTGTACTTGTGTTCACTGCTGCTGAACCTTTTGCTGAGGTAATAGATAGCTCGTTCTTAGCCTCTATCGTCTTTCTGTCCTAGTATGTAGCCCATGACATTGTCACTTATGGATAGGTACATGAACATGGGAACATCATCCCTGGGTGGTACCAACACGGGAGCTTTGACTAGCTATTTCTTGATTGTGAGGAAGGCATTTTTACACTCATCATTCCATTTAATGGAGGAGTTCTTCCTTAATAGCTTGAAGATTGGCTCACAGGTTGCTGTGAGTTGAGAGAGATAAACCTGCTAATGAAGTTGATTCTTCCAAAAAATTCCCCTTATTTCCTTTTCTATCTGAGGAATGGGCATTTCCGTGATAGCTTGGATTTTGGTAGGATCCAGCTCAATCCCTTTGTTGATAACTAGAAATCCTAGCAACTTGCCTGATTTAACGCCAAAGGCGCATTTAGCTGGATTCAACTTCAAGTTGTACTTACGCAACCTATTGAACAACTTTCTGAGATGGTCTATATAGTCATCCTCCTTCCGGGACTTGACAATAATGTCATCCACATAGATCTCGATCTCTCTGTGCATTAAGTCATGGAAAAGAGCCATCATAGCTTGTTGATAGGTGGCTCCGGCATTGACCAGACCGAATGACAACCATCTATAGAAAAAGGTTCCCGAAGGCGTTATGAAAGTAGTTTTATCGTATGATCTTCCTCAGCAACCATGATCTGATGATACCCCGCAAAGCAATTAGCAAAGGAGTATATGTTGTATTGCGTAGTATTGTCAATATGAATGTGGATAAATGGCACGGGAAAACTGTCTTTTAAGCAGGCTTCGTTCAAGTCCCGGTAATCCACGTAAACTCGCACCTTCCCTCCGGGTTTAGGAACGGGGACAATGTTGGATTTCCACTCAGGATATGTAGACACCTTGATGATGCCATCTTGAAATTGTTTAACAATTTCTTCTTTCACCTTTAAACTCCATTCAAGTTTCAATCGCCTGAGCTTTTACTTGACTAGCTTAAATCCCTCTTTAATGGGAAGTAGATGAAGGACAATGTCAGTGGACAAACCCACCATGTCTTCATGAGACCATACAAACACATCCTGGAATTGGGTTAATAACGTAACCATGTCATTCTGTTGGTTTGGGGTAAGGTCTGAACCAATCTGGATTAACTTAGGGCTTTCTATGGTTCCGAGATTGAAAGAAGTAGTTTGATCAAGGTTGGGTTTAGGTTTGTCTTTGACCCATTCTTAAATTTCTGGAGGCACCTCAATGGCATCCCGTATTTCTATCAAGGCTGAATTCATCTCTACATCAAAGGTACAATCCTTGTGGAGAAGAGGCGTCGTATCAGCAAGTATAGGCACATCTAAATTCAAAGTCCTGAAACAAAATATGCTTTCACTTATTATATATGAAATGTTTTGATTATACATAGTGTTAGCATATACTGGCAAACTAAACTGCTAATACTGTACAGAAAATTAAGCAGTTATTATATATACAGGGCAGAAGGAGTTTATGCCCGCTTTACCCTTGACGACCAATGTAAGGAGTGATGTTCTAATTGGAAAGGGCAAAGTCCGGGTGGACCGCAGTGATGGAGGGATTGTCATCATCCTCCCAATCCCGAATAATGGCCATTATGTCTAGGCAATCATCGTCTGGGGTGTATCTATTTGTATGTTTATTATGAACGATGACGCGTATGCTTGACATCATTCAGATGACGTCTTGCTTGATTCTTTGTTCCTCCTCTTCCCTTGAGGGATTTGGAACAAAGACTTTTTTTTCCTTTACCGGTACCAGCTTGGGAAATAACATAGCCATTACATTAGCTGGCACCTTTACATGAGGTTGTGCAGACTCAAAGTTTGAAGGCGCAGATAAACGCTGCATGGTTGAAGGTAAAGGAATCTGCCGATGCTTATGAGGATTCCTATGACTAGAACTGGCAGAATAGCCTAGCCCAGTTGTTCCAGTTTACTTGGTTAATCGAATTGGGTACTTGATACCCTGACAATCTTTACCCAGCCCTTGTCCCAGTTTATGACACAATGACATTATTTCTTGAGTAGCCGACATTACCTCGAAAGAAATCTTGGGTTCAGGTAATGGCATTCCAATAGCATGGTATTGGGTATTGCTTACTTCCAAGGCATGAAAACTGGCTGGTTTAACATCTGCATTGGCATTGATGAATGACATGTCCCCGTGTTGAGGACACTATGGTTCAGCGTTGACCGTGACCAGGCTATTATTGATAATGTATTTCAACTGTTGGTGAAGAGTGGAGGGGACTGCCCCTGCCATATGAATCCAAGGTCATCCCAAGATTAGGTTGTATCCTGAATCTATCTTGAGTACGTGGAAAGATACGTAGAATGTATGGGTACCAATTTCGATTGGTAGTTCAATTACTCCAACCGAATTCCGACGGGCTCCATCAAAAGCTTTGATGATGGTATGGCTACTCCGGATTCGGTTGAGATTGATATTCATCTTCACCAAGGTAGCGTATGGACAAATATTTAGAGACGAGTCTCCATCTATCAAGACTCCAGCTAGCATGTATCCAGAGGACAAGATCGCAATGTGCAACGGCTTGCAATGACCGGTCCCTTTGGGTGGTATGTCATCATCAGTGTATGATATCACATTATTGTTGAAAATATGATCAACCAGATGTTGAAATTTTTCCGTATCAACTGATGTTGGTAGATAGGCTTCTTCTAAAACCTTCAACAAGATCTTCTGGTGATCCTCGAAAGTTAGGACCAAGTCCAAAATTGATATTTATTGTGGAGCTTCTTTTAAGCTTAAAACCACCCTAGCTTGGTTATGACCCATAGTGTGGAGGAATTTTTCAATCTTCTCCATGGGTATTTTCCCCTTTGATTTGATGGTACACTTCATCACCCGTTGGGGAAGATACAGTGGATTTTCCTTTGATACTATAGCAGTTATATGTGAGGTGAATCCTTCACCTTCTCCACAATTCCACGGAACCTTGCGCAAGCTAACAATAGGATATTGTGCTCTGTATGGCAAATTGATTGGCTCGGGAGCGACCACTTTCAAAGGATTGTTGCTTCCCTTGAGTTAATGTATTGGCATTGTGAGTATTTTGTTAACCCCATCAGTTTCAGTGGATATAACTGCTACCACACTCTTCCACTTAGTAGGACCTGTATTCTCACTTGCACGTAACACAGTATCATCATCCGCTAGGTGCAGGACACCATTGTAAATTAGATTTTGGATAAGATGGCGGAGTGCCCATCATTCTTCTGTGCTGTGACCGTGAGACTGGGAGTGATATTGACATTTTCCATCAGAGTTGTACCGCCCTGAACGGGGGTTGATTGGAGGTAGAAGGGAACTGATCCTTCCTTCATTGATCAGCATATAAAGGATTTCCTCCATATGTTGGCCCAAACAGGTGAATTCCCTTTTGTTGGCAAAATCCTGACGGACTTTGGCATTTGCTCTCTTTGTCACTTTGTCTTCCAGTATTTCATTTTCTGAAAATGATGATGGAATATTCATGACAAGGGGTAGGAGACTAGCATGCTCCTGGCTGATTAATTGACGTGTCACTTGATGCTGATAAGTCACCAGTTCTGCCAATTATTCAATTTGCTTGCATAGAGCTTTCATCTTTCGTTCCATTGTGAACTGGAACTTGGCATAATCCCATATTTCAACACCATCTGTGAGGGTCTGGGAGGATTCACAACTAAAATTAGAACTCTGTCTGTTGCTCCAATTGATCATGTTGACCTCTTCTTCTTTGTGTTGAGTAAGAAGGTTGTCTTGAACGTGAGGCTGATCTGGTTTGGTGACCACGATCTCAGCGTTGTCTATCAGGTCTTGGATCTTATGTTTTAAGGCCCAACAATCCTGAGTATCATGTTCAGGTGCCCCGACATGATAAGCACATTTCCGAGCAGCATTGAAACCCCGTCCATTAAGGCTGACTGGTGGAAAAAGATGCATAATTTTCTTCTGTGTTGTCAGATGAGTGAGAATATTCTTGAGGGTATCCCCTAAGGGTGTGAACACTCGAGGGCGTTTGACTTTTCCACCTTTTAGTATTGGAGGTTTCACAAACTATGCTTGAAATGGAGTGTAGTTTCTCCTTTGAAAAGACATGTTCTAATTGCCTCTTTGACCCTGTAGTATCAGGGAAACATCTTCTTCTTTCTTTTTATGGACCCTCCAGGGGTTGTTCCCATAATTTTCGGATTGGATGTGATCGGTAACATCTTTGAGTGCAGCTAGGTCTTGAATTTTCCTGAACTTCAATCCCATCTCAGCCATCTCCCCATGTTTTACCATTTTAGAAAATGGTTTGCCGATGCCGGCTAATACACTTTCATAGAAAGGCACTTCTTGTATGTCTATGAAAGTCATGACCATCTTTGATTCTGTCATGGAAGGATTAACTTGGGCAGCCATGTATCTCCACCTATGAGAATACTCTCTGAAAGACTCGTTAGACTGTTTCCTGATCTTGGTAATTTGGTACCTATCAGGAGCCATCTGAGATTGAAAGTTGTATTTAGTTAGGAAAGTGTGTGCTAGCTCTTCCCAGCTATGAATCTTTGAGTTGTCTAATCTTGTGTACCACGGATGGGCTTCTCCAGTTAGACTTTTCTGGAACAATTGCATTCTGAGCTTTTCGTCCTCTACATAAGATCAAAGTTCTCCAATAAACACCTTTAAATGTGTATAAGGATCTCCTAACCCGTCATATTTTTCGAAGTCAGGAGTTTTAAACTTTTATGGATAATGAACACCAGGGAAAATGCAAAGATCAGCATATGAAACACTCCTTTGTGTTCCAATTCCTTTGATAACACGAAAGGTCTCTTCCATTTGGAGGACTTTCTTTTTGATGTCACCAGTTTCTGGATCTCCAATGGGATGGGCAGCTTCATGAGTTTTTTTGGTCGTATCCAACTGTAGTTCAGGTATTGTAATGACCTAGGTTCCTCCTTGTGTGGAGGATTCAGCATGCGCGGGTATTTTTGGACCCTGATTAGACTTGTGTAGTTCTTTTAGAAGAACAACAAAATCTGTAATTTGTTTGCTTAATCCATCGAATTCTTTGTGAGAAACTGGATTAAGTTCAGTCTGGTCGGATGACGACATGATTGAGTGTAGGCCTGTAGCCTTTTTTGATTTTGACCGGGTAGTAGGTCTGATTGGTTCCATGCGAAAGACTTGCATAGTTTAGTCTTTAGGGAATGTGTATAATAACAAGCTATGTGATGTGTCCATTTTAGGAATTTTATCCTGCAAAACGGATGTTAGCTTTTTTTAGCATGTTAATTAAAATATGTATGTGTACACATTCCTTCATATTTCTCATTACATAGAGATAGATATGGAATGAAATTACAAGTAATTGTGTTTACAAGTAATTGAAATGAGAGCATGAAGAGACTTTCCTCCGTTTTGGGTTTATCAGAGGCTGACCTATCTTAGGTTACTCTCGCGGCTTTTTTGCATGAAGGTTCCCAAATCATCGCAATTTACTCAATGGGAAATTAATCTGTTCTTTCAACTGGAGCGAATTTGGGTGGTGCCTTTCCTGAGCCTCGGGGAATTAGTCTTCCCACGAGTCCAGTAATCAAACACCGACGGGATAGCCTCCTGGTGGAAGGACCACACAACATATATGGTGACATTTGTGAAGCACTAATATCACAAATAGATATGGTGCGAAGCACTAAGTGCAATAAGTAAATGCATTCGTACACATTTATCATAAATGTAAATGCAACATCCACACACAAGTAGATAACAATTTTGAAAAGATTGTAGTAGCGGTTTAAGTCCTCTTACTGGAGTCCCTAGAAGAGTCGTCACCTGTCGATGTCGGGATTTTTAGATGTCATTTTCCGTTACTTGTTCTTTGGTGTTCTCATTTTAGGTGAGATTTGTTTGAAAAAATAAGTAAAAAAGGTCTGACATATATAATGTTGACAATGGACTGTTAAGAGTCGCCAGTTCGTTTTTTAAATGGTTGTACCAACACAACCAAGAAAAGGTTTGCACATTGACCCAGTGATGTGACACTGCTAAACGGGTCGATAAAACTGAGATTCATTAGGGTCCGGGGACTTGGTTATACGGAGGTAAGGTGTTAGGCACCCCCGACATCTGTGTTACCACGGTAACCGCCTCTTTTACAAGAAGCTATTATCTGAATGTGTGTGTGTGTGGGTTAATGTGCTATTATTTGGAAGTAGTGCGAGGCCTCGTTCTCACCTATATACACAAGGTTTGAATTTATGTAAAAATTTAATTTTAAAGCAAGATATGGCAGTGATGCTTTATAAAAAAGGATTTTCAAACCCTGATGCTCAATAGTAATTAAGACCTTTTACACTCCCATTTTATTAAGTGTTCGGCTTGATTGATTTTATTTTACAGATGCGAGGCATTCGTACGAAAATAATATACAAAATAATGTCGACTTCCTCATGGGTATGGAAACCATTTGAGGAAATTTAGACACCGCAGAATAATTTACAAGCTGTTACTACTGAAAATGTCCATCACGGGAACCGAATCTAGATCCAATAGGCTGAATCTGTGACCACATAATTCCTAGGCGCACAAGATACCGTAATTTGTATGAAAGTAGTAAGCATATTAATATATAATAGATGTAATTATATATATATATATATATATATATATATATATATATATATATATATATACAGACATGATCACCAACCACAAAGCACCTCCATGGGGGATCAGAAATATAAATAAAGCTGTAAAAGCTATCAACCGCCACAGAAGAAACTCCAGACGGGACGAAATGTAAATAAAGCAGTAAATAAGGTCAATCGCCACGGAGGGAACTGCAGGCGGGACGAAATGTAAAGAAATTTGTACAAAGAAATCATCTGCCACAAAGTAAACTCAAGGCAAGACAAAATGTAAAGAAAGCTGTAAAAGCGATCAACCACCATGAAGTAAACTCCAGATGGGACGAATATATATATATATATATATATATATATATATATATATATATATATATAAGCAATAAACACACCGGATATAAAATCCAGTCTCATCGAACAGAGTTTGACAACAGTTCATATATATAAGTATATATATGTATAAAAGCGAGTAAACGTACCGGATGTAAAATCCAGGCTCATCGAACAGAGTCCGACACACAGTTAATATATATAAGTATATATATATTAAAGCAGTAAATGCACCAGACCGAAGTCTAGGCTCATCGAATAAAGTTCGACACACAGTTCATATATATATATAAGCAAATAAACGCTCCAGACCGAAGTTTAGGCTCATCGAAAAAAATTCGATACACAGTTCATATATATATATATATATATATATATATAAGCAGATAAACGCTCCAGACCGAAGTCTAGGCTCAATCGAGGCATAACTCGATAATGTTAGTCCATTTATATATATATATATATAATATGTATATACAAACTGAAATAAAACCACGGACCGAAGTCTGGGCAAACGCGCACAACACGACTCTCAACGTGAAGAAGGGTGTGTGCAGAGATGAAGAGAAAGACTCTAAAATGTGTGAGAAGGCTTACAGTGGGCTGCCAAAGAAGACTTCTATATCTTTAAAGTGGGTAAACACTGACTTTTGTAGGTACAAAAGAAGCTATATATGAGCTCACATGTGTTTAAAATAAGAAAGTACACTGTATGGGGTGAGTGCAGAGCAAATTGGGTAGGGATTCCTCATCGTTTTCTCCTGCAAAATGGCCACCCCAAGCCCTTTATTTATAGAGGGTGGTGGGCCGCATGTGCACCAGAGGAAACCCAATTTTCCCGGGTTTCTCGGGTCGGGTCATCTCGTAGTACGTGTACTCGCACTGTAATGTCCACTCGGACTTTCAAAAGTGCAATCCGGGCATCCGATTGAGGTATACAAGACCTATTTCGAACTGCCGTTGTCGAGAGTTATACAATGGCATAAGATTAGAGTTTGTACGAAGTTATTGAAGATGGGACGATGCTCTCCAGTCTTCAAGCTTTAAATTACATTCGTTACCCCCACAAAATAGTCACTCGGGATTGTTTATCCTTGATTCTTGTGGGACATCATTGTGTAGAGATGTGTATGAAATGTTGAGATGACGTGGCGTGGCATCGCGTTGGCGAGATGATGATGTTGCCCCTCACTAGTGTTATCGCCGGTTTGGGCTGATAAAGCAGACGTTTCTCAGGGCTTCGCTGGGATTGGATTGCTGCAATTATTGAAGGTCCTCAGTGTCATCTTTGAGGTGTGCATATCCTCCCAGTGTTATCTTCGGGTTGGTACGGAGTATCTCGTTGTGAGTGCCGAGATTGAAGCTGGTCGCATTTGAAACAAACATTTCCGGGGTTATCGCCGAAACTGTATTCCTTGGGGTTATCACCAAGGTTGGTGGCTATTCCCATAGTTGGGACTGAGACTGGATACCTCGGGGTTATCTCCGAGATTAATCAGTCTTCTCCTGTGTGTGTTCCGGTATTGGATCCGCACGCCTCAGGGTTATCTCCGAGGTTGGAATTGTTACTCCCAGTGTGTGTTCTAGGGTTGATGCTGAACTTTCGGTAGTATCTGGTATGGATATGTATTATCTTTCAGGGTTCTCTCTTAAAAGATGAATCTGTCCTCCTGCAATTTCAGTGACAGCAGTACAAAAAATTTCAAGTGTCTACAATAGGTTATTCCAACAGAATAATAATGAATGGAATAACAAAAGAATTCACTAGGCATGCGATAGACCGCACAGACAGGTTATTGCAATAGAATATTAAAGAATGGAATAACAAAAGAATTCACCAGGCATGCGATAGATCACACAAACATGTTATTCCAACAGAATAATAAAGAATGGAATAACTACCCTTGCGAGTATTGAAAGAAAATAACTCTCTCCATGAATACAAAAGAAATAATACTCCTTACCTTAGAAGAAACTGGATACTGGAATAGTGAGGTGAGACTTAGTGAATTAGTGATAATGAAAGAAGAATGAGCTTCTATTTATAGGAAAATATAGTTTCAATAATTTCACGTTTTGGGACTCAAAATATTACAGTATAATACCTTCCTCTTTTTCTTCATTTTTAATTTAGTCCTGCAAGTATTATCAAAGTTGCACCACCTCCCCTAATATTAAATAATGTGAATTAATAGTTCATTCATGTGACTTAATAGTATAATCATGTGAAAAAATTTATTACAGTATAGTACCTTCATCTATACCTCCATTTTTAATTTAGTCATGCAAGTATTATCAATCTTGCACCACCTCCCTAATAGTACATGAATGTGAATCAATAGTACACACACGTGAACAAACAGTTATAAGAATATGAAATAATAGCAATTAATTGCTGATTTATCCGATTAATTACCCGATTAGTCAATATAAACTCCAGACATCAATTATTATTGAAATAAATATTGATTTCCACTAACACTAATAATCCCAACACAATGGAACTATCAATTTCATCTTTAATCAACACGAACTTATTCATCATTAATATTATAACTCACAATATTTAAAAATCAGGTCGTTCCCAGAAAAGTGGGGGCTTTCCGATAAGGATTTATCCTTATTGACGCGCAATTAGGTGACCAAACCTCTCCATGACAGAACTTCTAGACATTGTCATTATTGCAAATAATAATATGAATAACTTTGTCGTCTCAATTATTGATTTAATAATAATAAATATTATTCAGATGATACTGTGACAGTAATTGAATTAATAATATGAGAGATATGATGCAGCAATTACTGTAGCAATAATTGAGTATAACTGAGTGACTTCTCACGTAAGCATCAATAATCAATACCGTGTGCTATTATGCAACCACGCGTATTACTGTACTTTTACCACCGGGTAGTTCAACAGTTTAATGGTAAAACTTTCACCGTTATTTTTATAAAAAGATAATTCTGTCATTTTCTAACTACGACAATACTTCCGATATAGGGTTCACCAATGATTGTGCCGTCGTACAAATATTCCCCGTTAAAACGAATATTCCCCAACCAATCGAATATTATATAACAACTTGCTTACTTTGCAAAATTTGTAAATAATATCCACAACTATAACATTATATCAAATCCACACCACAATATTCAAAAATATATTTCGAGAAACATTAATCTTTATTCATAAAAGTTGGGGTCTTACAGAAGAAATATGTTGATCAACACCGACAGAATCGGGAATTTGAATATGGTAGTTTCGTTTTCTTGAAAGTTTCTCCTTGGAAGGGAAAGATCCAATTTCGCAAGAAGGGAAAACTGAGCCCGAGGTTCATTAGACCCTTTGAAGATTTGTGATGTAAGACCCCAAATTTTAATAAATGAAATTTAATTTCCTCTATTTATTATTTTGAAATAGTAAGGATTGAATTGATTAATGTGGTTAGTTATGGGTAAAATGTGTAAATATTTTAAAATAAGCAAGTGGTTATAAAATATTCATTGTTGTCGGGGAATATTCGTTTGGTCATGGAATATTCTTATTGTCGGGTAATATTCATACGACGGCGTAGTCTTTTGTGGGCCCCATAACAGAAAGCGATTGGATGAAGAAAACGACAAGTATAAGTTGTTTATAAATAACGGCGTAGTTGTTACCGTTAACATTGTTGGAATACCCGGTGGTTAAAACACAATAATACGCGTTGTTGCACAGTAGCACACGGTATTGCACCAATTATTGATTCTTACGTAAGAAGGCACAACTCAATAATTGTTACAGTAGTTACTGTTCAGTATTTTATTTTATTGATTCAATAATTGTTGTGTTGATATTTTATATTACCGTTGTTTCAATAATTGTCACTACACAGTATTTTCCATTATCGAAGCAATAATTTATATTATCTGAATAATATTATTAGAAAATATTATTGGCAATGTCTAGAAAGTTCTGTCTAAGGAGAGGTTTGGTCACCTAATTGCGCGCTAGTAAGGAGAAACCCTTATTGGAATGCCCCTTCTTTCCTGGGAACTGCCTGGTTGTCAGTATTGTAATTCTGTAATATTATTTGTGAATAATTAATTATTGATTTATATGATGAGAAAAATATTCATTTTATGTGGATATAGATGGAGAAATTTTTTAAAGTGACAATTGTTGAAAATTGATATTTTATCTTTTCTAATAAAATAATATTTTATTATATTATTATAATATAATAATGATGATATTTTTACAATGAATGTGGGATATATGAGTATATGAGGAAGAAGAGTATTTTTGTTGCAAAAGTTGTTTAAAACATGTTAAACATGTCTGTAGACCCATTTCTTGACTGAAATTTGATTATAGCCTGTAAAATCGCCCGTTTATGGATTTCGGTCAATTTCTGTTTGGAATTTAGAAAAACTTTCTTCTGCAAAGTTGTAGAGAATTGAATTTCCTATAAAAGGTTGCAAGATTCGAATTTTTCTGACAAAAGGGCTATTTATTATGAATTATTAAATTTCCAGATTACTTAATTATTATTATTTGGAATTTTAAATTAATTAATTGAGAAAAACGTTTTTGTGGTTGTTATTGAGGTGTGGCTGATGTCTAGACTATATTGTTGTGCGTAGAGAATTTGAAAAAAATAAATTATTATTTTATTAAATTTTCTGCTTTGGTGTTCTAAGCATTTTCCTATAAATAGGGTGCTTAAGTTAGAATTGAAAATCACACCAGAAACTGAAATCTTCTCCCTCTTTCTCTCTCGATATATTGAGCATATTTATATGAGTATTTTAGTACTTTGAGTATTGCTATACGGTGCAAGTTCTTTCAGCACTATATCCAGTCAGAAGTATTATCCTTTTGAGGTAAGGGATATTATTTTTTTTAAAAATGATATATTTATTCAATATCATTATGCCAAAATATTGGTTGGAACTTTTTATCAAATTTAGAACTTTTTTATGTCGGGGTTACTATTCATGAGTTACTATTCACGAGTTATTATTCATGAGTTACTATTCACGAGTTACTATTCACGAGTACTATTCACGAAGCATGATAATTTTTTTGTGAAATTTCTATCTTTTAATGTCGGAGTCACTATTCACGTATACGGCATTATTCACATATATGGAACTATTCACGAATATGACACTATTCATAGAAAAATTAAATTTTTATTTTTCTTCAAAAATATCTATTATGGATACTAGCTTTGATTGTATCCATGTTTTGATCATTCTTGAATTTTACTCCACTATGATTATTTATGAGGTATTTTTGGACATGGAATGGCTGAAATACGAATCCTTAATATTTTTTCTTTTGTTTCACTGGATTCATTTTCTTTAAAATATTTATCATCATACTAAGTCCTAAATGATGATATAACTAAATATCTTTGGCCTGTAGTGCAAAGATGAATGATTTCTGATGAATATCTTTGGCCCGTAGTGCAAAAATGAACAGGTGTTTAGATGAACATGGCCAACTGATGAATATCTTTGGCCTGTAGTGCAAAGACGAATATTTGATTCCAGATATATATTGATTGATGTTACATGGATAAAATATTGACGATGAACTTTTAAATTCATATATAGAAGATAGTAGATTTTACTCTCTACATAACACTTCTAATGAATTATTATTTCCGCTGCGAATATTGATTTAAAACCTGTTGTCTATTGTATTTTATTAGATTTTTCCCTGTTAAAGACTAACGATAATTTGTTCTATATTATCTTGGTCATAATATTCTTTACTGGGCTAGTTGAGCTCATCCTTTTCTTTTTTGTTCCATTATTCTTCTCAAGTGGCGAGAATGTAGCGAGTACTAGTCGGGGTATGGAATGAAGGTTTTAGAAAGTCATTTTAGTAGTCCTCACCATTTTTGTAAAATAATGTATCAATAATTGTACCGAGGACTTATTTGAGTGTGAATATTGTCTAGATGACAATATTTGTATTTAAACTCACAGTTTTTATGTTGTATTAATAAAGTTGTAGTTGTTTCTGTACCATGTATTTTGACGACTCAGAATGGGTGTTGTATACCTATTTTGGGGGCGTCACAGTTGGTATCAGAGCTTAGGGATATGGTCTTTGGCGGAGATAGAGGAATAGTACTAGAAGGGGAGAGACGAGTAATCGTTCGCTAGTGTGTCATACCTAAGCTTATTTGTTGGTCAGTTGAAGTATATGGTTAATATGTGATATGTTAATTTGTTTAATTAACCCTTGTTTTATTGCAGTATTTAAGAATGGCAGCTGAGAATATTAACGGTGGAGTTAATGAGACCATGGAAAAACCTTTAATCACCACCCAGGGGAACGTGCAACAGGAAGGTAATATTCCTCCTTTAAACAACACCATTGAGCAGACGATGAACGACGGGATGTTAAGGAGTTTTTTGTAGTTCATGCAAAACCAGACGAGGGAGACTCGTGAACAGAATACGGGTGGAAATGATAGCAACGCGCGACTTGTCACGTCCAAGCAGTTCAAAGAGTTGGGACCACCAAAATTTAAGGGAAAGCCGGATTCGATCATGGCGGAAATGTGGGTCAAGCAAATTACCAAGATATTCGATGTCTTAGGATGCACGAAGGAACAGAAGGTTCTATTCGCCACCTTTATGTTCCGCGGCGATGCTTATTACTGGTAGGAGTCTGTGAAACATATCCAGCCTGCCGCACTCCACATGTCTTGGGAAACATTTCAGAAACCTTTTAACGAAAAATACTTTCCTGAAAGTATTCACCATATGAAGGAGGTAGAGTTTATTAGACTAGAACAAAACAACATGACGGTGTCCCAATACGAGACGAAGTTCGGAGAGTTATCCAAGTTTGCACCTCATTTGGTAGAGAATGAGGAACGAATGATGAGGATGTTTTTGAGAGGTTTAAAACCCGAGACTCGGCAATATCTTATCTCTCATAAATTTTCTTTATATTCAGATGTTGTCAATAGGGCTCAATTATTAGAGCGAGATAGTGAGTACGTTCAACCAAGGGACCGCAACCAGGGTCATACCGGTGGCAACAGTCATCGGAGCTATGAAAACCAGTGGGGAGGAAAATATTCAGACAAAAGCGGTAACCACTATGGTGGTAATCGTGTCCATGAAAATAGAAGAAGCGAGTCGGGGGGAGATTTTAAAAAGAGGAGATTCAACAATGACAATGTGAAGACGTCCGCACTAGCAGCAACTGGTTCCAAGGGAGGAGAACGACTATCGGTTATATGCTATAAGTGCGGAAAAGAAGGACATATCAGCCCAAATTGTCCACAAAAGTTAAAGGTATGTTATAATTGTAGAAAGGAAGGGCATATCACTCGAGATTGCACTGTAGCGAAACCAAGTCCAGCGGGGATGGTGACTCAAAAGGCTGTCCCAGAAAAGTCAAAGTCAACGGTTCCTGGAAGAGCATTTATCGTGACTGGTTAACATACGAGGAACCCAAACGAGGTGATCATGGGTAAGCTAATCATAAATTCATGCGAAGTTTATACATTACTAGATACCGGTGCTACCCATTCATTTATCTCTTCTTCTTGTGCTCAACGGTTAAACTTGACTCTGGAGAAATTAGACTTTGACCTATCTATGGAAACTCCGTTAGGAGAAACTTTTATCACATCCACTGTTTATAAATCTTGTTTGATCCAAGTTGGCACCATCACATTACATGTGGACCTTATCTCTTTAAGGATACTTGAATTTGATGTGATTTTAGGGATTGATTGGTTAACTACTCATCTTGCAAAATTGATTATTTTTGTAAGGTTGTTAGTTTTCATATTCCTAACCAACCAGTTGTGCAAATTCAAGCAACTAAGCCATTAAAATCAATCATTATTATATTAAGTCATAAAGCTATTCGTTTATTAAAAAAATGGATGTCAAGCTTTCTTAGCCCATGTTTTGGATTTGAATAAAGACACGTCAGATTTGAATAATATTCCTGTTGTTAATGACTTTCCTGACGTATTTCCTGAAGAACTTCCCGATCTACCCCCAGAACGTGAATTTGAATTCTTTATTGACCTTGAACCTGGTACAAAGCCCGTTTCTAAAACTCTATATCGAATGGCTCCTATTAAACTTTAGGAGTTAAAGGTCCAACTACAGGAGTTGTTGGACATCAGTTTCAATCGTCCTAGTACATCTCCTTAGGGTGCTCCTATTTTATTTATAAAGACGAAAGACGAGAGTATGCGACTTTGTATCGATTACCGAGAATTAAACCATGTCACTATCAAGATTAGGTATCCGTTACGTCACATTGATGACCTGTTTGACCAGTTGCAAGGAGCACAATTCTTTTCAAAAATTGATCTTCGTTCTGGATATCATCAGTTGAAAGTTAGAACTGAGGATATTCCAAAGACTTCTTTCAGAACTCGGTACGGTCATTATGAATTCTTAGTCATGTCTTTTGGATTGACTAATGCTCCTGCTGCTTTCATGGATATGATGAATCGAGTATTCAAGGAATATTTAGATCAGTTTGTTGTTGTCTTTATTGATGACATCCTCATCTATTCCAAAAGCCGTGAAGATCATGAGCGCCATTTAAAGCTGGTATTGCAAAGGCTTCGTGATAACAAGCTATATGCCAAGCTGAAGAAATGCGAGTTCTGACATGAGAAAGTAGCATTCCATTGGCACATGGTGTCAAAACATGGAGTGTTGACCCGGCGAAGATTGAAGCAATAAAAAGTTGGGAACAACCGAAGACGGTGACAGAAGTACGTATCTTTTTGGGCTTAGCTGGTTATTATCGGAGATTTGTGGAAGGATTTTCTAGAATTGCTACTCCGTTAACTCAGCTGACTCGTAAAGATACAAAATCTGTATGGAGTGAGGAATGCGAGAAGAGTTTCCAAGATCTTAAAAGGAGACTCATTTCGGCACCTGTTTTAACAATACCATTTGGTTCGGATGGATTTGTTATCTACAGCGATGCTTCAGGCAAAGGGTTAGGATGTGTTCTTATGCAACGTGGAAAAGTCATAGCCTATGCCTCGCGACAGCTTAAAAAATATGAGAGGAATTATCCTACTCATGATGTAGAGTTGGCAGCAGTCGTTTTTGCGCTAAAGATCTGGAGGCACTATCTATATGGGGAAAAAAGTGGAGATATATTCAGACCATAAAAGCCTCAAATATTTCTTCACCCAAAAAGAACTTAATATGTGACAACGACGTTGGCTCGAGCTATTGAAAGATTACGACCACATTATTCAATACCATCCTGGAAAAGTGAACGTGGTAGCTGACGCATTGAATAGAAGATCATACGCGAAAACAAATGCGATGTTCTTAAAACAAAGGCTCATTTTGTGTGATTTACAAAAGATGAAGATAGAATTTAAGACTCCAGGGACCCATGCAATGATGTCAAGTATACGTATAGAACCAACTTTAATCGAGAAAGTTAAAGTTGCTCAAGCCACAGACCCGAAGCTAATGATTATAAAGAAGAAAGTACAAGAAGGTGCTATTCTAGAATCAAGAATAGATGAAGAAGGAATACTTCGAGTCCATTCCAAACTTTGTGTTCCTAATGATTCTAATTTGAAGTACAAGATCATGATGCAGGCACACAATACACCATTTTCAATCCATCCTAGAAGTACCAAAATGTATCATGATCTTCGGCATACATTTTTGTGGAACAATATGAAGAGAGAGATTGCAAAGTTTACCTCGATGTGTTTAACTTGTCAACGTTTAAAGGCGGAGCATCAAGTGCAAAAGGGTTTATTGCAACCACTTGAGATTCCGAAATGGAAGTGGGAACACATTACCATGGATTTTGTTACGGGTCTTCCCACGGTGTCTCAAGGCATAAATGCTATTTGGGTTATTGTTGATAGATTAACCAAGTCTGCTCATTTCTTGCCGATACGGGAGACTTATTCCCTTGAACGTCTTGCTAGTATGTACGTGAATGAGATTGTAAGATTGCATGGCATGCCAGTATCCATAGTTTTAGATCATGGCCCAAGATTCACTTTAAGATTTTGGGTTAGCTTGCAAAAAGCTATGAGAACGAATTTACGATTTAGTTCGGCATACCGTCCTCAAACAATCAGAGAGGACTATTCAAACTCTTGAAGATCTATTAAGACTTTGTGTCCTTAATTTCAAAGGGAGTTGGGATAAGTATTTACCATTGGTGGAATTTTCCTACAACAACAGTTATCAGGCAAGTATAGGTGTGACTCCATTCGAAGCATTGTATGGACAAAAGTGTAGCTCTCCAATATGTTGGGATGAGATGGGTGAAGCAACATTGTTGGGACCCGAGTTGGTACGTATGACTACGAAAAAGATTCAAATGATTCGATAACGTATACAAATGGTACATGATCGATAAAAGAGTTATGCAGATCTTCATCGAAAGGACGTGGAATTTAGTATTGGGAATCATGTATTGTTGCGTGTGGCTCCATGGAAGGGAGCTACAAGATTCGGGAAGAGAGAAAAGCTCAATCCACGATTTATTGGTCCATTTCAGATTCTTGAACGAGTAGGAAATGTGGCCTTTAGACTCGTGTTACCTCCAAGCATGTCTCGTATTCAAAACATTTTTCACATATCTGTGCTTCGTAAATATGTGAAGGACCCGAACCACATTATTGAGTTAGAACCAGACGAGATAGCCAAAGATTTAACATATGAGGAGGTACCTGTCAAGATCTTGGATATGAACGAGCATGTCTTACGCACTAAGGTTATACCACAAGTTAAGATTTTGTGGAGAAACCATGCTATTGAAGAAATAACCTGGGAGTTAGAATCATAAATAAAAAAGAGGTATCCTCACCTTTTCGAAAAACCAGGTACGTATGTTAATTTCGAGGATGAAATTTCATAAGAAGGGAAGGTTGTAAGACCCCAATTTTTTATAAATGAAATTTAATTTCTTCTATTTATTATTTTGAAATAGTAAGGGTTGAATTGATTAATGTGGTTAGTTATGGGTAAAATGTACAAATATTTTAAAATAAGCAGGTGGTTATAAAATATTCATTGTTATCGGGGAATATTCGTTTGGTCGTGGAATATTCTTGTTGTCGGGGAATATTCGTACGACGGTGCAGTCTTTTGTGGGCCCCATAATGGAAAGCAATTGGATGAAGAAAACGACAAGTATAAGTTGTTTATAAATAATGGCGTAGTTGTTACCGTTAATACTGTTGGAATACCCAGTGGTTAAAACAGAGTAATACGCGTTGTTGCACAGTGCACACGGTATTGCACCAATTATTGATTCTTACGTAATAAGGCACTACTCAATAATTTTTACAGTAGTTACTGTTCAGTATTTTATTTTATTGATTCAATAATTGCTGCATTGATATTTTATATTACTGTTGTTTCAATAATTGTCACTACACAGTATTTTCCTTTATCGAAGTAATAATTCATATTATCTGAATAATATTATTAGAAAACATTATTGACAATGTCTAGAAAGTTCTGTCTAAGGAGAGGTTTTGTCACCTAATTGCGCGCCGGTAAGGAGAAATCATTATTGGAAAGCCCCCTCTTTCCTAGGAACTGTCTAGTTGTCAGTATTGTTATTCTGTAATATTATTTGTGAATAATTAATTATTGATTTATATGATGAGGAAAATATTCATTTTATGTGGATATAGATGGAGAAAATTTTTAAACTAACAATTGTTGAAAATCGATATTTTATCTTTTCTGATAAAATAATATTTTATTATATTATTATAATATAATAATGATGATATTTTTACAATGAATGTGTGATATATGAGTATATGAGGAGGAAGAATATTTTTGTTGCAAAAGTTATTTAAAATATGTGAAACATGTCTGTGGGCCCATTTCTTGACTGAAATTTAATTATAGCCTGTAAAATCGTCCGTTTATGGATTTCGGTCAATTTCTGTTTGGAATTTGGAAAAACTTTCTTCTGCAAAGTTGTAGAGAATTGAATTTCGAATAAAAAGTCGCAAGATTTGAATTTTTCTAACAATAAGGCTATTTATTATGAATTATTGAAGTTCTGGATTAATTAATTATTATTATTTGGAATTTTAAATTAATTAATTGAGAAAAACATTTTTGTGGTTGTTATTGAGGTGTGGCTGATGTCTAGACTATATTGGTCTGCGTAGAGAATTTGAAAAAAATAAATTGAGCGTGTTTTGTGGAGAATTTGAAAAAAATATATTGGGTGCTTAAGTTAGAATTGAAAATCACATCAGAAACTATAATCTTCTCTCTCTTTCTCTCTCGATATATTGAGCGTGTTTTGTGAGTATTTTAGTACTTTGAGTATTGCTATACGGTGCAAGTTTTTTCAGCACTATATCCAGTTAGAAGTACTATCCTTTTGAGGTAAGGGGTATTATTTTTTTAAAAATGATATTATTTCTTCATTATCATTATGCCGAAATATTGGTTAGAATTTTTTTATCAAATTTAGAACTTTTTCATGTCGGGGTTACTATTCATGAGTTACTATTTATGAGTTACTATTCACGAGTACTATTCACGAAGCATGATGTTTTTTTGTAAAATTTCTATCTTTTAGTGTCGGAGTCACTATTCACGTATACGGCACTATTCACGTATACGACACTATTCACGAATACGACACTATTCACAAAAAAATTAAATTTTCGCTTTTCGTCTAAAATATCTATTATGGGTACTAGCTTTGATTGTATCCATGTTTTGATCATTCTTGAATTTTACTCCACTATGATTATTTATGAGGTATATTTGGATATGGAATAGCTGAAATACGAATCCTTAATATTTATTCTTTTGTTTAACTGGATTTGTTTTCTTTAAAATATTTTTCATCATCCTCAGTCCTAAATGATGATATAACTGAATATCTTTGGCATGTAGTGCAAAGATGTATGATTTTTGATGAATATCTTTGGCCCGTAGTGAAAGTAATATGCACACAAGCCAATCATGTTTGATGATAAAGCGTATACTTTGTAACAATCTTATTCATTTATTAATAAAAAGTATTAATTTATTAAAGGCTTTTAATTATCTACATGATGCTGTTTTATAATATGTGATAAACCCATAGTTTTAAGCAATGCTTTTAGAATAATGATGATGATCATTCTAATGAGATCTAAATTCTTAGAAAGCTTAAAACTAAAATAGTTCCCAATCGTTGGATTACTAAATTGGGGATTAGTGAATCCGGATAGATTGGTACATACGTTGCTTGCTCATTGGATGAGGATGATTGATCTCATGATCATTTGTGTGGAGACACTAAAGCAAGTATATAGGTGCTTATTAGAGAATAAGTTCACTGAACGTGACTCGCTAAGGAATACCTAATGGAGTTTTACTTGCATGTCAATAGGAATTCCTGAAGTGATAGTAGTACAAGTGATCCTTGGACTTGAGATCATCATAGTATCTTGTGTATGATGAGTTATACTTTGACTTATTCCTTAAGACCCTTAGGGTATATCAAAGGGTATGCTTGGGTATAATAAGTTGTACATGGAGATAATGTATGATCAATAAAGAATCTACCACTTCTAGTAAAAGAAGAGAAATGTCCTATGTGATTCGATAAATGACAACTCAGTAGTCCTTGGCCAAGGCAGAATGAAATTAGAAAGGAGTTTCTAATTTACATTATTTGGAGTTGTGCATTTAAGAGTCGAAATACATATAATTAAATAAAATAAGACTTGACAGTAATTCCATGTCTTATATTTAATTGGGACATTGTATGGTGGAAGGATTGAATTGTACGGTAACTATTTACTCAAAGGTTCTTTTATGATTAATGTTGAAATCTATATTATCTGGAAAGTCGTTAATCGCTAGGGAGGCTTATCCCTATTGTAGAATAAATATTATTTATTTAAATAAATTAATAGTTTAATTTATTTATTTAAATAAGATTAGAATTGTTCTAATTGATTTATTCACAACCGGTTTAATATGGAGAACCTAAAGGGTCACACCATAAAAGGAAAAATAATTATTTAAGAAGTAAATGGCATAATCGTAATAATAAGTTAAGTATATTTAATTTAATCTATGGTGATAGAATAAATTAAATAGCTTAATATTTATTATTTAATATTTTGGAAATATTAAATATAAATTAATAAGAGGAGTCTTATTATTATTATTACTATTATTATTATTTAATTTCTAAAGGAGTTTGGGAATTAATTAATAAAAGTACTCTCATTTATTACTAATAAGATTAGGAGGCTAATTAATTAAAAGTTTAATTAATTATCTCTAATAAGATTAGGGAGCCTAATTAATTAAAGGAATTTAATTAATTAAAATAAAACCCAGTTCCTTAATTGTTAAGGAGGGTTGACCACATCTATACATAAGAGGAGTCTTATTATGGGTGTTGAGGTTGTTGACTTTTACAACATACGTAATTCCAATAGTTGGGAGAGTACGCCTTTTTCTATAGAGATAGAAAAACTAGGGTTTAGCCAACCACCCATGCATCTTCTTGAATTCTTCTTCTTCCTTGGTGGATCACCTCTAGAGGCCAAACACTTGGGTGGCTAACGTTGATCAAAGGAAGGAACCCAACCCGGTGGATTCAAGTTGAAAGCGAAAAGGATTGGAGGTGAACTTGTACCTGAGGAAGCTCGATCTTCAAGGGTATGCTTTTATTCTTTATCTTTTCGTTAAATTAATAATTGTGCATAAAGGGTGATCCGGGTATATGGTTTTTAAATTTTTTTAAACTCTGATTTTTACACGTTTCCGCTAATTTTGTGCAATTTGATTGCGTTCATGAATATTACAAACCTAACAGTGGCATCAAAGCCAAACCTTTATACAAATTATTAATTGTTCAAAATTTGATATGTATATTGATATGTGTTTAGAACAATTTTATTGGGCATAATTTTATTGTATAAAATTTATTTTTAAAAAAAAACGAAATTCGTGGCTGATGGTTCTCCATAATCCGTGACTAGCTATTATATATATATATAGTAATCATTATATATATAATATACGTTATAACTAATATATATGATATATATTATAACATATGATATATATATATATACTGTAACTATATATATATATATGATATATATATATATACAGTAATATATATATATATATATATATAATATTTTTATTATTTTATTATTAAAATAAAAGTTTATTTTAATCTTAAAATAAAAGGTTTATTTTAATTTTAAAATAAAATATTTATTTTAATTTTAAAATTAGAATTTCATGCTAACTAATTAGAGTTGGAATTGGATTCCATGATAACTAATTAGAGTTGAAATTGGATTTCATATTTCCTTAAATAAAGGAGTTTATTTAGATATGAAATAAGATTTCATATTATTCAAAATAAAAGAGTTTATTTGTGAATAGGAAAAGAATTCATGTTTCCTTAAATAAAGGAGTTTATTTAGATATGAAATAAGATTTCATATTATTCAAAATAAAGGAGTTTATTTGTGAATAGGAAAGAGAATCTGTGTTTCCTTTAATAAAGGAGTTTATTTTGACTTGGAATTGGATTCCATAATTAATTAAAATAAAGGAGTTTATTTTGATTAATGATTTTGATTAAAATAAAATAGTTTATTTTATTCAAAATTGGATAAATTAAAATAAAATAATTTTATTTTGATTTAAATTTGGATAAAAATAAAGGAGTTTATTTTTATTCAAAATTAGATTTTATACTAACTAAATTTTACCCATTAAATGATATCAATATATATATTAAATGTTAATTATTCATGAGATGAATATTATTTATTGATGCATATGATGATGTGTATGATAATAAATGAGATTGATTATGGACTATTGACCAATGCGATTGGATTTTATTTTAGTTGGATGCATGAATGTATGGGTTTTATTAAATGGGGTCTGCGTACCTCGTCTTCCCTAATTTTTCTTAATGTAAATTCTATCTCTCTCCTATGTACTTCCTCTTGACTGCTGATCAAGGTTTCTATTTTTTTTTAAAATAGTTTTGTAATAGGAATAGCTAGAATTAATTTTGAAGAATTGGAGATCAAGGAACAAGGAGCGCGTGAAGACCCGTTTGTAATGGAGCTCGGGTTTAAATGTAATAGTTATATTTAAATATTAATTTTTACACCCCTAGGGTTTGACCTTTTGGTTCACTTGGTGGCTCTAGTGAACCAAACTAGAATAAAAGTCCATAATCAATCCAGGTAGAATATAGTATTCTATATGTGCATGCTTATACTATATATATATATATATATATTATATATTATGCAAACATGCTTCGCATGTTTATTAATATGACGCGTATTTTATATATATATGTGCATGCACGCTAAACAAGATGAGACACATTAATAACAAACCCCTCAAATATTTTATATTAAGTTGTAACGTTCAAAGATATTTGGAATATCGAACGTCGCCTTCTAGCATGATAGAAACAATAGAGTATTGAATATTTAATATGAGTTTGTTGTGCACACACAAGGCGAGTATTAAATATTTAAGATGTTGTTTTTATTATATATGATGTTTATAAGGAATTGAACATTACTGATTTGTTGTGCACACACAAGGGCTGTAGTTTTCTCTTCACTTATATGGAAATGCTGGGTCTGACTTAACTTAAATCATTTTAGTTCGGATGTGCACACACTTGACCATTATGATTTAAGAGGCAAAATATAAGGAGTTACATAGTTGATGTAATTGATAAGAGTTGTCTACCTATTTATTTATATATAGTTTGTTGTGCACACACAAGACTATATACATTTAAAATGGGATCCTTATTCTCACTAGCAAATCTTTAATTAGATTTAGCCAAACTATATAAGTGAGGGTAATATAGTTTGAAGAAAATAGTGGGAGATACTAATTTAAAACAAGACCTAAATTATTTTGGTAATTAATAAAAGAATGTATGTTAAAATGTTGTTAATTACAAATTCATTTACAGATTTTTACAATGTCTAAATTACTATCACTGCATAGCATATTAGATACTTATTTAACTGGACCGAATTAAACGGATTGGTTAAGGTAATTGAGAATAGTTCTCACGGCTGAAAAGCTATTTTATGTCCTTAATACGCCTATCCCTGCAATGGTTGCAGACAATGCCTCTGAGGAAGATATTGCTGCTTTTAGAAAGTGGCTAGATGATGCATAGTTGGCTCAATGCATCATGCTCGCATCCATGAGTAACGAGCTTCAGCGTCAGCATGAAACTATGGATGCTCCTCTTATATTCTTGCACATCAAGTTGTTGATGGTAAGGAAAGTAGGACTGATAGATATCAGATATCTAAGGAGCTCTTCCGATCTAGAATGGCCAATGGCACTATAGTACAGATAAAAGTCCTTAACATTATCAATTTGATTGATCAATTAGGACAACATGTTTTGTTATGGATGGAGAGTTGAGCCAAGATTTGATCTTGCACTCACTCCCAGACTCCTTTCACAATTGTTGTGAATTTTTCATATAAACAAGCTAGATATCAGCCTCGCTGATTTGCTTAACATGTTGAAAAATGTTGAGAGTCACTATCCAACCATGAAAGACCAAGTCTTACTGGTAGGGGTCAAAGGATCTTCTGAAAAGAAGAACGATTATAAGAAGGTAAAAAGAAAGGCATAAACAAAGGATAATAAGAATAAAACTGATACGGATAGCAAAGGAGTATGCTTCCACTGCAATAAGCCTGGACACTGGAAAGAAACTACGAGAAGCATCTTGCAGAGGTTAACCAAAGAAGCTTAATGAAGTTTCGGTTATAAATACAAATTTGTTCATGATTGAAATAAATTTTTCTTTAAGTCAAGGTTCTACTTGGGTATTGGATACCGACTTTGGATATCATAAATATTGATTTATGAAGGGACCAAACAGAAGTAGAAAGCTAAACAAATATAAGTAAACCTATGTGCGAGAAATGTAGCAAAGGTTGCCACATTAGCCATAGAAACTTATAGTTTAGGAATGCCTACGGGCAAATCTATTAAGTCAATAAGTTTTTATTGTATTCCAGTTCTCGTTGGAAACATTATTTCCATTTTATTGTTGGACAATGAAATCTTTGGTATTATAATTAAGAACAATTGTTGTTCTATTTATAATAATAATGTTTTGTATAGAACTGGAATATTACTTAATGGATTTTGTATACTTGACTTACGTGAAAAATATATTTTGCAAATTGAACAAACTAGTATAAGAAAAGGAGATGATCATTCAAAGAGTTGAATGTATGTATTTGTTGAAATACAAGTGTGAATTATTTGAAAGGTTCAAAGAATTCAAAAGTAAAACAAATTGGCAAATTATTAAGATTCTTTGATTAGATCAAGGAATAAATACTTGTGCAATAAGTTTCTAGATCATCTCAAATGGTTTTCTCATAATGGACGCCTCCTGATACGTAATAATTAATTGATGTATCTGAATGGAAAAATCGTACCTTGTTGGACATGGTGCGGTCCATAATAATTTTACCGACATTCCAGTATCCCTCTAGGATCATGTCCTAGAAATAGCTGCATATCTACGAAAAGGTAACCTCAAAATCCGGTCCCAAGACTCCATAAAAGTTATGGACAGGGAGGATTCCTAATCTTAAGTATGTTAAGATAAGGGGTTGTCCAACTTATGTGAAAAAGGTTTCAAAGGATAAGTTTGGGACAAAATTTGACAAGTACAGATTTGTGGGACATCCTAAAGTAAGTTTAGGGCATATGTTCTATAATCCTACTTAGCAAAAGGTGTTTGTTGCAAAACATGCTGCCTTCTAAGATAAAGGTGTTTATCATTGAAAGGGCTAGTGGGAGGATAATACATCTTGAAAAGTTCAAGAACCACAAAATACTACAAGTCAAATAAGAGGAACCTATAGATAGACCTATTGTACCACAACCGATTCGTAAATCTGGAATAGTAACGAAGATACCTAGGAGGTATGGATTCATCATGGATGATGATGATGAGGTACGTATCATAGAAGATGATGATCCAGTTACATACGATGAGGTAAGAGTTGTAGACACTCAGAGAAATGGATTGAAGCAATCTTCTCAAAAATGGAACATTCATTTTGATATGATAATCAAAAGAGTTTGATTTTATCAAAAATAAGAATGAACCTAGTGTGTACAAAAGGGTCAGTGGGAGCGTCGTGACATTTCTGGTATTATATGTTGATATACTACAGATAAAGAATGACATACCAATGCTATAATCAGTAAAGATAAAGTTGTCTAAACATTCCTCCATAAATGATTTGGGAAGAGTATCTTAATTGGGGATGCAAATCTATATAGATAGATTTAAAAGGATGCTCAGCTTAACCCAAGGAACGTATATTCATTTGATGCTAAAGTCGTTTAGCATGGCAAACTCCAAGAGATGTCTCATGTTGATGAGTCATGGAGTGTATCTCTCTTAATAGTCCCCATAGACTCCTAAAAGAGAGATCGCATGAGTGACAATCATGTATGCAATAAAATATACGCGACCTGATGTTGATCAGTCATATTCTGGAGAAGTTCACTGTGAGACAGTGAAAAATATCTTAAAGTACTTAACCAGCACTAAGGATGTGATATAATTCATGGCGGATCTGAATTAAAACTAGAGGGCTTAACAGAATCAAATTTTTCAGACAGACCAAGACGACAGAAAATCCACTTTAAGGTAAAGGGTTACCTTGAACGGTGGTGCAGTGAATTGGAAAGGTTCCAAACAACAAAGAGTTGTTGGTTTAGTGATAAAAACAAAGTATATAGCTATAAATGAAGCTACAAGTTGATTGTTTGGATGAAAAGTTCATTACAGAACTAGGAATAGTTCCTAAGTCTCATCTTGGATCCAAACATGTGTTGTGGCACTTTCATTTGATTATAGGAATCATTGAAAGATGGGAAATCACTATAGAGATAGTGGACTCTCAAGAACAACATTACATATCCATTAACTAAAGCTTATCCAACAGCAGGATAATCGTCACTTAGAGAAGAAGAGTATGAGATACCATGATGATTGGCTTTAGTGCAAGTGGGAGATTGAAAGTAATATGCACACAAGCCAATCATGTTTGATGATAAAGCATATACTTTGTAACAATCTTATTCATTTATTAATAAAAAGTATTAATTTATTAAAGGCTTTTAATTATCTACATGATGCTGTTTTATAATATGTGATAAACCCATAGTTTTAAGCAATGCTTTTAGAATAATGATGATGATCATTCTAATGAGATCTAAATTCTTAGAAAGCTTAAAACTAAAATAGTTCCCAATCGTTGGATTACTAAATTGGGGATTAGTGAATCCGGATAGATTGGTATATACGTTGCTTGCTCATTGGATGAGGATGATTGATCTCATGATCATTTGTGTGGAGACACTAAAGCAAGTATGTAGGTGCTTATTAGAGAATAAGTTCACTGAACGTGACTCGCTAAGGAATACCTAATGGAGTTTTACTTGCATGTCAATAGGAATTCCTGAAGTGATAGTAGTACAAGTGATCCTTGGACTTGAGATCATCATAGTATCTTGTGTTTGATGAGTTATACTTTGACTTATTCCTTAAGACCCTTAGGGTATATCAAAGGGTATGCTTGGGTATAATAAGTTGTACATGGAGATAATGTATGATCAATAAAGAATCTACCACTTCTAGTAAAAGAAGAGAAATGTCCTATGTGATTCGATAAATGACAACTCAATAGTCCTTGGCTAAGGCAGAATGAAATTAGAAAGGAGTTTCTAATTTACATTATTTGGAGTTGTGCATTTAAGAGTCGAAATACATATAATTAAATAAAATAAGACTTGAAAGTAATTCCATGTCTTATATTTAATTGGGACATTGTATGGTGGAAGGATTGAATTGTACGGTAACTATTTACTCAAAGGTTCTTTTATGATTAATGTTAAAATTTATATTATCTGGAAAGTCGTTAATCGCTAGGGAGGCTTATCCCTATTGTAGAATAAATATTATTTATTTAAATAAATTAATAGTTTAATTTATTTATTTAAATAAGATTAGAATTGTTCTAATTGATTTATTCACAACAGGTTTAATATGGAGAACCTAAAGGGTCACACCATAAAAGGAAAAATAATTATTTAAGAAGTAAATGGCATAATCGTAATAATAAGTTAAGTATATTTAATTTAATCTATGGTGATAGAATAAATTAAATAGTTTAATATTTATTATTTAATATTTTGGAAATATTAAATATAAATTAATAAGAGAAGTCTTATTATTATTATTACTATTATTATTATTTAATTCCTAAAGGAGTTTGGGAATTAATTAATAAAAGTACTCTCATTTATTCCTAATAAGATTAGGAGGCTAATTAATTAAAAGTTTAATTAATTATCTCTAATAAGATTAGGGAGCCTAATTAATTAAAAGAATTTAATTAATTAAAATAAAACCCAGTTCCTTAATTGTTAAGGAGGGTTGACCACATCTATAAATAAGAGGAGTCTTATTATGGGTGTTGAGGTTGTTGACTTTTACAACATACGTAATTCCAATAGTTGGGAGAGTACGCCTTTTTCTATAGAGATAGAAAAACTAGGGTTTAGCCAACCACCCATCTTCTTGAATTCTTCTTCTTCCTTGGTGGATCACCTCTAGAGGCCAAACACTTGGGTGGCTAACGTTGATCAAAGGAAGGAACCCAACCCGGTGGATTCAAGTTGAAAGCGAAAAGGATTGGAGGTGAACTTGTACCTGAGGAAGCTCGATCATCAAGGGTATGATTTTATTCTTTATCTTTTCGTTAAATTAATAATTGTGCATAAAGGTGATCCGGGTATATGGTTTGTAAATTTTTTTAAACTCTGATTTTTACACGTTTCCGCTAATTTTGTGCAATTTGATTGCGTTCATGAATATTACAAACCTAACACGTAGTGCAAAGATGAACATGTGTTTAGATGAACATGACCAACAGATGAATATCTTTGGCCTATAGTGCAAATATGAATATTTGATTCCAAATATATATTGATTGATGTTACAGAGATAAAATATTGACGATGAACTTTTAAATTCATATATAGAAGATAGTAGATTTTATTCTCTACTTAACTCTTCTAATGAATTATTATTTCCGCTGCGAATATTTATTTAAAACTTGTTGTCTTTTATATTCTATTAGATTTTTTCCTGTTGAATACTAACGATAATTTGTTCTATATTATCTTGGTCATAATATTCTTTACTGGTCTAGTTGAGCTCACCCTTTTCCTTTTTGTTCCATTTTTCTTCTCAGGAGGCGAGAATGTAGCGAGTACTAGTCGGGGTATGGAATGAAGGTTTTAGAAAGTCGTTTTAGTAGTCCTCACCATTTTTATAAAATAATGTATCAATAATTGTACTGAGGACTTATTTTAGTGTGGATATTGTCTAGATGACAATATTTGTATTTAAAATCACAATTTTTATGTTGTATTAATAAAGTTGTAGTTATTTTTGTACCATGTATTTTGACGACTCAGAATGGGTGTTGTATACCTATTTGGGGGCGTCACATGTGAAGAGTAGGCGAGGTGGCTTATGAGGTAGCCTTGCCTCCATCGTTAGACTACATTCATAACATTTTTTATGTTTTAATGTTACGACCATACAAACCCGATTACAAGCATGTTATAAAATATCAACCCTTGCAATTTGAAAAAGATTTATCTTACGAAGAAGTTCTTGTTCAGATAGTCTATAGGAAAGAGCATGTACTCAGAAATAAAGTAATACATTCTGTTAAGGTAATTTGGAGGAACCACAACACTGAACAAGCTACGTGGGAACTCGAAGATCAGATGATGAAAAATTATCCTAAGTTATTTGCGTAGACTATGTGTAGCGATTCTAGAGATAGAATCTTTGTAGGGGGGAGAGAATGTAACTGGACGAATTAATTGAGTCATGATTATGAGGACAAAATCCTTTTAAAGAGAGAAAGATGTAACGAATGTGAATTTTTTATTTAAATTAAAATATTTATTTAATTAAATAAATATTTGTGTTGATTTATTTATTGATTCAAGTAAATATTTGATGGAATTATTGTGGATTAATTTAATTAAGTGTTATATATTAATTAAATTAATGTGGAATAATTTTATAGTTCAAAGTTTTAATTTAATTGGGATAATTAAATTACATGAGTTGTTAAATAATTATTATTGTGACGCCCCCAAATTCAAACCACTCACGTCTCAAATTTGGTTCGCATCGTGCTACAAATCTAATGACTAAATAATATCTCGTGCAATGAAAATAACAGTATAGATTACATTTATTTAAAATAATCATTCATGTCTCAAGGTTTCGTAATAAAACATCTCTTACATACCTTAAACATAGATTAAATATAACTAATATATAACACAATATGTCTTAACATAATCATAAAACTTCTGAATAATATGAAGCTACTCTGTAGCTTTGCCCTTGCCCTTATCAGTGCCCGAGGGTCCGCCTTGCTCTGCCTTAACTGAAATGTTTTTAGGGAAGCAAGAATGAGCAACAAGTTTGCTCAACAAGTAATATAGCAATAAGGGTGTTCAATAGAGTTTTAAATTCATAAGGGAACAACAATAATGATAGTTAACGGATAACAAGAAGTATCAATGGTTCCCAACAATAGTCGCTAAGGACAGAAAGATATCAATACAATTTAACGCTTAATCAATTCGAGATTTCAAAGTAATGAATATTGAGCAGTCATTAAGGACTATGAACTTCTACTAGAATTAACAGTATTATACTGAAAATCTAACAAAAATGAGTACAACATGTGATCAGCCTAAAGTACCCTACGTTATGCATATCGTTTAATCATAATCAAGTGCGCATGTCGGTCTCCCGACAATTATAGTTTCCCCTTCAAAGAAGGTTGTTCAGCTCAGTAAATACAAGATTCTGCACCAATCAATTGATTTGGATCACTTTCAAATTATGATTTAGGTCTAGCCAAATCGAAGGGCATAGACCGCTCTTTAAATGTATATAAGAACAATTATAAGTTCAATACTCAAAATCAAAGTTCAAAGAATATAAATAACTCTATTCTAACTATGAATCATTATGTCATAAGATAAGAATAATACTTTCAATTGTTTACTTGTACAACGAATAATAGTACAAGCTCAAGTAATGCTCAATAAAGAGAAGGGTGCGAGTACTTGAACAAATTCAAAGTTATGTAAGATAGGAAACTTGCGTAATCATGGATTCCTTGCATTAAGTAAATGAATAGGTTAGGATACTTGCATCAAAGAGATAAGGTTTAGATACTTGCACAATATTTAAGTCGTGTAGGTTAGAAAAGTTACCTTAAGCGTAGTTTATCAACCTTTAGCCTATCGATACTTTTTGAACCCTATTATAACATAATTACGTATATAATATATTCATTAGTTATATATATCCGATACACAAACTCGATATGTAAGTTTATCATACTCATATGATTCTAACTTAACCGTATAATCTTATACATAAGTCATTACGTAAGTTACATAAACATAACACAAAATCAGTTTGTAAGACACTATGAATCAAATAACATTGTTCCTAATCATTACTTGATAATCATAGCTTGTAATCATAGGTGACTCAACATTTGAAAGTTTGTAATTACTTAGTAAACCTATAACATCTGAACATACCACTAAGCATGTATTGCAGGTTAAGATAACAATACAAGCATGCATCAAGTTCAGGTTATAATTAAACAGGCTATATCCATTCTGCATATTGGCGCGGCCGCACTTGGTTTGTTCCTGGTTTAGGCCAAGACATGGATGTTCCTGCAGAATCCCAACGTAACCCGTCTTGCACATATATGAAGAATCATGCAAAACACACATGTCATGATGTTGATAACTAAGTTCAACCCTACATCTTATCTTTAACATAGGTCGTTATCTATTTTAATTAAGGCTTTAAGTGTTTAATTAAAAAGTCTCTTACGTTTAGCCGGTATACATATGTTATGCGGTCAATAAGTCTAAACTATACATGCTTACATCAGTTTAGTCATGTATTTCAAGTTATGAAGTTCTACATCATTTAGACTTGTCCTAATCCATGCTCAACTATTTTACAATGCGTATGACTAGCTAGGCATTCATGTCAATCATGTCTGTAGGCATACCATACCCTAACATGATGGTCAAATTTGAGAATATTTGTAACGTAGTTATTGACAAAACTAGTTTTCAACTCTTAAGGTTTCTTTTGAAAATCTCATGTTAACCAACCAAGCATGCAAAACTACTTCACTTACTATACATTATAATTTCATATATTCCTAACTAGACCACATAAGCATGCTCACAAGTTCCTAACTCAAAGTGTATATAGTTTATCAAGTTCATATTTGAAACTTTAAGTTTCCATTAGTAGGTAATCAAAACTAATTTAAATATGCAAGGTAAGTCCACATATTTTATATCATGCTTTCATGCTTTCATAACCACATAATAGATCACATAAACCTGTTTTGAAGTTCAAAACTTAGCGTATATATAGTTCATTTACACATAGCTAGTATAGTCATTTACTTGCAATTTCCTTTTAATTTATGCTTGAATAGTTTATACTACCTCTAACATTATAAACTAACATATTAGTCACATGTTAAGGCATAACAGAGCTTAATATGTTGATACTTAAGGTCAGAATATACATTACACCGTGCTTATCAAAATTAGTTTTCCAAATCTTGAAGTTTTCTTTCAATACATACTAAACCAAGCTAAAATAACTTACTATGTCCAAAACAACATCTATCCCTATGTTAAGGTCATTTACTTGCATATTCAAACAAAAATAGAATGCTCATGACAACACAAGGAACCTGTAATATCCCGAGTGTTTATGAGCTGAGTATATGATAATGATTCTTAGAAAAAGTATGAGCGGATTAAAGAACATATAACACTCAAACTATAATTGAGTCTGAGTAAAGGTTATGAAATAAAATTTACAAGGATTTATTGAGAAGAATGGATGGAGTGGTAATATAAAAAACCTATATTAATGTAATGCGTTGAGGTATTCGACAATAAAATTTTGAAAAAAGATTTGGTGAAAACCAAGTAAGGGAGGTTTTGTTGATTTCGAGGACGAAATCCTTATAAGGGGAAAGGATGTGACAACCCGGATTATTAGAAATTATTAAATAAGAATTTAATAAATCAAATTCTTATTATTAGATGTATAATTTTAAAATATGTAATTTGATGTGAAAAAAATTAAATATATATGAGGCTTAATAGTTAATTAAACTATTGAAGAAATTAAATAAAATTATTATGAAAAGGAAATTAACTAAATAACATTAGTTAATTTGATTAAGATGGAAATTATATTATGAGATAATATAATTTGATTATTAAGCTTTGGGCAATGGAATTGTTATGAGTTAATCTCATAAATAAAGTAAGTAGTTCATTTAATTAAAATAGTGAATTGACGTAAATATATTTGTTTTAATAAAATGAGAGGCTAACATATTACATATAAATGTAATTAGGTTAATTAATGATTTAATGTATTATATTATGTCAAACGGTTATCAAATGTGGCTATAAGATAAGGAGAACCAATATGTATATTAAAAAAATATGGGAATCAAGATAAATAAATTGATTAATATTTATGTAGTGATTAGATGTATGGATTAAATAAATTGTATTGAGGCAATTTATGCGAGGAAAGGAATTAAATAATTATATATTATAATTGTATAATTAATCAATCCTAGCTAAATAATTTAGCAATAAAGTGTAGTGTGACATAGGTATCATATAGTAAAAGTAATATTAAAATAAACAAGAAGAGAGTCTAATGGAGTTAGCCAAACAAGGCTTAAAGACTCTACATGTTTTTAACGACTGGAGACTTTTTCTTTGTATAACCGATAACTTAATTTAAGTTCAAGTATTCTTTATTCATACGCTCATTTTGCTTAAGTTGAGAAAAGGAGAGTTTGGCGAGGGAGGGAATTCTACGTAAGTTAGAGAAAGAAATCTGGGGAATCACAAAAGAAGAAGAAGATTGATTAAGCAATTTCCATCATTATTTAAGACGAAAGACGATTCAAGCTAAGAATCAATTCTAAAACCTCAAACCTCTATTCTTGAGTTTTCTATAGAAGTTATTTGGTTGTATGATTTGATAAGTTGTTGAATAAATATGTTTATGGGTTGGTATAACCCATTTTATAATATCTAAAAGTGGTTTTTAAGGTGCTCAAGTTCATGAAAGTATTATTAAACAAGAAGAAATTGAGTTTTATAGATATATATGCATTATGGTTTGTTTTAGAATCAAATATTGATGACAAATTCATGATATAATCTAAAATTGATTATAGATGTTGTTAGTATGATGAAAAACGAAAACCACCAAAGTTGAACGAGTCAAAACGGATGTAAAACGAATTCGTAGTGAATGAATTTGCTAAATATGTTTAAAACATGAAAATATAGCATGAACACTGAATTGGAACCCTTAAAATGGATTTTTAAAGTTTTTGAAGTGTTATAATTATTCTGTAGATGAGTAGTTCAGAGTATAACAAGTTCAAATAGTCGAAAACCAACTAATTCTGACTTAAAATGAAGAAGTTATGAAGTTTTGAAGTATGTGCATAAAAACATTGCAAAAATCTAGAATCTGGGTAAAGCCGAGAGTGTGCGCGCTACTCATGAGTGCGGGCGTGCAGCTGAGAGATGCTAGAGAGTGGGGGCGCGCTTGAAATATGAAGGAAATGGGTGCGGCCACGCTTATAGTGTGCCAGGTGTGACTGTTTTGACCTATTTGAGTAAAATAGGCATAACATTTGCATACGAACTCCAATTGAGGTAGTTCAAGATGATCCGAAACGAAGAAGAATATACCTACAACGTTTTTTCATTAAGGTCTTCGATTTGATGTCAGGAACAGGGGTCAAAATGGACATCTTTGGGACTATTGTGTTTTAGAGGCAATCAGAGGGCGTCGGGCATGCACGTATGCAAGTGTAGTGCTTCTGACGATAAAAGATGTTCTAAGTTATAAAACATGAATATTAGTAAATATAATGGTGATTAACATTAATAAATGATGTATTAGATAAGTTGTATAAGCATACTAAGCACACACAAGACAGACAAATCGGGCGTGTGACGAATGAACGTCGAAACGCCGTGACAAGTGTTAATGAATGTAAAAAGTGTTTCAATTCAATTGAAATGAATATTATAAAATATGGAATGGGGTTAATATAAAACCAATAAGGAGTCCTAGTAAGACTTAGACACTTGAATGAACTTCGAGAATGACCTAAGAAGAAATATAGTGAGATACAAGTCAAAAATTAACACAATCAAATTGAACATTGTGTATTGACAATAGGAAGGATTATGAGATATAGAGTAAAGTTTACATTATAACTACTATGCATTTCTATGTGACTAATATTTGATGCGCATGATTATATAATTTTGTAGGGCATGTGAAGTGCAGATAACTGTAAGTTGTTAAACTATTATTGGTAAACAACGATCAAGGCAAGTCTTTTAGTTCCTATTTGCTATATGAACTTGATGATGAACTGTTTAAAATCTTTTTTACAAAGAGCATGGTGTGTTATATATGTTGAAAATATGAAACATTGAAGTCAATTTATGACTACGTTGATTGAGTAAAGAATGTTGATTGAGAGTAAAGACCTCAATCTTTATACTTGTTATATGTACTGCATCATGTATGTTATGTTAGTATAATGTTTATAAGATGTATGTTGAGCATGTTATTATGTGCTACGTGATGCATGAAAACTGTTAGATTTTGCTGGGCTGTCGAGCTCAACCTTGCAAATAACCACTTTTGTAGGTTAAGGATTCAAGGTAATGCTATGTGCTACTTGAAAGATACGAATCAGATGTAATGCATGGAGATTTAGATACTTTGAATAAGTTGTTATTATTTGAACCATGTTTAAGGTTTCGAATAATATATGATGTTTAATAGATGTTGAGTTATAAAGTTTGAGTTTTGTCCGTTGTATAAATGGTATTGAACCTGGATGTAAGTTTTAGTCTATTTACTATAATAAATTGAGTAATAAACTAAGTATGGTTCAAAGGTAGGTAAAGATAAAGGTTTTGAGAAATGTACTTGATAAATCACAATGATTATGTAATGATAAACTGTAAAGTTTGAGTTATCTGATATGTAAAGGTTATTAGATTGAAATGTAAGATTTTATATAATAACTATGATGAAGCGAATTATAAAATAATTTGATTCAGAGATGTGTAGATGATAAAGGTTTTGATTCAGGGAATTAAAGCAAGAAGACATAAAAGTTTTAATTATTACGCATTTTATTAAGTATAACATCAAATAATGATGTAAAATCAGAAGTTAGATGTATTATTAACGACTGAAGTTGAAAGATGAATTGTATGAATTTTAGGGTCGTTACAGTTGGTATCAAAGCTGTAGGTTATAAACCCTAGGTAAGAGTACCCTAGGCTATAACCTTAGAGAATAAATGAGAAGATGATAAAGAATAAACTCAGATAGAGTTTGATCAATAAGAAATAAATTTAAGAAATGTATAGAGAAGGGATTAAAATATATATGAGAAGGTTCAAAAAGGGATCTTGAAGACTTATAAAAGACATGAATATGGAGTTACGTAACTCTAGTAGTAAGATGTTAAGTGTTATTAAATAGACGATGTCTACAAGATAAAGGTGATTAAAGTAATAATAAGGAACTCAAATAGAGTTTAATTGATGTTAGATTTAGAGAATGCTTATGAAACAAGTTAGATAATATGTATGGGTTCAAAGAAGAACCTGAAGAGTTAAAATTGAGTTAAATAATCATAGGACAACATAACTAAAGAGGAAGTAATGAGGATCATAAAACCAAAATGATCATAATATAAGAAAGGAATCATAAAGAATATAATTGTAGAATAAGATCACGACGTGATTTGGTGAAGTTGTAAAATGATAGATGATATGCACTGAATGAATAGTTATAGCTTAATGATATACGAGAATGTACTATAAAATAGTACGAGGCAAACTCACGAGAAGTTATAAATGATGAGATACAGAAAATTCGTATCGAGTAAAGAATAAGTTATGAGCAAGATAGAGTTGGGTGGGATTTCAATTGAGGACTAATGTGATGGTAGAGTTGTACAAACCTTTGTATGGACGAAGGTTTTGTGATTGCACTCAGTTTATCAGAATGATAATAATTAGAATGTTGGTGTCGCTCTATCAATATATATGTGGTGAAAAGGTTATTCTTTTCTCATGTATATATTTGATACTTAGAAACTATTAAGATTAGTTGGATATTATTAGGATTAGGTGCGAGTTCTTAAAACTCATACTTATGGTAAGTTGATGACTCATAATCATATGTATGTTTATGACCTCTTAAGCATATGAACAGTCCCTGATGGGTTCTTGGACTACATATTTCTAGGACAAGTTCCTAAACTCGTATTATTGTGGCAACTTCCTGAACTTCCAATGTGTGGTAAGTTTGATGAACTATATTGGGGATATAGGAAGATTGTAAGTTGAAATATAAGAATATTTAGTATAAGAGCATTGGTGGTTCCAGAAATAAAATGTATTAGTAAGTAATGAAGTAATGGAGTAAAGATTTAAGATGATGGAGAAAAATAGATATTTCAAATCTTCTAGCTTTGCTAGATTTTCAAAATTTATTGACTTCGTGTTGATGTTTGCACTTCTGTTTTCTTGAAAAACATTGGATCAAATGATTAAACCAGTGAGTTTTAAAATCAATACCGTTATTTGTATGTCTATGCTAATTGTTTCGGCTAGACTAAAAATGATTTAAAAATATCAAAATATATTTTGTTTGTTCGTAGTCATTAAGGCATCACTAAATGTGATGCTGATTTGACGAATGAGGAAGTCATTAATACAATTAAACCTAGTGTTGGATGTGATCACAGGATCGTTAGCACACTATGGTATGATGTGGCATGACGAAGTTATATAATGACTAAATCCTCAACGTACTATTAAAATAGTACGGTATCTTGACCATCATAAAAATAATTTTTGGTTTTCTTTTAACTAAGAAAGATATGCCAATGAATTGACTAAAACTATTACGATTGATGTCCGAGTTATTGCTAGAAGTCTATGTTACTTGATTCAGCTAGACGAATATTGAAAGATGTTCAAGAATTTCAAGTGTTCTTTATCAAACTATACCCAAATTGTTTTGGTGTGGATTCAATTGTTAAGAAGATGAGGTGAACAACCCTGTAAAAGGTGACATGTTATTGGAGACAATGATTCCGAAAGTAATGCATATAGTCGTTGCGATGTTAAGATGTAATACGATATGCTGATCACCTAGAGTATTTACAGAGGGTGTTTTCAATCTTTATGATTGATAAATATTTTGTTAAAAATAGGTTTAAAGTGTGAAGTACCGGGGGTGATGCACTATTAAACCTAGAGATGAGTTCATGGTCTTGTTACTCCTTAGCATGATTGGATAATCTTTTAAAATCCTGAGTTATTCATAATGCTTCCCAATTATTGTGATATTGTGGAAGATTCATGTTATTCTGAAGTGAATGAAGAAAGGAGGATGTTCCTTTGAAAGAAGTAAGTTGTAGAATGTAACATCTAATGATCAATATATTAAACAAGTAAGAAAAGAAATTCTGAAACAAGAAGGGGAGGAGTAAATTGAGAAAACTATAATAATTTCAGGAAAGAAATGAAATTTTGATAAGAGAAAGGATGAAGTTATCTAAAGAAAATGTGAAATTCATAGAAGAGAAAGATGTGAAGAATGCAATGATTTTTTAGAAAGATCCTTAGAGGAGGAAGTGGTCATAGAACCCACTAAATGAATAAAAGATTAACATAAAGTCTATTTTGATAGATTGAATGAATAAAGATTAATAAAATTTTGAGGACAAAATTCTTAGAAGAAGGGTAAATGTAATATCCCGAGTGTTTATGAGTTGATTATATGATAATGATTCTTAGAAAAGGTAATGAGCAGATTAAAGAACATATAACACTCAAACTATAATTGAGTTTGAGTAAATGTTATGAAATAAAATATACAAGGATTTATTGAGAAGAATGGATGGAGTTGTAATATATAAAACCTATATTAATGTAATGTGTTGAGGTATTCGACGATAAAATTTTGAAAAGAGATTTGGTGAAAACCAAGTAAGGGAGGTTTCGTTGATTCCGAGGACAAAAACTTTATAAGGGGAGAAAGATGTGACAACCCAGATTTTTAGAAATTATTACATAAGAATTTAACAAATAAAATTTTTATTATTAGATGTATGATTTTTAAATATGTGATTTGATGTGAAACAATTAAATATATATGAGGTTTAATAGTTAAGTAAACTATTAAAGAAATTAAATAAAATTGTTATGAAAAGGAAATTAACTGAATAACATTAGTTAATTTGATTATTAAGCTTTGGGCAATGGAATTGTTATGAGTTAATCTCATAAATAAAGTAAGTAGTTCATTTAATTAAAATAGTTAATTGACATAAATATATTTGTTTTAATAAAATGAGAGGATAATATATTACATATAAATGTAATTAGGTTATTTAATGACATAATGTATTATATTATGCCAAGCGGTTATCAAATTTGGCTATGAGATAAGAAGAACCAAGATGTATATGAAAAAAATATTGGAATCAAGATCAATAAATTGATTAATATTTAATGTGATGCCCCTAAAATATGTATACATCACCCATTCTGAGTCGCCAAATATATGGTACAAAATTTAAATACAAACTTAATTATACAACTATTGTGTAAAATACGACAAAACATAGCTAAGAGTTTTGACATGAATATTGTCTTCTAGACAATATCCAAACTCAAATGGAGTCTTCATTATAATTATTATCACACTATTTTATAAAATAGTGAGGACTACTACAGCCACCATCTCGGACTGCCACTCCATTCCACGACTAGTCCTGACTACGTTCTCATTTCCTGAAGAGAACAATGAAAGCAAAAGGGTGAGCTCAACTACCCCAGTAAAAATATTATGACTAAGATAATGCAGAATAAATTATCATTAGCCTTCAACAGTGTTAAACTGATAGAATACAATAAACAACAAGTTTTACTGTAGCGGAAAAAGTAATCCATTAGAAGAGTCAATTAGATCATGATATCTACTATCTTCTATGATTTAAAAAGTTTATCACCAATTTTATCGCTGAGACTCAGCTCAATAAAAAATCCACATTTTCGACATCGGGATTTTTAGATGTCCATTTCCGTTTCTTGTTTTTTGGTGTTCTCATTTTAGGTGAGATTTGTTTGAAAAAATAAGTGAAAAAGGTCCGACATGTATAATTTCGACGATGGACTATTAAGAGTCGCCAGTTTATTTTTTAAATGGTTGTACCAACACAACTGAGAAAGGATTCTACATTGACCCAGTGATGTGACACTGCTAAACGGGTCAGTGAAACCGAGATTTATTAGGGCCTGGTAACTTGGTTATGCGGAGGGAAGGTGTTAGGCACCCCCCGACATCAGTGTTACCAGGATGACCGCCTCCTTTCAAGAAACTATTATCTAAATGTGTGTGTAGGTGGGTCAATGTGCTGTTATTTGGAAGTAGTGCGAGGCCTCGTTCGCACCTATATACACAGAGTTTGAATTTATGTAAAAATTCAATTTTAAGAAAGATATGGCAGTGATGTTTTATAAAAGATGTTTTTCAAATCCTGATGCTTAATAGTAATTGAGACCTTTTACACTCCCATTTTATTAAGTGTTCAGCTTGATTGATTTTATTTTACAAATGCGAGACATCCGTATGAAAATAATGCCGACTTCCTCATGGGTATGAGAACCATATGAGGAAATTCAGACATCGCAGAATAATTTACAAGCTGCTTACAACTAAAAATGTCCATCATGGGAACTAAATCTAGATCCAATTGGCTGAATCTGTGATCACATGATTCCTAGGTGCACATGATACCACAATTTGTATGAAAGCAGTAAGCAGGTATATATATAAAAGCTGTAATTATATATATATACAAATAGGATCACCAACCACAAAGTACCTCCATGGGGGATCAAAAATGTAAATAAAGCTGTAAAAGCTATCAACCACCACAGAGGAAACTCTAGGAGGGACGAAACGTAAATAAAGCTATAAATTCGGTCAACCGCCACGAAGGAAACTCCAAGCGGGACGAATGTAAATAAAGCTATAAAAGCGATCAACAGCCACGAAGTAAACTCCAGGCAGGACGAAACATATAGAAAGCTGTAAAAGCGATCAACCACCACGAAGTGAACTCCAGGTGGGACGAATATATATATATATATATATATATATATATATATATATATATATATATATATATATATATAAGCAATAAACGCACCAGATGTAAAATCCAGGCTCATCAAACAGAGTTCGACCACAGTTCATATATATATATATATATATATAAGCAAATAAACGCTCCGGATATATAATCCAAGCTCATCGAACAGTGTCCGACCATAGTTCATATATATATATATATATGTATATATATATACAACACTGATCAGGTCCGGACTCCCGGACCTGATCAAATCCGGACCCCAAAAATATTTTTTTTTTTTTTTTTTTTTTTTGGTAGAACAACTAAAAAAAATTATGGAACTGAAATTTTTCCAAAATAAAGTGTTTTGGGTGTGTTTTTAACACCCACCCCGACCAATGTATGTACAGTCTGCCCAGACTGTACAGACATATTTCGTTATAGGCATCCAAATCACGCCCAAAACACTGTATTATGAAAAAATTTCAATTCCATAAATTTTTTTTTTTTTTTTTTAGTTGTTTCAAAAAAAAAAAAGCAAAAAAAAAAAAAAAAAAAAAAGGTCCGTATTTTAGTAGAGTCCGGGATCCCGGACTGGATCCGGACTCTATATATATATATATATATATATATATATATATATATATATATAAACGAATAAACGCACCAGATATAAAATCCAGGCTCATCGAACAGAGTCCGACCACAATTCATATATATATATATATATATATATACATATATAAAGGGAGTCCTTCCATAGCAACCGGTTGTTATGAGTACTGTGCAACACCCTCTTTTTGGACCATTGATAAATTTAATAGATGGCTGTGATTAACTTTTCTATTTGATAAGTCGGCACAGGTTGTTGTGTCTAATTATCTGCCTCTACTGGCTTCGATTTTAATAAGTAAGGCCCGCGTAAAATTAACTTGTCAGTATAGTTATAAAAAATGAATATTTATTATTAAAATAATCCGGCCGGAAGAGCTTGTACCGGCTTACACATATTTTTTTTAAGTTTTTTTTATTTCTCCATTATATGTCATGACTCAGCACATTAAAATGGAATAAAAAAATAAAATAAATTCCTGTCGGAAGAGCTTGTACCGGCCTACACATATATTTTTTAAGTTTTTTTTATTTCTCCATTATATGTCTTGACTCAGCCATCACATTAAAATGGAATAAAAAAATAAAATAAATTTCGGCCGAAAGAGCTTGTACCAGCTTACACATATTTTTTTTTAAGTTTTTTTATTTCTCCATTATATGTCATGACTCAGCACATTAAAATGGAATAAAAAAATAAAATAAATTCTTGCCGGAAGAGCTTGTACCGGCTTACACATATTTTTTTAATAAATTCCGGCCGGTACAGGCTGATACGGCTGGCATTAAAATAAAAAAAAAATTACGGCAGGTACAGACTGATACGGCTTGCAATAAAAAATTGAAAAAAATAGGCGGCCGGTACAGCTTGTCATGGCTGAAAATAAAAAATTGAAAAAAATAATTTTATTCAAACAATTCGCTGCTAAACAGATTCGAATTCGCAACCTCAAACTCCATACACTCGTCATATGACCACCCGAGCACCACGGGCATAGCTGTTAATTTCAACCAAGGAATAATTTTTTATTGTCAGCCGGTACAGCTTGTCACGGCTGACAATAAAAAATTGAAAAAAATAATTTTATTCAAGCAATTCGCTACTAAACAGATTCGAACTCGCAAACTCAAACTCCATACACTCGTCATATGACCACTCGAGCACCACGGGCCTAGCTGTTAATTTCAACCAAGGATATATCTTTATATTAAAACTTTACCATCCCCCAAAATCTATATTCTTTCATTATTATTATATTACGATTTATTATTATTAACAAGTCTATATAATACATATGGGGGTTTTCTATTTAGAAATAAGTTAATATCTATATTTATTATTATCCCCTTTAATATTTTTTCTTATTTTTGTAATAATATCAATAAAATGATTATTAATATATTAAAAAAATATCATTCTTTAATAAAATATAAATAATGATTTTATATTCATGTATTACTATTATTAAAAATAATATTAATAATGATTTTTAATATTAATATAAATAATGTGATTATTAATATTAGTCCGAATAAAAATATCCATACAGTTCAACAAAATAGATAAATTTTTTTCGTATTAATAATATGAAGTGATTTTATGTGATTCAATAATATTCATATTACTAAGTTATGAATTTGAAAATCCCATAAAGTTCAACCAAATAGACATTCTTATTAATTAATATGTACATTAGATAACGTTGGATAATTTCTATATCTCAGAGGCCAGAAGTAATCTTGCGGATTTCTTGTAGAGCTCCCATGCGACGCGGTAACGAAAGACTGTGACATCTTCCAAGGACCACTTCTCTTCAGAAATATTAGCATTGACCCTAACGAAACAGTCAACATACTTGCATACAAAAATGCCACAGTATGTTGATATGCAAGTATGCAAGTATGCCACAGTATGTTGACATGACATGCAAGTATGCAAGTATGTTGACTGTTTCGTTAGGGCCAATGGTAATATTTCTGAAGAGAAGTGGTCCTTGGAAGATGTCACAGTCTTTCGTTACCGCGTGGCATGGGAGCTCTACAAGAAATTCGCAAGATTACTTCCGACCTCTGAGATATAGAACTAATCAAAAGTTATCTAATGTACATATTAATTAATAAGAATGTCTATTTGGTTGAACTTTATGGGATTTTCAAATTCATAACTTAGTAATATGAATATTATTGAATCACATAAAACCACTTCATATTATTAATACGAAAAAAAATTATCTATTTTGTTGAACTGTATGGATATTTTTATTCGGACTAATATTAATAATCACATTATTTATATTAATATTAAAAATCATTAGTAATATTATTTTTAATAATAATAATACATGAATATAATAATAATAGTAATACATGAATATAAAATCATTATTTATATTTTATTGAAGAATGATATTTTTTTAATATATTAATAATCCTTTTATTGATATTATTACAAAAATAAGAAAAATATTAAAGGGGATAATAATAAATATAGATATTAACTTATTTCTAAATAGAAAACCCCCATATGTATTATATAGACTTGTTAATAATAATAAATCGTAATATAATAATAATGAAAGAATATAGATTTTGGGGGATGGTGAAGTTTTAATATAAAGATATATCCTTGGTTGAAATTAACAGCTAGGCCCGTGGTGCTCGGGTGGTCATATGACGAGTGTATGGAGTTTAAGGTTGCGAGTTCGAATATGTTTAGCAGCGAATTGCTAGAATAAAATTAATTTTTTCAATTTTTTATTGTCAGCCGTGACAAGCTGTACTGGCTGACAATAAAAAATTATTCCTTGGTTGAAATTAACAGCTAGGCCCGTGGTGCTCGGGTGGTCATATGACGAGTGTATGGAGTTTGAGGTTACGAGTTCGAATCTGTTTAGCAGCGAATTATTTGAATAAAATTATTTTTTTTCAATTTTTTATTTTCAGCCATGACAAGCTGTACTGGCCGCCTATTTTTTTCAATTTTTTATTGCAAGCTGTATCAGCCTGTACCGGCCGTAATTTTTTTTATTATTTAATACCAGCCGTATCAGCCTGTACTGACCGTAATTTTTTTTATTATTTTAATGCTGGCCGTATCAGCCTGTACCGGCCGGAATTTATTAAAAAAAATATGTGTAAGCCGGTACAAGCTCTTCCGGTCAGAATTTATTTTATTTTTTTATTCCATTTTAATGTGCTGAGTCATGACATATAATGGAGAAATAAAAAAAACTTAAAAAAAATATGTGTAAGCCGGTACAAGTTCTTTCGGTCGGAATTTATTTTATTTTTTTTATTCCATTTTAATGTGCTGGCTGAGTCATGACATATAATGGAGAAATAAAAAAAACTTAAAAAAAATATGTGTAGGCCGGTACAAGCTCTTCCGACCGGAATTTATTTTATTTTTTTATTCCATTTTAATTTGCTGAGTCAATATCATCCTCAGACGGACGGGCAGTCGGAGAGGACTATTCAAACTCTTGAGGATCTATTAAAACTCTGTGTCCTTGACTTCAAAGGAAGTTGGGACAAGTTCTTGCCATTAATGAAATTCTCCTACAACAACAATTATCAAGCAAGTATAGGCATAGCTCCATTCGAGGCATTGTATATTCGAGGCATTGTATGGACGCAAGTTTCGTTCTCTAGTATGCTGGGACGAGGAGAGTGAAACAACATTGTTGGGACCAAAATTGGTACGCATGTTAACAAAAAATATTCAAATAATCCGGCAACGTATAAAAACCCCACAAGATCGACAAAAGAGTTATACGGATATTCATCGAAGGGACGTGGAATTCAATGTTGGAGATTATGTGTTATTACATGTTGCTCCATTGAAAGGGAGTTACAAAATTTGGAAAGAAAGGAAAGCTCAATCCTCGATTCATTGGGCCATTTGAAATCCTCGATCGAGTAGGAACTGTGACCTATAGACTCGCCTTACCACCAAGTATGTCTCGTGTTCATAATATTTTTCACATATCTATGTTGCGTAAATATGTGGAAGACCCAAACCACATTATTGAATTAGAACCAGACGAGATAGCGAAAGAATTAACGTATGAAGAGGTACCTATTAAAACCTTGGATAAGAAAGAACATATTCTGTGAGACCCTGAATTTTATGAAATAAAAGTATTCAATTTTTTTATTATGGTAAATGGTTAAATTGATAAAAGTTTAAAGTTATGGGTAATATGTGATTTTTTTTTTCAAAGTAAGCAAGTAGATATAAAATATTCGTTGTGTCAGGGAATATTCGATTAGTCGGGGAATATTCTTTTTATCGGGGAATATCCGTACGACGGTACAATCATTGGTGGACCGCACAATAGAATTATTGTCGGATTGAGAAAACGATAAAAATATTTTTATGAAAATAACGGCGGAAGTTTTACCATTAACTGTTGAAACACCTGATTTTAAAAGTACAGTAATACGCGTGGTTGCATAGTAGCACATGATATTGATTATTGATGCTTATGTGATAAGTCACTCAGTTTTGTTTTTTTGGTATTATTAATGTAATAAAGCAGAAAAGTTTTTTATATAAAACAGAATACTTTTATAAAGTTATTCATTTTATTAGGCTAATAGTAAAATCTTTTTATATAAAACAGAATACTTTTATAAAGTTATCCGTTTTATTAGGCTAATAGTAAAATCTTTTTATATAAAATAGAATACTTTTATAAAGTTATCTGTTTAATTAGACAATAATTAGAATATATTATATTTTATTATGCATAGTGTTTGCATAGTAAAATCTTTTATAAAGTTATTCGTTTTATTAGATTATAAATAGAATATATTTTATTTTATTTAAAAGATTTTGCTTTAAAAATGGACCGTCAGATTAAAGTAAATCAATCTGGACCGTTCGTGAGTTAGTTACAATGCAGTCCATTTTTCTATAAATAGAAGCTCATTCCTTCATTATTTCTTACGAATTCACTGAAACTCTAGAGAGATAAACTATAGAGAAGATGAAGAAAAGTATTCTGCTACTTCACTACTCATATATCCAGTACTTTTTTTCTTAAGATAGGGGATATAATTGTCGTACTCGTAAAGGATATTATTATTATTATTATTATTATTATTATTATTATTATTATTATTATTATTATTATAGTAAGGGATATTATTTGTTGTACTCGTAGGGGTATTATTTCTTTTGTATTCATGAAGAGAACTTCTGTTATTCCATTAGTTATTATTCTGTTTGAATAACCTGTATACGCGGGCTACCCTATACTTGATGAAATTCTTCTGTTATTCCATTCTTTATTATTCTGTTGGAATATCATGTCTGTGCATTTTACGCCGAACCTGGTTCAAGTCTTTATTATTCTGTTGGAATATCCTGTTTGTGCGTTTTACACCGGACTTGATTCCATTCTTTATTATTCTGTCGGAATATCCTTTTTGTGCGTCTACGCATGACCTGGTTCCATTATTTATTATTTTGTTGGAATAACCTGTCTGTGCGGTCTATCGCATGCTTGGTGAATTCTTTAGTAATTTCATTATTTATTATTCTGTTGGAATATCCTGTCTGTGCGTTTACGCATGACCTGGTTCCATTCTTTATTATTCTGTTGAAATAACCTGTCTATGTGGATTATCGCACACATTATAAATGACCCTTCGTATTCATACAAATATTATTTTAATTAAAATGGGATTTCTGCTAGGGGCAGTTTCATAATTTTTCTAACCCAAAAAAATTCTAAAAAATTTTGAAATGATAATTTGATGAGTTTTCTAGATTTTGTCCAAAAATGGCAATTTTTGGATGTATAGATTAAGAGTTATGGATTTTATGAGAAAAGACTATTTTAAAAGTAAACCCTTATAACTCCTTATGGTTAACTCCAAAATTGGTGAAATTTTTATTGGGAGTACATATATATAACAGGAGTATACCCTGTATATTTAGGAATTTTTGGACAAAAGTACAATTTATGATAAATGTCTAAATATTCGGCAGTTTTAGCCATATGAAAAATAGTAAATGAATTGTAAAAATTCTGAGAAAAATATATGTTCAAGATGGGACTATATTCTGCTAAATCCCAGAAAAGAAATATTTTTGGGACTGATTTGGTATTTTTCATGAAAATGAACTAGCTATGAGTAAATGAATTAAATATGTTATGTGAAGTAATAAAATTGGAAAATAGGATTTTATGGCTTGAGAATCCTATATAGGGTATATACAGATTTTGATGAGGGATTTGATCATTGATTATGAAATCTTATGAGTATGGCATTTTTGAATGATTAAATCTATTATTTGATAAAGTATAAATAATTGAAATAAATTGTTTATAAGTGTAAGAAATGATTAAAATATTGTTAGAATATTAATGATTTTAGATTATGAGATTATTAAGTGATTGATAACATTTGGTTATTATTGAACGCTGGATAAATTGAATTATAAATGTTTAATATTTATCATTTATCTCATTTGATTGATTCTTATATCATTGTCATCATCCTCATGTTTATATTGTGTTGAAAGTCATCTTTGGCCGTAGTGCATAGATGGACTTGGTATGATTATGACCAGGGATTATTCGGTATAATCATGACCGTAATGTTATAAATGATGTGGAAAAAGTCCTCATTGTCTCGTAGTGCATTGATGGACAGTTTTTGGTATGATTATGGCTATGGATTCTCTTCAACCAAGGGTGAAAAGATGAATTGTTTTATGGCATGATCATGACCGTTGCTGAAAACACGATTATCTTTAGAACGTAGTGCATGGATAATTCGTGGTCATAATATTAACGAATATCCTTAGCCGTAGTGCATGGATAATTCAGTGATATGGATTGATTATCGAGCTGAGTCTCAGCGATGAAATATAAATTCATGGATGTGATATTAACGAATATCCTTGGCTGTAGTGCAGGGGTGATTCGATGATGTGAATTATTTATTAAGCTGAGTCTCAGCGATAAAATAATTATTATACATTTTTAATTCATAGAAGATAGTACATATCATGCTCTACTTGACTCTTCTAAAATACAGTTATATGTCTTTGGCATGTAGTTCAAAGATGAATTTATTGGTATGATTATGAGCAGGAATTCTGATTTGGTATAACCATGATTTTTGATGTTTCAGGTGAAGATAGATAATGAAAATTATCTTCGTCCTGGTTGCGAAGAAGAATTTAGAACCACAATTATGATTATGAGTTATTCATATTATTGTGGACAGAAACTGTTGATTTATTTTACATGGATAAAATATTATTGGTGGACTTTTAACATAGAGAAGATAATAGACCTTATGGTCTATTTGACTCTTCTAATGGATTGATCGTTCTGCTGTAACTATGGTTGAAATTTTTTATCATCTACCATATGTTCTAAATTTCTGATTTATTATTGATGAAAGTTATTGATAATTTAATAATCTTTAGTCATGATATTCTTTACTGGGCTAGTTGTGCTCACCCTTTCTTCTTCACAATTCCTTTCAGGTAGTAAGAGTGTTGCCATAAGAGTGTTGCCGGGTCAAGTGGGGATAACAGGGGAATAGAACAGTGGTCTTTAGCTGTGGAGGTTTTCCCTAAACAGTATAGAAAAGTGTGTTATATTCTATACAACATTTAGTAGTTATATTTGGTGAATCAAATAGGGTGAGGCGAACCCAACTTTGGAAGGGTGTTTTGCCATTATCATAAAAGATGTCTAATGACATATAACCTCGTGTTATCATAAGACATGGTTGTGCACATCCACTAGCTGAGTATATCTACGAGTACTACCTATATGATCTTGGAGTATATGTGAAATATAATTTTCACTTGGAGACAACGGAGATAATTATATGTCAAGAGAAGACTCACCATTGGAAAGAAGATGATAGTAATCTTCTTGTTTTTCTTTGGGGACTTTTGGGTCAACCAAGGATAATTCTGTGGACATATGATATCTATCATAACCTGGACGCATGGCCTCCCATATACGAATGTTTCCTTGAGCACTTCCCAAAGATTTTAGTTTCTAAAATAGATTTTCATTATACTTTTATGTAATGTACCATTGTAAGGTTGTGGTCGAGGCACCATGAGAGTTACATATATTTGTATTAAAACTCACAGTTAACTGTGGTCGTATTCTATACGACAGTTCAACAGTTGCATAAATGAAGTTGTATTTGAATTTTGTACCATGTATCTGGTGACTCAGAATGGGTGATGTATACCTAATTTTGGGGGCGTCACATTTGGTATCAGATCTTAGGGATATGGTCGCTGGCGGAGATAAGAGTCTTGAACTAGGAGGGGAGGGACGAGTTATATACTTCGCTAGTGTGTGACTCACCTAAACTGAAATTATTTACTTGATAAGTTGACAAATTGTGATATGTCAATTAACTTTTGTTTTGAAGATATATTCTAGAATGATATTTGAAATACAGGAGATGAGCAATGAAAAACTCATGATACAGAGGATATTATCGGGAAGGTACAATCTGAAAAGAAAGCAAGGTATTCTCATCTCTTCGAATATCAGGTACGTACGTAAATTTTGAGGGCGAAATTTCATAAGGAGGGGTGATTGTGAGACCCCGAATTTTACGAAATAAAAGTATTCAATTTTTCTATTTTGGTAAATGGTTAAATTGATAAAAGTTTAAAGTTAAGGGTAATATGTGAATTTTTATTTTTTTTGCAACGTAAGCAAGTTGATATAAAATATTCGTTGTGTTGGGGTATATTCGATTAGTCGGGGAATATTCTTTTTGTCGGGGAATATCAGTACGATGGTATAATCATTGGTGGACCCCACAACAGAATTATTGTCGAATTGAGAAAACGACAAAAATATTTTTATGAAAATAACGGCGGAAGCTTTACCGTTAACTATTGAAACACCCGGTGTTAAAAGTACATTAATACGCGTGGTTGCATAGTAGCACACGATATTGATTGTTGATGCTTATGTGACAAGTCACTCAGTTTTGTTTTATTGGTATTATTAATGTAATAAAACAATAAAGTTTTTTATATAAAATAGAATACTTTTATAAAGTTATTCGTTTTATTAGGCTAAAAGTAAAATCTTTTTATATAAAACAGAATACTTTTATAAAGTTATCCGTTTTATTAGGCTAATAGTAAAATCTTTTTATATAAAACAGAATACTTTTATTAGACAATAATTAGAATATATTATATTTTATTATGCATAGTGTTTGCATAGTGTTTGTATAGTAAAATCTTTTATAAAGTTATTCATTTTATTAGATTATAAATAGAATATATTTTATTTTATTTAAAAGATTTTGCTTTAAATATGGACCGTCAGATTAAAGTAAATCAATCTGGACCGTTCATGAGTTAGTTACTGTGCAGTCCATTTTTCTATAAATAGAAGCTCATTCCTTCATTATTTCTTACGAATTCACTGAAACTCTAGAGAGATAAACTATAGAGAAGAAGAAGAAAAGTATTCTGCTACTTCACTACTCATATATCCAGTACTCTTCTTCTTAAGATAGGGGATATAATTGTCGTACTCGTAAAGGATATTATTATTATTATTATTATTATTATTATTATTATTATTATTATTATTATTATTATTATTATTATAGTAAGGGATATTATTTATTATACTCGTAGAGGTATTGTAATATCCTAGATTTTTCCATGTAATTAAATAATTTCAATAAACAAACTTATGTGAAATTCTTATGTGACAATTATTTTTAGATCAATTATTTATTTTTATTATATGTTATGTGATAAGATGCATATTAATGGTTGTTATGGTTAGGCCAATTATTTAAATTGGTTAAGGATGAAATTAATTATAATTAATTTCGTGGGATGACTTACAAATATGAGTTTGAGTTTGGAGCGAAATTTAGGGACGCGGTCTGCGTATTTGAGTCTGAAATGTCGAAATCAGGCAGGATAGACTGTAACCACGAAAATGTGTCACCAAAATGAGACATGCCTCATAATATTTTTATATATCCACCATTCTCTTTTACAATGCTCTTATTTATAGATATATAGACTTGGAAGTTTCATGACGTAAAATATCACATACAGTCAAATCTCTTCTCTTGAAACTTTATTAGATATAATATAATCTTAAATTTAGGCCAAACACACTTTTGAGCGACGAATTATCAACAACAAATTTTGAAGTTGAGTTTGACGAAACGGAGAGTTCCATGACGTCCGGGACGTCGACTTTAGTAGGAATCGATATAAGTATCGACACGTGTGGCTACGGAGGGCAAAACGGTCAAAATCGGTATTTAAATGATTAAAATAACATTATAATGCATTTGTTTAATTGGACAGCAGTTGGGAGGGGGTCTTGTGACACATAATATGGAACAAGAAGGGAGAGTATATACGTATATAACAATAAGGAGGAAGAAAGGTAATAACTCCTTAAACATAATAAGCAAACCTTTTCATGTTCCTAACTCCTCACCCCATAACTGTATTCAAGTGGGATAATTATGCATGTAACTGATGATGGGAGTGATGAAGGGGCAGAGAGAGCATCTCTATCAAGTTATATATATATATATATATATATATATATATACCCAACAAAAAAATATTTTACTTTGTAAAAATCCCACCAAGATACAAAAAAAAAGAGAAATTGAGAGTAATAGATGTTGTGGTGATTTCTGGAGATTTTGGAGCGTCTAAGCAAGCAAGGAGTGAGTCTCTAATAGATTAAATCAAGAAGAATTTGCATCCAAGGTAAGCCATGAAACCAACTTGTATGTTCTTGAGGAAAAATAGTGAAAAATGAATGTATAGCTATGATAAATGTTTTGTTTTGGCTTGGTGATGCCATGATTTCATGTATTACTGATATGTGGATGATAAGAATGAAAATTTTGGTTTATAACATGTTACTATTACATAAAGAATCATAGAATTCATGTTTGCATGCTAACTATTTGATAAAATGCCTCTTAGTTGCTAATTTAATCAAAACATGAAAAGTTAGAGAAAGGAGTTGTTGTAACATGTATATATATGTTATTAAAAGTGGTCTGGATAATAGGAATCAAACCCATGCATGCTAGAATCAAAATCATGATTTTCTCAAAAGTTGGGTTAAGCTAGTTTGCATGATTTTTCAGGATTTTTGGTCACTCAAAATCATGTCGTAGAAAATCCATTTGTTGCATGTAATAATTTTGTAAAATAGTATGTAGCATGAGGTATAACATGCCCAAATTTATTCGGATCGAAGCTAAATTGAGTGAGATATGAAAATCGTAAGGTCGCAAAATAAACATGTTAGAAACCGAAAAAAAATGTGAACTGCTGACCCTAAGGACAAATTCGGGGCTAGCTACATTTTCCAGAAACTTTTGGGCTTTTGGTTTATTATAGTACACTGAATAAGCTTTCCATAGACTCCGTAACGGACTAATTCCGACTTCGGAGCAAGGAGTTATGACTTTTCAAAGTAGTTGCGTCAAATCTGTCCAACAAATTCGGAGCAGTCTCCTTGCACGGATTTTTTGGAATTTTGTGCTTGGAATTTGAAGATGGTCCATGAACAAAAGTTGTAGCCCCAGAAGTTAGTTTCGCGTGGGCGCAAGAATCGCTCAAAAATGTTTTAAAACGAATTAGTTATGACTGTTTTAGCGAGACATGGTAAAGCTGAGAAAAAAATGTAAAAACTGTTATGTTTGGGCATTTTTAAGTTCTGTTTTGGGCTGCCTATGATATCTAAAATGGGTGGCATATATATTTTCTAAATATATTTTATTATGATGTTTATAGCATATCCAATAGGAGACCCTTTTACTTCAAACTAGATTGTGTGTGAATGGTGATTAACGAGACACATGTGATTAGGTTATGTGAAGGTTAATCGCTAGCGTTAATTGTAGCAGGCTTATCAGGCAAGTTTTCTAACCCTAATTTCTTTTGGGTATTTATTAAATCCTTACTAATATTATCGCAGTAAGGGTAAGTATTAGACTTGTGTTAGTTATTTATTCGTGCAAGTTTCTTCGTTTAAAAGTCATACAAACTCCAATTATCTTGCAAGCTTTTCAATGGTTATTTAGTTATTATTCTAACGACTATGCTTTTAAGTTTTATGTCATCATAGAACTATTTCTATGTATGTTCCTAGCCTTTGGTTCCGGCTAGTTATTATTGATGAAAAATAATTTAAAACACATCTTTCGAAGCTATTGAATGTTTACCAATCCAAGCTGCCTTGGTGAGGTCTCACATGATTACTAAGATGAACAACCCGAATGAACGGGAAAAACAGATGTCGAGCAAATAGTCCCATTTATGCTTATGCATTTTAAACTTAATACATGTGCACAATGTAGGGTACAATGGGCTGATCACCTGGCGTACTTGCAGATACCGTTTACAGTCTATTGGATTGTTAAACCGTCTGATGATTTTTGATGAAAGAAAATATGTTCAGGGTATTTTACACCCCTTAGTATGATATTGAAAATTCTTAAATTCTTATTCTTGATGTTCTTCTTTAACACTTGATAATCTTTCAACTGTTGAGATCTAGTAATTCAAATGCCTTTATCCTGATGTATATTTCCCATTTATTCCATATACTTGCTGGGCAATTTGTGCTCATTCTTGTTTAAACCTTTCAGTTAAGGATGAGAAGGCTGAGGGTTCGGGCAAGGACAAGAGAAAGTCCAAGACGAAGTGATGCTAATGGTTATGTAATAAAATAATTATTTTCGCTTATGTGTATTGTAGCGATAAATGCTAAGACTGAGTTCCAGTATGTTTTAAGGTTGCAAAGACTTGGGATTTTTTTTTGAATAATTATGTAGTAGTTAATACTATTATTCCTTATTGTTAAGGTTTACTTAGTTAGATGATGGTGTATGTTGTATCGTGAGCACCAAGTTCTGTAATCGATGATTAAACGGATTTGTGGGTGTCACAGGTTGGTATCTAAGCTTTAGGCTATAAACCTTAGGTGGGGAACCTTGGGCTATAACCTTAGAGAGAGTTAGTGGAGATGATAGGGAGATGAACTCACATAGAGTTCTAAGTGTTGTGACATATCTATTTTTCTAAAAACAAAATCAATATATATTTTTCTAATCGAGTTGATTTGTGTTTTGATTATAGGATGCCAGGAGCAGAGGAAGTTAGAGATATTCATGTAGAAAGTGAGCAGTTAGTGATAGCTGTACCTGAGCCTATAGCTGAGTCAGACCCGGAGGAGTATCCGGAAGAGGAAGAGGAGCCCGAGGAGGACTCCGAGGAGGTACCTGAAGACACTATGCTGGATGAGTTGATGGACAGGATTGTCGAACTAGACGACAAGGTCCATGAGTTAGAGGAGCTGTATCAGGGGGAACAACAAGCTGCAGCTTTGCTGGGAGCATTGGTGGACCACCTGGTAATTAGGAATGGGGATCTGGCTGACAAGCTGCGGGTTGAAGGCCAGAAATCGGTTAGGCTGAAGGATGAGAGGGATGCTATCAGAACCCACTTGGGACATACAATTAATGGGTTGGAGTCGAGGATTCAGAGTCTCCAACTTGACAAGCAGATTATTACCACTTTCTTGGGAGATGAGAGAAGAGACCGTGTTAGGGTTGAGAAGCTAACAGGAGAGTTGGAGGGAGAAGTTAGAGAGAAGAAGGTTAAGATAGACAAGATGAAACATGTGTTTAAGTCAGCACATGGAAGGTTCTAGCATAGGGTGCGTCACTTTCCATGTGAGGAGCGCCGGTCTGGCCGTGTTATAAGCCGAGAGCTGGTGAAAGAGATAGCGGATGAGGAGCATGAAGACGCCATTAGGCGGGGTCTGTAGATGTTATGATGAACTTTTTCCTAGTAGAGAATAAAATTCTTATCCATGAAGTAAAAAGCTTGGTTTCTGTTTTTACCAAGTGATTGATGCCACGTGATGTAAATGGCGTAATGCCATAAGACGATGAAATAATTTGATTATTATGTTTATAAATAAATATGTTTTTATTTAAGTATGGATGTGATGGTTCAGTTCGTACAAATTCTATATGTTGTAGAGTAAGTTATGAGATAATAATATTTTGTTCGTTTTGAACAGATAGATGGCTAGAGGAAGAATTAGAATATCCTATGACCATAGAAGTTGCTAATAAGGAAGTCATTCCCGTGAACCATGTCCATAGGAATTGCGTTGTAGATATCAGAAGATATAAGTTACCTGTGGACTAAATCCCAATTCAATTAGGATAATTTGATGTAATTCTATGGATGGATTGGTTATTTAACCATGGAGCGATGATAGATTGCCAGAAAAAGTGTATAAACCTTAAGACTCCCGAGAAGTCTAAAGTAGTGTTCTATGGGAGTAGGTCGCTGAGACACTCGAGCTGTCGGACGATGATGCAAGCGAGGAAGTTACTAAAAAAGGGATGTGTAGGTTATTTGGCCTATATCATCGATACTCATAAAGTAGGGTTAGAAATGGGACAAATACCAGTAGTGAATGAATTTCCAGATGTATTCCTGGAAGAATTACCAGGTCTTCCGCCGGATAAAGAGGTCGAATTCGTTATAGATTTAGTACCGGGAACGACACCGATTTTGAAAGCCCCATACAGAATGGCATCGGCAGAGATGAAGGAGCTGATGGTACAGTTGCAGTAATTATTGGATAGGAAGTATATTCAACCGAGTGTGTCTCCTTGGGGAGCACCAGTGTTGTTTGTAAAAAAAAGGACGGGTCGATGAGACTGTGCATCGATTATCGAGAGCTAAACAAGGTGACAATCAAGAACAAGTACTCGTTACCTAGGATACATGACCTACTTGATCAGTTGAAGGGAGCGAAATATTTTTCCAAAATTGATTTGAGGACGGTGTATCACCAGTTGAAGGTGAGAAAGGAGGATGTACCTAAGACAGCGTTCAGAACTCGTTACGGTCACTACGAGTTTCTGGTAATGTCGTTCGGGTTAACAAACGCGCCAGCAACGTTTATGGACATGATGAATCGGGTATTTAAACAGTATTTAGATAAATTCGTAGTTGTGTTCATAGATGATATCCTAATCTATTCCAAGACTCAGAAAGATCATGCTGAACATTTAAGGTTGGTATTGGAGGCGTTGAGAAGGGATAAATTATACGCAAAATTTTTGAAGTGCGAGTTCTTGTTGGAGAAGGTTCAGTTTCTAGGTCACGTAATCGACAAGGACGAAATCTCTGTGGATCCAGCAAAGGTGGAAGCGGTACAGAATTGGGAGCAACCAAGAACACCGACGGAAGTAAGAAGTTTCTTATGATTAGCGGGCTACTATAGACGGTTCATTCAAGATTTTTCGAAGATAGCAGGAACATTGACGAATTTAACGAAGAAGTCGGTGAAGTTTGTCTGGACTGAGAAGTGTGAAGAGAGTTTTTGAGAACACAAGAAGAGATTGAGTGAGGCACCGGTGTTGTCTTTACCGGATGATATAGGCGACTTCGTGATTTTTAGTGATGCGTCACACAAGGGGCTTGGCTGTGTGCTTATGCAACATGGTAAAGTCATTGCGTATGCATCGCGCCAGTTGAAAGATTATGAGAAGGGATATCCTACCCATGACCTGGACTTGGCAGCGGTAGTATTTTCCCTCAAGATTTGGAGGCACTATTTATATGGTGTGAAGTGTGAAATATACACGGACCATAAAAGTCTGAAGTATATTTTCACGCAAAAGGAGATAAATATGAGGTAGAGGAGATGGTTGGAGCTAATAAAGGATTACGATTGCGATATTTTGTATCTTCCAGGGAAAGCGAATATGGTAGCAGATGCGTTAAGCAGAAAGGGCAGTGGTAGATTGGCAATGCTAACAGCTCAGGAGGATTTAATCAAGGAGATGGCCAGTTTGGAGCTAGAGATAAAGAGGCCGAGAGAGCTAGATGGGAAATTGTTCGCAGTGGAGGTTCGTCTGACTCTATTGGACAAGATCAAGGAAGCACAAGGCGGTAATGAAGAATGTGAGAAAATGATGAAAAGAATTTTCGACGGAGAGGAGCTTAAATTCAGCATGAGTGGTGATGGTCTGTTAAAATTTGAGGAGAGAATTTGGGTGCCAGCGATATCTGAGTTAAAGGAAGAAATCTTACAGGAAGCTCATAGTTCAAGTTACTCAACCCACCCGGGGAGCACAAAAATGTATCAGGATCTTCGTCAACATTATTGGTCGCCCAATATGAAAAGAGAAGTCGCAGAGTGCGTCATCAAGTGTTTAACGTGCCAGCGGGTCAAGGCGAAACATCAGAAACCGAGCGGGTTACTTCAATCGTTAGAAATTTTGGAATAGAAGTAGGAGCATATCACGATGGATTTTGTGGTAGGTCTTCCAACTACGCAGAAGGGTTACGATGCAGTGTGGGTGATCGTCGACCGATTGACCAAGTCAGCGCATTTCTTGACAATCAAGATCAGATATACCTTGGAACAGTTGGCAAAGCTTTATATCAAAGAGATCGTTTCCAGGCATGGTATACCAGTATCAATTGTGTCAGATCGCGATCCGCGGTTCACAGCGAATTTCTGGAGAAGTTTTCAAGAACGTATGGGAATGTAACTAAGATTGAGCACCTCGTATCATCCTCAAACAGATGGGCAGAGTGAGAGAACTATTCAAACGTTAGAGGACATGCTGAGAGCATGTGTGATGGATTTTAAAGGGAGTTGGGATGACCACCTACCGTTGGTGGAATTTGCATACAACAACAGCTACCATGCGAGCTTTGGGATGCCACCTTATGAAGCTTTATATAGAAGGAAATGCAGAACGCCATTGTGCTAGGATGAAGTAGGAAAACATCAACTACTATGGCCAGAATTGGTACAGTAGACTGCGGATGTGATTAAAACTATTCGAGCGAGGCTAGTGGTGGCTCAGGATCAACAGAAGAAATATGCTGATCAACACTGACAACAAAGAGACTTCGACGTCGGCACTTATGTGTTTTTGAAAGTATCACCTTGGAAAGGGAAAATGAGATTTGGGAAGAAGGGAAAACTTAGTCCCAGATTCATAGGACCCTTTGAAGTTCTGAGACGAGTTGGTGAGGTAGCTTATGAAATAGCTTTACCTCCGGAGCTGGAACATATACACAACGTATTCCACATTTCAGTCTTAAGACCATATAAGTAGGACTACAAGCATGTCATAGAGTATGAACCCTTTCAGTTCGAAAAAGACTTAACTTACGAAGAGGTTCCAGTGCAGATAATTGATAGAAAAGAACAAGTGTTAAGAAGTAAAATAATACCTTCTGTTAAGGTAGTATGGAGGAACCACAACGCCGAGGAGGCTGCGTGGGAACTCGAGGTGAAAATGATGAAAAACTACCCTAATCTGTTTGTTTGATGTGTAATGATTCCGAGGACGGAATTCTTATAAGGCAGGGTGAATGTAATATCCTAGATTTTTCCATGTAATTAAACAATTTCAATAAACAAACTTATGTGAAATTCTTATGTGATAATTATTTTTTGATAAATTATTTATTTTTATTATATGTTATGTGATAAGATGCATATTAATGGTTGTTATGGTTAGGCCAATTATTTAAATTGGTTAAGGATGAAATTAATTATAATTAATTTCGTGGGATGACTTACAAATATGAGTTTGAGTTTGGAGCAGAATTTAGGGACGCGGTCTGCGTATTTGAGTCTGAAACGTCGAAATCAGGCAGGATAGACTGTAACCACGAAAATGTGTCACGAAAATGAGACATGTCTCATAATATTTTTAAATGTGTCACGAAAATAAGACATGCCTCATAATATTTTTATATATCCACCATTCTCTTTTACAATGCTCTTATTTATAGATATATGGACTTGGAAGTTTCATGACGTAAAATATCACATACAGTCAAATCTCTTCTCTTGGAACTTTATTAGATATAATATAATCTTAAATTTAGGCCAAACACACTTTGGAGCGATGAATTGTCAACAACGAATTTTGAAGTTGAGTTTGATGAAACAGAGAGTTCCATGACGTCCGGGACGTCGACTTTAGTAGGAATCGATATAAGCTTTGACACGTGTGGCTACGGAGGGCAAAGCGATCAAAATCGGTATTTAAATGTTTAAAATAACATTATAATGCATTTGTTTAATTGGACAGCAGCTGGGAGGGGGTCTTGTGACACATAATATGGAACAAGAAGGGAGAGTATATACGTATATAACAATAAAGAGGAAGAAAGGTAAAACCTTTTCATGTTCTTAACTCCTCACCCAATAACTATATTCAAGTGGGATAATTATGCATGTAACTGATGATGGGAGTGATGAAGGGACTGGAGAGAGCAGCTCTATCAAGTTATATATATATATACACCCAACAAAAAAATGTTTCACTTTGTAAAAATCCCACCAAGATACAAAAAGAAAGAGAAATTGAGAGTAATAGATGTTGTGGTGATTTCTGGAGATTTTGGAGCGTCTAAGCAAGCAAAGAGTGAGTCTCTAACAGATTAAATCAAGAATAATTCGCATCCAAGGTAAGCCATGAAACCAACTTGTATGTTCTTGAGGAAAAATAGTGAAAAATGCATGTATAGCTATGATAAATGTTTTGTTTTGGCTTGGTGATGCCATGATTTCGTGTATTACTGCTATGTGGATGATAAGAATGAAACTTTTGTTTTATAACATGATACTATTACATAAAGAATCATAGAATTCATTTTTGCATGCTAACTATTTGATAAAATGCCTCTTAGTTGCTAATTTGATCAAAACATGAAAAGTTAGAGAAATGTGTTGTTGTAACATGTATATATATGTTATTAGAAGTGGTCTGGATAATAGGAATCAAACCCATGCATGCTAGAATCAAAATCATGATTTTCTCAAAAGTTGGGTTAAGCTAGTTTGCATGATTTTTCAGGATTTTTGGTTACTCAAAATCATGTCTTAGATAATCCATTTGTTGCATGTAATAATTTTGTAAAATAGTATGCAGCATGAGGTATAACATGTCCAAATTTCATTCGGATCGAAGCCAAATTGAGTGAGATATGAAAATCGTAAGGTCGCGAAATAAACATGTTAGAAACCGAAAAAAAATTTGAACTGCTGACCCTAAGGACAAATTCGGGGCCAGCTAAACTTTCCAGAAAATTTTGGGCTTTGGGTTATTATAGTACACTGAATAAGCTTTCCATAGACTTCAAAACGGACTAATTCCGACTTCGGAGCAAGGAGTTATGACTTTTCAAAGTAGTTGCGTCAAATCTGTCCAACAAATTTGGAGCAGTCACTTTGCACGTATTTTTTGGAATTTTGTGCTTGGAATTTTAAGATGGTCCATGAATAAAAGTTGTAGCCCCAGAAGTTAGCTTTCCGTGGGCGCAAGAATCGCTCAAAAATGTTTTAAAACGAATTAGTTATGACTGTTTTAGCAAGGTATAGTAAAGCTGAGGAAAAAAATGTAAAAACTGTTATGTTTGGGCATTTTTAAGTTCTGTTTTGGGCTGCCTATGATATCTAAAATGGGTGGCATATATATTTTCTAAATATATTCTATTATGATGTTTATAGCATATCCAATAGGAGACCCTTTTACTTCAAACTAGATTGTGTGTGAATGGTGATTAACGAGACACATGTGATTAGGTTATGTGAAGGTTAATCGCTAGCGTTAATTGTAGCAGGCTTATCAGGCAAGTTTCCTAACCCTAATTTCTTTTGGGTATTTATTAAATCCTTACTAATATTATCGCAGTAAGGGTAAGTATTTGACTTGTGTTAGTTATTTATTCGTGCAAGTTTCTTCGTTGAAAAGTTATACAAACTCCAATTATCTTGCAAGTTTTTCAATGGTTATTCAGTTATTATTCTAACAGCAATGCTTTTAAGTTTCATGTCATCATAGAACTGTTTCTATGTATGTTCCTAGCCTTTGGTTCCGACTAGTTATTATTGATGAAAAATAATTTAAAACACATCTTTCGAAGCTATTGAATGTTTACCAATCCAAGCTGCCTTGGTGAGGTCTCCCATGATTACTAAGATGAACAACCCGAATGAACGGGAAAAACAGATATCGGACAAATAGTCCCATTTATGCTTATGCATTTTAAACCTATTATATCTGCACAATGTAGGGTACAATGGGCTGATCACCTGGCGTACTTGCAGAGACCGTTTACAGTCTATTGGATTGTTAAACCGTCTGATGATTTTTGATGAAAGAAAATATGTTCAGGGTATTTTACACCCCTTAGTATGATATTTAAAATTCTTAAATTCTTATTCTTGATGTTCTTCTTTAACACTTGATAATCTTTCAAGTGTTGAGATCTAGTAATTCAAATGCCTTTATCCTGATGTATATTTCCCATTTATTCCGTATACTTGCTGGGCAATTTGTGCTCATTCTTGTTTAAACCTTTCAGTTAAGGATGAGAAGGCTGAGGTTTCGGGTAAGGACAAGAGAAAGTCCATGATGAAGTGATGCTAATGGTTATGTAATAAAATAATTATTTCCGCTTATGTGTATTGTAGCGATAAACGCTAAGACTGAGTTCCAGTATGTTTTAAGGTTGCAAAGATATAGGATTTTATTTTGAATAATTATGTAGTAGTTAATATTATTATTCCTTATTGTTAAGGTTTACTTAGTTAGATGATGGTGTATGTTATATCGTGAGCATCAAGTTCTGTAATCGATGATTAAACGGATTTGGGTGCGTCACAGGTATTATTTCTTTTGTATTCATTAAGAGAACTTCTGTTATAGCATTATTTATTATTCTGTTTGAATAACCTGTATACGCGGGCTACCCTATACTTGATGAAATTCTTCTGTTATTCCATTCTTTATTATTCTGTTGGAATATCATGTCTGTGCGTTTTACGCCGAACCTGGTTCAAGTCTTTATTATTCTGTTGGAATATCCTGTTTGTGCGTTTTACACCGGACTTGATTCCATTCTTTATTATTCTGTCGGAATATCCTTTTTGTGCGTCTACGCATGACCTGGTTCCATTATTTATTATTTTGTTGGAATAACCTGTCTGTGCGGTCTATCGCATGTTTGGTGAATTCTTTAGTAATTTCATTATTTATTATTCTGTTGGAATATCCTGTCTGTGCGTTTACGCATGACCTGGTTCCATTCTTTATTATTCTGTTGAAATAACCTGTCTATGTGGATTATCGCACACATTATAAATGACCCTTCGTATTCATACGAATATTATTTTAATTAAAATGGGATTTCTGCCAGGGGCAGTTTCATAATTTTTCTAACCCAAAAAAATTCTAAAAAAATTTGAAATGATAATTTGATGAGTTTTCTAGATTTTATCCAAAAATGGCATTTTTTGGATGTATAGATTAAGAGTTATGGATTTTATGAGAAAAGACTATTTTAAAAGTAAACCCTTATAACTCCTTGTGGTTAACTCCAAAATTGGTGAAATTTTTATTGGGAGTACATATATATAACAGGAGTATACCCTGTATATTTAGGAATTTTTGGACAAAAGTACAATTTATGATAAATGTCTAAATATTCGGCAGTTGTAGCCATATGAAAAATAGTAAATGAATTGTAAAAATTCTGAGAAAAATATATGTTCAAGATGGGACTATATTCTGCTAAATCCCAGAAAAGAAATATTTTTGGGACTGATTTGGTATTTTTCATGAAAATGAACTAGCTATGAGTAAATGAATTAAATATGTTATGTGAAGTAATAAAATTGGAAAATAGGATTTTATGGCTTGAGAATCCTATATAGGGTATATACAGATTTTGATGAGGGATTTGATCATTGATTATGAAATCTTATGAGTATGGCATTTTTGAATGATTAAATCCATTATTTGATAAAGTATAAACAATTGAAATAAATTGTTTATAAGTTTAAGAAATGATTAAAATATTGTTAGAATATTAATGATTTTAGATAATGAGATTATTAAGTGATTGATAACATTTGGTTATTATTGAACGCTGGATAAATTGTATTATAAATGTTTAATATTTATCATTTATCTCATTTGATTGATTCTTATATCATTGTCATCATCCTCATGTTTATATTGTGTTGAAAGTCATCTTTGGCCGTAGTGCATAGATGGACTTGGTATGATTATGACCAGGGATTATTCGGTATAATCATGACCGTAATGTTATAAATGATGTGGAAAAAGTCCTTATTGTCCCGTAGTGCATTGATGGACAGTTTTTGGTATGATTATGGCTATGGATTCTCTTCAACCAAGGGTGAAAAGATGAATTGTTTTATGGCATGATCATGACCGTTGCTGAAAACACGATTATCTTTAGCCCGTAGTGCATGGATAATTCGTGGTGGTAATATTAACGAATATCCTTAGCCGTAGTGCATGGATAATTCAGTGATATGGATTGATTATCGAGCTGAGTCTCAGCGATGAAATATAAATTCATGGATGTGATATTAACGAATATCCTTGGCTGTAGTGCAGGGGTGATTCGATGATGTGAATTATTTATTAAGCTGAGTCTCAGCGATAAAATAATTATTATACATTTTTAATTCGTAGAAGATAGTACATATCATGCTCTACTTGACTCTTCTAAAATACAGTTGTATGTCTTTGGCATGTAGTGCAAAGATGAATTTGTTGGTATGATTATGAGCAGGAATTCTGATTTGGTATAACCATGATTTTTGATGTTTTAGGTGAAGATAGGTAATGAAAATTATCTTCGTCCTGGTTGCGAAGAAGAATTTAGAACCACAATTATGATTATGAGTTATTCATATTATTGTGGACAGAAACTGTTGAGTTATTTTACATGGATAAAATATTATTGGTGGACTTTTAACATAGAGAAGATAATAGACCTTATGGTCTATTTGACTCTTCTAATGGATTGCTCGTTCTGCTGCAACTATGGTTGAAAATTTTTATCATCTACCATATGTTCTAAATTTCTGATTTATTATTGATGAAAGCTATTGATAATTTAATAATCTTTAGTCATGATATTCTTTACTGGGCTAGTTGTGCTCACCCGTTCTTCTTCACAATTCCTTTCAGGTATTAAGAGTGTTGCCATAAGAGTGTTGCCGGGTCAAGTGGGGATAACAGGGGAATAGAACAGTGGTCTTTAGCTGTGGAGGTTCTCCCTAAACAGTATAGAAAAGTGTGTTATATTCTATACAACATTTAGTAGTTATATTTGGTGAATCAAATAGGGTGAGGCGAACCCAACTTTGGAAGGGTATTTTGCCATTATCATAAAATATGTCTAATGACATATAACCTCGTGTTATCATAAGACATGGTTGTGCACATCCACTAGCTGAGTATATCTACGAGTACTACCTATATGATCTTGGAGTATATGTGAAATATAATTTTCACTTGGAGACAACGGAGATAATTATATGTCAAGAGAAGACTCACCATTGGAAAGAAGATGATAGTAATCTTCTTGTTTTTCTTTGGGGACTTTTGGGTCAACCAAGGATAATTCTGTGGACATATGATATCTATCATAACCTGGACGCATGGCCTCCCATATACGAATGTTTCCTTGAGCACTTCCCAAAGATTTTAGTTTCTAAAATAGATTTTCATTATACTTTTATGTAATGTACCATTGTAAGGTTGTGGTCGAGGCACCATGAGAGTTACATATATTTGTATTAAAACTCACAGTTAACTGTGGTCGTATTCTATACGACAGTTCAACAGTTGCATAAATGAAGTTGTATTTTAATTTTGTACCATGTATCTGGCGACTCAGAATGGGTGATGTATACCTAATTTTGGGGGCGTCACATTTGGTATCAGATCTTAGGGATATGGTCGCTGGCGGAGATAAGAGTCTAGAACTAGGAGGGGAGGGACGAGTTATATACTTCGCTAGTGTGTGACTCACCTAAACTGAAATTGTTTACTTGATAAGTTGACAAATTGTGATATGTCAATTAACTTTTGTTTTGAAGATATATTCTAGAATGATATTTGAAATACAGGAGATGAGCAATGAAAAACTCATGATACAGAGGATATTATCGGGAAGGTACAATCTGAAAAGAAAGCAAGGTATTCTCATCTCTTCGAATATCAGGTACGTACGTAAATTTTGAGGGCGAAATTTCATAAGGAGGGGTGATTGTGAGACCCCGAATTTTATGAAATAAAAGTATTCAATTTTTCTATTTTGGTAAATGGTTAAATTGATAAAAGTTTAAAGTTAAGGGTAATATGTGAATTTTTATTTTTTTTGCAACGTAAGCAAGTTGATATAAAATATTCGTTGTGTCGGGGTATATTCGATTAGTCGGGGAATATTCTTTTTGTCGGGGAATATCAGTACGATGGTATAATCATTGGTGGACTCCACAACAGAATTATTGTCGAATTGAGAAAACGACAAAAATATTTTTATGAAAATAACGGCGGAAGTTTTACCGTTAACTATTGAAACACCCGGTGTTAAAAGTACATTAATACGCGTGGTTGCATAGTAGCACACGATATTGATTGTTGATGCTTATGTGACAAGTCACTCAGTTTTGTTTTATTGGTATTATTAATGTAATAAATCAGAAAAGTTTTTTATATAAAATAGAATACTTTTATAAAGTTATTCGTTTTATTAGGCTAAAAGTAAAATCTTTTTATATAAAACAGAATACTTTTATAAAGTTATTCGTTTTATTAGGCTAATAGTAAAATCTTTTTATATAAAACATAATACTTTTATTATACAATAATTAGAATATATTATATTTTATTATGCATAGTGTTTGCATAGTGTTTGTATAGTAAAATCTTTTATAAAGTTATTCATTTTATTAGATTATAAATAGAATATATTTTATTTTATTTAAAAGATTTTGCTTTAAATATGGACCGTCAGATTAAAGTAAATCAATCTGGACCGTTCATGAGTTAGTTACTGTGCAGTCCATTTTTCTATAAATAGAAGCTCATTCCTTCATTATTTCTTACGAATTCACTGAAACTCTAGAGAGATAAACTATAGAGAAGAAGAAGAAAAGTATTCTGCTACTTCACTACTCATATATCCAGTACTCTTCTTCTTAAGATAGGGGATATAATTGTCGTACTCGTAAAGGATATTATTATTATTATTATTATTATTATTATTATTATAGTAAGGGATATTATTTATTGTACTCGTAGAGGTATTGTAATATCCTAGATTTTTCCATGTAATTAAACAATTTCAATAAACAAACTTATTTGAAATTCTTATGTGACAATTATTTTTAGATCAATTATTTATTTTTATTATATGTTATGTGATAAGATGCATATTAATGGTTGTTATGGTTAGGCCAATTATTTAAATTGGTTAAGGATGAAATTAATTATAATTAATTTCGTGGGATGACTTACAAATATGAGTTTGAGTTTGGAGCGAAATTTAGGGACGCGGTCTGCGTATTTGAGTCTGAAACGTCGAAATCAGGCAGGATAGACTGTAACCACGAAAATGTGTCACGAAAATGAGACATGCCTCATAATATTTTTATATATCCACCATTCTCTTTTACAATGCTCTTATTTATAGATATATAGACTTGGAAGTTTCATGACGTAAAATATCACATACAGTCAAATCTCTTCTCTTGAAACTTTATTAGATATAATATAATCTTAAATTTAGGCCAAACACACTTTTGAGCGACGAATTATCAACAACAAATTTTGAAGTTGAGTTTGACGAAACGGAGAGTTCCACGACGTCCGGGACGTCGACTTTAGTAGGAATCGATATAAGTATCGACACGTGTGGCTACGGAGGGCAAAACGGTCAAAATCGGTATTTAAATGATTAAAATAACATTATAATGCATTTGTTTAATTGGACAGCAGTTGGGAGGGGGTCTTGTGACACATAATATGGAACAAGAAGGGAGAGTATATACGTATATAACAATAAGGAGGAAGAAAGGTAATAACTCCTTAAACATAATAAGCAAACCTTTTCATGTTCCTAACTCCTCACCCCATAACTATATTCAAGTGGGATAATTATGCATGTAACTAATGATGGGAGTGATGAAGGGGCTGGAGAGAGCATCTCTATCAAGTTATATATATATATATATATATATATATATATATATATATATACCCAACAAAAAAATATTTTACTTTGTAAAAATCCCACCAAGATACAAAAAGAAAGAGAAATTGAGAGTAATAGATGTTGTGGCGATTTCTGGAGATTTTGGAGCGTCTAAGCAAGCAAGGAGTGAGTCTCTAATAGATTAAATCAAGAAGAATTTGCATCCAAGGTAAGCCATGAAACCAACTTGTATGTTCTTGAGGAAAAATAGTGAAAAATGAATGTATAGCTATGATAAATGTTTTTTTTGGCTTGGTGATGCCATGATTTCATGTATTACTGATATGTGGATGATAAGAATGAAAATTTTGGTTTATAACATGTTACTATTACATAAAGAATCATAGAATTCATGTTTGCATGCTAACTATTTGATAAAATGCCTCTTAGTTGCTAATTTAATCAAAACATGAAAAGTTAGAGAAAGGAGTTGTTGTAACATGTATATATATGTTATTAAAAGTGGTCTGGATAATAGGAATCAAACCCATGCATGTTAGAATCAAAATCATGATTTTCTCAAAAGTTGGGTTAAGCTAGTTTGCATGATTTTTCAGGATTTTTGGTCACTCAAAATCATGTCGTAGATAATCCATTTGTTGCATGTAATAATTTTGTAAAATAGTATGTAGCATGAGGTATAACATGTCCAAATTTCATTCGGATCGAAGCTAAATTGAGTGATATATGAAAATCGTAAGGTCGCAAAATAAACATGTTAGAAACCGAAAAAAAATGTGAACTGCTGACCCTAAAGACAAATTTGGGGCTAGCTACATTTTCCAGAAACTTTTGGGCTTTTGGTTTATTATAGTACACTGAATAAGCTTTCCATAGACTCCGTAACGGACTAATTCCGACTTCGGAGCAAGGAGTTATGACTTTTCAAAGTAGTTGCGTCAAATCTGTCCAACAAATTCGGAGCAGTCTCCTTGCACGGATTTTTTGGAATTTTGTGCTTGGAATTTGAAGATGGTCCATGAACAAAAGTTGTATCCCCAGAAGTTAGTTTCGCGTGGGCGCAAGAATCGCTCAAAAATGTTTTAAAACGAATTAGTTATGACTGTTTTAGCGAGATATGGTAAAGCTGAGAAAAAAATGTAAAAACTGTTATGTTTGGGCATTTTTAAGTTCTGTTTTGGGCTGCCTATGATATCTAAAATGGGTGGCATATATATTTTCTAAATATATTTTATTATGATGTTTATATTGCATATCCAATAGGAGACCCTTTTACTTCAAACTAGATTGTGTGTGAATGGTGATTAACGAGACACATGTGATTAGGTTATGTGAAGGTTAATCGCTAGCGTTAATTGTAGCAGGCTTATCAGGCAAGTTTCCTAACCCTAATTTCTTTTGGGTATTTATTAAATCCTTACTAATATTATCGCAGTAAGGGTAAGTATTAGACTTGTGTTAGTTATTTATTCGTGCAAGTTTCTTCGTTTAAAAGTCATACAAACTCCAATTATCTTGCAAGCTTTTCAATGGTTATTTAGTTATTATTCTAACGACTATGCTTTTAAGTTTTATGTCATCATAGAACTATTTCTATGTATGTTCCTAGCCTTTGGTTCCGGCTAGTTATTATTGATGAAAAATAATTTAAAACACATCTTTCGAAGCTATTGAATGTTTACCAATCCAAGCTGCCTTGGTGAGGTCTCGCATGATTACTAAGATGAACAACCCGAATGAACGAGAAAAATAGATGTTGAGCAAATAGTCCCATTTATGCTTGTGCATTTTAAATTTAATACATGTGCACAATGTGGGTTCAATGGGCTGATCACCTGGCGTACTTGCAGATACCGTTTACAGTCTATTGGATTGTTAAACCGTCTGATGATTTTTGATGAAAGAAAATATGTTCAGGGTATTTTACACCCCTTAGTATGATATTGAAAATTCTTAAATTCTTATTCTTGATGTTCTTCTTTAACACTTGATAATCTTTCAACTGTTGAGATCTAGTAATTCAAATGCCTTTATCCTGATGTATATTTCCCATTTATTCCATATACTTGCTGGGCAATTTGTGCTCATTCTTGTTTAAACCTTTCAGTTAAGGATGAGAAGGCTGAGGGTTCGGGCAAGGACAAGAGAAAGTCCATGATGAAGTGATGCTAATGGTTATGTAATAAAATAATTATTTCCGCTTATGTGTATTGTAGCGATAAACGCTAAGACAGAGTTCCAGTATGTTTTAAGGTTGCAAAGACTTAGGATTTTATTTTGAATAATTATGTAGTAGTTAATATTATTATTCCTTATAGTTAAGGTTTACTTAGTTAGATGATGGTGTATGTTGTATCGTGAGCATCAAGTTCTGTAATCGATGATTAAACGGATTTGGGTGCGTCACAGGTATTATTTCTTTTGTATTCATGAAGAGAACTTCTGTTATTCCATTATTTATTATTCTGTTTGAATAACCTGTATACGCGGGCTACCCTATACTTGATGAAATTCTTATGTTATTTCATTCTTTATTATTCTGTTGGAATATCATGTCTGTGCGTTTTACGTCGAACCTGGTTCAAGTCTTTATTATTCTGTTGGAATATCCTGTTTGTGCGTTTTACACCGGACTTGATTCCATTCTTTATTATTCTGTCAGAATATCCTTTTTGTGCGTCTACGCATGACCTGGTTCCATTATTTATTATTTTGTTGGAATAACCTGTCTGTGCGGTCTATCGCATGCTTGGTGAATTCTTTAGTAATTTCATTATTTATTATTCTGTTGGAATATCCTGTCTGTGCGTTTACGCATGACCTGGTTCCATTCTTTATTATTCTGTTGAAATAACCTGTCTATGTGGATTATCGCACACATTATAAATGACCCTTCGTATTCATACGAATATTATTTTAATTAAAATGGGATTTCTGCCAGGGGCAGTTTCATAATTTTTCTAACCCAAAAAAATTCTAAAAAAATTTGAAATGATAATTTGATGAGTTTTCTAGATTTTATCCAAAAATGGCGATTTTTGGATGTATAGATTAATAGTTATGGATTTTATGAGAAAAGACTATTTTAAAAGTAAACCCTTATAACTCCTTGTGGTTAACTCCAAAATTGGTGAAATTTTTATTGGGAGTACATATATATAACAGGAGTATACCCTGTATATTTAGGAATTTTTGGACAAAAGTACAATTTATGATAAATGTCTAAATATTCGGCAGTTTTAGCCATATGAAAAATAGTAAATGAATTGTAAAAATTCTGAGAAAAATATATGTTCAAGATGGGACTATATTCTGCTAAATCCCAGAAAAGAAATATTTTTGGGACTGATTTGGTATTTTTCATGAAAATGAACTAGCTATGAGTAAATGAATTAAATATGTTATGTGAAGTAATAAAATTGGAAAATAGGATTTTATGGCTTGAGAATCCTATATAGGGTATATACAGATTTTGATGAGGGATTTGATCATTGATTATGAAATCTTATGAGTATGGCATTTTTGAATGATTAAATCCATTATTTGATAAAGTATAAACAATTGAAATAAATTGTTTATAAGTTTAAGAAATGATTAAAATATTGTTAGAATATTAATGATTTTAGATTATGAGATTATTAAGTGATTGATAACATTTGGTTATTATTGAACGCTGGATAAATTGTATTATAAATGTTTAATATTTATCATTTATCTCATTTGATTGATTCTTATATCATTGTCATCATCCTCATGTTTATATTGTGTTGAAAGTCATCTTTGGCCGTAGTGCATAGATGGACTTGGTATGATTATGACCAGGGATTATTCGGTATAATCATGACCGTAATGTTATAAATGATGTGGAAAAAGTCCTTATTGTCCCGTAGTGCATTGATGGACAGTTTTTGGTATGATTATGGCTATGGATTCTCTTCAACCAAGGGTGAAAAGATGAATTGTTTTATGGCATGATCATGACCGTTGCTGAAAACACGATTATCTTTAGCCCGTAGTGCATGGATAATTCGTGGTGGTAATATTAACGAATATCCTTAGCCGTAGTGCATGGATAATTCTGTGATATGGATTGATTATCGAGCTGAGTCTCAGCGATGAAATATAAATTCATGGATGTGATATTAACGAATATCCTTGGCTGTAGTGCAGGGGTGAATCGATGATGTGAATTATTTATTAAGCTGAGTCTCAGCGATAAAATAATTATTATACATTTTTAATTCGTAGAAGATAGTACATATCATGTTCTACTTGACTTTTCTAAAATACAGTTGTATGTCTTTGGCATGTAGTGCAAAGATGAATTTATTGGTATGATTATGAGCAGGAATTCTGATTTGGTATAACCATGATTTTTGATGTTTCAGGTGAAGATAGGTAATGAAAATTATCTTCGTCCTGGTTGCGAAGAAGAATTTAGAACCACAATTATGATTATGAGTTATTCATATTATTGTGGACATAAACTGTTGATTTATTTTACATGGATAAAATATTATTGGTGGACTTTTAACATAGAGAAGATAATAGACCTTATGGTCTATTTGACTCTTCTAATGGATTGCTCGTTCTGCTGCAACTATGGTTGAAAATTTTTATCATCTACCATATGTTCTAAATTTCTGATTTATTATTGATGAATGCTATTGATAATTTAATAATCTTTAGTCATGATATTCTTTACTGGGCTAGTTGTGCTCACCCTTTCTTCTTCACAATTCCTTTCAGGTAGTAAGAGTGTTGCCATAAGAGTGTTGCCGGGTCAAGTGGGGATAACAGGGGAATAGAACAGTGGTCTTTAGCTGTGGAGGTTCTCCCTAAACAGTATAGAAAAGTGTGTTATATTCTATACAACATTTAGTAGTTATATTTGGTGAATCAAATAGGGTGAGGCGAACCCAACTTTGGAAGGGTGTTTTGCCATTATCATAAAAGATGTCTAATGACATATAACCTCGTGTTATCATAAGACATGGTTGTGCACATCCACTAGCTGAGTATATCTACGAGTACTACCTATATGATCTTGGAGTATATGTGAAATATAATTTTCACTTGGAGACAACGGAGATAATTATATGTCAAGAGAAGACTCACCATTGGAAAGAAGATGATAGTAATCTTCTTGTTTTTATTTGGGGACTTTTGGGTCAACCAAGGATAATTCTGTGGATATATGATATCTATCATAACCTGGACGCATGGCCTCCCATATACGAATGTTTCCTTGAGCACTTCCCAAAGATTTTAGTTTCTAAAATAGATTTTCATTATACTTTTATGTAATGTACCATTGTAAGGTTGTGGTCGAGGCACCATGAGAGTTACATATATTTGTATTAAAACTCACAGTTAACTGTGGTCGTATTCTATACGACAGTTCAACAGTTGCATAAATGAAGTTGTATTTGAATTTTGTACCATGTATCTGGCGACTCAGAATGGGTGATGTATACCTAATTTTGGGGGCGTCACATTTGGTATCAGATCTTAGGGATATGGTCGCTGGCGGAGATAAGAGTCTAGAACTAGGAGGGGAGAGACGAGTTATATACTTCGCTAGTGTGTGACTCACCTAAACTGAAATTGTTTACTTGATAAGTTGACAAATTGTGATATGTCAATTAACTTTTGTTTTGAAGATATATTCTAGAATGATATCTGAAATACAGGAGATGAGCAATGAAAAACTCATGATACAGAGGATATTATCGGGAAGGTACAATCTGAAAAGAAAGCAAGGTATTCTCATCTCTTTGAATATCAGGTACGTACGTAAATTTTGAGGGCGAAATTTCATAAGGAGGGGTGATTGTGAGACCCCGAATTTTATGAAATAAAAGTATTCAATTTTTCTATTTTGGTAAATGGTTAAATTGATAAAAGTTTAAAGTTAAGGGTAATATGTGAATTTTTATTTTTTTTGCAACGTAAGCAAGTTGATATAAAATATTCGTTGTGTCGGGGAATATTTTCTCTAAATATTATTTTTGAATAATAAGGTGTGGATTTGATATAATGTTATAGCTGTGGGTAATATTTACAAAATTTTGCAAAGTAAGCAAATGGTCATAAAATATTCGTTTAGTCGGGGAATATTCGTTTTATCAGGGAATATTCTTACGAAGACATAATCATTGGTGGACCCCACAACAGAATTACTGTCGGAGTTAGAAAACAACAAAAATAACTTTTTATAAAAATAACGGCAAAAGTTTTACCGTTAAACTGTTGAAATACCCGATGGTAAGAGTACAGTAATACGCGTGGTTGCATAGTAGCACATGGTATTGTACAGTATCTTTGATTATTGATGCTTACGTAAGAAGTCACTAAGTTTTACTCAATTATTACCACAGTAATTGATGCATAGTATCTCACATTATTGATTCAATTATTGTCACAATATTTTATATTATTAAATCAATAATTGAGACGACAAAGTTATTCATATTATTATTTGCATTATTAACGATATCTAGAAAGTTCTGTCGAGGAAAGGGGTTTGTTCACCTAATTGCGCCAATAAGGAGAAATACTTATCGGAAAGCCCCCTCTTTTCTGGGAATTATCTGGTTGTTAATATTGCGAGTTATAATATTAATGATGAATAAATGTTGTTAAAAATATATTTAGTAAAGCCAAGTGAATGGAGATAAATAGAGGGGATTTTTATGAAGTATTTGTTGTAAGTTTGGCGACTCAGAATGGATTGTGTATACCTATTTTGGGGGCGTCACAATACATAATACTCATTTTCTCTAAAACAAGAGAACTATTTATTGGGAAAATAAATGTGTGCCCTAATTTAGATTCATTGAACTTGGACACTTTTGTTCTTTTTTTTCATATAGGTTTCAACTTCCTAATATCAACTTTTTAAAGAGATCTTCTAGATATATAGACTTTATTTTCTCTGGTTGGAATTGACTTGAACACCAAGATTATTTCACCTCTTTCCTTCTGTCGTAGGATTCTTCTTGGATATTTCCTTATATGAATAAGAGCATTAAATATCGTTTAATCACTAAGATTTTGACTTTATTGCAACAATATTAAATCCTACAAAATAAAATAAAAACATATTAATTAAATAAACTAATATAATTAAAAGGGCAAAATTAGGGATAATAAAATATATGAATTATGTGTCTATCAAATACCCTCATACCTAGCTTTTTTTCGTCCTCAAGTAAAATAAGAAAATAAAAACAAAAACTATACTACCCCATTTTCGTAGGAAACACGATTGCACTTAGCATGTGCAACAAGCCTTCAAACTCCAAGTTTACCCCAAGTGGAAGAGTTGTGTGTCGTGAGGGTTTGCAGTGAATATACCCATAAAATTCAAAACAAAATCTTTTTGAGTTCAACAAGTTATGAAATTGAAAAAAAAACTTCTAAATATCCATGGGCATTATACATAAAAAAGATTAAATTCAAAATCACACTTTCACCTTATCAAAAATACTCAATCTTCATTTTATACCTTATCCCTCATTCAATTAATTTCATGTGATGCATGCATGCGTATATATGGATTTTTACCATGAAAATCAAGTAAACACATTTTTCTTCTTTCTTTTTTTCCTTCTTTTTTTTAAATGTTTTTTCTTGAAATTGCTCGAATCATAGTTTATATCCACAACTAAGAGTTAGTGTAAATGTGAAGTGCAAAAATGCATAGGAATTCAATTTTATTCCATATGGTGTTTCAAAATAAGATTTTGTATTCAATCAAAGGTTCAAGAATTTTAAATCTTTCAATGTTATTCATGAGTTTTTCTCCACAAACACTTATTAGAATTAATTCAATACATAAAAAGTCAACAAAATTTTAATTTTTTATATATATATATATATTTTTACTTTTTCTATATTTTAATATATTTTCCTTTAAAAAATATATAATACAATAATAGAAACAAACTCCCCTATACCTAAATCATTCATTGTCCTCAATGTATGCAAATAAAGAAAAGAGAACAAAGATGTGAAAGAATTGTACCTTGTATGACGTGCATTTGTTTTGCAAGAAGATGTGGTGAGAAAGAAAACAAATATACATATCTACGAATTTCATATATCCTAAAAAGTATGACACTATAAATGAATGATACAAATGGATAAGTGAGTGTGAACTTTTCATAATATTTCGAAAGTCTAGGAAATTAAAAATAGTCAGACTTTTCATCATAATTGTATTTAGAATCGACCTCGGGAAAACATTCACTAACATGTTCAAAAGATGAAAGAATTGGTTCAAATACATGTTCTAGTTTAGTTGACTTATTTGTAGTGGATCTCAATTCATTGACCTTATCTAAATATTCAGATTCATTCCAATTTTGGTCAAGGTGATTTAAGAAAAATTCATTTGGATCTTTTTCAATCAAGAGTCTATTTTCAATTATTTGTTGGGTCATTGACAACTCTTGTATCATGTTTACTTTAATGGGTTGGTCCAAGAAATCACTAGGTAGTTTTTTAGGAATAAGTCTTTCAGGGTATGAAGCTTTAGACTTACAGACTTTTTTCAACCGACTCATTAAATGTGATATGATCAATTTTAGGCATAGACTCATAATTTTTAGACTTCTCAAAATTGCTTGACTCAAACTGTGTAGAATTGAATACAAAATTTTTATTTTCCTCATCATTTCTAAAACTATCAAAATTTTCAAAATTAACCTCAGAGTTAATAGAAAATTCACCCACCTCTTGTTCATTTATTATGGTGGCTAATCGACTTATTTGAATTTTTAGACGAGATATAGCTTGATCCATGCTAAATTAATTTTCCATTAAAACTTCTATAGTTTTCTCTAAGGCACTAAGTTTTTCCTCTTCTTAATTTGATGATTCTTGTGGATATTGAGGTTCTGGATTCGAATATGGATATGGATATGGATTTGAACTTAGATAAGGATTTTCATCAGTTGATAAAAACTGATTTACTTGATGTGCATTAAAGTTTTCATAGGGTTCTTGATCCCATGCAAAATTATTATTCCAACTATAATAAAAATCCATCTTTCCACAAATCCTAAAACATATAGACAACTAACCACGAAAGTCACACACAAAAAAATAAAAAATAAAATAAGAATCATAATTCTACGGTTAACCTAAATAAAATCTAGACAGCTCCTAACTATTCCAAGTTACACCTTAAGGTCCACAAAATTCAAAATTAATCACACCACTAGCCAAATAAGTGTAAGAAAGGTGGGAGTCTCTTCGTGGGTACGGTAACTAATTGAATAACCACACATCCTTTAGGTGTTTGCCTTTTGAACCACTTGCCTAGACACTAGTAGTTTGATTAATTTTAAATTTAGTCTCCCCTTAGAGTCCATTGTCCTAATTGAGCTCAAAATTCCTAAATGCCAACGTCTACTTGACTTTATTAGGGAAATATTATAGAAAATGAATGGGTAGTTTGTGAGCCAAGGAAGGGTGATGAAATCATCATCTTATCTTGTTACTGGTTGTGCCCTTAATATTAGATTACAAATGAGAATGTACAAATAAAATAAATAAAAATTATAAACAAATAAAATGTCCTAAAATTATGTGAATTACGAAATAATGAGAAATTTGACGTACATCAATCCTCCAGCAATCACCACAGTTTATATTTGACAAAAAACTAAAATAACAAAGTCTAAACATGATGTGCTCTACGTGAGTGAATGAATGGATGCGACAATTCGTTTTCTAACTAACAACAAAAACTAAAAAAAACTATGCTACTATTTTTTTTGTTAAGATACAAAATACCAGAAAAAATGCAACAATAATATTGTCATTCCGCACCATTGATCCGCTTCGATAATCTTGGAAAAAAATTAGAAGTAGGAAAAAAAACTAATTCGAATAAATAAAAATTAAGGAATATAAAATTAAGCCTAGTCCTCGACAACGACGCCAAAAACTTGATGTGTTAAAATTATGTACTGCAAGTGCACAATGTCGAATTGAAGAACTGGCAAGTACATGTCGAACTCATAGAGACTAGATTAATTTTAACGTATCCTTAATATCTATTTTAGGCGAATTAGAAATAAAGATTGAAAATTGATTAACTAGAATATGAAAACTAATAATGAGAAAATAATCTAGGAATCTGAATCCATTAAATAATAAACATAACATATAATTCAATATCTTCTATTTTTATAACTCAACTACGATTTTTATATTCCCTCCCTTTAATTTAGTAATTTTACAATTAATGTGGGCAAGCATAGACTATGAAAATTTAATGATTAACTATAACCCATTAATACTTCTTTGATCAAGCATAGATTATGAAAAACTCATATCTTAACAATAATTTATCAAAACCTCTTAATTAATTTAAAATCACATAAGAACTATAAAATTGGGGTATTTCAATAACGAAACATGAAGGCAAAATCAATTAAGCATAAACGTATAAATAATAGAAGAGATGAAAAATATTATCATGAATAATTATTAACTTTCATCTTCATCCTAGATATACAAAAATTAACTAGACATGAAAATAAATAAACTAACTAAAATAAAGAAGAAGTAAAAGATGAAAAATAAATAAGAAAACTCCTTTTAATTAACGATCATCCAACGAACGTACAAGTAATAAATAATTTAATCTACTCCTACTCCTAGCCTAAACTAATACAATGCTTAATATAATACCTAATACCCCTTCTCTCTAAAACAAGAGATATATTTATAGGAAAAATAAATTTGTGCCCTAATTTAAATTCATTGAACTTGGACACTTTTGTTCTTTTTTCATGTAGGTTTCAACTTCCTAGTGGCAATCAACTTCTTAAAGAGATCTAGATAGATAAACTTTCATTTCTCTTGTTGGAATTGACTTGCACACCAAGATTGTTCCACATCTTTCCTTCTGTTGTAGGATTCTTCTTGGATATTTTCTTATATGAATACGACCATTAAATATCGTTTGATCACCAAGATTTTGACTTTATTGCAACAAATATTAAATCATACAAAATAAAATAAAAACATATTAATTAAATAAACTAATTTAATTAAAAGGACAAAATTAGGGGTAATAAAATATATGAATTATGTGTCTATCAGGGGTCATATGACCCTGGAAGATCAACTCCAGCAATGACCATAATAAAGATCAATAGTTTCACTGTCCACTATCCAACCATAAAAAGAGGAGGCTGATAGAAAGGTGAAGGTTGAATAGTTGATGTTTTAGTGGCAGTCATTGTTGTCATTAGTTAAAATTGATACAAATAAGTAATTTTGTGTTAATGTTGCCATTAAATTAGAGATTTAGAGTTTGTTATGCCATGAATTAGAGATTATGTGTTATTATCATTGAATTGATATTGTATATTTATGTTATATTGTTTGTGAAATAATTAAATTAGTTTAGTTGATGAAATTATGATGAAGTGTTTGAATTGATGAAATTATTTTTGAAATGTTTAAATTAATGAAATTATTGTGAAATACTATAATTGGGCAAAATAAATTTGAAAGAAACACTCCAAGCATCAATAAATAATTTTTTTACTGATATATTTTGACCGTCCTCTAAAAACATTCTGATTCCACCACTGGACTCATCTCATCCTAGTCTGATTTTTATGCAGCTCATGTTATGCTTATATACATATATTCACATAATACACATATACTTATTTCATACTTAATATAATACATATGTAATACCTATATACTACATATATATCATACCACCCACATAATACATTACATATCATATAATATTTTCCATACAAATGGAAGCTATAAAAATAATTTATTTAACGTAATAATTTATTATTTTAAAATAATTTCATAAATTATTTTATTTATCGCATACAAAATCTTGTATACATTAATTGTATCTTTTCCTTTCTATAAATTGTTTATAACAATTTATTTACATATAATAAATATATAATAATAATAATATGTAGTATTCACAGTCATCACATATTACACAACATATATTCACTTGTGCATTCCAATACACATAATAAGAATTTATTTCTTTACAGTACTTGGATTCTCCCAATAACGATAAAGTGTAGCATGCTTAAATCTAACTGGGGTTTGCGGTGGTGGAGGAACTAGATCGAAAAAAAGAGAGGTGTTCTAGCGTATGGGAGAGCAATACAAGAGCCATGTTGATAGGTTAAGTGGTGGATTACTTACTGCACCCTAGATTCACTAACTTACACTTTATAGTTAGCTTAAGGATCGTATTTATGTTTCCCAGATCTAATATTCTAATTTTAAAGATTCATTACTAGCTCGAATAAAGATAAGATAAAGGGAACTATGAGGGAAGGGTGAAAACCCCTATTGGGGAGTGAAATTGAGTTTCAGTAAGCTCCCAAGTAGTTAAAGGAGTCAGCGCTCTGATCACATAGGCGTTGAAGAATAAGTCGGTGACTCATAGGCAGTGGCTTGGTTAAGGTAACCTACCGGAACCGTAGTGAAAGCAAGTCTTCATAATAAAATTTAATTTTAATGTTATATTAAATTTACTACTTTTATATATTTTTTTGTACTTGAGAGGTTGAAGAAGAAGAAAAAATTGAAGAAAAAAACTATGTGGGGGAAATAAGATATGAAGGGCATAATAGTTTTTTACCAAAAAACTAACAGTTTTAAGACAAAAATCGTAATAGGTGCCGATGTGAAACTTGAGATCAAACCACTTGTGGTGAAGCGATAGTTTCGAATAGGTGAAAACTCAAAATTTTATGTAAATTTTACTCTATATTCTATATAGTTGAATGTTATTCTAACTCAAGACTTCATGGCTTAGGTAACTTCGACTAGCAAAGTAGGATTCCTTTTATGCAGTTAATCTCGATAAACGAGATTTATTGAATTTGTCGTATCTCCAATGGTGCAATTATATTGACAACTGACAGAACATTGTTCAGTACTGTTAACAATCTTAAGACAATTATCCTTATATATATATATATATATTTGCAAGAAATATGGATACTAATTCTGTTACTATAATTGGATCTTCTTCTACACCTTCTATACCAAATGTTCATGTGAACCGTGGTGAAAAACCAGAAAAGTTCAATGAAACAGAATTTAAAAGATGGAAACAAAAGATGTTATTTTATCTTACTACTTTGAACTTGGCGAGGTTTCTTCACTAAGATCCCCATGTGCTCAAAGAAGATGAAATACACAGGCAGGTTATTGCCGCAATAGATGCATTGAAACATGCAAATTTTTTGTGTCGAAATTATATCCTTAATGGATTGGATAACACATTATACAATGTGTATAGTTCTCTCAAAATAGCAAGAGAATTATGGGATTCCTTGGATAAAAAATATAAAACAGAAGATGTTGGCACGAAGAAATTCATAGTTGGCAGGTTTTTGGACTACAAGATGGTGGATTCCGAGGCAGTCATCAACCAAGTCCAAGAATTACAAGTAATCTTGCATGAAATACATGTAGAATGTATGTCCTTAAATGAATCTTTCCAAGTTGCTGCTATTATTGAAAAACTACCACTTATGTGGAGAGATTTTAAAAATTATCTCAAGAATAAATGCAAAGAGATGAAACTTGAAGATTTAATCGTAAGATTAAGGATAGAAGAGGAGAATCGTGCTTCTGAAAAGAAAATGGGGAAGACCTTTGTGGAATATAAAGCTAATGTGGTGGAACAAGGTCCAAAGTATAAAAAGAGAAAGTTCTCTGGGAATTGGCCTCAACAGGGAACAAATACGAAGTTCCAAGGCAAATGCTACATCTGTGACAAGCCTAGACATAGGGTAAAGGATTGTCAAAAACGCAAAGACCAGAACAAGAAGTCTACACAAGCCAATGTAACGGAATTGGATGGTCTTCTTCAAGATGTTTCTGAAATGAACCTTTCAGCGGTTGTTTCACAAATAAATATGGTTGAGAATCCAAGAGAATGGTGGGTAGATTCTGGAGCAACCCGCCATGTGTGTTCTGAAAGGAAGATGTTCTCCACATATCAAGAAATTGAGAATGGAGAACATTTATACATGCGGAATTTTTTTTCATCCAAGATTGCTGGACAGGGAAAGGTGATTCTGAAGATGACATCTGGCAAGGAACTCACCCTCAACAACGTGCTCCATGTGCCTGATACTAGGAAAAATTTAGTGTCAGGATCCCTTCTTAGTCAAAAGGGATTTAAATTAGTCTTTGTAACAGACAAATTTGTATTAACTAAAAATGGGATGTATGTGGGGAATGGTTATATGAGCAATGGGCTCTTCAAAATGAATGTAATGACTATTGTACCTTCCAATATTAATAAAATTACATCTTCTGCTTATATGATTGAGTCACCTAATTTATGACATGGTAGATTATGATATGTTAATTATAATGCTATACGTAGATTAATTAATATAAAATGTTTGCCAAAATGTGAGATTACCTTTAATCATAAATGTAAAATTTGCATAGAGGCAAAACTTCGAAAATCTTCTTTTAAAGCAATTGAAAGAAGTACAGAACCTCTTGAATTAATACATATTGATATTTATGATTTAAAGTATATACAGACAAGAGGAGGTAAGAAATATTTTTTCACTTTTATAGATGATTGTACAAGATATTGTTATGTTTATTTTTTGAGAAGTAAAAATGAGGCTTTGGATATGTTTAAACATTATAAAAAATGAGGTTGAGAATCAACTTGATAAAAAGATTAAGATAATTAGAAGTGATAGAGGTGGGGAATATGAATTTCTATTTGTCAAAATTTGTTCACAACAAGGTATAATACACCAAACAATTGCACCTTATTCACACAACAAAATGATGTTGCAGAAAGAAAGAATAGAACTTTGAAAGAAATGATGAATGCATTATTATTAAGTTCTGGGCTACCTTAGAATTTGTGGGGGGGGGGGGGGGGAAGCAATTCTTTCAGCAAATTATATTCTCAACAGAATACCTCAAAAGAAGTCTAATGTTTCACCCTATGACTTATGGAAATGATGTAAGTCGTCTTATAAACACTTAAAAGTGTGGGGGTATTTAGCAAAAGAAATGGTTCCTCGACCCAAGAAGGTGAAAATAAGACCAAAGACAATAGATTGTATATTCATTGGTTATGCTAATAATGGCAGTGCATATAGATTTTTGGTAAATAAATCAAAAATAGAAGAAATACATGAAAATATTATTATTGAGTCAAAAGATGTTGAATTCTTTGAAACAGTATTTCCTAATAAAAAGGAACAAGAGTCATGTGTTAACGAATAAGAAACGAGTTCAAATAAAAGAACTTATAATGTTGTTAATGACAGTGATCATGGTTTAGAAGATATTGATGAACCTAGATGTACTAAACATGCTACAACATCAAAATCTTATGGTCCAAATTTTATAACTTATTTGTTAGAAAATGAGCCTCAAACCTATAAAGAAGTAGTATCGAGTCCTAAAGCTCCATATTGGAAAGAGGCTATAAATAGTGAAGTAGAATCCATTTTCCACAATCATACATTGGAATTAGTGGATCTCTCACTAGGCTCTAAACCTCTTGGATATAAGTGGATATTCAAGAAGAAAATGAAAGCAGATGGATCTATAGACAAATATAAAGCAAGACTTGTAATCAAAGGATACAGGCAAAAGGAGGGTTTAGATTATTTTGATACTTATTCTCATGTGAAAAGAATATCCTCAATTAGGATGTTAATAGCCATTACAGCTATATATATAATTTTAAAATACATCAATGGATGTAAAAACAACTTTCTTGAACGGAGATTTAGAAGAAGAAATCTATATGGAACAACAATAAGGATTTATTATTCCAAGACAAGAAAAGAAAGTTTGTCGCCTTGTAAAGTCTCTTTATTGATTAAAACAAACATCTAAATAATGGCATAAAATTTTTGATAATGCAATATTATAAAATGGCTTCAAAATAAATGAATGTGACAAATTTGTGTATGTCAAGGACACTAAGAATGGGTATGTAATTATTTGTCTTTATGTAGATGATATGTTCATTATGGGTAGTAATAATAAAATCATTAATACTACTAAAAGAATGTTAAATAATATGTTTGACATGAAAGACATGGGTGTTGCCGATGTCATATTAGGAATTAAAATTTCTAAAACATCGGATGGGTTAGTGTTATCACAATCACACTATATTGAGAAAATACTCAAGAAATTCAATCAATATGATTGCAATCCTATGGAACACTGGTAGATATAAATCTATACTTGTCTAAAATTAAAGGAAAGAGCATATCACAACCTGAGTATGCATAAATAATTGGAAGCCTTATGTACTTAATGAATTATACACGACCTGACATAGGACAAGATGTCAATATATTGAGTAGATTTACAAGCAATCTAAGACAAGCTCACTGGAAAGCATTTTTAAGAGTTTTAAGGTATTTAAAATACAGTCAAAATTTTAAATTGCACTACTCAAGATATCCAGCAGTACTTGAAGGATACTGTGATGCGAATTGGATATCGGATATAAAAGACTCTAAATCCATAAGTGGTTTTGTGTTTACACTAGGTGGAGGAGCAATATCATGGAAATCTTCTAAACAAACATGCATTGCTCGATCAACGATGGAATCTGATTTTATTGCATTAGATAAGGCTGGAGAAGAAGCTGAATGGCTTCGTAATTTTTTAGAAGATATTCCTATGTGGCCTAAACTTGTGCCGCCTATTTATATCTATTGCGATAACCAATCAGCAATTGGAAGGGCACATATTCACATGTATAATAGTAAGTCTAGACATATTCGTCGTAGACACAATACCATAAAATAATTGTTCTCTAACGACTTTATGTCTATTGAATATGTGACGCCCCCAAATTCAAACCACTCACGTCTCGAATTCGGTTCACCGCGTGCTACAAATCTAATGACGAAATAACATCTCATGCAATAAAAATAACAGAATATATTACATTTATGTAATATAATCATTCATGTCCCAAGGTTTTGTAACTTAAACATCTCTTAAATACCTTAAACATAATTAAACATAGTTTAGACATAACTAATACATAATACAATTTAGGTCTTTACATATTCATAATATTTCTAATAAATATGAAGCTACTCTATAGCTTCGCCCATGCCCTTACCCTTATCAGTGACCGAGGGTCCGCCTTGCTATGCCTTAACTGAAATGTTTTTAGGGAAAACAAGAATGAACAACAAGTTTGCTCAGCATATAATATAGCAATAAGGGTATTTAATATAGTTTTTAAATTCTCAATGGTACACCAATAATGATAGTTCAAGGATAGCAAGAAGTATCGATGATTCTCAATAATAGTCGCTTAGGACAGAAAGATATCAATAAGATTCAACGTTTAATCAATTCGAGATTTCAAAATAATGAATACTGAGCAGTCACTGAGGACTATGAACTTCTACTAGAATTAACAATAATAAACTGATAATCCAACAAAAATGAGTATCGCATCTGATTAGCCTAAAGTACCCTACGTTATGCATAACATTTAATCATACTCATGTATGAACGTCGGTCTCCCGATAATTATATAGTTTCCCCTGTAAGGAGGGTTGTTCATCTCAGTCAATTATAAGAGTCTGCACCAAGTTAATTTGGTTTGGATAGCTTTCTATCATATGATAATGGTTTAGCCGAATCAATGGCTTAGAAAACTTTTATAATGCATTCAAGAACTATAAGTACAATGCTTGCAACAATCGTCAAAATATATCAATGATTTTTGAATAGAAATAGATATTTGCTTGAAATAAATATAGTTGATATGACAACAATTCAGATTATACAATATGTACAAGGTAAAGAACCTAGGAAACTTGTATCAATATAAATGAAGTTCGAGAACTTGCACAAAATCCGAAGTTGTGTGAGTTAGAAAACTTGTGTAATCAAAGATTCCTTGCATAAAGTAAATGCATAGGTTAGGATACTTGCCTTTCGTGCCGATTACCAACTTATAGCTTACTAGCACTCCAATGAACTATATTATCCTATTTATATATACACATTAGTCATATATGCTTGATATAAACAAACCACTATCTTACTCATGATTAACCATTGATCATATAATTTAAGTTCCACTTTAGATCATATGATTATCATATCAGCATTGCTTTGACAACTTTGTCTAAAAATCCTTTAGAACATGATATACATTAGTTTAATGTAGCCACTACATACTTAGGTAAACATCACGTTCATTATACATTGTAACTTAAAACATTTAGATAAACATGATACAAGGTTCTGCTTGTCAATAAAATAGTCAGACTGTTCTGGTATGTGGCGCGGTCGCTCTACATTTTGAACTGGGAGTTACGCGGTCGCGCTGCTCCCTGATCAGACCAGACTTGGACTTTCAATAGCACGACTACAGTTTAGTATTTAGCATGGACAAATCATGATGTGCACGTTAAAAGGTTCTGGACTTATTTTTATGTTCCTTAAGCTCATATCATGATTATTTTTCAAATCTCATAGTTCATCCCAAAAGTTTTCATTTAATGAGGTTGAGAGAATTAATTATGCAAAAAGGGTGATCCTATTGCTCAATATATCACATATTGATACTAAAGCATTCTTACTACGCATGCTAGCATGTATTTAGTTTACTTACACATAACTAGTATAGTCTGTTACTCGGAACCTTCTTCAAAACATGCTTGAATAGTCTATCTTACGCTTAACTAGTTGAATGCACATATCAACCATGCTTAGAGTCATAAAAGATGCTTTTATGTTTGTACATATAGTCAAAATATAATTCACCTCATGCTTTTCAAAATTAGTTCTCAAACCTACAAGAACCCACTATGCAACCTCCTTTAAGAAAGACAACTTAAAACATCTTATGCTTATTTTTACACATATTCAAGCTATGTTCAAGTGTTTACAAGTCAAAACTTAAAGAATATTATGATCATCATTTTGAAAAATCTACAAGTTTCCTTTTTAAAGCTCATGCTAAATCAAGCTAATATGTAAAGCAACTTTATAACACACTTCATTTCCATATGTTCACACAAGTAATACATAAATATAGAATAGAAAGATCAGAATTTAGAATACACCAAGTTCATCATGATTTATGTTTCAAAACCTGACGATTTGTTTTCAAAATTATTATAACCAAGCTAAAACGACTTACTATAACCAAAACAACACCAATCCATATATTAGGGTCATTTACATGCATAATCTAACCAACCTAACATGCTCAGGATAACACAAGGTAACCAAAATCATTTTCCAAGACAGGTAACTCGCGCGGCCGCGCAGTGTAGTATTATAGAAGTGGTGTGGTCGCGCCACTTCGAGCAGTAGCAAAAAAATGGTTCTGCTTCTGTAGAGCCTTAACACAAACAACACAAGCATTGCTAAATCCTACAATTCAGACCAACTACAAAGCTCCTAAACATGAATATAAACTCATTTAACACCATGACATACCATTTCATACTAATTAATAGATAATTTTAATCAAATATAAGAATTTAACAAAACTCAAAACTAAGAACACAATGTAATGTTTTACCTCTTGAAGCTTGAAATGAACTCCCTCAATTCTCTTATTATACTCCCTCAATTCTCAGTAACACTCACTCTCTAATTATACTTATAAGATAATTTTTCTAGCAACTGATAAATGAGAAGGAAGAGCTACAATTTATAGAAGATGGATTACACATTCCATGATTTTGCCTATCATATACAAACTAATAAGAATGAGAATAAGCCATTGGATTGAGAGGGTTTGGTGAAAAGATTTCACCAACTCCTTCTCCCCCATCTCAGCTCATCATCACAGTAAATTTCTAGCAGGCTTGAGTTCACGTAACTGAGATTAGGCTACTATTGAGCACTGTTTGGGTCACTCAAATTGGGACAAGAAGTCTGATTGTTACGCAATAACCAAAAAGGTTGCTAATATATTTAAGTTTTAATTTTCTTTTGAGTATACAACACAATTTTAATGACGTAATATTACTATTTTGTGTTAAGTTAGGGTATATATCTATACCCATAATCATATAATCCATGTACATTTAGTTAGTCCAAATAATATTAAAATTGGGTTGGAATATAATTAGTTGTGTATTAACAATCCATTATTTCCCAACAATTTTATTATTCCAATTATACTTACTTATTGAAATAATTTTTAATTTTCAAATTATTGCTTTAATATACATAAAGTACATCTTTAACGCTCTCACACATACATGTTGTCACATAAGCATTATTTATGTAACTTATAATTCACTCACTTTTACTATATAGTTTTATATATTATACAGTTACCTTAAAGTGTCACACTACACTTCCTTTTCAATTGAATGTAGGTACGATATATAATATTATTAATTACCACATATCCTGCACACAACCATTAAATGAATATATATATATATATATATATATATATATATATCTTATTATATTAATTATTTACTCATTAATATTTTATTACTCGCAATAACAATTAATTAATATTATAGTATTAATTAATCATTCACTTCTTAATTCATTCATTCTTTAATTTAATTAAACCATCATAATTTCCATTATCGTGCCACACAAGGCATTTCACAGGTCTCATCATATTTTCCCATATTTTCTTAATTATCATAAATTCAATTTAATCTAATTGAGTTACTCATCTCATGATACATAAATATTTATATAAAATAAATATTCACATCCTTATTAATATCATTATTAATTTTTATTCATAAAATTCACGATTCTTACATAATACATAAAGTAGAAAGAAAATATAGCGAATTCGTTGACTAAAGGTTTGACTAGAGAACAAGTAAAAATAACTTCGAGGGGAATGGGTTTAAAGCCTATAAACAAATATCGTCATGATGAAAACCCAACCTAGTTGACTGGAGATCCCAAGATCTAGGTTCAAAGGGACAACTAAATTGTGAACGATTCAATGAAATCATTATGAAGAAATTAATTTCTTCTGCTCATTCCTATGATACGAGATAGTGATACATGCAGCGGTTACAAGATAAGCTATACTTTTAATAATTCTTAAATCTTGATAAACATGTGGAGTATGGCTGGATACTCTTATTAAGAATCACCTATGTGAGTGTGAACTGGATCAATTCTATGAGAAGGATAAGGCTATACTTTTCTAAAGCACTCATAAATCCGGGATTGTTAGGGGGCCAAAATGAAAAAAATCATGATAACCAAATAATGTATAGAAAGATTCTGTGTGAATTACTATTGTCTCGATTTACACAAACGATTGGATAATTCAAGACATCACGTTCACTTAACAATCAGTAAACCCGATAGTCTTTCATAAAGGAAGGTTCAAAGCCAAAAGCTAGCTCTCTAGATATAGATGATTTCTAATTATGTCTCTCTCTCTCTCTCAGAGTCTGCATAAAATTTGCATAAGGCATGCAGTCAATATCATTTATGTGGGGGATTGTTAGAATTTGAGTCTAATTTAATATGGGTATCCTTAATTATTTTTAATGATTCCATATATTAATGTGTTCTACTCCATGAGTAGATTAAATTAAGTATTTGGAATTAAAGCTCAAATCCATTGAGTAATGAATGAGATATAATCTCCCAAAGATCACACTTAGAAATGATAAAAGATAATAAATACATGTGGGGAAAACCAAGTCCCACATAGGTTGGGAATTTAAATTTTCATATGTTTATATACAAGTAAAGTGCTCTTGGGTTTGGGTCCCAAGGGGCACCCCACTTTTGTGGAAGGAAAAGTACCTAGCCAAGGATTGGTTCGAACCCACATGCGCGCCACCAGCTGGCCTGGCTCAGGCTCGTGGGTCTGGGTTTGGGTCTGGGTCCTTGTATATAATTTTTTAGACAAAAATTTTTTAAAATTTTAATTAATTTTTAAATAAAACTACGTAGTTTTGATTCTATAAATGCTAAAACTACGTCATTTTATAGGTCCGAATAGATGCGCCCATACTGCATATGATCAAAACTACGTCATTTTGACCAAATGATGCCAACCTTGCCTTTTCAGTGGCATCCCATGCCTTTTCAAGGGCTAAGTTCCCATCCGAAGGGTCACCAACCCCTCCTATAAATAGATAGGAGGGGCAGCCTTCTAAATCATTCATTTCTGAAGCATTTTAAGCATATAAAGCATTCTAGTCTTTATTTCTTCATTAGTTTCTTTAAGTTAATTTTTGATAGAGAGTCAGAGCATTTCTTTAGGTTAGAAGAGTATATATACTTTTAGTAGTGCTGCTAAAGTATACAGTGTCATTGTATCTTGGGAGACAAGTGCTATCAACTCTAAGCACCAGATGGAGGGCATAATTGTCTTAAGGATATAGTACCAAGTACTAGCCTTGACAAATTAATTTCTACGAGATAAGTTAATATAAATATATATAATTTCCTTTAAGGTTTATAACAAGTACCACCATGAATAAAGCCCCAATCAAACAAAATGCTCCATTTGTTCCACAAAAAACGTACACCCTCCCTCCCTGATTTTATTGCTGCCAATCTTTTAATATGTGTGCACATAATTAAAAGTATATTTAAATATTAGATATATTTGATATATTCGAATGTTATATTAGTAAACAATAATTTGTATTTTTTAACAATAAATTATTTAAATATGTTTTTGAGACGTATTAAAATTCGTGCTACAACACTTAAAAAAGTGTTTCAATAAATTTGAGACAAAGATAATAAGATTTACAAACTTTAAGGATAAATTTTTTTTGCTTTATGCTTATCCTTAAACTATATGTTACCATGAAATGCATAAGCTCCAGTTGAGGAAGACCTGGTTGAGAAGGAACAAGTGTTACCCGAGAATGAGGCGGGAGGTAGGGGCATGGCGAATGGGGATTCAAATTTTAAGGTAGAAGAGGATTAAACGCCAGAGCATGTCCAGGTATTAAGAGAGCATATTGAATGGTTAGAACAGGTATCAAAAGTCGAACTGAGAATGACTTCCAGGTTCCTACACATTATAGGTATACTGGAAGAACAGGTAGACTATTTAAATGCTCGTATAAACAGGGTGAAGTATGCCTACGATGTGTAATAGGCGTATAAAATATTATCCCGCCAGGGAGGGAGATAATTTAGGGTCGATATCAAAATCGATAATTATTAGAATTATCATGGGAGGCTGCACATGAGGTGATGGATGTTGATGGGTCTAGTCTAAGGATCTAGCCCATCTCGTAAGCCCAATACGGAATATAGGCACAAGTTCAAGGAGTCTGGAGAGCCCAACAAATGTGGTCCATCACGGTTGGGTTAATTGAGCTCATCAGTAATCAATTACACACGCCCACATCATGAAGGAAGTGGTCAAGCCTTGTCCCCATATCTCAAGGACAGCACGACAACCATCTTGCACGTTAGGAAGAGGTGGGGAGCTCTACTAAAGTAGTGGTCTTAGTGGCTACATGTCCACCCCAAAGTCGTCATGGGTCGGCTATAAATGGAAAGGCTCACCATCACTGGGGGGAAACTCACTTTAGTATCTTTAAGCTTGTACTCTCTATACTCTTTCTAACACACTTGACATACTATAAAGTGCCAGACGACTAGTGTGACGCCCCCAAAATTAGGTATACATCACCCATCTTGAGTCGCCAGATACATGGTACAGAATTCAAATACAACTTAATAATACAACTGTCATGTACAATACGACAAAACATAAACTGTGAGTTTGAATACAAATATTGTCTACTAGAGATTATACAAACTCAAAAGGAGTCCTCATTATAATTATTATCACACTATTTCACAGAATAATGAGGACTACTAATGCAACATCTAGGACCATCACTCTATTCCCTAACTAGTCCCAGTTACGTTCTCATTTCCTGAAGAGAACAGTGAAAGAAAGGGTGAGATCAACTAGCCCAGTAAGAAATATTATGACTAAGATAATGCAGAATAATTTATCGTTAGCCTTCAACAGTGTTAAACTGATAAAATATAACAACTATCAAGTTTAACTGCAGCGGAACAAACAATCCATTAGAAGAGTCAAGTAGGGAATAAAATCTACTATCTTCTATGATTTAAAAGGTTTTTCATCACTTTTATCGTTGAGACTCAGCTTAATAAATAATCTGCATCATCGAATCACCCCTGCACTACGGCCAAGGATATTCTTTAGTATCACGACTAAAGACTAAAGATAATCGTGTTTTCATTAATGGTCCTGATCATGCCATAAAAAAATTCATCTTCGTACTACAACCAAAGAGAATCCATAGCCAAAATCATACCAAAAACTATCCATCAATGCACTACGGGCCAATGAGGACTTTTTCCACATCATTTGTAACATTACGGTTATGATTATACCGAATAATCCCTGGTAATAATCATACAAGGTCCATCTATACACTACAGGACACAGATGACTTTCAACATAATATAAACAAGAGGATGATGACAATGTATAAGAATTCAATAAAACAAGTTCAAGAATTAATTTATCTAGGAACTGATAACGTCCAAATTGTCAATATGATACTGCTTTGTAGAGTAAAATTCAAGAATGCTCAGAAGAATATTTTCATGAAAAGATACTGGATGAAGCGCAAATATCAAAGATATTACACTAATTTCATGGGTATATAAGTCAAAGTTTTAACCAACTGAGTATAGTAAAGAATGAAATAACAAAAGAAATCACCATGCATGAGATAGACCGCACAAGCAGGTTATTCCAACAGAATAATAAAGGATGGAACCAGGTCCGGTATAAACGCACAGACAAGATATTTTGACAGAATAATAAATAATGGAACCAAGTCCGGCGTAAACGCACAAACAGGATATTCCGACAGAATAATAAATAATGGAACCAGGTCCGGCGTAAACGCACAGACAAGATATTTCGACAGAATAATAAAGAACGAAATATAAAAAGAATGTCACCATATATATGGTAGCCCGCGTATACAGGTTATTCCAACAGAATAATAATTAATGGAATAATGGAAGTTCTCTTTATGAGTACAACAAATAACATCCCTTACCTTAAAAGAAACTGAATATAAGAGTAGGGAAGGAGCAGAATACTTTTCTATAGCTTTTCTATAATTTCTGTCTCTAGAGTTTCAGTGAATTCGTAAGAAATAATGAAGGAATGAACTTCTATTTATAGAAAAATAGACTGCATAGTAACTAACTTATGAACGGTCTAGATTGATTTACTTTAAACGGACAATCCAGATTGGTTTACTATTAAAACTTAAAACAACGGTCGATACTGATTTACTATTAAAACTTTAAATCAGCGATCCATATTGATTTACTATTATAACTTCCACCAGCGGTCCATATTGATTTACTATTATATCTTCAACCAACGGTCTGAAAAATTAGCACATCTCCTCATGGAATAATATTGTACCAAAAAATAATTTGGACCGAAAAAAGATATATTTTATGGGTGATCAAAAGTACCCCGTGAATTGTAACTCATGAATAGTAACCCGTGAATAATAATTTGTGAATAGTAACTCATGAATAGCAATTCGTGAATAGTAACTCATGAATAGTAACTCGTAAATAGTAAGTCATGAATAGTAACTCGTGAATAGTAATTCGTGAATAGTACTCTGACACGAAAAGTGTCCCGAATACCCGATTGAACAATACTTAGTGACTTCTCATATAAGCATCAATAATCAATACCGTGTACTACTATGAAACCACGCGTATTACTGTACTTTTAAAACCGGGTGTTTCAACAGTTAACAGTAAAACTTCCGCCGTTATTTTCATAAAGTATTTTTATCATTTTCTCTATCCGACAATAATTCTATTGTGGGGTCCACCAATGATTGTACCATCGTACGGATATTCCCTGACTAAAAGAATATTCCCCGACCAATCGAATATTATACAACCACTTGCTTACTTTGCAAAATTTGTAAATATTACCCACAACTATAACATTACATCAAATCAACACCATAATATAAAAAACATATTATTTCGAGAAAATTAAATCTTTATTCATAAAATCTGGGGTCTCACAACTAGAGCCATTCAACAGTGGCCTTCGCCTGATGTTGCATGAATTCTAAAATGCTCCTAAACGTACCGTCGTTCATCAATTGATCAGTGTTGTTGTTTACAGGAGGATTATCACCATCCTGTTGCACATTGTCCTGATTATTGATCTGTGGAGAATCAACAGTCTCCTATGCTCCATTGCTATTCTCAACATTCTCGGATGTCATTTTCAGATACTGCCACAAAACAAAGGTTAATTGACATGTAACATATTATCCCTATATTCTGACCGACCAATTAAATACCAAAAAAAACTTAGGTAGGTCATACTAGCGAAGGAATTCCCCGTCTCTCCCCTCCTACTTCTATTCTCACATCTTAGCCAGGGATCATATCCCTAAGCTCTGATACAAACTGGGACACCCCCAAAATTAGGTATACATCACCCATCTTGAGTCGCCAGATACATGGTACAGAATTCAAATACAACTTAATAATACAACTGTCGTGTATAATACTACAAAATATAAACTGTGAGTTTGAATACAAATATTGTCTACTAGAGATTATACAAACTCAAAAGGAGTCCTCATTACAATTATTATCACACTATTTCACAGAATAGTGAGGACTACTAATGCAACATCTAGGACCATCACTCTATTCCCCGACTACTCCCAGCTACGTTCTCATTTCCTAAAGAGAACAGTGAAAGAAAGGGTGAGCTCAACTAGCCCAGTAAGAAATATTATGACTAAAATAATGCAGAATAATTTATCGTTAGCCTTCAACAGTGTTAAACTGATAAAATATAACAACTATCAAGTTTAGCTGCAGCGGAATAAGCAATCCATTAGAAGAGTCAAGTAGGGAATAAAATCTACTATCTTCTATGATTTAAAAGGTTTTTCGTCACTTTTATCGCTGAGACTCAGCTTAATAAATAATCCACATCATCGAATCACTCCTGCACTACGGCCAAGGATATTCTTTAGTATCACGACCACGAATTATCCATGCACTATGGCTAAAGATGATCGTGTTTTTATCAACGGTCCTGATCATGCCATAAAACAATTCATCTTTGCACTACGGAAAAAGAGAATCCATAGCCATAATCATACCAAAAACTCTCCATCAATGCACTACAGGCCAATGAGGACTTTTTCCACATCATTTGTATCATTACGGTTATGATTATACCGAATAATCCCTGGTCATAATCATACCAAATTCATCTATGCACTACAGGCCACAGATGACTTTCAACATAATATAAACATGAGGATGATGACAATGTATAAGAATTCAATAAAACAAGTTCAAAAATTAATTTATCTAGGAACTGATAACGTCCAAATTATCAATATGATACTGCTTTGTAGAGTAAAATTCAAGAATGCTCAGAAGAATATTTCCATAAAAAGATACTGGATGAAACGTAAATATCAAATATATTCCACTAATTTCATGGGTATATAAGTCAAAGTTTTAACCAACTGAGTATAGTAAAGAATGGAATAACAAAAGAAATCACCATGCATGCGATAGACCGCACAAGCAGGTTATTCCAACAGAATAATAAAGGATGGAACCAGGTCCAGCGTAAACGCACAGACGGGATATTCCGACAGAATAATAAATAATGGAACCAGGTCCGGCGTAAACGCACAAACAGGATATTCTGACAAAATAATAAATAATGGAACCAGGTCCGGTGTAAACGCACAGACAAGATATTTCGACAGAATAATAAAGAACGGAATATTAAAAGAATTTCACCATGTATAGGGTAGCCCGCGTATACGGTTATTCCAACAGAATAATAAATAATGGAATAATAGAAGTTCTCTTCATGAGTACAACAAATAACATCCCTTACTGTAAAAGAAACTGAATATAAGAGTAGGGAAGGAGCAGAATACTTTTCTATAGCTTTTCTATAATTTCTCTCTCTAGAGTTTCAGTGAATTCATAAGAAATAATGAAGGAACGAGCTTCTATTTATAGAAAAATGGACTTCATAGTAACTAACTTATGAACGGTCCAAATTGATTTACTTTAAACGGACGATCTAGATTGGTTTACTATTAAAACTTAAAACAACGGTCCATACTGATTTACTATTAAAACATTAAACCAGCGATCCATATTGATTTACTATTATAACTTCCACCAGTGGTCCATATTGATTTACTATTATATCTTCAACCAACGGTCTGAAAAATTAGCACATTTCCTCATGGAATAATATTCTACCCAAAAATAATTTGGACCGAAAAGAAATATATTTTACGGGTGATCAATAGTACCCCGTGAATAGTAACTCATGAATAGTAACCCGTGAATAGTAACTCATAAATAGTAACTCGTGAATAGTAACTCATGAATAGTAACTCGTGAATAGTACTCCAACACGAAAAGGGTCCCGAATACCTGATTGAACAATACTGAGTGACTTCTCACATAAGCATCAATAATCAATACCGTGTACTACTATGCAACCACGCGTATTACCGTACTTTTAACATCGGGTGTTTCAACAGTTAACGGTAAAACTTCCGCCGTTATTTTCATAAAGTATTTTTATCATTTTCTCTATCCGACAATAATTCTATTGTGGGGTCCACCAATGATTGTACCATCGTACGGATATTCCCTGACTAAAAGAATATTCCCCGACCAATCGAATATTATACAACCACTTGCTTACTTTGTAAAATTTGTAAATATTACCCACAACTATAACTTTACATCAAATCAACACCATAATATAAAAAACATATTATTTCGAGAAAAATAAATCTTTATTCATAAAATCTGGGGTCTCACAACTAGAGCCATTCAACAGTGGACTAGGTCAACTTGACCTAACCACTCTAATATTTGTCTTATTTCCCTACTTTAATTACCGCATTTATAATTACTTGTCAGGTGTGTACAAAGTTTACTTTTGGCATCATCAATTTGGTGCCGTCTGTGGGGATCGAAAAGATTTTCACCTTCAAATATCTAAACCAATGGCGATTACAACCAGGTCAATGAACCAACCTGAAGACAATCCACGACTAGAGGTGGGTGCTCCTCCGCACACCAACCCCATCTCAAATACTTCCGCTCCAAATCCACAGCAAATGTTGGAGACCATGCAACAGTTGGCTACCCAAAACCAGCAGATACTGCAACTTCTGCTCGCCGGACAAGGAGGAGGAGTGGGACTAGGAGGACAACAAGTAGCTCCACCCCTTGGACATAAAGGTGCTCCACACAGGGGAGCCCGTCATGATCAACCTCCTCCTCCTCATGCTTCCCAAGGTGGGGATCCTCATCTCCATGAAGATGAAGGTGAGAACCAGAGCGTGGAGCATGGGAGTCATCCCCTTGATCATTTCAGGGGAGCCCCAAATCATTGGGATGAAAAAATCAAGGACGTACAGAACCAACTAGGTGATGTCTTCAACGCCATGAAGGCGCGAGAACCAGAAACCGTGGACTACCTTGTAGGGCGAACAGACACGCCTTTCAAGCCTGACGTGGCGAACTATCCACTCCCTCAAAAGTTCAAAATGCCATCCGTGGAGACCTTTAACGGAACGAAAGATATGCTGGATCACCTCAAAACGTACAAAACCCTGATGCAGCTTCATAACATCCCCGATGAAATAATGTGCAGGGCATTGCCAACCACCTTGAGGGGATCCGCTCAATAGTGGTTTGCCAAGCTCTCTCCAGCCTCCATTTCAACCTTTGCTAAATGAGCAGGTCTTTCGTGTCCCACTTTATTGGGGGCGACATCATCAGAAGCCCATCACATATCTTCTCAGCAAAAAACAAGACAAAGACGAGAGCCTAAGTGATTACCTCACTCATTTTAACAAGGAGGTACTTCAGGTTGAAGACATGATGATAAAGTAACCATGACTGCCTTTTTGGGAGGCCTCCTGTAATATCTAGTTTAAAAAAAGATAAAAGATAATAAAATAATATAATTAGATAATATAAGTGTAACTAATAATTATTTATACATATCTAAAACATATTAGGATAAGTCAGTTAGACTGTAACAGACTTTTAATTTTAAAATGACTCTTTTACTTAATAACCTATTTTTCAAAGGAATTACATATATTTAAACAACTAGAAAGAAAGAAAAGAACGTAAAAACTATATGGCTTTGAGTACTGCAGAACATAGAAGAAAAGAAGAAAACTCAAAGAATTAGTTCACTTTTAATTTCGTGTTTCGCAATATCAAGTAAGTGGTTTTCCGAACTATTTAGTGTTTCTAAGATTATCTTTACTTTTAAGTATGCCTTCAAAATTATTCGGATGCCTAAATGTATAGTTTCAAAATTCGTTATCTTTTATTTAAGGTTTACCCATTTAAATTAAATTGTTATGTTCTTTTATTCCAAAATTCAGATCAAGTATTTATTTTCGAACTGTGAATGAGATTATATGATTTTGAACTGTGAAAAAGTATCGTTTATATTATCGATAATATTGAGAAAAGATTTTGAAATCCTCAATCTAACTATGTATAGAACCCGTTATTGATTTCGTTTAGTTCCGGAGCTAATATAGGACCTACTAAGGCGCACACCTTTTAGATGTCCTTCGGGGAGCATGCATTTTTATAGATACCTTAGTAGGGTGTGTATCATAACGTTATCAAACTTTTGGGCCGTGTTACAGGGCTATTGTAACCTTAGTCGCTAAGGCTGTAGATTAAAAGAGATATAATATACATTGAAATTATTTTTGAATTGTTTAGTTTTTGAAAGCTTTTGTACTATCGTTATTGAACAAAAAGTTATTTCAAAAAAGTATTTTGCAAATTGTACTTAATTCGGCTAGATAGAGAGGATTGCTACTTGTTGGGCTTCATCGTTCACCCCCTTATAGATTTTTATAGGTCCCATCGTTGAAAGCTGAGCACTTATTTGATACGCTTGGAATAGCTGGAGTTTAGTTTTAGATGTTTTTTTTCTATTGTTGATGAATTTTGATAAAACTCTTAGTTTCGAGGAGCTGCGTCTCCATTATTTGTATGTGGTATTTATTAGTATTTCATTTGGATTGATTTAAAATATATTTATTGTTGGGTTTTAAGTTAAGATTATTGTTAAGTTGTTTTTTTGGGTTGCACGTTATTGATATTGTTGCCTTGCGGGCCTATTGGTTTGCGGCATGTAGAACTTTGGGCCTATATCGGGTTCAGGGTGTTACACCTCCGCTCGTCAAGTTTTCTTTTTTCAGTGATGAAACGTCCACCAAGAAACATGACCGAGCTACTAGCAAAGGCCTAGAAATACATGAATGTTGAGGACGTCATAAGGGCCAAACGAGGTGAATCCTCCAGAGCAGGAGAGAAGAGAAAAGGAAGAGATAGGCATGATAAGAAGGAGACTGACAGCAAATCGATCAGGACAGAGAGGGTATCCTCCAAAGACAGACTCGATCCTGCTCCTCAGAAAGATCCTTTTACAGATCCAGGATGACCCCACCATAAAAGTGGCCATCGAGGATGAAGTCTCCTCCAAACCGCAGGAACCCAAACAAGTATTGCCTCTTTCATCACGACCATAGACATGACACCGACGACTGCTATGAACTCAAGAGACAAATTGAAGATCTTATTCAACGTGGTCAACTACGCCAGTATGTTGCTGGCTGAAGACAGGTACCATCACTGTGACAACCCGAGAATTTGGATATTTATAAAATCTTAAAATATTGAATAAATGTTAAATAATAAACCTAGACAGAAAATAAGTGAATGGATTTGAGATTTCCGAGAAGGAATTTTGTGAATTTTAAATTTTTCTGGAGATTTATTCAAGATTAAGGGTTTAAGTGTATATGTTTGGTGTATACTGATATTTATGTGATTATGTGCTAATAAAGAATGTAAGAATGTAAGATTATACTAACCTAAGAAATAAATGTTATTATCTCGAGTTATAAATTATTTTAAACCTGATTGAGACATGTCTCATTGGGTTATGAGATTGAATGCATAAAAGCAAACATTTTAAATTTCAACTTTGATGGAATGAAAAACCTAATTAAATAATTAGGGAATGGTAATATTAAAAGTGTTGGAGTATGTTATTTGTTATGGCCCAAAGAAATTAAATTTGTAAGCCCAAAACATTAAAAGAATAGTAGAATTAATTTTTTAAAGTCCAAAACAAATGGCCTAGAAATCCTAATTAAATATATAAGGTTATGTATATTAAAAGTATTGGACCTAATCTATTTCCATGGCCCAAATATTTTTATTGGAAAGCCCAAAGAATTAATTTAAAAGCCAATAGATTAAATATGGTGGCCCAAGTGTTGGCCCAATCAAATTATTTAGAGGCCCGAACAATAATTTAAGAAGCCCAAAACTTGATCCAAGTATGGAAGGGCACAATGGTCATTTGGTAATTAAATAAAAGCAATTATTACACTAAAATGAGGTGAATAGATGGCCACATGGCTGGATGGTAGAGAGGGAGAAAAGGAGAGGAAATGGTGGGTGCACATAACCATTTTAAGCACCACCCATTTGGAAAAGACATTTTCAATTAGCTAGGTGTCATCTCTTTTGAGGAGCCACCTTGCATACTAATCACCCACATACTAATGAAATGATTATTAATGAGAGAGAAGAGCTAGAGATGTTGGGAGATAATAATTAGATATACAAAATATATCTACATATTTTTACTAACAAACAAAACCCATTCTTTTTCTCTTTCATCTCACTTCCTAGTTGGCTAACAAAATCAAATAGAGAGAGAGGGAGGATAGGGGAGTTCGACAGCTCCAAGATAGAAGAGAAGAGAAGACTTTGATCTTTATACACCCAAGATCGATCTCATATTTTTGGAAGAGAAAGAAAATCAAGCATAGGTATAAACCCATTTTATTTATGTAATTTTTGATTATTGTAAATCAAATCTTGAATCTATATTTCTAAACTCAAAAACCAAGAATATACTTTTTATTGAATGTTTGATGTTTAGATATATCCATATTGGGTGTTGTTTTAGTTGGAAATAAAAAAAATAAAGAAAAGAAATTTTTCTAGTTTATGAGCCCTAAAATTACTATGTACTTTGAATTTCCACCGTTTTTGATATACACCTTCTTTTTGTGATCTGTCAAAGAGAGGTACTAGATATGTAATTTATCTACTAAACCCAAGCGGTAGCACTCAAAAATGTTGAGTATACAGTCCGTAGTGACTGATTTAGCAAAAACAGTTTTGTGTCTTTTAAGGAAAACCTGACTATTTTTGGACAGTCAAGAGTAGGGTAGTTTAGTTATCTTTCGGACATTTAAAAATTCTGGAAACTTTTGGGAGGATACTATGATAAGTTATCTAACATCTCCAAGTGGAATCACAGAAAAAAGAGTTGTAGATTTTCGTATGGAATATTTTTAACGAAGTACGAAAAACTCATTTTTTTCCATTTTTACTACTACCAAGGGCTTTCCAAGGACCGTTTCAGCAACTTAAATTGTTAGAAAACTTCTGCCGTTTTGGGACATGAAACTCTATGGTATTAAGTACATCCTGTTCAAAAATGAGCTCATTCCGACTTAAAATGACCAAGTTATGATCATTTCAATTTTTGTAATTTTTCGATGAAAATCGCTATAACCAGAGTTCTACAACTCCGATGGCCACTAAATTTAAACTGGAGCGTCACGTTAATAGGTATAAGATTGTGCCAAGAGATGGGAATTTCTGGAATTGAGCACAATAGGGATAATTTCTTAAGCTACACACTAAAAATGATTTTTGAAAAATACTAAAGAAAGTTGGAAAATTATTAAAAAAATACTTTTTGTGTATGATTTATATGTATATGTGTTTGGACAAAGGATAGAAAAATAATAAATTGATTTGGTGTTTTTGTGATAATGATATGTAATCCAGCTTACTGGATTGAAAAATCTGAGGAATCCAGCTTGCTGGATTGAAAAACAGTTTACTGAATTGAAAATATGTTGAATCCAGCTTGCTGCATTGCAATCTAGTCACTGGATGTGATATCCAGTTTGCTGGATTGCAGTTTAATTTGCTGGATTGGCCATCTAGATAATGGATTTAGAATCCAGCTTGCTGGATTCCAAATCTGGGTTGCTGGATTAGTATTTGACTTTTATATTCAAGAAAAACTTTTAATATATGAGATTAAAGTATTTAAATCATATTAATATGATAATAATGATTGAAAAATCAATATTAATGATAATTAGTTTATTTAATAAATATATTAAATAAATTGTGGAAAAATAGAATTAATGTTTAATAAATCATATAAAAATGATTTAAGTGTTATAAAAATATTTGAAGTTATAAAATATAATTTTTGATACTTTGTCATGAAAATATTAATATTTTAATATTAAAATAATTATCGGATAATGAATTTAATTGTTTAAAAATTATATAAAGGTGATTTTAAAGTATTAAAAGTACTTTGTGATATTATAAATATATTATAATATTATGATATGTATTTCATTAATATTTGATAATAAATAGATATTAATGATAAATGAATATTGTGGTATTTATATTATATAAATACGTTATAAGTGATTGAAAAATTATGATAAATAGTAATAATTATTCAAAAATTATTACGGGCCTATAAAAAATATTTTGATTGTTAATATAATTATCTAAGATAATTGCTAAGTGTTAGGCAGAGTTTAAATTGAACTTAAACTCGATATTTGTCCGACTAAACCGTCGGGATGTTAGAATTGTATCGAACTCGATTCAGACTGTTAAAGTTTGACTTAAGGATAGGTCGTATGTGCGTTATAGACTGGCAGAGTTATGCGATAATGTGTTTATGTTATTTTAAATACTGTGATGATATTATTCTAATGTGTAGATCGGTATTTTATATTAAGTTTTTAGACAAAGCTTATTAATTTCATAGCGGTAATCAACGGTTCAGGCAAGTTTTACTTAACTCTACTAAGAGTTGTTTAATTTAGATATGCTTATGGATAATCATTGCTGATTGCCATTGCCGAATTGTACACTGTACATATTGAATATATAAGTCGGGTATGAAAGGCTGATCACCTTCATTACCATTCGGTCCAGATATATTTTTTCATGTTTAATACTTGTTCAGTCAAAAGTTTGTTCGTTCTAATTCGCAATTATATTGCTGAATTATAGTTAGCTGATTATTCAAATCCATTCAATCATGATATATCATCAAATTATTGAATTTAAACTTGTTGGGCAACTTTCATGCTCACCCTTGCTATATCATGATAAAACGTTGCAGATTAAGGCGAATACGTCGGATACAAGAAAAGGTCAAAGACAGTTCCAGCTTTAGTATAAGTGTGCAGTTAGATTTGTAACAGTATTGTATTTTAATGTTAATGTAAGTCAATTAAGTTATGAATTGTGTATTAAGTTAAGGTTACTCTACCTTGGGGAATAGTGTGTAAAGTTTATTGTATAAACAATTTATGTTTATATATTCCACAAAAATAGTTATATAGTGTTAGATTGAAAGTACCGAATTCGCGGTGATTCGGGACACGGATTCGGGGCTCTCACAGTTGGTATCAAAGTTATTGGTTATGAACCTTAGGTAGGAATACATGAGACCAATAACCGCAGTGATTAGGATAAGATCTAACTCACATAGAGTTAGTTGGTAGGTAAGATTCAAAGACGAATCTCGACGAGTTATAATATACAGAGTTCCCTAACTCTGATAATAAAGTTGAACAGTAGTGATGAATAGATCGAGTCTAAAAGACTAATGGTGCAGTGATAGGAGATCGTAAAACAAAACGATCATAACATAGAAATGAATCGTAATATATACGATGAGATCACCCCGTGATCAGATAAGGTTATAGTGTGGAGAAAGAATTAATTAAATGATTGAAAAGTTTATTGCAATGATTAATGTGTCTGTTGTACTATGAATTGGTACAGATTTAGGAAAGGATTATGAATACGAGTTGAATGAAATTTATATGTAGAAAGGAGTTAAGATTAGGTGGGGATTTCAATTGAGGACTCGTGTCAGCAGCTGAGTTGTATGATTCCTTGTGTGGGCGGGGAATTGTACTTGGTGTAAAAACTACTTAGTTCTGGCAATGATAATCATTGAAATGTTTGTGTCGCGCTATTGGCTATATGCATGTTAAGAGGGTTATTCCTTTCTCATGTGTATAACAGATAGATAGGTTATAGGTAGAGAACATAAGGTTAAGTACGAGTTCTTAAAACTCATACTTATGTGACATTCTTGATTCATAGTTATATGAAATGTTTATGAACCCCTCAGCGAATGGACGCCAAAGGTCTGACTAGAACAAGTTTTTAAACTTATAAGATTGTGGCAAGTAAATGAACTCATAAGTGTGGTTTGACGAACTGGGTATAGATGTGTGTGAATAAAGTATGGAGGATAATAGAAATAGATAAATTACTAAGCAAATGATTATTAGTGGAGACATGAGTTTTCCAAAACTCCTAGCTATGCTAGACTTCAAAATTTTGACATCAAGCTAAATACGCACTATGTGCTTTTAAAAAAAATGTAGACTCGTAATCATTTTTGAAACGGTTTAAAGTATAGTCTATGCTACTTATTTCAGCTAGACGCAAATGATTTGAAATATCAAAATTTATTTTATTTATCACTTATGTACCATGTAACCTGGTGCAGAGATGATAAAAAGATGATAGAGTTATAAATACAGGAATACTTAGTGTGAATTCGATCTAAAAATCATTGTTCCACTATTGTATGATGTGTTATGACAAAGTCATATAATGACGGCATCCTCAAACGGACTGTTAATACAGTATGGCATCATGACGTCATTCTCAATAATATTTTCAAAAATTTTAATTTTGCCAACGGGGTTTGGCTACACATAAATAATTCGATTGAACTGAATTATTGATATGAGTCTACTCTATTCGATTCAGCTAGACTAATGTTATGAAAACTCTAAGTGTTCATTGAAAGAAATTTTCCGAACCAAATTGTTTTTTTGCGGAATCCAATAAGACTGAGGTAAAAGTTTATGCGCCCAAGGCGGATACGAGAAACAGATAAAACCAGTATTACTGGGCAAGTCCTGGGCATACTGGGTTAATCACCCTCTGTGTCTTCAGGGTAAGATGGTTTGCGGATGAATTTCCCTAAACCTTTGTGAAAATGACAGATAATATTATGTATAACTCCTCAGCACAATTTCAAAATTTTACTCTTGTGAGAGGTGTATTGGATAGCATGTGATGCTGTGTGTGAATGGTTCAAGGTGTAAGGTGTAAGGTAAATTTAGGGGACGAAATTTTTAGAAGAAGAGGTGAATGTGACAACCCGAGAATTTGGATATTTATAAAATCTTAAAATATTGAATAAATGTTAAATAATAAACCTAGATAGAAAATAAGTGAATGGATTTGAGATTTCCGAGAAGGAATTTTATGAATTTAAAATTTTTCTGGAGATTTATTTAGGATTAAGGGTTTAAGTGTATATGTTTGGTGTATACTGATATTTATGTGATTATGTGCTAATAAAGAATATTAGTATGTAAGATTATACTAACCTAATAAATAAATTTTATTATCTCGAGTTATAAATTATTTTAAACCTGATTAAGACATGTCTCATTGGGTTATGAGATTGAATGCATAAAAGCAAACATTTTAAATTTCAACTTTGATGGAATGAAAAACCTAATTAAATAATTAGGGAATGGTAATATTAAGAGCGTTGGAGTATGTTATTTGTTATGGCCCAAAGAAATTAAATTTATAAGCCCAAAACATTAAAAGAATAGTAGAATTAATTATTTAAAGTCCAAAACAAATGGACTAGAAATCCTAATTAAATATATAAGGTTATGTATATTAAAAGTATTAGACCTAATCTATTTCTACAGCCCAAATATTTTTATTGAAAAGTCCAAAGAATTAATTTAAAAGCCAATAGATTAAATATGGTGGCCCAAGTGTTGGCCCAATCAAATTATTTAGAGGCCCAAACAATAATTTAAGAAGCCCAAAACTTGATCCAAGTATGGAAGGGCACAATGGTCATTTGGTAATTAAATAAAAGCAATTATTACACTAAAATGAGGTGAATAGATGGCCAAATGGCCGGATGGTAGAGAGGGAGAAAAGGAGAGGAAATGGTGGGTGCACATCACCATTTTAAGCACCACCCATTTGGAAAAGATATTTTCAATTAGCTAGGTGTCAACTCTTTTGAGGAACCACCTTGCATACTAATCACCCACATACTAATGAAATGATTATTAATGAGAGAGAAGAGGTAGAGATGTTGGGAGATAATAATTAGATATACAAAATATATCTACATATTTTTACTAACAAACAAAACCCATTCTCTTTCTCTTTCATCTCACTTCCTAGTTGGCTAACAAAATCAAATAGAGAGAGAGGATAGGGGAGTTCGGCAGCTCCAAGATAGAAGAGAAGAGAAGACTTTGATCTTCATACAACCAAGATCCATCTCATATTTTTGGAGGAGAAAGAAAATCAAGCATATGTATAAACCCATTTTGTTTATGTAATTTTTGATTATTGTAAATCAAATCTTGAATCTATATTTCTAAACTCAAAAACCATAAATATACTTGTTATTGAGTGTTTTATGTTTAGATATACCCATATTGGGTGTTGTTTTAGTTGGAAATCAAAAAAAATAAAGAAAAGAAATTTTTCTAGTTTGTGAGCCCTAAAATTTCTATGTACTTTGGATTTCCACCGTTTTTGATCTACACCTTCTTTTTCTAATCCGTCAAAGAGAGGTGCTAGATATCTAAGTTATATACTAAACCCAAGTAGTAGCACTCAAATATGTTAAGTATACAGTCCGTAGTGACTGATTTAGCAAAAACAATTTTGTGTCTTTTAAGGAAAACCTTACTATTTTTGGACAGTCAAGAGTAGGGGTAGTTTAGTCATTTTTTAGACATTTAAAAATTTTGGAAACATCTGGGAGGATACTATGATAAGTTATCTAGCATCTCCAAGTGGAATCACTGAAAAATGAGTTGTAGATTTCCGTATGGAATATTTTTAACAAAGTACGAAAAACTCAATTTTCCATTTTTGCTACTGCCAAGGACTTTCCAGTGGCTTTTTCGGCAACTTAAATTGTCAGACAAATTCTGGCCTTTTTGGACATGAAAATATATGGTATTAAGTACATCCTGTCCAAAAATGAGCTCATTCTGACTTAAAATTACCAGGTTATGATCATTTCAATTTTTGTGATTTTTCGATGAAAATCGCTATAACCGGAGTTCTACAACTCCGATGGCCACAAAATTTAAACTGGAGTGTCACGTTAACACGTATAAGATTGTGCCAAGAGATGGAAATTTCTGGAATTGAGCATGATAGGGCTAATTTCTTAAGCTACACACTAAAAATAATTTTTGAAAAATACTAAAGGAAGTTGGAAAATTATGAAAAAATACTTTTTTGTGTGTGATTTATATGTATATGTGTTTGGACAACGGATGGAAAAATAATAAATTGATTTGGTGTTTTCGTGATAAGGATATGTAATCCAGCTTGCTGGATTGAAAAATCTGATGAATCCAGCTTGCTGGATTGAAAAACAGTTTACTAAATTGAAAATATGTTGAATCCAGCTTGCTGAATTGCAATCTAGTCACTGCATGTGATATCCAGTTTGTTGGATTGCAATTTAGTTTGCTGGATTGGCCATCTAGATACTGGATTTAGAATCCAGCTTACTGGATTTAGAATCCAGCTTGCTGGATTCCAAATCTGTGTTGCTGGATTGGTATTTGACTTTTATGTTCAAGAAAAACTTTTAATATATGAGATTAAAGTATTTAAATCATATAAATATGATAGTAATAATTGAAAAATCAATATTAATGATAATTAGTTTATTTAATAAATTTATTAAATAAATTATGAAAAAATAGAATTAATGTTTAATAAATCATATAAAAATGATTTAAGTGTTATAAAAATATTTTAAGCTATAAATATAACTTTTGATACTTTGTCATGAAAATATTAATATTTTAATATTAAAAATAATTATCGAATAATGAATTTAATAGTTTAAAAATCATATAAAGGTGATTTTAAAATATTAAAAATACTTTGTGATATTATAAATATATTATAATATTATGACATGTATTTCATTAATATTTGATAATAAATCGATATTAATGATAAAGGAATATTGTGGTATTTATATTATATAAATACGTTATAAGTGGTTGAAAAATTATGATAAATAGTAATAATTATTTAAAAATTATTACAGGCCTATCAAAAATATTTTGACTGTTAATATAATTATCTAAAATAATTGCTAAGTGTTAGGCAAAGTTTAATTGAACTTAAACTCGATATTTGTCTGACTAGACCGTCGGGATGTTAGAATTATACCGAACTTGATTCAGACTGTTAAAGTTTGACTTGAGGATAGGTCGTGTGTGCGTTATAGACTGGTAGTGTTATGTGATAATGTGTTTAGGTTATTTTAAATACTGTGATGATATTATTCTAATGTGTAGATCGGTATTATTTATATTAGTTTTTCAGACAAAGCTTATTAATTGCATAGCGATAATCAACGGTTCAGGAAAGTTTTACTTTAACTCTACTAAGAGTTGTTTTATTCAGATATGCTTATGGATAATCATTGCTGATTGCCATTACAGAATTGTACTCTGTACATATTGCATGTATAAGTCGGGTATGAAAGGCTGATCACCTTCATTAGCATTCGGTCCAGATATATTTTTTCATATTTAATACTTGTTCAGTCAAAAGTTTGTTCGTGCTAGTTCGCAATTATATTGTTGAATTATAGCCAGCTGATTATTCAAATCCTTTCAATCATGATATATCGTTAAATTATTGAATTTAAACTTGTTGGGCAACTTTCATGCACACCCTTGCTATATCATGATAAAACGCTGCAGATTAAGGCAAATACGTCGGATACAAGAAAAGGTCAAAGACAGTTCCAGCTTTAGTATAAGTGTGCAGTTAGATTTGTAACAGTATTGTATTTTAATGTTAATGTAAGTCAATTAAGTTATGAATTGTGAATTAAGTTAAGGTTACTCGACCTTGGGGAATAGTGTGTAAAGTTTATTGTATAAATAATTTATTTTTATATCTTCCGCAAAAATATTTATATAGTGTTAGATTGAAAGTACCGGATCCACGGTGATTCGGGACCCAGATTCGGGGATCTCATAATCACCAACTTTTAACCAGGAAGATCAACATCCAGTGGGGGATATTCATACCATCTCGGGAGGATTCGCAGAAGGGATAGAGTCAATGTCTGCCATGAAGGCACACGCCAGAAAAGCAAGGCACCCCGACGAGGGTCACCCATCCAAAATGCCCAGACAAGATGACAGTTAAGTCATATCCTTTTCAGATGAGGACTTGAAAGGAATTCAACACCCACACGACGACCCCCTGGTGCTCACCATGACCGTGACCAATTTTCAAGTACGCAGAATCCTGGTGGACAGTGGCAGCTCTGCCGATATCTTGTTCGTAGAAGCTTATGACAAGCTTAACCTTGGCAGGGAGATATTGCAGTCTATCAAATCTCCCCTCATGGGGTTCTTAAGGGAGAAGGTATATCCCCTAGGGTCCATCACCCTGTCAATCACAGTCGAAGTGGCACCAAGAAGATCTACAGTGATGGTCAATTTCTTAGTTATAGACTGCCCATCAGCCTATAACATCATACTGAGGCAACCTGCTCTTAACACATTGAGGGTCGTCCCCTCCACCTATCATCTTATCCTTCGCTTTCCAACCCCGAATGGAGTCAGAGAAGTCAGAGGAGATCAAGTAGCTGCAAGGGAGTTCTATGTCTCCTCCATGAAGACGAGGAAGTCGGAGTACGCCAAAAACAAGTTGGGTAAAATCTAATTAAGCACAACACGCAAGTATACGTGGTCAACAAGTAATAAAGTGAAAGTAGAGTATCATTCCCACGAGGAATTGTTTAATAAAAATCACCAAGTACTAACCCGTAACCAACTCAATCTTATTTAAACGAATGAATTTCAAATTATATAAATTAAATTATTTAATTACACTAATTCTAGCTACCACTAGTTAAATTAAGATTACGAAGATTTAAGATCACAACTTCACTTATTGTTTCATTTAAGCTAACACACTTCTCATCAATTATTCTCTATCCTGAATTGTTAATCAAGAACACTAAAGCAGATAAAACCACCTCTCGATGCATAATACACATACTCACTTAAATCCACAGATGATAGAATTAAGCAAGACACCCTAATTAACTAATCCACTATATCTCTATGTGAATTACAATTAAAAAGGATTTAAAGCACAAGTTCTCTATAAGATTACATATGACGTAAAGGCATATCTCTATCCTAAACACGAATCATGAATTCCATCTATGCAGAAATCACAAACACATGCTATCATGATAAGATCTAAATCAATACTTCATCTCTCGAGTTCATATAGATTATCACAGTAATTGTTAGCTAGGCAATTAAGTAATTAAGTCTAAATCACAATAGACAATCCTCACAATAGAACATAATAATTGATAAAGAAACATATTAAAATAAACTACACAATAAGATCCATTGTAATCTCAAACAAAGAATTAGTTCATGATATTTGAATTAAAACTAAGAATCCACAATTGAATAATCATTAAAAGACAATGATAGAAGAAGATAAGAAGATAGAATCTATTATCTGTAGATTTGAAGCTCCCTCCTTGCTCTTACTTTGAATCTTCAATGGTCTCCAAGTTGCTTCATTCTTCAAAACTCATTAGAACTATGATTTTGATCAAATTTACTCCATTCTAATCTAATTGAATCCTCTATCTAGTCTCTAATCTCCCCTAATACTTGTGATTCTCCTCCTTTTATAAGTCTCTGCATATGTCTTTAAGTCCTCATGGAAGTCCTCTTGGAAGTCCTTGTGTCAATCGGATCGAAACAATCCTTCTAGGACTCAAATTGGATCAAAATTCGCATTTTCACGCATTTTCTGGGCATACCCCCACCCCGTCGGGGATCTAGACTTGTTTTGGGCCCACCCTGATGGGCTAGGGGCCTGATTTGTGCCCTTGCATGCCAACCCCAGAGGCAGTTTTGTGAAAGAATATTTTCTGCTCTGACGTCCTTTGGGAAAATGGCCATAACTTCTTCGTCTAAACTCCAATTTTAATGATTCAAGATGTTCCGGAAAGAGGAGACATAGATACACAACTTTCATGCTTTGAGTGTTTCGAAATAAGGACTGGAGAAATGTTGAAAGTGGCTCTGAAGTGGCTGCTATGTAAATGACCCCTCAAAACAATGACGTTCGACGTCCGTTGGTACAAATGTCATAACTCTTGCATCCGAACTCCGATTGGAATGATTCAAGTTGTTCCGGAAAGCTAAGAAGAAGCTCTACAATGTAATCCAAGTTCCAAGCCAAGAACATAAAATGAACATAAAAGCCCAAACGATGTCTGGATTGTTTTTCTTTGTGATTTCATACAAATTCTTTGCGATTTCAACTCCCAAGCATATAATCTACAAAATGAACACAAAATACATGAAAAGTAACTAAGAAACATGAGATTAAGTAAATAATTCAAGTAACAGATAACGGATAAGTAGGTATAAAACCTACTTCTCAAATACCCCCAAACTTAAACATTTGCTTGTCCTCAAGCAAAAACACAAAACAATAATGCAATGCAACTAATCTACATGCCTACGAATCCAGCAGTAATGACAGAACACAAGTCTATTCAACCGTCCTTAGAGAAATCAAGTAAACATGATAATACATCATATTAAAACTCATTAGTAATTTCCCAATCAGTCATCAAATCTTAGACTGTTATCACTAATATAGTGTGTGTGTGTGCTCAACAACAATGCTAATTGATGTAAAATCAAATTTAACACATAACAAGTCTCTTCGAAGGCATCATACAATGTAAACTCGAGAAATCCAAAAACATGCTAGATCAAACTAAAATCAAATAATTACCCATATCGCGGGTCAACATGGGATACTTATGCTTTATTTTTCATCTACGGGGGCTTTTTGCTCTTATTTCCCGTTTTATTCATTTTTTTCTTTTGGTTTACATACACCTAGCTATGCAATGTCTTATTCCCTTAGGCTTTTCAATGCTACCTTAATGAGCTTTCGACCAACGACTCCCAGACCATTAAGACCTTAGGACTCTAGGTGTATAGACAATTCCCTCGGGCTTACTTACTCAAGTAACAAAGGCCACAAAACTAGACAAGCACGCCACAGTGTTTATTCATAATTTTTTTCCTTTTTCCCCATTTTTTTCTTTTTTCTTCTTTTTTTATAGCTTATATACCCAAAATATTTCCACAAACTTAGGTTCTTGTCTAACTTTAGCCATCACTATTTATTCTCGTCATTCTTTCATTCAAACTAGCATTATCATTTAGAATCCCATATGTATCAATTTAAACTCAATCAATCAACATGTTGTTTTTACTATGCTATCCTTATTATACCAGTTTTAAACAGAAAAAGACTCAATTCATAACAAGAAATCACATAAAAAGTCTAATAGTCAGTACTATACTTGCCTACCCAATTCTAATCTCATCATTGGCCAAAACAAACTGTAAACTATCTAACAACTGGATTCATGCAAATGAACATAGTAACTAACTAATTTTTTTTTTTAATTTTTGATTTTTGATTATTTTTTTTAAGATAGTGAATGCAAAAACTAAATGTAACTATATGAACTATAATGTAAATAACTAACTATATGCAATACGACAATAAAATGCCCCCAAACTTAAACTAGACATTGTCTTCAATGGCTGAAATAGAAAAAAGTAAAGCAGAAGATTTCCCTGAAAATATAGCAATCCTCTTCTTTGTCCGCTAAGTTTGGAGAATAGATTAGGCGCATGGAACAAATTGGGCACCACACTTGAATTTGACTTGAATAACCTTTTCATAATCTTTTACATGTCCATTGAACCTCCAATACCTACAATAAAGAGAGATAACATGGATTAGAATAACACTTGGATTGGTGTAAGACCCCAACTTTTTAATAAAGATGATTTTTCTATAAATATCATTTTTGAATATTATGGGATGAATTTGATATAATGTTATAGTTTTGGGTAATATTTATAAATTTTGCAAAGTACGCAAGTTGTTATATAATATTCAATTGGTCGGGGAATATTCGTTTTAACAGGGAATATTCGTACAACGGCACAATCATTGGTGGACCCCACAACGGAGTTATTGTCGGATTGAGAAAATGACAAAAATACTTTATGAAAATAACAGCGGAAGTTTTTATCATTAACTATTGAAACACCCGGTATTAAAAGTATAGTAATACGCGTGGTTGCATAGTAGCACATGATATTAATTATTGATGCTTATGTGATAAGCCACTCATTTTTGTTCAATTATTGCTATAGTAATTGTTGTGAATTTTGATGTATTTTATGGACCCTTATTTACCCATTTTTTCAAAATATTCGGTAGAAGTTATTTTAAGGGGGGGGGGGGGGGGGCCACGGGTGGGGCCCACTTATGGGGGAAAGTCTTGGGTGAAATGTTATGTTTGTCACGGGTTGGATGAAGGAAAAGTTAGTGGGATTATTATGTATATATAATATATATATATATATATATATATATATATATATATGTTTTATATTATATATATATGATTATAATGATTGAAGTGAATGGGGGAAATTCACGGGTGCAATCCTGTGAATGAATAGTATTGGCATATGTTTTATATATATAAAATATAATATATATAATATATATTATATTTTATTTAAAAGATTTTTTTTTAAATCTGAATCGTCCGTTTAAAGTATATCAATCTGGACCGTTCATGAGTTAGTTATTATGCAGTCCATTTTTCTATAAATAGAAGCTCATTCCTTCATTATTTCTTACGAATTCACTGAAACTCTAGAGAGATAAACTATAGAGAGAAAGAAGAAAAATATTTTGCTACTTCACTACTCATATATCTAGTACTCTTCTTATTAAGGTAGGGTATATTATTTGTTGTACTCGTAAGGGGTATTATTTCTTTTGTATTCATGAAGAGAACTTCTGTTATTCCATTATTTATTATTCGGTTGGAATAACCTGTATACGCGGGCTACCCTACACTTGGTGAAATTCTTCTGTTATTCCATTCATTATTATTCTGTTGGACTATCATGTCTGTGCGTTTTACGTCGGACCTGATTCCGTCTTTATTATTCTATTGGAATATCCTGTCTGTGCGTTTTACGCTGGACCTGATTCCGTCTTTATTATTATGTTGGAATATCCTGTCTGTGCGTTTTATGTCGGACCTGATTCCGTCTTTATTATTCTGTTGGAATATCCTGTCTATGCGTTTTACGCCAGACCTGATTCCGTCTTTATTATTCTATTGGAATATCATGTCTGTACGTTTTACGCTGAACCTGGTTCCGTTAATTATTATTCTGTTGGAATAACCTGCCTGTGCAGTCTATCACATGCCTGGTGATTTCTTTTGTTATTCCATTCCTTATTATACTCAGTTGGTTAAAGTTTTGACTTCTATACTCCATGAAATTAGTGGAATAATCTTGATATTTGCGCTTCATCCAATATCTTTTCATGGAAATATTCTTCGGAGCATTCTTGAATTTTACTGCACAAAGCAGTATCATGTTGATAATTTGGACGTTATTAGTTCTTGAATAAATTAATTCTTGAACTTGTTTTATTGAATTCTTATATCATTGTCATTATCCTCATGTTTATATTTTTTTTTGAAAGTCATCTGTGGCCTGTAGTGCATAGATGGACTTGGTATGATTATGACCAGGGATTATTTGGTGTAATCATGACCGTAATGTTACAAATGATGTGGTAAAAGTCCTCATTGGCCCGTAGTGCATTGATGGACAGTTGTTGGCATGATCATGACCATTAATAAATACATGAATGTCCTTGGCCCGTAGTGCATGGATAATTTGTGGTCGTGACACTAAAGAATATTATTGGCTGTAGTGCAGGGGTGATTCAATTATGTGGATTATTTATTAAGCTGAGTCTCAACGATAACAGTGATGAAAAACCTTTTAAATCATAAAAGATAGTAGATTTTATTTTCTACTTGACTCTTTTAATGGATTGCTTGTTTCGCTGCAGTTAAACTTGATGTCTATTATATTTTATCAGTTTAACATTGTTGAAGGCTAATGATAATTTATTCTGCATTATCTTAGTCATAATATTTCTTACTAGGCTAGTTGAGCTCACCCTTTCTTTCATTGTTCTCTTCAGGAAATGAGAATATAGCTGGGACAAGTCGGGGAACAGAGTAATGATCCAGAGGATAGCATTAGTAGTCCTCACTATTCTGTGAAATAGTGTGGTAATAAATAAATTGAGGACTTATTTTGAGTTTTAATACTGTCTAGAAGACAATGTTTGTATTGAAACTCACAGCTTATGTTGTATATTTAAAGATAGTATTTGTATTATGTACTATGTATTTGGCGACTCAGAATAGGTGATGTATACCTATTTTGGGGGCGTCAAAGTTGGTATCAAAGCTTAGGGATATGATCCCTGGCTAAGATAAGAGAATAGAACTAGGAGAGGAGAGACAGGGAATTCCTTCGCTAGTATGACCTACCTAAGTTTATTTGGTATTTAATTGGTCGGTCAAAGTATAGGGATAATATGTTATATGTTAATTAACCTTTGTTTTGTGGCAGTATCTGAAAATGACATCCGAGAATGTTGAGAATAGCAATAGAGGACATGAGACCGTTGAGTCTCCACATATCAATAATCAGGATAATGTGCATCACGAAGGCGACAATCTTCATGCAAACAACAACACGGACCAAATGATGAATGATGGATTGATCAGAGGATTTATGCAATTCATGCAACATCAGGCGAGAGCGGCTCCTGTCCAAAATGTAGGTGGAAACACTGGAAACTCTCAGACGGTCACCGCTAAACAGTTCAAGGAGCTGGGACCACCGGAGTTTATTGGAGAGCCAAAACCACTTAAGGCGGAAGCATGGATAAAGTAGATCACCAAGATATTAGATGTCTTGGGATGCTTCGAGGAGCAAAAGGTTCCCTTCGCCACCTTCATGTTGTGTGAAGAGGCAGATTACTGGTGGGAATCTATAAAACATACCCAGCTTGACGCTCTCAAGATGTCTTGGGAGAAGTTCCAAGAGCTATTCAACGACAAGTACTTTCTCGAGAGTATTCGTCACATGAAAGAGGTGGAGTTTATCAAGTTGGAACAAAACAATATGACCGTGTCACAATACGAGACTAAATTTGAGGAGTTATCCCGGTTTTCATCCCATTTGGTCGATAATGAGGAGCGAATGACGCTAATGTTTTTAAGAGGTTTGAAATAGGAGATACGTCAATATCTTATTTCTCATAAACTGTGTTTGTACTCAGATGTTATAAATAGGGCTCAGTTATTGGAGCGCGATAACGAGTCAATGCAACCAAGAGAAATCAGCTGGCAGCATGAAAATACCAGTGGTATCAGTCATCAAAACGGTGACAACAAACGTGGTGGGAATCAACATGCCAGAAATGGTAACCACTTCGGTGGTAATCATGGCCAAGACAGTAAAAATGGACATTTCAAGAAAAGGAGATTCAACAATGATGGAAAGACGTCAACACCAGTAACCGTGGTTAAGGAAGGAGAACGACCACCTATCATATGCTTCAAATGTGGAGGGGAGAGATATATCAGTCCAAACTGCGCGACGCCATCCAAAGCGTGTTATAATTATGGAAGAGAAGGTCACCTAGCCCGATTTTGTCGTTCACAGAAGACAAGTTCAGCTAGGATGGAGGTACCAAAGGTCGTCCCAGAAAAGTCAAAGCCGGTGGTGCAAGGGAGAGCATTTGTTGTGACCTCCCAAAAAGTAAGGAACCCGAACAAAGTCATCACGGGTAAGCTTATCATAAACTCTAGCGAAGTCTATACCTTATTTGATACCGGTTCTACCCATTCTTTTATTTTTCCTACTTGCACTCAACGATTAAATTTGACTCCGGAGAAATTAGACTTTGACTTATCTACAAAAACTCCGTTGAGAGAAACCTTAATTACATCCATTGTTTATAAGTCTTGTTTGGTTCAAATTGGTACCATCACATTACCTATCGATCTTACTTCATTAAAAATACTTGAATTTGATGTAATTCTAGGGAGTGATTGGTTAACTAATCATCGTGCAAAAATTAATTATTTTCGTAAGGTTGTTAGCTTTCATATTTCTAACCAATCTGTTATGCGAATTCAAGCAACCAAACCATTAAAATCAATCACTTTCATCTCAAGCCATAAAGCTATTCATTTATTAAAAAGCGGATGTCAAGCTTTCTTAGCCCACGTCACATATTTAAACAAAAATACGTTAGTGTTGAATGATATTTCTATTGTTAATGAATTTCCTGACGTATTCCCTGAAGAACTTCCTGGCCTACCCCCAGAGCGTGAAATTGAATTTTGTATCGACTTTGAACCCGGTACAAAACCCATTTCCAAAGCCCCATATCGAATGGCTCCTATTGAACTTCAGGAGTTAAAGACCCAATTGTAGGAATTGTTAGACATTGGCTTTATTCGTCCTAGTACTTCTCTTTGGGGTGCTTCTGTTCTATTTATGAAGAAGAAAGATGGGAGTATGCGACTTTGTATTGATTATCGGGAGTTGAATCATGTCACCATCAAAAATAGGTACCCATGGCCACATATTGATGTCCTATTTGACCTATTGCAAGGAGCCAAATTATTTTCAAAGATTGATCTTTGTTCTGGATATCACCAATTGAAGATTAAAACCGATGACATTCCAAAGACGGCTTTCAGAACTTGGTACGGGCATTATGAATTCCTAGTCATGTCTTTTGGATTAACTAATGTTCATGCTGCCTTCATGGATATGATGAACCGAGTATTCAAGGAATATTTGGATCACTTTGTGGTCGTTTTTATTGATGACATCCTTATTTATTCCAAAAGCCGTGAAGATCATGAGCAACACTTGAGGCTGATACTCCAAAAGCTTCGTGAATACAAGCTTTATGCCAAGTTAAAGAAATGTGAGTTCTGGCTTGAGGAGGTAGCATTCCTTGGGCACGTATTATTAAGTCATGGAATATCTGTTGACCCAACAAAGATTGAATCTATTCAAAGCTGGGAGCAACCTAAATCAGTGACCGAAGTACGTAGCTTTCTCGATTTAGCTGGTTATTATCGGAGATTCATGGAAGGATTTTCTCGAATCGCTACTCTATTAACTTTGTTGACTCAGAAAGACAAAAAGTTCGATTGGAGTGAAGAATGTGAGAAGAGTTTTCAAGAACTCAAGAGGAGACTCATTTTAGCTCATGTTCTAACAATACCATCTAGCTCGGAGGGATTTGTCATCTACAGTGATGCTTCGGGCAAAGGGTTGGGATGTGTTCTCATGCAACATGGGAAAGTCATAGCCTATGCCTCAAGATAACTCAAAGATTATGAGAGGAATTATCCTACTCATGATCTAGAGTTGGCAGTTGTTGTCTTCGCACTTAAAATTTGGAGGCATTACTTGTTTGGAGAGAAAGTGGAGATCTTTACGGATCATAAAAGCCTCAAATATTTCTTCACTCTAAAGGAACTCAACATGCAAAAACGACGTTAACTTGAACTATTGAAAGATTATGATCATACCATCCAATACCATCCTGGAAAAGCAAACGTGGTAGCTGACGCATTGAGTAGAAGATCATATGCAAGTGCGAATGCGATATTGTCAACACAAAGGCCTATTTTATGTGACTTGCAAAGGATGGAGATAGAGTTAAAGACTCTAGGGACCCATGTGATGATGGCGAATATACGAGTAGAACCTACTTTAATCGATAAAGTTAAAGTTGCTCAAGCTACAGACCTGGAACTGATGCGTTTGAGGAAGAAGGTGCAAGAAGGTGATATGCCGGAAGCAAGAATTGATGAAGAAGGAATACTTCGAGTCAACTCCAGACTTTGTATTCCTAACGACCCTGATTTAAAGTATAAAATCATGATGGAGGCGCACAACACACCGTTTGCAATCCATCCTGGGAGTACCAAAATGTATCATGATCTTCGTCATACATTTTGGTGGAGCAATATGAAGAGAGAGATATCGTTGTTTATCTCAAGATGTCTAACTTGTCAACGGGTCAAGGCGGAGCATCAAGTACAAAAAGGTCCTGTAGCAGCCCCGAATCCAGGTCCCAAATCACCTCGGATCCGGTATACTATTTCTATCACTATTTGCAGAAGATATAAACATAAATTGTTTATACATTACATTACACATTATTCCCCAAGGTCGAGTAACCTTAACTTATACACAATTCTTAAAATATCTATTACACAACAACATTTATCAAAATAGACTATTACAAACTAGTCGCATATTTAACCCAAGTAAAACCTGACTTTAACCTTTTTCTGTATCCGAACGAATTCGCTTTATCTGCAATGTTTATCATGATATAGCAAGGGTGAGCATAAAAGTTGCCCAGCAAGTTTAAATACAATAATATAACAATATATCATGATTGAAGAGTATGATTAATAAGCTGACTATAATTCATCAATATAGTTCAGAATTATTACGAACAAACTTTTTGACTGAACAAGTTTTAAACATGAACAAACATTTCTGAACCAACTGGTAATGAAGGTGATCAGCCTTTCATACCTGACTTATACATGCAAGATGTACAGAATACAATTTTCATGGCAATCAGCAATGATTAACCATCAGCTTGAATAAAATACTCTTATTAGAGTTAAGTACAAGAAAACTTGCCTGAACCGTTGATTATCGCAACGAAATTTAATAACGCTTTACCCCGAAGACCTAATATTAATAATATAGATCTCCAATATTAGAATAATATCATCACAGTATCATACAGTTATATTTATACACACAGAATAACCAAAACACATAGCATATAACCCTATCAGTCTTTACAACACATAAGACTTAGTATCAGGTCAAACTATTTCAGTCTGACTTGAAACCGACACAATTCTATCATCCCAACAGTCTAGTCGGACAAACATCGAGTTTAAGTTCAATTAAACTCTGACTTCATACTTAACAATATCACAGATAACTTCCTTATCAGTCAAAACATTTTTTTCCTAGGCTCGTAATAATTTTCGGATAATTATTACCATTTATCAACAATTTTCAATCCTTAAAACAGTATTTAAATGAATTAAATACCACATAATATCTTAATCATTAATATTTATTTAATATAAAATATTAATGAAAATCATTACATAATATTATAATATAATTATAATATCACAAAGTATTTTTAATACTTTAAAAATCATTTTTATATGATTTTCCAACACTTTAATCCATTATCCGATAATTAATATTAATATTAAAATATTAATATTTTCATGCCAAAATATCAAAAGTTATATTTTATAACTTAAAATATTTTTATAACACTTAAATCATTTTTATATGATTTATAAAGCATTAATTCCATTTTTCCTTAATTTATTTAATATATCTATTAAATAAACTAATTATCATTAATATTCATTAATTAATGAATTTCATCACAAAATGTTAAAAGTTATCAAAAATAACTTAAAATATTTTCTTATACCATAATATTATTTTTCATGATTTTTCATGAATTAAAATCATTTTTAAATAATTTATTTAATATTATAATTAAATAAATAAATACCATTTATATTTCAAACATATTAAATATTTTTAAAATATACTCAAAATAGTTAAAAAAACTATTTTTCAGACTTTAAAATAATTTTTCATAATTATTTTGTATTTTTAATAATTAAAAACCATTTTTTTCTAATTTTAAGTTAATTTCCGGTAAAAAAAATAATAATAATCTGTCGCTAAAGGCCTATAGCGACACTTTCTGTCGCTATAGGTGTTCTTCACTCAAGAACACTGACAGTTAGCTTAGCAAGGGTCATGGTTTGACCGCGATTTAATCTGTGTTCCTTATTATTTCTGGGCATGTGATTAATTTCATGTTGTAGTATTTATGTAATACTACAATTCTATACCAATATATAAGTCATTAATTATCACAGTTGCAAGATCCAAGCTTGCCAAGTTGATGTCAGAGGCTTGTTGGGATTTCTGGGTTTTCCAGAAATCCAGTCAGTTCCAAGTGACCACTTTGTGGTTAACAAATCCTATGCTTCTGGTCGTTAGTTTAATAGTTTTATGGTTTCTGTCTATAGTACTTATATCAAGGAACAATTACCTAACACGATCTGAGTTCAAAAACAACAGTTCAACAAGATATACTCCGGTCAAAGTATAGGTCAGACACTGTTCTTCACGATTTCTGGGTTTTCCAGATTTCGTCAAGAACAGTCGGTCAAAGCTACTTTGACCTTAATTTCCTTCCGTTCCAGTTATGATCTAGGTGTTCTAATTAATTTAACATGTAATCTATATACCGGACTACAATAAACAATCAACAACTTGGCTAAAACACATGACAGACGCAAGATCAAAGACCAAAGAAAACTTGTCAGAAATTCTGGAAATTTCTGGGTTTGCCTAGAAATCAAATTTCGTGTTCGGTCAACTAGGTTTGACCGATCATAAATTTTGATCTAGACATGATCTGGACTTGATTCAAGTTTTATAACAAATACCACATATCAAACTATATATCCAAATAATAAAACATCAAATATCTATAACATAGACAGATCTAGAGCCACTGACATTCGACTGTCAGACCATAAATTTCCAGATTTCCAGATTTCCAAAAATGCAAGATTTGTGCACTTTGATGTTATGGGTTCATGATCCAACAACCCAGATCTCTAATTGACACCCTATTACACAACTTTGAACAATCACTAACATCAAACAACATCAAATCACAGATTTCGAAATTTTAGGGTTTTTATACCTTTTGAGCTTGATTTTTGATTCTGATCCTTAAGATCTGTTCTTGGCTGGCTAATACTTGATAATGGATCATCTTTTAACTCTCTCTCACTCTAGATTTTCGAAGCATGGAGAGAGAGAATGGTTTGGACCAAATAAATTGGAAAGTGAGACTTTTTCTTAATTCTAATCTATATATTTGATAATGTATTGCACATGGCTGATTTTGCTGAGATTTTTAGACATAAAAGTCACATGGCTATGCTAGGTTTAGACTAGGGTTGTTCACCAACCCAAAGATTTTGCAAGATTTATACTCCACATCCAAGAAAATGTGACAAAAAAGGGCATTATGGACTTTTCCATTTATTTCTAGGATTTTCCATGTGTTGCAAACCCTTAGGGTTAGGGTTTGGATTATTGAGAGTTTAGGGTTTGACCCTAAAAAAATTAGCAACTTAGTTTCTAACATTTTCCAAATTCATATTTCTTACTTATATTTAGTATTTACTAATTATATAAAAATTTGTTAATCATAAATTCATTCTTGCTAATTAGGATTAGCATTTTCTAACTACAATTGCTAATAAAGCAATTAGGGTCATAATGGTCATTAGGGTTCAAAACCATATTTTAGGGTTTTAAATAGAAAAATAAATTTTCTAATTTATAAATTAAATCTTGTAATTAGATTAGAGTTTTCTAATTACTCATAAATTGAAATAATTAGGATTAGGGTTTCCTAATTAGCATTGCTAATTTTAGCAATTAAATTCCACCATTGAGCATATATGGTTTCTGACGGAACAATTAGGGTTCCAAAAATTGGAAATTAGGGTTTATTAATTAATTAACCTTTACCCTAATTAATACTTAATTCATATCACTAAAGCATTAAAATTCTCCGTTATATTCCCAGATTAGGGTTTCATTTTATTAGAATCTGAAATTAGGGTTTTCAGATCTGGTATTAGGGTTTTCTAATAATCAACTAGATTTCTAGTAATTCATTAGGGTTTTCCCTAATTAATTAATATTAATGACGTTTAACCTTGTATATAGCATTGCATTCCCAATCTAGGGTTTTCAATATCCGATTCAGGGTTTCGGATTCTCGAAAACTGAAATTAGGGTTTCCAGAACCAGTTTCTAGGGTTTCTTATTAATCGTTAGAGTTTTCTAACTGAACGTCATCGTTCTTAATATAAACTTAGGGTTTGTCACAGATATAATTTATCTGATCAAACCATGACCCTTAACCACATTCTGAACACATCATTAACCATAAACACAGAACATAATCACATAAATCCTTAATCCCGAATATTTCACCTATATCCTTCTCAGAATTTTGAAACCCTCAAAATTCCTTCCCAATAACATTAAACGCATACACTTATTTTTTGTCTAGGTCTAATATTTGACCTTAAATCAATCATTTAAGATTTCATAAATTGTCCAAATTCTATGGTTGTCACATTCACCCCTCCTTATAAGAATTTCGTCCCCGAAATTCACCTTACACCTTACACCGTGCACCTTACACCATTTATACTGAGCGATCACACAAGATCTTGAACTTATTTTCTCGGGTATCTATCAAAGATACTCAAACTTCTCGGGTATCTATCAAAGATACTCAAACTTCTCGGGTATCTATCAAGGATTTACTTTGATATATACTCAAATTTCTTGGGTATCTATTAAAGATACTCAAAACACGAGCAAAGATCAAACTCACACTAAGTATTCCTGTATTTACAACTCCATCACATTTTTATCATCTCTACACCAGGTTACATGGTACATGAGTGATAATTAAAAACAAATTTTGATATTTCAAATCATTTGCTTAAACATTCTATCTGTTCCTATTATCCTCAATACTCCATTCATACATAACTATACCCAGTTCATAAAATCACACTTATGAGTCCATAAATTGCCACAATCATATGAGTTCACGAACTTTCCTAGACAGACCTTTGGCGTCTATTCGCTGAGGGGTTCATAAACATTTCATATAACTATGCATCAAGTATGTCACATAAGTATGAATTTTAAGAACTCGTACTTAACCTTATATTCTCTAACTATGACCTATCTATCTCTCATACACATGAAAAAGGAATCACCCTCTTAACACGCATATAGCAAATAGCGCGACACAAACATTTCAATTATTATCAGTGCCAGAAACTAAGTGGTTGTCAAACCAAACTCAGCCACTAATCAATATAGAAAGCTAAGCGTACAATTCCCCGCCCATACAAAGAATTGGTCAACCTAACCACTACATCGACCAGGAAGCTAAGTGATTCTAAAACCAAGTACAAATTCCCCGCCCATACAAGGAATCATACAACTCAGCGGCTGGCACGAGTCCTCAATTGAAATCCCACATAATTCTAGCTCCACACTTACTCCATACGAATTTTATTTAATCCGTATTTACAATTCATAACTCTTTCATGAGTTTTCATAGTACCATTTCATAGTACAATTTACACACAGCATCTTGCTGTAAACTTTTCAATCATTAGATTGATTCTTTTCCCATATCATAACCTTATCAGATCACGGGGTGATCTTATAGTATATATTACGATTCAATTCTATGACTTGATCGTTTTATTTTACGATCTTCTATCCCTGCACTTTCAGTCTTTTAGACTCAATCTATTCACCATTACTGTTCAACTTTATTATCAGAGTTAGGGAACTCTGTGCTTTACACTCGCCGAGATTCTTCTTTGAATCTTACCGACCAACTAACTCTATTTGAGTTAGTCTTATCCTAATCACTGCGGTTATTAGTCTCAGGTATTCCTACCTAAGCTTCATAACCAACAGCTCTGATACCAACTGTAGCAGCCCCGAATCTAGGTCCCAAATCTCCTCGGATCCGGTATACTATTTCTATCACTATTTGCGGAAGATATAAACATAAATTGTTTATACATTACATTACACATTATTCCCCAAGGTCGAGTAACCTTAACTTATACACAATTCTTAAAATATCTATTACACAACAACATTTATCAAAATAGACTATTACAAACTAGTCGCATATTTAATCCAAGTAAAACTTGACTTTAACCTTTTTCTGTATCCGAACGAATTCGCTTTATCTGCAATGTTTATCATGATATAGCAAGGGTGAGCATAAAAGTTGCCCAGCAAGTTTAAATACAACAATATAACAATATATCATGATTGAAGAGTATGAATAATAAGCTGACTATAATTCATCAATATAGTTGAGAATTATTACGAACAAACTTTTGACTGAACAAGTTTTAAACATGAACAAACATTTCTGAACCAACTGATAATGAAGGTGATCAGCCTTTCATACCTGACTTATACATGCAAGATGTACAGAATACAATTTTCATGGCAATCAGCAATGATTAACCATCAGCTTGAATAAAATACTCTTATTAGAGTTAAGTACAAGAAAACTTGCCTGAACCGTTGATTACCGCAATGAAATTTAATAACGCTTTACCCCGAAGACCTAATATTAATAATATAGATCTCCAATATTAGATTAATATCATCACAGTATCATACAGTTATATTTATACACACAGAATAACCAAAACACATAGCATATAACCCTATCAGTCTTTACAACACATAAGACTTAGTATCAGGTCAAACTATTTCAGTCTGACTTGAAACCGACACAATTCTATCATCCCAACAGTCTAGTCGGACAAACATCGAGTTTAAGTTCAATTAAACTCTGACTTCATACTTAACAATATCACAGATAACTTCCTTATCAGTCAAAACATTTTTTCCTAGGCTCGTAATAATTTTTGGATAATTATTACCATTTATCAACAATTTTCAATCCTTAAAACCGTATTTAAATTAATTAAATACCACATAATATCTTAATCATTAATATTTATTTAATATAAAATATTAATGAAAATCATTACATAATATTATAATATAATTATAATATCACAAAGTATTTTTAATACTTTAAAAATCATTTTTATATGATTTTCCAACACTTTAATCCATTATCCGATAATTAATATTAATATTAAAATATTACTATTTTCATGCCAAAATATCAAAAGTTATATTTTATCTTAAAATATTTTTATAACACTTAAATCATTTTTATATGATTTATAAAGCATTAATTCCATTTTTCCTTAATTTATTTAATATATCTATTAAATAAACTAATTATCATTAATATTCATTAATTAATGAATTTCATCACAAAATATTAAAAGTTATCAAAAATAACTTAAAATATTTTCTTATACCATAATATTATTTTTCATGATTTTTCATGAATTAAAATCATTTTTAAATAATTTATTTAATATTATAATTAAATAAATAAATACCATTTATATTTCAAAAATATTAAATATTTAAAAAATATACTCAAAATAGTTAAAAAAACTATTTTTCAGACTTTAAAATAATTTTTCAAAATTTATTTTGTATTTTTAATAATTAAAAACCATTTTTTTCTAATTTTAAGTTAATTTCCGGAAAATAATAATAATAATCTGTCGCTAAAGGCCTATAGCGACACTTTCTGTCGCTATAGGTGTTCTTCACTCAAGAACACTGACAGTTAGCTTAGCAAGGGTCATGGTTTGACCGCGATTTAATCTGTGTTCCTTATTATTTCTGGGCATGTGATTGATTTCATGTTGTAGTATTTATGTAATACTACAATTCTATACCAATATATAAGTCATTAATTATCACAGTTGCAAGATCCAAGCTTGCCAAGTTGATGTCAGAGGCTTGTTGGGATTTCTGGGTTTTCCAGAAATCCAGTCAGTTCCAAGTGACCACTTTGTGGCTAACAAATCCTATGCTTCTGGTCATTAGTTTAATAGTTTTATGGTTTCTGTCTATAGTACTTATATCAAGGAACAATTACCTAACACGATCTGAGTTCAAAAACAACAGTTCAACAAGATATACTCCGGTCAAAGTATGGGTCAGACACTGTTCTTCACGATTTCTGGGTTTTCCAGATTTCGTCAAGAACAGTCAGTCAAAGCTACTTTGACCTTAATTTCCTTCCGTTCCAGTTAAGATCTAGGTGTTCTAATTAATTTAACATGTAATCTATATACCGGACTACAATAAACAATCAACAACTTGGCTAAAACACATGTCAGACGCAAGATCAAAGACCAAAGAAAACTTGTCAGAAATTCTGGAAATTTCTGGGTTTGCCTAGAAATCAAATTTCGTGTTCGGTCAACTAGGTTTAACCGATCATAAATTTTGATCTAGACATGATCTGGACTTGATTCAAGTTTTATAACAAATACCACATATCAAACTATATATCCAAATAATAAAACATCAAATATCTATAACATAGACAGATCTAGAGCCACTGACATTCGACTGTCAAACCATAAATTTCCAGATTTCCAAAAATGCAAGATTCGTGCACTTTGATGTTATGGGTTCATGATCCAACAACCCAGATCTCTAATTGACACCCTATTACACAACTTTGAACAATCACTAACATCAAACAACATCAAATCACAGATTTCGAAATTTTAGGGTTTTTATACCTTTTGAGCTTGATTTTTGATTCTGATCCTTAAGATCTGTTCTTGGCTGGCTAATACTTGATAATGGATCATCTTTTAACTCTCTCTCACTCTAGATTTTTGAAGCATGGAGAGAGAGAATGGTTTGGACCAAATAAATTGGAAAGTGAGACTTTTTCTTAATTCTAATCTATATATTTGATAATGTATTGCACATGGCTGATTTTGCTGAGATTTTTAGACATAAAAGTCACATGGCTATGCTAGGTTTAGACTAGGGTTGTTCACCAACCCAAAGATTTTGCAAGATTTATACTCCACATCCAAGAAAATGTGACAAAAAAGGGCATTATGGACTTTTCCAATTATTTCTAGGATTTTCCATGTGTTGCAAACCCTTAGGGTTAGGGTTTGGATTATTGAGAGTTTAGGGTTTGACCCCAAAAAAAATTTAACAACTTAGTTTCTAACATTTTCCAAATTCATATTTTCAAAAATAGAAATTTAATATTTCTTACTTATATTTAGTATTTACTAATTATATAAAAATTTCTTAATCATAAATTCATTCTTGCTAATTAGAATTAGCATTTTCTAACTACAATTGCTAATAAAGCAATTAGGGTCATAATGGTCATTAGGGTTCAAAACCACATTTTAGGGTTTTAAATAGAAAAATAAATTTTCTAATTTATAAATTAAATCTCGTAATTAGATTAGAGTTTTCTAATTATTCATAAATTGAAATAATTAGGATTAGGGTTTCCTAATTAGCATTGCTAATTTTAGCAATTAAATTCCACCATTGAGCATATATGGTTTCTGACGGAACAATTAGGGTTCCAAAAATTGGAAATTAGGGTTTATTAATTAATTAACCTTTACCCTAATTAATACTTAATTCATATCACTAAAGCATTAAAATTCTCCGTTATATTCCCAGATTAGGGTTTCATTTTATCAGAATCTGAAATTAGGGTTTTCAGATCTGGTATTAGGGTTTTCTAATAATCAACTAGAATTTCCAGTAATTCATTAGGGTTTTCCCTAATTAATTAATATTAATGACGTTTAACCTTGTATATAGCATTGCATTCCCAATCTAGAGTTTTCAATATCCGATTTAGGGTTTCGGATTCTCGGAAACTGAAATTAGGGTTTCCAGAACCAGTTTCTAGGGTTTCTTATTAATCGTTAGAGTTTTCTAACTGAACGTCATCGTTCTTAATATAAACATAGGGTTTGTCACAGATATAATTTATCTGATCAACCCATGACCCTTAACCACATTCTGAACACATCTTTAACCATAAACACAGAACATAATCACATAAATCCTTAATCCCGAATATTTCACCTATATCCTTCTCAGAATTTTGAAACCCTCAAAATTCCTTCCCAATAACATTAAACGCATACACTTATTTTCTGTCTAGGTGTAATATTTGACCTTAAATCAATCATTTAAGATTTCATAAATTGTCCAAATTCTAGGGTTGTCACAGGTTCATTGAAACCACTTAAAATTCCAGAATGGAAGTGGGAGCACATTACCATGGATTTCGTTACCGGTCTTCCCAAAGTTTCTCACGGCATTGATGCGATTTTGGTCATTGTTGATAGATTGACCAAGTCTGCTCACTTTTTACCAATACGAAAAACTTATACACTTGAATGTCTTGCTCGTATGTACATAAACAAGATTATAAGACTTCTTGGTATGCCAGTATCCATAGTTTCTGATCGAGAACCAAGATTCACTTCACAATTTTGGGTTAGTTTGCAAAAAGCTATGGGCACAGATTTACGATTTAGTTCGGCATATCATCCTTAGACGGACGGACAATCAGAGAGGACTATTCAAACTCTAGAAGATTTATTAAGACTCTGTATCCTTCACTTCAAGGGAAGTTGGGACAAGTTCTTATCATTGGTGGAGTTTTCCTATAACAACAGTTATCAAGCAAGCATTGGCATGGCTCCATTCGAGGCATTGTATGGAAGAAAGTGTCGTACTCTAGTATGCTGGGATGAGGTGGGTGAAGTAACGTTGTTGGGATCAGAGTTGGTACGTATGACTACAGAAAAGATTCAAACGATTCGACAACGTATAAAAACCTCACAAGATTGACAAAAGAGTTATGTTGATCTTCATCGAAAGGACGTGGAATTCGATATAGGAGATCATGTGTTGTTACGTGTTGCTCCATGGAAAGGAGTTACGAGATTTGGAAAGAGAGGAAAGCTCAATCCTCGATTCATTGCCCCATTTTTAATCCTCGATCGAGTAGGAACTGTGGCCTATAGACTCGCTTTACCGTAAAGTATGTCTCGTGTTCATAACGTTTTTCACATATCCATGTTACGTAAATATGTAGAAGACCCGAACCACATTATTGAGTTAGAACCGGACAAAATAGCGAAAGATTTGACGTATGAAGAGGTTCATGTTCAAATCTTGGATAAGAAGGAACATATTCTACGCTCCAAGGTTATACCTCAAGTCAAAGTTTTATGGAGAAACCACGATGTTGAGGAAATGACTTGGGAGTTAGAATCTGAAATGAAATCAAGGTATCCTTACCTTTTCAACATACCAGGTACGTACCCTAATTTCGAGGGAGAAATTTCATAAGAAGGGGAGGTTGTAAGACCCCAACTTTTTTAATAAAGATGATTTTTCTATAAATATAATTTTTGAATATTTTGGGATGAATTTGAAATAATGTTATAGTTGTGGGTAATATTTATAAATTTTGTAAAGTACGCAAGTTGTTATATAATATTCGATTGGTCGGGGAATATTCGTTTTAACAGGGAATATTCGTACAACGGCACAATCATTGGTGGACCCCACAAAGGAATTATTATCGGATTGAGAAAATGACAAAAATACTTTATAAAAATAACGACGGAAGTTTTTACCATTAACTGTTGAAACACCCGGTGTTAAAAGTACAGTAATACGCGTGGTTGCATAGTAGCACACGGTATTGATTATTGATGCTTATGTGATAAGTCACTCATTTTTGTTCAATTATTGCTATAGTAATTGTTGTGAATTTTGACGTATTTTATGGACCCCTATTTACCCACTTTTTCAAAATAATCAGTAGAAGTTATTTTAGGGTGGGCAACGGGTGGGGCCCACTTGTGGAGGAAAGTCATGGATGAAATGTTATGTTTGTCACGGGTTGGACGAAGGAAAAGTTAGTGGGATTATTATGTATATATAATATATATGTTTTATATTATATATATATATATATATATATATATATATGTTTTATATTTTATATATATATATATATATATATATATATATATGATTATAATGAATGAAGTGAGTGGCGGAAATTCACGGGTGCAATCCCGTGAATGAATAGTGTTGGCATATGTTTAATATATATAATATAATATATATTATATATATATATATATATATTATATTTTATTAAAAAAAAATTAAATCTGGACCGTCCGTTTAAAGTAAATCAATCTGGACCGTTCATGAGTTAATTACTATGCAGCCCATTTTTCTATAAATAGAAGCTCATTCCTTCATTATTTTTTACGAATTCACTGAAACTCTAGAGAGATAAACTATAGAGAGAAAGAAGAAAAATATTTTGCTACTTCACTACTTATATATCCAGTACTCTTCTTCTGAAGGTAGGGAATATTATTTGTTGTACTCGTAAGGGATATTATTTCTTTTGTATTCATGAAGAGAACTTTTGTTATTCCATTATTTATTATTCGGGTTGAATAACCTGTATACGCGGGCTACCCTATACTTGGTGAAAATCTTCTGTTATTCCATTCATTATTATTCTGTTGGAATATCCTGTCTGTGCGTTTTACGTCGGACCTGATTTTGTCTTTATTATTCTGTTGGAATATCTTGTCTGTGCGTTTTACGCCGGACCTGATTCCATCTTTATTATTCTGATGGAATATCCTGGCTGTGCGTTTTACGCCGGACCTGATTCCGTCTTTATTATTCTGTTGGAATATCTTGTCTGTGCGTTTTACGCCAGACCTGGTTTCGTTAATTATTATTATGTTGGAATAACTTGTATGTGCGGTCTATCGCATGCTTGGTGATTTCTTTTGTTATTACATTCCTTATTATACTCATTTGGTTAAAGTTTTGACTTCTATACTCCATGAAATTAGTGGAATATTCTTGATATTTGCGCTTCATCTAGTATCTTTTCATGGAAATATTCTTCTGAGCATTCTTGAATTTTATTGCACAAAGCAGTATCATGTTGACAATTTGGACGTTATTAGTTCCTGAATAAATTAATTTTTGAACTTGTTTTATTAAATTCTTATATCATTGTCATTATCCTCATGTTTATATTTTTTTGAAAGTCATCTTTGGCCTGTAGTGCATAGATGGACTTGGTATGATTATGACCAGGGATTATTCGGTGTAATCATGACCGTAATGTTACAAATGATGTGGTAAAAGTCCTCATTGGCCCGTAGTGCATTGATGGATAGTTGTTGGCATGATCATGACCATTAATGAATACACGAATGTCCTTGGCCCGTAGTGCATGGATAATTTGTGGTCGTGATACTAAAGAATATTCTTGGCCGTAGTGTAGGGGTGATTCAATGATGTGGATTATTTATTAAGCTGAGTCTCAGCGATAACAGTGATGAAAAACCTTTTAAATCATAAAAGATGGTAGATTTTTATTTTCTACTTGACTCTTTTAATGTATTGCTTGTTCCGCTGCAGTTAAACTTGATGTCTATTATATTTTATCAGTTTAACATTGTTGAAGACTAATGATAATTTATTTTGCATTATCTTAGTCATAATATTTCTTACTGGGCTAGTTGAGCTCACCCTTTCTTTCACTGTTCTCTTCAGGAAATGAGAATATAGCTGGGACGAGTCGAGGAACAGAGTGATGGTCCAGAGGATAGGATTAGTAGTCCTCACTATTCTATGAAATAGTGTGTTAATAAATGTATTGAGGACTTATTTTGAGTTTTAATACTGTCTAGAAGACAATGTTTGTATTGAAACTCACAGCTTATGTTGTATATTTAAAGATTGTATTTGTATTCTGTACAATATATTTGGCGACTCAGAATAGGTGATGTATACCTATTTTGGGGGCGTCACAATTGGTAAGAGAACTTAATAAGCAAATTAATTCATATCTACTAAATAAACTAGTAAAGCAAATAAATAAAAAAATTCTTGGGTTACCTCCCAGTTCGCGCTTGAATTATAGTCTTTCAGCCTGACTTTGTCTGGTCAACGCTATCTAATTCCTCTTCGATAGTTGAGGAACCCTCCATCCATCGGAAATAATGTAACTTTTGGTAGGTTCCCATTTGTGATGGCTATCGAATTAAAGTCACCTAGCATGCTTTGTTTAAATATGTGCACAATTGAGAATGTTGAACAACTAGGTGCTTTTCCGTCCATTGAGCCTATGATTCGATTAGGGATTTGAGGCTTGGCAAGAACAACGGGCTCTTATACTATCTTCTCCTACTTATCCCACCATGGCTTTACATTTGTACTAGCTCTCATGTCATAAAGAGCCTTATCGATGACATGACTACCAAGCGGACAGAGTTTTGCAAATCGAACTGGACCCTTGATCTTTGGCGGAGAAGGAACTTGGGGCACTAATAACATCGACTCATCCTTGTTGGTACTCATAGTTAGTTCTTCACCGACCTTATTTTAATTATCCCCACTTGTCTCCTTTTTTTCAACATCTCGTGTCTCATCCAGTTGTAGATTTGGCTCGGGCACTTCATCAACCTCGGAATCCTCATCATAACACCAATTATTTTGAGGACAGTTGTTCAAGGCTTTGAGCCTTTGATCAATCTGGTTCTGCATATTTTGAATTGATTTCTCTTAATTCTGAAGTGATCGCTCTTGATTAATCCTCATCTCCTCATTTGATGCTACGAACTTGGACCACAATTCCTCCAACCTTGAATTATCTGTCTCAGTCTCGGAAGCCATGTATTGAGGTCTATTAGTTGAGGTAGTGACGAGTTGTTCCATCTGATTATTAAAATATTGGATTGACAACTCTTGGCTAATCCTCATCTCCTCTAGGTTTGTTATGCCCTTCAATATTACATCCCTCATATTTGGCTTTTCTTCTTCTGGCAATGGAGGTGGACATTAAAATTCCGGTGTGAATGTTGGATTTGGAGCGTAGTATTGGTCTTCATAAGTATCGCTCCATGATGAATCCGAGTGATACCCCCAAACTTGATGATAATTAGCATATGTATAATTATTGAGGTATTCACCACCATATTGTCCCGGCCCAAAACTAATGGTGCATTGATGACTCGGATGATTACTAGCACAATAATTGCAATTAACTGTTATCCTTCTATTACGTTGGGCTGCAACAACGTCCAACCTCCTCGAAAGTGTCTCAAGTTGTGCTAATAATGCAGAAAATGCATTGAGTCCATCAATTCTTGTGTCCCTTGGTGGAGTCATATTTGTGTATGGCCATTGATAATTGCTTCCATCCATGGTACCTGAAAAGAAAGAAAAATAGGAAGAGAATTAAATAAAAAATATGTTTAAATTAAGACTAATTTGATTGAAGCTAATATTGGCAAAAATATATTAACTAATTCCCCGGCAACGGAGCCAAAAATAAGTTGGGTAAAATCTAATTACGCACAACACGCAAGTATACGTGGTCAACAAGTAATAAAGTGAAAGTAGAGTATTGTTCCCACGAGGAATTGTTTAATAAAAATCACCAAGTATTAACCCGTAACCAACTCAATCTTATTTAAACGAATGAATTTCAAATTATATAAATTAAATTATTTAATTACACTAATTCTAACTACCACTAGTTAAATTAAGATTACGGAGATTTAAGATCACAACTTCACTTATTGTTTCATTTAAGCTAACACACTTCTCATCAATTATTCTCTATCCTGAATTGTTAATCAAGAACACTAAAGCAGATAAAACCACCTCTCGATGCATAATACCCATACTCACTTAAATCCACAGATGATAGAATTAAGCAAGACACCCTAATTAATTAATCCACTATATCTCTATGTGAATTAAAATTAAAAAGGATTTAAAGCATAAGTTCTCTATAAGATTACATATGGCGTAAAGACGTATCTCTATCCTAAATACGAATCATGAATTCCATCTATGCAGAAATCACAAACACATGCTATCATGATAAGATCTAAATCAATACTTCCTCTCTCGAGTTCATATAGATTATCACGGTAATTGTTAGCTAGGCAATTAGGCAATTAAGTCTAAATCACAATAGACAATCCTCACAATAGAACATAATAATTGATAACGAATCATATTAAAATAAACTACACAATAAGATCCATTGTAATCTCAAACAAAGAATTAGTTCATGATATTTGAATTAAAACTAAGAATCCACAATTGAATAATCATTAAAAGATAAAGATAGAAGAAGATAAAAAGATTGAATCTATTGTCTGTAGATTTGAAGCTCCCTCCTTGCTCCTACTTTGAATCTTCAATGGTCTCCAAGTTGCTTCATTCTCCAAAACTCATTAGAACTATGATTTTGATCTAATTTACTCTATTCTAATCTAATTGAATCCTCTATCTAGTCTCTAATCTCCCCTAATCCTTGTGATTCTCCTCCTTTTATAAGTCTCTTCATATGTCCTTAATTCCTCTTGGAAGTCCTCTTGAAAGTCCTTGAGTCAATCGGATCGAAACAATCCTTCCCGGACTCAAATTGGACCAAAATTCGTATTTTCGCGCATTTTCTGGGCATACCCCCCCCCCCCATCGACGGGGGTCGAGACTTGTTTTGGGCCCGCCCCAGCCGGCTAGGGGCCTGCTTTGTGCCTTGTATGCCAACCCCGGAGGCAGTTTTGTGAAGGAATATTTTTTCCTCTGACGCCCTTTGGGAAAATGGCCATAACGTCTTCGTCTGAACTCCGATTTTGATGATTTAAGATGTTCCGGAAAGAGGAGACGTAGATCTACAAATTTCATGCTTTGATGTTTTCGAAATAAGGACTGGAGAAATGTTGAAAGTGGCTATGAAGTGGCTTCTATGTAAATGACCACTCAAAACAGTGGCGTTCGACGTCCGTTGGTACAAATGTCATAACTCTTGCATCCAAACTCCGATTGGAAGATTCAAGTTGTTCTGGAAAGCTAAGAAGAAGCTCTACAATTTAATCCAAGTTCCAAGCCAAGAACATGAAATAAACATAAAAGCCCAAACGATGTTCGGATTGCTTTTCTTTGCGATTTCATACCAATTCTTTGTAATTTCAACTCCCAAGCATATAATCTATAAAATGAACACAAAATACATGAAAAGTAACTAAGAAACATGAGATTAAGCAAATAATTTAAGTAACAGATACCAGATAAGTAGTTACAAAACCTACTTATCAAATACCCCCAAACTTAAACCTTTGCTTGTCCTCAAGCAAAAACACAAAACAATAATGCAATGCAATGCAACTAATCTACATGCCTACGAATCCAGCTTTAATGACAGAACACAAGTCTATTCAATCGGCCTTAGAGAAATCAAGTAAACATGATAATACATCATATCAAAATTCATTAGTAATTTCTCAATTAATCATCAAATCTTAGACTGTTATCACTAATATAGTTCGTGTGTGTTTAACAACAATGCTAACTGATGTAAAATCAAATTTAACACATAACAAGTCTCTTCGAAGGCATCATACAATGTAAACTCAAGAAATACAAAAACATGCTAGATCCAACTAAAATCAAACAATTACTAATATCGCAGGTCAACATGGGATACTTATGCTTTATTTTTCATCTACGGGGGTTTTTTGCTCTTATTTCCCATTTTATTCATTTTTTCTTTAGGTTTACATACACATAGCTATGCAATGTCTTATTCCCTTAGGCTTTTCAATGCTACCTTAACGAGCTTTTGACCAGCGACTCCCAGACCATTAAGACCTTAGGGTGCTAGGTGTAATGACAAGTATGCAGTGAATCTCCATTTTATTGCCTCAAACAACAAGGCAGAATATGAAGCCCTCCTCTCTAGATTAAGATTGGCAATTGAGATGGAGACTCAACATCTCGTTACCTATAGAGACTCTCAGTTGATAGTTAATTAAGTGAAGGGCGAGTTCAAAGTAGAGGGAGCCAGAATTCAAGAATATCTCGGCATGGTAAGAAGCATGATGACAAAGTTCAAACACTTCCAGATTTTCCATATTCCCAGGGAAGACAACATGGTCGCCGATGCACTTGCAAGGCTTGCCTCGTACTTGGAAACCCCACCAAAAGTGTAACGACCCCAAAATTCATACAATTTAAATCTCAACTTTGGTCGTTAATAACACATCTACCTTCTGATTTTACATCATTATTCGATGCTAAGCTTTATAAAATACGAAATAATTTAAACTTTTATTTCTTCTTACTTCAATTCCCTGAATCAAAACTTTATTATCTACTTGTCTTTGAATCATATATAATCCATGATTCACTTTATCGGAGTTAATGTATATATATACTTACATAACAAATCGATATCCTTTATACATTGGCCAACTCAAACTTTAACTTTACAACTAAACATAAAGTATACACCATAAAACATTGAGTACATCTCATGAACCTTAATCATGGTTTAAAGGAATAACAACTTTGGCTAAAATAATAGTCTTCGTGTATTACATTTGATTCATATCTTTCAAGTACCACATAGTGTTACCTTCAATCCTTAACCTGCAAAAATGGTTATTTACAAGGTTGAGCTCGACAGCCCAATAAAATCTAACAGTTTTCATGCATCACGTAGCACATAATGACATGCTCGGCATATATCTCATAAACATTAGACTAATGTAACATACATATTACAGTTCATATAATCAAGTATAAAGATTGAGTTCCTTACTCAATCAGCATGCTTTACTCAATCAATGTAGTCATAAGTTGACTTTAACATTTCATACATTCAACATATATATAACAGATCATGCTCTTTGCAATAAAGATTTAAAATAGTTAATCATCAATTCACATAGCAAATAGGAACTGAAAGACTTGCCTTGATCGTTGATTACCAATAAACGTTTAACAGCTTACAGTTATCTACACTTCACGTGCCCTACACAATTATATAATCATACACATCAATTATTAGTCACTTAACAACACATTGTAATTGTAATGTAAACTTTAATTTATGTCTCATAACCCTTCATATTATCAATACACAATATTCAATTTTATTGTGTTAACTTTCGACTTATAGCTCACTATATTTCATATTTGAAGTTCATTCAAGTGCTTAAGTCTTGCTAAGAATCATTATTAGTTTTAAATTAAACCCATTTCATACCTTATAATGTTCATTTCATTTGACTAAAAACACTTTTTACGTTTATTAACACTTATCACGGCGTTTCGATGTTTATTCGTCACACGCCTAATTATCTCTCTTTTGTGTGCTTAGTATACATATATAACTTATCTAATATATCATTTATTAATGTTAAGCATCATTATAATTCATAATATTCATGTTCTATAACTTAGAACAACATCTTTTGTCGTCAAGAGCACTACACTTGCATACGTGCATGCCCGACGCCCTCTGATTGCCTCTAAAAACATAACAGTCCTTAAAATGACCATGTTGACCCCTGTTCCCGATAACAAATTGAATATATTAAAGAATAAAAGTTGTAGGTCTATTCGTCCTCGTTCCAGATCATCTTGAATCACCTCAATCGGAGTTCGTATGAAAAAGTTATGCCTATTTTACTAAAACAGGTCAAAGTAGTGACACCTAACATACTTTGGGCGCAGCTGCACCCAATTAAGCCTTGGGCACAGCGCAGCTGCGCCCGTTGATAAATGGGTTTTATACCTACTTATCTGGTATCTATTACTTGAATTATTTGCTTAATCTCATGTTTCTTAGTTACTTTTTATGCATTTTGTGTTCGTTTTGTAGATTATATGCTTGGGAGTTGAAATCGCAAAGAATTGGTATGAAAACGCAAAGAAAAGAAATCCGGACATCATTTGGGCTTTTATTTTTATTTCATTTTCTTGGTTTGGAACTTAGATTACATTATAGAACTTCTTCTTAGCTTTTCGGAATATCTTGAATCATCAAAATCGGAGTTCGGATGCAAGCGTTATGACATTTGTACCAACGGACATCGAACGTCACTGTTTTGGGTGGCCATTTGCATAGCAGTCACTTTCGGCCTAATTTTTACCTTCATCCGTTCATTATTTCTGAAATCATAAAGAATTAAAGTTGTAGATCTCGTCCATATATTCGATTTGATAGGTAGCAAGCCTCATAACTCTTCCCAGATCAAATGTTACGGCCATTTTCCCAAGGGACGTCAGAGCAGAAAATTTTGTCGCAAAACTGCCGCTGGTGTGGGCTTACCAGCCACAAGTCAGAACCATAGCCCACCGAGGCGGGCCCAAATCAAGCATAAACCCCCGTCGGGGCAGGGGTAGCCTAGAAAATGCACGAAATGTTCGAATTTTGGTCCAATTTGAGTCTAGGAAGGATTGTTTCGATCCGATTTACACAAGGACTTCCAAGAGAACTTCCAAGAGGACTTAAAGACATATGAAGAGACTTATATAAGGAGGAGAATCACAAGGATTAGAGAGATTGGAGACTAGAGAAAGGATTTCATTAGATTAGATTAGAATAAATTAGATCAAAACACTAGTTCTAATTAGATTTGGAGATTGAAGCAACTTGAAGACCATTGATGATCAAGAGCAAAAGCTTGAGGGAGATGGAGATCTACTGACAACGGATTTATCTTTACTCTACTCTTATTTTTATCTTTCAATGTGTATTCAATTGTGGATTCTTAGTTTAAATTCAATAATCATGAACTAATTCTTTGTTTGAGATTACAATGGATCTTATTGTGTAGTTTATTTTAATATGCTTCACTATCAATCATTATGTTCTATTTTGAGGATTGTCTATTGTGATTTGGACTTAATTGTTTAATTGATTGACCATCAATTACCGTGATAATCTATATGAACTCGAGAGATGAAGTATTGATTTAGATCTTATCATGATAGCATGTGTCATGAATTTTGTCAATAGCAGATTTTTGATTATTGTTAAGGTAAAGATACGCTTGACATCGCATGTAATCTGATAGAGAACTTATTCTTCAACCTTCTTCAATTGTAATTCACATAGAGATATAGTGGGTTAGTTGATTAAGGTGTTTAACGGATTTCTATCTTAATTGTGGATTGACGTTAATATGGGTATTATGCATCGAGAGGTGGTTTTATCTGCTTTAGTGTTCTTGATTAACAATTCAGGATAGAGAATAATTGATGAGAAGTGTGTTAACTTAAATGAAGCAATAAGTGAAGTTGTGATCTTAAATCTCTGTTATCTTAATTTAACTAGTGGAATTTTATAGTAGTTTGATTTATATAATTTGAAATTCATTCGTTTAAATAAGATTGAGTTGGTTACGGGTTAGTATTTGGTGATTTTTATTAAACAATTCCTCGTGGGAACGATACTCTACTTTCACTTTATTACTTGTTGACCACGTATACTTGCGTGTTGTGCGTAATTAGATTTTACCTAACATGTTTTTGGCGCCGTTGCTAGGGAATTAGTTTAATATTTTTTAATCAATATTAATTTCAATCAAATTAGTCTTAATTTAAACATTTTTATTTTTATTTTTAATTCTCTTCTTATATTTCTCTCTTTTCAGGTACCATGGATGACGTTGCATATCAATGGCCATACACGAACATGACTCAACCAATGGAAACAGGGATTGATGGACTTAATACATCTTCTATAGAACCAATACAAATTGAGGCAACTTCGAAGACGTTGGAGGTTATTTGAGCCCAACAGAGTCGAAGGATGGCAAGAATGACTCAGCCAAGGGGAGCGGAGATTGACAGATTCGCGACACTTTCCGCAATGTCATCACAGATTGAAGAACTTTCGAGGAAGTTGGACGTTTTTGCAGCCCAATGGAGTCGAAGGATGGCAGTTATTTGTGACTATTGTGCTGGGAACCACCCGAGTAATCAATGCACCATCAATCTTGGGGCGGTACAGTATGGTGGTAACTACCTCAATTAGTATGCATATGATAATTATGATCATGCATGTTTGGGGGTATCACCCGGATTCTTTATGGAGCTACAACTATCAAGACCAATACTCTATTCCAGATCCAACATACATGCCAGATTTCTCATATCAACCTCCATTAAAAGAAGAAAAGTTAAAGTTGGAGGAATTGTTGTCCAAGTTCATAGCATCAAATGAGGAGAGGAGGATAAATCAAGAGCGGTCAATTCATAATCTACAGAACCAGATAGATCAAATACTCAAAGCCTTAAACAACTGTCTTCAAAACAATTGGTGTTATGACGAGGATTCCGAAATTGATGAAGTGCCCGAGCCAAATCTACAACTGGATGAGCCACAAGATATCGAAAGTGTGGAGACAATTAGGGATAATGAAATAGAGGTCGACGAAGATCTAAATAGGTCTCCACCAAAGAACAAAGAGTCAGTCAGATTTGCAAAAGCATGCCCTCTTGGTAGTCATGTCGTCGACGAAGCTCTTGATGACAAAAGAGCGAGTACAATTTTGAATCCATGGTGGGAAGAGAAAGAGAAGATAGATGAAGAGCCCATTGTGTGTGATAAGCTTTCATGCCCCAAAGTGATCACATACACAATGGAGAAAACACCTAGCTGTGGGAAGTTCTTGATTGAGAGCATACTAATTTAGAGCATGCTAGGTGACTTTAATTCAATGGCTATCACAATTGGGAACCTACCAAAAGCTATATTATTTTCGATGGATGGAGGATTCCTCAATTACCGAAGAGGAATTGCATAGCGTTGACCAGACAAAGTCAGGCTGAAAGACTATAATTCAAGCGCTAACTAGGAGGCAACCCAGGAATTTTTTTATTATTTATTTATATGCTTTCCTAGTTTATTTAGTAGATAGGAATCGAAGTGTTATTCTAATCCATGTTGTCTCTCTTCATTGCAGGTATTGGAGGTTCAATGGATAGGAAAATGATCGTCGCCGCCAACGCCACCATCACCACAAGCTTAAATGATTACAGGGAAGTCCTCGTCCACTTCATGCTTTATTTTACAGTGAGGACATTGTAATTGATAAGTTTGGGGGAGTTAAATAGTTTAGGGTTATTTATGTTTGCATTCATGTAGTGTAATTGCATAATAGTTTGCATAGTAGAGTAGTTGCATAATAGTTTTTATTTATAACTAAAAAAAATAGTTCATCTTGCATGATTCCAGCTGTTAGATAGTTCAGTTTATTTTGGCCAATGATGAGATTGGAATTGGGTAGACAAGTATAGTACTGAATATTAGAGCTTCGATATGATTTCTTGTTAGAATTGAGTCTTTTTCTGTTTGAAACTGGTATAATAAGGATAGCACAATAAAAACAACTTGTTGAATGATTGAGTTTAAATCGATACATAATGGGATTTTAAAGGATAATGCTAGTTTAAATAAGAGAATGACAAAGATAGGCAGTGAAGGCGAAGAATTAGGCAAGAATCTAAGTTTGGGGGAAAAGCTGGGGTATATAAGCTTAAAAAAAGAAGAAAAAATGATATTGAGTTGAATAAATTTAGTCCTGTGGTGGGTCAAGAAGAAGCGTGAAATGCACTCCTCAAAAACACAGGCGTGAGATGGAGCGTAAAACGCACTCACTATCCAAAAAGAAAAAAATAGAAAAATAAATAAATAAATAAATAAAACGGGAAATAAGAGCAAAAAGCCCCCGTAGATGAAAAATGAAGCATAAGTATCCCATGTTGACCCTCGATATTGGTAATTGTTTGATTTTAGTTGGATCTAGCTTCTTTTTGGATTTTATAAGTTTACACTGTATGATGCCTTCGAAGAGAGCACAAACGCACTATATTCGTGATAACAGTCTAAGATTTGATGATTGATTGGGAAGTTACTGATGAGTTCTGATATGATGTATTATCGTGTTTACTTGATTTTTCTAAGGTCGGTTGAATAGACTTGTTTTTATCATTACTGCTAGATTCGTAGGCATGTAGATTAGTTGCATTGCATAGCATTGTTGTTTTGTGTTTTTGCTTGAGGACAAGCAAAGGTTTAAGTTTGGGGTATTTGATAAGTGGGTTTTATGACTATTTATCCGGTATCTATTACTTGAATTATTTTCTTAATCTCATGTTCCTTAGTTACTTTTCATGCATTTTGTGTTCGTTTTGTAGATTATATGCTTGGGAGTTGAAATCGCAAAGAATTGGTATGAAAACGCAAAGAAAAGCAATCCGGACATCGTTTGGGTTTTTATGTTTATTTCATGTTCTTGGTTTGGAACTTAGATTACATTTTAGAGCTTCTTATTAGCTTTCCGGAACATCTTGAATCATCAAAATCGGAGTTCGGATGCAAGAGTTATGACATTTGTACCAACTGACATTGAACGTCACTGTTTTGGGTGGCCATTTGCATAGCAGTCACTTCCAGCCCATTTTCTACCTTCATCCATTCATTATTTCTGACATCTTAAAAAATACAAATTGTATATCTCGTCAATATCTTCAATTTGATAGGTGACAAGCCACGTAACTCTTCCCGGATCAAACGTTATGGCCATTTTCCCAAGGGACGTCAGAGCAGAAAATTTTCCGTCACAAAACCGCCACCGGTGTGGGCATAACAGCCACAAGTCAGAACCATAGCCCGCTGGGGCGGGCCCAAATCAAGCATAAACCCCCGTCGGGGCGGGGGTAGCCCAGAAAATGCACGAAAAGTGCGAATTTGGGTCCAATTTGAGTCCAGGAAGGATTGTTTCGATCCGATTTACACAAGGACTTCCAAGAGAACTTCCAAGAGAACTTAAAGACATATGAAGAGACTTATATAAGGAGGAGAATCACAAGGATTAGAGAGATTAGAGACTAGAGAAAGGATTTCATTAGATTAGATTAGAGTAGAGTAAATTAGATCAAAACACTAGTTCTAATTAGATTTGGATATTTAAGCAACTTGAATACCATTGATGATCAAGAGCAGGAGCTTGAGGAAGATGGAGATCTACTGACAACAGATTTATTCTTTACTCTACTCTTATTTTTATCTTTCGATGTGTATTCAATTGTGGATTCTTAGTTTTAATTCAATAATCATGAACTAATTCTTTGTTTGAGATTACAATGGATCTTATTGTGTAGTTTATTTTAATATGCTTCACTATCAATTATTATGTTCTATTGTGAGGATTGTCTATTGTGATTTGGACTTAATTGTTTAATTGATTGGCCATCAATTACTGTGATAATTTATATGAACTCGAGAGATGAAGTATTGATTTAGATCTTATCATGATAGCATGTGTCATGAATTTTGTCAATAGCAGATTTTTCATTATTGTTAAGGTAAAGATACTCTTGACATCGCATGTAATCAGATAGAGAACTTATTCTTCAACCTTCTTCAATTGTAATTCACATAGAGATATAGTGGGTTAGTTGATTAAGGTGTTTAACGGATTTCTATCTTAATTGTGGATTGACGTTAATATGGGTATTATGCATCGAGAGGTGGTTTTATCTGCTTTAGTGTTCTTGATTAACAATTCACGATAGAGAATAATTGATGAGAAGTGTGTTAACTTAAATGAAGCAATAAGTGAAGTTGTGATCTTAAATCTCTGTTATCTTAATTTAACTAGTGGATTTTCATAGTAGTTTAATTTATATGATTTGAAATTCATTCGTTTAAATAAGATTGAGTTGGTTACGGGTTAGTACTTGGTGATTTTTATTAAACAATTCCTCGTGGGAACGATACTCTACTTTCACTTTATTACTTTTTGAACACGTATACTTGCGTATTGTACGTAATTAGATTTTACCCAACAAGTTTTTGGGTTAGCAGAAACGGGAGTTGAAGCTACTGTTCTTCGCGATTTTTGACCCTTTTTCTCCTACTAATCTTCATAACTTGAGTTATACATGTCCAAATTAGTCTGCTTTTTGATTCTATGGATTCGTAATTCATAGAACTACAACATACTATAATTTTAACAATTTATAGAAACACTAGCTAGCTTAAATCTTAACCCAAAACTCATGTTCATACTAAACTTTCATGTTTTAACATGTTTAGCGAATTCGTTTCACTACGAATTCGTTTCTTAACCAAATTGATTCATTAAACTTGCGTTATTTTCATTTTTGAATGTATTAACACAAACCATTGCCAATTTACAGATTAACACATGATTCAACCACTAATTTTTGGTCTCAAAGTAAGTCAAAATATATATCATATCACATAACCAAGTTCTTCATCCTAAACATTTTCCATGGAATTTGATTTCTAAAAATCATTCCTAGACAACAAATACAGATTATAATCATCTACCAACATAAATATCATATCTATTTTTATCATATCAACCAATAAAATATAAGTTTCAAAAGAAAACTCTAAGAACGCGTATACTAAAGTTTGTAGAATAGGTTATTACCTCTTTGATTCTTGGAATATATGATTAACAAGATGATTACCTTTCTTCTTCTTCTCTTTCTTTGATTCTCAACCTTGTCTCTCAATTCCCTCAATTTCTCTCTTCTCTGTATTCTTCTTTCTTGCTTTTAGACTTAAGAAAACTAAACTGATAAAACACGTAATATAAAACTGATATATAACATTAAGCGTACACTTATACGGCTTCATCAGTTAAATTATGCCAAAGGTCACAAGACCATGTTTGGCAAAACCCTCTCCAACCTCCTTTTAATTTATTTTCATGGTTTGCTTATTATATAGTATACAAATGTCACACTTATTAAATTTAAATCATAATTTTTAATTATCCACATAATATTTACTTAGCCAACATAATTCTTAATATTTATTTAATAAATATTAACCTTCTAAATTAATCATTTCTTAATTCCAATAATCAATTAAATTAAAATAACACCATCACACGATATTATAATTATTAAACAATTAATTTGATTTGATTATTTCATAAAATTAAATCTTCCATCCATAAAATTACCATACATTAATTTAGTTAATATAAACACTTAACTAAATTATTACACAACAATTTCATCGAATATTTATTTATCTTAATAAATAAATTATTTAAAATATTTATTTAATTTAATAAATATTTAAAATAATTACCAAATTCATTTAATTTCTTTAATAGTTAACTTAACTATTAAACCTCGCTTTCTCAATATATGAATATATATATATATATATATATATATATATATATATATATATATATATATATATATATATATCGTCACACCAGATCACATATTTCAAAATATCTAGCACGTATATATACACACTCAAACTCAAAACATCTCATAATAAGAATTTTAATTATTAAATTCCTATTTTAATAACTTATAAAAATTCGGGTTGTCACATCCTTCCCTCCTTATAAGGATTTCGTCCTCGGAATCACTGAAACCCTAGCTTACTCAGGTTTTTACCAAATCTCTTTGTTGAATAGCTTCAACACATTACATTAATATAGATTTTATTTATTACCACTCCACCCATTCTTCACAATTAATTTTTATAATTTTTATTTCATAAACTTTACTTATACTCAATTATATTTGAGTATTACATATTCTTTGATCCATTCATCATCCTTCTCTAAGGATCATTATCAGAAACACCCGGGATATCACATTCTTCTAAGAATTTCGTCCTTGAAATTTTATTTATTACTCTTCATTCATTCAATCTATCAAAATAGATTTTTACGTTATTACTTTATTCATTCATTGGTTTCTATAACCACTTTCTTTCCACAAAGATTATTCTACAATTATTAACTTTTCTATTAAAAGTTTTACAAATTTCTTTGATAACTCATCCCCTTCTCATTTCAAAATCTCTTTTCTCACTTACTCAACATATTCATCATTCAGTGTCACATTCTACGACTTACTTCTTTCTAAGGAATATCATCCTTACCATATTTACTTCAGAATAACATGAATCCTCCACAATTGCTCAATAATTGGGAAGCAGTATGAATAACTCAGGATTTTAAAAGATTATCCAATCATGCTGAGGGTCACAAGACCTTGAAATACGTCCCCAGGTTATCAAGTATATCTCGACTTGAACCTTTAACAGTCATACAACTATATGGACCTACGTACTTAGGTTATTAAGCCCTTCGTACAATATACTGTGCACAAACATTTCAGCGTAAAGTGTAAACTAAGCGTAACCTATAATAAAAGAGTTGTTCATCTCAGAATTTAGAGTGCAAGCATTCAACTGAGGGTCTAATGACCACGAACTATGTCCACAGTTATAAGTAATCTTTCAACTTTAACTTTAACATTCATAAGACTATAAGGACTCCAAAGTATTTAGGGGGATCAATCCTTCGTACATGTATTGTATACAAATATTTCAGCGCAAAGTATAAACTAAGTGTAACCCCTAATATTAGGGTTGTTTATCTCAGCTTTTCAACATCTGAATCCACACCAAAACAATTTGGTTTGGCATAACTTCTCAAGAAACTCTTAAATTTCATGAATATTTTTTAATATTCGTCTAGCTGAATCAAATAGCATAGACCTCTACAATAATTTGGACATCAATCAAAATATGCATATACATATATATATATATATATATATATGTGTGTGTGTGTGTGTGTGTGTGTGTGTATTATTCTCATATCTTAAATAAATCTCAAAAATCTTTTTTTTATGATGTCATGATACCGCACTGTATTTACAGTCCATTGAGGATTCCGTCATTTGGTATTTTACCATACTACATCATACCATAGTGGGCTGACGATCCTTAGATCACATCTAACACTAAGTAATACTGCATTGATGACTCCATCATTTTTATCATCTCTGCACCAGGTTCCATGATACATTGATGATATATAAAATACATTTTGATATATTCCAAATTATTTTTATCTAGCCGAAGCAATTAGCATAGACATACAAATAACAGTATTGTTGTTAAAACTCATTGGTTCCATCATTTGATCCAATGTTTTTCAAGAAAAATAGAAGTGTAAACATCAGCACGAAGTCAATAAATTTTGAAAATCTAGCATAGCTAGTAGATTTAGAATACCTATGCTTCCACCATCAACTCCACTTTCTATAATGATCCATTGCTTAATAGGTCTATCTATTCCTATCATCCTCAATACTCCATTCACACTTAATTATACCCCAGTTCATCAAACTTACTGCACATTGGAAGTTCAGGACTTACCACAATAATATGAGTTTAAGAACTTAACCTAGTCAAACCATAGGCGTCCATTCGCTGAGGGGTTCAAAACATACCATATTATTATGAGTCACGAACTTACCATATGCATTAGTTTTAACAACCGCGCCTTATCCTAATAATATATTACTAATCTTAATAGTTTCTAACTATCAAATATACACATGAGAAAAGAATCACCTTTTCACCACACATACATTAATAGCGCGACACAAACATTCCAATGATTATCAATGTGATAAACTAAGCGCAAGCACAAAACCCTCGCCCATACAAAGGTTTGAACAACTCAGCCATCACATGAGTCCTTAATTGAAATCCCTCATAACTCTATCTTGCTTATGACTTGCTCTTTGTTTGATACGAATTCCTCGTATCACATCATCTATAACTCCTCATGAGTTATCTCGTACTATTTCATAGTACTCCATCTTCATAGCATTAAGCTATAATCATTCAAATATTATAGACCATCTTTCTTTTATAACTTAAACAGATCACGTCGTGATCTTATTCTATAATCATCTCTCTTAAAATTCTTTTCTTAACTCGTGGTCGTTTTGTTTTACGATCCTCTTTCTTTCCTTTTTTATCACGACATTATTCATTATCTTAGTTATTGGAGTTAGGTAACTCCCATTTCTTATCTACATATCTCTTCAAGATTCTTCTTTGAATCTTCATGTTTATATAACAATTCTTTCTTTAAGAATGTCCAACTTCATTTATATCGTTCAACATTTCATTCAAGTTCTACATTTTCATCATACGTATCCATTTTCTAGACTTGATACACATTGAGTCTCTACCAGTTTCAATATGGTACGCTGAGTGGTTTCCCACAAATAACCAACAAACTAGGTTCCGAGTTGCTAGTTCGTATATACCTCCTCTCTATGAAGGAATCGTTTAGCCCAGATACCATACATCAACTATTAAAGAGAACAATTGTACCATACTTAAATATAACTTTTTGATTCTTAACTTTCTTTATCATTCTCTTCTTATAGACATTGTCTATTTGTTATCACCTTACATTCTTATTATTGGAGTTAGGTAACCCCACATTCATATTCCTTATAACTCTGCGAGATTCTTCTTTGAATCCTTTCACGCATGATTTAATCTCTTCTCTATACGTTTCGTAAATTACTTCTTATTGTTCAAACTCTATATGAGCGTATTCTTTCATTATCTTCACCTTCATTCTTTAAGGTTATAGTCTAAGGTACTCCTACCTAAGGTTTATAACCTACAGCTTTGATACCAACTGTAACGACCCCAAAATTCGTACAATTTAAATCTCAACTTTGGTCGTTAATAACACATCTACCTTCTGATTTTACATCATTATTCGATGTTAAGCTTTATAAAATGCGGAATAATTTAAACTTTTATGTCTTCTTACCTCAATTCCCTGAATCAAAACCTTTATCATCTATTTGTCTTTGAATCATATATAATCCATTATTCACTTTATCGGAGTTAATGTATATATATATATACTTACATAACAAATCGATATCCTTTATACATTGGCCAACTCAAACTTTAACTTTACAACTAAACATAAAGTATACACCATAAAACATTGAGTACATCTCATGAACCTTAATCATGGTTTAAAGGAATAACAAATTTGGCTAAAATAATAGTCTTCGTGTATCACATTTGATTCATATTGTTCAAGTACCACATAGTGTTACCTTCAATCCTTAACCTGCAAAAATGGTTATTTGCAAGGTTGAGCTCAACAGCCTAACAAAATCTAACAGTTTTCATGCATCACGTAGCACATAATGACATGCTCGACATATATCTAATAAACATTATACTAACGTAACATACATGTTACAGTTCATATAATCAAGTATAAAGATTGAGTTCCTTACGCAATCAGCATACTTTACTCAATCAATGTAGTCATAAGTTGACTTTAACATTTCATACATTCAACATATATATAACAAATCATGCTCTTTGCAATAAAGATTTAAAATAGTTAATCACCAATTCACATAGCAAATAGGAACTGAAAGACTTGCCTTGATCGTTGATTACCAATAAACGTTTAAAAGCTTACAGTTATCTGCACTTCACGTGCCCTACACAATTATATAATCATACACATCAATTATTAGTCACATAACAACACATTGTAATTGTAATGTAAACTTTAATTTATGTCTCATAACCCTTAATATTATCAATACACAATGTTCAATTTTATTGTGTTAACTTTTGACTTATAGCTCACTATATTTCATATTTGAAGTTCATTCAAGTGCTTAAGTCTTGCTAGGAATCATTATTAGTTTTATATTAAACCCATTTCATACCTTATAATGTTCATTTCATTTGACTAAAAACATTTTTTACGTTCATTAACACTTATCACGGTGTTTCGATGATTATTTGTCACACACCCAATTATCTCTCTTGTGTGTGCTTAATATACGTATATAACTTATCTAATATATCATTTATTAATGTTAAGCATCATTATAATTCATAATATTCATGTTCTATAACTTAGAACTACATCTTTTGTCGTCAAGAGCACTACACTTGCATACATGCATGCCTGACGCCCTCCGATTGCCTTTGAAAACACAAAAAGTCCTAAAAATGACCATGATGACCGCTGTTCATGACCTCAAATTGAATATATTAAAGAATAAAAGTTGTAGGTCTATTCGTCCTCGTTTCGGATCATCTTAAATCACCTCAATCGGAGTTCGTATGAAAACGTTATGCCTATTTTACTAAAATAGGTCAAAGCAGTCAAACCTGACATACTTTGGGCACAGCTGCCTCCAATTAAGCCTTGGGCACAGCGCAGCTGCGCCCGTTAACAGAAACGGGAGCTGAAGCTACTGTTCTTCGCGATTTTTGACCCTTTTTCTCCTATTAATCTTCATAACTTGAGTTATACACATCCAAATTAGTCCGTTTTGGATTCTATGGATTCGTAATTCATAGAACTACAACATACTAGAATTATAACAATTTATAAAAACACTAGCTAGACTAAATCTTAACCCAAACCTCATGTTCATACTAAACTTTCATATTTTAACATGTTTAGCAAATTCATTCACTACGAATTCATTTTTTAACCAAATTGATTCATTAAACTTGCGTTATTTTCGTTTTTGAATGTATTAACACAAACTATTGCCAATTTACAAATTAACAAATGATTCAACCACTAATTATTGGTCTCAAAGTAAGCCAAAATGTATATCTTATCACATAACCAAGTTCTTCATCCTAAACATGTTTCCATGGATTTTGATTTCTAAAAATCATTCCTAGACAACATATACAAATTATAATCATCTAGCAACATATATATCATATCTATTTTTATCATATCAACCAATAAAATATAAGTTTCAAAAGAAAACTTTAAGAACACATATACTAAAGTTTGTAGAAAAGGTTATTACCTCTTTGATTCTTGGAATAGATGATTAACAAGATGATTACCTTTCTACTTCTCTTTCTTTGATTCTCAACCTTGTCTCTCAATTCCATCAATTTCTCGTTTCTCTGTATTCTTCTTTCTTGCTTTTAGACTTAGGAAAACTAAACTGATAAAACACGTAATATAAAACTGATATATAACATTAAGCGTACACTTATATGGCTTCATCAGTTAAATTATGCCAAAGGTCACAAGACCATGTTTGGCAAAACCCTCTCCAACCTCCTTTTAATTTATTTTCATGGTTTGTTTATTATATAGTATACAAATGTCACACTTATTAAATTTAAATCATAATTTTTAATTATCCACATAATATTTACTTAGCCAACATAATTCTTAATATTTATTTAATAAATATTAACCTTCTAAATTAATCATTCCTTAATTCCATTAATCAATTAAATTAAAATAACACCATCACACGATATTATAATTATTAAACAATTAATTAATTTTATTATTTCATAAAATTAAATCTTACATCCATAAAATTATTACACATTAATTTAGTTAATATAAACACTTAACTAAATTATTACACAACAATTTCATCGAATATTTATTTATCTCAATAAATAAATTGTTTAAAATATTTATTTAATTCAATAAATATTTAAAATAATTACCAAATTCATTTAATTTCTTTAATAGTTAACTTAACTATTAAACCTCACTTTCTCAATATATGAATATATATATATATTTATATATATATCTCTTCACACCAAATCATATATCTCAAAATATATAGCACGTATATATACACACTCAAACTCAAAACATCTCATAATAAGAATTTTAATTATTAAATTCCTATTTTAATAACTTATAAAAATTCGGGTTGTCACAAAAGGACCAGTATTCGTTGGTCACCAGTTCAAACCAAGCAGGATGGACTCGGGAACCACGAATGTCAACTGTGCATCGACTGAATCAAATTGGATGACCCCAATAAGGGCATATCTCTGAGAAGGTGTGTTGCCGGATAACCCTACAGAAGCTAGGAAGCTGAGAATGAAAACTTCTAAGTTCACCATCCTGCAGGACACTTTGTACAAGAAAGGTTATTCCTTGCCATTACTCCGGTGCCTTTCACCCTAAAAAGCTCATTATGCCCTGCGAGAGATCCACGAAGGAATATGTGGGAACCACTCTTGAGGACGATCCCTTGCCCACAAGGCGCTCAGGCAAGGTTACTTCTGGCCTTCTATGGTAAGAGATTCCTAGGAGTTCTCCAAGAAGTGTGACAAGTGTCAACGCTTCGCGGCCGTATCTAGGAAACCACCAGAAGAACTAACCACCATTTCAAGCCCATGACCTTTCTCAAAATGGGGCATCAACATCCTAGGACCATTGCCTCTCAGCAAAGGACAGTGCAAGTTCATGGTGGTAGCAGTTGATTATTTCACCAAGTGGGCTAAAGCCGAACCCTTAGCAAAAATCACAGATGCAAAGATTAAAGATTTTATTTAGAAGAATCTTGTATGTCGCTTCGGCATACCCCACACCATTATCAGTGACAATCCCAAGTAATTCGACAATAAGCTGTTAAACTCTTTCTGCTCCGACCTTCAAATAAAGCAGCCGCACTCTAGCCCAGCTCACCTGCAGGCAAATAGACAAGCAGAAGTTATGGTGAGAACAGTTCTACACAATTTAAAGACAAGGGATAAAAGAGTGAAGGGACTTTGGGTCGACGAACTCCCAAGCATATTGTGGGCCTACTGAACCACGCCAAGAACTCCAACTGGGGAAACCACTTTTTCCCTAGCCTTTGGAACTGAGGCGGTCATCCCTGCAGAGATCGGGGTGAACTCTCTAAGGATCCAACACCACAACCCTACCACCGATGAAGAAGGACTCCGCATCAACCTCGACTTGGTAGAGGAGGCAAGGGAGATGGTTGTGGTCCACAACGCAGAGTATAAGCGTCGCATGGCAAAGTACTACAACTCAAGGGTGAAGCCTAGTTCCTTCAAACCAGGAGACTGGGTCCTCAAGAAGGTGATCCTCGCCACGAAGGATTCGCGCGAAGGAAACTGGGACTAAATTGGGAAGGACCCTACATTGTAACAAAAGTGGTGAGACTAGGCACTTACAAGATCCAGAACTCCGAAGGGAAGGTCTTATCCCATCCATGGAACGCTGAGCACTTGAAGAGGTATTACCAGTGACACCTTGAGGAAGTAAAATTAGTATAGTTAGGAACTTGGTTTTATTTGTCTTTTTTAGGATTATTATCTAATGTTCAAAGTACCTTTTTGGGTCAGCAATGAAATTTTCTATATGTTACTCCAAAAGATTGCATTTTCATTCAATTTCAAAGGAGTATCAGTACAAAAGTAAGGATACATACTGCCTTTCTTTAAAAAAAAGTCAAATATCTCTAGCACTCTAACTATTATCATGGCCATCCTCATCCTCCTCAGCATCTTCAGAACCTCCATCGTCAGGCGCCTCAGTTGGCACAAAGTCTGAGAAATCAATATCAGAGAAAGAAGCAGAGATCTTACCCCGAAGCTCCTCATAGCCATCAATGAAAGCTGTGACGCCCCTAAATCCGGGTCTCTTCCAACCCGACAGATGGTGCTACACGGTACTACCATTCATTCATACATTTCATAGAATAGTCTCAAAAGGACTAATATAACTTATATATACTCAAAATAATATTACATTTCCCAGGTTCTTTGTAACCCTTTCAGTTGTTCTTGTCATAATATCAATATATTACAGACAATCTTGCTATACTATTACATAAGTATGTTATGGGTTCATCTTCGTTGCCTTTATCCTTGCCTGAGACTTCTGAACGCTCGATCTTAGCTGTGTTCATATGGTTCAAGCAAGAGTGAGCATGACTATCTCAGTAAGTACTACAATTCTAATAAACAACATGCTTGAAACATAAATCTCATATATCTTCAATAACTGAACAATAGTTACGAAGTACTATTGATAAATCAAAATAGCACTTCTTTTTCTTCAAAACGTTTTACACAACCATACTTACCGGAATAATAATAATTATGGCTCAATTATATGAGCATTCATAAGTTCTTTTGAAAAGGACAACCCGGCACTAAGTTGGTAAGTCTGATATAGCTTACGAGCACTTCTGAGTGATCAGCTCATAGTACTCTATGTTGATCAACACTACATTCATTAAACGTGTATACGTTTAAGTTGTGGCAACCTCATGTGCCTGTCGTTAAACGACAAAAACATTTTAGTATACTTGGTTTTCGATTGAAAACCAACCAATATAACTCGGTAAACATTAATCATGCTTGACAGATTCATAATATAAGTCTAGCCGAAAGAATTGGCTTAAGATTTCATCATTCAGGACTTCATGTGAACAGGTTACATGAATTACAAAGCTTGTCTAGACTGAACTGAAACAAGAGTTAGAATACTTGCCTTTAGCGTCTGATTACTGGTTAATACTCGTACAATACTTTAAGTCTTTATGATTCTATAATTCATAATCACGCACCACATTAACTCATACACAATCAAGTATGATTACTATTATATCTTACCATTCATCTCAATGTAATTCCTAATTTAGATTCGTTATTTAGGGTATTCCAACTTTCGTTACGTTATGCTCATTCCGCTAATCTTCAATTGATTATTAACTCTTAATCAACATGCATTAGTGTCTTACAAGTACCTTACAATGTCTTAATCATGTTATGATTACATTTTAATACATTACTATTAAGTTCCTTTTCCTTTCATACTTGAAATCTTTCTTCACTATCAACTTCCTTGGACTGGAGCGCGGCGCCAAGGATTGTCTTGTGACTCATGCTGTGGCGCGAGTTTGCAGTTTACAATGGTTCGGCCTCGCGCTGCAGCGTGGGCAATTAGGCTTAGAGTCGCGCCGCGGTGCGGACTCTGTGCCTTAGAAAATTTTTCAGTTTTGAAAATTTTTACGAACTTCCCGGACGCATAACTTCTTCGTTTTAAGTCTGAATTGGTCCGTTCAAAAGCCTACGGTTCACAAATTTCATAATCTACGCATTCATGCAAAAATTTTATCTGTTTGACTTCATTTGCTTAAAATTCACCAATGAGTTCATTTTTAATGAAAAAGATAAACGTTCGTCAACGTTCAACGCTCGTTTCTTCGTTTTAAGTTGGAATCCGGTCATTTTCGAGTCCGCAACTCTATAATGAATAAAATGACTTGTCTCCATCGAAAACCAACGTTTCCGACTTCAAACACAAAATATAACTTCCATTCCGAGAATTTCACGAATTCGACGGTAATCGTCCAATCGTGCGAATTCCGGCAAATCTTCATTACTAGCGTTCTTAATGGATTTTAATCAACATAAGATCATTACAAGTTATTTACTACTCCAACTTATAATCAAAGTAGGTTTTGACTTATTCTCATAGGTTATTAACTTATTTAACTTAAGAGTTAGAAATCTTCATGCTCGTGACTTATTATTAACTTAAGTCCTTCAATCAAAGTTCTCATGCTATATTCCACATACTAAACATCATATTCTAGGTTCTTCATGGTTCTAGCAACTTATTAATATTCAAGTTGTTTTTTTAACTTATTCAGCTTAAGTTCATTCTTTAGTAATTTATTACATGCTATTATCCAACCCTCCCCCTTCTCTATCAATCCTATTATAGAAGAGATGAAGATATAAGAGAGGAGTCTTACCCTTGAAGACTTCTATTTGCTTTGGAAAACTATCAATGGTTGAAGTGGCTTATAAGTGCTTATTGGTTCTAACAAATAAGTTGCTATACTTGAGAGAAGTTTGGATGAAATGAAATAACCAACAATTGAATTGTGGCTCTTGTATTTATAGGCTTGGAAAAGTGGGGGCACTCTAGTCATTTAGGCCCTCCACCTCCTTAATCCCACTTCCTCAATTAATCTAATTAATTCCACCTCCTTACTATTCATTTGTGTGCTCATCACTTCTCTTGACCACCGCACAAAGTTCTTGGGCATCACTCTTCTTGTTTGCCCATCACACTTACTCATTTCTCACTTGGTTTGACCCATCAAGTTTACCCATCGGTTGCCCCATGGATCCTCATTAGCTAATGGATCATAGTTTGGGCTCAATGCTAATTCAATTAACTTATCCCTTGGGCTTGCTAATAATAATAGCTTATTTCCTTGTTGGGCTTGCATTAATCAAGTTTGGCTTCATTAACCAATTACTTGGGCTTAATAATTAATCCCACATAAGTTTACACCTTATCCATATTGGACTTGATCTCTAATATTACCTTAATTCCTTCCATTAGGTTTTAATACCTATAATCGCAAATTAAGTCTGCATGCGATTTATTGCATTTTCCATACTTAGATTATTATTATATAATCTATATCACCTCGATATTATAACATTACTTATTTCTCAAAAATTCAAAAATAATTTCCGAGCAGAAATCGATGAATAGTGTTTTTCGGAAAATTTCTCTAAAAACTTTTATTTTCGTTTTATAAATTCAAACACTTTAATTCTTCCACATAGTTAAAATACTACGACGTTCCAGCATTTCTAGGTTATAGAACAACATTCATCTTCTCAATACACAATAATAATAAATAATATTATTTTATTCATTATTAAAAGTAATTACAAAATGTTCTATTTTCTGGGGCGTTACACTCTCTCCCCTTGTAAGGATTCTGTCCCTAGAATCTCGTTTTATAAAAAATAATTTACACAAATAAATGCGAGTAATTCTTTTTCATCATTTCTTCTAACTCCCACGTTGCTTCTTCTGCATCGTGGTTCTTCCATATCACCTTCACCGAAGGTATGACTTTATTCCGCAGAACTTGTTCTTTTCTATCGACAATTTGAACTGGCGTTTCCTCGTACGTTAAGTCCTTTTCGATATGAATAGGCTCATATTCTATCACGTGCTTATAATCCGGCTTATAAGGACGTAACACGGATACGTGAAATACATTATGTATTCGTTCTAGGTCTGGAGGTAATGCTAACATGTAAGCTACCTCACCTACCCGTTTCAATACCTCGAAAGGTTCTATAAACCTCGGACTTAACTTTCCCTTCTTTCCAAAACATATCTTTCCTTTACAGGGAGATACTTTCAGAAATACATACGAACCTACTTCAAACTCTTGATTCTCTCTATGCAAATCCGTAAACTTCTTATGTCTGTCTTGAGCTGCTAGAAGACGCATCTGAATCTTCTTAATAATATCCGCTGTCTGTTGCACCAATTCTGGTCCCAACATTCGGCGTTCTCCTACCTCATCCCAATACAGTGGCGTTCTGCATTTCCTCACATACAAAGCTTCGTATGGCGGAATACCTATGCTTGCATGATAACTATTCTTATACGCAAACTCCACTAATGGTAGATGATCATCCCAACTACCCTTGAAATCCTTGACGCAAGATCTTAGCGTATCTTCTAACGTCTGAATTGTCCTCTCGCTTTGTCCATCCGTCTGTGGATGATACGTTGTACTCAGCTTCAACTGCGTTCCCAACTGCTCTTGTAGACTTCTCCAAAAGTTCGACGTGAATCGTGGATCACGATCTGACATAATCAATACAGGCACTCCATGTCTAGAGATTATTTCCTTAATATAAAGTTTAGCTAACTGGTCTAAGTTATACTTAACCCTAATTGGCAAAAAGTGAGCCGACTTCGTTAATCGGTCCACTATTACTCAAATCGCATCATACCCCTTCTGTGTAGTCGGAAGTCCAACCACAAAATCCATCGTGATATTCTCCCACTTCCACTCCGAAATTTCTAATGACTGTAACAAGCCACTTGGTCGTTGATGTTCGGCCTTGACTCTCTGACAAGTCAAGCACCTACTAACGTACTCGGTAATCTCTCTCTTCATGTTCGGCCACCAGAAACTCTATCGAAGATCTTGATACATCTTAGTACTACCAGGATGAATCGAAAACCTTGAACTATGAGCCTCTTGTAGAACCTGCTCCTTTAATTCCGTCTCATTCGAAACCCAAATTCTTCCTTCAAATCTCAATAACCCCTCGTTATCAAGATTGTACTTAATATCTTTTCCATTGTTCAGCCGCTCTCTTATCTGATTACACTCATCAGTTTTGAGTTGCACCTCCTTAACTCTCTCTACGATTGTAGATTGCATCTACGTCGTAAACAACATTTGTGCCGCTTCACTTGACAGCTTCACTCCCAACTCCATTCTAGTCATCTCTGTTATTAACTCAGTTTGAGCCGTTAACAAAGACAACTTTTCCCGACCCTTCCTACTTAAGGCGTCAGCAACTACATTTGCTTTTCCCGGGTGATACAGGATTTCACAGTCGTAATCTTTTATCAACTCTAGCCATCTCCTCTGCCTCATATTCAACTCCTTCTGTGTGAAGATATATTTTAGACTTTTGTGGTCCGTGTATATCTCACATTTTTCCCCATAAAGATAATGTCGCCATATTTTTAGGGCAAACACCACCGCGGCTAGTTCTAGATCATGAGTAGGGTAAACTTTCTCATAATCCTTCAACTGCCTAGACGCATACGCAATGACCTTGCCATTCTGCATGAGCACGCAACCTAGTCCTTTATGCAAAGCATCACTATAAACTATGAAATTTCATGTGTCATCGGGTAATGACAAAATAGGCGCTTCACTCAACTTCTTCTTCAGTTCTTGAAAGCTATCTTCGCATTTCTCAGTCCATACTTAATTCACCGTCTTCCTTGTCAAGTTAGTCAGCAGAGTAGCTATCTTTGAAAAGACTTGAATGAACCTTCGATAGTAACCCGCTAATCCTAAGAAACTACGCACCTTAGTCGGCATTTTCGGTTGTTCCCAATTCATCACGGCTTCCACCTTCGCTGGATCTACTGAAATCCCCTCATGGTCAATAACATGACCTAAAAACTAAACCTTCTCTAACCAAAATTCACACTTATTGAAATTCGCATATAACTTCTCCTTTCTTAATGTCTCCAACACTATTCTTAGGTGTTCAGTATGATCTTCTGGCGTCTTAGAGTAGACTAGAATATCATCAATAAACACCACGACGAACTTGTCCAAATATTATTTGAACACCCTGTTCATCATGTCCATAAATACAACTGGTGCATTTGTCAATCCAAACGACATCACTAAAAACTCGTAATGACCATAACGAGTCCTGAATGCTGTCTTTGGCACATCCTCCTTCCTAACCTTCAGCTGATGATACCCCGTCTGCAAATCTATTTTAGAAACATACTTAGCCCCTTTCAACTGATCAAAGAGATCATCGATCCTGGGCAATGGGTATTTATTCTTTATTGTTAACTTGTTCAACTCTCTATACTCGATACAAAGTCTTAATGATCCGTCCTTTTTCTTAACAAACAGTACCGGTGTTCCCCACGGTGACACACTCGGCTGAATGTACTTCCGATCCAACAGTTCTTGTAGTTGTACCATCAATTCCTTCATCTCCACTGGCGCCATACAATACGGTGCCCTAGAAACTGGTGTCGCTCCTGGCACAATATCTATTATGAACTCGGTCTCCCTATCCGGCGAAAGACTCGGTAACTCACTTGGAAATACATCCTCGAACTCACTCACTATAGGTATTTGTTCCATGGTCGCTCCCACTCTCTGGGTATCAACCACATGACACAAATAGCCTACACACCCCTTCCTCAATAATTTCCTAGTTTGTGTCATGGTTAGACAACACGAACGTCCCGGCGATCTACTCCCATAAAATACTACCCGAGGTTGTTCTAACGTCTTAATGTTCACACATTTCTTTTGACAATCTATAATTGCCCCATGATTTACCAACCAATCCATTCCGAGAATTACATCGAATTCTCCTAACTTTATTGGTAATAAATCTACTGATAGTTTACAACCCCGAATATCCACACAACAACTCTTGTGAACATTTTCAACAGGAATAATCTCTTCGTTTGTTACCTTAATATTTAAAGGTATAGGCAACTTTTCAGGAAGTAATCCTAATCGTTTAGCAAAATCGCACGCTATAAATGAACAAGTAGCACCCGAATCAAACAGCACGTACACATTGATATCGTTGATCGGAATAATACCTGTGACAACGTCCCCTGATATTATCGCATCTTGGACTATCATGTTAAAGGTATGACCCATCGGCCTACCTGGCTGCGCTGGACCCCCAATAGCTAACTTATCGCTATTAGTGCCCCGGTTCCCGTCTGTCCCCTTCTTCAGACAATTCTTTGACATGTGGTCAGTTGATCCGCACACAAAGCATCCATAGTTCTTCTTTGGACTTGGACAATTAGGCGCAATATGCCCCTCTTGTCCACAGTTGTAGCAGATACCCTTCCCCTTGAGACAGACTCCTAAATGAGTCTTCCCACATGTCTTGCAAGCCTCCATTCTTCTCTTCGGGTCTCCTTGCTTCACTCCAGTATTCCCAAAGCTAAATATCTTCCTCTTCTGACCCTCGCCACTTCCACTGGCTCCCTTAATCTTGACTCTCCCGCAACCTTTCCCTTATTCTTCTTTTCTTTGTGGTATTGGCTCAACGCCTCACTACCACCTTCGGCATTTATTGTCTTCTCTAAAACGATTCCAAAAGAAGTACTTTGGAATACCGATATACGGTTATAGAGCCAGGGTTTCAAGCCTTGCTCGAACCGTCGCGCCTTCCTCACCTCAGTATCCACTTGGTGTGGAGCGAACCTCACCAGTTCATTGAACTTGGTAGCATATTGGGGCATTGTCATGTCCCATTGTTTCAACTCCAGAAACCGCATCTCCATCCTTCCCTGCATGCTCGTGGGAAAGTAGTTCTCGTAGAATATTTCCTTGAACCTCTCCCACGTTATAGCATCTATTTCGGCCCTCGCCTGATTGACCTCCCACCAAAAGTTGGCCTCTCCCTTCATCATATAGGTTGCAAAGGCAACCTTTTGGGCCTCGTCGACATTTGCTATTACAAATGCCTTCTCAATCTCCCTAACCCACGTTTGGGCTTCGATAGGGTCCGTAGTTCCTTTGAACTTCGACAGACCCACACTCTTAAAGTCCTTAAATGTAGTAGCTCGTACTATACCAGGATTCACGGGAATATTAGCCCCTGTTTGGTTAAAGGCTATGGTTAACAGGTTCAAAATTCTTGCATGGGGTTAACCGAACCTCCCTCTGGTTGATTCGTGGTCGCACCTTGGTTACGGGGTACTCTTCTTAGCGGCATTTTCCTGTCACAATAAACACATATTTCGTTATTATGCATTTCCTGTCAGTTAGTTATTATTCCATAATTAAACAATAACTTAAACACTCCTTACTCAACATTTTTCAAAAATGAAAACTTATATTAATTCATCATAGTATAATACTACATCGGTTACACAGCCCAAGCTGGATACATTACTTTCCCGCTATTGCTTTCCAAAAATTGGGAATTACAAAAGACTACCCTTGATTATACAAAAGAGGGCTTTACGTCACTACTATATACACAATATGTACATACCTAACTACTCTAACAACTACTCGATCATATCTGCCTTAAGGCATTCTCGAAATCTGCCTTGGCAAGACCGGCAATAATATCACGGCTGATAGTATGTCGTGTCTTCCTTGTCTCTATAGGATACCCAGCTACCTGCAACAGGAAATCCTCATGAGAACTCCTATGAATATATGACATTCTCCCTATCTTCTGTTTCTTGGTCTTTAGCTCGCTCCTAAGCTCAAAGACCTCTTGTTTTAGCTCATGGACTTTGTCATTAACCAAAACTCTCTCGTCATGTTCCTGTTCCCACATGGACTCCACGACCGTCTTGTCCTCTATAACCGCTTGGAGCTCCGCCTTCAGCTCCTTGACCTCCTGACAATAGTGTACGTTCCTATCTATCACTGATATGAACAGTGACATCATCGACTCTCCTGGAGTTATCTCCGTTGCTATAGCCACAGGATTGAAGGATACTACTTCCACTTCTTCTTCTATCATGCCGTCAAATATCGACATGAGGTCTAAGCTTTCGGAGTCTCCGGACTCCACTACAACTATCTCGGGATCTACTGCTATGGGGTTTGGTATGATTTCTATCTGGTTTACCGACCCTTCGCTGACTACCTGTACATCCCTATTTTCACCTGACATCTACAACAACACACAGAGTTGATTAGTAGACGTTAGTAGAATAATAAAAACACATAACATATATAATACATTTTTTATAAGGTTAACTTACATCTTTTATTCTATGACTTTTCTTAAGGTTATGACATAAGGTTTTTGCTTCCCCCTTAAGTTTTATAACCTAATGCTCTGATACCAACCTGTGACGCCCCCAAATTCGGGTCTCTTCCAACCCGACAGATGGTGCTACACGGTACTATCATTCATTCATACATTTCATAGAATAGTCTCAAAAGGACTAATATAACTTATATATACTCAAAATAATATTACATTTCCCAGGTTCTTTGTAACCCTTTCAGTTGTTCTTGTCATAATATCAATATATTACAAACAGTCTTGCTATACTATTACATAAGTATGCTACGGGTTCGTCTTCGTCTTGCCTTTATCCTTGCCTGAGACTTCTGAACGCTCGATCTTAGCTGTGTTCATATGGTTCAAGCAAAAGTGAGCATGACTAGCTCAGCAAGTACTACAATTCTAATAAACAACATGCTTGAAACATAGAACTCATATATCTTCAATAACTGAACAATAATTACGAAGTACTATCGATAAATCAAAATAACACTTCTTTTTCTTCAAAACGTTTTACACAACCATACTTACCGGAATAATAATAATTATGGCTCAATTATATGAGCATTCATAAGTTCTTTTGAAAAGGACAACCCGGCACTAAGTTGGTAAGTCTGATATAGCTTACGAGCACTTCTGAGTGATCAGCTCATAGTACTCTATGTTGATCAACACTACATTCATTAAACGTGTATACGTTTAAGTTGTGGAAACCTCACGTGCCTGTCGTTAAACGATAAAAACATTTTAGTATACTTGGTCTTCGATTGAAAACCAACCAATATAACTCGGTAAACATTAATCATGCTTGACAGATTACAAATATAAGTCCAGCTGAAAGAATTGGCTTAAGACTTCATCATTCAGGACTTCATGTGAACAGGTTACATGAATTACAAAGCTTGTCCAGACTGAACTGAAACAAGAGTTAGAATACTTGCCTTTAGCGTCTGATTATTGGTTAATACTCGTACAGTACTTTAAGTCTTTCTGATTCTACAATTCATAATCACGTACCACATTAAGTCATACACAATCAAGTATGATTACTATTATATCGTACCCTTCATCTCAATGTAATTCTTAATTTAGATTCGTTATTTAGGGTTTTCTGGCTTTCGTTACGTCATTCTCATTCCGCTAATCTTTGATTGATTATTAACTCTTAATCAACATGCATTAGTGTCTTAAAAGTACCTTACAATGTCTTAATCATGTTATGATTACATCTTAATACATTACTATTAAGTTCCCTTTCCTTTCATACTTGAAATCTTTCTTCACTATCAACTTCCTTGGACTGGCACCGCGGCGCCAAGGATTGCCTTGTGACTCGCACTTCGATGCGAGTTCATAGTGTACAATGGTTCGGCCTCGCGCTGTGGCGCAGGCAATTAGGCTTAGAGTCGCGCTGCGGCGCAGATTCTGTGCCTTAGAAAATTTTTCAGTTTTGAAAATTTTTACGAACTTCCCGGACGCATAACTTCTTCGTTTTAAGTCCGAATTGGTTCGTTCAAAAGCCTACGGTTCACATATTTCATAATCTACGTGATCATGTAAAAATTTTATCTATTTTACTTCATTTGCTTAAAATTCACCTATGAGTTCATTTTTAACGAAAAAGATAAACGTTCGTCAACGTTCAACGCTCGTTTCTTCGTTTTAAGTCAGAATCCAGTCATTTTCTAGTCCGCAACTCTATAATGACTAAAATGACTTGTCTCCATCGAAAACCAACGTTTCCGACTTCGAACACAAAATACGACTTCCATTCCGAGAATTTCACGAATTCGACGGTAATCGTCCAATCGTGCGAATTCTGGAAAATCTTCATTACTAAGCGTTCTTAATGGATTTTAATCAACATAAGATCATTACAAGTTATTTACTACTCCAACTTATAATCAAAGTAGGTTTTGACTTATTCTCATAGGTTATTAACTTATTTAACTTAAGAGTTAGAAATCTTCATGCTCGTGACTTATTATTAACTTAAGTCCTTCAATCAAAGTTCTCATGCTATATTCCATATACTAAACATCATATTCTAGGTTCTTCATGGTTCTAGTAACTTATTAATATTCAAGTTGTTTTTTTAACTTATTCGGCTTAAGTTCATTCTTTAGTAATTTATTACATGCTATTATCCAACCCTCCCCCTTCTCTATCAATCCTATTATAGAAGAGATGAAGATATAAGATAGGAGTCTTACCCTTGAAGACTTCTATTTGCTTTGGAAAACTATCAATGGTTGAAGTGGCTTATAAGTGCTTATTGGTTCTAACAAATAAGTTGCTATACTTGAGAGAAGTTTGGATGAAATGAAATAACCAACAATTGAATTGTGGCTCTTGTATTTATAGGCTTGGAAAAGTGGGGACACTCTAGTCATTTAGGCCCTCCACCTCCTTAATCCTACCTCCTCAATTAATCTAATTAATTCCACCTCCTTACTATTCATTTGTGTGCTCATCACTTCTCTTGACCACCGCACAAAGTTTTTGGGCATCACTCTTCTTGTTTGCCCATCACACTTACTCATTTCTCACTTGGTTTGACCCATCAAGTTTACCCATCGGTTGCCCCATGGATCCTCATTAGCTAATGGATCATAGTTTGGGCTCAATGCTAATTCAATTAACTTATCCCTTGGGCTTGCTAATAATAATAGCTTATTTCCTTGTTGGGCTTGCATTAATCAAGTTTGGCTTCATTAACCAATTACTTGGGCTTAATAATTAATCCCACATAAGTTTACACCTTATCCATATTGGACTTGATCTCTAATATTACCTTAATTCCTTCCATTAGGTTTTAATACCTATAATCGCAAATTAAGTCTGCATGCGATTTATTGCATTTTCCATACTTAGATTATTATTATATAATCTATATCACCTCGATATTATAACATTACTTATTTCTCAAAAATTCAAAAATAATTTCCGAGCAGAAATCGATGAATAGTGTTTTTCGGAAAATTTCTCTAAAAACTTTTAGTTTCGTTTTATAAATTCAAACACTTTAATTCTTCCACGTAGTTAAAATACTACGACGTTCCAGCATTTCTAGGTTATAGAACAACATTCATCTTCTCAATACACAATAACAATAAATAATATTATTTTATTCATTATTAAAAGTAATTACAAAATGTTCGATTTTCCGGGGCGTTACAAAAGCACCTGCAATAGCATACTCCAGATCCACTTCAGTCTGAGAAGCTCTCTCCTGAGTTGCCCTCAATTCTGCCTCCCTGAGCGCGTCCCTTTCACGGAACGCCCGAAGCTCAGTCTCAAGCTTTGTTTCCCTCTCATGGGCCTCAACAAGCTCCACCTCTTTGAGTGTATCTCTCTTACAGGTCGCCAAAAGCTCAGCCTCGAGCTCAACTGTCCTCTCACGGATAGCCAAAAGATCTGATTCAGTCTTCGAGTAAGCTGCCTCATTAAACGCGACCTTCCCACGGGTGGCCAAAATCTCAGTCCGAGAAGCCATGTCCGCAGCTTCGAGCTCGACAATCCTCCCTTGAGCAGCGAAAAGCTCCTTCTACACAGCCTCATGATTAAGCTTCAATTCGCCGTAAAAATGAGCCCTCGAGAATAAACATACAGATGCAGTGGAAATCTGAAGAAAACAAAAGACAGAAGAATGTCCAAGCGCATTATATAAAAAAATGAGAGATTTTTACCTGAGCCAAACCCTCCAGAAATGTGTTGATAACCCCATCAGTGCCCAAAGCACTAATATGCTGAATCTCAGAGGGAAACACAAATCTCCCAAGTCATTCCCTAATGACTTGCGGATACCCTAGCATGGAACCAGACTGAATCGGAGCCCCAACATGAGCTCCTGTAGGAGGAGTGAACGGGTGGGGTCTAGAAGGTATAGGCGATTGGGAAGTTGCTGGATTAGCGCTCATGACCAAAGAAGTCCCCAACTGGGAAGACACATCTAAAGAAGTTAATTAATGGGAGCTCGCCTCGGTACGCGCTATTGGAGGAGTTGCTGGGGGGGTCTCATTCGTCCTCGCCACCTTGGGAGGATGTGTGCTCCTACTAGCACCAGAGAGAAGTGATCCAATCATCGTCCTGTCCACTGCAACAAATGAAACGAAGTGTTATCTAAGTGACAGTCATCTAACAAAGGAAAAGTTATAAGATAAGTCAATATACCTTTTCTCTTTAGGAGGGAACCACCTTATCTCGGCGAAGGACCTCCAACTTTACCACTGTACTTAGTCAAAAGAACGCCCAAGTTTTTATCGGGGTGAACCTTCACAGCCTACAGCTTCAACTCTTGGTCTTTGGAGAGCACTGGCATACCTGCAAGGAGATGGTGAGCATATATATATATATATATATATAAACAAATGGTAAACTTGAAACGCACCGAGTTTCTTAGCAGCACCCCAACGCATTGAAACCAAGGCCCGATCAGCCTCTGTAGCCCAGTCTCCGTCGACAAAGAAGAAGCGAGATTTCCAACTGTGGCAATTGGAGCGTAACCCAGTGAGCACCATACCACTTTTTGCAGTAAAATAATACCAGCCCCTATTTGGTTCATGAGTCTCGCTCAAGTTATAAGCCCCATGGAACTCCTTAGGAGAAGCATCTTCGTGATGCACCTTCTTCCATAATATGAAAAAACCCAACAAGACTCTCTAACCATTGGGCGCTAACTGTTCTAGAGTAAGGGAAAAATAGTGCAGAATTTGACAAATGGGATGAGACATGGGGAACCTAAGCCCGACCTCGAGCATCTCCTCGTAAATGACGATGTCACCGAAGGAGTTGTCACAAGCAAACTCATCTTTCTCGGCATGGCGACACGACACCGTGGGAGGAATATGATAAGTAGAAACGAGCCTCGAGATATCATCATCAGAACTGAGTGAGTTGAAAAGGGTACTTACTTTAGACCTATCGTCATCTAGGATCAATTTGCTTTTATGTTTCATTTTCTAGGGCCTTAAAGAGTAGCCTGAACCACCATCTGGGAGGTCTTGAGTCACACTGGATGGAGCCAGGCCGTGGTCGCCAAAAGAAGCGCTCCCAACCTCTTTGTGGTCTGCAATGCTCTGTTCTGAAACCTCCTGATCGCCCAAGACCAGCTCCTGCTAGACCAAGGCCTGCACAGCTCGCCCCTGCTCACCCAAGACCAACTCCTGCTCGCCCAAGACTCCCTCCTAGTAGCCCAAGACCAGCTCCTGCTCGCCCAAGACCTGCCCAGCAGCTCGCCCATCACCAGCAGTTCGCCCATCAGCAGCAGCTCTCCCATCACCTGCTCGCCAATCACTAGCTCACCCATCACCAGCCCCACTACGAACCCCAAATGGGTCTGCACTCCCATTACCCGCTTCACTCTCCACCATGGCAGCCTCTTGATATCTTTCTTCGTCAATCAGTTCACTCCCATGGATATCTCCTCCTTCGTTCGGCATTGATCTCCGAAAAATCCTCACTAAGAAGAGATCTCTAGGATTGGATCCCTCTGATATCTATGGAATAGGTACGATCAAGAGCAGGATGCAAAACCCCCAAATTCACAACCTAAGTTCTTCAAGAATAGAAGAGAAGGAGTCCCACAAACCAGAGGAGTTTACCTGAAAAGGGGGAGGTCACAAATTAAAAGAAATTTCCAAGGAATTCGGATTTAAAAGTACTTTTACTATTTAAATCATAACTTTTGATCCGTAACTCTGACCGGGGCCCGTAATATATCAAAACGACCGTATCGACGAGCTCTACAAAAGTCATCGCTTCACCCTAACGTATGTTGTTAAAATCCCAAAAAAGCCTTAGAAGTGCATGTTTTGGGCTCTTGAAGTTTTTCCAGTTTTGTCGGAAATCCAAATTTAAACTGAAATGCCCTCCTCTCTAAGTTCTGTTGGACGCGGGGCATTGGGGGGCAAATAATGGGTCTAGTCCAAGGATCCAGCCCAACTCGTAAGCCCAATACGAAATATAGGCCCAAGTTCAAGGAGTATGGTGAGCCCAACAAATGTGGTCCATCACGGTTGGGTTAATTGAGCTCATCAGTAATAAGTTACGCACGTCCACATCATGAAGGAAGTGGTCAAGCCTCGTCCCCGTATCTCAAGGAAAGCACAACAACCATCTTGCACGTTAGGAAGAGGTGGAGATCTCCACTAAAGTAGTGGTCTTAGTGGCTACATGTCCACCCAAAAACTGTCATGGGGTCGGCTATAAATGGAACGCCTCACCATCATTGGGGGCCAACTCACTTTAGTATCTTTAAGCTTGTATTCTTTGTACTCTTTCCAACACACTTGACATAATATAAAGTGCCAGGCGACTAGAGTAATTCAACAGTGGACTAGGTCAACTTGACCTAACCACTCTAATATTTGTCTTATCTCCCTACATTAATTACCGCATTTATAATTACTTGACAGATTTGTACAAAGTTTACTTTGTGCATCATCAGATGTGATGCGGGGAGCGCAGTGAAAAAATAGTGGCATATGTTGAGTTTTTTCCTAACGTTCATGATATTATTAAGTCATGATCTTTGGCCGTTCTAGTTAGTTTGATATCTAGAACTTAAAAATTACATATACTTTCTAAAGAACAAGAGTATTTGTGGTTCTATATTAATTATAGAGAGATAATCTATAGCAAAGTTGACATGTTGATCATATTTTAAATGTCAGTCCCACATTAAATATTTGACTATATTACATATGGGTTTATAACCCGAAAGCCTTCAGTTGGTTCGAAGAGAAAGGGAGGTATAGCACCATTTCCTACGCCCTAAGCTTTAGTAGTAACTTTTTCTATTATGCTGTAACTTTTTCCATTATGCTGCATCGCACCCTAGGCCGGGGCTACGCGATCGCGTCGCATTGGTGCACGGTGCCGAGTCGGCTCTTAACTTTTTGGACAATGACAATTTTCAAATATCGTTCAGACAACAATTTGAACAGTATCTGACAGTTGAAAATATGTTCCCTTCTAAACATTTTTTAATACCATAACAAACAAAAGTACATATAATTTTCTAGCTTATCTTATCTTCGGAGGCAAGTTTGTTAATAAACCCGTTGCAGTAAATTGGGGAGATCAGAAAATGTTGAAGAACAAGATCTTTTTTTGTCCCTTAAATTCACAAGTCCGACCACAACGACCAATTAATAAAATCCGACCACAATGACCGAATTGATTGTTTTCATGCGTAGAATACTAGATTACTTAATAAAAAAAGATTTCAAAATCATCACAAACCAGCTTAACATGAGAGTCAAAGAGAGCTCGACCAGACCAGACACAAAGCATATTTTTGACGGACAGAATATCCAAATTCTCGGTCATCCCGCTTTGACCCGTGGAAGAGCAACCAAGTAGAAAGAACTGAGCATTCACGTTCGATTTAAGAATTTGTTTAATTTTACACAGCAAGGTTCTAACAGCATAATAGCATCAAGTTCAAATGACGTGTAATAATGTACAGCGACTAGCGTGTGAAGAATATATACGCATGTCGGCATGTGGTGACAACTAAATCTTATAGAGTACAGAGTACATGAATTTTGGGGCACCACAACTTAACTCCCCTTTTAATTATCTCCTCCAGCTGAAATTTTAGACTACTCTTCTATTTTCCAGTACTCGATTATATCTGCACTGAACCCTCCCAGACAAAGACACTCAACTTCAAAAGAGAAATAGAAAACCAACTTCTTTAGAAGGGAAACAAAGAAAATATATTTAATTGAATGGAAATGTCATCCCAACTCCAATAGACATCATATTCTCTTTCCCATTATTGTCAAGATTTCGTCAGTCACTGTTCTCGAGCCGAATTCATACTAAATGACAGAGCAAGCGAAGGAAAGAATTCTGGAGAGAGATATCATATTTAACAAGGCACTTGGGAATTCTTCAATGCACAAAATATTCCCAGCTCCAGTCACTCAACTGCTGACTATAATCAGCAACCCATAGAAAAAGCATCCCATGATCCTAAACACAAAAGGAATGTAGGTAAATTTATTTTTAGTAAATGTTGCTTATATTAGTTCTAGGAAACCAAAAAATAATAAGACAGAAAGTAATCGCATATACTTGTAGTGGTTAAGAGTGAAAACCAGGCCCAACTAATTTTCAAACTCTTAATACCTAAATATAATTGTATTTTAAATTTATAATGAATTTTTTCTGTGAACTCCAACAGGCAACAGTGAAGGTTTTGATATAGGCATGGTATAACACACTAGAAATAAACCACTTCCCAAATACAGAAACACTCAATTTTTCATGTTGAATATGGAAATTAAAAATTTTAAAGCAACAACCCAAAGAATCACAAAGAAGAAAGAAGGCATACAAATGAACAGAAATGAAGCCAGAGACTGGAGCTCGTCTGAATTAAGGACACCATCTTTTGGCTTCTCAAGCCAACTCTGCCGAGTGCTCAATCACCAGAAATTCCAGAACATTAAACTCGAGCTGCGTAAAACACAGATTTAGCAGGATGAAACATAAAGGACTGGATGTAAAAATAAAAATTACAGCAGGCAGAAATTCAAGGGGAAAAAAAAGTATTGAATTATTTATTTATCTGCTTTTCTTATATCAAAATAATATCCATTTATTTGCAATGCGTAAAATATATACAAAATATCAAACAGTAAAAGCAGCAGATAAAACACAACCAGCAAATGAAGTACTTGACTCTTTCAACAGATTGCTAGAAAATGAGTCTTTTTAGTATCTAAAAAATGGTCAATCCTTGCCAAAAACAGGTTAATAGCGATCTGCTGCAAAGAACTAAGAAAAAAATTAAACGAACACATCAGAATATCAAAAAATCAACAAGAAAGTGGTCATATACCTATTGCTTCACTATGTCATGGAAACTGTTCACTAACTGACCTGAAGAAACTTTACGTTAATTATATTAGTGAGCTCAGACATGAAGAACTACACCAACATCTGAACTTTGCAGGAAAATAGAATCATTCAATTTCCGCATAATATTCACAACACCAATATTTCAATCAAGGTAGGAACACCAAAAAAATAACAAGTACCAAATATTGATGAATGTAACTGAAATTCCAAATCTACAAACTAAAATTGATTCCAGCCGGCAAATGGGTCAACAAGTATACCAAGTACCAACCATATTTCATGGCTTCCATGCTTCAAAAGGGAGATATCACATATAACAGAAAAAGAGCACAAAAGATAGTTGGATGCTAAAATACACAGTTCACTAAGTTCAAGAGCACCAACTGCTATAATACAATTATAAAAAAAATTGTGAACAGAACTCCAAAGGCACCAAAACATCAATTGAACATTTCAGATGAAGTGAAGATTACCAGACAAACAATAGCTGAGATATGCTCGATTTCATTTACTGCATTTCACCAGTATTTGTACCAATTACCATATCCAAACTGGAAGCAGGAGTCAAACCGGATATACTGTCTTCATGTATGTTTACAGGAGTAGGACCACTGGTACTGAACGCTACTTTAGTCCCATTATCATAATTCGGAAGAGGAGCAGAATTATTGACATTGCCCACTGCTTTTGCCTCAAAAGAGAAGTTTGAAGGAGTAGAAGAAACAATTCCATGGTCAACTATTTTAATCCCTACAGCTCTATTTGGAGGGGTAGAGCCGTTGCTGTTGCCCAATACTTTAGCCTTTCTGAAACCAATCATAAGAATTAATATATTGAGATAGATAAAAGGAATTGAAAGAGGCAAAAGATTTAAGCTCATACCTAATCAACTTTTGCTTCAAAGTGGAAGGCTTTTGTTTTGACGCTCCTATTACCCAAAAAAAAAAAGGAAAAGCAAGGCACATATGTGAGTCTCATATTCTATCTAGTCACTACAGTTTATATACATGAGAAGTGCCAAACCAAAAAATTATTTCAGTAATTATCATAAACCCACCAGATTTAAGAGTCAAAGAAGTTGAAGTAGACCTACGATTGCCCCTCTCAGCCTTAATGGAAGCAATAACAGAATCTGAAGAAGACCCGAGACCTTTTCTCCCAATCAGCTTCACTCCAAGTTTTTCACATAGGTAATTCAACCTCATCTCATCACCCCCTCTTACATCCATCAACTCAAGCGCTTGCTGCCTTGATAACAACGTGTAAACATGAAACTCTTGCTGCTGATTAAAGTGGGACTGAAGCTGCTGAAAAAGTAGTTTGTTAGAATGCTGCTGATCTGGCCTTGAACCTTCATTACTCTTTTTCCGTGGTGCACCAAGTGTCACCCTCAAAATTGCTGTTGACTTGGGATCAGAATTTTTTCTACCATAAATTACAGAAAAGCTTCCAAACTCCAGATCAGGCTCTCTGAATAAATCTGCCAGAATACAAGCGCATGAATGTGTGTTTTTTAATGGATTCCTCAGAACTTTGGTCCTCAAGGCTCTATTACTAGCATAATGTGTCATGTTTTCGGCTTCTCTTAATCCAGTAAGAAAAGCTCCGTGCATAGTAGCTGGGTAACGCCTAGTGGTAGCCTCCCCTGCAAAGAAAAGCCGTCCATCTCCCACGCTTTCTGCTAAGATATCATAGTCATCTCCTGACGCCCCCACAGCAACATTGGAGTATGAACCCAAGCTGAAGGGATCACTACCCCACCTTGTACAGACAGTTTGGATAGGCTCTGGAACATCAATGCCTTGGGGTTCATATATACCTGCATGCATCGAGGCCAAAGTCTTACTTTAGATATTGCTCAATGATTTATTTATTATTATTATTCATTAATTTATTCTTGGGAGGTTGGGGGGTGTTTAATCCACACTTTGGTACCCTGTAATAACCTACTCCCTTACAAAAATATAGATGATGAACAAGAAAGTGAATACAATTTACTACTAACCCCAATTTTTATAATTTGGGAAACATATTTGTATATGCTTAATTATTAATTCTAAAAATAGTCAGTTTGACTTTAAAAAGTCAAAAGTGGGCATTTAATTTGGGACGGAGAGAGTAGTTATTTGATTGAGTGCCTCATGTTTTAATATTTTATACTTCCTAAATATTTTCAATCAAGTAATGGAGCTGCCCTGGGCAGTCATAAACAACTTGCGTAGAAAAAATCATCCAACATATCCCATGTGCATTCTGACATTGTTGAGTCGGCTAATGAAGTGCTGAGGTCGATTATTAACAATTTTAACAAATGCAGTACAAAAGTAAATAAAAAGAATTAAAGAGAAAAATGAAAAATAACATTCACAATCATAACTAACAAGAAACAAAAAAAAATTCAATTCCATCTCCATTCAAGTCTCAAAAACTTAAAGTAATATCAGTAAAACATGGTTTGATTTCACATGTTTTGAACCACCATTTGGAGCAACCATTCCAAAAACTATCAAACACTACATAGATGCCCTAATAACATGGCCTTGCCTAGTCACCACCATTTTAATCCACTTCCACCTCATCATTATCTGGTAAAGAATACAAGAACGCAGACACAAACAAACATATAGACGCACAAACACACGTGTATATATATAGAGAGAGAGAATAGAGAAAAAGTCTGACACTCGCTAACAATACAGAAATTCATTACATTACCAACATGGCACTAGCAAACCCAACTAAATCTCTAGTTGCAAAACCAACCACGCAGGGCTCCTGCTACCCAAAACACTATCACCTTACTCACCACCACCATGCTTATAGAGATATGTAAATATGGATTAGGATCCCTTCAATTACACTTATCCACCAATTACTCCCAATACACATTTAGCAATACAAATACTACTTTTAGCGACGGTACCAACAACACTATTATTTGTGATGAATTTTATTGTACCGCTAATAATCATAGTTGTCATGGCGTCGCCTAGGCGACGACTAGGCGTCCTGTCGCTAAAGAAGGACAAGGCTACACCTTGGTAGTTGACCCTATAACTCATCATAACCCATAGACTTGCTATGTGGTGTAAGCTTATTACTTTTTAGACTTGTAATGCGTGATGATTGTTGACTTGGTTCATTTTTTATCTTCTAGACTTCTACGAAGTGTTTGTTGACTTGTTCTACTAGTTTTCAATGTCAATTGTTTTATTTTTGAATTTTGATTATTTAGTATTCATATAATTGTGTTTCTAATTGTATTTCATAGTGTTAGTTATGATGTTTTGAATTTTTAATGTATATAAAATTTTATCGTTTAATATACTTTTGAAGTAAAATAAATAGATGAATAAATTGCACTTTGTTAACGACTTGTTGCCATATGAATGCCAAGTTGGGGCCTTATCGCCTAGGCGTCCTGACGGTCAACTACCACTGCATCTCACCGTGACGCTGTGACTACTATGCTAATAATTTGCGATGAATTTTATTGCATCACAAAATTTAATGTGTCGTTGAATGTATATTGGGGGAAATTGGAGAATATGTATAATGGAGTGGAACCTAATCCTATAAATACACATAAAATACAAAACCAAAACGAAGTCAAAATCGCAATGCAAGAATAGAACCTTAGTTGAGATTAATGGTTTCAAATCTTACACCCAGAACTAGAATATTGGAATATATACAGAAAGAGAGTCATAATAGGAGGGGGGTGAATGTTGCATAAAGGTGGCCAAAGTTGAATGGGAGAGGCTAAGGGAAGAGTGAACTGGAAAGGGAGATATTATTTTTCAACTTTGATAAATAAACCTCAAAGAAAGATATGAGAACCCAATATTTTCACTCTTTCTTTATTTTTATTTTTTTTTTTGAAAAGTTCTTTGTTTTTGTTTTTGTTTATTTGTAATTAAATTGTAAAATATGATTGATTAATCCTTACTAGCATTTTAGGCCCACTGGCCATTCACATAGGCTATTTGTTTCAATCTTTCCACTTAAGATGACCATAGCTGCCACTCACAACCTGTGTTCCTTTATTGAAATTTCTAAAAAGTACACCCTCCGTCCTCCAAAGTATGTCCAAAGTAATAAAATGATGAGTCTTTCTTTTTATATATACTACTGGACCCCACTAAATGACATATTTGCCCTTTACTTTATGTACTTATTGTCATCCTTTTGAGAACAAAAAAACTGTACCTTTGGTCATCCTTTGAGGAGGGAGTACAATTACTGAACTGAAAAATAACGAGATATTCTAAGTGATAAACTCTCCCTTGTTTCTTCTTTTTGATCAACTCGTATCATACATATTTTCGGTTACCCTAAGTTTGAATGATTGTTCCTAAAAATAAAATCCAGAATTCAGCTTCATAACATACCTACATGTGTGTGTTTGCATGTGTTAGAGCTGAGATTGGTGTGAACTCAACAACAAACTAGAGTCCTAAAAAGGCAATTTATGGAATCAATATTTTAAAGAGTAGCTACCTCATCTGAATGTTATGCTCTCATAACCAATGCCCAAATGGAAGCAGTTAAAACACTCTATAACAGATAAACTTTCAACTATTAAGTGAAGAAGAAGATACTTGGCCATTTTAATTTGAAAATTTTGGAAATTATTTATATATTGTATATATGTTTGTATGTGTGCATTTGTGTATATGTATACAAACACACAAATGTGGATTATAAATCCGAGTTATATTATTTAAAATCCGAGTTATGAGCAAAGAGTTGCTCATAACTCGGATTATAAATAATATGACAGACTTCCAATCAGAATTTAGTTTAAAGCAAACAAACATAAGAACATCAATACAGATGTATATACCTTTCAGAATCTGGAGAACCTGGGTTACGGCATCAGTAGGTGGCATGCTCTCAAACTTATGTGCAGCTTCTCCTGCCACTAAAGCAATCAAGAGCGGGCCACCAGCTACGGTAGCATAGCTATAAAACAGGAAAAACTCTCCCCGGCAGCTTGGATCATCAGTAAGATGCCCAAATGTGTCAAGATCAGTGCCCCAAAACACATGAGGGAAAAGCATGGCAACCTTGTTTAACAAACCAAATCCTAACCGTTTTATCCCATCAAGTTTTCTTTGAGGCAACTCTGGAATAAATTTAATAGAACCACTTTTCAAGACCCCTAGGGGAACGGTGCACAGTGCCATATCAGCCTCAAAAATCTGGCCCCCGGAAACGACCTGCACTCCATCACCACCATAACGAATGGTATGAACAATTTTCTCATACAGTATTGGCACATTCTCAGCTAACGCTTGAACAAGTCTTCCATTCCCTCCAAGTGAGAAGCAGTGGTCTCCTCCCATATCAAACGGGTCATCTTGGTCCCAAAATGCCAGTGAAAGCTTAGAAACCAGGCCAGCATTTGCATATTCCAAATTTGCAAGATGCCAATTGAACAAGTTTGTGGCTTCCGCATTCCCAGCATTTCCATTAACCTGCCAGAAAGTCTCCAATGCTGCTCCAAGAGAAACATCCTGTGAAACTTCACCCATCAACTGCCTAAGCTTGCTTGCTTTGTCCAAAAGCTGGTTAAAAGCAGTTTCAACTTTTGAATCCATATCTGGGTCAACTGGTTTCCCATCCAAACTATATAGTGGACACTTATCTCTCACTTTGTGAAGTGGATAAGACAACTGCCTAGCCAAAATTCCAAGAGGATTACCAAGTGTACCAGTCAAAACACTCCCTCCCAAATCTGCAGCAGCAGTTCTATTCCCTCCATCCATTTTCTTCGTATACACACGGCCACCAGCTCGCTTCCTACCCTCTAAAACAGTAACTTTATACCCAAATGACATTAATTGCCTCGCTGCAGCCAATCCAGCAAGCCCTGCCCCAATAATAATCACGTTTGATCGACTAGGTTCAGCCAGAATTCTCTCTTTAATAGCCGGGGCAACCCCAAAATTGATATACCCACGTGAAAGCAAATAATTATAAGCAGAGTCCAACAGCATACTGCAATGTGAAGGTATAACATCAACAAACATCTCTCTTGTGACCCAATTGAAAACATCCTGACGCCATCTAGTAATAATGTGGTTCCTAATTAAAATGTAATTAACCTGTTCAATTCCACCAACAACAGAAACAACCCCAGCATCAATTTCTTCACCCGTAAGTGAATCAGCCGGAAACCCGGATGTCAATGCAATCAAAGCTTCTGCAGTAGCTTCTTTATTAATCACAATAATCTCATCAGATATATCAGGACCACAAAAATTCGACATACTAGGTTCCATAAAATGAGCTGAAGTAGACGGCAATGACAATAACTGCACATTTCTATTATTATCGCCAATTATACTACTACCATTTGAGAATGAAGGCATTTGGTATACCTGATGCTGCTGTGATGGTACAGACGGTGTCGTATTGCGTGATCTGCCTCGTCTTCGTTTCTTGGGGACCGTAGATAGTGAGAGAAAGTCATTCAAATTAGGGGTTGAGACAGAATTAGGGTAGTAATTAGGGTCTATATGGGTATTCGAGATTGAGTAATTGGGGTTAGGGTTAGGGTTTGTTTGGGGTAAAAAAATGGAGAATTGGAGGGAATTTTGCAAGTAAGCGTTCAGATTTTGGGGGTTTTGATTCGATGATGGATTCATCTTTCTGAATTATCAGCAGCAGCTGCAATGACTGGTGGAAAAGGGGGCTTTAGTTCGATTTTCTGATGTCAGAGAGAGAATTTGATGCCAAGAAAATTTGGACAGTTGAGTACTTGGCGCCCTTGTTGAGTTAGACTTGGCTACATAGTTGGTCATGTACACCTGTTCGGCAACTCCTTAGTCTCCTCATTTTAAATTCCTCATTTTAAATGGCAGTTAAAATATAAACACTTATAAGTTATTTTAAGTTAAATTTATAAATAAAAGTGTTCGATATAAATTTGACTTATAAATCAAAAATTAAGTTAAAATAAGTTATAAAGGTGTTCGGTTCAAAATGATTTAGAAGTTAAAATAATGTAAAGATACTAAAAAGGACATTAATAAAAATAGGGGCAAAATAAATATTACATTTCGTCAAACTAACTTATTTTAAAATGACTTATAAGTCATTTTAAAATGACTTATAAGTCATTTTAAAATAAGTCACAAAGTGTTACTTATTTTTTTTAACTTATAAATTAAAAAATAAGTAGCTTCCAAATACTCAAACAGTGACAAGTCAAACCAACTTATAAGTCTATTTTTTAAAATTATTATAATTTTTTTTGTCCTTTAACTAGCATCATTTATATTTTAGGGCTATGTTTATTTGCAAGGATTACACTTGGGATAAGACTATTAATCACAAGTGTCTTATTTGTTTTTAAATTTGAGCTTAAAACTATTAGTCATAGGATTATAAAATAACTTAAGATGAACGATTATTTAATACCATCTTCTACGTGGTATTATAATCCCTACCATTTGGGATAAAAAAAATTACTATACAAAATTAACCTCAATCTTTTTCTAAAATGATCATCATATTCTATAATTTCTTTTATTATTATTGACAACTTAAAACTTACTGATACAAATACTAAATATTATTTTTTGAGTGGGGGTTGGGGGTGGGCAGAGTGGAGGGTAGGGTATATATATAATCACTAAATATTATTATTTTTTTGAAAGAGTGAGGGTGTATACATAATCACTGAATATTAATTTTTTTTTAGGGTGAAGAGTGAAGGGAAGGGTGCGGGTGCTGGTACGGGTATGGATTGGGAGTCGGGGGTGTAGGATGGGCGAGTGGGGATATATACATAATCAGTAAAAAAAATTTAGGCTGGGTGGGGGTGGAGGTGTATACATAATTAGTAAAAATTATTTGGGGGGGGGGTTGGGGTACGGTGTGGGGTGGGGGTAGGGTAGGGGATGGGAGGTAGAGGTGGGGGTAGGGGTAGGGGTAGGGGTAGGGCGTAGATGGTGGGGGTAGAGGTGAGGGGGTATGGGGTGGGCATAGCGGGGTCGAGTGGGGGTTGGGTATGGGGTGGGCATAGCGGGGTCGAGTGGGGGTTGGGGAGTGAGGTTGGGGGTGGGGCTAGGGGTGCGGGGTAGATGTGACACCCCTAAATTTGGGTACTTCATTTCCACATGATTTGGTGTTCACTGTCCAAACATTTATTTCTAACTACCCAAATATAATAAAATTTAAATTATAGATCTTCCCATTAAAGAGTTACATAATTTAATCAATAAATCTCCTAGGTTATCTAACCTTTAAAATATTCCTCAATTGCGGAAAAATAAACAAATACATCACATAATTAAACCAAGTCTGAAAATATAAACGTCAATAGATTTACAAGTCTTCAACACGTGTTCATCTTTCCTTTCCCTTTGCTAGTGGTTGGCTCGTCAACCTTCTCAACTTTAGCTGCAATAGTTAAATATATATGCAATAGTGAGCAAAACAAATGCTCACTTGAAAGAATACAGTGACTGGTAATGAATAAACTCATTTGAATTGAATAATATATCTTAACATCGATAATCAATAACTGATACTGGAAATTATCTAAGGGTCACTAGACCAAGAACTATGTCTAAGGTTATAAGTATTTCTTTCAACTTAAACCTAAACAGTCATTAGACTGTAGGGACTCCCCGTACTTAGGGTGGTCAGTCATTCGTACCATGTATTGTGCACAAACAACTAAACACTTCTGCATAAAATCCACTATAATAGGGTTGTTCATCTCAGTTTTAATATACGAGTCCGCACCAAAGTAAGTTTGGTTTGGATAAGCTTCAAGGGTAATTTAGAGTTCAACGAATATCAACTAAGGATTAGTTGAATCAAAAGTTCAATGACAATGCGAGGGTTTAACAACGACATGCTATAGAGTAATTATGAACTATAATTGAATAGTATTGTAACGACCCCACAATTCATACAATTTAATTCTTGATTTCGGTCGTTAATAATACATTCGACCTCTAATTTTACATCATTAAACGATAATACAACCATTGAAATTTGCGGAATAATTAAAATTTTCTATTACAAACTATCCTCGTTTCCAAAACCTTCAACCTTTACGTCTAAATATCTCAGAATCATTTTAATACTACAATAGTTTACATTCGCAAAACAATATTACAATTCAACATTAATACATTATTCGAAACATTAGACATGATTTACAAGAATAACAACTTAGCTAGGATATTAAATCTTCATATATCACTTTTGATCCATAACAATAAAGTAGCACATAGCGTTACCTTCAATTTTTTATTTATTAATCTTTATTCATTCAATCTATCAAAGTAGATTTTTACGTCACTACTTCATTCATTCATTGGTTTCTATAACCACTTTCTTTCCACAAACATTATTATACAATTATTATACTTTTCTATTAAAAGTTTCACATTATTCTTTGATAACTCACATCCTTCTCACTTCAAAATTTCTTTTCTCGCTTATTCAACATATCCATCATTCAGTGTCGCATTTTACGACTTACTTCTTTCTAAGGAATACTTTCCTTTTTCACTTCCATCTTGCAGAATAACAAGAATCCTCCACAATTGTTCAATAATTGGGAAGTAGTATGAATAACTCAGGAATTTAAAAGATTCCAAATCATGCTGAGGGTCACAAGACCATGAACTCTATTCTCTAGGTTTAATAGTGCTTCACCCCCGGTTCTTCACACTTTAAACCCTCTTTGGCAGAATGTTTATCAATCACAAAGACTGAAAACACCCTCCGCAAGTACTCTAGGTGATCAACCTATTGTACATGTATTGTATACAAACAATTCAGCGCAAAGTATAAAACTAAGCGCAACCCCTAATAATAGGGTTGTTCATCTCAGCTTTTCAACATCTGAATCCGCACCAAAATAATTTGGTTTGGCATAACTTCTCAAGAAACTCTTGAATTTCATGAAAATCTTTCAATATTTGTCTAGCTGAATCAAATAGCATAGACATCTACAACAATTTGGACATCAACTAAAATATACATATACATACATACATGCATATGTATTCTCATATCTCAAAGAAATCTCAAAAATCTTTTTATGACGTCATGATACCGCACTGTATTTACAGTCCGTTGAGGATTCCGTCATTTGGTGATTTTATCATACTACATCATACCATAGTGGGCTGACGATCCTTAGATCACATCCAACACTAGGTAATACTGAATTGATGACTTCATCATTTTTATCATCTTTGCACCAGGTTACATGATGCATTAATGATATAAAATACATTTTGATATATTGCAAATCATTTTTGTCTAGCCGAAACAATTAACATAGACATACGAATAATAGTATTATTGTTAAAACTCATTGGTTCAATCATTTGATCCAATGTTTTTCAAGAAAATAGAAGTGTAAACATCAGCACGAAGTCAATAAATTTTGAAAGTCTAGCATAGCTAGTAGATTTAGAGTACATATGCTTCCAACATCAACTCCACTTTCTGTAATGATCCAATGCTTAAAAGATCTATCTATTCCTATCATCCTCAATACTCTATTCATAACTTAATTATACCCCAGTTCATCAAACTTACCTCACATTGGAAGTTCATGACTTGCCACAATAATATGAGTTTAAGAACTTATCCTAATCAGACCATAGGCGTCTATTCGCTGAGGGGTTCAAAACATAACATATTATTATGAGTCACGAACTTACTATATGCATTAATTTTAAGAACCGCGCCTAATCCTAATAATATCTGTCTAATCTTAATAGTTTCTAACTACCAAACATACACATGAGAAAATAATCACCTTTTCGCCACATATACAAAGATAGCGCGACACCAACATTCCAATGATTATCAATATGATAAACTGAGTGCAAGCACAAAACTCTCGCCCATACAAAGATTTGTAAAACTCAGCCATCACATGAGTCCTCAATTGAAATCCCACCTAACTCTATCTTACTCTTAACTTGCTCTTTGCTCGATACGATTTCCTCGTATCACATTATCTATAACTCCTCAAGAGTTATCTCGTACTTTTTCATAGTACACCATCTTCATAGCATTAAGCTATAATTATTCAAACATTATAGACCATCTTTCTTTTATAACTTAAACAGACCACGTTGTGATCTTATTCTATAATCATCTCCCTTAAAAAAATTTTCTTAACTCGTGATCGTTTTGTTTTACGATCCTCTTTCTTTCTCTTTTTCATCATTTACGACATTATTCATTATCTTGGCTTTTGGAGTTAGGAAACTCCCATTTTTTATCTTTATATCTCTTCAAGATTCTTCTTTGAATCCTCTTGTTTATATAACAATTCATGCTTTAAGAATTTCCAACTTCATTTACATTGTTCAACATTCCAATCGAGTTCCACATTTTCATCATACGTATCCACTTTCTATACTTGGTACACATCGAGTCTTTATCGATTTCAATATGATACGTTGAGTGGTTTCCCACAAACAACCAACAAACTAGGTTCCGAGTTACTAGTTCGTATATACCTCCGCTCTATGAAGGAATTGTTTAGCCCAGATACCATACATCAACTACGAAAGAGTATAATTGTACCACTTAGATATAACTCTCTATTCTTAACGTCTTTATCATTCTCTTTTTATAGACATTGTCTATTTATTATCACCTTACATCCTTATTATTGGAGTTGGGTAACCCCACATTCATATTCCTTATAACTCTACGAGATTCTTCTTTGAATCCTTTCACGCAAGTTTTAATCCCTTATTGTTCAAACTCTATTTGAGCTTATTCGTTCCTTATTTTCACCTCTCTTCTCAAAGGCTATAGCCTAAGGTACTCTTACCTAAGGTTTCTAACCTATCAGCTTTGATACCAACTGTAACGCCCCCAAAATCGGGACTATTTAATTCTCGACTTCGATAGTTAATAATACAGTCAACCTCTAATTTTACATCAATAAACGATAATGCAACCATTGAAATTTGCAGAATAATTAAAATTTTCTATTACAAACTATCCTCGTTCCCAAAACCTTCAACCTTTACGTCTAAATATCTCATAATTATTTTAATACTACAATAGTTTACATTCGCAAAACAATATTACAATTCAACATTAATACATTATTCGAAACATTAGACATGGTTTACAAGAATAACAACTTAGCTAGGATATTAAATCTTCATATATCACTTTTGATCCATAACAATCAAGTAGCACATAGTGTTAACTTCAATTCTTGAATCTGCAAAAATGGTTATTTGCAAGAATGAGCTTGACAGCTCAGCAAAATCTAACAGTTTTTATGCATCACGTAGCACATAATAACATGCTCAACATATAAGAATAATCATAAACAAACATAGCATACATGTTGTAGTTCACATAACAACTATAAAGATTGAGTTCCTTACTTAATCAACATTCATAGTTCAATCATCATAGTCATAGATTGACTTTCACATTTCATACTTTTGATATATACAATACATTATACACTAAAATTTTAAAGAAGTTCATCATCAAGTTCACATAGCAAAAAGGAACTAAAAGACTTGCCTTTACCGGCGTTTTACCAACACGCTAATACTTCGCGTCCTTGTACAACCTACACTATATGTGAGATTGATAATAAATAAAATCAATACTCAATCTCATAGTCAAATTTATCCTAAGATCTTACTTTATCTTATTATCCTTTATAATGTCTTTATAGACATCTAACTATTTTATATGCAACTCGGTTTTATTTTTCATTTTCATCACCACACATGCTAGACTATCACACTTTGTAGTTTAATGTGCGTATATCACACCATTTTATTATACCACTTTGGTTTCAAAAATGCATATTCAACACATTGTTTACATGTTTAATTTTCCTTCATAAATCAAAAATTACCCTTTTCGATTTTTTTTCCATTATTATTCTTGTATTATCATCTTTTTATACTTAGATATCCAATAGTAGTCATTAGTTAGACACTTTGTATACCAAAGTTTAGAAAACACTATTACTCTTAGGCATTTTATCGAGCACGTTATGTGCACACATTAACTTATCTCAACTCATGATCTTAAATGGTTAATTATGCATAAAATATGATAACACATATCTATACTCATTACATATGTCAAAAACATATTTTTAATCATCAAAATATATCATCACCCAAAATCTTAATTCAAACAGAATTATAAAACTCATCTTCACAATTTCTTTAACAAAACGTTGTTTTCGTTTTTAACGTAACACGTTCGTTACATGTCCATTTTTGTTCCTTCTTATATAGAATTAACTCTTACTCAGTGTACTACAACCTCATCTAGGCCTTAAAGTCAGACCCTTATCCATCTACACCAGATTCTGTAATTCATCAACTAGTCTAGAAAATTTCATTTTCTGGACATCCTTACTAAACAATTAATTTCAGACATGATCCGGTCCATAAAATGGCTCAATCACGCGTGTCTAACTAGTAATCTTCCATATCTACAACTTTACAGTTTTAAGTTTCTTCAGATTCAAAACACACGAATTTATATGAATTTTTCAAAGTCAGAAACCGTAACATTTTTGATTTTCTGGACAGATTATTTTCCCTTCGCACCAGCCTTACTAAAACAGACATTGCAAGAAATCTACAAAGAGTTTTCATGTGATTCCACTTTCAGAATATAGCTTATTTCCATATCTTCGATTTGATATAAGACCCGCTTTCTAACTCATTATACCCAAAGAGGTATGAATTTCACAAGATATGTCCACAATTACTAAAAACCTACGAATTTTGTTCTTCAAATTTTCTTTCCATTTCATTTTCTTTCTTGAATCCTCTTGTTTGATTCTTGATAATCCAAGATTAAACCAATACAAACAGATTAAGCATGATCTAGTACCCTAGAACATAAATCTACCCAAAAAAATCAAGGATTAAATAAGAGTTTAGAAGTTACATTCTTCTAACTTTTTTTTACTTCTTCTTCTTCTTCTAGCTCATCTCAATTCCTCTATTTCTCTCTATCTCTCTCAATTTCTCAATACAACTTCTACATAACAATTATCTACATTATGAAGAACATAAAAATATAATTAAAACAAAGAATTTAGATTATAATTTTATTAGTATGAATTTAAGAGAGAGATGGAGATGGAGATGATGATGATGGGGCTTGTTTCGTCTTCTCAAAGCTTTCCCTTATTCTTCTTTTTCGTCATCTTCTTCTTCTCCTACAACTCTCTTTAACTCTCTTCTTCTTTCTTTGGTTTGTTTTCTAAAGCTAACATACTAACTTGTAGTATATACATATAATATACAATACTAGTAATATATAATATATGTAACTCCTAGTAATTATTAGATATACTAATTACTAGTTAATACATATGTTACACCAATTTGAACTTGAAAAGCCTAAGACCATGTTTAGCAAATACTCATTATTGTAATTAATCAATAGCTTAACATCAATCAATCTCATCAAATTGTCACATAATTATATTTACTTGTTAATTATAATTTTGTGTAACAATCATCACATAACTCATCTAATTTAATTATCTCAATTAAATTAGAACTATAACATAAAATTATTATATTAATTAAATTAAATACTAAATATTCATTTAATTAATCTGCTACACTTAATTACATTACTCTATAATCAAAACAAAATTTATTTATTTAACTCAATAAATAATTCAATTAATTATTTATATATATTAAAATTAATATATAACATTCTCTTCACATCAATTCACATATTCTACAATATATGACATACACATATTCACACCCAACATATCTCATAAATTATACTTTTATTTATAAAATTCTCATTTATAATTTCTAAAAATCTGGGATGTCACAAGTATGATACATCAAAGTCATGCTTTAAGAATAACTTTCAAAGCATACAATGAACTTAACTTGAACAACAATTATAAGCTAAGGTTACACTTTCCAATAAAGAAATAAAATTAAGATCTTTGCTCGATAGAATTCAAGAACTTGCATAATGTTATAAACAAGACAGAATAACAACTTGTATATTTATAAACAAGGTATGATAAACTCAAAATAAAGATTAGGTTTAGAAAACTTGAATAACAATAGTAAACAAGATAGGATAAAGATCTTGCTTTACATAAAGAAATAAGGTTTAGGAACTTGCGTAATAATAATCAAGTTAGGGTAAGGAAACTTGCTCAAAGAAAGTTAGGGTTAGAGAACTTACATAAGGTAAGTAAGATAGGATAAACTCAAATAGAGATTAGGGTTCGAAAACTTACCTCGTGCGTATGTTAAACGATCACTACTCACGTTCACCACAAGTCCTACACATACCATATGTATTGACAACAATCATTAGTTATACTAATATTAACTTCATGAGTTTAGTTCCCACTTTTAGTATAGCTCGTTAACTTAGTTTAAGTTTTTGTTTACTACCACAAGTCACATATTTCAAGATTGAAGTCTCGAATCTTAAGTTTAAACAACATCACATCGTTTTATGAGCATCACATTTTAGCTCTTTTACAACTTATCAAATTATCATACCATGTCAACATATACACCTGTCGACGTCGAGATTTTTATTTGTCCCTTTTCTGTTATTATCTTTTGGTGTTCTCATGTTAGGTGAGATTTGTTTGAAAAAATAAGTTGTGAAAAGGTCTGACATGTATATGTCGATGATTGGGACTGTAAGAGTCGCCAGTTGGTAATTTTAAATTGTTGCACCAACTCAATCGAGAAAAGGTTTGCACATTGACCTAGTGATGTGACACTATTTAACTGGTCTATGAAATTGAGTTTCGTTAGGGTCCGGGGGCTTGATTATGCGGAGGGAATGTGTTAGGAACCCCCCGACATCCGTGGTAACACGTTGACCGTAACTTTTCAATTTATACCATTATCTGAATGTGTATGTGTGTAGATTAATGTGCAATTATCTGGAAGTAGTGTTATACCTCGTTTGCACCTATATACAAAGGGCTTGAATTTTGTATAAAAGTTCAATTTTAACAAGATATAGTAGTGATGTTTTGTAAAAGAGATTTTTCAAACCCTTATGCTCAATAGTAATTGAGGCTTTTTATACTTCCATTTTATTATGTGTTCGGCTGAATTGCATTTATTTTCAAGATGCGAAGCAGCTTCGAGAAAATAAGGTAAAAAGCAGTGCCGAATTCCTTGTGGGCATGAGAGCCGTCCAAGGAAATTCAAACACCGTGAATAATTTACAAGCTGGTTACAGTTGAAAATGTCCATCACGGGAACCGAATCTAGATTCAGGAGACTGAATCTGTGATCACATGATTCCTAGGCTCACATGATAATGCAGTTTGTATGAAAGCTGTAAACAATTATATATATATATAAGCTATAAATATATATATAATGAACGATCAATCACCACGAAGTAAACTCCAGGCGGGACGAAATGTAAATATATATATAAAGACGATCAACCGCCACGAACTAAACTCCAGGCGGGACTAAATGTAAATATATATATATAAAAGCAATAAATGGCCACGAAATAAACTCCAGGCTTGACAGAAATATGTGTGTGTGTGTGTGTGTGTATATATATATATATATATATATATATATAAGCGGTAAACGCACCGGATGTAAATCCAGGCTCAATCAAATAGAGTTTGATGATAACAATATATATAAGTATTTATATATATAAAAGTAGTAAACGCTTCGAATGTAAAATCCAGGCTCAATCAAACAGAGTTTGATGACAGGAGATACATACATAAGTATTTATATATAAAAGCAATAAATGCTCCGAATATTATATTCAGGCTCAATCGAGATAACGTGATAACATATATATATATATATATATATATATATATATATATATATATATATATATATATATATATATATGTCGACGTCGGGATTTTTATTTGTCCCTTTTCTGTTCCTGTCTTTTGGTGTTCTCATGTTAGGTGAAATTTGTTTGAAAAAACAAGTTATGAAAAGGTCCGACATGTATATGTCGACGATTGGACTGTAAGAGTCGCAAGTTGGTATTTTTAAATGGTTGCACCAACTCAACCGAGAAAAGGTTTGCACATTGACCCCGTGATGTGACACTATTTAACTAGTCCTGTGAAACCGAGTTTCGTTACGGTCTGGGGGCTTGATTATGCGGAGGGAAGGTGTTAGGCACCGTCCGACATCCGTGTTACCATGGTGACCACCACTTTTCAATTTAAACTATTATATGAATGCGTGTGTATAGATCAATGTGCAATTATTTGGAAGTAGTGTTATGTCTCGTTTGCACCTATATACAAAGGGTTAGAATTTTGTATAAAAGTTCAGTTTTAACAAGATATTGCAATGACATTTTAGAAAAAGAGGTTTTTCAAACCCTTGTGCTCAATAGTAATTGAGGCCTTTGATACTTCCATTTTATTATGTGTTCGGCTGGATTGTTTTTATTTTCGAGATGCGAAACATCTTCGAGAAAACAAAATAAAAAGCAGTGCAGAATTCCTTGTGGGTATGAGAACTGTCTAAGGATATTCAGACACCGTGAATAATTTACAAGCCATGTACAGCTGAAAATGTCCATCACGAAAACCGAATCTAGATTTAGTAGACTGAATCTGTGATCACATGATTTCTAGGCTCACATGATGTAGCAATTTGTATGAAAGTTGTAAACAGTTATATATATATATACAGACAATCAACCACCACGAAACACCTCCATTGGGAATTGAAAAATATAAATAAAGCAGTAAAAGCGATCAACCGCCATGAAGTAAACTCCAGACGGGACGAAATGTAAATAAAGAAAAGGCCACGAAGTAAACTCCAAGCCTGACAGAAATGTAAATAAAATAGTAAAAGGCCACGAAGTAAACTCCAGGCCGGACATGAATGTATATATATATATATATATATATATATATATATATATAAGCGATAAACGCACTGGATATATGTCGATCCAGGCTCAGTTCGTTATTTTGATAGTATGTATATATAGATATATAAAAGCAGTAAGCGCACCGGATGTGTAATCCTGGCTTAATCAAAAAGAGTTTGATGGCAACAATATATATATATATATATATATATATATATATATATATATATATATATATATATATATATATATATAAGTATTTATTTATATATAAAAGCATTAAACGTTCCGGATGTAAATACAAGCTCATCGAACAAAGTTCGACAATAGTTTATATATATATAAGCAATAAACGCTCCGGATGTAAATTCAGGCTCAATCGAGGCATAACTCGATAATGTTAGTATATATACATAATATATAAATATATATATACAAAAGAAATAAAAAGTCACGAACCGAAGTCTGGGCACACACACAAAACACCGACTCTCAACGTGAATAACAATGTATTCAGGAAATGTGGAAAAGGTTTTAAATGGTGTAAGAAGGCTTACAGTGGACTACCAAAGAAGACTTCAATAGCTTAAAATGGATGAACACTCGGCTCCCACAGGTAAAAAGTAGCCAAATATAAGCTCACAAGTGTTTGAAATAAGAAAGCACTCAATTTATAGTGTGTACAGAGCAAATTGGACAGGGCTTCATCGCCTTTTCTCTTCTTAAAATGGCTGCCTCAAGCCCTCTATTTATAGAGGGGGGGGGGACCTGCAGGTGTACCTGTGGCAGCCGCAGATGCACTTGTGGCTGCCCGGGGTGCCCCAGGCTTCGCGAGTCCCGCCATCTCGAAGTACGTGCACCCGTGCAACGTGTTGTCCGCTAGAACATTTAGAACTTCAATCCGGGCATCCGATTGAGGTGTATAAGACCTTTTACGACATGCTTATTTTCGAGAGCTACACAATGATATGGGATAAGAGGTTGTACAAAGTAGGGAAGACGGGACCATGCCCAAGTCTTCAAGCTTTAAATTCTATCCGGTGTGCTGTCTTGTGTAGTTGTCACTCGGGATTGGAGCCATTGGTTATTGTAGGACATTTATGTGTATAATGTATGTTGAAATGTTTGTTTAGATTGCGCGATGGGGGATCGAGGTGGCAAAATGATTATTTTGCCCCTCACCGGGTTTATCTCCGGTTCTGACCTGATTTAGCAGTCGTTGCTCAGGGTTATCTCTTAGATTGGGCTGCTGCAAGTGATGAACGTCCTCAGGTTTGTCTTTGAGGTGTGTCTGACCTCCCGTGGTCTCCAAGTTTTGGGACTGAGTGCCTCGGGGCTATTACCAAGTGTTGAAGCTGATTGCTGGGATTTGAAATAAGCCTTTCCGGGGTTATCTCCGGAACTGCAACTACACTCCTCGGGGTTATCTCCGAGGTTGGGTCTGAAACTCCTGAGGTTATCACTAGGACTGGAACTGAATATCTCGGGGTTGTCTCTGAGATGGTAAACTTCTCCGGTGTTATCTCCGGAACTGGAACTATATTCCTCGGGGTTGTCTCCGAGGTTGAAACTAAAGATCCTGGGGTTGTCTTTGGGACTGCAACTGTATATCTCGGGGTTGTCTCTGATATGAAAAATTGAGTATCCCGGGGTTGTCTCTGGGACTGTGCTGATTTGACTTCCTGGGTTATCTCTAGAAGACGATTTTGCCCTCCTGCAAGGTTAGTAACAGGAATGCAAAATTTCGAGTGTCTACAGATGCCCCTCTTTATCATATTCATGCAGTGTAATGGCATGTATAGGATAAAGAATACTAGACACTTGAAATGTGACAAGATATTCATAATACAATGTCCTGCAGCATGATGCAAATGATGTATATGGTTTTTTTGGACCGTTTTCCAACAGGATGTGATGACCATTTACTCCCATAACTTGTGTAATACTCGAGAATTTTCATGTATTATAAAATGAATATATTAATGGAAATACTATTTATGTGAAAATAAGTGTTATTGTTTTATTAGTCGGTTAATATAATTGATTTGTATTAATGTGTATTAAGGAATGCGACTTGGTGATGAGAAGTGTGAAATGCCTTGTGTGGCATATTGCGAAATGAGAAGATTCATTAAAAGAATTAAACCGGAAATTAGGAAGGGTAATCGTGTATGATCATGAGATTCTATCTAAGTATTTAATACGCTCGTGGACTTGTAGTAATACTTTTGTGGACATCATTTCAAGTCGTATAAAATGAGTTAGCGTTGAAAACTAACACGGGCAGAAGCTGCACCAGTCTTGGCACTGTCAGGGCACAACGCAGCTGCGCCGTCCCAGCAGTACAAACTGGCGCATCTGTGCCAGAAGACAGTTGGAGAAAAGTAATTTTTCCACTTTAGAAATTAAATGAAACAATTATGTGATATGTGTGACATTGATAATGTAGGGTTTCGACACAGAAACGCACAACAGAAATAGAACAATTTAAACTAAATTCGAAACACTAAACAGGATCCATGCAAAAAAAGTTAATTCAGTGGTTAGAAATTATACCGATTAAGAAAGCGATTAAACGATGCGGTCGAATCTCCAACGCAATTCAAACGAACTACGTCTCTACGGTATCCACACGAACGCTCCACGAATCGTCTTACGATCTGCAGAAGAAGGAATCGCGGTACTAGCCACCAAGGATGAGGATTTTTGAAACTATTTTCTCTAGTCTCTCTCTAAGAGCGGCTAGGGTTTTGTTTTGATTAATTTTCCAAAGACGCTGATATATCATATATATAACAATAAATTAAAATTAATCAAAACCCTAATCTAATTAAAATAAAATTCGAATTATATATATATATATATATATATATATATATTATTTCTTAATTAAGTCTTACTTAATTAATATATATACATATACAAAGCATCCTTTTAATTTAAATTCGTGATTTCAATACTATCTATCATATTGATATATTTAAATCCTTACAATTTAAATTAATTCCTTTTTAATAACGTTCTTTTTGTGTGACCCTATAGGTTATTATTATGTTGGCAATAATTTTAAAATCATATTATAAAATTATAAACAGTGAACGACATCTAATAATGCATCACTGCTACCCAAGTAATAATAAGATCGATTATTCGATGCAACCTTTTCGTGACCAATGTTTTAATGTAATTTAATCCTTTTAACCTTAATGTCCTAGATTAAACTCGAGTCATGGAATGTGTCATACTCTTCATAATTTAATCTGAGTTTTCTTGATCAATGAGTAGACTATATGAAACAAATCACTATTTGAGCATGACCATGCATTTCATAGTCCTACTCAATCAAGAGGCCTATGGATATCACCCATAATATATAGGGTGGTTAAATTCCATCTAGATCACTCATATTTCTCACACGATTCATGATGAACCCAATAATCACCTTTATAATCCACCCTATTAAAGGTGACATTTGATGATATCAAAGTACATAAATTCCCGTGAAGAAATATAGTGATTTTTGGTCGGAGGACCATTACATCATTGTCACTATGAGAATTGCTAATGACACTTTGCATACTGCTTCACATAGAATTCTCATGGTGGGTCTGTCCAGTACATCGTTCTCTAACATGTACCTATGCATTGACTTAATATCTTATATATTTATGACCAATGAGATTTGTTCATTACTCAATCCCCATACTAGTCTTAATGCATTATTGTTGTCCCATCAATAATGATACTCGACTAGGGACATTTAAGAACACTGATACTAATTATAAATATATAATCTCATATTCAAGTCACATACTTGAAACTATATAATTTGTATCAATATTCTAAGGATTTTTATTATGTTAACATTTATATAACGCAGTAAATAAAACCATAATAAAATCATTCATTTATTTAATCAAATATAATATCAAAACGTTAAGCAATTATATCAAATAATTGGCCTTTAGGGCATAAACTCTAACAGTCTCCCACTTGCACTATAGCCAATCACTCATTTATCTAATACCCATGGAACTAATGTGACCATCGTGCTTCTGCTGCGACAAAGCCTTGGTCAGTGGATCTGCAACATTATCATCTGTTGGCACTCTTCCTATATGTACATCTCCTCTATCAATAATTTCACGGATGAGATGGTATCACCTAAGTATATGCTTGGATCGTTGGTGAGATCTGGGTTCCTTAGCCTGTGCAATGGCTCCATTATTTTCACAGTATAGAGCAACCAGATCAACAATGGTTGAAACAACACCAAGTTCAGTGATGAAATTTTTAATCCATACAGCCTTCTTGGCTGCACTAGAAGAAACAATATACTCAGCCTCTGTTGTAAAATCAACTACTGTCTCTTGCTTCGAACTTTTCCAGCTAACATCACCACCATTAAGGCAAAACACAAAACCTGACTGAGACTTATAGTCATCATTGTCAGTTTGGAAACTAGCATCTGTGTAACCCTTTACTGTCAGTTCGTCTTCACCTCCATATACCAAGAATGAATCCTTAGTCCTTTTCAAGTACTTGAGGATATTTTTGACTGCTGTCCAGTGACCTTCACCTAGATTCGGCTGGTATCTGCTCGTCATGCTCAAAGAATACGAGACATCCGGACGAGTACATATCATTGCATACATGATAGATCGAATTGCCGAAGCATAAGGGATCTTTCTCATACGCTCCTCATCATCTTATGATTTAGGACATTGGGCCTTAGAGATCTTTACAGCATGAGTCACGGGTAAGTTTCCTCTTTTCCCCTCTTGCATGCTGGACCGTTTCAACACTTTATCAATATATGTACTTTGACTTAGGCCGAACATTTTTCTCGATCTATCTCTATAGATCCTGAGACCTAAAATGTAGGCAGCATCGCCCAAATCTTTCACGGAGAAACATTTTCCTAACCATGTTTTTACAGCCTGTAAGGAAGGAATGACATTCCCAATAATTAATATGTCATCAACATATAATACTAAGAATACAATGTGACTCCCACTAACCTTCTTATATACACAAGGTTCATCTTCATTTTTAATAAAGCCAAATTCTTTGACTGCTTCATCAAATCGAAGATTCCAACTCTGAGAGGCTTCCTTCAATCCATAAATGCATCACTGCAGCTTACATACCTTTCCAGCATCCTTTGGAGTGACAAAACCCTCAAGTTGTGTCATATACACATCCTCATAGAGATTTCCGTTAAGGAAAGCAATTTTGACATCCATCTGCCAGATTTCGTAATCATAAAAAACTGCAATAGCAAGTAAGATCCTGATAGATTTAATCATTACCACTGGAAAGAAGGTTTCATCATAGTCAACATCTTGAATTTGTTTGAAACCTTTTGCTACCAGTCGGCCCTTATAGGTTTGTACATTACCATCCATGTCGATTTTCTTCTTGAAAACCCACTTGCACCCGATTGGTTTTACCCATTCGGGTTGATCAACCAGAGTCCATACTTGGTTAGTATACATGGAGTCCATCTCATATTTCATGGCTTCAAGCCATTTCTCAGAATCTGGTCCATTCATAGCTTCTTGGTAGGAAGCAGGCTCATCTTGATCTATGAGCATCACATCGCCATTTTGAGTCACAAGATATCCATAATATCTCTCAGGCTCTTGGCGTGTCCTACTAGATCTACGAATGCCTTGTGTAATTTGAGCAGGTTCACTTTTCACAATATCTTGTGGTTCCTGCTCACGTTCCAACTCAGTTTCAATGATATTTTGTGGTTCTCGAATTTCTTCGAGTTCTACTTTCCTCCCAATGTTTCCTTTATAGACAAATTCTCTTTCTAGAAAAATACCAGTTCGAGCAACAAATACTTTGTTCTTAGAAGATTTATAGAAATAATACCCTTTTGTTTCCTTTGGGTATCCCACAAAATTACATTTGTCAGATTTAGGTCCGAGCTTGTCAGAATCTAGACATTTTACGAACGCCTCGCAACCCCAAATCTTCATGAACGACATACTAGGACGTTTCCCAATCCACATCTCATATGGTGTCTTCTGAACCGTCTTTGTAGGAACACGGTTAAGTGTGAATGCAGCTGTCTCTAGGGCATGACCCTAGAAACTTATTGGAAAATCTGTATAACTCATCATTGATCGTACCACGTCCAACAAGGTTCGATTCCTCCTCTCAAATACACCATTCCATTGTGGTGTTCCTGGTGGAGTGAGCTGTGATATAATGCCACACTCCTTTAGACGGTCATCAAAGTCTTGTCTTAAGTATTCACCTCCTCGATCGAATCAAAAGGCTTTTATGCTTTTGCCAAATTAGTTTTGAACTTCATTCTTGAATTCCTTGAACTTTTCAAAGGATTCAGATTTGTGTCTCATAAGATACACATATCCATATCTACTAAAGTCGTCAGTAAATGTAATGAAGTAATAAAACCTACCTCTTGCTAACGAACTCATGGGTCCACATACATCACTATGTATAAGTCCCAATACATCGCTAGCCGGTTCACTGTGTCTAGTGAAAGGGGCTTTAGTCATCCCACAAAATTACATTTATCAGATTTGGGTCCGAGCTTGTCAGAATCCAGACGTTTTACGAATGCCTCACAACCCCAAATCTTCATGAATGATATACTAGGACGTTTCCCAGTCCACATCTCATATGCTGTCTTCTGAACTGTCTTTGTAGGAACATGGTTAAGTGTGAATGCAGTTGTCTCTAGGGCATGACCCCATAAGCTTATTGGAAGATCTGCATGACTCATCATTGATCGTACCATGTCCAACAAGGTTCGATTCCCCCTCTCAGATACACCATTCCATTGTGGTGTTCCAGGTGGAGTGAGCTGTGATATAATACCACACTCCTTTAGAAGGTCATCAAAGTCTTGGCTTAAGTATTCACCTCCTCGATCGGATCGAAGGGCTTTTATGCGTTTACCAAATTGGTTTTGAACTTCATTCTTGAATTCCTTAAACTTTTCAAAGGATTCAGATTTGTGTCTCATAAGATACACATATCCATATCTACTAAAGTCGTCAATAAATGTAATGAAGTAATAAAACCTACCTCTTGCTAACGAACTCATGGGTCCACATACATCACTATGTATAAGTCCCAATACATCGCTAGCCCGTTCACTGTGTCCAGTGAAAGGGGCTTTAGTCATCTTGCCTAATAAATAAGACTCGCATTTCTCATATGATTCAAAATCAAATGAATCCAAGAACCCATCTTTATGGAGTTTGGATATGCGTTTCTCATTTATATGGCCTAAACAACAGTGCCAGAGATATGTCAGATTTGAATCATTTGATTTAAATCATTTTGTATTTATGTTATAGATAGGCATTTCTAAATCAAGAATATAGAGACCGTTAAACAATTGTGCAACACCATAACAAATATCATTTAAGTAAAACAAACAACTATTGTTCTTTATTATAAATGAAAAACCTTTCTTGTCCAAACAAGAAATAGAAATAATGTTTTTGCTTATAGTAGGCACAAAATAACAATCTTCTAATTCTAAAACTAGCCCAGTGGGCAAAGATAAATGATAAGTTCCTACGGCCAGTGCAACAACTTTTGCTCCATTCCCAACTCGTAGGTCAACCTCTCATTTCGCCAAAGTCCTACTCCTTCGGAGTCCCTGCACATTAACACAAATGTGAGAACCACATCCAGTATCCAATACCCATGATGTAGAAGTAGACAAGTTGACTTCTATAACATATATACCTGAATAAGAAGTCGTACTTCCTTTCTTTTTCTCCACTTCTTCCAAATAAGCATGACAGTTCCTTTTCCAGTGTCCAGGTTTTCCACAGAAGTGACACTCACCTTCTTTAGCCATCCCACCTTTAGGTTTTAAAGCATGTTTGGTTTTGGAATTGGGTTTGGCAAAAGATTTAGATCCTATCTTCTTCTTGCCTTTCCAATTTCCCTTATCATTCCCCTTTTGCACCATCATTATGGGAGCGGGTCCTGCCTTTTTTATGTTGTTCTTGGTAGTTCTTAACATGCTCAATGACTAAGTAAGGGGTTTCTCAATTTCATTAATAAGATAGTTCATAACAAATTGAGAGTAGCTGCTATTCAAAGATTTCAAAATAAGATCAGTTTGGGCTTCCAGAGTGATTGGAAAACCCAACCTATCAAGGTACTCAATATACCCAATCATTTTCAGCACATGTGGACCAACTGGATCACGTTTACCCATTTTGTAGTGATACAACCCCTTGCTTGTATCATACCTCTCTTGTCGAGTATGCCCTTCGAACAATTTCTTGAGATGCTCGATCATCTCATAAGCATCCATCAACTCATGTTGCTTCCGAAGCTCAGCGTTCATGGTTGCTAGCATGACACAACTCACATCCAGAGCATCATCTTGATGCTTCTTGTAAGAATTATGCTCCGCACGTGGTGCAGTGATAGCTGGTACTGCAGGAATGGGCCCATCAAGGACATATAGCTTACGCTCTTGTTTGAGGATAATCCTCAAGTTCCTGTGCCAGTCAAGGAAATTAATCCCACTCAGCTTGTCCTTCTCAAGGACTGATCGTAGTGAAAGACTACTTGTGTTGTTGTTGTTTGCCATTGATATCTACAATTTATAAGTGCCAAAATAATAAGTCAAATTGCAGAGTTGATATTGTGTAATTGATAATAGTACATTCAAAATATACCTCTCACTATTTTATTTAAATTAATAGCCCTCACCATTAATTCGGAAAGCATTTTCTATTAAATATTTCTAGTGAGCCAAGATCCATATTTCATTATGACTTAAGTTAGCTTTGACTAATCTCTTAAAACACAATTATTTAGGTAGACAACCCTTTTGTCAATTATATCATATATAACTCTTAGATAGTTTGGTAAACAACCTTTGTTTCTAGTCCATCTAATGGTACCAACCAAACTCTATGCCTCTAAGTCCATAATCCTATTGAGATAACTTAGTTAAGTCGGGCCCAATGATTTTAATAGTTTGGATATCACAATTATCATATCGCATCTTACCTAGATAAATAGGGTACTTTGCTTTGGTAAACCTACATCTATTGATCAAGGTCTTGATGAGTGTTATTCATTGGAAGGCATCTGATTTAGACTTAATAATTTAATAAGGGATTTTATTAAAAAAATTAGATCTCACCAATTTTAATCTTATTAAGCATGCAGATTATTTATCATATCATATCGCATACAAGCATAAATAAAGTGCAAAATTAAATGTGTCACAGTTATGGGCCAATCCACTATCAATCTTTTCAAGCTAATGAAAATTGAAGGTCAATCTAAGGTGGTAAAAGATCTTAAAATAAATAGCTTCATTGAATCTTCCTCAAGCATGTACATCCTCTCCATCATCATCTTTCCATTGTGTTCTCCATCTTGACATCTTCATCAATTACAAATTTAAAGAAATCTCGAGTTACATTCGAGGGGATTTAGATGAGAAGAGAATATTACATTAGAATTTATAGAAAGGCATGACATGCAAGCCGTATTTCAAAACCCAAACCATTAACCTATGGGTTAAAAAGGCCATAACTGTGCACCATGCATATCACAATAAGCATATAACAGTTTACATAAAATTAAAAAATATATAACAAATTTGGGGTTACGACCATCGTGCGTAACGACAGGGGGGTCTCCCCCCTGGCGGTGGTCCGGTTGATTAATCAGCCGGCGGGTGGTCTCGCTGATCGGTCAGCGAGCGGGGTTGGGGGCAGCGCCCCTGGAAATTTTTTTTGAACTACAATCTGTATTGCAGAATTTTATTTCCATACGAATCTCTGAAACTTTTTCAGAATCATACATTTTAATCCACCAATACACCCATAATAACAAATCATATATGTCCAGTTTCAATTAATCATATTAAAACGATTCTTCATGCTTCTAATCCGATAGAATAGTTATATTGTTATTCCACCGATTAAAGATACGATTAACAATATCATCATATATATTACCAGAATACATATACAACGGAATATCATATATTCAATTTCATATCGGTAAACATGCATCATCATATATCATATATATCAAATACAATTAAAACACGTAATCTGAATTAATCTTTTCGCAAGTAGCTCTGATACCACTGTAGGGTTTTGACACATAAACGCACAGCAGAAATAGAACAATTTAAACCAAATTCGAAACCCTAAATAGGATCCATGCAAAAAATAGTTTATTCAGTGGTTAGAAATTATACCGATTAAGAAAGCGATTAAACGATGCGGTCGAATCTCCAACGCAATTCATACGAACTGCGTCTCTACGGTATCCACACGAACGCTCCACAAATCGTCCTATGATCAGCAGAAGAAGGAATCGCGGTACTGGCCACCAAGGATGAGGATTTTTGAAACTGTTTTCTCTAGTCTCTCTCTAAGAGCGGCTAGGGTTTTTATTTTGATTAATTTTCCAAAGACGCTGATATATCATATATATAGCAATAAATCGAAATTAATCAAAACCCTAATCTAATTAAAATAAAATCCGAATTTATATATATATTATATCTTAATTAAGTCTTACTTAATTAGTATATATACATATACAAAGCATCCTTTTAATTTAAATTTGTAATTTAAATACTATCAATCATATTGATATATTTAAATCCTTACAATTTAAATTAATTCCCTTTTAATAACGTTCTTTGTGTGTGACCCTATAGGTTATTATTACGTTGGTAATAATTTTAAAATCATATTATAAAATTATAAACAGTGAACGACATCTAGTAATGCATCACTGCTACCCAAGTAATAATAAGATCGATGATTCGATGCAACCTTTTCGTGACCAATGTTTCATTGTAATTTAATCCTTTTAACATTAATATCCTAGATTAAACTCGAGTCATGGAATGTGTCATACTCTTCATAATTTAATCTGAGTTTTCTTGATCAATGAGTAGACTATATGAAACAAATCACTATTTGAGCATGACCATGTATTTCATAGCCTATGGATATCACCCATAATATATAGGATGGTTAAATTCCATCTAGATCACTCATATTTCTCACACGATTCATGATGAACCCAATAATCACCTTTATAGTCCACCCTATTAAAGCTAACATTTGATGATATCAAAGTATCCCGTGAAAAAATATAGTGATTTCAGGTCGGAGGACCATTATATCATTGTCACTATGAGAATTGCTAATGACACTTCGCATAATGCTCCACATAGAATTCTCATGGTGGGTCTGTCCAGTACATCGTTCTCTAACATGAACCTATGCATTGACTTAATATCTCATATATTTATGACCAATGAGATTTGGTCATCAGTCAATCTACATACTAGTCTTAATGCATTATTGTTGTCGCATCAACAATGATACTCGTCTAGGGACATTTAAGAACACTGATACTAATTATAAATATATAATCTCATGTTCAAGTCACATACTTGAAACTATATAATTTGTATCAATATTCTAAGGATTTTTATTTTGTTAACATTTATATAACGCAGTAAATAAAACCATAATAAAATCATTCATTTATTCAATCAAATATAATATCAAAAACGTTAAGTAGTTATATCAAATAATTGGCCTCTAGGGCATAAACTCTAATAGATAAACCATGAATTAAATATGTTATGTTCGATAACAGAATTTTTAATCCATTAATTAATACTAATTAATTGTGGTGGAATATGAATTACTTGGTAATTGATTCGTAATATATGATTGCTATTATTTGCAATATATTATAAAGATGAATAATGATTATGGAAATCCATAACTACATTAATCAATTATTGGATTAATTAATATTGGTGTTAATTAATTAAGGAGATGCATGATTTATTTATTTATCATAAATAAGTAAATTAGTAATGTAACAATGTTATGTTGACAGTTATGTGCATATGAATGCTAATACAACTATATTATATAGTGTAGTGTGACTATATATTAAGTTATATGAAACTATAATATTTAAGTGGAAATTAATCAAGGGAAGGAATAAATTTATTTATTTAACATAAATAAATAAGTTACTAATATAATACAATTATAATATTGTTATATGAGTGGTAGAGATAATTATGGAACTACTTGGACAATATTACCTGATTGTATTATATTAGTGCGTATATTTAATGTACATGGACTATATGATATGAGTGTATAATTAATCCCTAAATTCTCCTAATATGGTAACATTTGGACATTAAAACCATTTTTATAATAAAGTAACTAAATGTGTACAAGTATGTGGGCTAAGTATTGCAAGCATGCTGAGTTAACTTGTTTGTCCCAAATTGAGTGTCCCATTTATCTCTCATTTCTCAGTCACATGGATTTCATAAAGGCTAAGGCCTATAATCTTTTTCTTCTCCCAATCTTTCTAGCTAATGATCATGGGGGGGGAGTGGTGGCTATGATGAAATCTAACAACCAATTACCAACTCCTCCTTATACTTTATGCAATCCTATAATCCTTTGGGTTGAGTTCTTGGACAATGGCTTGGCATGGTCAAGAGATTTTCTATAAATTGGACATTTTCCTTCATTCCTAGTGTTACTTGAATTGTCTGATAAATTGCTAAGTAGTGGAGTGAGAGCATTCTAGGACATTGGGAGTCCAATTCGTAGCAAGTTTGTTCATTTTGCAGAGGTATAATTCCATTCTTTGTTCTCCATTTCCGTTTCTGTTAACAGAGTCATAAGTATTAAAATTTCAATTTCTTGAATTCATGGAAATGGATGTTAGTATGGTTGAGAAATGTTCATATGGTTGTTAAATGACCTTACAAGCATGTCTAAACTGATAAATAAGTGTTTAGGAGTGATTTCGTGAGTAAATTCCGTGTTTGGGCTGAACAGTTGCCGAGGTTTACTGTTCCTGGTCTAAACCAGACACGACGCAGCTGCGCCGGATTTACACTAACGTGTATCGCAACTACGCCGAAATCTGAAATCAGTTAGAGCTTATTTTTTGCAGATTGTTGAAGTACTATGTAGTGTACTAGCATGCAAGCATGTCTTAAGGGTATATCTAGCTAAATGAACCTAATGTAAGCATGTTAGACTAGATTAGCATGGTTAACGAAGGTGCATGATTTAAAATGGATTTATGACCTTAGAAATGAATTTGACAAGTATGAACGACTTAATTATGTACTGACCTCGCAATCATGTTAATTTTACTTAGAAGTACATGAATAAACCATTTGCTTGTGTTTGTGTTATTAGAAAGGGAACATGAGTATGTTGAACCTACTAGTAAGCCTTGAACGTGAATTAATGTCAAACTACCTCGAGGATTTGAATCTGACTTTTGTGATCGTGTATGATGATGCTCTTAAACTCACTCATGTAGTATAAACGTATAAATACCATGCTTGTATATCTCATTTCAAGAAAAGCATAAGCGAATCCTATTTCAACCAAAGCGATATTAGTTTCACATATATATGTTATGAATACTCGTACGCATGCTTAATATGGGAGTTATAATCGTACGCATGCTTTATATATATATATATATATATAGATTTGACAAAGTTGACCGAAAAGGAGGCAAATAATTCACGGGGGGTTTTCTTTTTCAACGAACATGTGATAATTTATATATATATATATATATATATATATATTATATAATAAGTTTTGTTTTTTATGAAAAATAAAATAAATTATATTTTATTTAAAAGATTTTGTTTTAAATTTGGACCGTCCGTTTAAAAGTAAATCAATCTGGATCGTTCATGAATTAGTTACTATTCAGTCCATTCTTCTATAAATAGAAGCTCATTCCTTCATTATTTCTTACGAATTCACTGAATCTATAGAGAGTGAAATTATAGAGAAACTGTAGACAAGTATTCTGCTACTTCCCTACTCTTATATCTAGTTTCTTTTACGGTAAAGGGTATTATTTCTTTTGTATTCATGAAGAGAACTTCTGTTATTCCATTCTTTATTATTCTGTTGGAATAACCTGTATACGCGGGCTACCCTATACTTGGTGAAATTCTTTTGCTACCCCATTCTTTATTATTATGTTGGAACATCCTGTCTGTGCGTTACGCATGACCTGCTTCCGTTATTTATTATTCTGTTGGAACATCCTGTCCGTGCGTTTATGCATGACCTGGTTCTGTTGTTTATTATTCTTTCTGGAATATCCTGTCTGTGCGTTTACGCATGACCTAGTTCTATTATTTATTATTCTATTGGAATAACATGTCTGTGCGGTCTATCGCATGCCGGGTGATTTCTTTTGTTATTCCATTCTTTATTACACTCAGTTGGTTAAAACTTTGACTTCTATACTCCACGAAATTAGTGGAATATCCTTGATATTTACACTTCATCCAGTATCTTTTCATGGAAATATTCTTCTGAGCATTCTTGAATTTTACTCTACAAAGAAGTATCATGTTGACAATTTGGACGTTATTAGTTCCTGGATAAATTAATTCTTAACTTGTTTTATTGAATTCTTATACCAATGTCATCATCCTCATGTTTATATTTTGTTCAAAGTCATCTGTGGCCTGTAGTGTATAGATGGACTTGGTATGATTATAAACAGGGTTTATTCGGTGTAATTATGACCGTAATGTTACAAATGATGTGGTAAAAGTCCTCATTGGCCTGTAGTGCATTGATGGACAGTTGTTGGCATGATCATGACCATTAATGAATACACGAATGTCCTTGGCCGTAGTGCATGGATAATTTGTGGTCATGATACTAAAGAATATCCTTGGCCGTAATGCAGGGGTGATTCGATGATGTGGATTATTTATTAAGCTGAGTCCCAGCGATAAAAGTGATGAAAAACTTTTTAAATCATAGAAGATAGTAGATTTTATTCTCTACTTGACTCTTCTAATGGATTGCTTGTTCCGCTGCAGTTAAACTTGATATTTATTTTATTTTATCAGTTTAACACTGTTGAAGGCTGACAATAAATTATTCTGCATTATCTTAGTCATAATATTTCTTACTGGGCTAGTTGAGCTCACCCTTTTGCTTTCATTGTTCTCTTCAGGAAATGAGAACGTAGCAGAGACTAGTCGGGGAACAGAGTGATGGTCCTAGATGGTGCATTAGTAGTCCTCACTATTATGTGAAATAGTGTAATAATAAATGTAATGAGGACCCCATTTAGTTTGTATATTGTCTAGATGACAATATTTATGTTAAAACTCACAGCATATGTTTAGTCGTATTTTACACGACTGTTGTATAATTAAGTTTGTATTTGAATTCTGTACCATGTATTTGGCGACTCAAGATGGATGATGTATATCGATTTTGGGGGCGTCACAGTTGGTATCAAAGATTAGGGATATGATCCCTGGCTAAGATGTGAGAATAGAACTAGGAGGGGAGAGACGGGGAATTCCTTCGCTAGTATGACCTACCTAAGTTTATTTGGTATTTAATTGGTTGGTCAGAATGTAGGGATAATATGTTATATGTCAATTAACTTTTAGTTTGTGGCAGTATCTGAAAATGACATCTGAGAATGTTGACAATAACAATGGAGTACAGGAGACCTTTGATTCACCACATATCAATAATCAAGATAATGTGCACCAGGAAGGCGACAATCCTCATGCAAACGACAACACTGACCAAATGATGAATGATGGAATGTTCAGAGGCTTTATGCAATTTATGCAACATCAGGCGAGAGTTTATTGGAGAGCCAAAACCACTTAAGGCGGAAACATGGATAAAATAGATCACCAAGATATTTGATGTCTTGGGATGCTCCGAGGAGCAAAAGGTTCCCTTTGCCACCTTTATGTTGCGAGGAGAGGCAGATTACTGGTGGGAATCAGTAAAGCGTACTCAACCTGCCGCACTGAAGATGTCTTGGGAGAAGTTCCAAGAACTATTCAACGGCAAGTACTTTCCCAAAAGTATTCGTCACATAAAAGAGGCAGAATTCATCAAGTTGGAGCAGAATAATATGACCGTGTCGTAGTACGAAGCCAAGTTTGCCGAGTTGTCTCGGTTTGCATCCCACTTGGTTGATAATGAAGAGAGAATGACGCGGATGTTTTTAAGAGGTTTAAAGCCGGAGATACGTCAATATCTTATTTCTCATAAACTCTGTTTGTATTCATATGTTGTAAATAGGGCTCAGTTAGTGGAGCGCGATAACTAGTCAACGCAACCAAAAGAGAGCAGCCAACAAAATGATAATACAAGTGAGAGCAGTCATCGAAGCGGTGCCAACAAGCATGAAGGGAATCAATAGGCCACAAATGGTAACCACTTCGGTGGTAATCATGGCCAAAATAATAAGAATGGACATTTAAAGAAGAGGAGATTCAAAAATGATGGAAAGACGTCAGCACCAGCACCCGTTGTTAAGGAAGGAGAACGACCACCTATCATATGCTTCAAATGCGGAGGGGAGGGACACATCAGTCCAAACTGCACGATGCCGTCCAAAGCATATTATAATTATGGAAGAGAAGGACACTTCGCTCGATTTTGTCGTTCACCGAAGACAAGTTCAACTAGGATGGAGGCACCAAAGGCTGTCCCAGAAAAGTCAAAGCCGGTAGTGCAAGGGAGAGCATTTGTTGTGACCTCCCAAAAATCAAGGAACCCGAACGAGGTCATCACGAGTAAGCTTTTCATAAACTCTAGCGAAGTCTATACCTTATTTGATACCGGTTCTACCCATTCTTTTATTTCTCCTACTTGCGCTCAATGATTAAATTTGACTCCGAAAAAATTAAACTTTGACTTATTTGTGGAAACTCCGTTAGGAGAAACCTTCATTACATCCACTATTTATAAGTCTTGTTTGGTTCAAATCGGTACCCTCACATTACCTGTTGATCTTATTTCATTGAAAATACTTGCATTTAATGTGATTCTAGGGATTGATTGGTTAACTACTCATCATGCTAAAATTGATTATTTTCATAAGGTTGCTAGCTTTCATATTCCTAATAAACCTATTATGCGAATTCAAGCGACCAAACTATTAAAATCAATCACGGTCATCTCAAGCCATAAAGCTATTCGTTTATTGAAAAACGGATGTCAAACTTTCTTAGCCCATGTCACGGATCTAAACAAAAATACGTCAGTTTTGAATGATATTTCTATTGTTAATAAATTCCCTAATGTATTCCCTGAAGAACTTCCTGGCCTACCCCCAGAGCGTGAAATTGAATTTTGTATCGACCTTGAACTCGGTACAAAACCCATTTCCAAAGCCACGTATCGAATGACTCCTATTGAACTTCAGGAGTTAAAGACCCAACTGCAAGAATTGTTAGACATTGGCTTTATTCGTCCTAGTACTTCTCCTTGGGGTACTCCTGTTCTTGTTAGAGTTTATGCCCTAAAGGCCAATTATTTGATATAATTGCTTAACATTTTGATATTATATTTGATTAAATAAATGAATGATTTTATTATGGTTTTATTTACTTCGTTATATAAATGTTAACATAATAAAATTCCTTAGAATAGTGATACAATTTATATAGTTTCAAGTATGTGACTTAAACATGAGATTATATAATTACAATTAGTATCATTGCTCTTAAATGTCTCTAGTCGAGTACTATTGTTGATAGGACAACAATGATGCATTGAGACTAGTATGTGGATTGACTGATGAACAAATCTCATTGGTCATAAATATATGAGATATTAAGTCAGTGCATAGGTATGTGTTAGAGAACGATGTACTGGACAGACCCACCATGAAAATTCTATGTGGAGCATCGAAGTGTCATTAACGATTCTCATAGTGACAATGATGTTATGGTCCTCCGACCTGAAATCACTATATTTCTACACGAGAATTTATGTACTTTGATATCATCAAATGTCACCTTTAATAGGGTGGACTATAAAGGTGATTATTGGGTACATCATGAATCGTGTGAGGAATATGAGTGATCTAGATGAAATTTAACCATCCTATATATTAAGGGTGATATCCACAGGCCTCTTGATTGAGTAGGACTATGAAATGCATGGCCATGCTCAAATAGTGATTTGTTTCATATAGTCTACTCATTGATCAAGAAAACTCAGATTAAATTATGAAGAGTATGACACATTCCATGACTCGAGTTTAATCTAAGATATTAAGGTTAGAAGGATTAAGTTACATTGAAACATTGGTCACTAAAAGGTTGCATCGAATCATCGATCTTATTATTACTTGGGTAGCAGTGATGCATTACTAGATGCCGCTCACTGTTTAAAATTTTATAATATGATTTTAAAATTATTGCCAACGTAATAATAACCTATAGGGTCGCACACATAGAACATAATTAAAAGGGAATTAATTTAAATTATAAAGATTTAAATATGTTAATATGATTGATAGTATTTAAATTACGAATTTAAATTAATAGGATAATTTATATATATGTATATTAATTAAGTAAGACTTAATTAAGATATATATATATATATATATATATATATATATATATATATATATATATATATCAATAAATTCAGATTTTATTAAATTAGGTTTTAAATAATTCCTTTTAATCGCTATATATATGATATGTAGCAGCCATTTTAGGTATTATTCATTAACCAAAACCCTAGCCGCTCTTAGAGAGAGACTAGAGAGAAAACAGTTTCAAAAAATCCTCATCCTTGGTGGCTAGTACCGCGTTTCCTTCTTCTGCAGATCGTAGGACGATTCGTGTGGAGCATTCATGTTGATACCGTAGAGACGCAGTCCGTTTGAATTGCGTTGGAGATTCGATCGCATCGATTCTAGCTTTAACAATCGGTATAATTTCTAACCTCTGAATTAATTGAATTTTTCGCATGGATCCTGTTTTAGGGTTTCGGAATTTCCTTTAATTGGTTTATTTCCACTGCGTTTCTATGTCAAAACCCAATAGTTCTTTTTATGAAGATAAAAGATGGTAGTATGAGACTTTGTATTGATTATCGGGAGTTGAATCATGTCACCATCAAAAATAGGTACACATTGCCACGTATTGATGACCTATTTGATCAGTTGCAAGGAGACAAATTCTTTTTAAAGATTGATCTTCGTTTCGGATATCACCAATTAAAGATTAGAACAGATGGCATTCCAAAGATGACTTTCAGAACTCAGTATGGCCATTATGAATTCATTGTCATGTCCTTTGGATTGACTAATGCTCCTGCTGCCTTCATGGATATGATGAACTGAGTATTCAAGGAATATTTGGATCACTTTGTGGTCGTCTTTATTGATGACATCCTCATTTATTCCAAAAGCCGTGAAGATCATGAGCAACACTTGAGGCTGGTACTCCAAAAGCTTCGTGAATACAAGCTTTATGCCAAGTTGAAGAAATGCAAGTTCTGGCTGGAAGAAGTAGCATTCCTTGGGCACGCAGTATCAAGTCATGGAATATCTGTTAACCCGACAAAAATTGAAGCAATTCAAAGTTGGGAGCAACCAAAATCAGTAACCGAAGTATGTAGCTTTCTCGGTTTAGCTGGTTATTATCGGAGATTTATGGAAGGATTTTCTCAAATCACTACTCCATTAACTCAGCTGACTCGGAAAGATACAAAGTTCGGTTGGAGCGAAGAATGTGAGAAGAGTTTTCAAGAACTCAAGAGGAGACTCATTTCAGCACCTGTTCTGACAATACCATCTGGCTCGGAGAGATTTGTTATCTATAGTGATACTTCAGGCAAAGGGTTGGGATGTGTTCTTGTGACACCCCCAAATCCGGGTTACCTGACTCCCGAGTTTGGTGTTCACGATCCACAATATAAATAACATTTAACTACCCATAATATATATAGATAGTATCTTACATAAGTTTTTATCAGAGTTTCATAATACATCACCCAGGTTTTCTAACCTTAACTTTACAAACATACCCTCTAGTTATACAAAAAGGGTTTACAATACAACATAATAAATATGTTCAACATAACTAATTTATAACTACGCCTTTTCCCTTGTCCTTTGCAGCACCTCCTGCAACTTCGTCCCTAGCTGAAATTTTTTTTTTAGCAAGGGTGAGCAACTAATTTTCTCCGCAAGTTAAGACATACAATAAATGTATAAGAATTCAAAACAACAGTCTATCTATTTTGATAGAATGAAATCAAAGTTCGGGGAAGTTTGAAATAGTTGAACAAATCGTTATTCTATAACAAGTTTTCTTGTATTCTATACCACAATAATTCAATAATGAAAGAGTACAACGCTTTCAAAGTTTCTACGATATTCTAATGAATAATCAAGAATCAATTCTACGAAATATCAAAGTGGAATGTTTTCCAGATTTATATATACTGAGCGATCACACAAGATCTTTGAACTTATTTTCTCGGGTAGATATCAAAGATTTACTTTGATAAATACTCAGGTGTATCAGATAACCATAAAAATTAAATCATACCCCTCTGCAAGTACAACAAGTGATAAGATTATTATACCCTATATTATGCATAATACTCAAAACGCGTGCAAAGGTCGAATTCACGACCAACAAAATGTTCCCTTTATATAAAAGGTTGTTCTTCTCAGTCTTAGAATCAAAAGTTTGATTTTACAACGAAATACTGGGATTTCAAATTGATAAGTAGGTTTTATACCTACTTATCCAGTATCTTTTACTTGAATTAGTTGTTTTTATTCATGTGTCTTAGTTACTTTTCATGCATTTTGTGTTCGTTTTGTAGGTTATACGTTTGGAAGCGATGTGAGCGATTATTGGTAAGGAAAAGCACGGAAAATGCAAACAAAAGTAAGCCGGATATCGTTTGTGCTTTCATGTCATTTCATGTTCTTGGCTTGAAGCTTGGACTATATTATAGAACGTTTTCTTAGCTTTCCGGAATATCTTGAATTATTCCAATCGGAGTTCGGATGAAAGAGTTGTGGCATTTCTACCAACGGACGTCATTGAACTTCACCGTTTTGGGTGGTGATTTTCATAGCAGTCACGTCCAGTCCAATTTCGACCATCATACGTTCGTTATTTATCAACGCTCAAAGAATAAAAGTTGTAGTTCTCGTCGATAGCTTCGATTTGATAGGTCGCGGGACTCGTAACTCCTCTCGGTTTAGAAGTTATGGCAGTTTTAGCAGAGGAGGTTCCAGCAGAAAATTTTGTTGGCAGCCAGCCGGGGCTGGGCGTTTTTAGCCTTAGGACCCAGCCGGGGCTGGGTGTCTGGGCATGTTAGCAGATTGCTATCCAGCTGGGGCTGGTTTTTACAAAGGGAAATACCCAGCCGGGGCTGGGTATATGCGAAAATGAGCGGATTTTGTCCGAATTTGAGTCCGAAAAGGATTGTTTCGAGTTGTTTGATTCAAGGACTTCCAAGAGGACTTAAAGACATGTACAAAGGCTTATAAAAGGAGGGGAATAACACAGATTAGAGGAGATTATTAGGAGATTAGAGAGCATTCTATTAAATTAGATTAGAGTAAATTAGAGAAAAACACTAGTTCTAATTAGATTTGGAGATTGAAGCAACTTGGAGACTATTGAAGATTCAAAGGAGGAGCAAGGAGGGAGCGTCAAATCTACACACAATAGATTATTTCTTCTCATCTTCTTCTATCTTTATCTTTTAATGTGTATTCAATTGTGGATTCTTAGTTTTAATTCAATAATCATGAACTAATTCTTTGTTTGAGATTACAATGGATCTTATTGTGTAGTTTATTTTAATATGCTTCATTATCAATTATTATGTTCTATTGAGAGGATTGCCTATTGTGATTTGGACTTGATTGTTTAATTGCTTGGCCATCAATTACCGTGATAATCTATATGAACTCGAGAGATGAAGTATAGATTTAGATCTAATCATGATAACATGTGTTCAGGATTTTGTTAGTAGCTTAAACTTGATTAGTGTTAAGGTAGAGATATGATTGACGCCATATGTAATCTTATAGAGAATTTGCTCTTAAACCTTCTTCAATTGTAATTCACATAGAGATATAGTGGGTTAGTTGATTAAGGTGTTTAACGAATTTCTATCTTAATTGTGGATTGACGTTAATACGGTATTAGTGCATCGAGAGGTGGTTAATACTACTTTCGTGTTCTTGATTAACAATTCGGGATTGAGAATAATTGATGAGAAGTGTGTTAACCTAAATGAAGCAATAAGTGAAGTTGTGATGTTAAATCTCCATAATCTGATTTTTAATTAGTGGTAATTAGAATTAGTTTAGTTAAATATTTTAATTTATAACATTAAATTCATTCGTTTAAATAAGATTGAGTTGGTTACGGGTTAGTACTTGGTGATTTTTATTAAATAATTCTCTGTGGGAACGATACTCAACTTATCACTTTATTACTTGTTGACAACGTATACTTGCGTGTTGTGCGTATATAGATTTTACCCAACAAGTTTTTGGCGCCGTTGCCGGGGAATTAGTTTAATATTTTTTACCAATATTAATCTCAATCAAACTAGTCTTAATTTAAACATTTTTATTTTTATTTTTATTTCTCTTCCTATATTTCTCTCTTTTCAGGTACCATGGATGACTTTGCGTATCAATGGCCATACACGAACATGACTCAACCAAAAGAAAAGGAGATTGACAGACTCGCGACACTTTCCGCAATGTCAGCACAAATTAAAGAACCGTTGGACGTTATCGTAGCCCAACAGAGTCAAAGGATGGCAATCATGTGTGACTATTGTGCTGGCAACCAGTATGCATATGATAATTACCATCAAGTTTGGGGGTATCACCCGGATTCTTCATGGAGCTACAACTATCAGGACCAATACTCTGCTCCAAATCCAACATATCCATCAAATTTCTCAAATCCACCTCCAATGCAACAAGAAGACAATTCAGATTTCAAGGAATTTATGTTAAGGATTATAACAGAAAAAGAAGAGATGATAATGAGTCAGGAGTTATCAACCCAAAATTTTAATAATCAAATGGAACAACTCCTCACTGCCTCAACCAATGGTCCTCAATACATGGCTTCCGAGACTGAAAAGAAAAGTCAAGGTTGGAGGAATTGGTGTCCAAGTTCATAGCATCAAATGAGGAGAGAATGAGTAATCAATCGAGGTCAATTCAAAATCTTGCGGATCAGATAGAGCAAATGACCAAAGCCGTAAGCAACCTTCCTCCAAACACTTGGTTTTATGACATGGATGACAAAATTGACGAAGAACATGAACCAAATCTACAACTAGATGAGCCTCGAGATGTTGAAAAAGAGGAGACAGGTAGGGATAATGACAACAAGGTCGGTGAAGAACTAATTGTGAGAACCAACGATGATGAGCCGATGTTATTTATGCCTCAAGTGACTTCTCCTCCACAGTTCAAGAATCTGATTAGATTTACAAAACCTTGTCAAATGGGTAGTCATGTCATTGGCAATACTCCATGTGACGTAAAAGCGAGTACAACTTCGAAGCCATGGTGCGATGAGTTGGAGAAGATAGAAGAAGAGATTGTTGTGTCTGACAAGCCTCAATGCCAGAATATATTCGCAGACACAATGGAGAAAATGCCTAGATGTTGGACGTTCTTCAATCTAATCTTATATAAACAAAGCATGCTAGGCGACTTTAACTTGATGGCTATCACAAATGGGAACCTACCAAAAGCTATATTATTTCCTATGGATGGAGGGTTTCTCAACTTTCGAAGAGGAATTGGATAGCATTGACCAGACAAAGTCAGGCTGAAAGACTATAAATCAAGCGCTGACTGGGAGGCAACCCAGGAATTTTTATATTTATATGCTTTACTAGTTTATTTAGTAGATAGGAATTAATTTACTTATTAAGCTCTCTTATAATTTAATCCATGTTGTCTCTCTTCATTGCAGGTATTGGAGGTTCAATGGATAAGAAAAAGATCGTCGCCGCCATCGCCACCATCACTTCACACGTAGCTAATTACTGGGAAGTTCTCTTCTACTTACCGCTATATTCTTACAATGAGGACATTGTAATTGCTAAGTTTGGGGGAGTTTTGTTTAGGTTCATTATCGCATGCTTAGTTTATGTTATGTTATTTTGCATATGTTGTTAATATAGTTTAGGTTCATTATTAAAAAAAAATCAAATATTCAAAAATTCAAAAATAATAGTTAGTTACTATATTCATCTTGCATGAGTCCAGTTGTTAGATAGTTCAGTTTATTTTGGCCAATGATGAGAATGGAATTGAGTAGATAAGTATAATACTAAGTATTAGAGCTTTTGAGGTGATTTCTTGTTATGAATTGAGTCTTTTTCTATGGAAACTGATATAATAAGGATAACACAGTAAAAATAATTTGTTGGCTGATTAAGTTTAAATTGATACATAATGGACTTCTTAAGGATAATACTAGTTTGGATGAATGAAAGACATGAATAGGCGGAGATGACTGAATTTAGACAAAAACTTAAGTTTGGGAAAAAAATTTGGGATATATAAGCTTCAAAAAAAAATAAAAATAAAAAAAAATAAAAAAAATAAAAAAAAATACCTTGGCTAGTTTTGTTTTGGGGCCTTTGTTACTTGAGCAAGTACGCCCGAAGGGGTATCTTAAAACCTAGCGCCCTAAGGTCTTATATGGTCTGGGAGTCGTTGGTCGAAAGCTCGCTAAGGGGTAGCACTGTTAGCCTAATGAAATGAGACATTGCACAGTCATGGTTAAAAAGTAAAAAAAAAATAAAAAAAAATAATAAAACGGGAAAAGAGCAAAAAGCCCCGTAATGAAAAGTAAAGCATAAGTATCCCGGATTGGACTCTTGAACTTGGTGGATGTTTGACTTTAGTTGGATCTAGCTTGTTCGTGAATTTTGTGAGTTTTCACTGTATGATGCCTTTAAAGAGACCTATTATGTGTTAAATTTAATTTCATATCAATTAGCATGTTTGTTGAGCACACACGCACTATATCAGTGATAACAGTTTAAGACTTGATGATTAACTAGGAAATTATTGATTGGTTTTGATATGAAGTATTATCGTGTTTGCTTGATTGCTCTAAGGCCGAGTGAATAGATTTGATTCTATCAATACTGCTGGATTCGTAGGCATATAGATTAGTTGCATTCCATTGCATTGCATTGCATTATGTTGTGTTGCTTGAGGACAAGCAAAGGTTTAAGTTTGGGGGTATTTGATAAGTAGGTTTTATACCTACATATCCGGTATCTTTTACTTGAATTAGTTGTTTTTATTCATGTGTCTTAGTTACTTTTCATGCATTTTGTGTTCGTTTTGTAGGTTATACGTTTGGAAGCGATGTGAGCGATTATTGGTAAGGAAAAGCACAGAAAATGCAAACAAAAGCAAGCCGGATATCGTTTGTGCTTTCATTTCATTTCATGTTCTTGGCTTGAAGCTTGGACTATATTATAGAAAGTTTTCTTAGCTTTCCAGAACATCTTGAATCATTCCAATCGGAGTTCGGATGAAAGAGTTGTGGCATTTCTACCAACGGACGTCATTGAACTTCACCGTTTTGGGTGGTGATTTTCATAGCAGTCACTTCCAGTCCAATTTCGACCATCATACGTTCGTTATTTCTCAAAGCTCAAAGAATAAAAGTTGTAGATCTCGTCGATAGCTTCGATTTGATAGGTCGCGGGACTCGTAACTCCTCTCGGTTTAGAAGTTATGGCAGTTTTAGCAGAGGAGGTTCCAGCAGAAAATTTTGTTGGCAGCCAGCCGGGGCTGGGCGTTTTTAGCCTTAGGACCCAGCCGGGGCTGGGTGTCTGGGCATGTTAGCAGATTGCTATCCAGCTGGGGCTGGTTTTTACAAAGGGAAATACCCAACCGGGGCTGGGTATACGCGAAAATGAGCGGATTTTTTTCGAATTTGAGTCCGAAAAGGATTGTTTCGAGTTGTTTGATTCAAGGACTTCCAAGAGGACTAAAAGACATGTACAAAGGCTTATAAAAGGAGGAGAATAACACAGATTAGAGGAGATTATTAGGAGATTAGAGAGCATTCTAATAAATTAGATTAGAGTAAATTAGAGAAAACACTAGTTCTAATTAGATTTGGAGATTGAAGCAACTTGGAGACTATTGAAGATTCAAAGGAGGAGCAAGGAGGGAGCGTCAAATCTACACACAATAGATTATTTCTTCTCATCTTCTTCTATCTTTATCTTTTAATGTGTATTCAATTGTGGATTCTTAGTTTTAATTCAATAATCATGAACTAATTCTTTGTTTGAGATTATAATGGATCTTATTGTGTAGTTTATTTTAATATGCTTCATTATCAATTATTATGTTCTATTGAGAGGATTGTCTATTGTGATTTGGACTTAATTGTTTAATTGCTTGGCCATCAATTACCGTGATAATCTATATGAACTCGAGAGATGAAGTATAGATTTAGATCTAATCATGATAGCATGTGTTCAGGATTTTGTTAGTAGCTTAAACTTGATTAGTGTTAAGGTAGAGATATGCTTGACGCCATATGTAATCTTATAGAGAACTTGCTCTTAAACCTTCTTCAATTGTAATTCACATAGAGATATAGTTGGTTAGTTGATTAAGGTGTTTAACGAATTTCTATCTTAATTGTGGATTGACGTTAATACGGTATTAGTGCATCGAGAGGTGGTTAATACTACTTTCGTGTTCTTGATTAACAATTCGGGATAGAGAATAATTGATGAGAAGTGTGTTAACCTAAATGAAGCAATAAGTGAAGTTGTGATCTTAAATCTCCATAATCTGATTTTTAATTAGTGGTAATTAGAATTAGTTTAGTTAAATATTTTAATTTATAACATTAAATTCATTCGTTTAAATAAGATTGAGTTGGTTACGGGTTAGTACTTGGTGATTTTTATTAAATAATTCTCTGTGGGAACGATACTCAACTTATCACTTTATTACTTGTTGACCACGTATACTTGCGTGTTGTGCGTATATAGATTTTACCCAACACAAATTCTATTAGCTTCTCTTCTCAAACCTAACAAGTTTTTTTACAAATGTTTGTGTAACCAGAATAATTGGCTAAGACATTTCTCAACATAAATTGACAATCAACAAAAATTATCTGTACTGTCAATTCTAACTTCTACAGATATGAATATCCAACAACAGTAATTCTACGAATATATATTTTTTAATTCAATAATTTAATTTCAACAATAAATCCCTGGACGTGGCATAATTAGCAATAATTATCCACCAATAATATTTGAATGAAATAACTCAAGGTTGAGTTAGGGAACTTGTCTCTTCCACTGATTACAGCTACACAAAATACTTATCTGCTTTTGAAAGACCTATAACCAATAATATCGGTCTAACAATTAGAACAATAATTCATAACACACAACACTGTAGCTCACAGTCAAACTTCTCCTAAACACATTACCACATAGCCACATTAGTGTTTATAACCTATATAAACACTTAACAAGTCAAACTAGTTCAGTCTGGTTGGACTTTGGTCCATTCTCGGTGTTCTGGTCACCCTATCCGACAATTAACACATTGATTGTCAATTAAACTTGGTCTCTAAGCTTCAATATTAATTTAGATAAGTCCAATTATCAATTATAATATTTTTCGGAAGCTTTTAATAATTATCAAGCAATTATTATAATTTATAATAATTTTTCAAACACTTAAATCATTTTTAAATGATTTAATTATCAAATAATCCTATCATTATTAATAATTAATAATATCAACATATTAATAACATACATTCCACAATATTAAAGTTATCATCAATAACTTAAAATATTTTTAAATCATCAATATTCTACTTAAATGATTTTTAAAATAATTAAAATCATTTTTAAATCATCACCATTAATATATAAATATTAATGAAATTATTATTCAAATATTAAAAGTCATTAATTATAACTTAAAATATTTTAAACCATTTTTCTCATTTTTAAATGATTTTTAAATCAATAAAATCCTTTTTAATTCATTTATTTAATATAATAATTAAATAGATCAAACATCATTAATATTAATTTATTAATGAAAATTCTCCAAAAATATTGAAAATTTTATTTTATAATTTAAAATATTTTCTAACACTTTATTCTCAATTAAAATGATTTTTAAATCATTAAAATGATTTTTATCTTATTTATTTAATTTAATAATCAAATAAATCTAATATCATTAATATTAAATTTTTAATGAAAATTCTCCAAAAATATTAAAAGTTACATTTTATAACTCAAAATATTTTTAAATACATTATTCTTATTTAAAATGATTTTTCATAATATTAAGTCATTTTTCTCTAATTTATTTAATACAATAATTAAATAAATTAAATACCTTTAATATTTAAATAATTATAAATATTAAAGAAAAATATTCCAATTGGTCAAAAATTATTTTTCATAATTTAAAAATAATTTTTAAAACCATTTTTGGTAATTTTTAGAATTTATTTCTATTTTTAAATAATTTTCGAAATATTCAAAAAATAAAATAAATAAAACCGTCGCTATAGGTCTTTAGCGACAGAAAGCGTCGCTGTTGGTGTTCTTGAGCCCACGAACACTGACAGCCGGCAGCTTCAATTGTCAACTTTGACCTGCTTTAATTCTCTATTCAAATTGTTTCTGGACTTGTTTGAAGTGTGATCGTGTAGCCAAAATGTAATACTACAACACACAACCAACATCTTGATCAAACCATAACACATCAACGAGATCTGGACTTTCAAAAAGCATGTCAGACCATACCTGGGTTTTCTGGGCAAACCCAGAAACCCAGGCAGCTCGGCTTGCCACTTTCCAGCCTAAATTAATCTAGGCTTTGATCGTTATTTAAGTTGTTTCTTACTTTAAAAGTGTAGTATACATAACAATGAACAATGAGATAACAAGATCTCAGTCCAAAAACAACAGATCTACAAGATACAATCCGGTCAAACTCTGCCAGAAAACACGCTATTCACTTTTCTGGAAATTCCAGAAATTCCCATCCGTGGCCAAGTGACCTACGTTGACCATTTCATATGTTAAATCCTTGGATGTTTTAGGCGATCTAAATACCCATATCTGTAGTACACATAACCGGCTACAAGATGTACTAATACAAAACAGCAAACACTAAACAGACTGATAGATACGATCATTACAAAAACTTGTCAGACACTGATTTCAACGTTCTGGGCTGCCCAGAAAGTCACTCGGTCAATCCCGGTCAACGAGTTTTGACCGTTAATAACTCCCGATCCAGACATCATTTAGCAGTAATACCAACTACAGATTAAAGACCTCCTACCAGGCTACCAATCCAAAACATAAAACAAGAAAAATCAAAAACAGACACGGATCTATGGTACCTGACATTAGCTTGTCAGACCACAGATAGTGTTCTTGACAGTTTTTGAAAAACACCATTTTAAAACCATTTGATGTTATGGATCCGTGTTATATCAACATAGATCAACTAAAAACATCTTCTAGCAATATCTTAAACACATAAACACAAAAATTTCTCAAGCAACAAAGATTAAAAATAAAAATAGGGTTATACCTTTCTTGCCCAAATTTTGATATTGATTCTCCAATATGTTTATGGTTGATCTAAGGAAAGTATTTGGGACTGATCTACTAAGCAAATTCGGAGGTGTGGGAGGGAGAGAGAGTTGGTAAGAGCTAATGTGTAAAATGACAACTTTTTTAGACTTTCTCTCTCTTGAATCTCTTATATAGCATATTTAGTGGTTAGATCTGATCAAATTCGGCTGGGAGGCTGATATTTTGTGCTCACAAAGTCAACAAAGTGGTTGAACAACTAAAGTTACTACCAACAATGCAAGTTATCTAATTAAAATAAAATAAAATGGCATTTTGGTCATTTATAAATTAATTTTAATGGCATACTTGTCCAATTGACAGACCCTTAGGGTTTAGGGTTTGGATTAGAGTTTAAGATTTGAACCCTTTAGGTATTAAAAATTCTAGTTCCCAAAATTTTCAAATTTAGGGTTTAATTAGAAAAATAAATTTTCTAAAATAAAAATTAGGGTTTCTAAAATAGAAATTTAACATACAAAAATATAATTAGAGTTTTCTAATCATATTTAAGTTTAATAACACTTTAGGCATGCTAATAAAAATTAGGGTTTACAATTCTCGATTTTGAAATTAGGGTTTCCCGGCGTACAATTAGGGTTTTAATTGTACAATTTATTTTCTAAATTTAAGATTAGGGTTTTAAATCCCTTATTAAGGTTTATTAAATACAAACCTTATCCGATCAATTATTGATCAACATTTCTAAACCGTACAAACACATAATCAACAATACAATTATTTTAATTGTATTTTCTATCGAATCCCTATTCGAAAATTAGGGTTAGGGTTTTCTAAAGTTGTTAAGCACAACTCTACTCTAAATTTATTAGTCAATACACAAATTAACTTTCTCGAGACTCGTATCACAGATACTTGTCACCAAATTAATATTAATATTAATTAAAAAATAATAATTTATTCGAAAATTTTGGATTATTCGAAATTCAGGGTTATCACATTCACCCCTCCTTAAAAGGATTCGTCCTCGGAATCACCGCTTTCTTATTCTATACAAACTTTTAAAGTTGTATCATCAATTCATTTTTATCAACACAATATTAATTTGTGTTTCAAATTCTAACCTGTGACTTAAATCTATAAAAGAAAACAGTTCACAGAATTATCTAAATCATAATAGTCGCGTAATTAAATTTCTAAACGAAATCAGTACCTGCTACTACCTCCTGAGTAGCCACTGCATCTAGCGCCGTCATATTGAATGTACGGGCTGTTGGTCTTACTGGCTGTGCAGGTCCTCGAATCGCTAAGGTTCCACCACCAGGTCCCTTGTTGGCACCTTCTTTTTCTGCATTCTTCTTCGGACAGTTCCGCACCAGATGATCAGTCGATCCACACGCATAGCAACCTTGAATCTTTTTCGGGCTGGGACAATTTGGCGACATATGTCCCTCTTGTCCGCAGTTGTAACAAACCCCCTTCTTCTTCAAACAAACTCCTGCATGATTCTTCCCACAATTTGCACAAGGCCCTCCTCCTTCTTATTCCCTTCAGCTTTGCTACCCGATTGGGTAATCTCACTCCACTTCCTTTTATTCGGATTACTACCACCATTGCTTCCATCCTCCGTGGTATTCTTCTTCTTCTCCTGATGAAAACGAGATGTAGCCTCGCTTCCTCCTTCAGCAATTAATTCTTTCTCCAATAGAGTCGCAAAAGTGTTGATATGTAGCACCGCTACTTTGTTGTAAAGCCCCGACTTCAATCCGTTCTCAAATCTTCTTGCTTTTCTAGCTTCTGTATCCACCTGATGAGGTGCGAATCTTGCTAATTCGTTGAATTTATCCGCGTATTCAGAAACAGACATATTCTCCTGCTTAAGTTCCAAGAACTTAACTTCCATCCGAGCTTGCATACTCGGTGAGAAATAGTTCTCAAAGAATAACTCCTTAAATCTGGTCCACGTCACCACTGCTGTACCAGCTCTTGCTTGATTGGTTTCCCACCAATAACTGGCTTCTCTCTTCATTAGATATGTTGCAAAAGCCGTCTTTTGCTCTTCCGCCACACGCACAATCACGAACGCTTTCTCCATCTCCTTCACCCAAGTTTGGGCTTTGATCGGATCCGTAGTCCCCTTGAATTCAGGCGGTCCTACGGCTTTAAAATCCTTAAAATTAGCCAATCTGTCGGCTGGTTGATCCCTTGGTCTTCCCCTGGCTGGAGCCCTATTTTCCATAGCTTGGGCCAGCATATCCATAAAATTCTGCATCGGGTCCGCTTGACCTCCTTCATCATTCACTGATTGTTCTTCTCTTTGGTTTCGATTCTGTCTTCTAGGCGGCATGATCTGATTTAAATGAAAATCTTATATTAATACTCTTATTCTACACAAATTCTTAACACAATAAGAATTCAACACATAATTCTCAAGTAATTGCATATTTATTCAAATAGCACATAGTACCTATAGTACTTAACACATATAACTATCCCTTTAAAATAATACTAGGATTAACACACTCAACTTTACAAAAGTTGCAATTCCCCAACTTTACACAAAAAGTTGGCATTCTCCAATTACACATAACTATTTCCAGTTCATCAAACTTACCACACTTAGGAGTTCAGTAACTTGCCACAACTATATGAGTGTATGAACTTATCCTAGTCAGACCTTTGACGTCCATTCGCTGAGGGGTTCAGGACATTTCATATAATTATGAATCATGAACATACCCCATAAGTATGAGTTATAAGAACACACAAATTCATTTTAATCTTATATTCATATAGAAAATAAAGATTTTATTCATACAAACATATATTTACATATGTTCAAACATCATTCTTGATATTACATATCTTAATATCAGAAACTTCTACCAAAAGATATTATTACATATATCTAAGTTGTCTACCGACCACTTCCTTCACCAATCTTCTTCTTGTTGGGACACTTGCTAAATCCATGACCCGTTTGCCCACAGGAAAAACACTTCCTCATATTCGGTTTAGGACAATGCAAAGAGATATGTCCTTCCTGCTTACAGTTGAAGCACACGTTCTTCCACATCATGCATTCCCCCATGTGAGTTTTGCCACACTTACTACAAGCTTTCTTTTTCTTCGGGTTTGAATTTCCAGAGTTATCACTGTCATTGTTCCTCTTTCTTTTCTTCTTGTCCTTCTTGCCGGTTCCTTCAGACAATCCACCACCTTCAGCCTTCATCTTCTCCACCTGCGCTTTCAGCTCGTTCCGTTCTTCAGTCATTTCACGTAACGCCCGCTCCGTCTTCCACAACTCCTCCAAAAGAAATACTTTGCTCCGGAGTTCCTGGACTTCCACAGATAACTGATCTTGTTCACCAACCTTGATCTAATTCTTTAGTTCCACCCTAGCTTCTTTAGACTCCGCTTCATCATCAGCACTTAGATACATCTCCGGATAATCGTCATGATCACTCCCAAGATTGATCATTGGTTCATCTTTCCCCACTTCTTCAATCGATTCACTCTGTGCTGGCTCCTCGGCTACTGGCATTGGTGCGACAGCCGTTGGCTTCTCCGTACTCATTTCATCTTCTCCCGACATCCTACAATCAGTTTTAAACAACTTGATTAGTACTTCACCAGTAAAAATTTCTCTCACTACGAATTTACTTATCTCACTATCGATAAACTTCAACGATCCCTCACTTAGTACTCTAAATGAGTATTTTCTATCTCGCTATGGTCATAATCCTAGGGTTTTCCCCCCACCCCACTTAAGGTTTATATCCTACAGCTCCACTACCAGCTGATGACACCTTGGTCACTACAGCTCTGATACCAACCTGTGACACCCCCAAATCCGGGTTACCTGACTCCCGAGTTTGGTGTTCATGATCCACAATATAAATAACATTTAACTACCCATAATATATATAGATAGTATCTTACATAAGTTTTTATCAGAGTTTCATAATACATCACCCAGGTTTTCTAACCTTAACTTTACAAACATACCCTCTAGTTATACAAAAAGGGTTTACAATACAACATAATAAATATGTTCAACATAACTAATTTAGAACTACGCCTTTTCCCTTGTCCTTTGCAGCACCTCCTGCAAATTCGTCCCTAGCTGAAAATTTTTAATTAGCAAGGGTGAGCAACTAATTTGCTCCGCAAGTTAAGACATACAATAAATGTATAAGAATTCAAAATAACAGTCTATCTATTTTGATAGAATGAAATCAAAGTTCGGGGAAATTTGAAATAGCTGAACAAATCGTTATTCAATAACAAGTTTTCTCGTATTCTATACCACAATAATTCAATAATGAAAGAGTACAACGCTTTCAAAGTTTCTACGATATTCTAATGAATAATCAAGAATCAATTCTACGAAATATCAAAGTGGAATGTTTTCCAGATTTATATATACTGAGCGATCACACAAGATCTTTGAACTTATTTCTCGGGTAGATATCAAAGATTTACTTTGATAAATACTCAGGTGTATCAGATAACCATAAAGATTAAATCATACCCCTCTGCAAGTACAACAAGTGATCAGCTTATTATACCCTATATTATGCATAATACTCAAAAATCGCGCAAAGGTCGAATTCACGACCAACAAAATGTTCCCTTTATATAAAAGGTTGTTCTTCTCAGTCTTAGAATCAAAAGTTTGATTTTACAACGAAATACTGGGATTTCAAATTCTATTAGCTTCTCTTCTCAAACCTAACAAGTTTTTTACAAATGTTTGTCTAACCAGAATAATTGGCTAAGACATTTCTCAATATAATTTGACAATCAACAGGAATTATCTGTACTGTCAATTCTAACTTCTACAGATATGAATATCCAACAACAGTAATTCTACGAATATATATTTTTTAATTCAATAATTTAATTTCAACAATAAATACCTGGACGTGGCATAATTAGCAATAATTATCCTCCAATAATATTTGAATGAAATAACTCAAGGTTGAGTTAGGGAACTTGTCTCTTCCAGTGATTACATCTACACAAAATACTTATCTGCTTTCAAAAGACCTATAACCAATAATATCGGTCTAACAATTAGTACAATAATTCATAACACACAACACTGTAGCTCACAGTCAAACTTCTCCTAAACACATTACCACATAGCCACATTAGTGTTTATAACCTATATAAACACTTAACAAGTCAAACTAGTTCAGTCTGGTTGGACTTTAGTCCATTCTCGGTGTTCTGGTCACCCTATCCGACAATTAACACATTGATTGTCAATTAAACTTGGTCTCTAAGCTTCAATATTAATTTAGATAAGTCAATTATCAATTATAATATTTTTCGGAAGCTTTTAATAATTATCAAGCAATTATTATAATTTATAATAATTTTTCAAACACTTAAATCATTTTTAAATGATTTAATTATCAAATAATCTTATCATTATTAATAATTAATAATATCAACATATTAATAACATACATTCCACAATATTAAAGTTATCATCAATAACTTAAAATATTTTTAAATCATCAATATTCTACTTAAATGATTTTTAAAATAATTAAAATCATTTTTAAATCATCAACATTAATATATAAATATTAATGAAATTATTATTCAAATATTAAAAGTCATTAATTATAACTTAAAATATTTTAAACCATTTTTCTTATTTTTAAATCAATAAAATCCTTTTTAATTCATTTATTTAATATAATAATTAAATAAATCAAACATCATTAATATTAATTTATTAATGAAAATTCTCCAAAAATATTGAAAATTTTATTTTATAATTTAAAATATTTTTAACACTTTATTCTCAATTAAAATGATTTTTAAATCATTAAAATTATTTTTATCATATTTATTTAATTTAATAAACAAATAAATCTAATATCATTAATATTAAATTATTAATGAAAATTCTCCAAAAATATTAAAAGTTACATTTTATAACTCAAAATATTTTTAAATACATTATTCTTATTTAAAATGATTTTTCATAATATTAAATCATTTTTCTCTAATTTATTTAATACAATAATTAAATAAATTAAATACCTTTAATATTTAAATAATTTTAAATATTAAAGAAAAATATTCCAATTAGTCAAAAATTATCTTTCATAATTTAAAAATAATTTTTTAAACCATTTTTGGTAATTTTTAGAATTTATTTCTATTTTTAAATAATTTTCGAAATATTCAGAAAATAAAATAAATAAAACCGTCGCTATAGTTCTTTAGCGACATAAAGCGTCGCTGTTGGTGTTCTTGAGCCCAAGAACACTGACAGTCGGCAGGTTCAAGGGTCAACTTTGACTGGCTTTAATTCTCTGTTAAAATTGTTTCTGGACTTGTTTGAAGTGTGATCGTGTAGCCAAAATGTAATACTACAACACACAACCAACATCTTGATTAAACCATAACACATCAACGAGATCTAGACTTTCAAAAAGCATGTCAGACCATACCTGGGTTTTCTAGGCAAACCCAGAAACCCAGGCAGCTCGGCTTGCCACTTTCCAGCCTAAATTAATCTAGGCTTTGATCGTTATTTAAGTTGTTTCTTAATTTAAAAGTGTAGTATACATAACAATGAACAATGAGATAACAAGATCTCAGTCCAAAAACAACAGATATACAAGATACAATCTGGTCAAACTCTGCCAGAAAACATGTTTTTCACTTTTCTGGAAATTCCAGAAATTCCCATTCGTGGCCAAATGACCTACTTTGACCATTTCATATGTTAAATCCTTGGATGTTTTAGGCGATCTAAATACCCATATCTGTAGTACACATAACCAGCTACAAGATGTACTAATACAAAACATCAAACACTAAACAGACTGACAGATACGATCATTACAAAAACTTGTCAGACACTGATTTCAACGTTCTGGGCTGCCCAGAAAGTCACTCGGTCAATCCCGGTCAACAGGTTTTGACCGTTAATAACTCCCGATCCAGACATCATTTAGCATTAATACCAACTACAGATTAAAGACCTCCTACTAGGCTACCAATCCAAAACATAAAACAAGAAAAATCAAAAACAGACACGGATCTATGGTACCTGACATTAGCTTGTCAGACCACAGATAGTGTTCTTGACAGTTTTTGAAAAATACCATTTTAAAGCCATTTGATGTTATGGATCTGTGTTATATCAACATAGATCAACTAAAAACATCTTCTAGCAATATCTTAAACACATAAACACAAAAATTTCTCAAGCAACAAAGATCAAAAATAAAAATAGGGTTATACCTTTCTTGCCCAAATTTTGATCTTGATTCTCCAATATGTTTATGGTTGATCTAAGGAAAGTATTTGGGACTGATCTACTAAGCAAATTCGAAGGTGTGGGAGGGAGAGAGAGTTGGTAAGAGCTAATGTGTAAAATGGCAACTTTTTTAGACTTTCTCTCTCTTGAATCTCTTATATAGCATATTTAGTGGTTAGATCTGATCAAATTCGGCTGGGAGGCTGATATTTTGTGCTCACAAAGTCAACAAAGTGGTTGACCAACTAAAGTTACTACCAACAATGCAAGTTATCTAATTAAAATAAAATAAAATGGCATTTTGGTCATTTATAAATTAATTTTAGTGGCATACTTGTCCAATTCACAAATCCTTAGGGTTTAGGGTTTGGATTAGGGTTTAAGATTTGAACCCTTTAGGTATTAAAAATTCTAGTTCCCAAAATTTTCAAATTTAGGGTTTAATTAGAAAAATAAATTTTCTAAAATAAAAATTAGGGTTTCTAAAATAGAAATTTAACATACAAAAATATAATTAGAGTTTTCTAATCATATTTAAGTTTAATAACACTTTAGGCATGCTAATAAAAATTAGGGTTGCCTAATTAGGGTTTACAATTCCTGGTTTTGAAATTAGGGTTTTCCGGCGTACAATTAGGGTTTTAATTGTACAATTTATTTTCTAAATTAAAGATTAGGGTTTTAAATCCCTTATTAAGGTTTATTAAATACAAACCTTATCCGATCAATTATTGATCAACATTTCTAAACCGTACAAACACATAATCAACAATACAATTATTTTAATTGTATTTTCTATCGAATCCCTATCCGAAAATTAGGGTTAGGGTTTTCTAAAGTTGTTAAGCACAACTCTACTCTAAATTTATTAGTCAATACACAAATTGACTTTCTCGAGACTCGTATCACAGTACTTGTCACCAAATTAATATTAATATTAATTAAAAAAAAATAGTTTATTCGAAAATTTTGGATTATTCAAAATCCAGGGTTATCACAGTTCTCATGCAACATGGGAAAGTCATAGCCTATGCCTCGCGACAACTCAAAGAATATGAGAAGAATTATTCTACTTATGATCTAGAGTTGGCAGCTGTTGTCTTTGCACTTAAAATTTGGAGGCATTACTTGTATGGGGAGAAAGTGGAGATCTTTACGGATCATAAAAGCCTCAAATATTTCTTCACTCAAAAAAAACTCAGCATGCAACAATGACGTTGGCTTGAACTATTGAAAGATTATGATCATACCATCCAATACCATCCTGGAAAAGCGAACGTGGTAGCTGACGCATTGAGTAGAAGATCATATGCAAGTACGAGTGCAATATTGTTAACGCAAAGGCCCATTTTGTGCGACTTGCAAAGGATGAAGATAGAGTTAAAGACTCCAGGGACCAATGTGATGATGGCGAATATACGAGTAGAACCGACTTTAATTGATAAAGTTAAAGCTGCTCATGCTACAGACCTAGAGCTTATGCGTTTGAGGAAGAATGTGCAAGAAGGTGCTATGCCGGAAGCAAGAGTCAATGAATAAGGAATACTTCGAGTCAACTCCAGAATTTGTGTTCCTAACGACCCTGATTTAAAGTATAAAATCATGATGGAGGCGCACTACACACCGTTTGTAATCCATCCTGGGAGTACCAAAATGTATCATGATCTTCGACATACATTTTGGTGGGGCAATATGAAGAGAGAGATCTCGCTGTTTATCTCAAGGTGTCTAACGTGTCAACGAGTCAAGGCGGAGCATGAAGTATCAAAAGGTCCATTGTAACCACTTGAAATTCCAGAATGGAAGTGGGAGCACATTACCATGGATTTCGTTACTCGTCTTCCCAAGGTTTCTCAAGGCATAGATGCAATTTGGGTCATTGTTGATAGATTGACCAAGTCTGCTCACTTCTTACCTATACGAGAAACTTATACACTTGAACGTCTTGCTCGTATGTACATAAACGAGGTTGTAAGATTGCATGTTATTCCAATATCCATAGTTTCTGATCGAGACCAAAGATTCACTTCATGATTTTGGGTTAGTTTGCAGAAAGCTATGGGCACATATTTACGATTTAGCTCGGAATATCATCCTTAGACGGACGGGTAGTCGGAGAGGACTATTCAAACTCTTGAAGATTTATTAAGACTCTGTGTCCTTGACTTCAAGGGAAGTTGGGATAAGTTCTTACCATTGGTGGAGTTTTCCTACAACAACAGTTATCAAGCAAATATTGGCATGGCTCCATTCGAAGCGTTGTATGGAAGAAAGTGCCGTTCTCCAGTATGCTGGGATGAGGTGGGTGAAGCAACGTTGTTGGGACCGGAGTTGGTACGTATGACTACAGAAAAGATTCAAACGATCCTGCAACGTATAAAAACCTCACAAGATCGACAAAAGAGTTATGCTGATCTTCATCGAAAGGACGTGGAATTCGATATTGGAGATAATGTGTTGCTCCATGGAAAGGAGTTACGAGATTTGAAAAGAGAGGAAAGCTCAATCCTTGATTCATTGGCCCATTTTTAATCCTCGATCGAGTAGGAACTGTGGCGTATAGACTCGCTTTACCGCCAAGTATATCTCGTGTTCATAACATTTTTCACATATCCATGTTACGTAAATATGTGGAAGAGCCGAACCACATTATTGAGTTAGAACTACACGAAATAGCGAAAGATTTAACGTATGAAGAGGTTCCTATTCAAATCTTGGATTAGAAGGAACATATTCTACGCTCTAAGGTTATACCTCAAGTCAAAGTTTTGTGGAGAAACCACGATGTTGAGGAAATGACCTAGAAGTTAGAATCTGAAATGAAATCAAGGTATCCTTACCTCTTCGACATACCAGGTACATACCCTAATTTTGAGGGCAAAATTTCATAAGACGGGGAGGTTGTAAGACCCCAACTTTTTAATAAAGATGATTTTTCTATAAATATCATTTTTAAATATTATGGAATGAATTTGATATAATGTGATAGTTGTGGATAATATTTGTAAATTTTGCAAAGTACGCAAGTTGTTATATAATATTCGATTGGTCGGGGAATAATCGTTTTAACAGGAAATATTCGTACAACGACACAATCATTGGTGGACCCCACAACGGAATTATTATCGGATTAAGAAAACCACAAAAATACTTTAAGAAAATAATGACAGAAGTTTTTTTCGTTAACTGTTGAAACACCCGGTGTTAAAAGTACAGTAATACGCGTAGTTGCACAGTAGCACACAGTATTGATTATTGATGCTTACGTGAGAAGTCACTCAGTTTTGTTCAATTATTGCTGCATAGTATCTCACGTCATTTGATTCAATTATTGTCAATATTTTATATATTATTAAATCAATAATTGAGACGACAGAGTTATTAATATTATTATTTGTAATATTAACGATGTCTAGAAGTTCTGTCAAGGAGAGGTTGGGTCACATAATTGCGCGCCAATAGGGAGAAATCCTTATTGGAAAGCCCCCTCTTTCCTGGGAAGGACCTGGTCGATTAATATTGTGAATTATAATAATGATGATAATTGTTGTTAAAAATATTGAGGAAATTTTTATGATGTATTTTGCCTATTATTTGAACCCTCACTTGCTCATTTTTCAAAATCGTCGGAGAGAAAGTAATCTCAATTTTTCTTATATATATGTACTGCATGCATGTGATTATATATATATATATAGATTTGACAAAGTTGGCCGAAAAGAGGCAAATAATTCACGGGGGGGGGGGGGGGGTGGTTCTTTTTCAACGAACATGTGAAAATTTATGTATATATATATATTATATATATATATATATATAATAAGTTTTGTTTTTTATGAAAAATAAAATATATTATATTTTAATTAAAAGATTTTGCTTTAAATCTGGACCGTCCGTTTAAAAGTAAATCAATCTGGACCGTTCATGAATTAGTTACTATTCAGTCCATTCTTCTATAAATAGAAGCTCATTCCTTGATTATTTTTTACGAATTCACTGAAACTCTAGAGAGAGAAATTATAGAGAAACTATAGACAAGTATTATGTTACTTCCCTGCTCTTATATCCAATTTCTTTTATGGTAAGGGGTATTATTTCTTTTGTATTCATGAAGAGAACTTCTGTTATTCCATTCTTTATTATTCTGTTGGAATAACCTGTATACGTGGGCTACCCTATACTTGGTGAAATTCTTCTACTACTACATTCTTTATTATTCTGTTGGAACATCCCGTCTGTGCGTTACGCATGACCTGGTTCCGTTATTTATTATTCTGTTGGAACATCCTGTCTGTGCGTTTACGCATGACCTGGTTCCATTATTTATTATTATGTTGGAATATCATGTCTGTGCGTTTACGCATGATCTGGTTCCATTATTTATTATTATATTGGAATAACCTGTCTGTTCGGTCTATCGCATGCCGGGTGATTTCTTTTGTTATTCCATTCTTTATTACATCCAGTTGGTTAAAACTTTGACTTCTATACTCCATGAAATTAGTGGAATATCCTTGATATTTGCTCTTCATCCAGTATCTTTTCATGAAAATATTCTTCTGAGCATTCTTGAATTTTACTCTACAAAGAAGTATCATGTTGACAATTTGGACGTTATTAGTTCCTGGATAAATTAATTCTTAAACTTGTATTATTGAATTCTTATATCATTGTCATCATCCTCATGTTTATATTTTGTTGAAAGTCATCTGTGGCCTGTAGTGCATAGATGGACTTGGTATGATTATAACCAGGGTTTATTCGGTGTAATTATGACCGTAATGTTACAAATGATATGGTAAAAGTCCTCATTGACCCAGTAGTGCATTGATGGACAGTTGTTGGCATGATCATGACCATTAATGAATACACGAATGTCCTTGGCCATAGTGCATGGATAATTTTTGGTCATGATACTAAAGAATATCCTTGGCCGTAATGCAGGGGTGATTTGATGATGTGAATTATTTATTAAGCTGAGTCCCAGCGATAAAAGTTGTGAAAAACCTTTTAAATCATAGAAGATAATAGATTTTATTCTCTACTTAACTCTTCTAATGGATTGCTTGTTCCGCTACAGTTAAACTTGATATTTATTATATTTTATCAGTTTAACACTGTTGAAGGCTAACGATAAATTATTCTGCATTATCTTAGTCATAATATTTCTTACTGGGCTAGTTGAGCTCACCCTTTTGCTTTCATTGTTTTCTTCAGGAAATGAGAACGTAGAGGGACTACTCGGGGAACAGAGTGATGGTCCTAGATGGTGCATTAGTAGTCCTCACTATTATATGAAATAGTGTAATAATAAATGTAATGAGGACCCCATTGAGTTTGTATATTGTCTAGATGACAGTATTTGTATTAAAACTCACATCATATGTTTAGTCGTATTTTACACGACTGTTGTATAATTAAGTTTGTATGTTAATTCTATACCATATATTTGGCGACTCAAGATGGGTGATGTATATCGATTTTGGGGGCGTCACAGTTGGTATCAAAGCTTAGGGATATGATCCTTGGCTAAGATGTGAGAATATAACTAGGAGGGGAGAGACGGGGAATTCTTTCGCTAGTATGACCTATCTAAGTTTATTTGGTATTTAATTGGTCGGTCAGAATATAGGGATAATATGTTACATGTCAATTAACGTTTGTTTTGTGGAAGTATCTGAAAATGACATCTGTGAATGTTGACCATAGCAATGGAGCACAGGATACCGTTGATTCACCACATATCAATAATCAAGATAATGTGCATCAGGAAGGCGACAATCCTCATGCAAACTGACAACACTGACCAAATGAGGAATGATGGAATGTTCAGAGGCTTTATGCAATTTATGCAACATCAGGCGAGAGTGGCTCTTGTCCAAAATGTAGGTGGAAACACTAGAAACTCTCGGACGGTCACCGCTAAATAGTTCAAGGAGCTGGGACCACCGAAGTTTATTGGAGAGCCAAAACCACTTAAGGCGGAAGCGTGGATAAAGCAGATCACAAAGATATTTCATGTTTTGGATACTCCGAGGAGCAAAAGGTACCCTTTGCCACCTTTATGTTGTGAGGAGAGGCAAATTACTGGTGGGAATCGGTAAAGCGTACTCAACCTGCCGCACTGAAGATGTAATTGGAGAAGTTCCAAGAACAATTCAACGACAAGTACTTTCCCGAAAGTATTCATCACATAAAAGAGGCAGAATTCATCAAGTTGGAGCCGAATAATATGACCGTGTCGCAGTACGAAGCCAAGTTTGCCGAGTTGTCCCAGTTTACGTCCCACTTGGTTGATAATGAAGAGAGAATGACGCGGATGTTTTTAAGAGGTTTGAAGCCAGAGATACGTCAATATCTTATTTCTCATAAACTCTATTTGTATTCAGATGTTGTAAATAGGGCTCAGTTAGTGGAGCGCGATAACGAGTCAACGCAACCAAAAGAGAGCAGCCGAGAAAATGATAATACTAGTGAGAGAAGTCATCGAAGCGGTGACAACAAGCGTGGAGGGAATCAACATGCCATAAATGGTAACCACTTCGGTGGTAATCATGGCCAAAACAATAAGAATGGACATTTCAAGAAGAGGAGATTCAACAATGATGGAAAGACGTCAGTACCAACACCCGTTGTTAAGGAAGTAGAACGACCACCTATAATATGCTTCAAATGCGGAGGGGAGGGACACATCAGTCCAAACTGCGCGATGCAATCTAAAGCATGTTATAATTATGGAAGAGAAGGTCACTTAGCTCGATTTTGTCGTTCACCGAAGACAAGTTCATCTTGGATGGAGGCACCAAAGGCCGTTCTAGAAAAGTTAAAGCCGGTAGTGCAAGGGATAGCGTTTGTTATGACCTCCCAAAAAGCAAGGAACCTGAACGAGGTCATCACGGGTAAGCTTATCATAAACTCTAGCGAAGTCTATACCTTATTTGATACCGATTCTACCCATTCTTTTATTTCAACTACTTGCCCTCAACAATTAAATTTGACTCCGGAAAAATTATACTTTGACTTATCTGTGGAAACTCCGTTAGGAGAAACCTTCATTACATCCACTGTTTATAAGTCTTGTTTGGTTCAAATCGGTACCCTCACATTACCCGTTGATCTTATTTCATTGAAAATACTTACATTTAATGTGATTCTAGGGATTGATTGGTTAACTACTCATCATGCTAAAATTGATTGTTTTCGTAAGACTGCTAGCTTTCATATTCATAATCAACCTATTATACGAATTCAAATGACCAAACCATTAAAATCAATTACGGTCATCACGGTCATCAACCGCCCGATGAAGGGAAGCAGTGGAGCTGGCGGAGGCCAGGGAGGAGGAAGCAAGTTAATGATTGGTGGACCTGCACAACCCAATCGATCGACCACTCGAACTTTTAGCATGACCATCCAGGACGCAGTGGTTGCGAAGGACGTGGTGTCAGGTATAATCCCAATCAATAATATTAATGCTTATGTATTATTTGATTCGGGTGCCACCTGTTCTTTTGTATCTGAAGAATTTGCTAGTAAATTTAGTACACCCCGAGAACGTTTAGAAGATTCCTTAAACATAGAAGTTGCGAATAAGGAAATAATCCCTGTAGAATACATTTATCAAAATTGTCGCGCAAACATTAGAGAACATGAACTGAGCATAGACTTGATTCCTATTAGACTGGGAGAATTTGACGTAATACTGGGAATGGATTGGTTATATAACCATGCAATGATAATTGACTATCAGAACAAGTTTGTGAACCTTCAGACTTTGATTAAGTCTAAGGTAGTGTTTCATAGTAGTTCATCATTTAAGCAATCGTGTTGCGTTATGATGATGTAGGCCAAGAAGTTGTTAAGAAAGGATGTGTAGGTTATTTAGCTCACATCATAGATACAACTTCAACTTCAAGAGTTACTAGATAAAGGTTACAATCGACCAAGTGTGTCTCTTTGGGGAGCACCAGTGTTATTCGTGAAGAAAAAGGACGGATCGATGAGGCTCTATATCGATTATTGAGAATTAAACAGAGTAATGATCAAGAATAGATATCCATTACCGAGGATAGACGACTTGTTTGATCAACTAAAGGGAGTGAAATGTTTTTCGAAGATCGACTTACAGACATGATATCATCAATTGAAAGTGCGGGATGAAGATATACCAAAGATTGCGTTTCGAACCCATTATGGACATTACAAGTTTTTGGTAATGTCATTCGGTTTAACTAATGCCCCGGCAGCATTCATGGACTTGATGAATCGAGTTTTCAAGCCATACTTGGATAATTTCATAGTAGTTTTCATCGACGATATTTTGATCTACTCAAAGACAGAGGAAGAACACATCGAATATCTAAAGATTATTTTAGAGGCACTACAAACGAAGAAGATGTATGCGAAGTTTTCAAAATGTGAATTTTGGATGAAGAAGGTTCAATTCTTAGGCCACGTGGTGGATGAGAATGGAATCTCAGTAGACCCCAAAAAGGTCGATGCAGTAAGTAGTTGGGAACAACCGAGAACACCGACAGAGATAAGAAGTTTCTTAGGGTTAACTAGGTACTATCGAAGATTCATCCAAGATTTTTCTAAGATAGCAACCCCGTTGACTAATCTGACAAGGAAAATGGAAAAATTTGTATGGACCGACAAATGCGAAGAAAGTTTTCAAGAGTTGAAGAAGAGGTTAAACAAGGCACCTGTATTATCCTTACTAGATGATACAGGAGGATTTGTAGTGTATAGTGATGCATTGCATAGAGGACTAGGCTGTGTGTTGATGCAGCATGGTAAAGTCATTGCGTATGCGTCACGAAAGTTGAAGGATTACGAAAAATGATACCCTTGTAAGACCCCAACTTATTATAAATAAATTAAATTTTCCTCTATTAATTATTCTAAATTAATAAGGATTAACTTGATATAATGCTTTGGTTATGGATGAAATGTGCAAAGTTTACAAAATAAACAAGTGGTTATGGAATATTCTTTTTATCGGGAATCTCCATACGACGGCGCAGTCATTTGTGGGCCCCATAACGAAAAATGGTTGGATGAAAGAAAACGACAAAGATTGAGTTTTATAAATAACGCCGTAAATTGTTACCGTTAACACTGTTGGGTTATCTGATGGTTAAAATACAGTAATATGCGTGGTTGCACAGTAGCACACGGTATTGCACAGTATTGTTGAATTATTGATTCGTACGTAAGAAGGCACTACTCAATAATTTTTACAGTAATTACTGTTCATTATTTTATCTTATTGATTCAATAATTGCTGCGTTGATATTTATATTATTATTGTTTCAATATTTGTCATTGCACAGTATTTTCCATTATCAGATCAATAATTCATATTATTTGAATAATATTATCAGATAACATTATTGGCAATGTCTAGAAAGTTCTGTCTAAGGAGAGGTTTGGTCACCTAATTGCGCGCCAGTAAGGAGAAATCCTTATTGGAAAGCCCCCTCTATCCTGAGAACAGCCTGGTTGTCAGTACTGTGATTCTGTAATATTACTTTTAAATAATTAATTATTGATTATTATGATAAAGAAAATATTTATTTTATGTGGATATAGATGGAGAAAATTTTTAATGTGACAATTGTTGAAAATTAATATTTTATCTTTATCTGATAAAATAATTTATTTATATATATTATTTTAATAATATATCAACGGTGATATTCTTATAATGAATGTGAGATATATGAGTATATGAGGAGGAAGAGTATTTTTGTGGCATTAAATGTTTAAAATATGTTTTGTGTGTCGGTGGACACAATTCTTGACCGAAAATTGATTATAGACTGTAAAATCGCTCGTTTATGGATTTCAGTCAATTTCTGTTTGGAATTTGGAAAAATTTTCTTCTGCAAAGTTGTAGAGAATGGAATTTCCCATGGAAAATCGCAAGTTTCGAATTTTTTTGATAAATGAGCTATTTTCTATGAATTGTTGAAGTTTCAGAAAATAAAATGATTTTTATTAAATTATGGGTGGGTCCCACTTTTTGGTTGTTGTTGAATGCATGTGGGCTGCTGGAATTTTCAGCATTGAGGGGCTGGTCTTGAGTCTTAATTAGCATACGTATTAAATTTTTTATATAAATAATATTAATTTATTATTTAGTCTCCTTTGGCGTTCTAGCATTTTCCTATAAATAGAGGGCTAAGTTAGAATTGAAAATCACACCAGAAACAAAGCTTTCTCTCTTTCTCTCTATATTATCGAGCGTATTCTTGTAAGTATACTTTGAGTGTTGCTATACGGCGCGAGTTTCTGTCAGCACTATACCGAAAATTCAGTCAGAAGTACGGTTATTTTGAGGTAAGGGATATTATTTTCTTCTTAAATGATATTTTTCTTTAATATCATTATACCGAAGTATTGGTGAACTTTTTAATCAAATTTGGAACTTGTTGTGTCGGGGTTACTATTCACGTATACGAAACTATTCACGTATACGACACTATTCACGAATTTGGCACTATTCACCGAAAAATGAAAATTTTCCTTTTTGTCCAATATGTCTATTTTGGCTACTATCTTTGATTGTATCCATGTTTTGATCGTTATTTTTGAGTTCTGCTTCAAAATAGTTTATTATGAAGTATTAATTATCTTGGATAAACTGTTGTACGAATCCCTAATATTTGTCCTTCTATCTCACTGGATTCGTTCTTAAAAATGTTTTTCATCATCCTCGGTCCTTAATGATGATACTTGATGAATATCTTTGGCCTGTAGTGCAAAGATGAATGATTAAACTGATGAATCTCTTTGGCCCGTAGTGCAAAGATGAACAGGTGTTGAGATGAACATGACCAACTGGTGATACAAATGAATATCTTTCGCCTGTAGTGCGAAGATGATTAAAGATGTATATTGATTGTTGTTACAGGGATAAAATATTGATGATGGACTTTTAAACCTTAGAAGACAATAGAATTCTTTCTCTACGTGACTCTTCTAATGGATTGCTGTTTCCGCTGCATTTGTTGATCTAAAACTTGTTGTCTATTATATTTTATCAGATTATTCCATGTTGAAGACTAACGATAATTTGTTGTATATTATCTTAGTCATAATATTCTTTACTGGGCTAGTTGAGCTCACCCTTTCCTTTTTGTTCCATTTTCTTCGCAGGAGGTGAGAATATAGCTGGATCGAGTCGGGGTATGGAGTGATGGTTCTAGGAAGATGTCTTAGCAGTCCACACTATTTCTATAAAATAGTTTTTGAATAATTGTAATGAGGACTTATTTGCGTGTGGATATTGTCTAGAAGAAAATATTTGTATTTAAACTCACAGTATGTATTGTTGTATTTCACACGACGTTTGTATTATTGAAGTTGTAGTTTGCTTTATGTACCACATATTTGGCGACTCAGAATGGGTGTTGTACACTTGTTTTGGGGGTGTTACAGTTGGTATCATAGCTTAGGGATATGATCTCTGGAGGAGATCGGGGAATAGAACTAGGAGGGGAGAGACGAGTAAATCCTACGCTAGTGTGTCCTACCTAAGCTTATTTGTTGGTCGGTCATAATATAGGATATTATGTGATATGTTAATTTGTTTAATTAACCCTTGTTTTATGGTAGTATTTAAGAATGGCTGCTGAGAACGTTAACAATGGAGTTTATGAGACTGTGGAACAACCTTTAGTCACAAACCAGGAGAACGTGCAACATGAAGTCAATATTCCTCCTGTAACCAACACTACCAAGCAAACGATGAACGATGGAATGTTTAGGAGCTTTTTGCAGTTCATGCAAAATCAGACGAGGGAGACTCGTGTACAAAATACGGGTGGAAATGATGGCAACGTACGGTGTAAGACCCCGAAAATTTTTAAATAAAAAGGAATTTCCTTTATTTATTATATTGAAATAGTAAGGGTGAATTTGATTAATGTGGTTAGTTATGGGTAAAATTCGCAAATATTTTAAATAAGTAGGTGGTTATAAAATATTCATTGTTGTCGGGGAATATTCGTTTGGTCGTGGAATATTCGTACTGTCGGGGAATATTCGTACGACGGCGCAGCCATGTGTGGGCCCCATAACGGAAAGCGATTGGAGGAAGAAAACGACAAATATAAGCTGTTTAAAAATAACGACGTAGTTGTTACCGTTTACACTGTTGGAATACCCGGTGGTTAAAATACAGTAATACGCGTTGTTGCACAGTATCACACGGTATTGCACAGTATTTTAAATTATTGATCCTTACGTAAGAAGGCACTACTCAATAATTGCTACAAGAGTTACTGTTCATTACTTTATTGATTCAATAATTGCTGCGTTGATATTTATATTATTATTGTTTCAATAATTGTCATTGCACAGTATTTTCCATTATCAGATCAATAATTCATATTATTTGAATAATATTATAAGATAACATTATTGGCAATGACTAGAAAGTTCTGTCAAGGAGAGGTTTGGTCATCTAATTGCGCGCCAGTAAGGAGAAATCCTTATTGGAAAGCCCCCTCTATCCTGGGAACGGCCTGGTTGTCAGTACTGTGATTCTGTAATATTATTTTTGAATAATTAATTATTGATTATTATGATAAAGAAAATATTTATTTTATGTGGATATAGATGGAGGAAATTTTTAATGTGACAATTGTTGAAAATTAATATTTTATATTTTTCTGATAAAATAATTTATTTAAATATATTATTTTAATAATATATTAACGGTGATATTTTTACAATGAATGTGGGATATATGAGTATATGAGGAGGTAGAGTATTTTTGTGGCATTAAATATTTAACACATGTTTTGTGTGTCGGTGGACATAATTTTTGACCAAAAATTAAGTATAGACTGTAAAATCGCCCGTTTGTGGATTTCGGATAATTTCTGTTTGGAATTTGGAAAAGCTTCCTTCTGCAAAGTTGTAGAGAGTTGAAATTCCTATAAAAAGCCGCGAGATTCGAATTTTCTAATAAAAGTGCTATTTATTGTGCATTATTGAAGTTCCAGAATTTCGAAATAATTGATTTTTGGAAGTTTTAATTATTATTTTCAACAAAAATATTTTTCAAAGGTTGGTGGGCATCTTTAACATGAGTTTGATGGCTAAAATCAGATTCCTTGATGGTTGGCTTGAATGTTTTGTAAATATTAATATTATATTAATTTAGTCTCCTTTGGCGTTCTAACATTTTCCTATAAATAGAGGGCTAAGTTAGAATTGAAAATCACACCAGAAACATAAGCTTTCTCTCTACTTCTCTCTCTATATATCAAGCGTGTTCTTGTGAGTATACTTTGAGGGTTGCTATACGGTGCGAGTTTCTGTCAGCACTATACCGAAATTCAGTCAGAAGTACGGCTATTTTGAGGTAAGGGATGTTGTTTCTTCTTAAATGATATTATCTTCTTCAATATCATTATGCCGAAATATTGTTCTAAATTTTTTTATCAAATTTAGAACTTTTTCATGTCGGGGTTACTATTCATGAGTTACTATTCACGAGTTACTATTCATGAGTTACTATTCACGAGTTACTATTCATGAGTACTATTCACGAAGCGTGATGATGTTTTTGTGAAATTTCTATCTTTTGGTGTAGGAGTTACTATTCACGTGTACGGCACTATTCACGTATACGACACTATTCACGAATATTGGACTATTCATCGAAATGTGAAACTTCTTCTTTTTGTCCAAGATGTCTATTTTGGCTACTATCTTTGATTGTATCCATGTTTTGATCGTTATTTTTGAGTTCTGCTTCAAAATCAGTTGTTATGAAGTATTATTGATCTTGGACAAACTGTGGTACGAATTCCTAATATTTGTCCTTCTATCTCACTGGATTCGTTCTTAAAAATGTTTTTCATCATCCTCAGTCCTTAATGGTGATACTTGATGAATATCTTTGGCCTGTAGTGCAAAGATGAATGATTAAACTGATGAATCTCTTTGGCCGTAGTGCAAAGATGAACAGGTGTTGAGATGAACATGACCAACTGGTGATACAAATGAATATCTTTGGCCTGTAGTGCAAAGATGATTAAAGATGTATATTGATTGTTGTTACATGGATGAAATATTGATGATGGACTTTTAAATCTTAGAAGACAGTAGACTTCATTCTCTACGTGACTCTTCTAATGGATTGCTGTTTCCGCTGCATTTGTTGATCTAAAACTTGTTGTCTATTGTATTCTATTAGATTTTTCCCTGTTGAAGACTAACGATAATTTGTTGTATATTATCTGAGTCATAATATTCTTTACCGGGCTAGTTGAGCTCACCCTTTTCCTTGTTGTTCCATTTTCTTCTCAGGAGGTGAGAACATAGCAGGATCGAGTCAAGGTATGGAATGAAGGTTCTAGAGAGAGTTGTTTAGTAGTCCTCACCATTTTTGCAAAATAATATATCAATAATTGTATTGAGGACATAGTTGGGTATGTGGATATTGTCTAGATGACAATGTTTGTATTCAAACTCACAGTTTATGGGTTGTAAAAGTTGTAGTTGTTTCTGTACCATGTATTTGGCGACTCAAAATGGGTTGGATGGAATGGACCTATTTTGGGGGCGTCACAGTTGGTATCAGAGCTTAGGGATATGATCTCTGGCGGAGATCGGGGAATAGAACTAGGAGGGGAGAGACGAGTAAATCCTTCGCTAGTGTGTCCTACCTAAGCTTATTTGTTAGTTGGTCAGTATATAGGGATATTATGTGATATATTGATTTCCTTAATTAACCCTTGTTTTATGACAGTATTTGAGAATGTCGACTGAGAATATTAACAGTGGAGTAAATGAGACCGTGGAGACGCCGGTACTCACCAACGAGGAGAACGTGCAACAGGCTGGCAATGTTCCTCCTCTGAACAACGCCACTGAGCAAATGATGAACGATGGAATGTTTAGAAGCTTTTTGCAGTTCATGCAAAACCAGACGAGGGAGACTCGTGTTCAAAATACAGGAGGAAATGATAGCAATTCACGGGTGGTCACAGCCAAACAGTTCAAAAAGTTGGGACCACCAGAATTTAAGGGAAAGCCCGATCCGATCATGGCGGAAACATGGGTCAAGCAAATTACCAAGATATTTGATGTCTTGGGATGCACGGAGGAACAGAAGGTTCCATTCGTCACCATTATGTTCCGTGGCGAGGCAGACTACTGGTGGGAGTCTGTGAAGCGTACACATCCAGCTGCACTCAGCATGTCATGGGAGACGTTTCAGAAACTTTTCAACGAAAAATACTTTCCTGAAAGTATTCGCCATATGAAGGAAGTGGAGTTTATTAGACTAGAGCAGAATAACATGACGGTGTCCCAGTACGAGGCGAAGTTCGCGGAGTTATCCAGGTTTGCACCTCATTTGGTGGAGAATGAGGAACGTATGACGCAGATGTTTCTGAGAGGTTTGAAACCCGGCATACGTCAGTATCTCATTTCTCATAAATTTTCTATCTATTCAGATGTTATCAACAGGGCTCAGTTGTTAGAGCGAGATAATGAGTACGGTCAACCGAGGTACCACAATCAGGATCATACCGGAGATAGCAGTCAACAAAATAACGATAACCAGTGGAGAAAGAAAAAGACGGACAAAAATGGTAACCACTTTGGTGGTAATCATGACCATGAAAATAGAAGAAGCGAGTTGGGAGGAGATTTTAAAAAGAGGAGATTCAACAACGACCATGTGAAGACGTCAGCACCAGCAGCAACTGGTTCCAAGGGAGGAGAAAGACCACCGGTCGTATGTTACAAATGCGGGAAAGAGGGACATATCAGCCCAAACTGCCCACAACAGTTCAAGGTATGCTATAATTGTGGAAAAGAAGGCCACATCGCTCGAGATTGTTCTATAGCGAAACCAATTCCAGCGGGGATGGTGATTCAAAAGGCTGTCCCAGAAAAGTCAAAGTCAACGGTTCCTGGAAGAGCGTTTGTCGTGACCGGTCAAAATACGAGGAACCCGAATGAAGTTAGCACGGGTTAGTTAATTATAATTCTTGCGAAGTTTTTACCTTACTAGGTACCGGTTCTACCCATTCTTTTATCTCTTTTGCTTGCGCTCAACGTTTGAACTTGACTCCGGAGAAATTAGACTTTGACCTATCTGTGGAAACTCCGTTAGGAGGAACTTTCATCACATCCACTGTTTATAAATCTTGTTTGATTCAAGTTGGCACCATCACCTTACCTGTTGACCTTATCTCTTTAAAGATACTTGCTTTTGATGTGATTTTAGGGATTGATTGGTTAACTACTCATCATGCCAAAATTGATTGTTTTCGTAAGGTTGTTAGTTTTCATATTCCTAAGCAACCTGTTATTTGAATTCAAGCAACCAAACCATTGAAGTCAAACTCTTTCATATTAAATTATAAAGCCATTTGTTTATTGAAAAATGAATGTCAAACTTTCTTAATCATGTTATAGACTTGAACAAAAATACGTCAGATTTGAATAATATTCCTGTTGTTATTGATTTTTCCTGACGTATTTCCTGAAGAATTTCTTAGCTTACTCCCAGAGCGTGATATTGAATTTGTATCGACTTTAAATCCAGTACAAAACTCATTTCTAAAATCTCATATCGAATGGCTCCTATTGAACTTCAGGAGTTAAAAACCCAACTGTAGAAGTTGATACCCGAACCTTTATTTAGTAACTTTCTTTGTGGAATGCACCGAAGCCAGACTCTTCGTAGGGGACACAATATTCGTGCGATAATAAACTGATAGGTGTCATTGTGATGTGCTATCCAAGGTTGGGATATGAGTCACAGTTCAGAACAACCTAAGTCGGTAATCAAAATACGTAGTTTTTAGGCTTAGTTGGTTATTATCGGAGATTCGTTAAAGGATATTCTCGAATTGCTATTCCATTAACGCAGCTGACTCGTAGAGATACAAAATTCCAATGAAGCGAGGAATGTGGGAAGAGCTTCGAAGAACTCAAGAGGAGACTCATTTCAGCACATGTTCTGACCATGCCATCTTGGAAAAGCGAACGTGGTAGCTGACGTGTTGAGTAGAAGATTGTATACGAGTACGAGTACAATATTGTCAAAGACTCATTTCGTATAACTTAAAAATATTAGAGATGGAGATGAAAACTCTAAGTACCCACGTGATGATATACAAGTATAATCGACTTTTATCGATAAAGTTAAAATCGCTCAGGCTACACACCGGAGCTGATGAATATGAAGAAGGAGGTGCAAGAAGTTGTTATTCCAAAAGCGAGAATTGGCGATGTGAGGAAAGCTCAAACCTCCGATTTATTGATTTATTTGAAATCCTCGATCGAGTAGGAACTGTGGCCTATAGACTCGTTTTACCGCCAAGTATGACGCATGTTCATAACGTTTTTCACGTATCGATGTTACATAAATATGTGGACGACCCGAACCACATTATTGAGTTAGAACCAGACGAGATAGCCGAAGACTTAACATACGAGGAGGTACCTGTCAAGATTATGGATAGGAAGAAGCATGTGTTACGTACGAAGGTCATACCACAAGTTAAAGTTTTGTGGAGAAACCATGCTATTGAGGAAATAACCTTGGAGTTGGAAACGGAAATGAAAGCGAGGTATCTTTACCTTTTCGAAACATCAGTTACGTACGTCAATTTCGAGGACGAAATTTCATAAGGAGGGGAGGTTGTAAGACCCCAAAAATTTTTAAATAAAAAGGAATTTCCTTTATTTATTATATTGAAATAGTAAGGGTGAATTTGATTAATGTGGTTAGTTATGGGTAAAATGCGCAAATATTTTAAATAAGCAGGTGGTTATAAAATATTCATTGTTGTCGGGGAATATTCGTTTGGTCGTGGAATATTCGTACTGTCGGGGAATATTCGTACGACGGCGCAACCATGTGTGGGCCCCATAACGGAAAGCGATTGGAGGAAGAAAATGACAAATATAAGCTGTTTAAAAATAACGACGTAGTTGTTACCGTTTACACTGTTGGAATACCCGGTGGTTAAAATACAGTAATACGCGTTGTTGCACAGTAGCACACGGTATTGCACAGTATTTTGAATTATTGATCCTTACGTAAGAAGGCACTACTCAATAATTGCTACAGGAGTTACTGTTCATTACTTTATTGATTCAATAATTGCTGCGTTGATATTTATATTATTATTGTTTCAATAATTGTCATTGCACAGTATTTTTCATTATCAGATCAATAATTCATATTATTTGAATAATATTATAAGATAACATTATTGGCAATGACTAGAAAGTTCTGTCAAGGAGAAGTTTGGTCATCTAATTGCGCGCCAGTAAGGAGAAATCCTTATTGGAAAGCCCCCTCTATCGTGGGAACGGCCTGGTTGTCAGTACTGTGATTCTGTAATATTATTTTTGAATAATTAATTATTGATTATTATGATAAAGAAAATATTTATTTTATGTGGATATAGATGGAGGAAATTTTTAATGTGACAATTGTTGAAAATTAATATTTTATCTTTTTCTGATAAAATAATTTATTTAAATATATTATTTTAATAATATATTAACGGTGATATTTTTACAATGAATGTGGGATATATGAGTATATGAGGAGGTAGAGTATTTTTGTGGCATTAAATGTTTAACACATGTTTTGTGTGTCGGTGGACATAATTTTTGACCAAAAATTGAGTATAGACTGTAAAATCGCCCGTTTGTGGATTTCGGATAATTTCTGTTTGGAATTTGGAAAAACTTCCTTCTGCAAAGTTGTAGAGAGTTGAAATTCCTATAAAAAGTCGCGAGATTCGAAATTTCTAATAAAAGGGCTATTTATTGTGCATTATTGAAGTTCCGGAGTTCCGAAATAATTAATTTTTGGAAGTTTTAATTATTATTTTCAACAAAAACGTTTTTTAAAGGTTGGTGGGCATCTTTAACATGTGTTTGATAGCTAAAATTAGATTCCTTGGTGGTTGGCTTGAATGTTTTGTAAATATTAATATTATATTAATTTAGTCTCTTTGGCGTTCTAACATTTTCCTATAAATAAAGGGCTAAGTTAGAATTGAAAATCACACCAGAAACATAAGCTTTCTCTCTACTTCTCTCTCTATATATCAAGCGTGTTCTTGTGAGTATACTTTGAGTGTTGCTATACAGTGCGAGTTTCTGTCAGCACTATACCGAAATTCAGTCAGAAGTACGGCTATTTTGAGGTAAGGGATGTTGTTTCTTCTTAAATGATATTATCTTCTTCAATATCATTATGCCGAAATATTGTTCTAAATTTTTTATCAAATTTAGAACTTTTTCATGTCGGGGTTACTATTCATGAGTTACTATTCACGAGTTACTATTCATGAGTTACTATTCACGAGTTACTATTCATGAGTACTATTCACGAAGCGTGATGATGTTTTTGTGAAATTTCTATCTTTTGGTGTCAGAGTTACTATTCACGTGTACGACATTATTCACGTATACGACACTATTCAAGAATACGACACTATTCATCGAAATATGAAATTTCTTCTTTTTATCCAAGATGTCTATTTTGGCTACTATCTTTGATTGTATCCATGTTTTGATCGTTATTTTTGAGTTCTGCTTCAAAATCAGTTGTTATGAAGTATTATTGATCTTGGACAAACTGTGGTACGAATTCCTAATATTTGTCCTTCTATCTCACTGGATTCGTTCTTAAAAATGTTTTTCATCATCCTCAGTCCTTAATGGTGATACTTGATGAATATCTTTGGCCTGTAGTGCAAAGATGAATGATTAAACTGATGAATCTCTTTGGCCGTAGTGCAAAGATGAACAGGTGTTGAGATGAACATGACCAATTGGTGATACAAATGAATATCTTTGGCCTGTAGTGCAAAGATGATTAAAGATGTATATTGATTGTTGTTACAGGGATGAAATATTGATGATGGACTTTTAAATCTTAGAAGACAGTAGACTTCATTCTCTACATGACTCTTCTAATGGATTGTTGTTTCCGCTGCATTTGTTGATCTAAAACTTGTTGTCTATTGTATTCTATTAGATTTTTCCCTGTTGAAGACTAACGATAATTTGTTGTATATTATCTTAGTCATAATATTCTTTACTGGGCTAGTTGAGCTCACCCTTTTCCTTGTTGTTCCATTTTCTTCTCAGGAGGTGAGAACATAGCAGGATCGAGTCAAGGTATGGAATGAAGGTTATAGAGAGAGTTGTTTAGTAGTCCTCACCATTTTTGTAAAATAATATATTAATAATTGTATTGAGGACATAGTTGGGTATGTGGATATTGTCTAGATGACAATGTTTGTATTCAAACTCACAATTTATGGGTTGTAAAAGTTGTAGTTGTTTCTGTACCATGTATTTGGCTACTCAAAATGGGTTGGATGGAATGGACCTATTTTGGGGGCGTCACACACGGTCTGTCACAGCCAAGCAGTTCAAGGAGTTTGGACCACCAGATTTCAATGGAAAGCCGGATCCGATCAAGGCAAAAACGCGGGTCAAGCAAATTACCAAAATATTTGATGTCTTGGGATGCACGGAGGAACAGAAGGTTCCATTCGCCACCTTTATGTTTCGTGGTGAAGCAAATTACTGGTGGGAATCTGTGAAGCGTACCCAGCCAGATGCACTCAACATGTCTTGGGAAAGATTTCAGAAACTGTTCAATGACAAGTACTTTCCAGAAAGTATTCGTCATATGAAGGAGGTAGAGTTTATTAGACTCAAACAGAACAACATGACGGTGTCTCAGTACGAGGCAAGGTTCGCAGAGTTATCCAGGTTTGCACCTCATTTGGTGGAGAATGAGGAACGAATGACGCGTATATTTCTGAGAGGTCTAAAACCTGAGATTCGTTAATACCTTATCTCTCATAAATTTTCTCTGTATTCAGATGTTGTCAACAGGGCTCAGTTATTAGAGCGAGATAGTGAGTATACTCAACCGAGGGACCACAACCAGGGTAGTCATCAGAACGATGATAACCAGCGAGGAGGAAAGAATACGGACAAAAGGCGGTAACCACTCAGGTGGTAATTGTGGACATGATAATAGGAGAGGTGACTCAAGTGGAAATTTCAAAAAGAGAAGATTCAATAATGATGGGAAAGATATCAACAACAGCACCAGCACCAACAACAAATGCTAGGGGAGGAGAACGACCGCCAGTTAGATGTTACAAATGCAGGTAGGAGGGACATATCAACCCAAATTATCCACAACAATCCAAGGTATGTTACAACTATGGAAAGGAAGGCCACATCACTCGAGATTGTACTATAGTGAAACCAAGTTCAGCGGGAGTGGTGATTCCAAGGGCTGTCCCGGATAAGTCAAAATCAGCGGTTCCTGGAAGAGCGTTTGTCGTGACTGGCCAAAACGTGAGGAACCCAAACGAGGTGATCACGCGTAAGCTAATCTTGAATTCTTGCGAAGTTTATACCTTACTAGATACCGGTTCTACCCATTCTTTTATCTCTTTTACTTGTGCTCAACGTTTAAACTTGACTCCGGAGAAATTAGATTTGGATTTATCTGTTGAAACTCCGTTGGGTGAAACCTTCATTACATCTATAGTTTATAAATCTTGCATGATCCAAGTTGGCACTATCACATTACCTGTTGATCTTATCTCTTTAAAGATACTTTCTTTTGATGTGATTTTTGGAATTGATTGGTTAACCACTCATCATGACAAAATTGATTGTTTTCATAAGGTTGTTAGTTTTCATATTCCTAACCAACCTGTCATACGAATTCAAACCACTAAACCACTAAAATCATTCACTGTTATATCAAGCCACAAAGCTATTCGTTTATTGAAAAACGGATGTCAAGCTTTCTTAGCCCATGTTATGGATTTGAATAATATTTCTGTGGTTAGAGAATTCCCTGATGTATTTCCTGAAGAGCTTCCCGGTCTACCCCCAGAATGTGATGTTGAATTCTTTATTGACCTTGAACCGGGTACAAAGCCCATTTCTAAAACCCCATATCGAATGGCTCCTATTGAACTTCAGGAGTTAAAAGTCCAACTACAGGAGTTATTAGACATCGGTTTCATTCGTCCTAGTACATCTGCTTGGGGTGCTCCTGTTTTATTCGTAAAGAAGAAAGACCAGAGTATGCGACTTTGTATTGACTACCGAGAATTGAATCATGCCACCATCAAGAATAGGTATCCGCTACCTCGCATTGATGACTTGTTCGACCAGTTATAAGGAGCACAATTCTTTTCAAAGATCGATCTTCGTTCTGGATATCATCAGCTGAAGATTAAAACTAAGGATATTCCAAAGACGGCATTCAGGACTCGATATGGGCATTATGAATTCTTGGTCATGTCTTTTGGATTGACTAATGCTCCTACTGCTTTCATGGATATGATGAACCATGTATTTAAGGAATATTTGGATCATTTCGTTGTTGTCTTTATTGATGACATCCTCATCTATTCCAAAAGCCGTGAAGATCATGAGCACCATTTGAAGCTAGTACTACAAAGACTTCGTGAACACAAGCTTTATGCCAAGCTGAAGAAATGTGAGTTCTGACTTGAGGAAGTAGCATTCCTTGGGCACATAGTGTCAAAACAAGGAGTATCTGTTGACCCGGCGAAGATTGAAGCAATACAAAGTTTGGAGCAACCGAAGTCGGTGACCGAAGTACGCAGCTTTCTGGGCTTAGCTGGTTATTATCGGAGATTCGTGGAAGGATTTTCTCAAATCGCTACTCCATTAACTCAGTTGACTCGGAAAGATACAAAATTCATATGGAGCGAGGAAAGTGAGAAGAGTTTCCAAGAGCTAAAAAGGAGACTCATTTCGGCACCTATTCTGGCAATACCATCTGGTTCGGATGGATTTGTTATATACAACGATGCTTCAGGCAAAGGGTTAGGATGTGTTCTCATGCAACATGGGAATGTCATAGCCTATGCCTCACGACAACTCAAAGAATATGAGAGGAATTATCCTACTCATGATCTGGAGTTTGCAGCAGTCGTATTCGCGTTGAAGATATGGAGACACTACTTGTATGGAGAGAAAGTGGAGATTTATACGGACCATAAAAGCCTCAAATATTTCTTCACCCAAAAAGAACTCAATATGCTGCAACGACGTTGGCTTGAGCTATTGAAAGATTACGATCACACTATTCAATATCATCCTGGAAAGCGAACGTAGTAGCTGACGCATTGAGTAGAAGATCATATGCAAGTACGAGTGCGATATTGTCAACGCAAAGGCCCATTTTGTATGACTTGCAAAGGATGGAGGTAGAATTAAAGACTCTAGGGACCCACATAATGATTGCAAATATACAAGTAGAACCGACTTTAATCGATAAAGTTAAAGCTGCTCAAGCTACGGACCTGGGGTTGATGCAAATGAAGAAGAAAATACAAGAAGGTGCTATTCCAGAAGCAAGAATCGATGAAGAAGGAATACTTCGATTCAACTCTCGACTTTGCGTTCTGAATGATTCTGATTTGAAGCATAAAATCATGATGGAGGCACACAACACACCGTTTGCAATCCATCCTGGGAGTACCAAAATGTATCATGATATTCGACATACATTTTGGTGGAACAATATGAAGACAGAGATCGCGGAGTTTATCTCGAGGTGTTTAACTTGTCAACGAGTAAAGGCGGAGCATCAAGTACCAAAGGGTCCATTGCAACCACTTAAGGATTCTGGAATGGAAGTGGGAACACATTACAATGGATTTCGTTACAGGTCTTCCCAAGGTTTCTCAAGGCATAGATGCGATTTGGGTTATTGTTGATAGATTAACCAAGTCTGCTCATTTCTTGCCGATACGAGAAACTTATTCCCTTGAGCGTCTTGCTCGTATGTACGTGAATGAGATTGTGCGATTGCATGGCATGCCATTATCCATAGTTTCGGATTGTGACCCAAGATTCACTTCAAGATTTTGGGTTAGCTTGCAGAAAGCTATGGGCACGGATTTACGATTCAGTTCAGCATATCATCCTCAAACGGACGGACAATCAGAGAGGACTATTCAAACTCTTGAAGATCTATTAAGACTCTGTGTCCAAGATTTCAAAGGAAGTTGGGATAAGTACCTACCACTGGTGGAATTCTCCTACAACAACAGTTATCAAGCAAGTATAGGCATGGCTCCATTTGAGGCGTTGTATGGACGAAAATGTCTTTTTCCAGAATTAGTATGCATGACTACAGAAAAGATCCAAATGATTCGACAACGTATTCAAACTTCACAAGATCGACAAAAGAGTTATGCTGATCTTAATAGAAAGGACTTGGAGTTTAATATTGGAGATCATGTATTGTTACGTATTGTTCCATGGAAAGGAGTTACAAGATTTGGGAAAAGAGGAAAGCTTAATCCAAGGTTTGTTGGTCCATTTGAGATTCTTGGCCGAATAGGAAACGTAGCCTATAGACTCGCGTTACCTCCAAGTATGTCTCGTGTTCACAATGTATTCCACATATCTATGCTTCGTAAATATGTGAAAGACCCGAACCACATTATTGCGTTAGAACCGGACGAGATAGCTGAAGATTTAACATACGAGGAGATACCTGTTGAGATTTTGGATAGGAAAGAGCATGTCTTACGCACGAAGGTTATACCACAAGTTATGGTTTTGTGGAGAAACCATGCAATTGAGGAAATGACATGGGAGTTGGAATCGGAAATGAAAGCGAGCTACCCTCACCTGTTCGAAACACCAGGTACGTACGTCAATTTCGAGGATGAAATTTTATAAGGATGGGAGGTTGTAAGACCCCAACTTATTATAAATAAATTAAAATTTTCTCTATTCATTATTCTAAATATATAAGGATTAATTTGATATAATGCTTTGGTTATGGGTGAAATGTGCAATGTTTATAAAATAAACAAGTGGTTATGGAATATTCTTTTTGTCGGGAATCTCCATACGACGGCGCAGTCATTTGTGGGCCCCATAACGAAAAATGGTTGGTTGAAAAAAAATGACAAAGATTGAGTTTTATAAATAACGGCGTAAATTGTTACCGTTAACACTGTTGGGTTACCTGGTGGTTAAAATACAGTAATATGCGTGGTTGCACAGTAGCACACAGTATTGCACAGTACTGTTGAATTATTGATTCGTACGTAAGAAGGCACTACTCAATAATTGTTATAGTAATTACTGTTCATTATTTTATCTTATTGATTCAATAATTGCTGCGTTGATATTTATATTATTATTGTTTCAATAATTGTCACTGCACAGTATTTTCCATTATCAGATCAATAATTCATATTATTTGAATAATATTATCAGATAACATTATTGGCAATGTCTAGAAAGTTCTGTCTAAGGAGAGGTTTGGTCACCTAATTGCGCGCCAGTAAGGAGAAATCCTTATTGGAAAGCCCCCTCTATCCTGAGAACGGCCTGGTTGTCAGTACTGTGATTCTGTAATAATATTTTTAAATAATTAATTATTTATTATTATGATAAAGAAAATATTTATTTTATGTGGATATAGATGGAGAAAATTTTTAATGTGACAATTGTTGAAAATTAATATTTTATCTTTATCTGATAAAATAATTCATTTAAATATATTATTTTAATAATATATCAACGGTGATATTTTTACAATGAATGTGGGATATACGAGTATATGAGGAGGAAGAGTATTTTTGTGGCATTAAATGTTTAACATATGTTTTGTGTGTCGGTGAACACAATTCTTGACCGAAAATTGATTATAGACTGTAAAATCGCTCGTTTGTGGATTTCGGTCAATTTCTGTTTGGAATTTAGAAAAATTTTCTTCTGCAAAGTTGTAGAGAATGGAATTTCCCATGGAAAGTTGCAAGTTTTGAATTTTTCTGATAAACGAGCTATTTTCTATGAATTATTGAAGTTTCAGAAAATAAAATGATTTTTATTAAATTATGGGTGGGTCCCACTTTTTGGTTGTTGTTGAATGCATGTGGGCTGCTGGAATTGTCAGCATTGAGGGGATGGTCTTGAGTCTTAATTAGCATACGTATTAAATTTTTTATATAAATAATATTAATTTATTATTTAGTCTCCTTTGGCGTTCTAGTATTTTACTATAAATAGAGGACTAAGTTAGAATTGAAAATCACACCAGGAACAAAGCTTTCTCTCTTTTTCTCTCTATATTATCGAGCGTATTCTTGTAAGTATACTTTGAGTGTTGCTATACGGCGCGCATTTCTGTCAGCACTATACCGAAAATTCAGTCAGACGTACGGTTATTTTAAGGTAAGGGATATTATTTTCTTCTTAAATGATATTTTTCTTCAATATCATTATACCGAAGTATTGGTGAACTTTTTAATCAAATTTGGAACTTGTTGTGTCGGGGTTACTATTCACGTATACGGCACTATTCACGTATACGACACTATTCACGAATATGGCACTATTCACCGAAAAATGAAAATTTTCCTTTTTGTCCAAGATGTCTATTTTGGCTACTATCTTTGATTGTATCCATGTTTTGATCGTTATTTTTGAGTTCTGCTTCAAAATAGTTTATTATGAAGTATTATTGATCTTGGATAAACTGTTGTACGAATCCCTAATATTTGTCCTTCTATCTCACTGGATTCGTTCTTAAAAATGTTTTTCATCATCCTCGGTCCTTAATGATGATACTTGATGAATATCTTTGGCCTGTAGTGCAAAGATGAATGATTAAACTGATGAATATCTTTGGCCCGTAGTGCAAAGATGAACAGGTGTTGAGATGAACATGACCAACTGTGATACAAATGAATATCTTTGGCCTGTAGTGCAAAGATGATTAAAGATGTATATTGATTGTTGTTACAGGGATAAAATATTGATGATGGACTTTTAAACCTTAGAAGACAGTAGAATTCTTTCTCTACGTGACTCTTTTAATGGATTGCTGTTTTCGCTGCATTTGTTGATCTAAAACTTGTTGTCTATTATATTTTATCAGATTATTCCATGTTGAAGACTAACGATAATTTGTTGTATATTATCTTAGTCATAATATTCTTTACTGGGCTAGTTGAGCTCACCCTTTCCTTTTTGTTCCATTTTCTTCTCAGGAGGTGAGAATATAACAGGATCGAGTCGGGGTATGGAGTGATGGTTCTAGGAAGTTGTTTTAGAAGTCCTCACTATTTCTATAAAATAGTGTTTGAATAATTGTAATGAGGACTTATTTGCGTGTGGATATTGTCTAGAAGAAAATATTTGTATTTAAACTCACAGTATGTATTGTTGTATTTCACACGACGTTTGTATTATTGAAGTTGTAGTTTGCTTTATGTACCATGTATTTGGCGACTCAGAATGGGTGTTGTATAACTGTTTTGGGGGCGTCACAACCCTACTCATGACTTAGAGTTAGCAGCAGTAGTTTTTGCGTTAAAGATTTGGAGACATTATTTATATGGAGAGAAATGTGAGATATACACGGACTACAAAAGTCTAAAATATATCTTCACACAAAAGGAGCTAAATATGCGTCAGAGGAGATGGTTAGAACTAATCAAAGATTATGACTGTGAGATTCTTTATCACCCGGGGAAGGCAAACGTAGTTACCGACGCTCTGAGCAGGAAAGGAAGTGAGAAATTGTTTCAACTGACAACTCAGGAGGAATTAATAAGAGATATGGAGAAGTTGGAAATAGAAGTGAAGGGACCCGAGAAGTCTGACGAGAAATTATTTGTAATGGAAGCTTGTCTGAAATTGTTGGATAAAGTAAAGGAAGCACATGAGAAAGATGAAGAATGCTAGAAAATCAGGAAAAGAATTACAAAAAATGAGGAAGAAAAATTTCGAATAGATAAAGACGGTATTTTAAGATTTGAAGAGAGAGTGTGGGTACCGGTGGTAACCTAGTTGGGGGAGGAGATTTTACAAGAGGCACACAATACGACATATTCCGTTTATCCGGGAGGCACCAAGATGTACCGAGACTTGAGGCAACATTTTTGGTGGCCCAATTTGAAACGGGAAGTCGCATAGTGTGTTAGTAGATGTTTGACTTGTCAACGCGTAAAAGAAGAGCATCAGCGGCCAAGTGGGTTGCTACAACCGTTGGAAATACCAGAGTGGAAATGAGAACATATTACTATAGATTTCGTGGTAGGACTTCCTGTCATGCAAAAAGGATTGGATGCCATTTGGGTTATCGTGGATCGACTTACAAAGACCGCACATTTCCTATCGATCAAGATCTGCTATAGTTTGAATCAGTTAGCAAGTCTGTACGTAAAGGAGATTGTTTCACGACATGGAGTGCCGGTATCAATTGTTTCTAACCGAGACCCGCGTTTCACGTCAAAATTCTGGAAAAGCTTACAAGAGAGGATGGGAACACAATTACGGTTAAGTACTACTTATCATCCTCAAACAGACGAACAAAGTGAGTGAACAATATAAACGCTAGAGGACATGCTTAGGACTCGCGTGATGGACTTCAAGGGAAATTGGGATGACCACCTACCCTTAGTCGAATTTGCGTATAACAATAGTTACCATGCGAGTATCGGCATGCCACCGTATGAAGCTCTTTACGGAAGGAAATGCAGAACGCCTTTATGTTGGGATGAAGTCAGAGAGCGACGAATACTCGGACCAGAGTTAATACAACAAACCGCGGATGTGGTGACAGTAATAAGGGCTAGACTAGTAACAGCTCAAGATCGCTAGAAAAAGTACGCAGATTTGCATCAGTAAGACCGAGATTTTGAAGTCGGCAGTTTTGTATTCTTGAAAGTATCTCCATGGAAGGGAAAAATCCGTTTCGTCAAGAAAGGAAAAACTGAGTCCAAGATTCATAGGACCGTTCGAGATACTAAAGCGAGTGGGCGAAGTAGTGTACAAAGTTGCACCACCACCTGAGTTGGAGCACATCCATAACGTGTTTCACATATCCGTGTTACGTCCGTACAATCCTGACTACAAGCACGTGATTTCTTATGAACCCATTCAAGTGGAGAAGAATTTAGCGTATGAAGAAATTCCTGTCCAAATTCTTGATAGGAAAGAGCAAACCTTAAGAAATAAAGTTATTTCTTCTGTAAAGGTACTTTGGCGTAACCACGATGTTGAGGAGGCAACGTAGGAATTAGAAGATAGGATGATGAGGGATTATCTCCATCTATTTGTATAATCTTGTAGCAATTCTGGGACGGAATTTTTATAAGGGGGGGGATGTAATACCCGAGAATTTTCACGTATTATAAAATGAATATATTAATGGAAATACTATTTATGTGAAAATAAGTGTTATTGTTTTATGAGTCGGTTAATATAATTGATTCGTATTAATGCGTATTAAGAAATGTGACTTGGTGATGAGAAGTGTGAAATACCTTGTGTGGCATATTGCAAAAAAAGAAGATTCATTAAAAGAATTAAACCGAGAATTAGGAAGGTTAATCGCGTATGATTATGAGATTCTATCTAAGTAATTAATAAGCTAGTGGACTTGTAGTAATACTTTTGTGGACATCATTTCATGTCGTATAAAATGAGATAGCATTGAAAACTGACACAGGCAGAAGCTGCACCAGTCTTGGCACTGTCAGGGCACGGCGCAGCTGCGCCGTCCCAGCAGTACAAGCTGGAGCAGCTGCGCCAAAAGACAGTTGGAGAAAAGTAATTTTTCCACTTTGGAAATTAAATGAAACAATTATGTGATATGTGTGACATTAATAAACCATGAATTAAGTATGTTATGTCTGATAACGTAATTGTTAATCCATTAATTAATACTAATTAATTGTGGTGGAATATGAATTACTTGGTAATTGATTCGTAATATACGATTGTTATTATTTGCAATATATTATAAAGATGAATAATGATTATGGAAATCCATAACTACATTAATCAATTGTTGGATTAATTAATATTGGTGTTAATTAATTAAGGAGTGCATGATTTATTTATTTAACATAAATAAGTAAGTTAGTAATGTAACAATGTTATGTTGACATTTATATGCATATGAGTGCCAATACAACTATATTATATAGTGTAGTGTGACATTGTGTGACTATATATTAAGTTATATGAAACTATAATATTAAAGTGGAAATTAATGAAGGGAAGGAATAAATGTATTTATTTAACATAAATAAATAAGTTACTAATATAATAAAGTTATAATATGGTTATATGAGTGGTAGAGATAATTATGGAACTACTTGGACAATAATACCTGACTGCATTATATTATTGCGTAAATTTAATGTACATGGACTATATGATGTGAGTGTATAATTAATCCCTAAATTCTCCTAATATTGTAACACTTGGACATTAAAACCATTTTTATAATAACGTAACTAAATGTGTACAAGTGTGTGGGCTAAGTATTTCAAGCATGCTGAGTTAACTTGTTTGTCCCAAATTAAGTGTCCCATTTATCTCTCATTTCTGTGTCACGTGGATTTCATAAAGGCTAAGGCCTATAATCTTTTTTTTCTCCCAAGCTTTCTAGCTAATGATCATGGGGGGAGTGGTGGCTATGATGAAATCTAACAACCAATTACCAACTCCTCCTTATACTTTATGCAATCCTACAATCCTTTGGATTGAGTTCTTGGATAATGGCTTGGCATGGTCAAGAGATTTTCTATAAATTGGACATTTTCCTTCATTCCTTGTGTTGCTTGAATTGTCTGATAAATTGCTAAGTAGTGGAGTGAGAGCATTCTAGGACATTGGGAGTCCAATTCGTAGCAAGTTCGTTCATTTTACAGAGGTATAATTCCATTCTTTGTTCTCCATTTCTGTTTCTGTTAATAGAGTCATAAGTATTGAAATTTCAATTTCTTGAATTCATGGAAATGGATGTTAGTATGGTTGAGTAATGTTCATATGGTTATTATATGAACTTACAAGCATGTCTAAACTGATAAATAAGTGTTTAGGAGTGATTTCATAAGTAAATTCTGTGTTTGGGCTGAACAGTTGCCGAGGTTTACTGTTCCTGGTCTAAACCAGACACGGCGTAGCTGCGCCGACCTCTGAAATTAGTTGGCGCTTCTGTTTTGCAGATTGTTGAAGTACTATGTAGTGTAATAGCATGCAAGCATTTCTTTAGGGTATGTCTAGCTAAATGAACCTAAAGTAAGCATGTTAGACTAGCTTAGCATGGTTAACGAAGGTGCATGATTTAAAATGGATTTATGACCTTAGAAACGGACTTGATAAGTATGAATGACTTAATTATGTACTGACCTCGCAATCATGTTAATTTTACTTAGAATTACATGAATAAACCATTTGTTTGTGTTTGTGTGATTAGAAAGGGAACATGAGTATGTTGAACCTACTAGTAAGCCTTGAACGTGAATTATTGTCAAACTACCTTGAGGATTTGAATCTGACTTTTGTGATCGTGTTTGATTATGCTCTTAGACTCACTCGTGTAGTATAACGTATATATACCATGCTTGTATATCTCATTTCAAGAAAAGCATAAATGAACCCTATTTTCAACTAAAGTGGTATTAATTTCACATATATATGTTATGAATACTCGTACGCATGCTTAATATGAGAGTTATAATTATCTTGTATGTTAGAGAGCAAGCATGATACGTTTTGTGGTTTCGTGACCCTAACTTGTTGAAATAGTTAATTTAGGAATATGTTATTATGGAAAGGAACCTAGATTAACTTGAGAAGCATGAGAAGACATTTAATATAACATATATAGCATGTGTGATTGTTTTTGTCAAACCGGACATAAACCACAAGGCAGCAGCCGAGTCTTAGCATGGTCAGAGGACGGCGCAGCTACGCCGGTCCTAGGCTTTGCCATGGCGCAGCTACGCCGGGCAGCAGTCATGTTTGAGTTCTGTTTTGGGTCTGATGTTTGAAGCATGCCTATATGATGTCTTTAACTTGTAATATATGATCAACATGCTATGTAATGTGTTAAGGAACATGCCATATGATAGAAATAAAGGTTGTTCATAACTTTCGAATAATAAGACCAAAAGGATGTTTACATGATATCAAAACAAAGTTACGTGCGTTGAACTTGTGATGATGTATAAACTGATTTTGTACCATATGTGAGTACTTGAGTCATGTCAAGCTTGATTAAGGACTGTGTTAGCTAATGAACCTTGTATACATATAATACGCTATAAATAGGATTCGAAAGGTTGAGTTATTAACGTGGATAAACTACGCTTAAGGCAAGTATCCGAACCCTACTATTATTATTGTGCAATATCATTGCATTATTTTATTCGATAAATACCATAAGCTTATCCCTTTGAATACAAGTTATATTACTTTCTCGTTCAAATAAGCTAGTATGTTAAACCCTGGTGAAAGCTTTTATTCATGTTAAAACTGGTAATTTCCTTGAATATTGTGAAAGAGTCGATGCCTTTTGATTCGGCTAGGTTATATGCATGTTTATAAAAACTGTCCAAACCAATTGATTGGTGCAGAAATCTTGAAAACTGAGTTGAACAACCCTTTTGGTAAGGGGAGTGTATGTCGTTGGAAAGCCCAACACATGAATGAATATTATTGTGGTGTTATGCATAACGTATATATTGTAGATTGATCATCTATAGTACTTGATATTTTTGGGTTATCAGTTTAATATTGGTAACTCTAGTGGAAGTTCAATAGTCCTTAGTGACTGCTCAGTATAAATTGTTATCAAGTTGAATACCTTGATAGTCGTTGAATTCACATATATCTGCTGATTTATATTGAATTATTTTTTTTATTCAAAGAATTGTTGATATTTTGAACCCAAAATGTTATTATGATACTTTGAACTATACTAGAAATGACATTCTGATATTTCAAACCTTGTGATATTATATCCTATACCCTTGTTGTATATTACTTGCTGGTCAATTTGTGCTCATTCTTGTTTATTTAAAACCTTTCAGTTAAGGCGGAACATGGAGGTGTATCTGGGAAAGACAAGAGCAAGGGCAAGGCTACCGACTAGCTTGTCCCTTTATGTTTAAATTAATCATGTTGTATTAAGACTATTTGCAGACTATGTTTAAGCTTAAGTAAGATCATGTAATAAATATTTATTAGATATTATTATGTAATGTATTAAGTACTGTAGGTTGCGAGACTTGGGGGACTAATTATAATAAAATATTGTATATTATTCTAAATTAGATCTTTCTTTGCAAATGTATGATTTTAGTTATTATGGTAATACTTTGAGAACTTGATGAACCGAATTCGGGTGGCCAAGTGGAGGTCAGAATTTAGGGGCGTCACAACTTGTGATGGGGACTGGAGTTATCACAGATATCACTGATGAACTACTTGGATGTTTGCTCAAAAGTTCTCAGGAACTTCTAGGATGTTGACATTGGGGTTATCACCAAAGTTCTTAATCCTTGGTACATACCCTCTATTGAGGATGTACCTCTCACGTATGAGAGACCTGTGGCGATGTATTCTGTCTGTTAAAGATGTGTATAACATATTCCATCATCGGTCCTCCCTGATGAGGATGTTCTTCCCTGGTTTTTATCACCAGGTCTTTCCAATTTTGTGTTGGAGTTACTGCCAACATTTTGTGTTTATCGGGGTTGCCCGACCCTCGCTGAAATGTACATCAACGGATGAAATCCCTGCTGGGGATAACGTCAAGGCTGCTTGACCTTCGTTGACATTTGCATCAACGGCTGAAATCATCGGATGGCTTCTGATGCTTTGATGGATTTATTTGCCATCAGTTAAGTGTAGCCAAGGTTGCTTGACCTTCGCCGATATGTGCATCAATGTATGAATTGTATGAAGTTCCCCCAAGGGGGAGAAGTGTTTTGGAGTTGCGACCCTAAACTGACGGCATCAGACCTTCGTGAGGTATTGCCAAATGTAGGTTGCAACAATTATGATTATTGGTATAGTAAACATGTGTCAGGGCGAATACCAATGAGTGATGTGTAGACCCGTAGTTTGGTCCATGAAAACAAAGATTTCCGACTTTTTCGCTCAATCGCGTAACATTGTTTTTCCTGATTTGCCTTTTTCAATTTGTGAGATCTCCTTTGCAACTTGAACTAGACCGACCCGAAGGGGTGGACCCCACCCAGGGGAGTCGCAGGTATACCTGCGGCCAACTGTGGGTGGTTTTAAGCTGCCTGTTGCTTTCCTTGTCATTTTTAAAATGCGCCTCATAGAGAATCCGAGAGTTCTTCTTCAGATCTGCTGAGTTCGGGCGTCTTTCTAAAAATTCTATCACCGTACAAGTGTTCTAAACTATCCTGGTAACGTATACATGTCTTCTTTTCCAGTTTCTATCTGTTGGAAAATGACTTATCATATGAAATGCGTCTAAACACATAGTAGTGAATATGCATGCTCATATGTCTTGATAAAAAATATTCAACATATTAAATGTTAGTATTAAACAATGTTAAAAACAATGATGTGAAAAAATTTGACTTTTGAAACAATCAAATTGGTACCTTTTTCTGCTATTTCTTATCTTATTTGAGGACAAATGAGCAAAGGTAAGAAAACAAAGTAATCCTGGTAATTAGCTTACCCTTACGGATTATGACTTTGATATGTTCATCCATTATAGGATGTTTATGACTATGGGTAGGTGTGCTACTGAATGACCACCTAGTCATGCCTATGTGCATGTGGATAGTCCTATTTACAAAGGAGACTCTTGCAAAATTTTCCAAAAGTATAGGCATTGGGTAGACATGCATGTTTAACTCTACTGTAGGCATATGTTAAAGTAATGCATGCATGCATGTAGTCATAAGATGCATTTGAAAAGCTCCAGGTTAGAATTTACCACACCCTTTCTGAGTTAATTTGGAGACTTATGTCCATATATATATATATATATATATATATATATATACATATATATGGATCCGTATCAGCCGAGTAATTCCCGCAGGACCACTTCAAGTGTGAGGAGGAGGGCTTCTGAAGTACATCAATCCCATTCAGTTAGACAGCCTCTTCGTCTGGCGGAGGCGGTGATTCATCCTATCTGGGTTGATGTACCAGATGTTGAGGACGAGGAGGAGGATGTACCAGTAGCGGATCTAGCTCCTGCTGCTAATGCTCCCCGCAGGGATCTTCCAGGCATTCAGGTGGCTATTCCAGATCTTCTAGGTGATTTGAGTCGCAACCCCTCAGTTTACTTGCAGGCAAATGAGGTAAAAATTGGGTTTGATCTTCCTTTTTCCTATTGAGGAGGAGCAAGGATTTTGACATTGGTTTGCTTTTGATGTATGTTCCCGGCTTTACGCAGCCTCGAGGGAAGTGGTTCAACATACACTCCCTGTATCAGAATCTGTATCCAGATTACTGAGGTATTGTTCATGGTTGGGGCTTTGAGGCTTTATTTTTTATTCTTCCCCGCCGTTATCCCTGGGATTACCTCAGGGCATTGTCTGAGCGTTGGTTTCACCAGACTCAGTCTCTCAATTTATTGGATTATGAGGTGATGATGATGACGATGGATTGGCGGTTTATCACCGATATGGAGTTTGGAGGGGCGCCAGTGCCATGTACGGTGAATATTACCCCGACTGCCGTTAGATCCTTATTAGGAGTTTCGGCTGAGGCGCTCAAGGGCATGACCATTCGTACGGGTCCTTTGAGCGTAGATGTTATGAGTGGGCTATTGAGTGAGCCCATACCCGCTGATGTGAGAGTCAGGGATCACATTTTCGGCGATTGTTCCTGATGATTATCAGAGGTTGTTTCATAGCAGATAACTCTTCCACGGTGTCATTCACTTTGATCAGCATCACTCGAGAGGTGGATCGTATTAGAGAGTATGATTGGCGCTCCTACACCTTTGCCTATTTCCTCAGGGGAATGTGAATGCGTTTACAGGGCTTGGCAGAGGCTTGGCTAAGATTTTACCCGTTTCTGCTGGTTAGTATTTCTCTTTTGATTTCCCATGTACATGTTAAGAGTGTTGACTGACCACAGATGTTTGCCTTTGTGTTGGCAGTTTTGGGCCTATAAGGGGCTTTCATGCTTGCGTCCTATTAGTGTGTTAGGTTTAGATACCTATCCACGAGGACGGTGATGGCATCACTCCACATTGGCGGAGGTTTCTGTAGCTGAGGGTTTCACCCATTGCCACTTACAGTTGGAGTTGTTGACAACTAATGTCATCACTTGGGTTCCCTATTCTGGGGAACATTTGACCATTTGATTTGAGGATGGATTCCCAACTGGTGTCGAGCACGTGATATCCACCCGTCGAGTTCTTCTCTTCACAGATGAAGGATGGGAGCTTTATTTAGGAAAGCGTGCTATTAGGAGCACAACATGAGAGATTCGTGTATCGATCTTGCCTCCTGCCAGGCGTTATTGGTCTGTGTTACAGTCGCATGTTGATGATATCCCATTGATGGGCATTGATAGATACACTTTATCAGAGGGTTCATATACCCATGAGGCATTATACCGCTGGTGGTCCCCTCTTACAATTGGAGCCCAGACCCGCGCCACTCAGTTTATGGGGGATATGGTTCCTGGATCCGTGATGATGATAGATTGGCTGACATGTGTTAGAGATTTGCCTTATTTGACACAGATTGAAAATTTGACTTGGTAGTTGGACCGGGCACATTTTTCATCCGGCACTTAGGTAGAGATCCTTCAGAGGTAGATACTTTTGATCCTTCTAGCTCAGGTGCTCACCCCTCAGGCGACCCATATGGGTTTGCCGGTGCAGATCCTTCACTGTATAGGCTTGACATCCCCGTTGATGGAGATCTAGTGACTCAGGAGGAGTTACATCAGGTGGATAGGATTGATGATGAAGATATTGACACCATTGTCTTCTTCTGATGTATATTCTTATTATATCTTTTGATAGGCCTCTGATAGATACTGGGTGGTTGTGCCCCATTCTCTCTATATCTTTTGATAGGCCTCTGTTAGTAGTAGGGCGTCTGTGCCCCGTTTCCCTGTATTTTTTGTTGTACAAAGATGATGTATTAGGTGATGATGTACTTAGGAATGTATATACTGTTATTCCCTACATCATATTGCCATCTATTATTTATCATGCATGTATCATGTTATGTATATGTATATATATGCAGAGATATTCAGCATTGACCCCTGGATGGTCTTATGATACGGCCCACACAGATGTCTTCTTCGACAGTCAGCCGCATAGATCATGAAACATTCCAGAATTTTAAAGTGTAATATTAAATATTTATTGATTTATATAAGTATTTAATGGATATGTTTATTGTTGAATAAATAATTGTTCAATTTGAGTTGATGTAGTTTAGTTAATTATTTGTTGAATAAATAATTAAATATTAAATATTTATTTGCAATATTAAATATTTATTGAATTATATAAGTATTTAATGGCAATTTGAGTTGATGTGGTTTAGTTAATTATTTGTTGAATAAATAATTAAATATTAAATATTTATTTGCAATATTAAATATTTATTAAATTATATAAGTATTTAATGACAATTTGAGTTGATGTGGTTTAGTTAATTATTTGTTGAATAAATAATTAAGGAACTAAGAAAATTAATTTCTATGAGATTATCTACTAATTTAATTTAATAAGTAAGCTAGAGAGCTTATAATGATTAAATGAATTATAGTATTTTAATTGGAATTTTTGATTAAAATAAAGTGTTAGTTGGTTGAATAAAATTATAATTTATGTGATATTGAATTATGTGTTAAAGTAATTTAATAGATTAATATTTTAATTGATTAAATTGATTATTTGTTTTAATAAGAAGTGTGACAAATTACCTTGCTATAAGAGAATTATTAAAATAAATTAAAAGAGTTTAATTTAGTTTTGCCAAACATGTCTTATTGCATATTAAGTCTTTAATCTAATGATGTTTTATCAAACAAGGTATATGGATTAATCCATTTGTTTTAATTCAGTTTACCAAACAAGGTGTAAGGGTTAATGACATATTTTTATTAGCTTAACCAAACACGCCTTATGGCTTTTGATTTTCAAAACTTACATAACTGATATAAATTATAGCTAGAGTTATATTATATATTTAATATATATTATTACTATATACGTTATATTATTCTACGTATGTTAGAGTTAGAAAGAAAGAAAACTCAGAAGAAAAAAAGGAGAGAAGAAGAAAACTATAGAGAGAAAAGTGAGTGATTCTAACAGGTTTTTGAGAAAGGAATTGGAGAGAAGAAGCTTGAGAATAACTATCATCTTCTTAATGAATGGTAGGCACTCAATCTTTTATTGTTATAGTTTAGTTTTCCTCTTCTAAAAGTTCCTTGTAAAAATCTTCATGAAGGATAAATTGTTGGTTATATATGACTTTATATGATAAATTAGTGTTGCGAAACTATTTTCATTAGTTTATATATGAGCATAGTCAATAAATTGATGTATATATACAATTTGTGAAGAAACATATATTACAGAGTGTTCATATGAAAAATATATGAGTATGGTTTAGTTTAAATTGAAATTAAGTTTTGATTAATTGTTAATATATATAAATTGACTATTGAATTTGATAGAGTATATATAATCATAACCATGATATTTTGAATTTACTGTTTTGGTTGAAAAACAAAATCACAGTGTTGATTTTCATTAAAAACATCAAAAATGGAGTTTTTGCCAAAAATATTGAAATTGGGTGTTGTATGTAGCGCCCCCAAATCCGGGTATCTTACAACCCGACAGATGGTGCTATACTGTACAAACATTCATACATTCATTCAATTGAAATTCTCAAAGAATGAACATAACTTATATATATTTAATTCAATATTTACATTTCCCAAGTTCTAAACCCATTACAAAGGTTCTCTTGTCATAATATTCATTACATTACAACAATAGACCTATACTATTACATGACAGCTTAATAATCTGCCTTAGCTTTTCCTTTATCCTTATTTGATCCTTCAGGACGTTCAGCCTTAGCTGCATTCATATAGTTCAAGCAAGAGTGAGCATGACTAGCTCAGCAAGTATAACAATTTCAATAATAACATGCTTGAAACATATGAATCATATATCTTCGATAACTGAACAATAGCTATGAAGTACTATTAATGATTCAAAATAGCAATTCATCTTTCCTTTCAAAATGTTTCACAATGAATAAATCCAGTAAAACATTCACTCCGGTCAAAGACCTTGAGTATTCATTCTTTTTTTTGAAAAGGACAACCCGAACCTAAGTCCGTAAGCCCGATATTACTTACGATCACTTCTAGGTGATCAGCCTATTGTACTCTGTATTGATCAATACTACATCCATTAAACGTATGTACGTTTAATCATTTGGCAACCTCGCGTGCCTGTCGTTTTACCGACAAAACATTTGTTTAACAATTCAGTCTTCTTTTGAAAACTATCAGTAGTTGACAAAAGACATTAGCATTTGATAACAGATGAACAGATTATCAATAATCCATTCAATATGTTAAGTCTAGCCAAAGAAACTGGCTTTAACTTCATTATACTTCAATTCATGCGAAAGGATACATGAACATCATAAACTTGTTCAGATTGAACTGAAACAAGAGTTAGAATACTTGCCTTTAGCGTCTGCTACTGTGTATTTTACTTTACGTTCAAGTCTTTCAAGTCTCTACAATACATGATCACATAATGCCTTACATTAGGTCACATATAATCAAGTATGTATCTGAATATATCTTACCCTTCATTTCAATCTAATTATAGATTAGATTTCATTCTTATGCGTTTTGACTTATCGTTTGCTTTACATTCATTCGACTTGGTTATATTAACCATTCTTCATTACTTTTAAGTCTTAACAATGTCCTAACAATGTTACTTTAAGTTGTTTAAGGTAGGTTTAATTCAATCTCCTACCATTCCCTTCCTTTCCCTTCATTTTTATTCTTTACTGTCAAAGTTCTGTGCCTGGCGCCGCGGCGCGGGCATTACTCTAGTAACTTGCGCTGCGGCGCGAATTAGCAATAGCCGAGTCCCAGATGTCGCGCTGCGGCGCGACCAAAAAGCTTAGGGTTGGCGCCGCGGCGCCAACTCTGTGCACCAGAAAATTTTTCTAACTTTTAATTTTTTTGTGAACTTCCCGGACGCATAACTTCTTTGTTTTAAGTCCGAATTGGCTAGTTCAAAAGCCTACGGTTCACAAATTACGTAATCTACGCGTTCATGCAAGAATTTTATCTATTTGACTTCGTTTGCTAAAAATTCACCTATTGGTTCATTTTTAACAAAAACGATAAACGTTCGTGAACGTTAAACGCTCGTTTCTTCGTTCTAAGTCGGAATTCGTCCATTTTCGAGTCCGCAACTCTTAAATGACAAACATGACTTGTCTCCATTGGAAAATAACATTTCCAAACTCAAACTCAAAATTTGACTTCCATTCCGGGAAATTTACGAATTCGACGATTATCGTCTAATCGTGCGATTTCTGGCAATTCTTCGTTCTTAGAACTTGTTCAACACTACCAATGAATTACATTCATAATGTGAACATCTTAACATCCTTATTCCAAATATTTATACTCATGGTTGGATTTTAACTTATGTCATTGTAAACTTATACTTGATAACTTTCAAACTACTTATGAACTTATCATTCATAACTTATGACCATTAAAGTTCTTAATCATCATCCATACATGATTTCATCATATAACTTTACTTATGTATTCTTGATACATACGTTCTTACAAGTTGATGTATATACATATACTTTCATTAATAAACCTATCACAAGTTCATCATGCATTCACATAAGTTTACAACTTATGCTATCTTAAATGACTTATTACCAACTTATGTGGCTTAAGTTTATTACTCATACATACTTCTTTCTTTCTTTTATCATTTATGTTCCTTAATCCAAGCTTTTCTTATCAACCTATCATGTTAGAGATAGAAGATAATTGGAGAAGGAATCTTACATTTGAAGTCTTTAATAAGTAGCTTCTTCTTCTTCTTGACTTATGGAATAACTTACTTGTAACTTAATCTTCCTAACAATTAAGCACTTTGAGAGAGAGAGTGTTTGGATTATTTGAACAACTATTAAATGACTTGCCAACCTTCACTATTTAAAGAATTCCTAAGGTTAGGGCAATTTAGTCAATTCCATCATCCCACCTCCTTTTGCACCTCCTTACTATTCATTACTTGCAAGGCACAAAACCTATCCCTTGCTTGGTCATTACTTATCTTGAGCACCACCTTTACTTGGTCATCACTTATCTTGGTTATCACTTATCTGGATAACCACACTTTATCCATATCACTATGGTTTGCTCCATGGATCACACAATCCAATGAACTTTAGCTTGGACTTAGATTAAATGAACATTGGGCTTTGCTTAACAAACCTTCATATGTTTATTAATTCATAAGTTGGGCCTTAACCCTTAATTCACTTGGGTTTGTACAAAATCCTAACCAATCTTTACAAGTCCATTAATATTACATAATACATATACATATAGTTTATGTATTATTCTCGTATTCTAATTCATATAGAATTTATATACGATAATGTATTCTTCTTACAAATTCATATAATACATGGTATTATACTCGTTTCCATTCCTTGTACAATACTCACGTATCATACCATCATTCCTTAACGCAATAGTTCTTCACTTTCCTTACGTTCTCGATTTAAGTCCGCAAGCGAAATATTACGTTTTCCATAACTAGATTATTATTACATAATCCGTCTTACTTTAATATTCTACCATTACGTATTTCTCGGAAATTCAAAAATAAATCCCAAGCAAATACCGATGAATAGTGTTTTTCGGAAAATTTCTCGGAAAACTTTTATTTTCGTCTTGGAAATTCAAACACCTTAAATCCTTCACATAGCTCAAATACTACGATATTCCAATATCAATAGGTTACAAAACGACAACCATCTTGATATCCCACATAATATGATTTTATTATTATTTAATTTAATAAAATCATCTTACATAAAAATACGAATTTCTCGGTCGTTACATTGTAAATTTGATGTTTATGTTATTTTATGGGTAGAATCATGTTAGAAGTCTTCACAATATGTTTACATGAAGTCTCTGTATGAATTACATGTTAATTAATCTATTAGATTAGAGCTTGTAGGCCAATTTGGCTTTTTGTTCATACTGTTGCCGAGCTTGGTCGCCAAGTTCTGGACTCTTGCGCCGCAGTGCGGCCCAGCAGTATAAACCTCATGCCACAACACTGGTGCCACGCCGCAGCTCCAATCGTTGGCCCGTGACTCGCGCCGCAGCGCCAACCACAGTGTAAACTGTGGCGCCGCAGCGCGAGTTAGCAGAAGATTCTAACAGTTTTAGTTTATTACACAAATTTTGAAAATAAAGGTTATGTATTAATAATATGAATGCTAAATGATGATTTCAGTAGTATTAAACTATGAATGAGCATGTTATCAAGTGTTAACTAGTTTTAACATAGTTTGATTATGTGAATGGGTGATTTGACCTACATGATGTATATATTTATTTATATAGATATAAAATGTTGGTAATGACTAATTATATCATGATGACATATGTATAGGGTATTAATTCAAGTTGTAAGGTTTTGCTTGTGCTAAAGGCAAGTTTTCTAACTCAAAAACTTCATTGTGCAAATTTAATTTCGTTGAGTACGTTATTGCTTTTAATTCAATTTCAATTACACAAGTTGTTAACTCCACACTTTCGTAGAGCTAGATTGTTTATTTTTTATAAAGCTCTTGTATCTATTGGTTCATGAGGATGCAAGTATTCTGAATCTTATATTTTATTATTGAGCAAGTTTCTTTAATATGTAACTTGTTAGTTAGCATGTGAGTCGCTTTATTCTAGTGATGAGCAACTTTATCATTCAAGTTACTATTCATGGTGCATGTTTAGTACCCAAATTCTTAATAACCTTGAATGTTATGATTATTCAATGCTTATGCTATTAGATTATTCCTAAAGCATGATGTTAATTTACAAATATCAATTCAGTTATGATTATTCCATAGCATACAATTATTTTTTTTGTAATCAACTAATCCTTAGTTGATTACCGTTGAATTCTAAATTACCCTGTAATGTATCCAAACCAAACTTACTTTGGTGCGAACTTGTATTCTAAATACTGAGATGAACAACTCTTTTAATAGAGGTTTACACTTAGCGTTAAAATGGTTGTGCACAATACATTGTACGAAGGGTTGATCCCCCTAAGTACGTGGAGTCCTTGTAGTCTTATGACTGTTAAAGTTAAAGTTGAAAGATTACTTATAATTGTGGACATAATTCATGGTCATTAGACCCTCAGTGAATGTTAAAATTTTCAGAAAGTTAATAGAACACATTGTTCAGTTCTATTGAGCCTAGTTTTGGCAATTGATGTAAAAGTTTAAAAATTACTTGTTGTTATTCTAAGTGGGCCTTGTTTGCTCACTCTTGACTGTAAAATTTCTTTCAGCTAAAGCTGAAAAGGGTGACGTACCTAGCACCAGTAAGGGAAAAGGAAAGACTACCAAATATTGAAGACTTGTAATAGTTTTGATAGTTTTATTATCAGACTTTGGTTTAAAGATTGTAATGAAGTTTCTTTAATTTCCGTATTTGAATTTTTGTAACTAAAGGTTAGAAAACCTGGGATATTTTCATTTAAGTTTAATCCTGTATGGGTAGGTTTTATTATTCAATTTTATTATGATTGTGTAGTTAGAAATGAATTTTGATTAAGTGAACACCAAATATTGAGGAAATGAAGTACCAGGATTTGGGGGTGTCACAGGTTGGTATCAAAGCTTTAGGTTATGAACCTTAGGTGGGCGAAAAAGCCATAGGAAGTAACCTTTGAAAAGATAGTGGAGATAACTCTTATCGAGTTTTAGGGAAGAAGTAATACAATACTTATGTGCTTATGTGATTATAACTTATGTGCTCGTGAGCGTCGAGTAAGAATTATTAATAACTAAAACTTTAAAATTTTGTTGTCAGGATGACTAATGTCGGAGAATCTAGTCAGGCTATGGAGGAGGGACCTCAAATGCCTATAGAGGAGGAGCCTCGCGATATTCAGGTAGTTTGGGAATAACTACTGTCACGGGAGTCAGCCCCGTTGGTCACAGTAGTTGAAGATGAGGATGATGATGTGGAGACAGACAAGGAGGATCCCGTTGAGTTGCCACAGGAGGATGAGGATGACGAGGACGAGGAAGAGGAGACTCCATTAACCTCGATGGCTGCTCGTATGTACGATGAAGTCTACGACCGTAACGTGGAACTTCAGGATATAGTTGAGGAGTTGCAAGAGATAGTAGCTGAACAACAAACTGCAATGACACAAAAAGACGGTGAGATCCATGATCGTGAGGAACGACTAACAAATGTCGAGGAGAAACTAGTACAGACTGAAGGAGAAAAAGAACAACTGATCGAAGTGGTCGCTGAACTGAAGAACAAGCTGAGAAAAGAAGCTGCGAAGAGGGCAAGAGCTAAAGATGCTTACGAGGAAGCTTATCAATGAACTAGAAGAGCAGTAAGGAACTCACAAGCGAAGAGGATGAAGATGGAAGAGATGGATAAAGTATTTAACACCGCAATTAATCGAGCTCAAGATCGGGTCATGGGATATCCTATTCAGTTTGAGACACTGCCATCATACGTATTAGATCGCAGAACAATGTTTTGGGTCATGGAGGAAGAACGTGATAGGGCTAAGAAGTATCTCAATAGAACATCGTAGTTGTTGTACAATGAATGAAAGGTTTAATAAATTGTAAATCCCAAGTGTTGTGAAACCTATGGGATATGACTATGATGTTGTCCTGAAACTTTTGTAGTTCATGAAAGTAATGTAAATAGCAGTGATGCTATTGTTTTATGTTTCAAAAAGGTTTTGAATAAATAAAAGTTGTTACTTTATTCAGAATGTTATGTGTTATGTGGTTACGTCTTTTGGTGGCAAGTTAAATAGAAATTTCTTAAAAGAGTTGAATAATAATCTAATGAATGTATTTTAACAGAAAATGCCTCCCAGACGTCAACCAACACGATAGAGAATCACTGAAGGAACCAACAATAATGACAATGTTGACGGTAACCCCGTTCAACAATTAGTGACTCTACTGACAGGAGCGTTGCAGAATCAACCACAAAACCATGGTACAACATTTAAGGATTTCAAGGCGGTTGGACCACCTGAATTCTGTGGGTCCATGAATCCAGTAGAAGCACAAACCTAGATTATGTAGATAGAAAAGGTATTCTATGTCTCTAGGGTAGGGGATGATCAGAAGACTACTTTCGCAACATTTATGCTGAAAGCAGAAGCTAGTTATTGGTGGCAGGCCAATAAAACTCGTGAAGGGTTAGAAGTGATGACCTGGGATAGGTTCAAGAAGTTGTTCTTCGAGACCTATTTCTCGGAGAGTTTGAAGAGTCAGTTAGAAGTGCAGTTTCTGGAATTATAGCAGGGAACGATGACGGTATGTGAGTATGCCGTGAAATTCAATGAATTGGCGAGGTTTACGCTATATCAAGTCAGCACAGACGAGCATAAGGCGAAAAGATTTGAATAGGGACTGAAGCCCTGACTGTACAGTAGGGTTTCCCTGTTCCAGTTAAAGACGTTTACAGCAGTGATGGAGAAGGAAGTACTCGCTGAAGGTGGAGGCGAGGCAGTGACAAAGTTCAACCAAGAACAAAAGAAGAAGAAGAATGAGAATGAGATTAAGAATGGAGGTGGTAACAGTGGAAACAACAACAACAACAAAAACAGCTTGAAGAGGAAGTGGAATTGGAACATGGGTGCTGGAAACCATCAGGGTAACCAGCAAAACAAAAAGTTTGACGCATGTGCAACATGCGGGAAATTTCACAAGGGTGCGTTCTTGATGGGGAAACGAGTTTGCTTCAATTGTGGCCAGGAGTGCCACATTGCCCCTAATTGCACTCAACCGAAGAAGAATGTGTGCTTCACGTGCGGATCCAAGGATCACTTTGCTCGTGAATGCCCTAAGAAGAAGGACGGAGTGACAACCAGAAGCAATGGATGTAACAATGGAGGTACATAGGCCATTGCAGGACCTACATCATCAAACAAACCCAGAGCCAGAACCTTCAACATGACTGTGCAAGATGCTGTGCAATCAAAAGATGTGGTGTCAGGTATTATCCCAATCAATGATATTAATGCACATGTATTATTTGATTCGGGTGCTACTTGTTCGTTTATATCTGATGAATTTGCTAAGAGGTTAGAATTGCCTAGAGAAGAACTGAATTTTCCTTTGAACATAGAAATTGCGAATAAGGAAGTAATCCCTGTTAGATGCGTATACAAGAACTGTAGGGTGAACATTAAGGAAAATATCTTTATGGTAGATTTTATTCTGATTAGACTCAGGGAATTTGATGTAATTTTGGGAATGGATTGGCCGTTCAAATACGGAACGGTAATTGACTGTCAAAAGAAGTGTGTAAACTTTATGACTCTGTCAAAGGTAGTATTTCATGGTAGCAAGTCGCCTAGACCATTGAAATGTCTAACGACTATGCATGCCAAGAAATTGTTGAGTCAAGGTTGTGTGGGCTATTTAGCTTACATAGTCGATACTCAGAAGAAGGGTGTGAAACTAGAAGAAATACCAGTAGTGAGGGAATTCGAAGACATGTTTCTAGAAGATTTTCCAGGACTTCTGCCTGATAGAGAAATTGAGTTCGTAATCGACTTAGCGCCAGGAACAACACCGATATAGAAGGCCCCGTATAGAATGGCTCCAGTAGAAATGAAGGAACTGATGGTATAGTTGCAAGAGTTGCTAGACAAGAAATATATTCAACCAAGCGTATCTCCGTGGGGAGCGCCAGTTTTATTCGTGAAGAAGAAGGACGGATCAATGCGTCTTTGCATTGATTATAGGCAGTTAAACAAGGTAACTATTAAGAATAGGTATCCGTTGCCTAGAATAGTTGACTTGTTTGATCAATTGAAGGGTGCTAAATATTTTTCGAAAATAGATTTGAGAAGTGGGTATCACCAGTTGAAAGTGAGGAAGGAGGATATACCACGAACGACATTCAGAACTCGGTATAGACATTACGAGCTTCTGGTGATGTCGTTTGGTTTAACCAATGTACCTGCTGCATTCATGGATTTGATGAATAGGGTGGTTAAACCATTCTTAGATAAGTTTGTAGTGGTATTTATTGATGATATTCTGGTGTATTCCAAAACTCAAGAAGAACATGTGGAATATTTATGTTTGACATTGGAGACACTAAGAAAGGAAAAGATGTATGCAAAATTCTCTAAGTGCAAATTTTGGCTAGATCGTGTACAATTTTTGGGTCATGTTATTGACAAGGATGGGATTTCAGTGGATCCATCACAAGTGGAAGCTGTAATCAATTGGGAATAACCAAGAACACCGTCAGAAGTGAGGAGTTTCTTGGGACTGACCGGTTATTATAGAAGATTTATTAAAGATTTTTCTAAGATAGCCACTCCACTAACAAATTTGATAAGGAAAGCTGTAAAATTCGTTTGGACGGAGAAATGTGAAGAGAGTTTCCAAGATTTGAAGAAGAAATTAAGTGTGGCACCGGTGTTGACATTACCAGATAATACAGGAAATTTTGTTCTGTACAGTGATGCCTCACAAAAAGGGTTGGGTTGTGTTCTTATGCAGAACGACAAAGTTATTGCCTATGCATCAAGACAACTGAAGGATTATGAGAAAGGGTATCCGACTCATGATTTGGAGTTGGCTTGTATTTGCTCTAAAGATATGGAGATACTATCTTTATGGAGAGAAATGTGAGATCTACACAGACCACAAAAGTTTGAAGTATATTTTCACTCAGAAGGATTTGAACATGCGTCAAAGAAGGTGGATGGAATTGATAAAAGATTACGATTGTGAAATCTTTTATCATCCGGGCAAAGCGAATGTGGTTGCAGATGCGTTAAGCATAAAAGGTCGGGAAAAGTTGATGCTGATAACAACTTAGGAAGAGCTCATTTCAGCAATGACAAAATTGGAGTTGGAAATCAAATTTCGAAAAGAATCTGACAAACAACTATTCAAGATAGAAGCTGGTCCAACTTTAGTGGACAAAGTGAAGGATGCTCAACTATAAGATGAAGAGTGTGGGAAAATCAAAGAGAATTTGATTTAGGGTAGTGATGTAAAATAAAAAATCAATACCGAAGGACTACTACGGTTTGAGGGAAGAATCTGGGTTCCAGCAACAACAGAGCTGAAAGACGAAATTTTGACCGACGCTTATAGTTCAAGATATTCAATTCATCCATGAAGCATGAAAATGTATCAAGATTTGCGTCGACATTTTTGGTGGCCGAATATGAAAAGGGACATTACAGAATGCGTAGCGAAATGCTTGACATTTCAAAGAGTAAAAGTCGAACATCAAAGACCAAACGGATTACTTCAACCGTTAGAAATACTAGAATGGAAGTGGGAACACATCACGATGGATTTTTTGGTGGGTCTTCCAACTACTCAGAGAGGACGTGATGCGATTTTTGTGATAGTGGACAGACTGACGAAATCAGCGCACTTTCTACCAATAAAGATTAGATTCAATCTTGATCAGTTGACAAGATTGTACATTAAAGAGATTGTTTCGAGGCACGGAGTGCTAGTATCAATTGTGTCCGATAGAGATCCCCGATTCACATCAAATTTCTGAAAGAGACTACAAGAATTCATGCGGACACAGTTGCGAATGAGTACGACTTATCATCCACAAACAGATGGCCAATGCGAACGAACAATTCACACATTGGAAGATATGCTAAGAGCATGTGTCATGGACTTTAAAGGAAGTTGGGAAGAACATTTACCGTTGGTGGAATTTGCTGACAACAACAGTTACCACGCGAGCATCAGCATGCCACCTTACGAGGCATTGTACGATAGAAAGTGCAGAACTCCACTGTGTTGGGATGAAGTCGGTGAATGCCAATTGTTAGGACCAGAACTAGTGCAACAGACTGCTAACATTGTCAAACTCATCAGGACAAGATTGGTAGCAGTTCAAGACAGACATAAAAAGTATGCTGATCAAAATAGACAAAATCGTGCATTCGACGTAGGAACTTTTGTATTCCTAAAAGTTTCTCCCTGGAAGGGGAAAATTCATTTCTGTAAAAAGGGAAAGCTAAGCCCGAGGTTTATTAGACCCTTTGAAGTGTTGCGAAGAGTGGGATAAGTGGCTTACGAGGTAGCTCTACCTCAAGAGTTGGAAAGCATTCATACTGTTTTTCATATTTCGGTGTTACAACCATATAAACTCGACTAAAAACACGTGATCGAGTACGAACCATTGCAGTTCGAGAAAGATTTATCTTATGAAGAGGTTCCTATCCAGATAGTCGACAGGAAATAACATGTGCTCAGGAATAAAGTGATACCTTCTGTGAAGGTGATATGGAGGAATCACAACGCTGAAGAAGCTACGTGGGAACTCGTAGAGAAAATGTTGAAAGAGTACCCTGAGTTATTTGTTTAATCTGTGTCATAAATTCTGGGGACAGAATCTTTGTAAGTAGGGAAGAATGTAACGAATGATTTGTTTGAGTTGTGATTCTGAGGACAGAATCCTTGTAAGGAGGGAATGATGAACATTCCAGAATTTTAAAGTGTAATATTAAATATTTATTAATTTATATAAGTATTTAATGGATATGTTTATTGTTGAATAAATAATTGTTCAATTTGAGTTGATGTGGTTTAGTTAATTATTTGTTGAATAAATAATTAAATATTAAATATTTATTTGCAATATTAAATATTTATTGAATTATATAAGTATTTAATGACAATTTGAGTTGATGTGGTTTAGTTAATTATTAAATATTTATTTGCAATATTAAATATTTATTGAATTATATAAGTATTTAATGGCAATTTGAGTTGATGTGGTTTAGTTAATTGTTTGTTGAATAAATAAATAAGGAGCTAAGAAAATTAATTGCTATGAGATTATCTACTTATTTAATTTAATAAGTAAGCTAGAGAGCTTATAATGATTAAATGAATTATAATATTTTAATTGGAATTTGTGATTAAAATAAAGTGTTAGTTGGTTGAATAAAATTATAATTTATGTGATATTGAATTATGTGTTAAAGTAATTTAATAGATTAATATTTTAATTGATTAAATTGAATATTTAATTTAATAAGAAGTGTGACAAATAACATTGCTATAAGGGAATTATTAAAATAAATTAAAAGAGTTTAATTTAGTTTTGCCAAACATGTCTTATTGCATATTAATTCTTTAATCTAATGATATTTTATCAAACAAGGTATAAGGATTAATTCATTTGTTTTAATTCAGTTTACCAAACAAGGTGTAAGGGTTAATGAGTTATTTTTATTAGCTTAACCAAACAAGCCTTATGGCTTTTGATTTTCAAAACTTACATAACTGATATAATTTATAGCTAGAGTTATATTATATATTTAATATATATTATTACTATATACGTTATATTATTCTACGTATGTTAGAGTTAGAAAGAAAGAAAACTCAGAAGAAGAAAAAGAGAGAGAAGAAGAAAACTATAGAGAGAAAAGTGAGTGATTCTAACATATTTTTGAGAAAGGAATTAGAGAGAAGAAACTTGAGAATAACTATCATCTTCTTAATCAAAGGTAGGCACTCAATCTTTTATTGTTATAGTTTAGTTTTCCTCTTCTAAAAGTTTCTTGTAAAAATCTTCATGAAGGATAAATTGTTGGTTATATATGACTTTATATGATAAATTAGTGTTGCGAAACTATTTTCATTAGTTTATATATGAGCATAGTCAATAAATTGATGTATGTATACAATTTGTAAAGAAACATATATTACAGAGTGTTCATATGAAAAATATATGAGTATAGTTTAGTTTAAAATGAAATTAAGGTTTGATTAATTGTTAATATATATAAATTGACTATTAAATTTGATAGAGTATATATAATCATAACCATGATATTTTAAATTTACTGTTTTGGTTGAAAAACAAAATCACAGTGTTGATTTTCATTGAAAAAATCAAAAATGGAGTTTTTGCCAAATATATTGAAATTGGGTGTTGTAAATTTGATGTTTATGTTAATTTATGGGTCGAATCATGTTAGAAGTCTTCACAATATGTTTACATGAAGTCTCTGTATGAATTACATGTTAATTAGTCTATTAGATTAGAGCTTGTAGGCCAATTTGGCTTTTTGTTCATACTGTTGCCGAGCTTGGTCGCCAAGTTCTGGACTCTGGCGCCGCAGCGCGGCCCAGCAGTATAAACCTCGTGCCACAGCACTGGCGCCACGCCGCAGCTCCAATCGTTGGCCCGTGACTCGCGCCGCAGCGCCAACCACAGTGTAAACTGTGGCGCCGCAACGAGAGTTAGCAGAAGATTCTAACAGTTTTAGTTTATTACACAAATTTTGAAAATAAAGGTTATGTGTTAATAATATGAATGCTAAATGATGATTTTAGTAGTATTAAACTATGAATGAGCATGTTATCAAGTGTTAACTAGTATTAACATAGTTTGATTATGTGAATTGGTGATTTGACCCACATGATGTATATATTTATTTATATAGATATAAAATGTTGGTAATGACTAATTATATCATGATGACATATGTATAGGTTATTAATTCAAGTTGTAAGGTTTAGCTTGTGCTAAAGGAAAGTTTTCTAACTCAAAAACTTCATTGTGCAAATTTAATTTTGTTGAGTATGTTATTGCTTTTAATTCAATTTCAATTACATAAGTTGTTAACTCTACACTTTCGTAGAGCTAGATTGTTTATTTTTGATAAAGCTCTTGTATCTATTGGTTCATGAGGATGCAAGTATTCTGAATCTTATATTTTATTATTGAGCAAGTTTCTTTAATATGTAACTTGTTAGTTAGCATGTGAGTCGCTTAATTCTAGTGATGAGCAACTTTATCATTCAAGTTACTATTCATGGTGCATGTTTAGTAGCCAAATTCTCAATAACCTTGAATGTTCTGATTATTCAATGCTTATGCTATTAGATTATTCCTAAAGCATGATGTTAATTTACAAATATCAATTCAGTTATAATTATTTCATAGCATACAATTATTTTTTTTGTAATCAACTAATCCTTAGTTGTTTTCGTTGAATTCTAAATTACCCTGTAATGTATCTAAAACAAACTTACTTTGGTGCGAACTTATATTTTAATACTGAGATGAACAACTCTTTTAATAGAGGTTTACGCTTAGCGTTAAAATGGTTGTGCACAATACATTGTACGAAGGGTTGATCCCCCTAAGTACGTGGAGTCCTTATAGTCTTATGACTGTTAAAGTTAAAGTTGAAAGATTACTTATAACTGTGGACATGATTCATGGTCATTAGACCCTCAATGAATGTTAAAATTTTTAGAAAGTTAATAGAACACATTGTTCAGTTCAATTGAGCCTAGTTTTGGCAATTGATGTAAAAGTTTAAAAATTACTTGTTGTTATTCTAAGTGGGCCTTGTTTGCTCACTCTTGCTTATAAAATTTCTTACAGCTAAAGCTGAAAAGGGTGACGTACCTAGCACAAGTAAGGGAAAAGGAAAGATGACCAAATATTGCGGTGTAAAGTAGTAGATGATGAGATTACATCCGGCCATGTATTGTCCCAGCATTTCCTGATAGACAGATTCGGCTCATTGGATAGCTACACACGGAATTCCGGGGGTTTCACCACACCAGAGGATCAGTGGCATGTGGCAAGAGTGGATGTACTCGTGATGTGTGTAGTGGCGTATATATACATACTACTGTATATGGATGGGCTGGACATCGGTGTTATCATGAAAATGAGAGCTCTCAGGGATATGGCAGAGATGTTGAGATCGGTGTAATCTTTCAATTATTCCGATGATTATTCCGATGTCATTGGATAGCTACTCAAACGGCTCATTGGATAGCTACTGTACGTGGAGGGTCATACAATTATTCCGATGATTATGGCAGAGATGTTGAGATCGACCACGTTTTGCCATACCTATCCTGCAGGTGAATTTATAGGCAGCTCGATCATGTTATATGTGTGGTTTATGTCACACTTGAGACCGATTGACACGTTTCGACGGTATGGGTATTGTTTCTTCCATGAGATTGCCATGTTCTACTCCTTTTAGCCAGCAGAGTGTGTAGACGCTATATCCTGGTCGGTGTTCTTGGCAGGGATCAGAGATCCATTTGGCATTCTACCATGTACAGGGCTCAGTTCACCCTACAGCTCTATTACTCACGCATCGAGCATGGATTATCTCCCTCTGGCTGGCTTAATGGGCTTGACTACCTACCACCCACTAGCTGTGATGTCATAGTTTGACCAGTTCTAGGACTTCAATCCTTTTGAGGGGGCGTTAGGTCAGCGTTTAGCTTATCACCATTTATTAGCAGAGGACAGATCCTGGGTGTATACATGTTGGGATCATTATGAGAGAGCTAATTTTTCTGTTAGCCATCCAGGCTGTTCGTTAGAGTATTCCGCATGGATGGGGACAGAGACGTCATCAGCTGTGGTAGTATCCATAGTGCCGAGTATTGATTCAGATGGTGGAGAGCCCATGAAGGACATTGATTCTCCCACCGAGGAGGAGCCATTCACTGGGTTGGCAGAAGCTCTCGTAGATTCTCCCAGTACGAGTGCTATTGTGATCCAACATTCATCACAATATTTCGAGCAAATTCTTCCTCTGATGACCTTCGAGAGAGATTAGGTTAGGGCCTTGATGTTGATAGCTCTTGATGGGAGAGATGCTTCTCTATTAGAGAGAGTTGATGCCTTAGCTCATGTAGATGCCACTATTGTTGAGCGGGATGAGGCCAGATCAGCCAGAGATGTAGTGATAGTTGAACGGGATAGTGACATATCTGCTTGGAATGTAGCCGTTATAGACAGTACCACCGTGAGGTCCCTTACCACTGGCATCATTGTAGAGATGATCACGTATATTGACGAACACATCGTCACTATACAGATGGCTGTAGATCTGTTAGCTCGATAGAGACCCTTGTACATGAGTTCAGAACGTTACCTCCTTCTTCTGAGAGGGATGCCATGTTGGGCTTGATAGCTCGCATATACACTAATTTGTAGATGAGCTTGTATTTTTATGCACGAAATAGCTTAGCCATTTTGTCATGTACAATTCACATTATATATATCAAACAACATTATATATAGTAGGAAAACATATTTTGATCATTTCCCTTTTAGCTATACATTGCTACTTGCTTTTTAATTGCCTATTTCTTCATGGCTTGTGATCTTGATGTATTCTGAATTCCTCATTGATGGATGGACATTGAGATATCTCTGGATCTTTCAGAATGGATCGTTGATCTGTGTGTATTCCCTACCATCTTTGGTGTCTTGGGACTGGTTTATGTATGTAGATGTGGATAGGAATGTGACTTTCCTCTTTGAGGTTGACCGCACCACATATGGTTGCCAGTACTCCTTTGTATGGGGGAGCCCAGTTAGTTCTATCTCTTCGGGATTTTTATTTGTCCTTTTTTTGTTCTTATCTTTTGGTGTTCTCATGTTAGGTGAGATTTGTGAAACCCCGAATTTTATGAAATGAAAGTATTCAATTTTCTTATAATAATTATTTTATTTAGTAAATGGATAAATTGATAAAAGGTTAAAGTTAAGGGTGATATTTGAAAATTTGCAAAGTAAGCAAGTTGATATAAAATATTTATTGTGTCGGGGAATATTCGATTGGTCGGGGAATATTCGTTTTAATAGGGAATATTTGTACGACGACACAATCATTGGTGGACCCCACAACGAAAGTATTATCGTAGTTAGAAAACGACAGAAATATCTTTTTATAAAAATAACGATGAAAGTTTTACCGTTAAAATGTTGAACTACACGTTGGTAAAAGTACAGTAATACGCGTGGTTGCATAGTAGCATACCGTATTGATTATTGATGCTTACATGAGAAGTCTCTCAGTTATACTCAATTATTGCTACAGTAATTGTTGCATCATATCTCTCATATTATTGATTCATTTATTATCACAGTATCATATGAATAATATTTTCTATTATTAAATCAATAATTGAGATGACAAGTTGTTCATATTATTATTTGCATTATTGACGATGTCTAGAAAGTTCTGTCGAGGAAAGGGGTTAGGTTATTTAATTGCGCGCCAATAAGGAGAAATCCTTATCGGAAAGCCCCATCTTTCCTGGGAACGACCTGGTTGTTAAATATTGTGAGTTATAATATTAATGATGAATAAGTTCATGTTGATTAAAGATGAAATTAATAGTTCCATTGTGTTGGGATTATTAGTGTTAGTGGAAATCGACATTTATTTCGATAATAATTGATGTCTGAAAGTTTTATTGACCAATCGGGTGATTAATCGGATAAATGAGCAATTAATTGCTATTAATTCACATGCTTATAACTATATGTTCACATGCGTGTACTATTGATTCACATATATATACTATTAGGGGAGGTGGTGAAAGATTGATAATACTTGTATGACTAAATTAAAAATGAAGGTATAGATGAAGGTACTATACTGTAATTATTTTTTTCACATGTATAGAACTATTGCGTCACATGATTGTACTATTGATTCACATGATATACTATTAGGGGAGGTGGTGCAAGTTTGATAATACTTGCAGGACTAAATTAAAAATGAAAGAAAAGATGAAGGTATTATACTGTAATATTTCGAGCTCCAAAACGTGCAATTATCGAAACTATATTTTTCTATAAATAGAAGCTCATTATTCTTTCATTCTCACCAATTCACTAAGACTCACAAGAGTTATTATAGAGAGAGAAGCTATAGAGAGATAAAAGAAGAGAAGTCTGCTACTTCACTATTCCAGTATTCAGTCTTCTTTTGAGGTAAGAAGTATTATTTCTTTCGTATTCGTAAGGGATATTATTTGTTGTATTCGTAAGGGATATTATTTGTTGTATTCGTAAGGGATATTATTTGTTGTATTCGTAAGGGGTATTATTTATTTCATATTCTGAAGAGATTATTTTTCGTATTCGTATGAATATTATTTTCGTTCAATATACGTAAGGAGTATTATTTCTTTCGTATTCATGAAGAGAGCTATTTTCTTTCAATACTCGTAAGGTTGTTACTCCATTATTTATTATCCTGTTAGAATAACCTGTCTACGCGGACTGCCGCATGTATGATGAAATTCTTCTGTTATTCTATTCTTTATTATTCTGTTAGAATAACCTGTCTACGCGGACTACCGCATGCATGGTGAATGACTCTTCGTATTCATTCTTTATTAAATTGTGGAAATAATCTGTTTACGTGGATTACTACACGACGGGTGAAAATCCATTTGCAGTTTTGTATATTCTATTATATTCGTATGTGATATCATTTCTTTTGTACTCGTCATGGAATATCGTTTTCTTTTGTATTTTCCTTTTATGAGTACTATTCATAGAGTGCTATTCATGAGTATTATTCACGTATACGACACTATTCATGTATACGGTACTATTTACGAATACGAGTTACTATTCACGAGTTACTATTTATGGGGTACTATTCACGACAAAATTGGTTTCTTTTTCTGACCAAATTATCGTTGCTTTATGAATCTCACTCTTGAAATTAAATCCATGTTTTAGTCATATTATTTTTATTATCATATATAACATTTTTATAATCCTGATGATGAAATTTCTCTTTGACTGAAGTGTAAAGATGGGTAGATTATTGGTATGATCGTGACTATGGGTTCTCTTTGGCCAGTAGTACAAAGATGAATTGTTGACTGGTATGATCATGACCATTGAATTTATAATTGAATATCTTTAGTTTAAGTGCAAAAATTAATTGATCAACATGGTTATAATTATTATTTATATAAATTCTGAAATGATTATATATTTCTTTGAGATATTAATATCTTTGGCCTGTAGTGCAAAGATGATCTGATGTTGAATATCTTTGGATGTAGTGCAAAGATGATCTGTTGTTGAATATCTTTGGCTTGTAGTGCAAAGATGACCTGTTGTTGAATATCTTTGGCCAATAGTGCAAAGATAAACTGTTGACAAAATTTTTTGGCCCATTGTGCGAAGATGAATTTATTAGTATGATTATGAATAAGAACTGTGATTTGGTATAACCATGATCTTTGATATTTCAGGTAAAGACAGTTAATGAAAATTATCTTCGTCCTGGATAAGAAGAGGAATTTAGAACCACTATTATGATTATGAGTTATTCATATGATTGTGGACCGGAACTGTTGATTGATGTTACTGGGATAAAACATTATTGGTGGACTTTTAACATGGAAAAGATAATAGACTTTATGGTCAATTTGACTCTTCTAATGGATTGCTCGTTTCGCTGCAACTATGGTTGAAAAGTTTTATCATCTACCATATGTTCTAAATCTCTTATTTATTACTGACGAAGGCTATTGATAATTTAATTATCTTTAGTCGTGATATTATTTACTGGGCTATTTGTGCTCACCCTTTTGCTTCACAATTCCTTTCAGGTAATAAGAGTATAGCTGGGTCGAGCGGGGGTAACAGGGGAATAGAACGGTGGTCTATAGCTGTTGAGGTTTTCCCTAAAATAGTATAGAAATAATTTTACTGAGAATTTGAGATAAGTGTGTCGTATTTTATACGTCATTTAACCATTGATTTTTGTGAACCGAATAGGGTGAGGTGAACCCAAATTTGGAAGGGTGTTTTGCACTATCATACAGGATGTCTAATGACCTACGACTTCGTGTTATCATAAGACAGGGTTGTGCATATCCACTTGCTGATTATATCTATGAGCACTACATATATAATCTTGGAGTTTGGTTGAAATATAATTCTTAATTGGAGACAATGGAGATAATTATATGTTAAGAGAACACTCACCTTAGGAAAGAACATGATAGCAATCTTCTCATTTTTCTTTGGCGTCTATTGGGTCAACCAAGGATAATTCTCCAGTCATATGATATTTATTATAACTTAGATGTATGGCCTCCCATGTACAAAGGTTTCCTTGAACATTTTCCAAAGATTTTAATTTCTAAAACAATTATTGACTGTACCTTTATGTAAGGTGCCATCGTGACGTGCTATCTAATGTTGGGATGATAGTCACAGTTGATATATATTTGTATCAAAACTCATAACATATGTGTTGTTGTACTCTGCACGACAATTATAATAATAAAGTTATAGTTATTTTCTGTACCATGTATTTGGCGACTCAGAATGGGTTAGGTGGATTGGACCTATTTTGGGGGCGTCACAAGATTTGTTTGAAAAAACAAGTTATGAAAAGGTCCGACATGTATATGTCAACGATTGGACTGTAAGAGTCTCCGGTTGGTATTTTTAAATGGTTGCACCAACTCAACCGAGAAAAGGTTTGCACATTGACCTAGTGATGTGACACTATTGAACTGGTCTGTGAAACCGAGATTCATTAGGGTCCGGGGGCTTGATTATGTAGAGGGAAGGTGTTAGGCACCCCCCTGACATCCGTGTTACCACGGTGAAATCCACTTTTCAATTTAAACTATTATATGGATGTGTATGTGTGTGTAGATCAATGTGCAATTATTTGTAAGTAGTGTTATGCCTCATTTGCACCTATATACAAAGGGTTTAAATTTTGTATAAAAGTTCAGTTTTAACAATAATGACGTTTTAGAAAAAGAGGCTTTTCAAACCCTTGTGCTAAATAGTAATTGAGGCCTTTGATACTTCCATTTTACTATGTGTTCAGCTGGATTGTTTTTATTTTCGAGATGCGAAGCATCTTCGAGAAAACAAAATAAAAAGCAGTACCGAATTACTTGGGGGTATGAGAACCGTCTAAGGACATTCATACACCGTGAATAATTTACAAGCCATGTATAGCTGAAAATGTCCATCACGGGAACCGAATATAGATTCAGTAGACTGAATATGTGATCACATGATTCCTAGGCTCACATGATGTAGCAATTTGTATGAAGCTGTAAACAACTATATATATAAGATGTAAATATATATATATATATACAGACAATCAACAACCACGAAGCACGTCCATGGGGGATTGAAAAATAGAAATAAAGCAGTAAAAGCGATCAACCACCACGAATTAAACTCCAGGTGGGACGAAATATAAATAAATTTGTAAAAGGCCACGAAGTAAACTCCAGGCCTGACAGAAATGTAAATAAAGCAGTAAAAGACCACAAAGTAAACTCCAGGCCGGACATGAATGTAAATATATATATATATATATATATACACACACACAAACACACACACACAGATATATATATATATATATATATATATATATATATATATATATATATATATATATATATATATATAGGGGTTCCATCCACAGCAACCGATTGCTGTGGAGCAACCCATTTTTTGGCCTGTGAAATTTTGGCTGGAGCAAAAAAAAAATTCACAAGCCAAAAAAGGGGTTGCTTCACAGCAACCGGTTGCTGTGGATGGAACCCCATATATATATATATATATATATATATATATATATATATATATATATATATATATATAAGCGATAAACGCACCGGATGTGTAATCCAGGCTTAATCAAATAGAGTTTGATGGAAACAACATATATATAAGTATATATATATATATAAGCATTAAACAGTCCAGATGTAAACCCAGGCTCATCGAACAAAGTTCGACAACAGTTTATATATATATATATATATATATATATATATATATATATATATATAAGCAATAAACCCTCTGGATGTAAATCCAGGCTCAATCGAGGCATAACTCAATAATGTTAGTATATATACATAATATATAAATATTTATACAAATGAAATAAAAAACCACGTACCGAAGTCCGGGCACACGCACACAACACGACTCTCAACGTGAATAACAATGTGTGCAGGAAGTGTGGAAAAGGTTTTAAATAGTGTAAGAAGGCTTATAGTGGACTGCCAAAGAAGACTTCAATAGCTTAAATTGGATGAAAACTCGGCTCTCGCCGGTAAAAAGTAGCCAAATATAAGCTCACAAGTGTTTGAAATGGGAAAACACTCAATTTATAGTGTGTACAGAGCAAATTGGACAGAGCTTCCTCGCTTTTTCTCTTCTTAAAATGGCTTCCATAAGCCCTCTATTTATAGAGGGGGAGCTGTGGGTATACCTACGGTAGCCGCAGATGCACCTGCGGCTGTTCGGGGTGCCCCGGGCTCTGCGGGTCCCACCGTCTCGAAGTACGTGCATGCGTGCAACGTGTTGTCCTCTCGAACTTTCAAAACTTAAATCTGGGCATCCAATCGAGGTGTATAATACCTTTTACGGCATGCTGTTGTTGAGAGCTACACAATGACATGGGAGAAGAGGTTGTACGAAGTTGGGAAGATGGGACCATGCCCAGGTCTTTATGCTTCAAATTCTATCCGGTGTGCTATCTTGTGTAGTTATCACTCGACATTGGAGCCATTGGTTCTTATAGGACATTTCTGGGCATAATGTGTGTTGAGATATTTGTTGAGATGGCACGATAGAGGATCGAGGTGGCAAAATGCTGATTTTATCCTTCACCGGGGTTATCTCTGATTCTGGCATGATTTAGCAGTCATTGCTCAGGGTTATCTCTGAGATTGAGCTGCTACAAGTGATGAACGTCCATAGGGTTGTCACTGAGGTGTGTCTGACCTCCCGAGGTTGTCTCCAAGTTTTGGGACTGAGTGCCTCGGGGCTATTACTGAGTGTTGAAGCTGATTGCTTGGATTTGAAACAAGCCTTTCTGGGGTTATCTCCAAAACTGCAACTGCACTCCTCAGGGTTATCTCCGAGGTTGGGTCTGAAACTCCCGAGGTTATCTCCAGGACTGGAACTGAATATCTCAGGGTTGTCTTTGAGGTTTGGAACTAAAATTCTCGGGGTTGTCTTCGGGACTGGAACTGAATATCTCTGGGTTGTCTCCATGATGAAAAAGACTGAGTATCCCGGGGTTGTCTTCGGGACTGGGCTGAATATCTTGGGGTTGTCTCCGAGATGGCAAACTGAGTATCTCGGGGTTGTCTCTGGGACTTAACTGATTTGACTTGTAGGGTTATCTCTGGAAGACGATTCTGCCCTCCTGCAAAGTTAGTAACATGAATGCAAAATTTTTGATTGTCTACATATGCCTCTCTTTATCATATTCATGCAATGTAATGGCATGAATATGATAAAGAACACTAGACACTTGAAACATAACAAGATATTCATGATGCAATATACTACAGCATGATGCAAATGTATGATGAATGTGGTTTGTTGGACCGTTTTCCAATGGGATGCGATGACTGTTTACTCCCATGATTTTCGATGGGGACTGGAGTTATCACTGATGACCCTGACCAACTGCTTGGATGTGTGCTTCAAAGTTCTCAGGAAATAATAGGATGTCGACGTTGGGGTTTTCACCAAAGTCCTTAATCCTTCAGATAGACTATCCACCATAGATGTTCCTCTCATGTACAAGAGACTCTGGGGAATTGTATCTTTTGCCTGATGAAGATTGTGTATAACAGATTCCATCATTGGTCCTCCTCGATAAGGTTATTTTTCGTGGTTTGTATCGCCAGGTCTTTCTAGTGATCTATTGGAGTTACTGCTAACAGTCTGTGTTTGTCAGGGTTGCCTGACCCTCACTGAAATGTGCATCAACGGATACCATCAATGGACTATCTCTGATTCTTCGCTAGGTTTATTTGTCAATGACTGATGGACGTAAAGGTTGATTGACGTTCGTTGAAATGTGCATCACCGGCTGAAATCATCAGATGACTTCCGACGCTTCGTTGGATTTACTTGCCAACGGCTGAGGTAACGTTAAGGTAGCTTGACCTTCATTGACATGTGCATCAACGGCTTGATGATGTATGAAGTTCCCATTGGGGAGGGGTTTTTTGAGTTATGAACCCAAACCGACGGCATTGGACCTTTATGAGGTATTTCCGAGTGCAGTTTGCAACCACTATAATCATTGGTGTCGTGTACCCTGTGTTTGGGCGAATACCAATGAGTGACATGTAGACCCGCAATTTGGTCTTGAAAACCAGGATTTCAGGCTTTTTCTGCTTAATCGCGTAGCGTCTTTTTTCCTAATTTGAGTGTTTCAACTTGTGAGGCCTACTTTTCAACACAGAGTGGACCGAGCCAGAGGGGTGGGACCCATATAGGGTAGCCGCAGGTATACCTACGGCCAATCGTGGATGTATTTGTTGGTAGCCTTTCACAAGTCACTTTCACGTTGCGCCACATAGAGAATTCAAGTTATTCTTCAGATCTGCTGAGTTCAGGCCGCTTTTTATGAAATCCGTCACCATACAAGTGTTTCACACTATCCTGGTAACATATACATGTCTTATTTTCCAATTTTGTCAGTTGGAAAATAATTTATCATATGAAATGCGTTTAAACACATAGTGGTGAATATACATGCTCATATGACTTGATAAAAAATATTCAACATAGTAAATGTTAGTATTAAACCATGCTGAACATAATGATGTAAAAAAAATTTGACTTTTGAAATAGTCAAATTGGCACATTTTTCTGCTATTTCTTATCCTATTTGAGGACAAATAAGAAAATCTGGTAAAGCAAAGTAATCCTGGTAATTAGTCTACCATCATGGATTGTGACTTTGAAATTTCTATGCATATAGGATGTTTATGACTGTGGGTAGGTGTGCTACTGAATGGCCACCTAGTCATGCCTATGCGCATGTGGATAGTCCTTTTTACAAAGGAGACTCTGGCAAAAAATTTCCATAAGTCTAATCATTGGGTAGTCATGCATTTTTAACTATAATGTAGGCGTATATTAAAGTAATGCATGCATGTAATCTTAAAATGCATTTGAAAAGCTCCAGGTTATAATTTACCACACCCTTTTTGAGGTGATTTGGAGACTTGTGTCTAGATATTATGGATCCGGATTAGTCGAGTAGTTCCCGCAGGACCACTTCAGGTGTGCAGAGGAGGGCTTCTGAAGTGCCTCGACCCCGTTCAGTTAGACAACCTCGTCGCTTGATGGAGGTGGTGATTCGTCCCGTGACGCCCCCAAAATAGGTATACATCACCCATTCTGAGTTGCCAAATACATTGTACAAAATTCAAATACAAACTTCTTTTATACAATACTACAAAAGTGTAGCTTAGAGTTTTTACACGAATATTGTCTCATAGACATTATTTAAACTCAAATGAAGTCCCCATTACATTTATTATCACACTATTTCATAAAATACTGAGGACTACTATAGCCACCATCTCGGACCATCACTCTGTTCCCCGACTAGTCCTGGCTACGTTCTAATTTCCTGAAAAGAACAATGAAAGTAAAAGGGTGAGCTCAACTAGCCCAGTAAGAAATATTATGACTAAGATAATGCATAATAAATTATCGTTAGCCTTCAACAGTGTTAAACTAATAAAATACAATAAACATTAAGTTTAACTGCAGCGGAACAAGCAATCCATTAGAAGAGTCAAGTAGAGCATGATGTCTACTATCTTCTATGATTTAAAAAGGTTTTCATCAAATTTATCGTTGAGACTTAGCTAAATAAATAAACCACATCATCGAATCATCGCTGCACTACGGGCCAAGGATATTCATATTATCATAAATGGTCATGAATATACCGAATAATCTCTGGTCATAATCATACCAACAACTGTCCATCAATGCACTACAGGCCAATGAGGATTTTTAACACATCATTTGTAACATTACAGTCATGATTAAACCGAATAATCCCTGGTCATAATCATACCAACAATAGTACATCTATGCACGTAAGCCACATATGACTTTTATCACAATATAAGCATGATGAAGATGACAATGATATAAAAATTCAATTAAAAGAAAACAAAGGATAAATTTTTAAAGATTTATAACTTAATTTATCCAGAATTCAATAATATCCAAATTGTCAACATGATACTGCTTTGTGGAGTAAAATTTAAGAATAATATTGTATAAAAATGATTTGGACAGCAAAGAAATCAATTTTTGTCATAAATAATTCCTCGGGTGAATAGTACCTGAGTGAATAGTACCCTGTAAATAGTACTTTAGGAATAGTACACTGTCAACAGTACTCGTGAATAGTACTTTGTGAATAGCACCAGTGAATAATACTTTGTGAATAGTACCCCGTGAATAGTACTTTGTGGATAGTACCGTAAAAATGAATACTACTCATGGACAGTACTCCGGCATGAAAAGGTTAAAATTTAACAAGAATGTGTAGAAAATATCCTTGTGAAACGATACTAGATGAAGCGCAAATTTCAAGTATATTCTACTAATTTCACGGAGTATATGTGAGAACCCAAGAATTTGGGCAATTTATTAAAATCTTAAATGATTGATTTAAGGTCAAATAATAGACCTAGACAGAAAATAAGTGTATGTGTTTTATGTTATTGGGATGGAATTTTGAGGATTTCAAAATTCTGTGAAGAATATAGGTGAATTATTCAGGATTAAGGATTTATGTGAATATGTTCTGTGTATATGGTTAATGATGTGTTCAGAATGTGGTTAAGGGTCATGGCTTGATCAGATAATTTATATATGTATCAAAACCTATGAATATATTAAGAACGTCAAACGTTCAGTTAGAAAACCCTAACGTCTAATAATAAACCCTAGAAATCGGTTCTGGAAACCCTAGTTTCAGTTCCGGGAAATCCGAAACCCTAAATCGGATATTGAAAATCCTAGATTGGGAATGCAATGTATGTACAAAGTTAAACGACTATAATTTTTATTAATTAGGGAAAACCCTAATGAATTACTGGAAATTCTAGTTGATTATTAGAAAACCCTAATACCAGATCTGAAAACCCTAATTTCTGATTCTAATTAAATGAAGCCCTAATCTGGGAATATAACGGAGAATTATAATACTTAAGTGGTATTAATTATAAGTCTAATTAGGGTAAAGCTTAATTAATTAACAAACCCTAATTTCCAATTTTTGGGACCCTAATTGTTCCGTCAGAAACCCTAACGCTCAATTGTGGATTTAATTGCTAAAATTAGCAATGCTAATTAGGAAACCCTAATCCTAATTATTTTAATTTTTGAGTAATTAGAAAACTCTAATCTAATTATGAGATTTAATTTCTAAAATTAGAAAATTTATTTTCTATTAGAAATCCTAATTCAATGGTTTTAAACCCTAATTCGCGATTTTGAGCCCTAATTGTTCAGTTGTTGATTTAATTGCTATATTTGCAATGTTAATTAGGAAGTATATATATCCTAATTGTCAAGTTATTAGAAACCCTAATCGGATTAAGAAATCTAATTTCTAAAATTGAACTATTATTTTTCTATTTAAAACCCTAATATGTGGTTTTGAGATCTAATGTGCAATTGTGGCCCTAAGTGCTAAATTAACAATTTTAATTAGGATAGATTAGTCCTAATTAGCAAGATTGATACATGATTAGAAAATTATGAAATAATTATGAAGCCCTAATTATAATTTAGAAATCAAAATTTTCTATTTTAAATTTAATTAGAAAATTTTTGAAAATACAAGTTGCTAAATATTTGAGGGATAAATTATAAACCCTAAAGGGTTAAACCCTAAACTCTAAAATGATCCAAACCCTAAAGATTAAGGGTTTCATCAAATGCAAATTCTAGACATTTAAGGAAATGACAAATATGTCCCTTTTGTATTATTTGAGGTAGCTTGCAAGTTTTTCCCTAGTGTGAGTTGGTGACCAACCCTAGCACTAGCATGTGCCTATAATCCAGCAAATCAGTCCCCAAATCAGCAGCCTATACATTGAATCAAGCCTTATATAAAGATTAGGAGAGAGAAAATGTTCATATTTTGCTTATTTTGCTAGCTTAGCTCTCACCAACTCTCTCTCTATCTCGAAGCTCCGAAAATTTTAAGTGATTCAGTCACTAATCTAGTCTTTAGATCACCACAATCTGTTAAGGAGAGCATGGATCAAAGATTTGAAACTAAAAGGTATAAACCCTAACTAACACTATGATCATGTATGCTAAGTTAATATTTGTGTTTATGTGTTTAAATCAGTGCTATAAGATGTTTTATGATGATCTATGATGATCTATCATAGATCCATAGCATCAAAGTGTAGAAAAATCGAAGTTTTTAAAATATGTCCAAGAACACCAAAGGTGGCCTGACAACCGAATGTCAGTGGCCTTCGATTCATTTCTATTGTTGTGTTTTGTTGTTTTAAAGATGAAATAGGTAGCTTGTCATGTGTTCTTTGATCTGGATTTGGAACCACAACCATAACAGGTCTAGATCGTACGTTATTAAAGGTCAAAGTCCGTTGACCGGGCTTGACCAAGCAAAATCTGGGCAACCCAGAAGAACGTTATCAGCATCTGACAAGGTTTTGTCCAGCCTTGATTTGTCCGGTTTTATGTTGTTTGTTATTGTTGTTGTATTAAAAGTGTAGCATGCTGTCTGGACTATAACTAAATACTTTTAAATGCCTTAAATAGTCAACTAATCAAATGTAATAGGTGGTCAAAGTAGTCCACCCAAACCGATTTTAACTTTTTGGAAAAACCCAGAAAAGTTCATGAGCCAAATTTCTGACAGAGTTTGACCGCACGGATTCTGGCGATTTAGATGTTTTTAAAATGTTATGTTACTTTAAACATGTTCCTTGACAGGTGGACTATAGATATGAACCATGAAATCACATTAATCATGACCAGAAAACCGAATTAAATTGACTGGAAAATGAGACCATGAAACTGTCTGGGTTTCTGGGTTACCCAGAAAACCCAGCAGCACTCTGACAATAACTTTGAAGGAGCAGATCTTGATAGTCTGTTATGGTATGACTCAGTTAATGGTTGATAATGATAGTGCTACATTTAATCTATAAGATTGAGGTTTTAGTTAAACCAGAACAAGCTAACTCACACACTGATTTGTCAGTGTTCTTGAGTGAAGAACACCAATAGCGACAGATTATTATTATTTTTCCGGAAATTAATTTAAAATTAGAAAAAAATAGTTTTTTAATTATTAAAAATACAAAATAAATTATGAAAAATTATTTTAAAGTCTGAAAAATAGTTTTTAACTATTTTGAGTATATTTAAAAAATATTTAGTATTTTTGGAATGTAAATGGTATTTATTTATTTAATTATAATATTAAATAAATTATTTAAAATAGTTTTTAATTCATGAAAAATCATGAAAAATTATAAGAAAATATTTTAAGTTATTTTTGATGACTTTTAATGTTTTGGAATGAATTTCATTAATTAATCAATATTAATGATAAATAGTTTATTTAATAGATATATTAAATAAATTATGGAAAAATAGTATTAATGATTTAAAAATCATATAAAAATGATTTAAGTGTTATAAAAATATTTTAAGTTATAAAATATAACTTTTAATATTTTGGCATGAAAATATTAATATTTTAATATTAATATTAATTATCGGATAATGGATTTAATGGTTTAAAAATCATATAATTATGATTTTAAAGTATTAAAAATACTTTGTGATATTATAATTATATTATAATATTATGTAAGGATTTTCATTAATATTTTATATTAAATGAATATTAATGATTAAGGTATTATGTGGTATTTAATTATTTTTAAGTACGGTTTTAAGGATTGAAAAATGTTGATAAATGGTAATAATTATCCGAAAATTATTACGAGCTTTGGAAAAATGTTTTGTCTGATTAGAAATTATCAGTGATAACTGTTAAGTGTTAAGTCAGAGTTTAATTGAACTTAAACTCGATAAAAGTCCGACTAGACCGTCGGGATGATAGAATTGTGTCGGTTTCAAGTCAGACTGCAACAGTTTGACTTGATGCTATGTCTTATGTGCTGTATAGACTGATAGGCTTATGTGGTAATGTGTTTAGGTTATTCTGTGAATATAAATATAACAGTATTATACTGTGATGATATTATTCTAATATTGGAGATCTATATTACTAATATTAGGTCTTTGGGGTAAAGCGTTATTAAATTGCGTGCGGTAATCAACGGTTCAGGCAAGTTTCTTTTACTTAACTCTAATAAGAGTAGTTTCTTCAAGCTTATGGTTAATCATTGCTGATTGCCATGAAATTTGTATTCAGTACATCTTGCATGTATAAGTCAGGTATGAAAGGCTGATCACCTTCATTACCAGTTGGTTCAGAAATATTTGTTCATGTATAATACTTGTTCAGTCAAAAATTTGTTCGTGCTAGTTCTCAATTATATTGATGAATTATAGCAAGCCCATTATTCATACTCTTCAATCATGATATATCGTTAGATTATTGTATAAAAACTTGCTGGGCAACTTTCATGCTCACCCTTGTTATATCATGATAAAACATTGCAGATAAGGCGAATGCGTTTGGATACAGGAAACGGTTAAAGTCAAGTTCAGCTTGGGATATAAAGTGCGGCTAGTATGTAATAGAATAGTTTAATAAATGTGTTATATGTTAGAAAATTTATGAAATGTGTATTAAGTTAAGGTTACTCGACCTTGGGAAATAGTGTATAATGTAATGTATAAACAATTTATGTTTATATCTTCCGCAAATAGTTATAGAAATAGTGTACCGAGTCCGCGGCGATTCGGGGCCAGGATTCGGGGATGCTACAGTTGGTATCAGAGCTGTTTGTTATGAAGCTTAGGTAGTAATACCTGAGACCAATAACCGCAGTGATTAGGATTAAGTATTAACTCAAATCGAGTTAGTTGGTCGGTAAGATTCAAAGATGAATCTCGGCGAGTGTAAAGACACAGAGTTCCCTAACTCTGATAATAAAGTTGAACAGTAACGGTAAACAGATCGAGTCTAAAAGACTGAAAGTTCAGGGATAGAAGATCGTAAAACAAAACGATCATAGGCGTAGAAATAAATCGTAATATACACGATATGATCACCCCGTGATCTGATAAGGTTATAACAGTCAGAAAGAATCAATCTTATGATTGAAAAGTTTACAGCAAGATGCTGTGTGAAAGTTGTACTATGAAATGGTACTATGAAAACTCATGAAAGAGTTATGGATTATGAATACGAATTGAATTCGTATTGAAAAAGGGGGTTAAGATTGGGTGGGAATTTCAATGAGGACTCGTGTTAGCAACTGAGTTGTATGATTCCTTGTATGGGCGGGGAATTGTACTTAGTGTAAAAACTACTTGGTTGGTGACATTGGTAATAATTGAAATGTTGTGTCAAGCTAGTTGTTATATAAAGATAAATAGGTCATAGGTAGAGAATATAGGATTAAGTACGAGTTCTTAGAACTCATACTTATGTGACATTCTTGACGCATAGTTATATGAAATGTTTATGAGCCCCTCAGCGAACGGACGCCAAAGGTCAGACTAGGGTAAGTTCGTAAACTCATATAATTGTGGCCAGGTTATGAACTCATAAGTGTGGTTTTATGAACTGGGTATAGTTGTGTGTGAATGGAGTGTTAAGGATTATAGGAACAGATAGATTGTTAAGCATATGATCATTAGTGGAGATTTAGGTTTTCCTAAACCTCTTGCTTTGCTAAACCTCAATTTTTGACATCAAGCTAATTACGCACTATGTGCCTTTTAAAAAAAAATTGTTTTTATTTATCACTTATGTACCATTTGACCTGGTGCAGAGATGATAAAAAATGATGGAGTTATCAATGCAGAATTACTTGGTGTTGGATGTGATCTAAGGATCGTCAGCCCACTACAGTATGATGTAGTATAACAAAGTCACAAAATGACGAAATCCTCAACGGACTGTTAAAGACAGTGCGACATCATGACGTCATTCTCAAAAATGTTTTATTGAAAGAAATTTCCCAAACCAAATTGTTTTACTGTGGAATCAAATAAGACTGAGGTAAATTTTTTGTGCCTTAGGCAGTGATGGGAAAATAGATAAAATCAGTACTTGGCCAGTACATGGCATATCGGGCTAATCACGCTTTGTGTCCGTAAGTAATGACGGTTTGCGGATGAATTTCCATAAAACCTTTGCGAAAATGAAAAACAAACAGTCTATACGATTCCTCAGCACAGTTTTAAAAGTTTTATCCTTGTGAGTGGTGTATTGGGTAGTATGTGATATGTGTGAATGGTGTAAGGTGCACGGTGTAAGGTGTAAGGTGAATTTCGGGGACGAAATTCTTATAAGGAGGGGTGAATGTGACAACCCGAGAATTTGGGCAATTTATTAAAATCTTAAATGATTGATTTAAGGTCAAATAATAGACCTAGACAGAAAATAAGTGTATACGTTTTATGTTATTGGGATGGAATTTTGAGGATTTCAAAATTCTGTGAAGAATATAGGTGAATTATTCAGGATTAAGGATTTATGTGAATATGTTCTGTGTATATGGTTAATGATGTGTTCAGAATGTGGTTAAGGGTCATGGGTTGATCAGATAATTTATATCTGTATCAAACCCTATGAATATATTAAGAACGTCAAACGTTCAGTTAGAAAACCCTAACGTCTAATAAGAAACCCTAGAAATCGATTCTGGAAACCCTAGTTTCAGTTCCGGGAAATCTGAAACCCTAAATCGGATATTGAAAATCTTAGATTAGGAATGCAATGTATGTACAAGGTTAAACGACTATAATTTTTATTAATTAGGGAAAACCCTAATGAATTACTGGAAATTCTAGTTGATTATTAGAAAACCCTAATATCAGATCTGAAAACCCTAATTTCAGATTCTGATTAAATGAAGCCCTAATCTAGGAATATAACGGAGAATTATAATGCTTAAGTGGTATTAATTATAAGTCTAATTAGGGTAAAGCTTAATTAATTAACAAACTCTAATTTCCAATTTTTGGAACCCTAATTGTTCCGTCAGAAACCCTAATGCTCAATTGTGGATTTAATTGCTAAAATTAGCAATGCCAATTAGAAAACCCTAATCCTAATTATTTCAATTTATGAGTAATTAAAAAACTCTAATCTAATTACGAGATTTAATTTCTAAAATTAGAAAATTTATTTTCTAATAGAAACCCTAATTCAAGGGTTTTAAACCCTAATTCGCGATTTTGAACCCTAATTGTTCAGTGGTGGATTTAATTGCTATATTAGCAATGTTAATTAGGAAGTATATATATCCTAATTGTCAAGTTATTAGAAACCCTAATCGGATTAAGAAATCTAATTTCTAAAATTGAACTATTATTTTTCTATTTAAAACCCTAATATGTGGTTTTGAGATCTAATGTGCAATTGTGGCCCTAAGTGCTAAATTAACAATTTTAATTAGGATAAATTAGTCCTAATTAGCAAGATTGATACATGATTAGAAAATTATGAAATAATTAGGAAGCCCTAATTATAATTTAGAAATCAAAATTTTCTATTTTAAATTTAATTAGAAAATTTTTGAAAATCCAAGTTGCTAAATATTTGAGGAATAAAATATAAACCCTAAAGGGTTAAACCCTAAACTCTAAAATGATCCAAATCCTAAAGATTAAGGGTTTCATCAAATGCAAATTCTAGACATTTAAGGAAATGACAAATATGTCCCTTTTGTATTATTTGAGGTAGCTTGCAAGTTTTGCCCTAGTGTGAGTTGGTGACCAACCCTAGCACTAGCATGTGCCTATAATCCAGCAAATCAGTCCCCAAATCAGCAGCCTATACATTTAATCAAGCCTTATATAAAGATTGGGAGAGAGAAAATGTTCATATTTTGCTAGCTTAGCTCTCACCAACTCTCTCTCTATCTCAAAGCTCCGAAAATTTTAAGTGATTCAGTCACTAATCTAGTCTTTAGATCACCACAATCTGTTAAGGAGAGCATGGATCAAAGATTTGAAACTAAAAGGTATAAACCCTAACTAACACTATGATCATGTATGCTAAGTTAATATTTGTGTTTATGTGTTTAAATCAGTGCTATAAGATGTTTTATGATGATCTATGATGATCTATCATAGATCCATAGCATCAAAGTGTAGAAAAATCGAAGTTTTTAAAATCTGTCCAAGAACACCAAAGGTGGCCTGACAACCGAATGTCAGTGGCCTTTGATTCGTTTCTGTTGTTGTGTTTTGTTGATTTAAAGTTGAAATAGGTAGCTTGTCATGTGTTCTTTGATCTGGATTTGGAACCACAGCCATAACAGGTCTAGATCATACGTTATTAAAGGTCAAAGTCCGTTGACCGGGCTTGACCAAGCAAAATCTGGGCAACCCAGAAGAATGTTATCAGCGTCTGACAAGGTTTTGTCCAGCCTTGATTTGTCCGGTTTTATGTTGTTTGTTATTGTTGTTGTATTAAAAGTGTAGCATGTTGTCTGGACTATAACTAAATACTTTTAAATGCCTTAAATAGTCAACTAATCAAACGTAATAGGTGGTCAAAGTAGTCCACCCAAACTGATTTTAACTATCTGGAAAAACCCAGAAAAGTTCATGAGCCAAATTTCTGACAGAGTTTGACCGCACGGATTCTGGCGATTTAGATGTTTTTAAAAGGTTATGTTACTTTAAACATGTTCCTTGACAGGTGGACTATAGATATGAACCATGAAATCACATTAATCTTGACCAGAAAACCAAATTAAATTGACTGGAAAATGAGACCATGAAACTGTCTGGGTTTCTAGGTTACCCAGAAAACCCAGCAGCACTCTGACAATAACTTTGAAGGAGCAGATCTTGCTAGTCTGTTACGGTATGACTCAGTTAATGGTTGATAATGATAGTGCTACATGTAATCTATAAGATTGAGGTTTTAGTTAAACCAGAACATGCACGGATTAATAAATAAATCCGGTCAAACCAGCTCACTTGCACACTGATTTGTCAGTGTTCTTGAGTGAAGAACACCAATAGCGACAGACAAGTGTCGCTAAAGGCCTTTAGCGACAGATTATTATTATTTTTCCGAAAATTAATTTAAAATTAGAAAAAAATGGTTTTTAATTATTAAAAATACAAAATAAAATATGAAAAATTATTTTAAAGTCTGAAAAATAGTTTTTAACTATTTTGAGTATATTTCAAAAATATTTAGTATTTTTGGAATGTAAATGGTATTTATTTATTTAATTATAATATTAAATAAATTATTTAAAAATAGTTTTTAATTCATAAAAAATCATGAAAAATTATATTATGGTATAAGAAAATATTTTAAGTTATTTTTGATGACTTTTAATGTTTTGGGATGAATTTCATTAATTAATCAATATTAATGATAATTAGTTTATTTAATAGATATATTAAATAAATTATGGAAAAATAGTATTAATTATTTAAAAAACATATAAAAATGATTTAAGTGTTATAAAAATATTTTAAGTTATAAAATATAACTTTTGATATTTTGGCATGAAAATATTAATATTTTAATATTAATATTAATTATCGAATAATGGATTTAATGGTTTAAAAATCATATAATTATAATTTTAAAGTATTAAAAATACTTTGTGATATTATAATATTATGTAAGGATTTTCATTAATATTTTATATTAAATGAATATTAATGATTAAGGTATTATGTGGTATTTAATTCATTTAAGTACGGTTTTAAGGATTGAAAAATGTTGATAAATGGTAATAATTACTCGAAAATTATTACGAGCTTAGGAAAAATGTTTTGTCTGATTAGAAATTATCAGTGATAACTGTTAAGTGTTAAGTCAGAGTTTAATTGAACTTAAACTCGATAAAAGTCCGACTAGACCGTCGGGATGATAGAATTGTGTCGGTTTCAAGTCAGACTGCAACAGTTTGACTTGATGCTATGTCTTATGTGCTGTATAGACTGATAGGCTTATGTGGTAATGTGTTTAGGTTATTCTGTGAATATAAATATAACAGTATTATACTATGATGACATTATTCTAATATTGGAGATCTATATTACTAATATTAGGTCTTCGGGGTAAAGCGTTATTAAATTGTGTGCGGTAATCAACGGTTCAGACAAGTTTCTTTTACTTAACTCTAATAAGAGTAGTTTCTTCAAGCTTATGGTTAATCATTGCTGATTGCCATGAAATTTGTATTCAGTACATCTTGCATGTATATGTCAGGTATGAAAGGCTGATCACCTTCATTACCAGTTGGTTCAGAAATGTTTGTTCATGTATAATACTTGTTCAGTCAAAAATTTGTTCGTGCTAGTTCTCAATTATATTGATGAATTATAGCAAGCCCATTATTCATACTCTTCAATCATGATATATCGTTAGATTATTGTATAAAAACTTTCTGGGCAACTTTCATGCTCACCCTTGCTATATCATGATAAAACATTGCAGATAAGGCAAATGCGTTTGGATACAGGAAACGGTTAAAGTCAAGTTCAACTTGGGATATAAAGTGCGGCTAGTATGTAATAGAATAGTTTAATAAATGTGTTATATGTTAGAAAATTTATGAAATGTGTATTAAGTTAAGGTTACTCGACCTTGGGGAATAGTGTATAATGTAATGTATAAACAATTTATGTTTATATCTTCCGCAAATAGTTATAGAAATAGTGTACCGAGTCCGCGGCGATTCGGAGACCGGGTTCGGGGCTACTACAGTATAGAAGCAATATTTTAACAAAATGAGGGTATAATCAGGAATACGAGTCAAAATAATATTACTCACATACTACAGAGTATGGAAGAAAATATTATTCCTATGAATACTGAATAAAATAATATCCCTTTACTCTAAAGAAGACTAGATACTGGAATAATGAGGTAGCAGACTTCTCTTCTTCTTTCTCTCTATAGCTTCTCTCTCTATAATTGCTCTTATTAGTCTTAGTGAATTGGTGAGAATGAAAGAAGAATGAGCTTTTATTTATAGGAAAATATAGTTTCGATAATTGCACATTTTGGGGCTCGAAATATTATAGTAGAATACCTTCATCTTTTCTTTTATATTTAATTTAGTCCTGCAAGTATTATCAAACTTGCACCACCTCCCTAATAGTAAATCTTGTGAATCATCTGTACAATCATGTGAAAAAATAATTACAGTATATTACCTTCATCTATACCTCTATTTTTAATTTAGTCATGCAAGTATTATTAATCTTGTACCACCTCCCCTAATTGTACATGCATGTTAATCAATAGTGCACACATGTGAATAAATAGGTATAAACATGTGAATTAATAGCAATTAATTGCTCATTTATCAGATTAATTACCCGATTGGTTAATATAACCTCCAGACATCCATTATTATCAAAATAGATGTCGATTTCCACTAACACTAATATACCAAACACAATGGAAATATCAAATTCATCTTTAATCAACACGAACTTATTCATCATTAATATTATAACTCATAATATTTAACAACAAGATCATTCCCAGGAAAGAGGACTTCTCACGTAAGCATCAATAATTAATACCGTGTGCTACTATGTAACCCCATGTATTACTATACTTTTACCACCGGGTAGTTCAACAGTTTAACGGTAAAACTTTCTCCGTTATTTTTATAAAAAAGATAATTCTGTCGTTTTCTAACTATGACAATACTTTCGTTGTGGGGTCCACCAATGATTGTACCGTCGTACAAATATTCCCCGACTAATTGAATATTATATAACCACTTGCTTACTTTGTAAAATTTGTAAATAATACCCATAATTATAACATTATATTAAATCCACACCATAATATTTAAAAATATATTTCGATAAAAATTAATCTTTATTCATAAAAGTTGGGGTCTTATAACCTCCCATTCTTATGAAATTTCGTCCTCAAAATTAGGGTGCGTACCTGGTATGTTGAACAGGTGAGGATACCTTGACTTCATTTCAGATTCTAAACCCAGGTCATTTCCTCAACATCGTGGTTTCTCCACAAAACTTTGACTTGAGGTATAACCTTGGAGCGTAGAATATGATCTTTCTTATCCAAGATTTTAACAGGTGCCTCTCCGTACGTTAAATCTTCCGCTATCTCGTCTGGTTCTAATTTAATAATGTGATTCAGGTCTTTCACATATTTACGTAACATAAATATGTGAAAAATATTATGAACATAAGATAAACTTGGCGGTAATACGAGTCTATAGGCCACAGTTCCTACTCGATTGAGGATTAAAAATGGGCCAATAAATCGAGGATTGAGCTTTCCTCTTTTTCCAAATCTCGTAACCCCTTTCCATGGAGCAACACGTAACAACACATAATCTCCAATATTGAATTCTAAATCCTTTCGATGAAGATCAACATAACTCTTTTGTCGATCTTGTGAGGTTTTTATTCTTTATCGGATCATTTGAATCTTTTCCATAGTCATACATACCAACTCCGGTCCCAACAACGTTGTTTCACCCACCTCATCCCAACATACTAAAGAACGACACTTTCTTCCATACAACGCCTCAAATGGAGCCATGCCAATACTTGCTTGATAACTATTGTTGTAGAAAAACTCCACCAATGGTAAGAACTTTTCCCAACTTCCTTTGATGTCAAGGACAAAGAGTCTTAATAAATCTTCAAGAGTTTGAATAGTCCTCTCTGACTGCCCGTCTGTTTGAGGATGATAAGCTGAACTAAATCGTAAATTCGTGCCCATAGCTTTTTATAAACTAACCCAAAATCGTGAAGTGAATCTTGTGTCTCAATCAGAAACTATGGATACTGGCATACAATACAATCTTATAATCTCGTTTATGTACATACGAACAAGACGTTCAAGTGCATAAGTTTCTCGTATCGATAAGAAATGAGCAGACTTGGTCAATCTATTAACAATGACCCAAATCGCATCTATGCCTTAAGAAACCTTGGGAAGACCAGTAACGAAATCCATGGTAATGTTCTCCCACTTTCATTCTGGAATTTCAAGTGGTTGCAATGGACCTTTTGGCACTTGATGCTCTGTCTTGACTCGTTGACAAGTTAGACACCTTAAGATAAACCCCGCTATCTCTTTCTTCATATTGCTCCACCAAAATGTATGTCAAAGATCAGGATACATTTTGGTACTCCTAGGATGGATTACAAACGGTGTGTTGTGCGCCTCCATCATGATTTTATACTTCAAGTCAGAATCATTAGGAACACAAAGTCTGGAGTTGACTCGAAGTATTTCTTCTTCATCGATTCTTGCTTTCGAAATAGCACCTTCTTGCACTTTCTTCCTCATACGCATCAGCTCCAGGTATGTAGCTTCAGCAGCTTTAACTTTATCGATTAAAGTTGGTTCTACTCGTATATTTGCCATCGTCACATGGGTCCCTGAAGTCTTTAAATCTATTTCCATCCTTTTTAAGTCATACAAAATGGGCCTTTACGTTGACAATATCGCACTCGTACCCACATATGATCTTCTACTAAATGTGTCAGCTACTACATTTGCTTTTCTAGGATGGTATTGAATGGTATGATCGTAATCTTTCAATAGCTCAAGCCATCGTCGTTGTCGCATGTTGATTTCCTTTTGAGTGAAGAAATATTTGAGGCTTTTATGATCCGTAATGATCTCCACCTTTTCCCCATACAAGTAGTGCCTCCAAATTTTAAGTGCGAAGACAACAGCTGCTAACTCTAGGTCATGAGTAGGATATTTCCTCTCATATTCTTTGAGTTATCTTGAGGCATAGGCTATGAATTTCCCATGTTGCATGAGAACACATCCTAACCCTTTGTATGAAGCATCACTATAGATGACAAATCCCTCCGAGCCAGATGTCATTGTTAGAACAGGTGCTGAAATGAGTCTCCTCTTGAGTTCTTGAAAACTCTTCTCACATTCCTCACTCCAACTGAATTTTGTATCTTTCCGATTCAGCTGAGTTAATGGAGTAGTGATTCGAGAAAATCCTTCTATGAATCTCCGATAATAACCAGCTTAGCCGAGAAAGCTACGTACTTCGGTCACTGACTTAGGTTGTTCCCAGCTTTGAATTGCTTCAATCTTTGTCGGGTCAACATATATTCCATTATTTGATATCACGTGCCCAAGGAATGCTGCTTCCTCAAGCCAAAACTCGCATTTCTTCAACTTGGATATAACTTGTTTTTAAAAATCTTTTGGAGTATCAGCCTCAAGTGTTGTTCATGATCTTCACGACTTTTGGAGTAAATAAGGATGTCATCAATAAAGGCGACCACAAAGTGATCCAAATATTCCTTGAATACTCGGTTCATCATATCCATGAAGGCAGCAGGAACAGTCAATCTAAAATACATGACTAGGAATTCGTAATGCCCGTACTGAGTTCTGAAAGCAGTATTTTGAATGTCATCAATTTTAATCTTCAACTGATGATATCTAGAACGAAGATTGATCTTTAAAAAGAATTTGGCGCCTTGCAACTGGTTAAAAAGGTCATCAATACGAGGAAACGGGTACCTATTTTTGATGGTGACATGATTCAACTCCCGATAATCAATACAAAGTCGCATACTTCTATCTTTCTTCTTCATAAATAGAACAGGAGCACCCCCAAGGAGACGTACTAGGTCGAATGAAACCAATGTCTACCAATTCCAGCACTGGGTTTTTAACTCCTGAAGTTTAATAGGAGCCATTCGATTTGGAGCTTTGGAAATGGGTTCTGTATCGGGTTCAAAGTCGATACCAAACTCGATTTCATGATCTGGGGGTAGGCCAAGAAGTTCTTCAGGGAATACATCAGGAAATTTATTAACAATAGAAATATCATTCAAATCTGATGTATTTTTGTTTAAATATGTGACATAAACTAAGAAAGATTGACATCTATTTTCAATAAACGAATAGCTTTATGACTTGAGATGATCATGATTGATTTTAATGGTTTGGTCGCTTGAATTCACATAATAGGTTGATTAGGAATATGAAAGCTAACAACCTTACGAAAATAATTAATTTTAGCATGATGAGTAGTTAACCAATCAATCCCTAGAATCACGTCAAATGCAAGTATTTTTAAAGAGATAAGATCGATAGGCAACGTGCGGTTACCGATTTAAATCAAACAAGACTTATAAACAATGGATGTAATGAAGGTTTCTCCCAACAGAGATTCAACAGATAAGTCAAAGTCAAATTTCTCTGGAGTCAAATTTCTCCGGAGTCAAATTTAAACATTGAACGCAAGTAGGAGAAATAAAAGAATGGGTAGAACAGATATAAAATAAGGTATAGACTTCGCTAGAGTTTATGATTAGCATACCCGTGATCACCTCATTAAGATTCCTCTCTTTTTGGGAGGTTACGACAAACGCTCTCCCTTGAACTAGCGGTATTGTCTTATCTGGGACGACCTTTGTTGCCTCCATCCCAGCTGAACTTGACTTCGGTGTAAGACAAAATCAGGCAAGGTGACCTTCTCTTCTACAATTATAACACGCTTTGGATTGTTGCGTACAGTTCAGACTAATATGTCCCTCCCCTCCGCATTTGTAACATACGATTGGCTGTCGTTCCCCTTCCTTAACAACAGATGTTGGTGCTGACGTCCTTCCATCATTATTGAATCTCCTCTTCTTGAAATTCCAACTTTTATTGTCTTGGCCATGATTACCACCGAAGTGGTTACCATTTCTGGCATGTTGACTTCCACCACGTTTGTTGTCACCGCTTTGATGACTATTACCACTAGTATTATCATTTTGCTGGCTGATCTCTCTTGGTTGGGTTGACTCGTTATCGCGCTCCACTAACTGAGCCCTATTTACAACATCTGAATACAAACACAGTTTGTGAGAAATTGAGTTTTGACGTATCTTGGGTTTCAAACCTCTTAGAAACATCCATGTCATTCTCTCCACATTATCAACCAAGTGGGACGCAAACCAGGACAACTCGATAAACTTAGCTTCGTACTGCGACATGGTCATATTGTTCTGCTCTAGCTTAAGTGGTTTTGGCTCTCCAATAAACTCTGATGGTCCCAGCTCCTTGAACTATTTAGCGGTGGCTGTCCGAGAGTTGCCAGTGTTTCTACCTGTATTTTGAACAGAAGCCGCTCTCGCCTGATGTTGCATGAATTGGATAAAGCCTCTGAGCATCCCATCGTTCATCATTTGGTCAGCGTTGTTGTTTTCTTGAGGATTATTGCCATCCTGATGAACATTATCCTGGGTATTGATCGTTCGTGACTCAACGGTCTCATGTACTTCATTATTTATCTCAACATTTTTGGATGCCATTTTCAAATACTGCCACAAAACAAAGGTTAATTGACATGTCACATATTATCCTTATATTCTGACCGACCAATTAAATACCAAATAAACTTAGGTATGTCATACTAGCGAAGGAATTCTCCATCTCTCCCCTCCTAGTTCTTGTCTTTTATCTCAGCTAGGGATCATATCTCAAAGCTTTGATACCAACTGTGACACCCCCAAAATAGGTATACATCACCCATTCTGAGTCGCCAAATACATGGTACAAAAATCAAATATAAACTTCTTTTATACAATACGACAAAAGCGTAGCTTAGAGTTTTTACACGAATATTGTCTCATAGACAGTATTCAAACTCAAATGAAGTCCTCATTACATTTATTATCATATTATTTCATAAAATAGTGAGGACTACAATAGCCACCATCTCGGACCGTCACTCTGTTCCCCGACTAGTCTCGGCTACATTCTCATTTCCTGAAGAGAATAATGAAAGCAAAAGGGTGAGCTCAACTAGCCCAGTAAGAAATATTATTACTAAGATAATACAGAATAAATTATTGTTAGCCTTCAACAGTGTTAAACTGATAAAATACAATAAACATCAAGTTTAATTGCAGCGGAACAAGCAATCCATTAGAAGAGTCAGGTAGAGCATGATATCTACTATTTTCTATGATTTAAAAAGGTTTTCATCAAATTTATCGCCGAGACTCAGCTTTATAAATAAACCATATCATCGAATCATCCCTGCACTACAGGCCAAGGATATTCATGTAATCATCAATGGTCATGATTATAACGAATAATCCCTGGTCATAATCATACCAACAACTGTCCATCAATGCACGTAAGCCACAGATGACTTTTATCACAATATAAGCATGGACAATGATATAAGAATTCAATTAAAAGAAAACAAAGGATAAATTTTTAAAGATTTATAACTTAATTTATCCAGAATTCAATAATTTCCGAATTGTCAACATGATACTCCTTTGTGGAGTAAAATTCAAGAATAATATTGTATCAAAAATGATTTGGACATCAAAGAAATCAATTTATGTCATGAATAATTCCCCGGGTGAATAGTACCTGAGTGAATAGTATCCTATGAATAGTACTTTAAGAATAGTACCCCGTGAATAGTACTTTTTGAATAGTACCCGTGAATAGTACTTTGTGAATAGTACCCTGTGAATAGTACTTTATGAATAGTACCGTAAAAATGAATACTACTCATGGACAGTACTCCGGCATGAAAAAATTAAAATTTAACAAGAATGTGTAGAAAATATCCTTGTGAAATGATACTAGATGAAGCACAAATTTCAAGAATATTCTACTAATTTCACGGGGTATAGAAGCAATAGTTTAACAAAATGAGGGTATAATCAAGAATATGAGACAAAATAATATTACTCACATACTACAGAGTATGGAAGAAAATATTATTCCTATGAATACTAAATAAAATAATATCCCTTACCTCTGAAGAAGGCTGGATACTGGAATAGTGAGGTAGCAAACTTCTCTTCTTCTTTCTCTCTATAGCTTCTCTCTCTATAATTGCCCTTATGAGTCTTAGTGAATTTGTGAGAATGAAAGAAGAATGAGCTTCTATTTATAGGAAAATATTGTTCGATAATTGTACGTTTTGGGCTCGAAATATTATAGTATAATACCTTCATCTTTTCTTTCATTTTTAATTTAGTACTGCAAATATTATCAAATGTGCACCACCTTCCCTAATAGTACATCTTGTGAATCAATAGTACAATCATGTGACTCAATAATATAATCATGTGAAAAAAATAATTACAGTATAATACCTTCATCTATACCTCCGTTTTTAATTTAGTCATGCAAGTATTATCAATCTTGCACCACCTCCCCTAATAGTACATGCATTTGAATTAATAGTACACACATGTGAACAAATAGGTATAATCATGTGAATTAATAGCAATTAATTGCTCATTTTTCTGATTAATTACCCGATTGGTCAATATAACCTCCAGACATCCATTATTATTGAAATATATGTCGATTTCCACTAACACTAATAAATCTAACACAATGGAAATATCAAATTCATCTTTAATCAATACGAACTTATTCATCATTAATATTATAACTCACAATATTTAACAACTAGATTATTCCAAGGAAAGAGGGGGCTTTCCGATAAGGATTTCTCCCTATTAGCGCGCAATTAGGTGACCAAACTTCTCTTCGACAGAACTTTCTAGACATTGTCAATATTGAAAATAATAATATGAATAACTTATTCGTCTCAGTTATTGATTTAATAATAATAAATATTATGCAGATGATAATGTGATAATAATTGAATCAATAATATGAGAGATATCATGCAACAATTACTGTAGCAATAATTGAGTATAACTGAGTGACTTCTCACGTAAGCATCAATAATCAATACTGTGTGCTACTATGCAACCACGCGTATTACTGTACTTTTACCACCGGGTAGTTCAACAGTTTAACGGTAAAACTTTCGCCATTATTTTTATAAAAAGATAATTCTATCATTTTCTAACTACGAAAATACTTTCGTTGTGGGGTCCACCAATGATTGTGTCGTCGTACGAATATTCCCTGTTAAAACGAATATTCTCCGACCAATCAAATATTATATAACCACTTACTTACTTTGTAAAATTTGTAAATAATACCCATAATTATAAAATTATATCAAATCCACACAATAATATTTAAAAATATATTTCGATAAAAATTAATCTTTATTCATAAAAGGTGGGGTCTTACACGTCCTGTCTGGGTTAATGTACCGGATGTTGAGAACGAGGAGGACGATGTACTGATCGCGGCTCCAGCTCCAGCTACTCATGCTCCCCGCATAGATCTTCCAAGCATTAATGTGACGATTCCAGATCTTCTGGGTGATTTGAGTTTCCACCCCTCAGTTTACTTGCAGGCAAATGAGGTAAAAACTGGGTTTGATCTTCCTTTTTCCTATTGATGAGTTGCAAAGATTTTGATGTTGATTTGCATTTGTGGTGCAGGTTCCCGACTTTACGCCGTCGAGAAAGAACTGGTCCAGCATACACTCTCTATATCAGGCTCTACATCCAGATTATCGAGAGATTGTGCATGGTTGAGGATTTGGGGCATTCTTTTCCATTCTCCCCCATCGTTGTCCCTAGTGTTTCCTTAGGGCATTGTCTAAGCGCTGGTTTCACCAGACTCAGTCTCTTCATTTGTGTAACTGTGAGGTGATGATGACGCCGATGGATTGGCGGTTTATCACTGATATGGAGTTTGGAGGAGCGCCAGTGCCTTATGTGACGAACATTACCCCGACTGTCGTCAGATCCTTGCTAGGAGTTCAGGTTGAGGCGCTCAAGGGCAGGACCATTCATACAGGTCCTTTGAGCGTAGATGTTATGAGTGGGATATTGAGTGAGCCCATACATGCTAATGTGAGAGTCAGGGATCACATACTTTTGCGATTATTCCTGGTTATTATCAGAGGTTGTTTCATAGCAGACAACTCTTCTACGGTGTAAGACCCCAACTTTTATGAATAAAAATAAATTTTCTTTAAATTTCATTTTTGAATATTATGGAGTAAATTTGATATAATGTTATAGTTGTGGATAATATTTATAAATTTTACAAAGTATGCAAGTTGTCATATTATATTCGATTGGTCGGGAAATCTTCGTTTTAACAGGGAATATTCGTACAACGGCGCAATCATTGGTGGACCCCACAACGGAATTATTATCGGATTGAGAAAACGACAAAAATATTTTATGAAAATGACGACGGAAGTTTTACAGTTAAAACTGTTGAACTATTCGGTAGTAAAAGTACAGTAATACGCATAGTTGCATAGTAGCACACAGTATTGATTATTGATGCTTATGTGAGAAGTCACTCAGTTTTGTTCAATTATTACTATAGTAATTGTTGCATAGTATCTCACGTTATTTGATTCAATTATTGTCGATATTTTTTACATATTATTAAATTAATAATTGAGATGAATAAGTTGTTAATATTATTATTTACAATATTAACGATGTCTAGAAGTTTTGACAAGGAGAGGTTTGGTCACCTAATTGCGCGCCAATAGGGAGAAATCCTTATTGAAAAGCCCCCTTTTTCCTGGAAACGACCTAGTCGATTAGTATTGTGAATTATAATAATGATGATAAATGTTAAAAATATTGAGAGAATTTTTATGAAGTATTTATTATATTTATGAACCCCTTATTTACCCATTTTTCAAAATAGTCATGAGAAAGTTATCTCAATTTTTGTTTAATATATATATATATATATATATATATATATATACTTGTTAAAAATGGGTGCATGGGGGGATTATGGTTTTACACAGGGAAGAGTATTATTATTTATTAATAGGTTTGACAAAATGGACAGAAAGGGTGCAATGAAGTCACGGAAGGAGTACTGTGTTATATATATATATATATATATATATATATATATACACCCTCCCTGCCACAAGAATCTTTCCCCCCAAAATCATACCATGTGACATAAATCATATATATATATATATATGAAGTAATTTGAAGTTGCCTAGTTGAGTTCACGGGGTTCATAACCCGTGACTAATGTTATATATATATATATATATATATATATATATATATAATATATATTATATTTTATTTAAAAGATTTTGATTTAATTATGGATCGTCCGATTAAAAGTAAATCAATCTGGACCGTTCATGAATTAGTTACTATGCAGTCCATTCTTCTATAAATAGAAGCTCATTGCTTCATTATTTCTTACGAATTAAATGAAACTCTAGAGAGATAAACTATAGAGAGAAAGAAGAAAAGTATTCTGCTACTTCATTACTCCTATATTCAGTTTCTTTTACGGTAAAGGGTATTATTTCTTTCTTTCGTCTTCATGAAGAGAACTTCTGTTATTCCATTCTTTATTATTCTGTTAGAATATCCTGTCTGTGCGTTTTACGCCAGACCTGATTCCGTTAGTTATTATTCTGTTAGAATAATATGCTTGTGGGTCTATCGTATGCCTGGTGATTTCTTTTGTTATTCCATTCCTTATTATACTCAGTTGGTTAAAGTTTTAACTTCTATACTCCATGAAATTAGTGTAATATTCTTGATATCTGCGCTTCATCCAGTATCTTTTCATGAAAATATTCTTCTGAGCATTCTTAAATTTTACTCTACAAAGAAGTATAAGTGAATTGTTTATCTTGTCTTGTGCTTATTGATTAATTGGCCAATAATTACCTTGTTACTCTAGAAGGAATTGAAAAAGAAGATCTAGGGTTAGAACTGGGCATGATAACATGTATTCTTAATTATTTGCATAACGGATAATTAGGGTTATGAATTGAATGAAAATATATGTTCATTGTATATAACAAGTTAGGAATTGGGATTGAATGTGTTTAATTTAATTGTTTTGCATAGGAATATAGCAAGATTAATTGTTTTAAATAGAAGTTAATTGATCACTTGGAAAAGGGCTTTTGACATTTGAAAATTTATGTTAACAATTCAGTAGGTATAATAATTGGGATAATTAGATAATTGATTTATAGTTCATAATTGGGGATATTGAAGTCTTAATATTTATCTGAATTCATTCGTTAAAATCTTAGTTTTATTTATTTGATTTATTTTAGAATAATCTATTTTAATTACTTAATTTAGTTTTATTATTTTGAAAATCACACTTTATGGTTGTTTAAATAAAATTGGATTGATATAGTGCTAGTAGTGGAATTTATTGATTAGAATAATCTGTGGGATCGACACTCTATCTTATCACTTTATTACTTGTTGACTGTGTACACTTGTACAAATTCATTGATTGTGAAATCAACCAACAGCTGTAAATATATATATATATATATATATATATATATATATATATATATATATATATATATACAAACATGATCAACCACCACGAAGCAACTCCATGGGAGATCGAAAATATAAATATATAAAAGCGGTAAATATATATATATATATATATATATATATATATATATATATATATATATATATATATATATATATATATATGGACATGATCAACCACCACGAAGCAACTCCATGGGGGATCAGAAAAGTAAATAAAGCAGTAAATGCGATCAACCGCCACGAAGTAAACTCCAGGCGGGACTAAATATAAATAAAGCAGTAAAGACGATCAACCGCCACGAAGTAAACTCCAAGCTAGACTAAATATAAATAAAGCAGTAAAAGGCCACGAAGTAAACTCCAGGCCTAACAAAAATGTAAATATATATATAAGCAGTAAATGCACCGGATATAAAATCCAGGCTTATCAGATATGTCTGACAACAATTATATATATAAGTATTTATATATATAAGCAATAAACGCTTCAAATGTAAAATCCAGGCTCATCAGATAGTTTGGCAACAATTATATATATATATATATATATATATATATATATATATATATATATATATATATACACTTATATATAATTGTTGTTAGACTTATATATATATATATATATATATATATATATAAGCAAGTAAACACTCCAGACATAAGTCTAGACTCAATCGAGGCATAACTCGATAATGATAGTCCATATATAAATATATACATATATATATATATATATATATATATATATATATATATATATATATATATATATATATATATATATATACAGATAGAAATGAAAATCACGGACCGAAGTTCGGGCATACGCACACAACACGACTCTCAATGTGTAGAATAGTGTGTGCAAAGATGAAAAAAAAGACTTTATAGAGTGTGAGAAGGCTTACAGTGGGCTGCCAATGCATGCTTCTATAACTCTATATGGATAAACACTCAACTCTCGCTGGTAAATGTATAGCTATATGTGAGCTAACAGGTGTTTAAAAAGAGCAAGCACTCAATATGGGGTGTGTACAGAGCAAATTGGACAGGGCTTCATCGCCTCTTTTTTTTTCAAAATGGCTATATAAGCCCTCTATTTATAAAGGGGGGGAGCCGTAGGTGTACCTGTAGCATCCACAGATTCACCTGTGGTAGCTGCAGATTCACCTGCGGCTGCCCGAGCTGTTTGGGGTTCCGCGGGTCTCGTCGTCACAAAGTACGTGCACTCGTGCACTGTAATGTCCGCTCGAACTTGCAGAACTTCAATCCGAGCATCCAAATGAGGTATATAAGACCTTTCTCGGACTGCTTGTGTTGAGAGTTGCGCAATGACATGGATTAGAGGTTGTACGAAGTCAGGAAGAGGGGACCATGCCCATGGTCTTCAAGCTTCAAATTCTATCTGGTGTATTGCCACACGTAATAGTCACTCGGGATTGGAACTCCTTGGTTCTTGTAGGACATTTTTGTATTTATGTAAGTATGAAATGTTGAGATGACGCGCAGGTGTTGAGGTAGCAAGATGACATTTGACTCCTCACCGGGGTTATCTCCGGTTTGAGTTAAAAATAGACGTTGCTCAGGGTTACATCTGAGATTGGACTGTTGCAAGTGTTTGAATGCTACAATATCATCTGTGAGTGTGCTTGTCTTCCTGGTGTTAGCTCTAGGTCCGAGGTATGAGTGCCTCGGCAGGAGGTCTGATTGAAGCTAATAGCATGCACTTGAAACAAGCATTTCCGGAGTTATCGCTGGAACTGCAACAGCATTCCTTGGGGTAATACATTGCCAAGGACGAAACTTGGGGTTATCTTCGAGGTTGGAAATTATGTTCCCGGTGTGTGTTCCGGTGTTGAGACTGAACTTCTGGTAGAATCCGGAATGGATGTGAGCTGTCTTCCAGGGTTATCTCCAAAAGACGAATCTGTCCTCCTACAATGTTAGTAACAGGTGTGCAGAAAATTTTGAGTGTCTACAATAAGAGTGTAGCTGGGTCGAGCGGGGATAACAGGGGAATAGTGTGATGGTCCGAGACTATGAAAGTTTCTCAATATATTATAAAATAGCATGACAATATATAATTGTACTGAGAACTTAAGATGTGTTTGTCGTATTTTATACGTCACTTAATAAATGATTTTAGTGAACAACAATTGGGTGATGAGAACCCGACTTTGAAAGCGTCAAAAATACACACCATTGGAATGAACAGGAGAGTAATCTTCTCGTTCTTCTTTGGGGTCTATTGGGTCAACCAAGGTTACTTCTCAAGTCCTATGATATCTATTTTAACTTAGATGCATGACCTCCTATGTATGAAGGAGAACTTTAGATAAGTGTTCTGTATTGTATATGTCATTTGATATTTAATTTTGGTGAACCGAATAGGGTAAGATGAACCCAACATTGGAAGGGTGTTTTGCCACTATCATACAAGATGCCTAATGACATACAACCTCGTGTTATCATAAGACAGGGTTGTGCACATCCACTTGCTGATTATATCTACGAGCACTACCTATATGATCTTGGAGTTTGTTTGAAACAAAATGTTTAATTGCAGGATAGTTATATGTCAAGAGAAGACTCGTCATTAGAAGGAACATGATAGTAATCTTCTCGTTTTTCATTGAGGTCTATTGAATCAACCAAGGATAATTCTCTGGACATATGATATCTATTATAACTTGGTATGGTGGGGTGGGTTGGTAGGTAGGGTAGGTGGGTTGAGGTGGCTGGGTGGGGGTAGGGGTGGGCATATGGGGGTGGGGTAGGTGGGGGTAGGGTGGGGTGGTTGGGGGTGCGATAAGGTGGGTGGGTAGGGTAGGTGGGGTAGGTGAGGTGAGATGGGTTGGTAGGTAGGGTAGGTGGGTTGGGGTGGCTGGGTGGGCGTAGGTTGGTAGGGGTGGGGGTAGGTGGGTTGGGGGGCTGGGTGGGGGTAGGTTGGTAGGAGGTGATGGTAGGTGGGGTAAGTGGGTTGGGTGGGTGGGTGGGGTAGGTAGGGTGGGGAGATGGGGTGGGGTGGAGTGGTGGTAGGTGGGGTGGATGGATGGGTAGATGGGGTGGGGTGGGTGGGGGTAGGTGGGGTGGGGTAGGTGGGGGTAGTGTGGGGTGGGGTGGGTAGGTAGGGTAGGTGGGTGGGTGGATTGGGGTAGGTGGGTAGGTGGATGAGTGGGTGGGTGGTAGGTGGGGATGGGGTGGGGTGGAGTGGGGTAGGTGGGTAGGTGGGGTGGGGTAGGTTGGTAGGGGATAGGGTGGGAGTAGGTGGGGGTAAGTTGGTAGGGGTGGGGGTAAGTGGGGTAGGGGGTAGGGGTGGGGTGGGGTGGGATGGAGTGGCTGGGTGGGGGTAAGTGGGGTAAATTACGAAGAAATAGAAATATGAAAATTCCGAAAAAATTATCAAATCTCGACCCCTTCTCTCTCGTCGTTCCCAGATCGATCGAATTGAATGAATATGTAAAAAGCCTTATTATATCTTTAGGGGTATATTTGTCAATTACTTAGAATAATGGATGGAATGATTTATTCATGGCCACCCCTCAAGGAATGAAAATTAAAATTTTAAAAGTTAACTATCATTCCAGGAGGAATACATTATTCCGTTGGAATAAACAAACCAAACAACATTTTTATCATTCCAATGGAATGATTCATTCCATTCTCCATCCTATTCCATCGATCCAAACGTAGCATAAGGGTTTGCATGATGACAAAATTGCCCTTAAAATTTGCTAGCCAAAGGACCATTTTGCCCTTTTGTGCATTAAAGAGCCTAAGATATAGGTTTTTTCAGTAGGTTGAGTTATTAACCAACTCCAACCACTCCATGTGACACAAAAATGCCAGCAGCAAGTTACCAATCTCAGCCAATACATTGAACCCAAATTATATAAATAGATCAAGGAGAGAGAAAGCCATTTATTAACTTACATTTTGTGCAACACTCAACAATTCTCTCTCAAGCCCCACATATTCGAAATATTGAACTAGATCAGTTCCATAACCAAGCCCCACGAACATCACCACCAAATCAGAAGCTCAGAATCAAAGATTGTTCATAAGGAGGTATAAACCCTAGCTTAAATTCTGCCCAAAATTCTGTTGTTAGATGTTAGATTTTTGTTGTTAAACATGTTTGTTATAATGTCTAATGATGATCTGGGTTGCTAGATGTTAGATCCATAACATCTAGAGTCTCGGATTTGAAGATTTGTAAAATCTGGAAAAGTGAGAAATATGGTCTGACAACCAAATATCAGGTCCCATAGATCTCGTCCTGTTATGTGTTTTCGTGTTGTTAAGCTTTGATCTGGTAGTATGATGTAAGATCTTTGATCTGAAATTGGAATCAAAGTCAAACCTTCAGCCAGTAGAAAGTTATTAGTGGTCAAACCACGTTGACCGGCATTGACCACACGTTTCTGGGTAACCCAGAACATGCCTAGAAATTCTGACAGCCTGTTCATGCACTTGGATCTTGCTTCTGTTTATGTGTTAGACCTTGTTATTGTTGTAATATTGTTGTCTGATGTCTAGTCTACATGAACATGTCTCTAGAATCATTATATCGTTCTCTGAATCAACGAGATCAATGGTCAAAGTAGTAAGGACGAAACTGCCGGTTGAAGTTTCTGGCTAACCCAGAAACCTTCATAAGCAGTTTCGGACTACTACTTTGACCGGTTCATAACTATCTTATGTGATGTTGTTAAAATGTTTTTATGTAATGAATCTGTAGATTTAATGTGTTCTACAAAGTGAAAGCTTAATATCACTAAAACATTATAAGATCAACAAGTTATGGAAGCCCAAAACGAGCCAGTCGAACTGTTCTTCATTTCTGGGTAACCCAGAAAATGAAGAACAGCTCTGACAGCTTGTTCGTGGCTCCAGATCTACTTTGTTATGGGTTGTATGGCTACGTTAGCTGTTGAATCTTGTAGTCGTGCATTAGTACTACAATATCTGACTAATAACATGTCCATTAACATCAGTATCTGACCGAAAATCGTGGTCAAACTCGATACCTTGCAAAATGCTATGAATGTTCAAGAACAGCATGAAGAACACCAAGAACACCTATAGCGACAGTTCTGTCGCTATAGGTGGTTTTTAGCGACAGATATTTATTAAATTTTTGAAAATTATTAAATAAATAGAAAAAAATAGTTTTTAATTATTAAAAATACAAAATAAATTATTAAAAATTATTTTAAATTCTGAAAATTAGTTTTTTATTTATTTTAAATATATTTCATAAATATTTAATATTTTTGGAATATTAAAAGTATTTAATTTATTTAATTATAATATTAAATAAATTATTTAAAAATGATTTTAATATTTGAAAAATCATTTAAAATTATATTATGGTATAAGAAAATAATTAAAGTTATTTTTGATAACTTTTAATATTATGTGATAATTTTCATTAATAAATTAATATTAATGATAATTAAGTTATTTATTAAATGAATTAAAAATTATTTTATTAAATTAAAAATTATTTTAAATAAGAATAAGGTATTTAAAAATATTTTAAGTTATAAAATATAACTTTTAATATTTAAAGGTAAATTTCAGTAATTAATTATTATTAATGATATTAAATTTATTTAATAATTATATTAAATAATTTAGTTTAAAATGATTTTAATATTATAATAATTATTTTAAATGAAAATAAAGTATTTAAAGATATTTTAAGTTATAAACTATAACTTTTAATATTTAAAGGATAATTTCATTAATAATTTAATATTAATGATATTTATTTAATGATTAATGATATTAAATTTATTTAATAATTATATTAAATAAATAGTTTAAAAATAGTTTTATTTATTTAAAAATCATTTAAAAAGGATATAAGTGAATTAAAAATATTTTAAGTTGTAATTAATAACTTTTAATATTTGGATAATGATTAATTAATATTTAAATATTAATGGTAATTATTTAATAATAATTTTAAAAGTTTTAATAATCATTTAAGGGTAATATAAATGTTTTAAAACTATTTTAAGTTATTATTAATGACTTTAATATTTTGGCATTGATTTCATTAATAGTTTAATATTAATTAAATATTAATGATAATAGAATTGTTTGATACTTAAATCATTTAACAATGATTCTGATATTTCAAAAATTATGATAAATGATAATAATTATTTAAAAATTATTATAATGTCATGAAAAATGTTATAACTGGTGTTTAAGATATCTAAGTGGATATTGTATATCTGTATAGAGTCATAGACTCGATAATTACCCGATAAAGTTATCGGTAGACCGACATGTTTCAGAAATTGATCTGGACTTAACTAGATTGAAAGTATAACTGTTTATTTGTGATTCAATGGTGTTAAAGTTATGTGACAATGTTATTGGGAATGTGCTGACTGCAATATGCAGTATTATATGATATAATATATTGTTCTAATCAGACAATGTAATGACTCAGAAAATCCTATGTAATAATCAAATAATATAATGTCAAATTTTGAGGATAATTTTTTATTTATTTATTTTTTTTATTTTTATTTTACAATGTGACAAAACTATTATATATTTAATAGTTTATTTAGCATCTTGATTTATGAGGGATAAGAAATAATGACCATCATGAATTATCTAAGATTACATGAAATAGTCATTTTAATGATATATGTGCTAGCTATTGTTGCTTGAGAAAATAACAGATAAAAGTCCATCTGTTTTAATTTAATAAGAGTCCATATAAAGACATTGGGCCATATTAAATTTTACTAATTATACTCGTAAGCCTTTTCAATTAATTTGAAAATGAGTTGAGTCTATAAGAAGATAATGAAAGGCCAATTTTAACCTATTTTCTAGCCCAATTCGACAGCCCCAATTATTAACAAGAGTGGATTGGTTCAAGCCCCAAATCATGAATTGTCAAAACCCAATCCTGTAAACTCATGGGTGTGTAGTAAGATAACTGCTTCAAACTAATTTCCTTAACATGGCCTGAATACTCATTTAGATGGCAAGTCTATGAGGCCTAAGTTAGTTCTTAACTAGTAGTTAGTACAATTAAAAGTAGTTAGCAGGTAAGTTAGTTTGCCTAACAAACAAATAGCAGGTCAGCTACACTTGCAGAGGATAAGGTAGCAAGTAAGCTAAGGTCTTCTAGGGTGGCTGGGTAAGGGCCAAATTAGCTAGGCTAGGACTGAGTGCAGTGCTTGGTAGGGTGGCTGAGTAGGGCCCAACTAGAGGTGATGTGGGTAACAATAGAAGTAGCTAGGCTCAACCATAAAAGGCCAAGTTTATTGCCCAAAACCAATTAGCTTCATCACCTAACTGAGTCCAAAAGAAATAGCAGTAACGATCATATAGAGTGAGAGTGAAGAGTACGACTAGAAGAAGAGGAGAGGCTGGGCAGTACAACTCCATTGTAACCATTCAAATCAACAAGTAAGCATTCTGGCCTTTCTAATCTTTCCATTCCGGGTAGCAACTGAACTGATAAATGAATAGGATGGCTATTGAATTAATTAGCAAACTGAACTGTCAATGACCAGAAAACGTGTATGATTGTTATGGTAACTTAATATAATGACTGCTTTCATGTATTTGAACTGTTGAGTTTGGTACTGATAAGTTTGGTCTTATGCTTGATATTGTTTCAGCCATACGGCTGGGGGCAGAGGGTTAAAAATTATGTTTTAAGTACAAGAATTTACACTGCCCTCTACATGTTTGATGAATTGTCGAACTAAGGCCTGATTTTGTAACTTTGAATATTAACCATAATTTAGAATCCAAACTAGTATCAAATTGGTTATAAGTATACTCTAGGCTTGACCTTAACATGTCTCAAAATAAATGACAAACTAAGATAGATAAACAGTTGGACAAGGCAAGTAAGAATAGACTGAATTGGTAAGCTTCCTTATGACTGATATTAGAAGCTTTTCTTATGATATTTATGAAGTGTCTGTAGAATACTTACTGCATTATAACTGGGGATAACTACCTCGAACTTTAAAAAACTACTCTTGTGGACACTTTAAAGTTTCACAATATGTTAAGGTCTAAAGAGGTGTGGTCTTAGACTGTCTAAAAAGTAACTAAAATAGACCATCCGAATGAAAGAAATACCTACTAGATATTATGTAAATAACCAATTTTGGTTTACCTGTTACTTAATCATGTTGTGTTGGTAACTAAGATTTTTCTGAATCATGCTTTTTGCATTAAATTGAAGCCTATGAAGGGCTGTGTTGAACTAAAGTTAAAAGCCTGGTATGTAGGCTCTTTAAAACATCAACATATATTATATAGCATAAACAGGATGTGGAAACCTTTGGGTTGTAAACCTCATGGTTGTTTTGGTGATTTAATGTCAAAACCTTGCCTAAAAAACTTGGAATGGGAATGAGAGACTGTTATGTCTTAAATTCATTACTGTGCTATGACAATGCTATAAGGACTGTTATATGGATTTTTGAGCTATTATGCGAGCTGCTGTAGGATCTAACTGAATGACATGCTATATTGCTATCATAATTGACTATTAATATGATAGGTGTTGATATATTAAGTTGTTGTTGACTGCTATGCTATGGCTAAGATAGTATGGACTGAACCTAGGCACAAGGAGTTAAGTTGGGCTGAGGAGTAATAAGGATGATAAAGTTGGATTTCTAAAACAAGCAAATTGTTATGGCACTAGTAAACTGAAACCATGTACACCACATGCTCGATGAAAGTCCCAAGTGGACTGCTTAAGTTAACAGTCAGGTATTAGACACAAACAAGGCTGGAATTGATTCATGTATTACTTGTATTGTTAATTAGCAAGTTAAGCCTCTTAGAATGAAATAAAATTCAGTCTTAACTTAAAGAATAATTAATAAAATTAGCATGCGAGCACTGTTTTAGGCAGCCTATTAAGACTGAAATGGAGGTGTTATAAATGCTGAAAACATTTTTATATACCATATGTAATATATCTAAAATTGGTTGTAAAATAAACCTATATAGCAAAGGTTATTAAAATTGCTAAAACAAGATCTGTGAAAGGGGGAGGACTGGCTGGGCTGCTGCAGATAGCAGCAGCCAGCGCACGCTGCTATGTTATATTGTGCTGCAGGGCCAGCTAGGATGAGTTAATGGATGAACCAATAAGCAAGGAAGGGGAGGAAATTGCTGCTCACGGACAATAGTGATAAAAAGCAGCAAATTGCTGGTAGTTTAGGTAACTTGGAAATCATGATTTAGAAGGCTTAACATTCTTATTAATAGACTGCTAAATTCTAAAACAATTATGCTAAAACTTGAGCTTAAGTAAAGTTGCATAACATAAGTTATTATAAAGTTACAAGAAGGAGAGTTGAATAGGGGAAACAGGACTGATGTCCTTAATAATAGTGACAACAGTAGCAGTTGGCACAATGCATTCATACGTAGAAAATATTAATGAGATAGCTGGATTAAGAAGATTGGCCGAACTGCTACTCTAGTGTGGCAGCAGTTGCCAAAATTAGCAGCTGCAATAGCAGATTTATGTTTGACTTAGGGCCCTGAGCCTCACAAGGCCAAGCCAAGCTTGGCTGCTAGCATAGAAAAGCAACAAGAAGACTGTGGAATATTGAACTGGGCATGCTTCCTATTATTCTCTGTTAGCTGCAGTAAGTAAGATAAAATTGTAAAGGAAAGCTATAAGCTAAGCAAGGCCAAGATGTTTATGGCTGCTGCCTTTGAGCAGCAGCAGTTGATATATTTTGACTGCTAAAACAATCTAGGTAACCATCTTGGTTGAAAATAGAAATTTCTAATAAGTTAATCATTAGGTATAGCTTAAGTATGTGTTGAAAACATATATGTAGAATTAATAATACATTTACAAATTAAGAATGAAGATGGAAAAAAAGGGGGAATCATAGGGCTGCTAGTAGTTAGCTATAATAGGTAACTTCAGCTAACTACTAATGCAGTGTTGGACTTGTTGGGCATAGTGGAAACTAATGTGAACTAATTTCAAGTGTAATAGGTGAACATATATGAATTATATAGCTAACTAAGTTCAACTGTTGGAATGAACCGAGGTGGGTAGAAATAAGAAAATTTTAATTGATAAGCATGTTGAACACCATTAAAGTGTTAAAATCCTAATAAGGTGTAAGCTTTATAAGTTGGGTGTGACACCATTAAAGAGAAAAATGGTGAGAATGAAAACATGGGTGAGATATTTGAAAAATGTATCAAATATAGAAAATCTAACCATGATCACTAAAAATACATGATATATGACTTGGCTATATGGCTAATATTCTTGGTTAATCTAAATAAATAACTGTAATGTGATTACCATTACTTGTTGTAAGTATGTTGAACCCCATCAAAGTGAAAAGGGTCTATTATGAAAGCATGGATGAGATATTTGAAAAATGTATAAAATGTTGGAATTTAACTATAACAATGATCACTGAAATTATGTGGTATGTGAGTTTACAAACTATATAACTTAGCTATGTGATTAACATGCTTGTTAATATAAATAACTGTGTAGGATTTTATGAGAACATATTAAGCTGAATCCTATCAATAGTCTACAAACAAGGCAAATATCTAAATCTTACTCTTTATTGTGCAATTATTCTGCAGTGGACAGGTTCTTTAATTTCTGAACTGTCTGTCCTTATATATGAATAATATAAGGTTAAATAGCCTTTTTATTCCAATCAGCTTCAAAAGAATAGAATATCAACTTTTCTATCTTGAATAAGTTTACATTGAAAGTATGTCAATACCATTACTTCGGTTAGACAAATGTTGAGATATATTATTCATGAAGTTATCATTTAATGCTTTCCAAACCATTTTGTCGTTATGGTATGGATTCTTATATAATGTTGTGAACGAACAACCCTTTTATAGGGGAATATTGTACCGGACATATGATTCCGAAGGACATGTAAAGTGTCATTAGACTGTTATGTTGTGCACAATATAGGGTACTTAGGCTGATCCCCTAAAGTACGAGTCTAGGATATAAAACAGCTTTTATAAACTGTATGTATCCATGAATTGTAGTATTATTACTATTAATTCTAGTAAAGAGTTCACTGGTCATTTGACCTTACAGCATGCTAAAGTCTAATTTTTCAAACTCAACACTTTTAAAGAAGTATCTTGTTCAGTATTTGTTATTGAATCCTCATTAATATAATATTTTTGTTCCATTATATTTTGCTGCTTATTTCCTTGCTGAGCAAACTTGTTGCTCACCCTTGCGTTAAATATACTGTTTTCAGTTAAGAATGAAGTTGCTGGTTCATCTGGAAAAGACAAGGGAAAGAGCAAAGTTGTTGAATAGTCTTTAATTAAGCGCATGTGCTTATTTAAGTTGTAAATGTAATAAATATTGTTAATATTATGTTGTGTAATGATATTAAATTCGTAAGTTATGTAAAGGTCTATAGAACCTGGGATTTAAGTTAAGTAATATAAGATAGTTTTCCTTTAATATGAATGGGTATATTAGTATCGTGAGCACCAAACCCGAGTTAAAGTCAACCTGGATTTGGGGGTGTCACAGGTTGGTATCAGAGCTGTTAGGTTATAAACCTTAGGAATGGGGAAAAACACCTTAGGATTATGACCTTAAGAAAAATAGTCAACTCATTTCGAGTATAATAGATGAATTCTGGAAAATTCATTAAAGAAAATAAATAGTTTAAATATGTTTGCTTGATAATGTTGTATGGAAACTTATCAAGTTTTTTTTTTTTATGTTTTGTAGATGCCTGAAATAGCTGAATCCAGTCGAGTCAAGGAAGAGGTGAAATAAGAAGAGCCAGAGGAGCATATTGGGGGTTTCTCTGAAGAACCCTTTATCGAAGAGGCTGACACCCTAATGGAACTGACTCTTAAGAACCTCGAACTGGAAAATCGAATTAAAGAATTAGAGGGAGAGAAGGAAGAACAACAAGCTTCCGTAGAGTTGTATGAGTCATTGGTAATATATACCATATCAAAGAATGTAGAGATGGGTCATGCACTCCATGGCTCCGCCTGCCAAAAGGAGGTTCTGAGGCAAGAAAATGTTATTCTTAGGCATGAGGTGGAAGTCCTGAAGGCTGATCTAGTGAGGACTGAACAACAACGAGATAGGGTTTCAGGCAGAGCTTATGAGTTGGAGATGGAAGTTAGGGGCAAAGATGTCAAGATAGACAAAATGGACTATGTGTTTGAATCGGCATTCGGACGCTGGAAGCAAAGGGTGCAGCTACACCCTATAAATGAAGGTGGAAGCGAGTTGGTGCTAACTCGAAAAAGGGTGTTAGACATTGGAGATGAGGAGCTTTACAGCGCCAAAAGGCGGGGCATGCTTCTCTAGTAGTTGGACTAAGTTCTTATGATGTGTCTGTTTATTATAAGTATTTTAATATTATGTCTGTAGTAGGTAGATGTACCCCTCTTTTGTATACTATGGGGCTAATACTTTTGAGCCGCCTTTTGTAGATGAGGGCAGTTTCAATGTAAATCCCGACTATATATAGTCAAGAAGGGATTAAGATGTGTAGCCGTATGCAACAACATGTAATGTGTTTGGCAAAATGTTTAAAAGGCATATATATATATATATGAATGTTTTCTGTTATTGAAAGACCTGTGTATTTAATACAATGTGCATTATTATATCGATTAAATGATAAAGATATAAAAACTTATATTATACAGAAAATGCCACCAAGATGGAGAGGAAGAGGAAGAGGAAGAGTTGGGGCACCAACCCCATCAACACAAGAAGAGTCCGTAAATAACACGGAAGGACCTGAAAATCCTATGCAGCAGTTTATCGACTTATTAACTCAAGCATTTCAAGGAAGGAATACCGCACCGGCCGTAAACCCAAACCCTCCTGAAGGTCGTTTGACTACCTTTAAAGATTTCAAAGCAGTAGGACCCCCAGAGTTCAAGGGAACCAACAATCCGATAGAAGCCCAAACTTGGGTAAATGAAATGGAAAAGGTCTTCGAAGTTGTCCGAGTTGCTGAGAATCAAAAGACATCTTTCGCCACGTTCATGCTGAAAGGAGAAGCAAACTACTGGTGGGGAGCCAATAAAAGTAGAGCTGGAGTAGGAGTCGTAACGTGGGATAAGTTTAAAGAACTATTCTTTGAAGCCTACTTTCCCCGTATCATGAAAAACAAGATGGAAGTTGAATTTCTTGAATTTAAACAAGGAAGTATGACAGTACCTGATTATGCTGTAAGATTTAATGAACTATCGAGGTTTGCGCCGCACCAGGTTGACACTGAAGAACGGAAGGCTTGGAGATTTGAACAAGGATTGAAGCCGGTATTGTTCAGCAAGGTTTCGATGTTTCAGATAAATACATTTTCGGGCATACTGGAAAAAGCCATAATCGCTGAAGGAGGAAGTGATGCATTGGCCAAATTTCACCAAGAGAAGAAGACCAAGAAGATAGCTGGAGGATCTCAAGAAGGAAGCAGCAAGGGAAATAATTTTAACAAAAGAAAGTGGAACAACAAAAGCAACAAATTTAGCAACAAGCAAGGAGAACCAAGAAGGAAGATTCGGGTGCTACATGTTCCTTTATATCTGAAGAATTTACTCAACGGTTAGAATTAACTCCTTAAAGATTAGATCGTCCTTTAAACATCGAGGTCGCAAATAAGGAAGTTATTCCCGTAACTCATGTCCATAAAAATTGTAATATGGATATACGGGGTCATAACTTTACAGTAAATCTAATCCCCATTCGATTAGGTGAATTTGACGTGATACTGGGAATGGATTGGTTATACAACCACGGGGCGGTAATTGATCGCCAAATGAAATGCATAAACCTTCAGACTCCTAGTAAATCCAAAATTATGTTTTATGGTAGTAAATCGCCGAGACAGTCATGTTGTCTGACGATGATGCAGGCCAAGAAGTTGTTAAGAAAAGGGTGTGTTGGTTATTTAGCCCATATCGTTGACACCCAGAGAATGGAGCCAGAAATAGAACAAATACCAATAGTGAGAGAATTCTTGGATTTATTTCCAAATGATTTGCCAGGGTTGCCACCAGATCGGGAGATCGAATTCGTGATAGACTTAGTACCTGGTACAAATCCAATTTCAAAAGCTCCATACCGAATGGCTCCGGTAGAGATGAAAGAACTAATGATTCAATTACAAGAATTATTAGACAAAAAGTACATTCAACCGAGTGTGTCTCCCTGGGGAGCACCTGTGTTATTTGTTAAAAAGAAAGATGGATCGTTACGACTGTGTATCGACTACAGAGAATTGAACAAAGTCACCATCAAGAATAAGTATCCCTTACCAAGAATCAATGATCTTTTTGATCAACTGAAGGGAGCTCGTTATTTTTCCAAGATAGATTTGCGTACGGGTTATCACCAATTGAAAGTGAGGAATGAAGACGTGCCTAAGACCGCATTTACGACTCGTTACGGCCATTATGAGTTCCTAGTGATGTCGTTTGGACTGACTAATGCACCTGCAGCATTCATGGATTTAATGAACCGGGTATTCAAACCTTACTTAGATAAATTCGTGGTGGTATTCATTGACGATATCTTGATATATTCGAAGATTTGAGAGGAGCATGCTGAACATTTGAAAATGGTATTAGAGATTTTGAGAAGAGAAAAGTTGTACGCAAAGTTTTCAAAATGCGAGTTTTAGTTGGAAAAAGTGCAATTTTTGGGACACGTAATTGACCATGAAGGGATATCAGTAGATCCGGCAAAAGTGGAGGCGGTAATTAACTGGGAACGACCGAAGACGCCGACTAAAATACGATGTTTCTTAGGTCTGGCAGGTTATTACCGTAGATTCATCAAAGATTTTTCGAAATTGTCAGGACCTTTGACAAATTTGACCAGAAAAGCCGTAAAGTTCGTTTGGTCAGAAAAATGTGAAGAGAGTTTCCAAGAATTAAAGAAAAGATTGAGTGAAGCACCAGTGCTATCCTTACCAGACGATATGGGTGGTTTTGTTGTTTACAGCGTTGCGTCACACAAAGGGCTTGGTTGCGTTTTGATGCAGCACGGAAAGGTCATTGCATATGCGTCTCGCCAGTTGAAAGATTACGAGAAAGGGTATCCTACGCACGACTTGGAGCTGGCAGCCGTAGTATTCGCTCTAAAGATTTGGAGACATTATCTGTATGGCGAAAAATGTGAGATATACACAGACCATAAAAGTCTGAAGTATATCTTCACTCAAAAGGAATTAAACATAAGGCAGAGGAGATGGTTAGAACTGATCAAAGACTACGATTGTGAAATTTTGTATCATCCTGGAAAAGCTAACGTAGTCGCCGACGCTCTAAGCCGAAAGGGACGAGAAAGATTAGAGACGCTGACAAATCAAGAGGATCTCATCAAAGAAATGGAGAAAATGAAGATTGAAGTGAAATATCCAAGAGAGCCGGAAGAGAAGTTGTACAACGTGGAGATGCGTCCAGTTTTGTTGGACAGAGTAAAAGGAGCCCAGGATCAAGATGAAGAATGCCAAAAGTTGCAAAAACAGATAAAGGATGGAGAGACTACCAAGTTCAAAAACAATAAAGACGGATTATTGCGATTTGAAGGAAGAGTATGGGTACCAGCAGTACCAGACCTAAAAGAAGAAATCTTACAAGCAGCACACAGTTCAAATTTCTCAATTCACCCGGGCAGCACAAAGATGTATCAAGACCTTCGACAACACTTTTGGTGGCCCAATTTGAAAGGAGAAGTGGCAGAATACGTCAGTAGGTGCCTAACCTGTCAAAGAGTGAAAGCTGAGCATCAGAGACCAAGAGGATTGCTACAACCGTTAGAAATTCCGGAATAGAAATGAGAACACATAACTATGGATTTTGTTGTGGGACTTCCAACTACACAGAAAGGCTTCGACGCTATATGGGTTGTCGTAGATCGATTAACAAAGTCAGCGCATTTCTTACCAATTAAGGTCAGATTTAATCTAGATCAATTGGCTAGACTATACGTTAAAGAGATTGTATCAAGACATGGCGTTCCATTATCAATCGTATCTGATCGAGATCCGCGATTCACATCCAATTTCTGGCGAAGTCTGCAAGAACGTATGGGGACACAGTTAAAATTAAGTACGGCGTATCACCCTCAAACTGACGGCCAAAGCGAAAGAACAATTCAGACACTAGAAGATATGCTGAGAGCATGCGTCATGGATTTCAAGGGAAATTGGGATGATCACTTACCATTGGTCGAGTTTGCATATAATAACAGTTATCACGCCAGTATAGGGATGCCGCCTTACGAGGCATTGTACGGAAGAAAATGCAGAACCCCACTCTATTGGGATGAGGTAGGAGAACGTAAATTGCTGGGACCAGAAATGGTTCAACAAACTGCAGAAATCATCCGAGTAATACGAGAAAGATTGGTGGCAGCTCAAGACAGGCAAAAGAAGTATGCAGACTTGCATCGTCAAAAGAGAGACTTTCAAATAGGATCGTTTGTATTTTTAAAAGTATCTCCCTGGAAGGGAAAAATCAGATTTGGGAAGAAGGGAAAACTGAGTCCAAGATTCATAGGGCCTTTCGAAATACTGAAACAAATAGGTGAAGTGGCTTATGAAGTAGCTTTACCTCCGGAACTAAGGCACATTCATAACGTATTTCATGCATCGGTACTACGACCTTATAAACCAGATCACAAGCATGTAATCCAATATGAACCTATTCAGGTTGAAAAAGATCTAACCTATGAAGAAGTTCCTATTCAAATCGTTGATAAGAAAGAGCAAGTTTTAAGAAACAAAAGAATACCTTCTGTGAAGGTGATATGGAGGAACCACAGTGCTGAGGAAGCTACGTGGGAACTCGAAGAAAAGATGAAGAAAAGTTATCCCCATCTTTTTGAGTAACCTTATACTTGTGATTCCGAGGATGGAATCCTTATAAGGAGGGGAGAATGTAATGACTCAGAAAATCCTATGTAATAATCAAATAATATAATGTCAAATTTTGAGAATAAATTTTTTTTTTTTAATTTTATTTTACAATGTGACAAAACTATTATATATTTAATAGTTTATTTAGCATCTTAATTTATGAGGGATAAGAAATAATGACCATCATGAATTATCTAAGATTACATGAAATAGTCATTTTAATGATATATGTGCTAGCTATTGTTGCTAGAGAAAATAACAGAAAAAAGTCCATCTATTTTAATTTAATAAGAGTCCATATTAAGACATTGGGCCATATTAAATTTTACTAATTATACTCGTAAGCCTTTTCAATTAATTTGAAAATGAGTTGAGTCTATAAGAAGATAATGAAAGGCCAATTTTAACCTATTTTCTAGCCCAATTCGGCAGCCCCAATTATTAACAAGAGTGGATTAGTTCAAGCCCCAAATCATGAATTGTCAAAACCCAATCCTGTAAACTCATAGGTGTGTAGTAAGATAACTGCTTCAAACTAATTTCCTTAACATGGCCTGAATACTCATTTAGATGGCAAGTCTATGAGGCCTAAGTTAGTTCTTAACTGGTAGTTAGTACAGTTAAGAGTAGTTAGCAGGTAAGTTAGTTTGGCTAACAAACAAATAACAGGTCAGCTACACTTGCAGAGGATAAGGTAGCAAGTAAGCTAAGGTCTGCTAGGGTGGCTGGGTAAGGGCCAAATTAGCTAGGCTAGGACTGAGTGCAGTGCTTGGTAGGGTGGCTGAGTAGGGGCCAACTAGAGGTGATATGAGTAACAGTAGAAGTAGCTAGGCTCAACCATAAAAGGCCAAGTTTATTGCCCAAAACCAATTAGCTTCATCACCTAACTGAGTCCAAAAGAAATAGCAGTAACGATCATATAGAGTGAGAGTGAAGAGTACGACTAGAAGAAGAGGAGAGGCTGGGCAGTACAACTCCATTGTAACCATTCAAATCAACAAGTAAGCATTCTGGCCTTTCTAATCATTCCATTCCGGGTAGCAACTGAACTGATAAATGAACAGGATGACTATTGAATTAATTAGCAAACTGAACTGTCAATGACCAGAAAACGTGTATGACTGTTATGGTAACTTAATATAATGACTGCTTTCATGTATTTGAACTGTTGAGTTTGGTACTGATAAGTTTGGTCTTATGCTTGATATTGTTTCAGCCATACGGCTGGGGGCAGAGGGTTAAAAATTATGTTTTAAGTACAAGAATTTACACTGCCCTCTACATGTTTGATGAATTGCCGAACTAAGGCCTGATTTTTTAACTTTGAATATTAACCATGATTTAGAATCCAAACTAGTATCAAATTGGTTATAAGTATACTCTAGGCTTGACCTTAACATGTCTCAAAATAAATGACAAACTAAGATAGATAAACACTTGGACAAGGCAAGTAAGAATAGACTGAATTGGTAAGCTTCCTTATAACTGATATTAGAAGCTTTTCTTATGATATTTATGAAGTGTCTGTAGAATACTTACTGCATTATAACTGGGGATAACTACCTCGAACTTTAAAAAACTACTCTTGTGGACACTTTAAAGTTTCACAATATGTTAAGGTCTAAAGAGGTGTGGTCTTGGACTGTCTAAGAAGTAACTAAAATAGACCATCTGGATGAAAGAAATACCTACTAGATATTATGTAAATAACCAATTTTGGTTTACTTGTTACTTAATCATGTTGTGTTGGTAACTAAGATTTTTCTGAATCATGCTTTTTGCATTAAATTGAAGCCTATGAAGGGCAGTGTTGAACTAAAGTTAAAAGCCTGGTATGTAGGCTCTTTAAAGCATCAACATATATTATATAGCATAAACAGGATGTGGAAACCTTTGGGTTGTAAACCTCATGGTTGTTTTGGTGATTTAATGTCAAAACCTTGCCTAAAAAGCTTGGAATGGGCATGAGAGACTGTTATGTCTTAAATTCATTACTGTGCTATGACAATGCTATAAGGACTGTTATATGGATTTTTGAGCTATTATGCGAGCTGCTGTAGGATCTAACTGAATGACATGCTATATTGCTATCATAATTGACTATTAACATGATAGGTGTTGATATATTAAGTTGTTGTTGACTGCTATGCTATGGCTAAGATAGTATGGACTGAACCTAGGCACAAGGAGTTAAGTTGGGCTGAGGAGTAATAAGGATGATAAAGTTGGCTTTCTAAAATAAGCAAATTGCTATGGCACTAGTAAACTGAAACCATGCACACCACATGCTCGATGAAAGTCCCAAGTGGACTGCTTAAGTTAATAGTCAGGTATTAGACACAAACAAGGCTGGAATTGATTCATGTATTACTTGTATTGTTAATTAGCAAGTTAAGCCTCTTAGAATGAAATAAAATTCAGTCTTAACTTAAAGAAGAATTAATAAAATTAGCATGCGAGCACTGTTTTAGGCAACCTATTAAGACTGAAATGGAGGTGTTGTAAATGCTAAAAACATTTTCATATACCATATGTAATATATCTAAAATTGGTTGCAAAATAAACCTATATAGCAAAGGTTATTCAAATTGCTAAAACGGGATCTGTGAAAGGGGGAGGACTGGTTGGGCTGCTGCAGATAGCAGCAGCCAGCGCACGCTGCTGTGTTATATTGTGTTGCAGGGCCAGCTAGGATGAGTTAATGGCTGGACCAATAAGCAAGGAAGGGGAGGAAATTGCTGCTCACGGACAATAGTGATAAAAAGCAGCAAATTGCTGGTAGTTTAGGTAACTTGGAAATCATGATTTAGAAGGCTTAACATTCTTATTAATAGACTGCTAAATTCTAAAACAATTATGCTAAAACTTGAGCTTAAGTAAAGTTGCATAACATAAGTTATTATAAAGTTACAAGAAGGAGAGTTGAATAGGGGAAACAGGACTGATGTCCTTAATAATAGTGACAACAGTAGCAGTTGGCACAATGCATTCATACGTAGAAAATATTAATGAGATAGCTGGATTAAGAAGATTGACCGAATTGCTACTCTAGTGTGGCAGCAGTTGCCAAAATTAGCAGCTGCAATAGCAGATTTATGTTTGACTTAGGGGCCTGAGCCTCACAAGGCCAAGCCAAGCTTGGCTGCTAGCATAGAAAAGCAACAAGAAGACTGTGGAATATTGAACTAGGCATGCTTCCTATTATTCTCTGTTAGCTGCAGTAAGTAAGATAAAATTGTAAAGGAAAGCTATAAGCTAAGCAAGGCCAAGATGTTTATGGCTGCTGCCTTTGAGCAGCAGCAGTTGATATATTTTGACTGCTAAAACAATCTAGGTAACCATCTTGGTTGAAAATAGAAATTTCTAATAAGCTAATCATTAGGTATAGCTTAAGTATGTGTTGAAAACATATATGTAGAATTAATAATACATTTACAAATTAAGAATGAAGATGGGAAAAAAAGGGGGAATCATAGGGCTGCTAGTAGTTAGCTATAATAGGTAACCTCAGCTAACTACTAATGCAGTGTTGGACTTGTTGGGCATAGTGGAAACTAATGTGAACTAATTTCAAGTGTAATAGGTGAACATATATGAATTATATAGCTAACTAAGTTCAACTGTTGGAATGAACTGAGGTGGCTAGAAATAAGAAAATTTTAATTGATAAGCATGTTGAACACCATTAAAGTGTTAAAATCCTAATAAGGTGTAAGCTTTATAAGTTGGGTGTGACACCATTAAAGAGAAAAATGGTGAGAATGAAAACATGGGTGAGATATTTGAAAAATGTATCAAATATAGAAAATCTAACCATGATCACTAAAAATACATGATATATGACTTGGCCAAATGGCTAATATACTTGGTTAATCTAAATAAATAAATGTAATGTGATTATCATTACTTGTTGTAAGTATGTTGAACCCCATCAAAGTGAAAAGGGTCTATTATGAAAGCATGGATGAGATATTTGAAAAATGTATAAAATGTTGGAATTTAACTACAACAATGATCACTAAAATTATGTGGTATGTGAGTTTACAAACTATATAAGTTAGCTATGTGATTAACATGCTTGTTAATATAAATAACTGTGTAGGATTTTGTGAGAACATATTAAGCTGAATCCTATCAATAGTCTACAAACAAGGCAAGTATCTAAATCTTACTCTTTATTGAGCAATTATTCTGCAGTGGACAGGTTCTTTAATTTCTGAACTGTCTGTCCTTATATATGAATAATATAAGGTTAAATAGCCTTTTTATTCCAATCAGCTTCAAAAGAATAGAATATCAACTTTTCTATCTTGAATAAGTTTACATTGAAAGTATGTCAATACCATTACTTCGGTTAGACAAATGTTGAGATATATTATTCATGAAGTTATCATTTAATGCTTTCCAAACCATTTTGTCGTTATGGTATGGATTCTTATATAATGCTGTGAACGAACAACCCTTTTATAGGGGAATATTGTACCGGACATATGATTCTGAAGGACATGTAAAGTGTCATTAGACTGTTATGTTGTGCACAATATAGGGTACTTAGGCTGATCCCCTAAAGTACGAGTCTAGGATATAAAACAGCTTTTATAAACTGTATGTATCCATGAATTGTAGTATTATTACTATTAATTCTAGTAAAGAGTTCACTGGTCATTTGACCTTACAGCATGCTAAAGTCTAATTTTTCAAACTCAACACTTTTAAAGAAGTATCTTGTTCAGTATTTGTTATTGAATCCTCATTAATATAATATTTTTGTTCCATTATATTTTGCTGCTTATTTCCTTGCTGAGCAAACTTGTTGCTCACCCTTGCGTTAAATATACTGTTTTCAGTTAAGAATGAAGTTGCTGGTTCATCTGGAAAAGACAAGGGAAAGAGCAAAGTTGTTGAATAGTCTTTAATAATGTGCATGTGCTTATTTAAGTAGTAAATGTAATAAATATTGTTAATACTATGTTGTGTAATGATATTAAATTCGTAAGTTATGTAAAGGTCTATAGAACCTGGGATTTAAGTTAAGTAATATAAGATAGTTTTCCTTTAATATGAATGGGTATATTAGTATCGTGAGCACCAAACCCGAGTTAAAGTCAACCTGGATTTGGGGGTGTCACAGACAATGATCTATTTAATGATAGGACTTGATAGAAAAGATATATCTAAGTTGTGTAAGCAGCAGACAAGACAAGTATCTAACCCTTTGCATTTACTTTATGCTAAGGACATGCGTAAGATAATATCTGAACTGTTCAAATATTTCAACCTTTGTATATATATAAAACCTTTATGTGTTATGTGTATATATTCTATGCTAATCAGGATAATTTGTGTGTGTAGATGTCAGGTGAAAAAGGATTAGGATACCCTTGGATCGTAAAGAAGAAGCCGATATCAAAGCCAATAGCTGAAATAGAGGCTCAAAGCGAAAGCAACCTCAATGAGGTGGTTATTGTGGAGAATGTAGTACCAGATCCAGAAATGGTGGAACTAAACGATAGTGATTCAGACACTGAAGTTGGAGCTGACCAAGCATCAACTGAAGTGCAGAATTTGTAGGACCGGGTTTCCTCTTTGGAACAGTTGTGGGAAATAGAAAAATTACTAAATAGTCAACTGCGAAAAGCATTAATTGAAATAATGGAGGAACAAGATAAGCTTAAAATCCAAATTGACCAAATAGGAGCTAAAAGCAACAAGTCAAGTGCAGCTCCGAATCAGAAGGGAAAAAGAAAAATGAATGATCGTGATCCTGATAATAACCAATGGAACTTTAAACACATATAAAAGTGTACAAAATGTGACAAGAAGCATGAAGGCGTGTGCAGGAAAGGCGAAAATGTTTGCTACAATTGCGGACATGGGGGACATTTTTCTCCTCAGTGTCCCAATCCTAAGCAGTGTGTCTGTTTTATTTGTGGAATAGAAGGTCATCAAGCAAAAAGTTGTCCTCGATCAAGGAAAAGGCATAGTGAATAGGTAGTATAGGTTCTGTGGTGTAGGTTTGTTTAATATAATATTTATGTTTAGTATGTTTGTGTAATGTAATATTCTCAACTTTTGTGTTAATCAAAGTTGTAAATCCCGACTCTTGTGGTCACAAAGGGATGGTAGTATGGACTATGTTATGTAAATTATTTTGAATTAATGGAAATGAACTCATGTTTGGGTAATGAAACAAGTTTAATATATATTAAACTTATATGATAAGGTTTAGAATGTAAGTTAAATTATGTTTTATTTAACCAGATAATCCCGCCTCGATGATAAAACCGAAATCAAAGGGCAGAAGAATCTGTCAACAACGTTGAAGGACAACCACAACCAGATCCAATGCAGAAATTCGCAAATATGATAGCTCAGGCCATGCAACAAGGAACGGCAGCCGTAGGGAACCAACAGGACAACAACCACTTAGCAAACTTCAAGGACTTCAAAGCTGTAGGACCTCCCGAATTTAGAGGTACAACTGACCTTGTAGAAGCCCAAACTTGGGTTAAAGAAATAGAAAAGGCGTTTGTAATAGCTAGGTTGGCTGAGGAGCAGAAGACGGTTTTTGCTGCCTATATGATGAAGGGTGAGGCAAAGTTTTGGTGGGAAGCTAATCAGGCAAGGGCTGGGGAAGGTGTAGTTGCTTGGGAAAGGTTTAAAACTGTATTTTTCGAAAACTATTTTTCATCTAGTATGTAGGCTAGAATGGAAGTAAAATTTCATGAATTAAAATAAGAGAATATGTCTGTTGCGGAATATGTCGCAAAATTTAATGAATTGGCTAGGTTCGCCCCGCATCAAGTCGATACGGAGGCTAGAAAAACAAGAAGGTTTGAGCTGGGATTAAAACCGTGGCTCTACAACAAGGTGGCAGTGTTGCAAATCCCTACATTTGCAGCACTCATGGAAAAAGCAATTATTGCTGAGGAGGGAAGTGAGGTCATGAGCCTTTACAACAAAGAAAGGAGGAACAAGGGAAAAGTTGAGGGAACTGGGAAGGTGGAAGCAAATACTGGGAATAGGAGGGATAAGAGGAAGGTGAACAACTTTGGTGGGTTGCAGGTAAAACAAGAAGGTGCAAATAAGAAGCCGTTGGTGCAATGTGGGAATTATGGGAAAATCATTTAGGGGAATGTCTAAAGGGAAAATTCGCATGTTTCAAGTGCGGGAAGGAGGGCCATATCTCTCCCAACTGCCCCAATTCTAAGACAATTGGTGGGTGTTTTCTGTGCGGATCAAAGGATCATAGGGTGAAAGACTGTCCAAAAAGGAAAGCGGAGGCAGCAAGTGTGAACATGGGGAAAAGCGGCGGAACTTTGGCAATCACGGGACCAACTTCATCCAGCAAGCCAACGAAATCTACTGCAAGGGTCTTCAACATGACAGTCCAAGACACGGCGGCAGCTGGCAGTGGAACTCCAGGTACTTTTCGTATAACTTTTATTTTCTTATATATGATTTTCCTATTTATAGTAAATTATTTTATAAGGAAATTTTGAAGGAGGAATTTGAGTTTCTTTAGAAATCAAAAATCCATATAATCAAAAAGACAAGCTTTAAGTAAATAGTTAAAGATCAGTCTGATCAAAGTGATCAAGATCTACCTGCAACGATTGTGAATGTCATGTACCCTGGTAGGTATAGGTTTTAATGTGGTGATTTCGGGGACGGAATCTTTATAAGGGAGGGTGAATGTAATAACCCGATATTTTCTATATAAATAAATCATAAATTTTGCGTATAATTTTATTTTATTTTCGCGAAACCCTAATTTTGTCGCGAAACCCTAATTGTGAAATCGTAACCCTAATCGATATTTCTTTGAACCCTAATAGTTAATTTTAGGCACTAATTATTCAAGTGGTAAAGTTAATTACGATATAATACCCTAATGTCCATGTATAATTAAAGAATTTAATTTATATCAAGAACCCTAATTTAATTAATAGAAACTCTAATTATATATTTTAGTAGCCCTAATTATTAAAAATTGTAAACACTAATTGCCAAATTGGCAAGGGTAATTATGATTAGGGGTACTAAACCCTAATGTTCATGTATAATATAAGTATTAACCTAATCTAGTTAACAAATCTTAATTTTTAAATTTTAGAAACTAAAATAATTTTATTTAATTATTTTATTTTTTTATTATTTTGTTACAAACCCTAATTGCTAAATTCTACTATTGATTTGTACTAAACCTTAGGGTTAAACCCTAAGGGTTTGCATGATGACAAAATTACCCTTAAAATTTGCTAGCCAAAGGACCATTTTACCCTTTTCTGCATTAAAGAGCCTAAGATGTAGGTTTTGACAATAGGTTGAGTTGTTAACCAACTCCAACCACTCCATGTGACACAAAAATGCCAGCAGCAAGTTACCAATCTTAGCCAATACATTGAACCCAAATTATATAAAAAGATCAAGGAGAGAGAAAGCCATTTATTAACTTACATTTTTTTCAACACTCAACAATTCTCTCTCAAGCCCCACATATTCGAAATATTAAACTAGATCAGTTCCATAACCAAGCCCCACGAACATCACCATCAAATCAGAAGCTCAGAATCAAAGATTGTTCATAAGGAGGTATAAACCCTAGCTTAAATTCTGCCCAAAATTTTGTTGTTAGATGTTAGATTTTTGTTGTTAAACATGTTTGTTATAGTGTCTAATGATGATCTGGGTTGCTAGATGTTAGATCCATAACATCTAGAGTCTCGGATTTGAAGATTTGTAAAATCTGGAAAAGTGAGAAATATGGTCTGACAACCAAATGTCAGGTCCCATAGATCTCGTCCTGTTATGTGTTTTCGTGTTGTTAAGCTTTGATCTGGTAGTATGCTATAAGATCTTTGATCTGAAATTGGAATCAAAGTCAAACCTTAAGCCAGTAGAAAGTTATTAGTGGTCAAACCACGTTGACCGGCATTGACCACGCGTTTCTGGGTAACCCAGAACGTGCCCAGAAATTCTGACAGCCTGTTCATGCACTTGGATCTTGCTTCTGTTTATGTGTTAGACCTTGTTATTGTTGTAATATTGTTGTCTGATGTCTAGTCTACATGAACATGTCTCTAGAATCATTATATCGTTCTCTGAATCAACAAGATCAATGGTCAAAGTAGTAAGGACGAAACTGCCGATTGAAGTTTCTGGGTAACCCAGAAACCTTCATAAGCAGTTTCGGACTACTACTTTGACCGGTTCATAACTATCTTATGTGATATTGTTAAAATGTTTTTATGTAATGAATCTGTAGATTTACATGTGTTCTACAAAGTGAAAGCTTAATATCACTAAAACATTATAAGATCAACAAGTTATGGAAGCCCAAAACGAGCCAGTCGAACTGTTCTTCATTTCTGGGTAACCCAGAAAATGAAGAACAGCTCTGACAGCTTGTTCGTGGCTCCAGATCTACTTTGTTATGGGTTGTATGGCTACGTTAGTTGTTGGATCTTGTAGTCATGCATTAGTACTACAATATCTGACTAATAACATGTCCATTAACATCAGTATCTGACCGGAAATCGTGGTCAAACTCGATACCTTGCAAACTGCTATGAATGTTCAAGAACAGCATGAAGAACACCAAGAACACCTATAGCGACGGTTCTGTCGCTATAGGTGGTCTTTAGCGAAAGATATTTATTAAATTTTCAGAAATTATTAAATAAATAAAAAAAATAGTTTTTAATTATTAAAAATACAAAATAAATTATTAAAAATTATTTTAAATTCTGAAAATTAGTTTTTTATTTATTTTAAATATATTTCATAAATATTTAATATTTTTGGAATATTAAAAGTATTTAATTTATTTAATTATAATATTAAATAAATTATTTAAAAATGATTTTAATATTTGAAAAATCATTTAAATTTATATTATGGTATAAGAAAATAATTAAAGTTATTTTTGATAACTTTTAATATTATGTGATAATTTTCATTAATAAATTAATATTAATGATAATTAAGTTATTTATTAAATGAATTAAAAATTATTTTATTAAATTAAAAATTATTTTAAATAAGAATAAGGTATTTAAAAATATTTTAAGTTATAAAATATAACTTTTAATATTTAAAGGTAAATTTCAGTAATTAATTATTATTAATGATATTAAAGTTATTTAATAATTATATTAAATAATTTAGTTTAAAAATGATTTTAATATTATAATAATCATTTTAAATGAAAATAAAGTATTTAAAGATATTTTAAGTTATAAAATATAACTTTTAATATTTAAAGGATAATTTCATTAATAATTTAATATTAATGATATTTATTTAATGATTAATGATATTAAATTTATTTAATAATTATATTAAATAAATAGTTTAAAAATGGTTTTATTTATTTAAAAATCATTTAAAAAGGATATAAGTGAATTAAAAATATTTTAAGTTGTAATTAATAACTTTTAATATTTGGATAATGATAAATTAATATTTAAATATTATTAGTAATTATTTAATAATAATTTTAAATGTTTTAAAAATTATTTAAGGGTAATATAAATGTTTTAAAACTATTTTAAGTTATTATTAATGACTTTAATATTTTGGCATTGATTTCATTAATAGTTTAATATTAATTAAATATTAATGATAATAGAATTGTTTGATATTTAAATCATTTAACAATGATTCTGATATTTCAAAAATTATGGTAAATGATAATAATTATTTAAAAATTATTATAATGTCATGAAAAATGTTATAACTGGTGTTTAAGATATCTAAGTGGATATTGTATATCTGTATAGAGTCATAGACTCGATAATTACCCGATAAAGTTGTCGGTAGACCGACATGTTTCAGAAATTGATCTGGACTTAACTAGATTGAAAGTATAACTGTTTATTTGTGATTCAATGGTGTTAAAGTTATGTGACAATGTGATTAGGAATGTGCTGACTGCAATATGCAGTATTATATGATATAATATATTATTCTAATCAGACAATGATCTATTTAATGATAGGACTTGATAGAAAAGATATATCTAAGTTGTGTAAGTATCAGACAAGGCAAGTATCTAACCCTTTGCATTTACTTTATGCTAAGGATATGCGTAAGATAATATCTGAACTGTTCAAATATTTCAACCTTTGTATATATATACTTATGCAATGATTCTGTATAAGTAAGCTATCAAACAATAATTGTTGTACAATTTCCTTTATTATGTTAATATTGATCAAGTTATTCTGTTCATTAATTTCTTTAACATGGTTATACAAGTGTCCCCACTTGGATAAGCATTATATTTTATCACATGTTGATACATACTTATAGTTGCTTTGTATGTATACCGTGAAATAAAAGTCGTCTAAGCTATTTGAACCAGCTAGACATATATTTAAAGTTGTTGTTGAACAAGATAAAACTTATCCAACCGAATTGTTTTGGTATGGATTCAAGACTGTTATGAACATCCCAATCATGGGAAATTTTTATGCGCTACGGCGGACAAAGGATGAACGATAATATCGTTCTAGCAATGTAGTATTGATCAATACAGGGCATAACGGGCTGATCACCCCCGTGCCCGTAAGCAATGACGGTTTACAGATGAATTCATGTTTAAACCTTTTTGAAAATAGAAAATAATGTTCATAGTCTGTCAACTGATTCTCATTTATAGTCAATACGTAGTTTCAAAAATTTGAAATCGAAATGCCATGTTGTTGATTATTGGTTCAGCTTACTTCACAACTGTTGATCCTTTTTAGAAGTATCTTTCAAAGAAAACATTTAATCCTTTCGGTTAACTATTATTGTTGCTATTACTTGCTGAGCACTCGAATGCTCATTCTTGCTTAATTTTAAATGTTTTCAGCTAAGTGTGAACAACCCGAAGGATCTGCCAAGAACAAGGGGAAAGGGAAAGTTGCTGACTAAATGTTTAAGTTATTTTATGTAATAGTCTGACTTTATGATAAGGATAATAAATATTATTATTATGATCATGTAACGAATGTTTAAAGGTTTCGTACTTAGGAACTAAACTCTGATAATATGTAAATTAAGTTTAAAAATCTATATTATTGTTATTAGTATTAGTATTATTCCGCTCATAGAAATGGTATCGTGAAGCACCGAGTTCGGGTTTCAAGTACCTGGATTCAGGGGCATCACATCACGTTTAACACCAAAAATTCCCAACCCTCTTGTCCGTCCCCCTCTATTCTCTCCATTGGTCTTGCTTTGATACCTTAAGAACATGAAATGAGATAAAAAGATGTAAGAGAAAGGAAATTTGATGTTAGTAATTTTGTATAGATATATTTAGTGTATCTATAATCATCATCCAATGTCTCAATCTTCCTGTCTCTCTCTCTCCTTATCATTATAAGCTTGCTTTCACTCTTCGTTTAACTTGTGGGTTTCATGAAAAGATAATAATAAGACCAAGGCTTGACACCTAGCAAGTTAGCTCACCTACTAAAGCAATGTAATGATTACATGCCTCCCCCTTTCTCTCATCTATGTAATTTTCTGCCATGATGGCCTTCTTGGGCCCCTTTTTATAATCTTTTAAGCTCTATTTAGCTTACTTAATGGTCCAAAAGGTCCCCTCCCAATTGGGCTGAGAGTTGGCCCAATTAATTAATTATTTAGGCTAGAAATTCTAATTCTTTGGGCTTGTAATTCAATATAGTTTATACTTTTTAATTTTTTTTTATATACCACCATTCTCTTATATTATAACTCATTAGGTTATTAATTATCACACCTAATATATGTATTAGGTTTCATAACTTTAATTTTAATTCTCTTTACCAAATAAATGTATACATATTCATAATACATACTTATTCAATTACGTACATAATTCACATATGTCATAACCTATTCCTCTAGTGTATTAACTTAATAGCCCTAATTGACTTAATAAGTTATAAACACTCACATATTCATCAATACAATTATTATAAATGTATCTTCTACTGAATCCTTATTCGTAACTACGGTTAAAGTTTCTATTCTTTATTAGGCACAACTCTACGTATTTCTCGGTCAATACACAAATTGACCACTTCTCTAGACCTGTATCACAGATACTCAGCACCATATTGATAATAAATATCAATATTAATAATCAATATTAATATTAAATAAAAAAATTATTCATAAAATTTGAAGTATTCAAAATCCCGGGTTATCACATTCTCCCCTCCTTATAAGGATTCCGTCCTCGGAATCACGGCTTTTGTGAGACCCCGGATTTTATGAATAAATATTAAATTTTCTCGAAATAATTTTTTTTAAATATTATAGTGTGGATTTGATATAATGTTATAGTTGTGGGTAATATTTATAAATTTTGCAAAGTATGCAAGTTGTTATATAATATTCGATTGGTCGGGGAATATTCTTTTTGTTCAGGAATATCCGTACGACGGTACAATCATTGGTGCCACAAAGAAGTATTCTTCTGAGCACTCTTGAATATTACTCTACAAAGAAGTATCATGTTGACAATGTGGACGTTATTAGTTCCTGGATAAATTAATTCTTGAACTTGTTTTATTGAATTCTTATATCATTGTCATCATCCTCATGTTTATATTATGTTGAAAGTCATCTGTGGCCTGTAGTGCATAGATGGACTTGGTATGATTATGACCAGGGATTATTCGGTATAATCATAACCGTAATGTTACAAATGATGTGGAAGAAGTCCTCATTGACCCGTAGTGTATTGATGGACAGTTTTTGGTATGATTATGGGTATGGATTCTCTTTGGTTGTAATACAAAGATGAATTGTTTTATGGCATGATCAGGACCGTTGATGAAAACATGATTATCATTAGCCGTAGTGCATGGATAATTCGTGGTCGTGATACTAAAGAATATTCTTGGCCGTAGTGCAGGGGTGATTCGATGATGTGGATTATTTATTAAGCTGAGTCCCAGCGATAAAAGTGATGAAAAACCTTTTAAATCATAGAAGATGGTATATTTTATTCCCTACTTGACTCTTCTAATGGATTGCTTGTTCCGTTGCAGTTAAACATGATAGTTATTATATTTTATCAGTTTAACATTGTTGAAGGCTAACGATAAATTATTCTGCATTATCTTAGTCATAATATTTCTTACTGGGCTAGTTGAGCTCACTCTTTCTTTTACTATTCTCTTCAGGAAATGAGAACGTAGCTGGGACTAGTCGGGGAACAGAGTGATGGTCCTAGATGTTTGTATTAGTAGTCCTCACTATTCTGTGAAATAGTGTGATAATAATTATAATGAGGACTCCTTTTTGAGTTTTTATACTCTCTAGTACACAATATTTGTATTCAAACTCACAGTTTATGTTTTGTCGTATTATACACGACAGTTGTATTATTAAGTTGTATTTGAATTCTGTACCATGTATCTGGCGACTCAAGATGGGTGATGTATACCTAATTTTGGGGGTGTCACAGTTGGTATCAAAGCTTAGGGATATGATCCCTGGCTAGGATGTGAGAATAGAACTAGGAGGGGAGAGACGGGGAATTCCTTCACTAGTATGACCTACCTAAGTTTATTTGGTATTTAATTGATCGGTCAGAATATAGGGATAATATGTTACATGTCATTTAACCTTTATTTTATGGCAGTATCTGAAAATGACATCCGAGAATATTGAGAATAGCAATGGAGCACAGGAGACCTTTGATTCTCCACAGATCAATAATCAGGATAATGTGCAATAGGATGGCGATAATCCTCCTATAAACAACAACACTGATCAATTGACGAATGATGGTACATTAAAGATCTTTTCAGAATTCATACAACATCAGGCAAAGGCGGCTCCTATTCATAATGTAGAAGGAAACAATGGCAACCCACGGTTGGCCACCGATAAGCAATTCAAGGAGCTGGGACCACCAGAGTTTTTGGGAAAGCCAGAACCACTTAAGGCGGAGACATGGTTAAAGCAGATCACCAAAATATTTGATGTCTTGGGATGCTCCAAAGAGCAAAAGTTTCCTTTTGCCACCTTTATGTTGCGTGAAGAGGCAGATTACTGGTGGGAATCTGTAAAACGTACCCAGCCTGACGCACTTAAAATGTCTTGGGAGAAGTTCCAAGAGCTGTTCAATGACAAGTACTTTCCCGAAAGCATTCGTCACATAAAGGGGGTGGAATTTATCAAGTTAGAGCAAAACAACATGACCGTATCGCAGTACGAAGCCAAGTTTACCGAGTTGTCCCGATTTGCGTCCCACTTGGTTGATAATGAAGAGAGAATGAAGCGGATGTTTTTAAGAGGTTTAAAGCCGAAGATACGTCAATATCTTATTTCTCATAAACTGTGTTTGTATTCGGATGTTGTAAATAGGGCTCAGTTAGTGGAGCGCGATAACGAGTCAACGCAACCAAAAGAGAGCAGCCGGCAAAATGATAATACATGTGATAACAGTCATCAAAGCGGTGATAATAAGCATGGAGGGAATCAATATGCCAGAAATGGTAACCACTTTAGTGGTAATCATGGTCAAAACAATAAGAATGGACATTTCAAGAAGAGGAGATTCAACAATGGTGGAAAGACGTCAGCACCAGCACCCGTTGTTAAGGAGGGAGAATAACCACCTATCATATGCTTCAAATGCAGATGGGAGGGACACATCAGTCCAAACTGCGCGACGTCATCCAAAACATGCTATAATTATGGAATAGAAGGTCACTTAGCCCAATTTTGTCGTTCACCGAAGACAAGTTCAGCTAGGATGTGTGACAACCCGATATTTTCTATATAAATAAATCTTAAATTTTGCGTATAATTTTTTTTTTATTTTAAGGATGAGGATTTGTACAAGATTATGTGTAAATGTATTTATGTGGTAAATAAAAATATATTTATTACATAAATATTTACAAGTAAATTTATTCTAGAATTATTGATTATTATAAAGTATATTTTTATAATAATTAATTTTAAAATAGAAATGTTTTTATTTATTATTTTCCATGAATATATAATCATATATTATTTAAATAATAAATGAAGTGATTTTTTTAGAATAAATATAATAATTATTTTATTATATGAATTTTTTTGTACAGATTATTAAGTTAAATATTTTACCTTAATTATCAAGGTTAAATATGAAAGAATAATCAGATATGGAATCCAAACCCTAATTTTGGATTATTGTCAAGGTATTAGAATAATAATATAATATTAATTATATTTTAATTTTTCAGTGCGATGAATATGTACGATATGTCCGTATTGATAATGGTTGGTCAATTACGGTGTATTTTAACCCAAACCCTAGTAATGATGTCAAACCCTAATTTGAGATCCAAATTAGAGTATAAGGTTATTTTATAAGTGTAAAATATTAATTATGTCATGTATTTAATGTATTAATTAGGTAAACCCTAATTAAAATTCTGGAAACCCTAATTGCTATAATTAGTAGCCCTAATTTGAAATTAGAGTTTGAGATTGTTGGTAAGTATGGATAATGTGATTGATTAGCAAGTATTATGTTTACAATTATTAAATTTTAGTAACCCTAAATTATTAAACCCTAATTTAGTAATTGGAACCCCAATTATAATTTGGTAACCCTAATTACCGAAAGAGTAAACCCTAATTGCTAAATTAGCAAAGTCAACAATAATTATATGATCTAAACCCTAATGTCCATTTGTTAGATAATTACAAACTTACTTTAATTAATAAAGTAATTATTTTCAAAATTTAGAAACTAAAAATTTAGTTATTTTATTTTATTTTATTTAATTTATTGTGCAAACCCTAGTTGAAAAATCCTATAATTTGTGCTAAACCTTAGGGTTAAACCCTAAGGATTAAACCCTAAGGGATTGCAAGAATGACAATTTAGCCATTAAATTGGAGAGACAAATGACCATTATGCCCTTGCATTATTGAAGCTACAAACCTAGGTTTTGACATTAGGGGAGGTGGTTCAACAACTCTCAACAACTCCACATGCTCCTTAATTGACAGCCACAAGCAACAAGTCAGCCAATTCATGAATCTAGGTTGCCTATTTAAGGAATTTAGAGAGAGAAAATGTTATTTTGGTTGCTCAAATTTTAACTAAATTCATCTTAAACCCTCTCTCTCTAAAAGCCACGAAAATATCTAGCAATTTAGTCACACAAACAAACCCCACGTCCATCCCTAACAAATCAGAAGCTTAGAAATCAAAATTGATCAAAGAAGGTATAAACCCTAATTCAAATTCTGTCCAAAAACCGGATGTTAGATGTTAGTTTTTTTGTGTTATACATGTTAGATATAGTGTAAATAGATGATCTGGGTTGCTAGATGTTAGATCCATAACATCTAGAGGCTCGGATTTGATATTTTCAAAAATCTAGAAAATTATTTTTTTGTTCTCTGACATCGAATGTCAGAGGCTGTAGATCGTTGTGTGTTTAGTATTTTTGTTGTTTTAAAGTGTTAATATATAGCCTGATATGTTGTCTTTAATCTGGAAGTGGTAGAATAGCTATTTGATGTCTGGACTTAAAGTTATTTAAGGTCAAACACCATTGACCGACGTTGACTGCATAGAAATCTGGGTAACCCAGAAAATTATTTCAGTATCTGACAACATGTTCAAGCAGCTAGATCTGACAGTTTGTTTGATGTTTTGTTATTATTCTTGATTCTAGATTATAGTATGTTAGATGGACTTTATTTTTGGACCCTTAGTTCATAAAAATCTCAAGCAGGTTGTATTGGGTGTATGGTCAAACTAGGCAGGAAGTTCACAAAATATGTTTTCTGGGTAACCCAGAAAAACATATGAGTATTACTTCTGACATGGTTTGACCGGTGTGGATCTGATTGATCTTTTGATGTTATGGCTATGTTTTGTGATATATTTGTAGTGTTGCATGTTGGCTATACACTGCAGCTTATAGATCACAAAAAAATTACAAGGATTGCGTGTAGTAAAGGTTCAAAGTATGATATATGATCTGTTCTTCATTTCTGGGTAACCCAGAAAATGAAGAACAGACCTGACAACATTTTTGGAGGCTCAGATCTCTCTTGTATTATGTGTTATGATCATGTTTGTTGTTGGATCGTGTAGTCTTGTATTTGTACTACATGATCTGACAAACAACAGACCCAGAAACATAACACACACGGATCTATTGATGGTCAAACATGTACACTCGGTCACTGCGCTTGAATTTTTGGGTTTATTGAAGAACACCAAGAACACCTATAGCGACGGTTCTGTCGCTATAGGTGGTCCTTAGCGACAGAATTTTTTTAAATTTCCGGAAATTAATAAAAAAATTGAAAAAAATAGTTTTTAATTATTAAAAATACAAAATAAATTATTAAAAATTATTTTAAATTCTAAAAATTAGTTTTTAATTATTTTAAATATATTTCATAAAAATTTAATATTTTTGGAATATTAAAAGTAATTAATTTATTTAATTATAATATTAAATAAATTATTTAAAAATGATTTTAATTCATGAAAAATCAATTAAAATTATATTATGATGTAAGAAAATAATTTAAGTTATTTTTGATAACTTTTAATATTATGTGATAATTTTCATTAATAAATTAATATTAATGATAATTAATTTATTTATTAAATGAATTAAATAAATGAATTAAAAATGATTTTATTATATTAAAAATCATTTTAAATAATAATAAGGTATTTAAGAATATTTTAAGTTATAAAATATAACTTTTAATATTTAATGGTTAATTTCATTAATTAATGATATTAAAGTTATTTAATAATTATATTAAATAAATTAGTTTAAAAATGATTTTTATAATATAATAATCATTTTAAATGAAAATAAAGTGTTTAAAAATATTTTTAAGTTATAAAATATAACTTTTAATATTTAAGGGATATTTTCATTAATAATTTAATATTAATGATATTTAATGATTAATGATATTAAATTTATTTAATAATTATATTAAATAAATAGTTTAAAAATGGTTTTATTTATTTAAAAAAAATCATTTAAAAAGGATATTAATGATTTAAAAATATTTTAAGTTATAATTATTGACTTTTAATATTTGGATAAATAGTTCATTAATATTTAAATATTAATGATAATTATTTAATAATAATTTTAAATATTTTAAAAATCATTTAAGGGTATTATAAATACTTTAAAAATATTTTGAGTTATTATACATAACTTTAATATTTTGGCAATGGTTTCATTAATAGTTTAATATTACTTAGATATTAATGATAGTAGAATTGTTTAATATTTAAATCATTTAATAATTATTCTGATATTTCAAAAATTTTGATAAATGATAATAATTATTTAATAATTATTAAAGGCCATGAAAAATAGTGCGACTGATGTTTAAGTTATCCAAATGGATATTGAACTACGGATTAGAGTCTTAGACTCGATATTTAACCGATAAAGCTGTCGGTAGACCGATATAGATCAGAAATTGATCTGGACTTAGATAATTGGTTAATTAACTGTTTATTTGTGATTCAATGGTTATTAAGATTGTATGATAATGTGATTAGGAAGGTGTTGATGTTTAATTATGAGTCAACGATTGTTGAACATGCGTGATAATGTGAATAGGGAATGTGCTGACTGCAATAGGCAGTGTTATGTGTACGTTATGTTGTACTAATCAGTAAAATAATCTGATTAATGTTAGGTGATTTCATAAAAGATAAAACTAAGTTGCAAAGTGTAAGCAGCGCATCAGGAAAGTATCCTAACTTTGCATTTTCTTTATGCAATGGACAGAAGTGAGAAGTTCAGAATTATTGTTATTATTGTACAGATTATTAAACTTATATTATATACGCCCATTGATTATCAACATGTTAGTATATGATAATTCGATTATATATTATGTTCGTTAATTTCTAGAAATGATTATACAAGTGTCCCCACTTGGATAATCATTGTATTTAATCGCATGTTGATACACCTTTGATATACATATATGTTGAATTATATATTATTGTTGAATAAGATAAGACTTTTGTTATGAAAACCCGACAGGTATGAACATCCCGATAATGGAAAAAATTTTATGCGCCCAAGGCGGACAGAGTGAACGATAACATCGTTCTTATACATGTAGTATTGATCAATACAGGGTACAATAGGGCTGATCACCCTCCGTGCCCGTAAGTCATGACGGTTTACAGATGAATTTCTGTTCAAACCTTTTCGAAAATGAAAAACAATGTTCATAGTATGTCACAGAAACCCCATGTATAGTCAATACGTAGTTTCAAAAATTTGAAAGAGGGTTGTTATGTTATTATTATTGGTACAGATTACTTCACAACTACTGACTAGTTGTAGAAGAATATTATAAAGAAAACATTTAAATTCTTTCAGTCTATATATATATATATATATATATATATATATATATAATACTTGCTGGGCAATCAAATGTTCATCCTGGCTTAATTTAAATGTTTTCAGCTAAGTGTGAAGGACCAGAAGGATCTGTCAAGAACAAAGGAAAAGGAAAAGTTGCTGAATGACTTTATATGCTACTATTTATAATAGTTTTAGATTATGAAGACTATGATATATATATATTTATATATGTGATGACATGTAATGAATGATTAAAGGTTACGTACTTGGGAGAAAGACTCTGATGTATTTATAAATTTAAGTTTAAGTTTTATATTATTGTTATTATTAATAGTAGTATTCCGCTCATAGAAATGGTATCGTGAAGTACCGAGTTCGGGTTTCAAGTATCCGGGTTCGGGGACTTTACAGGATGGTATCAGAGCTATAGGGTTAGAAACCTTAGGTGGATTAGACCTTAGGCTATAACCTTAGAACAGAGGGAAACGTTGAAAATATAAATAACTCATATAGAGTTTAAATAAAGATGGATTGGATAAATTCATCGTCAAACAAACTAAAAGATAACTTATATGAAACCTTTATGTGTTATGTGTATATATATTATATGCTAATCAGGATAATTGCTGTGTGTAGATGTCAGGTGAAAAAGAACTAGGATACCCACGGGTCGTAAAGAAGGAGCTAATATCGAAGCCAATAGCGAAAATAGAAGCTCACAATGAAACCAACTCGGACGAGGTGGTTATTGTGGAAAACATAGTACCAGATCCGGAAATAATAGATCTGACAGATAATGATTCAGACTCTAAAGCTGAAGCTGGTGAAGCATCAATGGAGATGCAGGAATTGAGGAACAAGGTTTCTTCTCTAGAAGGGTTGTGGAAGACAGAAAAACTGCTTAACAGTCAATTGCGTCAAGCGTTAATAGAAACAATGGAAGAGCAGGATAAGCTTCAAATCCAAATCAATCAGATGAGAGCCTCAAGCAACACTTCGTTTGCAGCTCCAAAAGATAAGGGAAAAAGTAAGGTAGAAGACCATGATTTAGGAAAACCTGGGAAGAAGAAATGGAAAAGAATATGTTATCTTTGCGGCTATGAAGGGCATACTACTCTGTATTGTCCTGACTATAAACGAGGAGCATGTTTTGTCTGTGGAAAGGAAGATCATCAGGCGAGAAGCTGTCCAAGAAAGAAGACTTAGTAAATAGGTAGTATAGGTTATGTTGTGTAAGCGTGTTTAATATTATATGTGTGCTTAGTATGTCTGTGTAATGCATTATTATAAAACTTTTGTACAAGTGGTGATGTAAATCCCGACTTTTGTAGTCACAATGGGATAACTGATATTTAAAGCACTATGTGCTATGATATGTAAAATATTTTGGAAATCAATGAATGATTATGAATCAAAGTTTGAGTTATGAAACAAGTTTAATAAGTTTAAACTTATATGATAAGGTTTAGAATGTAAGTTAATTTATGGTTTTTACTTAACCAGATAATGACGCCAAGACGTCAAACTCGAAATCAGAGGGCAGAAGAGTCTGTCAACAATGTTGAAGGACAACAACAAGTGGACCCCATGCAGCAGTTCGTAAATATGGTAGCTCAGGCTATGCAACAAGGAAACCAGCTGGATAATCACTTGGCGAATTTTAAAGATTTTAAGGTTGTAGGACCGCCAGAATTCAAAGGTACGACTGACCTTGTAGAAGCCCAAACTTGGGTTAGGAAAATTGAGAAGGCGTTTATAATAGCTAGGGTAGCTGAGGGGCAAAAGACCTCTTTTGCCACCTATATGATGAAGGCTGAGGCAAATTTCTGGTGGGAAGCGAATCAAGTGAGGGCAGGAGCAGGTATGGAAGCGTGGGATAGATTTAAGACTTTATTCTTTGAGAATTATTTTTCAGCCAGTATGCAGTCTAGAATGGAGGTAAAATTTCTGGAGTTGAAGTAAGGGGATATGTCAGTGGCAGAATATGCCGCAAAATTCAATGAGTTAGCTAGGTTTGCTCCGCATCAAGTCGATACGGAGGCTACGAAGGCTAGGAGATTTGAGCTGGAATTAAAACCCTGGCTCTATAACAAGGTGGCAGTGTTGCAGATTCCAATATTTGCAGCACTCTTGGAGAAGACGATAATTGCGGAGGAGGGAAGTGAGGCTATGAGCCTCTACAATAAGGAGAAGAAGAACAAGGGCAAGGTCGAGGGAACTGAGAAGGTGAGGACTTTTAGTGGAAGTAGGAGTATTGACGGAAAAAAAGGAAGGGAAACTATTTTGGAAACGTATAGGTGAAGCAAGAAGGAATTAAGAAGCAAGGGATTCAGTGTAAAACATGTGGAAAGAACCACTCCGGAGAATGTTTAAAAGGAAAATTTGTGTGTTATAAATGCGGGCAGGAGGGCCATATCTCTCCCAACTGCCCAAATCCTAGAATGAACAGTGGTTGTTTTATTTGTGGATCATTGGAGCACAGGGTGAAGGATTGTCCGAACAGGAGGGTAGAGGCAGGTAGTGTGAATACTGGTAAGGGTAGTGGAACATTAGCAATCACAGGACCGACATCATCGAACAAACCAACAAAGTCAACATCAAGGGTCTTCAACATGACGGTTCAAGACACGGTGGCAGCTGGCAATGCAGTTCCAGGTAATATTCGAATAACTTTTATTTGCGTAATTAGAATTTTTCTATTTATAGTAAATTGTTTTATAAAGAAATTTTGAAGGAGGAATTTGAGTTCTTTTAGAAATCAAATTTCCGTTTAATCAGAAAGACAAGCTTAATGTGATTAGTTAAAGATCAGTTCGATCAAAGTTGATCGAGATCTATTTGCGAAGATTGTGTATGCTATGAACCCAGTTATTTATAAGTTTTAAAGCGGTGATTCCGGGGACGGAATCCTTATAAGGGAGGATGAATGTGACAACCCGATATTTTCTATATAAATAAATCTTAAATTTTGCGTATAAATTTTTTTATTATTTTAAGGATGAGGATTTGTACAAGATTATGTGTATATGTATTTATGTGGTAAATAAAAATATATTTATTACATGAATATTTACAAGTAAATTTATTCTAGAATTATTGATTATTATAAAGTATATTTTTATAATAATTAATTTTAAAATAGAAATGTTTTTATTTATTATTTTCCATGAATATATAATCATATATTATTTAAATAATAAATAAAGTGATTTTTTTTAGAATAAATATAATAATTATTTTATTATATGAATTTTTTTGTACAGATTATTAAGTTAAATATTTTACCTTAATTATCAAGGTTAAATATGAAAGAATAATCAGATATGGAATCCAAATCCTAATTTTGGATTATTGTCAAGGTATTAGAATAATAATATAATATTAATTATATTTTGATTTTTCAGTGCGATGAATATGTACGATATGTCCGTATTGATAATGGTTGGTTAATTACGGTGTATTTTAACCCAAACCCTAGTAATGATGTTAAACCCTAATTTGAGATCCAAATTAGAGTATAAAGTTATTTTATAAGTGTATAATATTAATTATGTCATGTATTTAATGTATTAATTAGGTAAACCCTAATTAAAATTCTGGAAACCCTAATTGCTATAATTAGTAGCCCTAATTTGAAATTAGAGTTTGAGATTGTTGGTAAGTATGGATAATGTGATTGATTAGCAAGTATTATGATTACAATTATTAAATTTTAGCAACCCTAATTTAGTAATTGGAACCCTAATTATAATTTGGTAACCCTAATTACCGAAAGAGTAAACCCTAATTGCTAAATTAACAAAGTCAATAATAATTATATGATCTAAATCCTAATGTCCATTTGTTAGATAATTACAAACTTACTTTAATTAATAAAGTAATTATTTTCAAAATTTAGAAACTAAAAATTTAGTTATTTTATTTTATTTAATTTAATTTATTGTGCAAACCCTAGTTGAAAAATCCTACAATTTGTGCTAAACCTTAGGGTTAAACCCTAAGGGTTAAACCCTATGGGATTGCAAGAATGACAATTTAGCCATTAAATTGGAGAGACAAATGACCATTATGCCCTTGCAATACTGAAGCTACAAACCTAGGTTTTGACATTAGGGGAGGTGGTTCAACAACTCTCAACAACTCCACAAGCTCCTTAATTGACAGCCACAAGCAACAAGTCAGTCAATTCATGAATCTAGGTTGCCTATTTAAGGAATTTAGAGAGAGAAAATGTTATTTTGGTTGCTCAAATTTTTACTAAATTCATCCTAAACCCTCTCTCTAAAAGCCACGAAAATATCTTGCAATTCAGTCACACAAACAAGCCCCACGTCCATCCCTAACAAATCAGAAGCTTAGAAATCAAAATTGATCAAAGAAGGTATAAACCCTAATTCAAATTCTGTCCAAAAATCGGATGTTAGATGTTAGTTTTTTTGTGTTATACATGTTAGATATAGTGTAAATAGATGATCTGGATTGCTAGATGTTAGATCCATAACATCTAGAGGCTCGGATTTGATGTTTTCAAAAATCTAGAAAATTATTTTTTTGTTCTCTGACATCGAATGTCAGAGGTTGTAGATCGTTGTGTGTTTAGTATTTTTGTTGTTTTAAAGTGTTAATATATAGCCTGATATGTTGTCTTTAATCTGGAAGTGGTAGAATAGCTATTTGATGTCTGGACTTAAAGTTATTTAAGGTCAAACACCATTGACCGACGTTGACTGCATAGAAATTTGGGTAACCTAGAAAATTATTTCAGTGTCTGACAACATGTTCAAGCAGCTAGATCTGACAGTTTGTTTGATGTTTTGTTATTATTCTTGATTCTAGAATATAGTATGTTAGATGGACTTTATTTTTGGACCCTTAGTTCACAAAAATCTCAAGCAGGTTGTATTGGGTGTATGGTCAAACTAGGCAGGAAGTTCACAAAATATGTTTTCTGGGTAACCCAGAAAAACATATGAGTATTACTTCTGACATGGTTTGACCGGCGTGGATTTGATTGATCTTTTGATGTTATGGTTATGTTTTGTGATATATTTGTAGTGTTGCATGTTGGCTATACACTGCAGCTTATAGATCACAAAACAATTACAAGGATTGCGTGTAGTAAAGGTTCAAAGTATGACATATGATCTGTTCTTCATTTCTGGGTAACCCAAAAAATGAAGAACAGTCCTGACAACATTTTTGGAGGCTCAGATCTCTCTTGTATTATGTGTTATGATCATGTTTGTTGTTGGATCGTGTAGTCTTGTATTTGTACTACATGATCTGACGAACAACAGACCCAGAAACACAACACACACGGATCTATTGATGGTCAAACATGTACACTCGGTCACTGCGCTTGAATTTCTGGGTTTATTAAAGAACACCAAGAACACCTATAGCGACGGTTCTGTCGCTATAGGTGGTCTTTAGCGACAGATTTTTTTTAAATTTCTGGAAATTAATAAAAAAATAGAAAAAAATAGTTTTTAATTATTAAAAATACAAAATAAATTATTAAAAATTATTTTAAATTCTGAAAATTAGTTTTTAATTATTTTAAATATATTTCATAAATATTTAATATTTTTTGGAATATTAAAAGTAATTAATTTATTTAATTATAATTTTAAATAAATTATTTAAAAATGATTTTAATTCATGAAAAATCATTTAAAATTATATTATGATATAAGAAAATAATTTAAGTTATTTTTGATAACTTTTAATATTATGTGATAATTTTCATTTATAAATTAATAGTAATGATAATTAAGTTATTTATTAAATAAATTAAATAAATGAATTAAAAATGATTTTATTATATTAAAAATCATTTTAAATAATAATAAGGTATTTAAGAATATTTTAAATTATAAAATATAACTTTTAATATTTAATGGTTAATTTCATTAATTAATGATATTAAAGTTATTTAATAATTATATTAAATAAATTAGTTTAAAAATGATTTTTATATTATAATAATCATTTTAAATGAAAATAAAGTGTTTAAAAATATTTTTAAGTTATAAAATATAACTTTTAATATTTAAGAGATATTTTCATTAATAATTTAATATTAATGATATTTAATGATTAATGATATTAAATTTATTTAATAATTATATTAAATAAATAGTTTAAAAATGGTTTTATTTATTTAAAAAAAATCATTTAAAAAGGATATTAATGATTTAAAAATATTTTAAGTTATAATTATTGACTTTTAATATTTGGATAAATAGTTCATTAATATTTAAATATTAATGGTAATTATTTAATAATGATTTTAAATGTTTTAAAAATCAATTAAGGGTATTATAAATACTTTAAAAATATTTTGAGTTATTATACATAACTTTAATATTTTGGCAATGGTTTCATTAATAGTTTAATATTACTTAGATATTAATGATAGTAGAATTGTTTAATATTTAAATCATTTAATAATGATTCTGATATTTCAAAAATTTTGATAAATGATAATAATTATTTAATAATTATTATAAGATCCTGAAAAATAGTGCGACTGATGTTTAAGTTATCCAAATGGATATTGAACTACGGATTAGAGTCTTAGACTCGATATTTAACCGATAAAGCTGTCGGTAGACCGACATAGATCAGAAATTGATCTGGACATAGATAATTGGTTAATTAACTGTTTATTTGTGATTCAATGGTTATTAAGATTGTATGACAATGTGATTAGGAAGGTGTTGATGTTTAATTATGAGTCAACGATTGTTGAACATGCGTGATAATGTGAATAGGGAATGTGCTGACTGCAATAGGCAGTGTTATGTGTACGTTATGTTGTACTAATCAGTAAAATAATCTGATTAATGTTAGGTGATTTCATAAAAGATAAAACTAAGTTGCAAAGTGTAAGCAGCGCATCAGGCAAGTATCCTAACTTTGCATTTTCTTTATGCAATGGACAAAAGTGAGAAGTTCAGAATTAGTGTTATTATTGTACAGATTATTAAACTTATATTATATACGCCCATTGATTATCAACATGTTAGTATATGATAATTCGATTATATATTCTGTTCGTTAATTTCTAGAAATGATTATACAAGTGTCCCCACTTGGATAATCATTGTATTTAATCGCATGTTGATACACCTTTGATATACATATATGTTGAATTATATATTATTGTTGAATAAGATAAGACTTTTGTTATGAAAACCCGACAGGTATGAACATCCCGATAATGGAAAAAATTTTATGCGCCCAAGGCGGACAGAGTGAACGATAACATCGTTCTTATACTTGTAGTATTGATCAATACAGGGTACAATGGGGCTGATCATCCTCCGTGCCCGTAAGTCATGACGGTTTACAGATGAATTTCTGTTCAAACCTTTTCGAAAATGAAAAACAATGTTCATAGTATGTCACAGAAATCCCATGTATAGTCAATACGTAGTTTCAAAAATTTGAAAGAGGGTTGTTATGTTATTATTATTGGTACAGCTTACTTCACAACTACTGACTAGTTGTAGAAGAATATTATAAAGAAAACATTTAAATTCTTTCAGTCTATATATATATAATACTTGTTGGGCAATCAAATGCTCATCCTTACTTAATTTAAATGTTTTCAGCTAAGTGTGAAGGACCAGAAGGATCTGTCAAGAACAAAGGAAAAGGAAAAGTTGCTGAATGACTTTATATGCTACTGTTTGTAATAGTTTTAGATTATGAAGACTATGATATATATATTTATATATGTGATGACATGTAATGAATGATTAAAGGTTACGTACTTGGGAGAAAGACTCTGATGTATTTACAAATTTAAGTTTAAGTTTTATATTATTGTTATTATTAATAGTAGTATTCCGCTCATAGAAATGGTATCGTGAAGTACCGAGTTCGGGTTTCAAGTATCCGGGTTCGGGGACTTTACAAGATGGAGGCACCAAAGGATTTCCCAGACAAGCCAAAGCCAGTAGTTTAAGAGAGAGCATTTTTTTTCTCGTGACGAGGAACCTGAATAAAATTATCACGGGTATGTTGGTCATAAACTCTTGCGAAGTCTATACCGTGTTAGATACCGGTTCTACTCACTCTTTTATTGCACCTAGTTGTGTTCAATGTTTGAAGTTAACTCCGGAGAAGTTAGACTTTGATATATCTTTTTAAACTCAGTTGGGAAAAACCTTCGTTACCTCCACTATTTATAAATCTTATTCAAATCAACACTTTCACGTTACCTGTCGATCTTATCTCTTTGAAATACTTGCCTTTGATGTGATTTTTAGAAATGATTGGTTAACTACTCATCATGCTTTTCGTAAGGTTGTTAGCTTTCATACTCCTAACCAACCTGTTATACGAATTCAAAGTAACCAAACCACTAAAGTCAATCATTGTCATATCAAGCCATAAATAAAGAGCCCCTATCCTTTCGTTGTTGACTTTCTTGTGTGGAATGCACCGAAGCCAGACTTTCAGTAGGCAACGTCGTGAATGATGATGGCCAGTTGATAGGTATCAATGTGACGTGTTATCCAAGTCTTGGATGAGAGTAATAGTTTTGAATGGTATTTCTATTGTTAATAAATTTCCTGATGTATTCTTGAAGACTTCTTAGCCTAAACCTAGAGCATGAAATCAAATTTTGTATTGACCCCGGTACAAAACCCATTTCTAAAACCCTCAAATATTTCTTTAACTAAAACGAACGTATAACGTGCCAAAGACGTTGACTCGAGCTGTTGAAGATTTCGATCGTACCATGCAATATCATCGTGGAAGTACGAACGTGGTAGCTGACGCGTTGAGTAGAAGATCGTATGCGGTTACAAGTGCGAATATATGAACCCACGTGAAGATAACAAATATACGATTAGAATAGAATTTAATCGATAAAGTTAAAGCCGCTCAAGCTACACACCCGAAGCTGATTAATGTGAAGAGTGAAGAAGGTTCAAGAGGGCGTTATTCTAGAAGCAAGAATCGACGAATAGAGTAAATCTCAACCCTCGATTTAATTGACCCATTTGAAATCCTCGATGAAGTAGGAACTATGGCCTATAGACTCGTTTTACCGCCAAGTATGTCACGTGTTCATAACGTTTTTAACGTATCGATGTTACGTAAATATGTGGACGGCCCGAACCACATTTTTAATTTAGAACCGGATGAGATAGCGGATGATTTAATATTTGAGGAGATACGTGTTAAAATCTTGAATTACAAGAATCTTATTCAACACTCAAAGGTTATACCTCAAGAGTTAAAATTTGAAATGAAGTCGAGGTATCATTACCTCTTTGATATATCATGTACGTACCCTAATTTCGAGGGCGAAATTCCATAAGGAGGGGAGATTGTGAGACCCCAGATTTTATGAATAAATATTAAATTTTCTCAAAATAATTTTTTTTGAATATTATGGTGTGGATTTGATATAATGTTATAGTTGTGTGTAGTACTTATAAATTTTGCAAAGTATGCAAGTTGATATATAATATTCGATTGGTCGGGGAATATTCTTTTTGTCGGGGAATATCCGTACGACGGTACAATCATTGGTGCCACAACAGAATTATTGTCTGAATGAGAAAACGACAAATATATTTTATTGAAAATAACGGCGAAAGTTTTACCATTAATACTGTTGAACTACTCGGTAGTAAAAGTACAGTAATACGCGTGGTTGCATAGTAGCACACGGTATTGATTATTGATGTTTATGTGATAAGTCACTCAGTTTTGTTTTATTGGTATTATTAGTGTAATAAAACAGAAAGCTTTTTATATAAAACAGAATACTTTTATAAAGTTATTCTATAAATAGAATATATAATATTCTATTATGCATAGTATTTGCATAGTGCCTGCATAGTGTTTGCATAGTAAAATCTTTTATAAAGTTATTGGTTTTATTAGATTATAAATAGAATATATTATATTTTATTTAAAAGATTTTGCTTTAAATATGGATCGTCAGATTAAAGTAAATCAATCTGGACCGTTCATGAGTTAGTTATTATGCAGTCTATTTTTCTATAAATAGAAGCTCATTCATTCATTATTTCTTACAAATTCATTGAAACTTTAGAGAGAGAAACTATAGAGAGAAAGAAGAAAAGTGTTCTACTACTTCACTAATTCTATATCAAGTACTCTTCTTTCTAAGGTAGGGAATATTATTTGTTGTACCCGTAAGGAGTATTATTTCTTTTGTATTCATGAAGAGAACTTCTGTTATTCCATTATTTATTATTCTGTTGGATTAACCTGAATACGCGGGCTACCCTATACTTGGTGAAATTCTTCTGTTATTTCATTCTTTATTATTCTGTTGGAATATCCTGTCTGTACGTTTTATGTCGGACCTGGTTCCATTCTTTATTATTCTGTTGGAATATCATGTCGGTGCGTATTACGCCTTACCTGGTTCCGTTATTTATTATTCTGTTGGAATAACCTGTTTATGCGAAGTACCGCATGCATGGTGATTTCTTTTGTTATTCCATTCTTTATTATACTCAGTTGGTTAAAGTTTTAACTTCTATACTCCATAAAATTAGTGGAATATCCTTGATATTTGCGCTTCACCCAGTATCTTTTCATGAAAATATTCTTCTGAGCATTCTTGAATTTTACTCTATAAAGAAGTATCATGTTGATAATGTGGACATTATTAGTTCCTGGATAAATTAATTCTTAAACTTGTTTTATTGAATTCTTATATCATTGTCATCATCCTCATGTTTATATTATGTTGAAAGTCATCTGTGGCCTGTAGTGCATAGATGGACTTGGTATGATTATGACCAGGGATTATTCGGTATAATCATAACCGTAATGTTACAAATGATATGGAAAAAGTCCTCATTGGCCCGTAGTGCATTGATGGACAGTTTTTGGTATGATTATAGCTATGGATTCTCTTTGGTCGTAGTGAAAAGATGAATTATTTTATGGCATGATCAGGACCGTTGATGAAAACATGATTATCGTTAGCCGCAGTGCATGGATAATTCGTGGTCGTGATACTAAAGAATATCCTTGGTCGTAGTGCAGGGGTGATTCGATGATGTGGATTATTTATTAAGCTGAGTCTTAGCGATAAAAGTGATGAAAAACCTTTTAAATAATAGAAGATAGTAGATTTTATTCCCTACTTGACTCTTCTAATGGATTGCTTGTTCCACTGGAGTTAAACTTGATAGTTATTATATTTTATCAGTTTAACACTGTTGAAGGCTAACGATAAATTATTCTGCATTATCTTAGTCATAATATTTCTTATTAGGCTAGTTAAGCTCACCCTTTCTTTTACAGTTCTCTTCAAGAAATGAGAACGTAGCTGGGACTAGTCGGGGAACAGAGTGATGGTCCTAGATGTTTGCATTAGTAGTCCTCACTATTCTGTGAAATAGTGTGATAATAATTGTAATGAGGACTCCTTTTGAGTTTTTATACTCTCTAGTACACAATATTTGTATTCAAACTAACAGTTTATGTTTTGTCATATTGTACACGACAGTTGTATTATTAAGTTGTATTTAAATTCTGTAACATGTATCTGGCGACTCAAGATTGGTGATGTATACCTAATTTTGGGGGCGTAACAGCTTTCTTATTCTCTATAATCTTTTAAAGTTGTATCATTAATTCATTCTTATCATCACAATATTAATTTGTGTATCATTTTCTAACCTGTGATTTGTATCTATAAAAGAAAGTAATTCAAATAGATATCTAACTCATATTTCTCACGTAATTAAATTTTTAAACGAAATCGTTACTTGTCACCACTTCCTGGGTAGCCACTGCATCTTGCACCATCATGTTAAATGCACAGGCCGTTGGTCTTCCTGGCTATGCTGGTCCTCAAATCGCTAAGGTTCCACTACCGGGTCCCATGTTAACACTTTCCTTCTCCACATTCCTCTTCGGACAATTTTCGAACTAGATGATCAGTCGATCCACATGCAAAACAACCTTGTATCTTCATTGGATGAGGACAATTAGGTGACATGTGTCCCTCTTGAACACAGTTATAATAGACTCCCGTTTGCTTCAGACAAACTCCAAAATGATTCTTCCCATAAGTCGCACATGACTCCCCTCCTTTCTTATTATTTTCTGTCTTGTTACCCGATTGGGTATTCTCACTCCACTTTCTCTTGTTTGAATTACTACCATCACTACTACCTCCTTCATTTGTCTTCTTCTTCTTCTCCTGATAATATCGGGATGCAGCTTCGCTTCCCCTTCAGCAATTATCGCTTTCTCTAACAAAGCAGTAAACGTATTGATCTGTAACACAGCTACTTTGTTTACTATCCCTAGCTTCAATCCATTCTCAAATCTTCTCGCCTTTCTTACCTCCGTGTCCACCCGATGAGGTGAAAATCTCATTAACTCATTGAATTTGGCAGTATACTCAGAAACTGACATATTATCGTGCTTTAGTTCTAAAAACTTAACTTCCATCCGAGCTTGCATACTCGGCAAAAAATAGTTCTCAAAGAACAACTCCATGAATCTTGTCCAAGTCACTACAACTGTTCCAGCTCTCGCCTGATTAGTCTCCCACCAGTAATTGGCTTCTCCCTTCATCAAGTATGTTGCAAAAGCTATCTTTTCCTCCTTCGCTACTCTCACAATAATGAATGTTTTCTCCATCTCCTTCACCCAGGTTTGGGCTTCAATGGGATATGTGGTTCCCTTAAATTATGGCGGTCCTACCACTTTAAAGTCCTTGAAATTTGCCAATCTGTTGGCTGGCTATTCTCTTGCTCTTGCTGCTGGAGCTCAATTTCCCATAGCTTGGGCTATCATATTCACAAAATTCTGCATTGGGTCCGCTTGACCTCCTTCATTATTCACTGATTGCTCTTCTCTCTGATTTTGATTTTGTCGTCTAGACGGCATTATCTGATTTAAATTAAAATCTCACATTAATTCTCTTTCTCTACATAAATTGTTATTAACAATACAATAAGAATTTACCACAAGGTTCTCATATAATCGCATATTTATTCAAATAGCACACAATACTTTTAGTTCTTAACACATACAACTATCCCTTTTTAAACAAATATTAGGTTTAACAACACAACTTTACACAAAAGTTGCAATTTTCCAACTTTACACAAAAAGTTGCAATTCTTTATTCACACATAGTTATTCCCAGTTCGTCAAACTTACAACACTTATGAGTTCAGGAACTTACCACAATTATATGAGTGTATGAACTTATCCTAGTTATACCATTGGTGTCCATTCGCTGAAGGGTTCAGAAACATTTCATATAATTATAGGTCACGAACTTACCATAAGTATGAGTTTTAAGAACATACAAATTTATCTTAATCTTATATTCATATAGAAAATAAAGTTTTCATTCAGACAAACATATATATATTTACATATGCTTACACATCGTTCTCGATATTACAACTTTTAATATCACATCCTATTACCAAAAGATACTACCGCTTATCTCTAAATTGTCTACCGTCAACTCCCTTCACCAGTCCTCTTCTTGCTGGGACACTTGTTGAATCTGTGACTCGTTCTTCCACATGAAAAACACTTTCTCATATTCGTCTTAGGACAGTGTAGGGAAATATGTCCTTCTTGTTTACAGTTGAAACACACGTTCTTCCACATCATGCATTCTCCCATGTGAGTCTTTCCACACTTGCTACAAACTTGCTTCTTCTTCGGGTTTGAATTTCAGAATTATCACTGTCGGTGTCCTTTTTTCTCTTATTCTTGCCCTTCTGCTTAATTGTTCCTTCAGACGATCCACCACCTTCAGTCTTCATCCTTTCCACATGCACCTTTAACTCATATTGTTCTTCGGTCATCTCGCGTAACGCCCTTTCTGTCTTCCACAGCTCCTCCAAGAGAAATACTTTACTCCTGAGTTCTTGTACTTCTGTAGATACTTGATCTTGTTTTCCAACTTTGGTCTTATTCTCTTTCTCCACCTTAGCTTCTTCAGACTATGCCTCCTCAGCACCACTCAGATACATTTCAGGATAATCATCATGATCACTCCCCAGATTCACCATGGGTTCATCCTTTCCCACTTCCTTAACTGACTCGCTTTGCACTGGCACTAGTGCAACAGCCGCTATCACTTCTATAATCATTTCATCTTCTCCTGACATCCTACAGTCAGTTTAAACAACTTGATTAGTACTTCAATAGTACAAACTTAATACACACGATGTGTCTACACATCTTTCTATTTATGTACTTCGGCAATCCCTCACTTAGAACTCTAAATGAGTTTTCTCTATCTCGATTATGGTTATAATCCTAGGGTTTTCTCCGCCCCACTTAAGGTTTATAACCTACAGCTTTGATACCAAACTGTGACGCCCCCAAATCCGGGTTACCTGACCCCCGAGTTTGGTGCTCGCGATCCACAATATAAATAACATCTAACTACCCATTTATTTATGAATAGAAATACACACTTCATTAACTGATATTGTTAATACATTTTCCCAAGTTATCTAACCTTAACTTTACAAACATACCCCTTAGATATACAAAAAGGGTTTATAAAACAACATAATAATAATATTCATTACAACTACTCCAACACTATGCCTTTGCCTTTGTTCTTCTTAGCCACGCTGGCCTCTTCGTTCCTAGCTGAAATATTTTATTTAGCAAGGGTGAGCAACAAATTTGCCCTGCAAGTTAAGACATACAATGAATGTATAAGAATCAATAAGAACGGATTATCTATTTTGATAGAATGTCACCAAAGTTCGGGGAACTTTGAAATAGCTGAACAATTCGTTAATCATTAACAAGTCTTCTCGAATATTATGCAAACCAATAAACTGATAATGAAAGAGTACAAAGCTTTCAAAGTTTCTACGATATTCTATTGAATAATAAAGTATCAATTCTACGCAATAACAAGGTAGAATGTTTTCCAGATTTATGCTAAGCAATCCATTGGATCTTGAACTTCTCTTCTCGAGTAACTATCTAAGATTTGACTTTGATATACCCAGGTGTATCAGATAGCCATATAGATTAAATTATACCCCTTAGCAAGTACTTAGAGCAGCCAACTCTTTGTACCCTATATTATGCATAATACTTACATGCGCGCAACGGTCGAATATACGACCACAAGGTTCCCTTTATATAAAAGGTTGTTCTTCTCAATCTTATAAACAGATTTTGAATCTTAATAACAAAATACTGTGATTTCAATACCTATTCTCTTTCTTGATCTAGCCAAAAAAATTGGCATTGACCTGTCAATAATAATTGAGTTCTCTTCTCGAACTTATCAAGTTCCAACAAAAGTTCGTCTGGCCAGAACAATTAGCTAAGACATGTCTCAATACGATTAAACAATAGACAGAATTTAACTGTACTATTTGCAATCAATAATAGCTTCTACGAATATGAATATCCAACAACAGTTATTCTTCAAGTATATTCTTAGAATCACTAATTTAATTTGAATTAATAAATATGCACTAACTGCGAATAATCAACAATAATTCTCAGATATGGTCTAATCAACAATAATTAACCACTATAATATTTAAACAGTATTAACTCAAGGTTGAGTTAAGGAAACTTGCCTGATTCGTTGACTAGTGATACGCAATTTAAGTTAACTTCTTTTGTAAGACCTATCATTAATAAGATCGATCTCTTAATTAGCATCACATATTTTACTCATCGCATGTAATCGCATAATCAATCATTAAAGAGTACAATTATACTACCTTAGACTTAACACTTACTCGTTCATTTATATGTTCTTAATATAACTTGTTAAACTATTTATGACTTTAGAAGACTTAATATATCATTTCAGTTTCTATTTCAGCAAGCTAAAACAAAACTGACATCTCTTCTGACATTTCGGTTTCTCATTTCAATAACATGAAATGTTCATTTCAGGAAGTTGAAATATACTATTCACGAAAATATTAAATCATCTTATTATTTTTCAATCTTTTGGCCAATCATATACAAATGTATTCCATACACAAAAAGTATTTTCTGGAATTTTTCAACTCCCTTAAGTATTTTTCAAAAATCAATTTCTAGTTAATTCCTTAAGAAATTAGCTACCTCATGTTTAACTCCAGAAATTCCCAACTCTTGGCAGGATCTTACGCATGTAAACGTGAGCTTTCAGTTTAAATTTCATAGTCATCGGAGTTATAGAACTCCGGTTATAGCATTTTTTTGTCAAAAAAACCCCAAATATTGAAATAGTCCTAACTTGCTCATTTTAAGTCGGAATGAGCTCATTTTTGTAAAAAAACCTACTTTATCTAACATATTTACAATCCCCAAAAGATTGGAATTTATTACATTAATTAAGTTGTCGAAATTACCCTTATAATTTCCGGACAGCCTATTTTTTCGACTTTTTCAAATTTTTGATTCTGTTACTAAAATCACTCCACACGAAAATTTACAAAATATTTTTCAGTGACTCCACTTGGATCTATTATAAGACTCATATATCTAACTCCAAAAATTGACCACACTCAAAAATTCAAAGTAGAATGAGAGATATGGTCATTTCCATATCATACTTTGTTTTTTCACAAATCTATTTTTCAACTCTTTATATTTTTTATGAAAACTTTCATGATCTCCAATAAAACTAACATAACTCATCATATTAACTCAAAATAACTCATATACTCATGGATCTAATATGATCCATTATCTAATTCACCAATTAGTCAACAAACACAAGATCAAGCACAACAAAAGCTAAGAAACATTTTATTTTCTATCTTTTGTAAATCTAACTCATATTTCTTAGTTTAGATTCAACTTTTGATCTATAAAAGAGTTGGATCTAAACATAAAACACTTTTAAACACCAAGATCTAAGGTTTTAAGCCTCAAGATCATAGTTTTACAAAAATCAAAACTCAAATCATCACAAAGAGAAATTAAACTATAAAAGTAGGAATTTCTTATACGTTCTGTTGATTCTTTCTCTTCTTCTTCCCAATCTTAGAGTAGAGAACTATGAACTTCGAAAAAAAATTCACTCACTCTCCTAATCCTCTAGTCCGTCCCCCTCTATTCTCTCTCTTGGTCTTGCTTTGATAACTTAAGAACATGAAATGAGATAAAAAGATTTAAGAGAAAAGAAATTTGATGTTAGTAATTTTGTATATATAAGATCCCAAATTTTTATAAATAAAATCAAATTTCCTCTATTTATTATTGTGAATAATAAGGTGTTAATTTGATATAATGCTTTGGTTATGGGTGAAATGTACAAATTTTGTAAAATAAGCAAGTGGTTATAAAATATTCATTGTTGTCGGGTTATATTCGTTTGGTCGTGGAATATTCTTGTTATCGGGGAATATTCGTACGACGGCGCAGCCATTTGTGGGCACCATAACGAAAAACGACTGGATGAAGATAACGACAAGTTTGAGTTTTTATAAATAACGGCGTAGTTGTTACCGTTAACACTGTTGGATTACCTGGTGGTTAAAATACAGTAATACGCGTGGTTGCCCAGTAGCACACGGTATTGCATAGTATTTTTGAATTATTCACTACTCAATAATTGTTACAGTAATTACTGTTCAATATTTTATTTTATTGATTCAATAATTGCTACATTGATATTTTATATTATTGTTGTTCCAATAATTGTCACTGCACAATGTCTCCATTATCAGATCAATAATTCAAATTATTTGAATAATATTGTTAGATAGCATTATTGGCAATGTCTAAGGAAGTTCTGTCTAGGAAAGGGGTTTGGTCACCTAATTACGCACCAATAAGGAGAAATCCTTATCGAAAAGTCTCATCTTTCCTGGGAACGACCTGGTTGTCATAATTGTGATTCTGTAATATATTTGTAAATAATTAATTATTAATTTATATGATAAGAAAATATTTATTTTATGTGGACATAAGTGATGGATAGGAAAATATTTATTTTGTGTGAATATAAATGAAGGAATTAATGTTGAGGTGTTTTGATAATATTTTGTCAAAATTGAGGTATTAAAAATCGTCCGTATGTGGATTTCGGGCATTTTTCATTTGGAATTTGGAAAAACTTAAAGCTACAAAGTTGTAGAGAATTTAATTTCCTATAAAATGGACATAAAATTCGTATTTTTCTGATAAAATGGCTATTTATTATGAATTATTGAAGTTTCGGAGATTAAATATTTTTATTAAAATTATGGGTGGGACCCACTTTTGCTTTTTATGAAAACATGTGCTGGAAAAAATTTTCAAATGTGATGGGTTGATGGCTTTCCAAAATGGCATGCGTAGTAAAGAAAAAAATAATAATATTATTTAGTCTGCTATGGCGTTCTAGCATTTTCCTATAAATAGATGTTTAGGTTAGAATTGAAAATCACACCAGAAACATAAGTTTTCTCTCTATATATTATCGAGCGTATTTTTGTGTGTATTTAAATACTTTGAGAGTTACTATTCAGTGTAAGTTTTCTTCGGCTTTACATCGGATATTCCGATCAGAAGTACTGTTATTTTGAGGTAAGGGATGTTATTTTCTTCGTAAATGATATTATTTTCTTCAATATCATTATGCCGAAATATTGATAAGAATTTTATTGTGAAATTTCTATCTTTTTGAGTCGGGGTTACTATTCACGTATACGGCACTATTCACATAAAAATAATGAAATTTTCTTTTCTTTGTCCAAGTTGTCTATTATGGTTACTATCTTTGTTTGTATCCATGTTTTGATCTTCAATCTTGAATTTTGCTCCACAATTGATTATTATAAGGTATTTTTGAACTCGGATAAACTAAAGTACGAATCCCTAATCTTTGATCTTTTATCTCACTGGATTCGTTTTCTTTAAGATATTTTTCATCATCCTCGGTCCTATATAATGATATTACTGAATATCTTTGGCCTGTAGTGCAAAGATGAATGATTAACTGATGAATATCTTTGGCCCGTAGTGCAAAGATGAACAAGTGTTGAGATGAAAATGATCAACTGGTGATATAAATGAATATCTTTGGCATGTAGTGCAAAGATGAATATTTGATTCAAGATGTATATTGATTGATGTTACAGGGATGAAATATTGATGATGAACTTTTAAATCTTAGAAGATAGTAGAATTCATTATTTACTTGACTCTTCTAATGGATTGTTGTTTCTGCTGTAGTTGTTGATCTAAAACTTGTTGTCTATTATATTCTATAAGATTTTTCTATGTTGAAGACTAATGATAAATTATTGTATATTATCTTAGTCATAATATTCTTTACTGGGCTAGTTGAGCTCACCCATTTCTTTTTTGTTCCATTTTTCTTCCCAGGAGATGAGAATTTAGCAGGAACTAACCGGGGTATGGAGTGATGATTCTAGAAAGTTGTTTTAGCAGTCTTCACTGTTTTATAAAATAGTGTATCAATAATTGCAATATGGACTCCTTTTGAGTTTGAATACTGTTTATTAGACAATATTTGTATTTAAAATCACAGTATATGTGTTGTCGTATTTTGCAAGATAATTATATTAATAAAGTTGTATTTGTTTCTGTACCATGTATTTGACGACTCAGAATGGGTGATGTATACCTATTTTGGGGCGTCACATATAGATATATTTAGTGTATCTATAATCATCTTCCAATGTCTCACTCTTCCTCTCTCTCCTTATCATTATAAGCTTGCTTGCACTCTTGGTTTAACTTGTGGGTTTGATGAAAAGATAAGAATAAGACCAAGGCTTGACACCTAGCAAGTTAGCTCACCTACTAAAGCAATGTAATGATTACATGCCTCCCCCCTTTCTCTCCTCTATGTAATTTTCGACCATGATGGCCTTCTTGGGCCCCTTTTTATTATCTTTTAAGCTTCATTTAGCTTACTAAATGGTCCAAAAGGTCCCCTCCAAATTGGGTTGAGAGTTGGGCCAATCAATTAATTATTTAGGCTAGAAATTCTAATTCTTTGGGCTTGCAATTCAACATAGTTTATACTTTTTAATTTTTTTTATATACCACCATTCTCTTATATTATAACCCATTAGGTTATTAATTATCATACCTAATATATGTATTAGGTTTCATATGTGACAACCCGAGAAATTAGACAATTTATGAAAATCTTAAATGATTGATTTAAGGTCAAATAATAGACCTAGATAGAAAATAAGTGTATGCGTTTGATGTTATTGAGATTGAATTTTGAGGATTTCAAAATTCCGTGAAGGATATAGGTGAATTATTCAGTATTAAGGATTTATGTAAATATGCTCTGTGTACATGGTTAATGATGTGTTCAAAATGTGGTTAAGGGTCATGGGTTGATCAGATAATTTATATCTGTATCAAACCCTAAGTTTATATTAAGAACGACAGCGTTCGGTTAGAAAACCCTAACGTCTAATAAGAAACCCTAGAAATCGGTTCTGGAAACCCTAGTTTCAGTTCCGGGAGTCCGAAATCTTAAATCGGATATTGAAAACTATATATTGGGAATGCAATGTATGTACAAGGTTAAACGCCTATAATTTTTATTAATTAGGGAAAATCCTAAAGAATTACTGGAAATTCTAGTTGATTATTAGAAACCCTAATATCAGATCTGAAAATCCTAATTTCAGATTCTGATAAAACGAAACCCTAATCTGGGAATATAGCGGAGAATTTTAATGCTTTAGTAATATTAATTATAAGTCTAATTAGGGTAAAGGTTAATTAATTAGCAAACCCTAATTTCCAATTTTTGGAACCCAAATTGTTCCGTCAGAAACCCTAATGTACAGTGTAGATTTAATTGCTAAAATTAGCAATGCTAATTAGGAAACCCTAATCCTAATTATTTCAATTTATGAGTAATTAGAAAACTCTAATCTAATTACGAATATTTAATTTCTACTTTAGAAAATTATTTTCTATTAGAAAACCCTAATTTGTGGTTTAAAAATCCTAATGACCATTTTGAACCCTGATTGTGCAGTGGTGGATTTAATTGCTTTATTAGCAATATTAATTAGGAAATATATATCCTAATTGTCAAGTTATTAGAAACCCTAATCTAATTAGGAAATCTAATTTCTAAAATTGAACTATTATTTTTCTATTTAAAACCCTAATATGTGGTTTTAAAACCTAATGTACAATTGTGGCCCTAAGTGCTAAATTAACAAATTTAATTAGGATAAATTAGTCCTAATTAGCAAGATTGATATGTGATTAGAAAATAATATTATAGTTAAGAAACCTTAATTATAAGTTAGAAATCAAGATTTTCTATTTTAAAATTTAATTAGAAAATTTTGGAAATGCAAGTTGCTAAATCTTAAAGGATTAAAACCTAAACCCTAAAGGGTTAAACCTTAAACCCTAAAATGTCCAAACTCTAAACCATAAGGCAATTTTCTAGAAATTTAAGGAAAGGACAAAAATACCCTTGTGTGTATTATTTTAGGTTTCTTGCAAATCTTGGCAAAATATGGGTTGGTGAACAACCCTAGATCTAACCTAGCCTAGCCATGTGCTAAAAAGCTCCAACAAATTAACTCTTCTCAGCCACATACATTGCACACATGTATTATATATAAAGAGTTAGAGAGAGAAAAGTGTTCTTAGTTGCTCTTTTTTTTTCACAACCATCATCCAAGACCTTCTCTCTCAAACACCTACGAAATTTAGTGCTAAATCAGTCATATATTGAAGCCCTACGTGTACCAGAAACAGATCATAAAGATCAGATCCAAGAATCAAAGCCTAAAGAGGTATAAACCCTAAATTTTGAAATCTTCTGATTTGGTGTTAAAAGTTGTTGTTGAATAGTTAATGTTGTGTATTTAGGTGTCATTTAGTGATCTGGGTTGTTAAAACCCAGATCCATAACATTAAAGAGCTCGAATCTGACATTTTTAGAAATCTAGAAATTTGGAGAAATTTGAGTCTGACAGTCTTATGTCAGACCTCGTAGATCTTTGTGTGTTAGATGTTTAGTGTGTTTGATATTATAGATCTATTCTATGCCATGAGATCTTTCATTTCCAACTTGAATCAAGTCTAGATCAAGTCTAGATTAAAAGTTACAAGCGGCCAAACATCGTTGACCACTCACGATTTCTGTTTCTGGGTAGTCCAGATTTTTACCCAGAAAGTCTGACAAGATTTTTAACGTCCCTGATCTTGCTTTCTGTTAATGTTTTGGTCCATTTGTTGGTTTGTACTTGTAGCCTGCCATGTGATCTACAGATCTAAGTCCTCATACCCACCAGATCATGATCAGAATCGATTATATTGTTGGTCAAAATGTGTTGACCGATCAGCCATATGAACTTTCTGGAAAACCCAGAAAGTTCAAGATCCGGTTCTTGAGTATCACTTTGACCGAGCTAGATCTTTTGTTTGTAGTGTTAATTTGATGATCTGATGCTATGTAGTTGTAGTCTGACATCTTGTCTACATGATATAACCATTAGATCTTATAAAAGAAACATAGACTGCAAGTTACAAGGATCAATACAAGGCATCTAAGGCTGTTCTTCAAATCTGGAAAACCCAGAATTTGAAGAACAGGTCTGACAGTGAATTGTTTAGCTTAGATCTCTCTGATCTGATGTTGTATGGCCATGAAACAAGTTGGTGATTGTAGTATTACGTTAGTACTATAATTTTAACACGAATTACAGTCCAGAAAACATTAGGATCATAACTTATAAGCCGGTCAAACCAGCCCCTCGCACACTGATTTGTCAGTGTTCTTGAGTGAAGAACACCAATGGCGACAGACAAGTGTCACTAAAGGCCTATAGTGACAGTTTATTTATTATTTTCCAGAAAATGATTAAAAATTAGAAAAAAATGGTTTTTAATTATTAAAAATACAAAATAAATTTTGAAAAATTATTTTAAAGTCTAAAAAATAGTTTTTAACTATTTTGAGTATATTTTGAAAATATTTAATATTTTTGGAATATAAATGGTATTTATTTATTTAATTATAATATTAAATAAATTATTTAAAAATAGTTTTAATTCATGAAAAATCATGAAAAATAATATTATGGTATAAGAAAATATTTTAAGTTATTTTTGATGACTTTTAATATTTTGGAATGAAATTCATTAATTAATCAATATTAATGATAATTAGTTTATTTAATTAATATATTAAATAAATTATGGAAAATTAGTATTAATGTTTTAAAAATCATATAAAAATTATTTAAGTGTTATAAAAATATTTTAAGTTATAAATTATAACTTTTGATATTTTAGCATGAAAATATTAATATTTTAATATTAATATTAATTATCAGATAATGCATTTAATGGTTTAAAAATCATATAATTATGATTTTAAGGTATTAAAAATACTTTATGATATTATAATTATATTATAATATTATGTAATGATTTTCATTAATATTTTATATTAAATGAATATTAATGATTAAGGAATTACGGGGTATTTAATTCATTTAAATACGGTTTTAAGGATTGAAAAATGTTGATAAATGGTAATAATTATCCGAAAATTATTACGAGCCTAGGAAAAAAAATTTGTCTAATTAGAAATTATCTGTGATATGGTTAAGTGGTTAGTCAGAGTTTAATTTAACTTAAACACGATTTTTGTTCGACTAGACTGTCGGGATGTTAGAATTGTGTCGGTTTCAAGTCAGACTGAAATAGTTTGACTTGATGCTATGTTTTATGTGTGTTATAGACTGATAAGATTATGTGCTATATGTTTAGGTTATTTTGTGGATATAAATATAACAGTATTATACTGTGATGATATTATTCTAATATTGGAGATCTATATTACTAATATTAGGTCTTCGGGTAAAGCGTTATAAATTACGTGCGGTAATCAACGGTTCAGGCAAGTTTTCTTTGTGCTTAACTCTAATAAGAGTGTTTTATTCAAGCTTATGGTTAATCATTGATGATTGCCACGAATATTGTATTCTGTACATCTTGCATGTATAAGTCAGGTATGAAAGGCTGATCACCTTCAATACCATTTGGTTCAGAAATGCTTGTTCATGTATAATACTTGTTCAGTCAAAAATTTGTTCGTGCTAGTTCTCAATTATATTGATGAATTATAGCAAGCTCATTATTCATACTCTTCAATCATGATATATCGTTATATTATTGTATATAAACTTGCTGGGTAACTTTCATGCTCACCCTTACTATATCATGATATAACATTGCAGATAAGGCGAATGCGTTCGGATACAGGAAAAGGTTAAAGTCAAGTTCAGCTTGGGATAAAAAAGTGCGGCTAGTTTGTAGTAGTATATTTGGATAAATATTGTTGTGTAATAGATAGTTTTACGAATTATGTATTAAGTTAAGGTTACTCGACCTTGGGGAATAGTGTGTAATGTATTGTATAAACAATTTATGTTTATATCTTCTGCAAATAGTTATAGAAATAGTATACCGGATCCGAGGTGATTTGGGGCCTGGATTCGGGGATACTACAGTTGGTATCAGAGCTGTTGGTTATGAAGCTTAGGTAGGAATACCTAAGACCAATAACCGCAGTGATTAGGATAAGATCTAACTCACATAGAGTTAGTTGGTCGGTAAGATTCAAAGATGAATCTCGGTAAGTGTAAAGACACAGAGTTCCCTAACTCTGATAATAAAGTTGAACAGTAATGGTGAATAGATCGAGTCTAAAAGACTGAAAGTGCATGAATAGGAGATCGTAAAACAAAACAATCATAGGCATAGAAATAAATCGTAATATATACGATAAGATCACCCCGTGATCTGATAAGGTTATGACAGTCAGAAAGAATCAATCTTATGATTGAAAAGTTTACTTCAAGATGCTGTGTGTAAGTTGTACTATGAAATTATACTATGAAAACTCATGAAAGAGTTATGGATTATGAATATGAATTGAATTCATATTGAAAAAGGGGGTTAAGATTAGGTGGGGATTTCAATGAGGACTCGTGTCAGCAACTGAGTTGTATGATTCCTTGTATGGGCGGGGAATTGTACTTGGTGTAAAAACTACTTAATTGGTGGCATTGGTAATAATTGAAATGTTGTGTCACGCTAGTTGTTATATACAGATAAATAGGTTATAGGTAGAGAATATAGGATTAAGTACGAGTTCTTAGAACTCATACTTATGTGACATTCTTGACTTATTGTTATATGAAATGTTTATGAGCCCCTCAGCGAACAGACGCCAAAGGTCAGACTAGGGTAAGTTCGTAAACTCATATAATTGTGGCCAGGTTATGAACTCATAAGTGTGGTTTTATGAACTGGGTATAGTTGTGTGTGAATGGAGTGTTAAGGATTATAGGAACAGATATATTGTTAAGCATATGATCATTAGTGGAGATTTAGGTTTTCCTAAACCCCTAGCTATGCTAAACTTCAATTTTTTTTTTGACATCAAGCTAAATACGCACTATGTGCCTTTAAAAAAAAATTTGTTTTTATTTATCACTTATGTACCATGTGACCTGGTGCAGAGATGATAAAAAAAATGATGGAGTTATCAATGCAAAATTACTTGGTGTTGGATGTGATCTAAGGATCGTCAGCCCACTACAGTATGATGTAGTATAACAAAGTCACAAAATGACGAAATCCTCAACGGACTGTTAAATACACTGCGGCATCATGACGTCATTCTCAAAAAAATGTTTATTGAAAGAAATTTCTCAAACCAAAATGTTTTGCTGTGGAATCAAATAAGACTGAGATAAAAATTTTGTGCCTTTGGCAGTGATGAGAAAACAGATAAAATCAGTACTTGGCCAGTACATGGCATATCGGGCTAATCACCCTTTGTGTCTATAAGTAATGACGGTTTGCGGATGAATTTCCATAAAACCTTTGCGAAAATGAAAAACAAACAGTCTATACGATTCCTCAGCACAGTTTTAAAATTTTTACCCTTGTGAGTGGTGTATTGGGTAGCATTTGAAATATGTGTTAATGGTGTAAGGTGCAAGGTGTAAGGTGTAAGGTGAATTTTGGGGACGAAATTCTTAGAAGGAGGGGTGAATGTGACAACCCGAGAAATTAGACAATTTATGAAAATCTTAAATGATTGATTTAAGGTCAAATAATAGACCTAGATAGAAAATAAGTGTATGCGTTTGATGTTATTGGGATTGAATTTTGAGGATTTCAAAATTCCGTGAAGGATATAGGTGAATTATTCAGGATTAAGGATTTATGTAAATATGCTCTGTGTACATGGTTAATGATGTGTTCAGAATGTGGTTAAGGGTCATGGGTTGATCAGATAATTTATATTTGTATCAAACCCTAAGTTTATATTAAGAACGACAGCGTTCGGTTAGAAAACCCTAATGTCTAATAAGAAACCCTAGAAATCGGTTCTAGAAACCCTAGTTTCAGTTCCGAGAGTCCGAAATCTTAAATCGGATATTGAAAACCCTAGATTGGGAATGCAATGTATGTACAAGGTTAAACGCCTATAATTTTTATTAATTAGGGAAAATACTAAAGAATTACTGGAAATTCTAGTTGATTATTAAAAACCCTAATATCAGATCTGAAACCCCTAATTTTAGATTCTGATAAAACAAAACCCTAATCTGGGAATATAACGGAGAATTTTAATGCTTTAGTGCTATTAATTATAGGTCTAATTAGGGTAAAGGTTAATTAATTAGCAAACCCTAATTTCTAATTTTTGGAACCCAAATTGTTCCGTCAGAAACCCTAATATACAGTGTGGATTTAATTGCTAAAATTAGCAATGCTAATTAGGAAACCCTAATCCTAATTATTTCAATTTATGAGTAATTAGAAAACTCTAATCTAATTACGAATATTTAATTTCTACTTTAGAAAATTATTTTCTATTAGAAAACCCTAATTTATGGTTTGAAAACCCTAATGACCATTTTGAACCCTAATTGTGCAGTGACGGATTTAATTGCTTTATTAGCAATGTTAATTAGGAAATATATATCCTAATTGTCAAGTTATTAGAAACCCTAATCTAATTAGGAAATCTAATTTCTAAAATTGAACTATTATTTTTCTATTTAAAACCCTAATATGTGGTTTTAAAACCTAATGTACAATTGTGGCCCTAAGTGCTAAATTAACAAATTTAATTAGGATAAATTAGTCCTAATTAGCAAGATTGATATGTGATTAAGAAATAATATTATAGTTAAGAAACCTTAATTATAAGTTAGAAATCAAGATTTTCTATTTTAAAATTTAATTAGAAAATTTTGGAAATGCAAGTTGCTAGATCTTAAAGGATTAAAACCTAAACCCTAAAGGGTTAAACCCTAAACCCTAAAATGTCCAAACCCTAAACCTTAAGGCAATTTTCTAGAAATTTAAGGAAAGGACAAAAATACCCTTGTGTGTATTATTTTAGGTTTCTTGCAAATCTTGGCAAAATATGGGTTGGTGAACAACCCTAGATCTAACCTAGCCTAGCCATATTCTAAAAAGCTCCAGCAAATTAACTCTTCTCAGCCACAAACATTGCACACATGTATTATATATAAAGAGTTAGAGAGAGAAAAGTGTTCTTAGTTGCTCATTTTTTTTTCACAACCATCATCCAAGACCTTCTCTCTCAAACACCTACGAAATTTAGTGCTAAATCAGTCATATAATGAAGCCCTATGTGTACCGGAAATAGATCATAAAGATCAGATCCAAGAATCAAAGCCTAAAGAGGTATAAACCCTAAATTTTGAAATCTTCTGATTTGGTGTTAAAAGTTGTTGTTGAATAGTTAATGTTGTGTATTTAGGTGTCATTTAGTGATCTGGGTTGTTAAAACCCAGATCCATAACATTAAAGAGCTCGAATCTGACATTTTGAGAAATCTGGAAATTTAGAGAAATTTGAGTCTGACAGTCTTATGTCAGACCTCGTAGATCTTTGTGTGTTAGATGTTTAGTGTGTTTGATATTATAGATCTATTCTATGCCATGAGATTTTTCATTTCCAACTTGAATCAAGTCTAGATCAAGTCTAGATTAAAATTTACAAGCGGTCAAACATCGTTGACCACTCACGATTTCTGTTTCTGGGTAGCCCAGATTTTTACCCAGAAAGTCTGACAAAATTTTTAACGTCCCTGATCTTGCTTTCTGTTAATGTTTTGGTCCATTTGTTGGTTTGTACTTATAGCCTGCCATGTGATCTATAAATCTAAGTCCTCATTCCCACCAGATCATGATCAGAATCGATTATATTGTTGGTCAAAATGTGTTGACCGATCAGCCATATGAACTTTCTGGAAAACCTAGAAAGTTCAAGATCCGGTTCTTGAGTATCACTTTAACCGAGCTAGATCTTTTGTTTGTAGTGTTAATTTGATGATCTGATGCTATGTAGTTGTAGTCTGACATCTTGTCTACATGATATAACCATTAGATCTCATAAAAGAAACATAGACTGCAAGTTACAAGGATCAATACAAGGCATCTAAAGCTGTTCTTCAAATCTGGAAAACCCAGAATTTGAAGAACAGGTCTGACAGTGAATTGTTTAGCTTAGATCTCTCTGATCTGATGTTGTATGGCCATGAAACAAGTTGGTGATTGGAGTATTACGTTAGTACTATAATTTTAACACGAATTACAGTCCAGAAAACATTAGGATCATAGCTTATAAGACGGTCAAACCAGCCCCTCGCACACTGATTTGTCAGTGTTCTTGAGTGAGGAACACCAATGGCGACAGACAAGTGTCGCTAAAGGCCTATAGCGACAGTTTATTTATTATTTTTCGCAAAATGATTAAAAATTAGAAAAAATTAGTTTTTAATTATTAAAAATAAAAAATAAATTCTGAAAAATTATTTTAAAGTCTGAAAAATAGTTTTTAACTATTTTGAGTATATTTTGAAAATATTTAATATTTTTGGAATATAAATGGTATTTATTTATTTAATTATAATATTAAATAAATTATTTAAAAATAGTTTTAATTCATGAAAAATCATGAAAAATAATATTATAGTATAAGAAAATATTTTAAGTTATTTTTGATGACTTTTAATATTTGGAATGAAATTCATTAATTAATAAATATTAATGATAATTAGTTTATTTAATGAATATATTAAATAAATTATGGAAAATTAGTATTAATGTTTTAAAAATCATATAAAAATTATTTAAGTGTTATAAAAATATTTTAAGTTATAAATTATAACTTTTGATATTTTGGCATGAAAATATTAATATTTTAATATTAATATTAATTATCAGATAATGGATTTAATGGTTTAAAAATCATATAATTATGATTTTAAGGTATTAAAAATACTTTGTGATATTATAATTATATTATAATATTATGTAATGATTTTCATTAATATTTTATATTAAATGAATATTAATGATTAAGGAATTACGGGGTATTTAATTCATTTAAATACGGTTTTAAGGATTGAAAAATGTTGATAAATGGTAATAATTATCCAAAAATTATTACGAGCCTAGGAAAAATGTTTTGTCTAATTAGAAATTATCTGTGATATGGTTAAGTGGTTAGCTAGAGTTTAATTGAACTTAAACTCGATTTTTGTTCGACTAGACCGTCGGGATGTTAGAATTGTGTCGGTTTCAAGTCAGACTGAAATAGTTTGACTTGATGCTATGTTTTATGTGTGTTATAGACTGATAGGATTATGTGCTATATGTTTAGGTTATTTTGTGGATATAAATATAACAGTATTATACTGTGATGATATTATTCTAATATTGGAGATCTATATTACTAATATTAGGTCTTCGGGTAAAGCGTTATAAATTACGTGTGGTAATCAACGGTTCAGGCAAGTTTTCTTTGTACTTAACTCTAATAAGAGTGTTTTATTCAAGCTTATGGTTAATCATTGCTGATTGCCATAAAAATTGTATTATGTACATCTTGCATGTATATGTCAGGTATGAAAGGCTGATCACCTTCAATACCAGTTGGTTCAAAAATGTTTGTTCATGTATAATACTTGTTCAGTCAAAAATTTGTTCGTGCTAGTTCTCAATTATATTAATGAATTATAGCAAGCTCATTATTCATACTCTTCAATCATGATATATCGTTATATTGTTGTATATAAACTTGCTGGGCAACTTTCATGCTCACCCTTGCTATATCATGATAAAACATTGCAGATAAGGCGAATGCGTTCGGATACAGGAAAAGGTTAAAGTCAAGTTCAGCTTGGGATAAAAAAGTGCGGCTAGTTTGTAGTAGTATATTTGGATAAATATTGTTGTGTAATAGATAGTTTTATGAATTATGTATTAAGTTAAGGTTACTCGACCTTGGGGAATAGTGTGTAATGTATTGAATAAACAATTTATGTTTATATCTTTCGTAAATAGTTATAGAAATAGTATACCGGATCCGAGGTGATTTGGGGCCTGGATTCGGGGATACTACATTATAACTTTAATCTTAATTCTCTTTACCAAATAAATGTATACACATTCATAATATTTATTCAATCACGTACATAATTCACATATGTCATAACCTATCCCTCTAGTGTATTAACTTAATAGCCCTAATTGACTTACACTCACATATTCATCAATACAATTATTATAAATGTATCTTCTATCGAATCCGTATTCGTAACTAGGGTTAAAGTTTTTATTCTCTATTAAACACAACTCTAGTCGTATTTCTCAGTCAATAAACAAATTGACCACTTCTCTAGACTCGTATCACAGATACTCAGCACAATATTGATAATCAATATCAATATTAAATAAAAAATTTATTCGTAAAATTTGAATTATTCAAAATCTTGGGTTATCACAATCTCAGAAAGCTCTTCAACGGGTTGCGTAAGTACAACTTGAAGTTGAATCTAGCCAAGTGCGCCTTTGGCGTCAAATCAGGCAAGTTGCTAGGAATCCTAGTCAGCCACAAAGGGATTGAGCTGGATGCTACCAAAATCCTGGCCATCACGGAGATTCCCATACCTCAGACAGAGAAAGAAATACGGGGATTTTTAATTTGGGAAGGATCAACTTCATTAGCCGATTCATCTCCCAACTCACAGCAACCTGTGAGCCTATTTTCAAGTTGTTAAGGAAGAACTCCTCAATGAAATGGAACGATGAGTGTCAAAAGGCCTTCCTTACAATCAAAGAGCAGCTAGTCAATGCTCCTATTTTGGTACCTCCCAGGGATGATGTTCCCCTGTTTATGTATCTGTCCATCAATGACAATGACATAGGCTGCGTACTGGGGCAGAAAGACGCTAGAGGCCAATAGTGAGCTATCTATTACCTCAGCAAATGATTTAGCAGCAGTGAATGCAAGTACACTCTAATTGATAAAACTTGTTGTGCTTTAGCACAGGCTTCCATGAGATTACAACATTATCTCCATGGTCACATAACCCATCTCATATCCTACGTGGATCCTCTCAAGTACGTGTTCAGTAAACCCATTTTAAATTATCGACTGTCCAGATGGTAGTTGATCCTACAACAATTTGACATCGTATACATGACGCAAAAGTCTATCAAAGGTCAAGGAATTGCGGATCAACTGGCCACCGCACCATCAGGGGATTTCAAACCCTTGGAAACATACTTCCCCAATGAAGGGGTAAAGGCAGTTCAACAACGCCATCAGGACGATACACACCAATCATGGAAGATGTATTTTGATGGAGCCGTAAATATGGAAGGTTCTGGAGCCGGAGCAGTTCTAGTATCCATTACAGGGGGTGATCTGTATCCCGTCGTCATCAAATTACAATTTGACAACACCAACAACACAGCTGAGTATGAAGGCAATCTATGGGGTTAAAACTTGCTCAATCAATGGGCATCAGACGGTTAACTGTCTTTGGAGATTTTGAATTGGTAATCAGATAAACCACTGGAATCTATCACACTAAAGAGCTATATTTGTTGCCTTACCATCGATAAGTTCTATAGATGGCTTCGGAGTTTGAAGAATATCATTCCTCCGTATTCCTAAAAATAGGAATAACTTTGTGAATGTGATAGCAACCTTGGCCTCTTTGATCAATATACTTGTCAAGGAAAACATGCCCAACATCACATTTTCCCTGCAAAAGGCTCCAGCCTATGGGAACTACATTGGAGAAGTATCAGAAGAGCTACCTCCCATCCAACACCCTTGGTATCAGCATATCAAGGAGTATCTGCTAGATGGATCTATACCCGCTGAGGCGAGTTTAGCTGAAAGAAAGCAGATCCATCGAATGGCTATGAAATTCTACCTAAGAGGGGACGCACTCTACAAAAGAGATGCATGACTAGGTCTCCTCAGATGTCTAGACAAAAACCAAGCTCAGAGGCTCATGAATGAAATCCATGGTGGAGTATGTGGCCCACACATGAGTGGCCCCTACTTGTCAAGAAAATCCTAAGAACAGGGCATTATTGGCTCTCTCTCAAAGCTGACTAAGATGATCACAGCAAGAGATGTTACCAATGCCAAATTCATGGGAATGCTATCCACGCCCCTCCAAGGAAGCTCTATAATATGAGTTCGCCATGGCCCTTCTTAATGTGGAGAATGGACATGATAGGGCCCATTGAGCCCAAAACCAGTAATGGTCATCGATTTATCTTTACAATGATCGATTACTTCACCAAGTGGGTAAAAGCAGCATCCTTCGCCGGGGTTACTAAAGAAGTTATCATTGCTTTTATCAGAAAAAATGTCATTTGTCGATATGGACAACCAGAGGTAATTGTATCAGACAATGTTAAGAACCTCAACAATAAAATAATAGAGGAGTTATACAGTAAATTCCACATCAAACATCTTGACTCTGTCATATACTGTCCAATGATGAATGGTGTTGTTGAAGCGGCTAACAAGAATATGAGGAAGATCATACAAAAGATGTTTGTCAATCACAAAGGATGGCACGACTTATTGCTGATAAGTAGGTTTCATACCTACTTATACGATATTTGTTTCTTGAATTAGTTGCTTAATCTCATGTTTCTTAGTTACTTTTCATGCATTTTGTGTTCGTTTTGTAGATTATATTCTTGGGAGCTGAAATCGCAAAGAATTGGTCTGAAATCGCAAAGAAAAGTAATCTAGACATCATTTGGGCTTTCATGTTTATTTTATGTTCTTGGCTTAAAACTTGGATTATATTGTAGAGCGTCTTCTTAGCTATCCGGAACATCTTGAATCATTCCAATCGGAGTTCGGATGAAAGAGTTATGACATTTGTACCAACGGACGTCGAACTTCACTGTTTTGGGTGGCCATTTGCATAGCAGTCAGTTCCAGCCAAATTTCGACCTTTATCTTTCCATTATTTCTCAATTCTTAAAGAATGAAAGTTGTAGAACTCGTCGATATCTTCAATTTGATAGTTGGAAGGCCTCGTAACTCTTTCCGGATCAAATGTTATGGCCATTTTCCCAAAGGACGTCAGAGCAGAAAAAGGACCCCCGCCGGGGCGGGCTTTCTCTTCACAAAACCACCCACCGAGGTGGGGGTACCAGCTGGAAAACAGACCTATAGCCCGTCGGGGTGGGCCCTTTACAAGTATAAACCCCCGCCGGAGCGGGGGTATGTGCAGAAAAGTCGAATTTTGGCCAAATTTGAGTCCAAGAAGGATTGGTTCGATCCGATTGACTCAAGGACTTCCAAGAGGACTTAAAGACATATAAAGAGACTTATAAAAGGAGGAGAATCACAAGGATTAGAAGGGGAGAGAGGATTCCATTAGATTATATTATAGTATATTAGGACCAAAACCTTAATTCTAATGAGTTTTGGAGATTGAAGCAACTTGGATAACATTGAAGATTCAAAGTAGGAGCAAGGAGGGAACTTCAAATCTACAGACAACAGATTTTATCTTCTCATCTTCCTCTATCTTTGTCTATTAATGATTATTCAATTGTGGATTCTTAGTTTTAATTCAATAATCATGAACTAATTCTTTGTTTGAGATTATAATAGATCATATTGTGTAGTTTATTTTAATATGCTTCGCTATCAATTATTATGTTCTATTGTGAGGATTATCTATTGTGATTTGGACTTAATTGTTTTATTGCCTAGCTAAAAATTATCGTGATAATCTATATGAACTCGAGAGATGAAGTATAGATTTAGATTTGATCATGATAGCATGTGTTTGTGATTTCTGCATAGATAAAATTCATGATTCGTGTTTAGGATAGAGATATGCCTTTACGCCATATGTAATCTTATAGAGAACTTGTGCTTTAAATCTCTTTTAATTGTAATTCACATAGAGATATATTGGATTAGTTAATTAGGGTATCTTTCTTAATTCTATCATCTGTAGATTTAAGTGAGTATGGGTATTATGCATCGAGAGGTGGTTTTATCTGCTTTAGTGTTCTTAATTAACAATTCAGGATAAAGAATAATTGATGAGAAGTGTGTTAACTTAAATAAAGCAATAAGTGAAGTTGTAATCTTAAATCTCTGTAATCTTAATTTAACTAGTGGTAATTAGAATTAGTTTACTTATAAATTGGAATTCATTCGTTTAAATAAGATTGAGTTGGTTACGAGTTAGTACTTGGTGATTTTTATGAAACAATTCCTCGTGGGAATGATACTCTACTTTCACTTTATTACTTGTTGACCACGTATACTTGCGTGTTGTGCGTAATTAGATTTTACCCAACAGTTGCCTCTGACTCTGTTAGCCTACAGAACATCAATGCGCACTTCCACTAAGGCAACCCCCTACTCGTTAAACTATGGGGTGGAAACAGTGCTCCCCATAGAAGTGGAAATGGAATCTCTCATAGTGTTGATCGACGATCAGCTGGATGAGGACCAATGGTTACAAGATAGGTGTCACCAATTGTCTCTAATAGATGAAAGGTGAGCTGCTGCTATCTTCCATGGTCGGTTATACCAACAAAGGATCGCCAGATCCTACAATAGAAAAGTCCAGCTACAGAAGTATAAACAACATGACTTGGTTTTGAAGAAGATCATTGACAACCAAGATCAATCCAAAAGAAAATTCTCCCCAAACTGGGAAGTCCCATTTGTTGTCAAGGAGGTATACAGGAGGCGCTCTCAGATTACAGGAAATGGATGGCGATGAATTTCCACAGCTCATTAACTCGGACACCATGAAATGGTACTATGTCTGAAGTTACCATCAAACAAACATCCTGGTTTTCGATCACCAGATCCCCAATCAATTCAGCTTTTCCAAACCCTTTACTACATACAACCTTCTTCACACCCATTTGCCCCATCAGGGACAATCACACTTTCCAACCAGTAGCCTAGTTTCGGATCACCAGATCCTTCACTCCCCGTAGGTTTTCAAAACCTTTCACACCTTCAGTTTATCCCACTAGGGATTAAACTTTTCACACCTTCAGTTTGTCCTGTACATGGGATTAAACTTTTCATTGGTAATTCGTCATGTACATGGGGTGAACTACGTCGACCTGATCTCCCCCATACACGGGAGTATGTAAGTAGCCATTTTATATGGTCTGGTCGCTCCAAAAAACAACAGAAACATTTCTACACCCTTCTCACTATAAAAATAAAAAAAACAAAACAAACATATCTCTACACCCTTTTGCCGCATACAGCGTTGAACCTTTACACCAGGTTTAAACTACGCAGACCTGATCTCCTCTTCAATAGGAGTACATAGGCATTCATTCATGGTTCGGTCTTACCCCCTACCAAAACACAAAAACTTGTCAGCGGTACTAGGATCATCTTTTAATCCACCACACTTCATCAGGCTTCAGACCAAAGGGATGGAACTACCTGGTCTCCCCACATAAATGGGAGAATCGACGACCATCTAAGTTACGGTTTATTCCTCAAAGAGAAACACCAATCCATAAGAGATGGAATTACCTGGGCTCCCCCACACAAAGGAATATCGACGACCATCTTTGGTGCGGTCAACCTCAAAGAGGAAAGTCACACTCCTTTCCATACACCAATCCCAAGACACCAAAGATGGTAGGGAAAACAACAGATCAATGATCCATTTTGAAAAATCCTAAGACATCTCAATGTCCATCCATCAAGGAGAAGTTCAGAATACATTCAGATCGCAAGCCCTGGAGAAACAGGAAAATATCAAGCATGCAATAAGGCATAACTAAAAGGGAAGTGAATAACAATATGTTTCCCTGTCATATATAATACCGTTTGATATAAACAATATGTGATGTACATGACAAAATGGCTAAGCTAGTCTGTCCAGGAAAATACAAGCTCATCTACAAGTCAGTGTGTATGCGGGCTATTAAGTTCGACATGGCATCCCTCTCAGAAGAAGGAGGTAACGATGTGATCTCCTACCCAAGGGTCTTTACACGAGCCAACAGATCCACTGCTAACTGCATGGTGACACTATACTCATCAATATATGTGATCATCTTTATAATGATGTCAGTAGTAAGGGACCTCACTACAGTACTATCTGTAACAGTGATATCTCCGGCAGATATAGCTCCATCCCGCTCAATAATCAGTGCATCTCTAGATGATCTGGCCTCATCCCGCTCAGCAACAGCGGTGTCTCTATGAGCTAAAGCATCATCTCTCTCTAACAGAGCGGCATCTCTCCCAACAAGAGCTATCAACATCAAGGCCCTAACCTGATCTCTATCGAAGGTCATCAGATGAAGACTCTGCTCTAAATACTCTGTTGAATGTTGGATCATAGTAGCAGTCATACTTGGAGAATCAACAAGAGTTGTTGGTAACCCAGTGAATAGCTCCTCCTCGGTGGGAAAATCAATGTCCTCCATGGGATAAACATCCTGAAACTGGTCAAACTGTGACATCATAGCCAGTGGGTGATATATGGTCATGTCCCTTAAACCAGCTAGAGCGAGATAATGCATGCATGGTGCATGAGTAATGAAGCTGTATGGAGAACTGAGCCATGTACACGACAAAATGTCAAATGAATCCTCGATCCCTGCCAAGAACACCGACCAGGATATAGCATTTGTATACTCCGCTGACTGAAAGGAGTAAGACATGGCTATGTCATGGGAAAATAGTACCCATGTCATTAGAAGGTGCCAATCGGTCTCAGGTGTGACATAAACCACACATACAATAAGACCGAGCTGCTTGTAAATACCCTTGCAGAATGGGTGTGGTAATATATGGTCGACCTCAATGTCTCTGCCACAATCATCGGTACAATGGTATGACCCCCTCCCTGAAAGCTCTCACTACCCTAACAACACCGATGTCAAGATGATCCATGTACAGTGGCATATACAAATATGCCATTATACACATCATAAGTATGTCTACTCTGGCAACACGCCACTGATCCTCCGATGTGGTGAAATCCCCAGAGTGTTGTGCATAGTTGTCCACTGAGCTAAATATGTCTATCAGAAAATGCTAGGACACTACATGACCGGATTTAATCTCATCCTGTGCTACTCTATGCCTCCACCCGGTGAGGGTCATGAACTATTGGCATATATCTTCGAAAGCCATCTGAGCGCAAGGCATGTCCAATGGCAAAGCCGTCAACCGTTCATACTCCTCTAAGGTGGGAGTCAAATCATGGGTCTCAAACCGGAAAACCTGCCTCTCTGGTACCTAATGCTCTAGCATGCCATCTAAAAAGCCCAATGGAACCTGGAACATTAGGAGGGTCATGGAATGCTACAACAGCTAATCTACGATCACCCTACTTGAAGGGGATACACTATCATACCAAGATCTCAAGCATGAGGCTATCAATAATGGTGGGGTGTGATCAATACGGCTAACCGTTGAGGAAGACATCTGTGTGGACCGTATCATCAGACCATCCAGGGGTCAATGTTGAACATCTCTGGACATACGTATGTATGATATAATATATACATGACAAATAATAGATGGGAATATGATGTAGGGAATGGAAAATAGTATATACATTCCTAAGTACATCATCATCTAAATACATCATCTCTATACAGCTGAAAAAATACATGGAAATGGGGCACAAACACCCTGCAACTAACAGAGGCCTATCAAAATATATAACGAGAAAGGAGCACAGCCACCTAGTATCTAACAGAGGCCTATCAAAAGATATAGCGAGAAAATACATCAGAAGAAGTCAGTGGTGTTGATGTCTACATCATCAATCCTGTCCACCTGATGTAACTCCTCTTGAGTCATTGGATCCTGTCCACTTGAAGGGCTAGTCCCCGAGCTGGAAGGATCAAAAGTATCCGCCTCTGAAGGATCTCTGCCCAAATGTCAGATGAAACAATTTGTTCGGTCTAACTTCTGGGTCAAACTGTCAATCTGTGTCAAATGAGTCGGATCTCAGACACAGGCCATCCAATACATCAACATCACGGATCCAGGAACCATATCCCCCAAGAACTAAGTGGCGAGGGTCTAGGCTCTGATGGTACGAGGGGACCACTAGCGGTATAATGCCTCCTGAGTAAATGGACCCTCTTACAAAGTAAAGCCATCAACACCCATCAACGGGATATCACTGATAGGCGACTCCAACTGCGACACAAGCCAATAACGCCTGGCAAGAGGCAAGATCAGTACACGAATCTCACCTATTGTGCTCTTAATAGCACGCTCTCCTAAATAGAGTTGTCATCCTCTATCTATGAAGAGAGGAATCTGGCGGGTGGATATCACATACTCGACACCAGTCGGGTATCCATCCTCAAAGCCAACTGTTAAATGTTCCCCAGAGTAGGGAACTCAAGTGATGGCATTAGCTGTCAATAACTCCATCTGTAGGCGACAATGGGTGAAACCCTCAGCTACAGGAACCTTCGCCAAAATGGAGTGATGCCATCATCTTCCTCGTGGATAGGTATCTAAACCTAACACACTAATAGGACGCAAGCATGGAAGCCTCTCATAGGCCCAAAACTGTGAACACAAAGGCAAACATCTTATCGACATCGGGATTTTTGGGTGTCCCTTTCCGTTATTTATTCTTTGGTGTTCTCATTTTAGGTGAGATTTGTTTGAAAAAACAAGTGAAAAAGGTCCGACCTGTATAATGTCGATGATGGGACTGTTAAGAGTCGCCAGTTGGTTTTTTAAATGGTTGTACCAACACAACCAAGAAAAGGTTTGCACATTGACCCAGTGATATGACACTGATATATGGGTCGGTGAAACCGAGATTCGTTTAGGGTCCGGGGACTTGGTTATGCAGGGGGAAGGTGTTAGGCACCCCCTGACATCCGTGTTACCACGGTGACCGCCTCTTTTCAAAAAACTATTATCTGAATGTGTGTATGGGTCATTGTGCTATTATGTGGAAGTTGTGTGAGGCCTCGTTCGAACCTATATACACAGGGTTTGAATTTATGTAAAAATTCAGTTTTTAACAAGATATGGCAGTGATGCTTTATAAAAGAGGTTTTTCAAACCCTGGTGCTCAATAGTAATTGAGACATTATACACTCCCATTTTTATTAAGTGATCGGCTGGATTGATTTTATTTGACGGATGCGAGGCATCCGTACGAAAATAATATGCAAAAATAATGCCGACTTCCTCGTGGGTGTGGAAACCATCTGAGGAAATTCAGACACCGCAGAATAATTTACAAGCTGCTTACAACTGAAAATGTCCATCACGGGAACCGAATCTAGATCCAATGGGATGAATCTGTGATCACATGATTCCTAGGCGCACAGAATGCTGCAATTTGTATGAAAGCAGTAAGTATATATATATATATATATATATATATATATATATATATATATATATATAAGCTGTAAATATATATATACAGACATGATCACCAACCACGAAGCACCTCCATGGGGGATCAGAAATGTAAATAAAGCCGTAAGAGTGATCAACTGCCACGAAGGAAACTCCAGACAGGACGAAAATAAATAAATATATATATATATATATATATATATATATGTATGTATATATATATATATATATATATATAAAAGCAATAAATGTATTGGATGTAAAATCCAGGCTCATCGAACAGAGTTCGACCACAACTCATATATATACGTATAAATATATATATATATATATATATATATATATATATATATATATATATATATATATATATAAGAGTAAATGCACTGGATATAAAATCCAGGCTCATCGAACATAGTCTGACCACATTTCATATATATAAATATATATATATATATATATAAGCGAGTAAACGCACCAGACCGAAGTCTAGGCTCGTCGAACAGAGTTCGACACACAGTTATATATATATATATATATATATATATATATATATATATATATATATATATATATATATATATATATTAAAACAGTAAACGCTCCAGACCGAAGTCTAGGCTCATCGAACAAAGTTCGATACACAGTTCATATATATAAATGTATATATATAGAAAAAGCAAGTAAACGCTCCAAACCGAGGTCTAGGCTCAATCGAGGCATAACTCGATAATGTTAGTCAATATATATATATATATATACTGGAATGAAACCACGGATCGAAGTCCGGGCATAAGCAAGCGACACGACTCTCAACGTGTAGAAGGGTGTGTGCAAAGATGAAGAGAAAGACTCTAAAGTGTGTGAGAAGGCTTACAGCTGACTGCTAAAAAAGGCTTATATATCTTTATAGTGGGTAAACACTGGCTTTTGTGGGTACAAAAGAAAGAGGCTATATATGAACTCACAGGTGTTTAAAAGTGGAAAAATACATTGTATGGGCGAGTGCGGAGCAAATTGTGCAGGATTTCCCCGTCTTTTTTACTTAGAAAATCAGCACCCCAAGCCCTCTATTTATAGGCATTTTAGCCGTAGGTGTACCTACGGCTGAGCCGCAGGTGTACCAGAGGTAACCCAGGTTGGCCCGGGTTTGTCGGGTCGGGTCGTCTAGAAGTACGTGCACTCAGGCACTGTAATGTACACTCGGATTTTTAAAAACACAATCCGGGCATCAGTTTGAGGTATACAAAAACCTATTTTGGACCGCCGTTGTCGAGAGTTATACGATGGAATGGAATTAGAGTTTGTAAGAAGTCATTGAAGATGGGGCGATGCCCTCCGGTCTTCAAGCTTCAACTTTCATCCGTTACCCAGCACAATAGTCACTTGGGATTGGTTAGCCTTGTGGGACATCGTTGCGTAGAGACGTGGTGTGGCATCGTGTTTGACGAGATGACGATGTTTCCCCTCACCGGTGTTATCGCCGGATTGGGCTGATAAAGCATACGTTGCTTAGACTTCGCTGAGATTGGACTACTGCAATTGTTGAAGGTCCTCATTGTCATCTTTGAGGTGTACCTATCTTCCCGATGTTATTGTCGGGTTGGTACAGTAGATCTCGTTGTGAGCGCCGAGATTGAAACTGGTCGTATTTGAAACAAGCATTTCCGGGGTTATCACCGAAACTGCATTCCTTGGGTTTATCGCCAAGGTTGGTGGCTATTCCCATTGTTGGGACTGAGACTAGATACCTCGGGGTTATCTCCGAGATTAATCAATCTTCTCCGGTGGTGCAAGTATTGTATCTACAGGTCTCGGGGTTAAATCCGAGGTTGAAATCGTTACTCCCAGATTGCGATCCAAGGTTTGATGCCTAACTTTCGATATGGATTTGGATTGTCTTTCAGGGTTCTCTCTTAAAAGACGAATCTGTCCTCCTGCAATGTCAGTAATAGTAGTATAGAAAATTTTGAGTGTCTACAGATGCCCCTCTTTATCATACTCATGCATGGTGATGCATGGGTAGGATAAAGAATCCTAGACACTTGAAACACAATAAGATGAACATGGTACTATGGGTAGTAAAATGATGCAAATGTATGATGCATGTGTATGGGGTTGTGGCCCAACATGCTGGGGATGATTGCTGAATCCCTGTTGCTTCAACTGGGGATTGGCAATACTGGCCTGGTCTTATATGTAAGATGAATCTGTTAGGATGTTGATGTTGGAGTTATCACCAAATTCCTGTGTTTTTTATAACGAATTGATTCTGAAGATGTACCTCTTGTGTGTAAGAGAACTATGGGGATAAAGCTTGATCTGTTTGAGGATGTGTATAACATATTCCATCATCTATCCTCTTTGATAACATCAATCTTTTCTGGTTGGTATTACCAGAACATGTCAAGATCCTGCTGGATTTACTGCCAATAGCAAATGTTGTCAGGGGTGCCTGACCTTCTTTGACGTGTGCTTCATCGACATATGAATCAACAGCTGAAACATCATGTGGGATATACTGTCAAGGTTGCTTGACCTCACGTATCAGCGGCTGAGGCTCTATGAGTAGATTGTCAAGGTTGATTGACATTCGCTGTCGTGTAGATCATCGGAGCATTGCGTTGTGACCCCCGCCGGGGATCCGTTGGGGGAATATGAGTAATCGAGTATGAAATCCTCGAATAGCTCTAGAGCTCTGATTGGTTTATTCGCTATCGGCTGAGATAACGTCAAGGTTGCTTGACCTTCGTTAATATATGTGTCAACGGCTTAAATGTACGTTGTAATCCCCTGCCGGGGATTCACGTTGTAACCCCCGTCGGGGACCTACTGCGGACTCATGAGTACGTGCACAAGCATCGAACTGTCCTCAATGCTTCGATGGGTTTACTTGCCATCGGCTTGAAATAACGTCAAGGCTGCTTGACGTTCGTCGATAAAAATGTCAACGGATGAACGTGTTGTAACCCCCACTGGGGATTTACGTTGTAACCCCCGTCGGGGACCTACGTTGTAACCCCCGTCAGGGACATACGTTGTAACCCCCGTCGGGGACTTATTTAGGGTAACGACCCGGAGTTGGCGGCATCGGACCTGTACGAGGTATTGCCGAATGTGATTTGTGACAAATGAGATCATTGGCAGGGTACACCTTGTGTTCAGGTGACTACCAATGGGCGATTTTCAGATTCAAAGTTTCATCCGAGAAAACCAGGATTATATGTTGTTTTGCTCAATTGCGTGGCATTTTTATTCTCGATTTGATCTTTCTAGTCCATGAGAACTCTATTTCAACTCAAACTGGACCAAGCCGGAGGGGTGAGACCCATATAGGGGTGCCGCAGGTGCACCTGTTGCAGCCACAGGTGAGCCTGCGGCCAATCATGGATGATAAATTCCAGCATATTGGTCACACAAGTCACTTTCAACTTGTTTTGCAAAGAGAAAACTGCGAGCCATCTTCAGATCTACTGAGTTCGAGTTGCTTTCTGCAAATTCTGTCACCGTACAAGTGTTCTACAAGTGTTCAACTGCTTTGGGAGACATGAGTAGATGATTCATGACTCTCACAGGATTAAGACGCAGAGTATTGCAGGATGAGTTGACATCTGGCCACGTGATCTCTTAGCATTTTCTGTATAACAGATTTGGAGCGGAGGATGGCTACTCACGACATTCCGAGGATTTTACCGCGTCGAAGGATCATTGGCGTTTGGCCAGAGTTAATGTACTGATGCTATGTGTACTGTCATATGTGTACATGCCGCGGTATATGGATGAGATAGATATAGGCGTTATCATGGCCGTGAGAGCTCTCAGGGAGGGTCGTACCATTGTGCCTATGATTATAGCAGAGACTCTGCGGTCAGCATCCTACTGCTGTACTTACCCTTCAGGAGTGTCCACTGGGAGTTCGGTCATGCTGTATGTATGGTTTATGTCACACTTGAGACCGGTTGGTACCCTTAGACGACATGGGTATTACTTCTCCCATGATGTGGCTATGTCCTACTCCTTTCAGCCATCGGAGTGTATATATGTTCTGTCCTGGTCCGCAGTTTTGGCAGATATTAGAGATCCATTTAGCATATTGTTGTGCTCGGGGCTTTGCTCACCATACAGCTTCATTACTCACGCTCCGGGCATGGATTTCCTCCCTCTGGCTTGCTTGAGGGGCGTGACTACTTATCACCCATTAGTCGTGATGTCGCAGTTTGACCAGTTCCAAGATTTCTATCCTTTCGAGGGGGCAATAGGTCAGCATTCAGCTTCTCGATATCTCTTAGCAGTGGACCGATCCCGTGTGTATGCTTGATGGGATCAGCGCGAGATAGCTTCTTTTTTTGTCAGTCATCCCGGTTATTCTGCAGAGTATACCGCATGGATGGAGACAGAGATTTTATCAGCTGCAGTAGTATCTACAGAACCGGATATTGAGTCAGACGATGCAGAGCCCATGGAGGACATTGATACCTACATCGAGGAGGAGCTCGCTGCTAGGTTGCCATCATTTCTTTCGGATTCTCCTAGTACCAGTACTTTTGTGATTCAGCACTCGGCACAGTACTTAGAGTAGAGTCTTCATCTGATGACCTTTGAGAGAGACCAGATTCGATCTATGATGTCGACTGCTCTTGACGTGAGGGACGCCGCTCTATTGGAGAGAGACGAGGCATTAGATCGTAGAGATGTCGTTGTTGTTGAGTGGGATGAAGCTATATCAGCTAGAGATGCAGTGATAGTTGAGCGGGATAGTGCTATATCTGCCCGGGATGCAGCCATCACAGATAGCACTGCAGTGAGGTCCCTTACCACTGGCATGATTGCAGAGATGAGCGCATATATTGATGATCATATGGTCACCATGAAGATGGCTACAGATCTTTTGGGTCATGTGGATATTCTCATACAGTAGACCACAGCTTCGCCTCCCTCTTCTGAGAGGGACGCCATGTTGGGCTTGTTAGCTCGAATATACCCTGACTTGTAGATGAGCTTGTATTTACCTGCACAGACTAGCTTAGTCATTTTGTCATGTACAGTTTACATTGTATATATATCAAACAACATTATATATGACAGGGAAATATATTTTTGGATCACTTCCCTTTTAGATATGCCTTGCTATTTGCTTGATATTTTGCCTGCTGCTTCAGGGCTTGTGGCCTTGATGTATTCTGAATTCCTCCTAGGTGGATGGACATTGAGTTGTCTCTGGATATTTCAGAATGGATGATCGATCTATGTGTATCTCTACCATCTTTGGTGTCTTGGGACTTGTTTCTGAATGAAAATATGGAGAGGAGTGTGGCTTTCCTCTCTAAGACTGACCGCACCACAGATGGTCGCCAGTACTTCTATTTAGGAGAAGCCTAGTTAATTCCACCTCTTATGGATTGGTGTTGCTCTTCAAGGTATGACCACAGCTTAGATAGTCGCCGAATCTCCTATTTGGGAGGAGTTCAGGTAATTCCATCCCTTTGGTCTGAAGCCGAATGAAATGTAATGGATTGAAGGATGATCCCAGTACCAACTGATAAGGGTTTGTGTTTTGGTAAGGGGTGAGACTGCACCATGAATGGCTGCCTACGTACTCCTATTGAAGAGGAGATCGGATCTGCGTAGTTCGAACCTAGTGTAAAAGGTTCAGCACTGTATATGGCTAATATGGTGTAGGAATGTTTTTTATTATTTTTGTTTTTGTAAGGAGAAGAGGGTAGAAATGTTTTTGTTGTTTTTGTTTTATTGCGACCGGGCCATATGAAATGGTTGCCTACGTACTCCTATTGAAGAGGAGATAAGGTCGAAGTAGTTCGCCCATCAAGGCGAGATGAAAAGCATAATCCCATGTTCAGGTCAGAGTATGGGGAGGAGAAAGTTTAATCCTGGGTTAAGGATAAAATGTAGGTATGAGAAGTTTGATCCCAGGTAAGGGTAGCCAAACTGCAAACGCAAGAGGTTCAATCCGCGGTGGGATGACCTGAATTGTATGAGCGCAAAGGAGAAAGCCAGGCTGCTAGCTTGAAGAGTATGCTTCCCTGAGGGGCAAAGTGTAGATAAGTTGTATGTGGTAAAGGGTTAATGAACCGGAATGACTGGTGACCTGATGATTATGCACCAGGGTGTTTGCTGGTTACTTCAGACATAATACCATTTCACGGTGTCTGAGTTGATGAGTTGCAAAAATTCATCGCCGTCCATTTCTTGTAATCTGAGAGCACCTCCTATCAATACTTCCTTGATAATAAACGGGCCTTCCCAGTTAGGAGCGAATTTTCCTTTAGCCTGATCTTGGTTGTCAAGAATCTTCTTCAAAACCAAGTCATGTTGTTTAAACTGCCGTAGCCGGACTTTTTTGTTGTAGGATCTGGCAATCCTTTGTTGATATAACTGACCATGGAAGATAGTCGCGGTTCACCTTTCGTCTATTAGAGACAATTGGTGATACCTGTCTTGTACCCATTAGTCTTCATCCAGCTGAGCATCGATCAACACTCTAAGAGATTCCATCTCAACTTCTATGGGGAGCACTACTTCCATCCCATAGGTTAAAGCGTAGGGGGTTTCCCCAGTTAAAGTGCGCATTGAGGTTCTGTAGGCTAACAGAGTCAGAGGCAATAGGTCAGGCCAATCTTTGTGGTTGGCGGACATCTTTTGCATAATCTTCTTGATGTTTTTGTTAGCCTCTTCAATAGCACCGTTCATCTTCGGACGATAGATGACAGAGTTGAGATGCTTGATGTGGAATTTACTGCATAATTCCTCCATCATTTTGTTATTGAGGTTTTTGGAGTTGTCTAACACAATCACTTCTGGTTGTCCATATCGACAAAAAACATTATTTCTGATGAAAGCAATGATGACTTCTTTAGTAACCCTGGGGAAGGAGGCTGCTTCTACCCACTTAGTGAAGTAGTCGATCATGTTGAAGATAAATCGGTGACCATTACTGGCTTTAGGCTTAATGGGCCCAATAACGTCCATTCCCCACATTGAGAAGGGCCAAGGCGAACTCATATTGTGGAGTTCTCGTGGAGGGGTGTGTATAGCATTCCCATGAATCTGGCACTGATAGCATCTTTTGACGTGGTCGTTGCAATCAGCTTTGAGAGATAGCCAATAATATCTCGTCCAGAGGACTTTCTTGACAAATAGGGAGCCACTCATGTGGGGGCCATAGACTCTGCCATGGATTTCATCCATAAGCCTTTGGGCTTGATCTTTGTCTAAACATCTAAGGAGACCTAGTCATGCATCTCTTTTGTAGAGCGCATCTCCACTCAAATAGAATTTCATAGCAAATCGATGGATCCGCCTTTTCTCAGTCGGGCTCGCCTCAGCGGGTGTAGATCCATCTCGTAGATATTCCTTGATATGCTGATACCAAGGATGATGGATGGGAGGTTGCTCATCCGATACTTCTCCAACGTAATTCCCATAGGTTGGGGCCTTGTGCTGGGAAATTGTGATGCTCGGCGAGTGTTCCTTGTCTGATATACGAATCAAGGAGGCCAGAGTTGCTAATGCATCCGTAAAGTCATTCCTATTGCGAGGAATGTGTAGAAAAGAGATTTCTTCGAACTCCAAAGCCATCTTCAAAACCTAGCGATGGTAAAGCAGCAAATGTAGTTCCTTGGTTTGATAGATTCCGGTGGATTGTCTGATTACCAACTCTGAATCTCCAAAGACAGTTAACCGCCTTATGCCCATTGAGCGGGCAACTTTTAGTCCCATGAGACAGTCTTCATACTCAATCGTATTGTTGGCGCTGACAAACTATAATTTGACGGCAACGGGATACTGCTCCCCCGTACCAGATACTAGAACTGCTCCAGCTCCAGAACCTTCCATGTTAACAGCTCCATCAAAATACATCTTCCATGATTGGCGCGTATCGTACTGATGGTGTTGTTGCACTGTCATTACTCCTTCATCAGGGAAATATGTTTCCAAGGGTTTGAAATCCCCTGAAGGTGCGGCGGCCAGTTGATCAGCGATTCCTTGACCCTTGATGGACTTTTGAGTCACATATACAATGTCAAACTGTTGTAGGATCAACTGCCATCTGGACAGCCAGCAATTTAACATAGGTTTGCTGAACACGTACTTGAGAGGATCCACGTGGGATATGAGATGAGTTGTGTGACCATGGAGGTAATGTTGTAACCTCATGGAAGCCCATGCTAAAGCACAACACATCTTTTTGATCAGAGTGTACTTTTGTTCACTGTTGCTGAACCTTTTGCTGAGGTAATAGATAGCTCGTTCTTGGCCTCTATCATCTTTCTGTCCCAGCATGCAGCCCATGGCATTGTCACTTATGGACAGGTACATAAACAGGGGAACATTATCCCTGGGTGGCACCAAAATGGGAGCTTTGACTAGCTATTTCTTGATTGTTAGGAAGGCCTTCTAACACTCATCATTCCATTTCATGGAGGAGTTCTTCCTAAATAAGTTGAAGATTGGCTCACAGGTTGCTGTGAGTTGGGAGATAAACCTGCTAATGAAGTTGATTCTTCCCAAAAATCCCCGTATTTCCTTCTCTGTCTGAGGAATGGGCATTTCAGTGACGGCTTGGATTTTGGCAGGATCCAGCTCTATCCCTTTGTGTCTAACTAGAAATCCTAGCAACTTGCCTGATTTAACGCCAAAGGCGCACTTAGCTGGATTCAACTTCAAGTTGTACTTACGCAACCTGTTGAACAACTTTTTAAGATGGTCTATATGGTCATCCTCCTTCCAGGACTTAACAATGATGTCATCCACGTAGATCTCAATCTCTTTACGCATTAAGTCATGGAAAATAGCCATCATAGCTCGTTGATAGGTAGCTCCGGCATTGATGAGGCCGAATGACAACCGTCTATAGCAAAAAGTTCCCCAAGGAGTGATGAAAGCAATTTTCTCACGATCTTCCTCGGCAACCATGATCTGATGGTACCTCGCAAAGAAATCAACAAAGAAGTACATGTCGTATTGCGCAGTATTGTCAATGAGAATGTGGATAAATGGCACGGGAAAGCTATCTTTTAAGCAGGCTTTGTTCAAGTCCCGGTAATCCACGTAAACTCGCACCTTCCCTCCAGTTTTAGGCACGGGTACAATGTTGGATATCCACTCACGATATGTAGACACCATTATGATGCCAGCTTGAAATTATTTCACAATTTCTTCTTTCACCTTTAAACTCCACTCAGGTTTCAGTCGCCTGAGTTTCTGCTTGATTGGCTTAAATCCCTCTTTAATGGGAAGGAGATGAAGGACAATGTCAATGGAAAAACCCACCATGTCTTTATAAGACCATGCAAACACATCCTGGAATTGGGTTAATAGCATAACCATGTCATTCCGTTAGTTTGGGGTAAGGTTTGAACCAATCTGGATTAACTTAAGGCTTTCTATGGTTCTGAGATTGAAAGAAGTGGTTTGATCAAGGTTGGGTTTGGGTTTGTCTTTGACCCATTCCTGAATTTTTGGAGGCACCTCAATGTCATCATGTATATCCATCAAGGATTAATTCATCTCTACATCAAAGGTACAATCCCTGTGTAGAAGAGGCACAGTATCAGCAAGTACAGGCACATTTAAATTCAGAGTCCTGAAACAAAATATGCTTTCACTTAGTATATATATGAAACGTGTTTGATCATACACAGTGTTAGCATATACTGGCAAAATAAACTGCTAATACTGTACAGAAAAGTAAGCAGTTATTATATCTACAGGGCAGAAAGAGTTTCTGCCCGCTTTACCCTTGACGACCAATGCAAGGAATGTTGTTCCAATTAGCAAGAGCAAAGTCTGGGTGGACCGCAGTGATGGAGGGATTGTCATCATCCTCCCTATCCCGAATGATGGCCATTACATCTGGGCAATCATCGTCTGGGGTGTATCTATTGGTACGTTCATCATGAATGATGATGCGTATACCGAACATCATCCATATGACGTCTTGTTTGATTCTTTGTTCCTCTTCTTCCACTGTAGGATTTGGAACAAAGACTTCTTTCCCCTTTCCCGGTACCAATTTGGGACATAACATAGCCATTACATTGGCTGGCACCTTTACGGGAGGTTGTGCGGACTCAGATTTTAAAGGTGAAGCTAAACGCCACATGGTTGAAGCTGCAGGAATCTGCTGATGTTTATGAGGATTCCTGTGACTAGAGTTGGCAGAATAGCCTAGTTCAGCGATTCCAGCTTGCTTGGTTAATTGAATGGGGTACTTGATACCCTGGAAATCTTTACCCAACCCTTGTCCCAGCTTATGACCTAACGACATCATTTCTTGAGTGGCTGACATCACCTCGGCAGAAATCTGGGGTTCGGGCAGTGCCGTTCCAACAGCATGGTATTGGATATTGCTTATTTCCAAAGTATGAAAACTAATTGGCTCAACATCTTCATAGGCATTGATGAACGGCATGTCCCCATGCTGAGGAATCTCCGGTTCAACGTTGACTGTGACCAGGCTATTGTTGATGATGTATTTCAACTTTTGATGAAGAGTGGAGGGGACTGCCCCTGCCATGTGAATCCATGGTCGTCCCAGGAGCAGGTTGTATCCTGAGTCTATCTTGAGTACATGGAAAGACACGCAGAATGTGTGAGGACCAATTTTGATTGGCAGCTCAATTACTCCGACCGAGTTACGGCGGGCTCCATTAAAAGCTTTGATGATAGTATGGCTACTTCGAATTCTGTTGAGATTGATATTCATCTTCACCAAGGTAGCGTATGGGCAGATATTCAGAGAGGAACCTCCATCTATTAAGACTCCAGCTACCATATATCCGGAGGACAAGACCGCAATGTGTAATAATTTATAATGACCGGTCCCTTCGGGTGGTATGTCATCATCAGTGAAGGATATCACATTGTTGTTGAAAATGTGATCAACCATATGTTGAAACTCTTCCGTATCCACTGATGTCGGGAGATAGGCTTCTTCCAAAACCTTTAACAAGACCTTCCAGTGATTCTCAAAAGTTAGGACCAAGTCTAAAATTGATATTTGTTGTGGAACTTCTTTCAAGCTTAAAACCATCGTAGCTTCATTATGACCCATAGCGCGGAGGAATTTTTCAATCTTCTCCATGGGTATTTTCCCCTTTGATCTGGTGGTAGACTTCATCACCCGATGGGAGAGATATAGTGGATTTTCCTTCAACACTGCAGCAATTGTATGTGAGGTGGATCCTTCACCTGCTCCATAATTCCACGGCCTTGCGCAAGCTAACAATAGGATATTGTGCTCTGCACGGTAAATTGATTGGCTCGGGAGCGGCCACTTTCAAAGGATTGTTTCCTCCCATGAGTTGAATTGTTGGCGTTGTGATTAAGGTATTAATCCCATCAGTTTCAGTGGATATAACTGCTACCACGCTTTTCCACTTAGTAGGGCATGTGATCTCATTTGCACGTAACACAGTGTCGTCGTCTGCTAGGTGCAGGACACCACTGTCGATTAGATTTTGAATAAGGTGGCGGAGTGCCCAGCATTCTTCTGTGCTATGACCGCGAGACTGGGAGTGATATTGACATACTCCATCAGAGTTGTACCGTCCCGAACGGGGATTGATTGGGGGTAGAATGGAACTAATCCTTCCTTCATTGATTAACATATGAAGGATTTCCTCCATAGGTTGGCCCAAATAGGTAAATTCCCTTTTGTTGGTAAAATCCTGACGGGCTTTGGCATTTGCTCTCTTTGTCACTTTGTCTTCCAGCATTTCATTTTCTGAAAGTGACGAAGGAATATTCATGACAATAGGTAGGAGACTGGCATGCTCCTAGCTGATTAATTGATGAGTCACTTGATGCTGATAAGTCACCAGTTCCGCCAATTGTTCAATCTATTTGCAGAGAGCTTTGATCTTTCAGTCCATTGTGAACTAGAACTTGGCATAGTCCCATCTGTTATCACCGTCTTTGATGGTGTGGGGGAGGAATCACAGCTGAAATTGAAACTTTGTCCATTGCTCCAATTAATAATGTTGACCTCTTCTTCTTTGTGTTGAGGAAGAGGGTTATCTTGAACATGAGGTTGATTGGGTTTGGTGACTACGATATCCCCGTTGTCTATCAGGTCCTGGATCTTGTGTTTCAAGGCCCAACAATCCTGAGTATCATGCCCAGGTGCCCCGGTATGATATGCACATTTACTAGCAGCATTGAAACCATGTTCATTAGGGCTGGCTGGTGGAAGAAGATGTGTAATTTTCTTCTGTGTTGTCAAAAGATTAAGAATGTTCTCGAGGGGATCCCCTAAGGGTGTAAACACTCGAGGGCGTTTGACTTCTCCACCTTTTGGTATTGGAGGGTTTGTAGGCTACGCTGGAAAGGGAGTGTAGTTCCTCCTTTGAATAGGCATGTTTTGATTACCTTTTTGCCCCTGTAGTATTAGGGAAACATCTTCTTTCTTTTTATGGACCCTCCGGGGGTTGTTCCCATAATTTCCAGATTGGATGTGATCTATAACAGCTTTGAGTGCAGCTAGGTCTTGAATCTTTCCTGACTTCAATCCCATCTCAGCCATCTCCCCATGCTTGACCATTTCAGAAAATGGTTTACCGATGCCGGCTAAAACTCTCTCATAGAAGGGAGCTTCTTGTATGTCTATGAAAGTCATGACCATTTCTGATTCTGTCATGGAAGGACTAACTTGGGCAGTCAGGCGTCTCCACCTCTGAGCATACTCTCTGAAAGACTCGTTAGACTATTTCTTGATCTTGGTAATTTGATACCGATCAAGAGCCATCTGAGTTTGAAAACTGTATTGAGTGAGCAAGGCATGTGCTAGCTCTTCCTAGCTATGGATTTTGAAGTTGTCTAATCTTGTGTACCATGAACGGGCTTCTCTAGTTAGACTCTTTTGGAACAACTGCATTCTGAGTTTTTCATCCTCTGCATAAGATCCAAGTTCTCCAATAAATACTTTTAAATGTGTATAAGGATCTCCTAACCCATCATATTTTTCAAAATCAGGAGTTTTAAATTTTCCTGGGTAATGAACACCAGGAAAAATACACAGATCAGCGTATGAAACACTCCTGTGTGTTCCAATTCCTTTGATAGCGCGAAGGGTCTCTTCCATTTGGAGGACTTTCTTTTTGATGTCACCAGTGTCTGGATCTCCAGTGGGATGGGCAGCATCATGAACTTTGTTGGTCGTATCCAACTGTGGTTCAGGTATGGTAATAACCGGGATTCCCCCTTGTGTGGAGGATTCAACATGTATGGGTATTTTCTGACCCTGTGTATACTGGTGTAATTCTTTGAGTAGAACAGCCAAATATGTGATTTGTTTGCTTAATCCGTCGAATTCTTTGTGAGAAACTGGATTAAGTTCAGTCTGGTCGAATGACGACATGATTGACTGCAGGCTTGTTGCCTTTTTGGACTTTGACCAGGTAGTAGGTCCGACTGATTCCCTGCGAAAGACTTGCATAGTTTAGTCTTTAGGGAATGTATATAATAACATGTTATGTGATGTGTCCATTTTAGGAATTTTATCCTGCATAACGTATGTCAACTGTTTATAGAATGTATGCGTACACATTTCTTCATATTCCTCATTACATGGAGATAGATATGGAATGAAATTACAAGTAATTGTGTTTACAAGTAATTGTGTTTACAAGTAATTGAAATGAGAGCGTGAAGAGACTTTCCTCTGTTTTGGGTTTATCAGAGGCTGACCTATCTTAGGTTACTCTCGCGGCTTTTTGGCATGAAGGTTCCCAAATCATCGCAATCTACTAGACGGGAAGTTAATCCGGTCTTTCAACTGGAGCGAATTTGGGTGGTTCCTTTCCTGAGCCTCGGAGAATTAGTCTTCTCACGAGTCCAGTAATCAAACACCGACGGGATAGCCTCCTGGTGGAGGGACCACTCAACATACATTCACATACATCGCGTCTCACCGTATGAAAATGATGACATGTGTGAAGCACTAATATCACAAGCAGTTATGATGCGAAGCACTAAGTGCAATAGGGAAATGCATTCGTACACATTCATCAAAATGTAAATGCAACATCCACAGACAAGCAGATAATAGTTTTGAAAATATTGTAATAGCGGCTTAAGTCCTCTTACTGGAGTCCCCAGCAGAGTCGCCACCTGTCGACGTCGGGATTTTTGGGTGTCCCTTTCCATTACTTGTTCTTTGGTGTTCTCATTTTAGGTGAGATTTGTTTGAAAAAACAAGTGAAAAAGGTCCGACGTGTATAATGTCGATGATGGGAGTGTTAAGAATTGCCAATTGGTTTTTTAAATGCTTGTACCAACACAACCGAGAAAAGGTTTGCACATTGACCCAGTGATGTGACACTGATATACGGGTCGGTGAAACCGAGATTTGTTTAGGGTCCGGGGACTTGGTTATGTGGGGGGAGGTGTTAGGCACCCCCCGACATCCGTGTTACCACGGTGACTGCCTCTTTTTAAAAAACTATTATCTGAATGTGTGTGTGTGTGGTCAATGTGCTATTATGTGGAAGTTGTGCGAGGCCTCGTTCGAACCTATATACACAGGGTTTGAATTTATGTAAAAAAAATCAGTTTTTAGCAAGATATGGCAGTGATGCTTTATAAAAGAGGTTTTTCAAACCCTGATGCTCAATAGGAATTGAGACCTTTTACACTCCCATTTTTATTAAGTGATCGACTGGATTGATTTTATTTGATGAATGCAAGGCATCCGTACGAAAAATAATATAAAAAAATAATGTTGACTTCCTCGTGGGTATGGAAACCATCTGAGGAAATTCAGACACTGCAGAATAATTTACAAGCTGCTTACAACTAAAAATGTCCATCACGGGAACCGAATCTAGATCCAATGGGATGAATCTGTGATCACATGATTCCTAGGCGCACAGAATTCTGCAATTTGTATGAAAGCAATAAGCAGATATATATATATATATGTATATATATATATATATAAAAACAATAAACGCACCGGATGTAAAATCTAGGCTCATCGAACAGAGTTTGACCACGGTTCATATAAATACGTATAAATATATATATATATACGTATATATATATATATATAAGCGAGTAAATGCACCGGATATAAAATCCAGGCTCATCGAACATAGTCCATCCACAGTTCATATATATATATATATATATATATATATATATATATATATATAAGCGAGTAAACGGACCAGACCGAAGTCTAAGCTCATCGAACAGAGTTCGACACACAGTTAATATAATATATATATATATATATATATATATATATATATATATATATATATATATTAAAGCAGTAAACGCTCCAGACCGAAGTCTAGGCTCATCGAACAAAGTTCGACACACAGTTCATATATATAAATGTATATATATAGAAAAAGCAAGTAAACGATCCAGACCGAGATCTAGGCTCAATCGAGGCATAACTCGATAATGTTAGTCAATATATATATAAATATATATATATAATATATATATATACACTGGAATGAAACCACGGACCGAAGTCCAGGCAAAAGCAAGCGACAGGAATCTCAACGTGTAGAAGGGTGTGTGCAAAGATGAAGAGAAAGACTCTAAAGTGTGTGAGAAGGCTTACAGCTGACTGCCAAAAAAGGCTTCTATATCTTTATAGTGGGTAAACACTGGCTTTTGTGGGTACAAAAGAGGCTATATATGAACTCACAGGTGTTTAAAAGTGGGAAAATACACTGTATGGGCGAGTGCGGAGCAAATTGTGCAGGGTTTCCCCGTCTTTTTTTCTTAGAAAATCAGCACCCCAAGCCCTCTATTTATAGGCATTTTAGCCGCAGGTGTACCAGAGGCAACTCGGGTTGGCCCGGGTTTGTTGGGTCGGGTCGTCTCGAAGTACGTGCACTCAGGCACTGTAATGTTTACTCGGATTTTCAGAAGTGCAATTCGGGCATCTGTTTGTGGTATATAGGACCTATTTTGGACCGCCGTTGTCGAGAGTTGTACGATGGCATGGGATTAGAGTTTGTACGAAGTCATTGAAGATGGGACGATGCCCTCCGATCTTCAAGCTTCAACTTTCATCTGTTACCCCGCACAATAGTCACTCGGGATTGGTTAGCCTTGTGGGACATCGTTGCGTAGAGACGTGACGTGGCATCGTGTTTGACGTGATAATGATGTTTCCCCTCACCGGTGTTATCGTCGGATTGGGCTGATAAAGCAGACGTTGCTCAAACTTCGCTGAGATTGGACTGCTGTAATTATTGAAGGTCCTCATTGTCATCTTTGAGGTGTGCCTGTCTTCCCGATGTTATTGTCGGGTTGGTACAGTAGATCTCGTTGTGAGCGCCGAGATTAAAGCTGGTCACATTTGAAATAAGCATTTTCGGGGTTATCACTGAAACTGCATTCCTTGGGTTTATCGTCAATGTTGGTGGCTATTCCCATGGTTGGGACTGAGACTGGATACCTCGGGGTTATCTCCGAGATTAATCAGTCTTCTCTGGTGGTGCCGGTATTGTATCTGCAGGCCTCGGGGTTACATCCGAGGTTGAAATCGTTAGTCCCAGATTGCGATCCGGGGTTTGATGCTGAACTTCTGGTAGTATCCGGTATGGATTTGGATTATCTTTCAAGGTTCTCACTTAAAAGATGAATCTGTCCTCCTGCAATGTCAGTAACAATAGTAAAGAAAATTTCGAGTGTCTACACATCTGTTATCAGTCAACACTCTTAACTTGTACATGGGAAATCAAAAGAGAAATACTCACCAACAGAAATGGGTAAAATCCTAGCCAAGCCTCTGTCAAGTCATAAGAATGCATGAGCATTCCCCTAAGGAAATAGGCAAAGGTATAGGAGCCCCAGACATACTCTCCAATACGGTCCACCTCCCGAGTTGCGCTGACCAAAGAGAATGACAACGTGGAATAGTTATCCCCAATGAAACAACCCCTGATAATCACCAGGAACAATCGCTGAAGAATACGATCCTTGACTCTCACATCAGCAGGTATGGGCTCACTCAATAGCCCACTCATAGCATCTACGCTCAAAGGACCCGTACGAACTGTCCTGCCCTTAAGCGTCTCAATTGGAACTCCTAGAAAGGATCTGACTGCAGTCGGGGTAATGTTTGTCGTACAAGGCACTGGCGCCCCTCCAAACTCCATACCGGTGATAAACCGCGAATCCATCGGCATCATCATCACCTCTAAATCCAATAAATGGAGAGACTGAGTCTGGTGAAACCAGCGCTCAGACAATGCCCTGAGGAAATTCCAAGGACAATGGCGGGGGAGAATGGAAAAGAATGCCCCAAAGCCCCAACCATAAACAATCTCTCGGTAATCTAGATGAAGAACCCGATACAGAGAGTGTTTGTTGAACCAGTTCCCTCGAGGCTGCGTAAAGATGAGAACCTGCGTCACAAAAGAAGATCAACATCAGAATCTGTACTCCTCATCAATAGGAAAAAGGAAGATCAAACCAAGCTTTTACCTCGTTTGCATGCAAGTAAACCGAGGGGTGGAGACTCAAATCATCTAGAAGCTCTGGAATCGTCACATTAATGCCTGAAAGATCCATGTGGGGAGCATGAGTAGCAGGAGCTGGAGCCGCAACTGGTACATCCTCCTCCTCGTCCTCAACATCTGGTACATCAACCCGGACAGGATGAATCACCGCCTCTACCAACCGACAAGATTGTCTGACTGAATGGGGTCGAGGCACTTCAGAAGCCGTCCTCCGCACACCTGAAATGGTTCTGCGGGAACTACTCGGCTGATCCAGATCCATGATATCTACACACAAGTCTCCAAATCACCTCAGAAAGGGTGTGGTAAATTCTAACCTGGAGCTTTTCAAATGCATTTTATGACTATATGCATGCATGCATTACTTTAACATACGCCTACAGTAGAGTTAGAAATGCATGATTACCCAATGCTTAGGCTTATGGAAAAATTTTTATAGTCTCCTTTGTAACAAGGATAGATATGCGCATAGGCATGACTAGGTGGTCATTCAGTAGCACACCTACCCACAGTCATAAACATCCTATATGCATACAAATGTCAAATTCATAATCCATGATGGTAGACTAATTACTCAGATTACTTTTCTTTACTACCTTTTCTTATTTGTCCTCAAATATGATAAGAAATAGCAAAAAAAGGTGTCAATTTGACTGTTTCAAAAGTTAAATTTTTTCACATCATTATGTTCAGCATGGTTAAGTACTAATATTTACTATGTTGAATATTTTTTATCAAGTCATATGAGCATGTATATTCACTACTATGTGTTTAGACGCATTTTATATGGTAACTCATTTTCCAATGGACAAAAACTGGAAAAGAAGACATGCATACGTTACCAGGATAGGGTGAAACACTTGTACGGTGATGGATTTCATAGAAAGCAGCCCGAACACAGCAGATCTGAAGAAGAACTCTCAGATTCTCTGTGTCGCGTAACGTGAAAGTGACTTGTGAAAGGCAAGTAGCCTACAAGTACACATGTAACTACCACAGGTGTACATGTGGCTACCCTATATGGGTCCCTCCCCTCTGGCTCAGTCCACTCTGAGTTACAAAGGAGGTCTCACAAGCTGAAAAAGTCAAATCAAGAAAAAAGAAAGCCTGAAATCCTTGTTTTCAAATACCAAATTGCGGGTCTGCATATCACTCATTGGTATTCACCCAAAATAGGGTTCACAAAACCAATGATCACAGTGGTTGCAAACTACACTCGACAATACCTCACAAAGGTCCGATGTCGTTGGTTTAGAGCCATAACTCTAAAAAACCTCTCCCCATCAGGAATTTCATACATCAGCCATTGATACACATTTTAATGAAGGTCAAGCAACCTTGACGTTATCTCGGTCATTGTCAAATAAATCGAATGAAGCATCGGAAGCAGTTCGATGATTTCAGTCGTTCATGCACATTTCAATGAAGGTCGAGCAATCTTGACAATCCTCAGCCGTTGGCAAGTAAATCCAACGAAGCATCAGAAGAAATTCGATGATCTGACTTCAACGAAAGCCAAGCAGATGTGACATCACCAGCCGTGGAAAAGTAAACCCAAGGAAGCATCAGAAGTCATCTGATGATTACAGCCATTGGCAATTAAACCCAATGAAGCGTCAGAGATGGTCTAATGGTGGTATCTATTGATGCATATTTTAGCGATGGTCAGGCAACCCTAACAACACACACTATTGGCAGTAACTCCGATAGATCACTGGAAAGATCTGGCGATACAAACCAAGAAAAACATCCTCATCGAGGAGGACCGATGATGGAATCTGTTAAACACATCTTCCTCAGACAAAATACAATCCCTCAAAGTCTCTTGTACATGAGAAAAATATCTATGGTGGAAAGTATGTACCAAGGATTAAGGACTTTGGTGATAACCACAACATCAACATCCTGAAAGTACCTGAGAGCTTTGGAGTACACATCCAAACAGTTCATCAGAGTCATCTGTGATAACTTTAGTACCCACCAGAAGTAATAGGAGAAAACAGTCATCACATCCCGTTGGAAAACGGTCCAACAAACCACATTCATCATGCATTTGCATCATGCTGTAGTACATTGCATCATGAATATCTTGTCATATTTCAAGTGTCTAGTATTATTTATCCTATTCATGCCATTACACTGCATGAATATGATAAAAAGGGGCATCTGTAGACACTCAAAATTTTGCAGTCATGTTACTAACCTTGTAGGAGGGCAGAATCATCTTCTAAAGATAACCCTGGAAGTCAAATCAGTGCCAGTCACGGATACAACCATGGGATACTTAGTCTTTTCCATCTCGGAGACAACATTGAGATATTCAGTTCCAGTCCCAAAGATAACCCCGGGAAATTTAGTTTTCAACCTCAGAGACAACCCTGAGGAGTGCAATTCTAGTTCCAGAGATAACATCGGAGAGGTCAATTTCATCTCAGAGACAACCTCGAGATACTTAGTTCCATCCTGGAGATAACCCTGGGAGTTTAAGTTTCAACCTCAGAGATAACCCCGAGGAATGCAATTGTAATTTCGGAGATAACCCCGGAAAAGCTCGTTTCAATCCCCAGTAATCAGCTTTAACCTCGATGATATCCCCAAGGCACTCAGTCCCAAACCTTGAGATAACCCTGGGAGGTCAGGCACACCTCAGAGATAACCCTGAGGACATTCAGCACTTGCAGCAGCTCAATCTCGATCATATCTTTGCACTACGGGTCAAAGATATTCATCAGGTAATCATTTATCTTTGCACTACAGGCCAAAGATATTCATTTATATCATCATTTAGAACTGAGGATGAGAAAAAATATTTTAAAGAAACGAATCCAGTGAGATAAAAGGATAAAGATTAGGGATTCGTACTTTGGATAATCCAAGTTCAAAAATACTCCATAATAAACTATAGTGGAATAAAATTTAAGAATGAAGATCAAAACATTGATACAATCAAAGATAGTAACCATAATATACATCTTAGACAAAGAGAAAATTTATTTTTCTATAAATAGTATCGTATTCGTGAATAGTGTCGTATACGTGAATAGTATTGTATACGTGAATAGTAACCCCGACATGAAAAGGTAGAAATTCCACAAGAAAAATCATACTTCATGAATAGTACTCGTGAATAGTGTTGTATTCGTGAATAGTGTTGTATACGTGAATAGTACTGTATACGTGAATAGTAACCTCGACATGAAAAGGTAAAAATTTCATAATAAAATTCATACTAATATTTCGGTACAATCATATTGAAAGAAATAACATCATTTACGAAGAAAATAACTTCCCTTACCTCAAAAGAACAGTACTTCTAACTAAAATATAGGATATAATGTTAAAGGAAATTTGCACTGAATAGAAACTCTAAAAGTATCTAAATACTCACAAAATACGCTTCATATTATAGAGAGAGAAAACTTCAGTTTTTGGTGTGATTTTTAATTCTAACCTAAGCACCCTATTTATAGGAAAATGCTAGAACGTCAAAGAAGACTTAACCTGCTACCTGATGGTCTTACTTACTGCTATTCACGCACACCACCATTGGAAAAAAAATCTCAGCACACCAACAAAGATAAGAGTGGGGCCCACCCATTCTAGAAAATTTCCAAAAATGTTTTACATTTAAACAATATTCAGAAACTTCAACAATTTATAATAAATAGCCCTTTTATCAGAAAAATACAAATTATATATCCATTCCATAGGAAATTTAATTCTCTACAACTTTGCAGAAGAAAATTTTTCCAAATTCCAAACAAAAAATGATCGACATCCATATACGGATGATTTTTAATACCTCCATTCCGACAAAATACTGATAAAACTCCACAGTATTAATTCCTTCATTTATATTCACATAAAAAATAAATATTTCCTTATCATATAAATTAATAATTAATTATTCACAAATAATATTACAGAATCATAATAATGACAACCAGGTCGTTCCTAGGAAAGAGGGGGCTTTCCGATAAGGATTTCTCCTTACTAGCGCGGAATTAGGTGACCAAACCCCTTTCCTAGACAGAACTTTCTTAGACATTGTCAATAATGTTATCTAATAATATTATTCAAATAATATGAATTATTGATCTTATAATGGGAAATATTGTGCAGTGATAATTATTGAATTAACAATAATATAAAATATCAACGTAGCAAATATTGAATCAATAAAATAAAATATTGAATAGTAATTATTGTAGCAATTATTGAGTAGTGCCTTCTTACGTAAGAATCAATAATCCAAAAATATTGTGCAATATCGTGTGCTACTGTGCAACCACGCGTATTATTATATTTTAACTACCAGGTATTTCAACAGTATTAACAGTAACAACTACCCCGTTATTTTTAGAAAACTCATTCTTGTCATTTTTTCATCCGACATTTTTTCGTTATGGGGCCCACATATGGTTGCGCCATCGTACAAATATTCCCCGACAGAAAAAATATTCCACGACCAAACGAATATTTTCCAATAACAATGAATATTTTATAACCACTTGCTTATTTTGCCAAATTTGCACATTTCACCCATAATCAAAGCATTATATCAAATTAACACCGTATTATTCAAAATAATAATTAGAGGAAATTCAATTTTATTTATAAAAAGTTGTGGTCTTACAACCTCCCTTCCTTATAAAATTTTGCCCTCGAAATTTACGTACGTACCTGGTGTTTCAAAAAGGTGAGGGTACCTCACTTTCATTTCTAATTCCAACTCCCATGTCATTTCCTCAATAGCATGGTTCCTCCACAAAACTTTGACTTGTGGTATAACTTTTGTGCATAAGACATGCTCCTTCATATCCAAGATCTTGACAGGTACCTCCTCGTACATTAAATATTCGGTTATCTCGTCTATTTCTAACTCAATAATGTGGTTTGGGTCTTTTATATATTTACGAAGCACAGATATGTGAAACACATTATTAACACGAGACATGCTTGGAGGTAATGCGAGTCTATATGCCACATTTCCTACTTGGTCAAGAATCTCAAATGGACCAACAAATCGTGCATTAAGCTTTCCTCTATTCCCAAATCTTGTAACTCCCTTCCATGGAGCAACACGTAACAATATATGATCCCCAATATTAAATTTCACGTCCTTTCGAAGAATATCTGCATAACTCTTTTGTCGATCTTGTGCCATTTGTATACGTTGTCGGATCATTTGGATCTTCTCTGTAGTCATACGTACCAACTCTGGTCCCAACAACATTAATTCTCCCACCTCATCCCAACATACTAGAGAGCGACACTTTCATCCATACAATGCTTCGAATGGAGTCGCACCTATACTTGCCTGATAACTGTTGTTGTTGGAGAATTCCACCAATGGTAGGTACTTATCCCAATTCTCTTTAAAATCTAGGACACAAAGTCTTAATAGATCTTCAAGAGTTTGAATAGTCATTTCTAATTGCATGTCCGTTTGAGGATGGTATGCCAAACTGAATCGAAAATTTGTGCTCATAGCTTTCTGCAAGCTAACCCAAAATCGTGAAGTGAATCTTGGGTCATGATCTGAAACTATGGATACTGGCATGCCATGCAATCTCATAATCTCATTCACGTACATACGAGCAAGACGTTCAAGGGAATAAGTCTCCCATATCGGCAAGAATTGAGCAGACTTGGTTAATCTATTAGAAATAACCCAAATCGCATATATGCCTTAAGAAACATTGGGAAGACCCATAACGAAATCCATGATAATGTGTTCCCACTTCTATTTCAGAATCTCAAGTGGTTGCAATGGACCCTTTGGCACTTGATGCTCCGCCTTTACACGTTGACAAGTTAAACACCTCGAGATAAACTTTGCAATCTCTCTCTTCATATTGCTCCACCAAAATATATGTCGAAGATCATGATACATTTTGGTACTCCCAGGATGGATTTCAAACGGTGTGTTGTGTGCCTCCATCATAATTCTATGCTTCAAGTCATAATCGTTAGGAACACAAAGTCTGGAGTTGACTCAAAGTATTCCTTCTTCATCGATTCTTGCTTCTGGAATAGCATCTTCTTGCACTTTCTTCTTCATACGCATCAGCTCCAGGTCCGTAGCTTGAGCAGCTTTAACTTTATCTATTAAAGTTGGTTCTACTCGTATATTTGACATCATCACGAGGGCCCTTAGAGTCTTTAACTTTATCTCCATCCTTTGCAAGTCATACCAAATGGGCCTTTTCATTGACAATATCGCACTCGTACCCGCATATGATCTTCTACTCAATGTGTCAGCTACCACGTTTTCTTTTCCAGGATGGTATTGGATGGTATGATTGTAATCTTTCAATAGCTCAAGCTAATATCATTGCCGCATGTTGAGTTCCTTTTGGGTGAAGAAATATTTGAGGCTTTTATGATCTGTATAAATCTCCACTTTCTCCCCCATACAGGTAATGTCTCCATGTGACGCCCCCAAATTCGGGTATCTTCCAACCCGACAGATGGTGCTCCACGATACTGCAATCCGTACAATCATTCCATTGAGATAACAACAAAATGAGTGTAATTACTATCTTTATATTACATCTGTAATAAATTCTTTCCCAGGTTCATTAACCGAATACATTCGTTGTTCTTCATGAGTATATTACATACAAATACTCTAGTCTATTACAGGACGATTAATTGTCCATCTTAGCCTTGCCTTTATCTCTCTTAGAACTCTCAGTTCGTTCGGCTTTAGCTGCAAACATATGGTTCAAGCAAGAATGAGCATAACTTGTAAGACCCCGAATTTTATGAAATAAAAGTATTCAATTTTTTTTATTACTATTCATGAGTTACTATTCACGAGTTACTATTCACGAGTTACTATTCATGAGTTACTATTCATGAGTATTATTCATGAAGCATGATAATTTTTTCGTAAGAAGGCATTACTCAATAATTGTTACAGTAATTACTGTTCAATATTTTATTTTATTGATTCAATAATTGCTACGTTGATATTTTATATTATTGTTGTTTCAATAATTGTCACGGCACAGTATTTCCCATTATCGGATCAATAATTTATATTATTTGAATAATATTATTAGATAACATTATTGGCAATGTCTAGAAAGTTCTGTCTAAGGAGAGGTTTGGTCACCTAATTACGCGCTAGTAAGGAGAAATTCTTATTGGAAAGCCCCCTCTTTCCTGGGAACTGGCTGGTTGTCAGTATTGTGATTCTGTAATATTATTTGTGAATAATTAATTATTGATTTTTATGATGAGGAAAATATTTATTTTATGTGGATATAGATGGAAAAAAATTTTAAAGTGACAATTGTTGAAAATCGATATTTTATCTTTCTTGATAAAATAATATTTTATTATATTATTATAATATAATAATGATGATATTTTTACAATGAATGTGGGATATATGAGTATATGAGGAGGAAGAGTATTTTTGTTACAAAAGTTGTTTAAAACATGTTAAACATGTCTGTGGGCCCATTTCATGACTGAAATTTGATTATAGCTTGTAAAATCACCCGTTTGTGGATTTTGGTCAATTTCTGTTTGGAATTTGGAAAAACTTTCTTCTGCAAAGTTGTAGATAATGAAATTTCCTATGGAAAAGACATGTGGTTTGAATTTTTCTGATAAAAAGGATATTTATTATGAATTATTGAAGTTCTGAGGTTCCAGAATAATTGATTTTTGAAAGTTTAAAATATTTATAGTTAGAAAACTGTTTTCGATATGTTTGGTGAGCCCCATTGGTTGTTGAAATGGCTGAATTCAGTTATTGATAATGGGCGTAAGAATTTATAATATATATTATTATTATATTAAATTTTCTGCTTTGGTGTTCTAAGCAATTTCCTATAAATAGGTGTTTATGTTAGAATTGAAAATCACACCAGAAACTGAAGTTTTCTCTCTATTTCTCTCTATATATTATCAAGTGTATTCTTGTGAGTATTTTGATATCTTAAACGTTGCTATACGGTGCAAGTTCGTTCAGCGTTATTCCAGTCACAAGTACTGCTCTTTTGAGGTAAGGGATATTGTCGTTAGTATGTAAAGGTTATTATGTTTTTCAATTTCAAAATTTTTCTGAACCTTCAAAAATTCTGGAAAAATTTGAAATGATATTTTGATGAGTTTTGTAGATTGTGTCCAAAAATGGCAATTTTTGGATGTATAGATTACGAGTTATAGATTTTATGAGAAACGACTATTTTAAAAGTAACCAGTTATAACTCCTTATGATTAACTCCAAAATTGATGAAATTTTTATTGGGAGTATATCTATATAATATCAGTATACTCTGTAAATTTTGGAATTTTTGGATAAAAGTACAATTTATGATAAATATCTGAATATTCAGTGGTTTTCGCCATGTGAAAAATAGTAAATGAATTTTAAAAATTCCGAGAAAAATATATGTTCAATATGAGACTATATTATGTTAAAACTCAGAAAAGAAATATTTTTTGAACTGATTTGGTATTTTTCATGAAAATGTTCTAGTTATGAGTAAATGAATTAAATATGTTATGTGAAGTAAGAAAATTAGAAAATATGATTTTATGGCTTGAGAATCATATATGAGGTATATGCAGATTTTTTATGAGGGTTTTGGTTATTGGTGATGAAATCTTATGAGTTTGGCATTTTAGGATGATTAAATGCATTTATTAGTAAAGTGTAAACAATTAAAATAAATTATTTATAAGTTTAAGAAATGATTAAAATATTATGGTAATATTAATAATATTAGATTATGAGAATATTAAGTGATTTATAACATTTTGATTAAGGTGTTATGAGATCATTGATTTATGAATCTTACTCTTGAGATTAAATCTATATGTTGATTATATTATTTTTATTATCATATATAACATTCTTATAAGTCTAATGATGATATTTCTCTTTGACTTGAGTGTAAAGATGGGTAGATTATTTGTATGATCGTGACTATAGGTTCTCTTTGGCCAGTAGTGCAAAGTTGAATTGTTGACTGGTATGATCATGACCATTGAATTTATAATTGAATATCTTTAGCTTAAGTGCAAAGGTGAATTGATCAACATATATGGTTATAATTATGGTTTATATAAATTCTAAAATGATTATGTATTTCTTTGATATATGAGTATCTTTGGCCTGTAGTGCAAAGATCAATTATTGATGAATATCTTTGGTCCGTAGTGTAAAGATGACACGTTGTTGAATATCTTTGGCATGTAGTGTAAAGATGACTTGTTGTTGAATATCTTTGGCATGTAGTGCAAAGATGAACTGTTAATGAATATCTTTGGCCCGTGGTGCAAAGATGAATTTATTAGTATGATTATGAACAGGAACTGTGATTTGGTATAACCATGATCTTTGATGTTTCAGATAAAGACAGGTGATGAAAATTATCTTCGTCCTGAATGCGAAAAGAAATTTAGAACTACAATTATGATTATGAGTTATTCACATGATTGTGGACAGGAACTGTTGATTGATGTTACAGGGTTAAAACATTGTAGGTGGACTTTTAACATGGAGAAGATAATAGACTTTATGGTCTATTTGACTCTTCTAATGGATTGCTCGTTCCGCTGCAACTATGGTTGAAAAATTTTATCATCTACCATATGTTCTAAATCTCCGATTTATTACTGATGAAGTCTATTGATAATGTAATTATCTTAGTCATAATATTCTTTACTGAGCTAGTTGTGCTCACTCTTTTGCTTCACAATTCCTTTCAGTTAATAAGAGTGTAGCTGGGTTGAGTGAGAATAACAGGGAAATAGTGTGATGGTTCGGGGCTGTCAAAGTTTCTCAACACATTATAAAATGGCATGACATACAATATATAATTGTATTGAGGACCTAAGATGTGTGTGTCGTATATTATACGTCACTTAATAATTGATTTTGGTGAACAACAATAGGGTGAGGCGAACCCAACTTTGGAAGGGTGTTTTATCACTATCATACAAGATGTCTAATGACATACAACCTCGCGTTATCATAAGACAGGGTTGTGCAAATCCACTCGCTGAGTATATCTACGAGCACTACCTATATGATCTTGGAGTTTATTTGAAACATAATGTTCAATTGCAGACGGTAGAGATAGTTATTTGTCAAGAGAAGACTCACCATTGGAAAGAAGATGATAGTAATCTCTCATTTTTCTTTGGGGTCTATTGGATCAACCAAGGATAACTTTGTGGGCATATGATATCTATCATTCATGGCCTCCTATGTACGAAGGTTTCCTTGAGCACTTCCCAAAGATTTTAATTTCTAAAACAGTTCTAGATTGTACCTTTATGTAAGGTATCACTGTGAAGTGTTGTCCATAGTTGGGACATAAGTCATAGTTGGTATTAAAACTCACAGTATATATGTTGTTGTATTTGGCGACTCAGAATAGGTTGGATGGATTGGACCTATTTTGGGGGCGTCACATAACTAGCTCAGCAAGTCTTAACAAAGAAACATATGAATATCACATTAACAATTACATGCTTTAATTCCATATCTGAACAATTATCTGCGAAGCATTATGAAACATTTGACTAATACTTCTCATGTCATAACAACAATTCCAAAGTATATATAATAGCTTAGGAATGATGAACCGGTCAATAGACCATGAACATACTCTTTTTGTTTTCATACTTGAAAAGGATATCCGGCACTAAGGTCATCCACCCATCTTTACTTATGAGCACTTTTAGGTGATCAGCCTATTGTACTCTATGTTGATCAATAGTCTTACGTTCAACATTTGGCAACCTCGCGTGCCCATCGAATAATCGATGAAAAATACTTTTATTTGTTCATAGACAAACTTACCTTTACATTTGTACCAAATACTTGGCATAGGATAGCGTTAACAGTTCTATACTGAAAGACTTGTAAACAAATCAATCAACTCTTCAGTATTAGTCTAGCCGAGTTAAAACAGGCATCGACTCTTTCTTTAAAATTATTCATGCATTATATAACATGCATTACGTAATACTTGGCTAACACAAAGGTTAGACAAGCGTCTTTGAATAAACAATTCAACTATTATCAGTCTTTACAGGATCTACATGATACATTCACATAGCACACTGCAATTAGTTATCAAACAAACTAACTTTACGACTCTAACCAACTTCTTTCTCTTCTATGTCTTAATTGAATTAACTTTGTTTATTCAATTCAATTCGACTTTCTATACTTTGTCACGTCCCATTAACATTCTTATGCCATTAACCGTCATTCGATCATTATTGGTTAAATACCAACGTTGAAAGTCATTCACGGTTTACTTATTACGTCTTCGCATTTTTATTTAATTTCTATTAAACCTTACTAGATCTTCTTACATTAACACTTTATAAGTGATTTAAGGTAAGTCTTATCATGTACTTTAAGTACCTTCAATGTCTTACTTTAGTTCTACATTTAAATGGAACAAAAACCTAACTTGGTCAACATTTTCCTACTACCGGCGATGCGGCGTGACATCCTATGTATTCTAGTGGCGCTACGGCGCGAGTTAGCAGGGTACTCGGCTGAGTCTGGCGCTGCGGCGCCACCACTTTGTAGGCGCTGTGGCGCCGAGTCTGTGCACTAGTTGGCCAAAACAGTTTGGTTTCCTAACGAAACTCCCAGCTTCCTAATTTGTTCGTTTTACATCCGAATTGACCCATTCGAAAGCCTACAAGTCACAAATCACATCCTTTACGTGTTCATATAAGAATTTCACATTCTCGAATTCGTTAACTCGGAATTCACCTTTATGTTCATTTTTAAGCGTTCGTTTAACGTTTTCGACCGTTCAATACCCGTTTTCTTTGTTATAAGTTGGAATGTGATGATTCTTTCGCTAACGACTCTTAATTACCTTATCTCACGTGTTGACATTGGAAACCAACATTTTCAAGTCACACGGTAACTTTTGACCTTTAATCCAGGCTTTCTATGTTTTCGACGTTTAACGTCTATTTTCAAAAAAAATTGCCATAACTTTTGTTACTCGTGTTCTATAAGCCAAATCAAATGGAAAACTCCATTGATTCATCATAGTCATCCTAAGCAAACAATAGGCACATTCCTTAGCTATAATGGTTTTAAAATCGTTCATTCATAACTAAGTTCACGTTCAAGACTTTTATGGTTTTTAACTCACATAAACACTTACGATTTCTATTTGGTCATGACCTATTAATGATTTGGTCATTAATAGGCATCCTTATATCTCCTCAACAAACATGCTCCACCAATCTACGATTCTTCTACGAGAAAGAAATCAAAAAAGATGAAGATTACGGTTTATGAGAATTTACCTTTGAAGTAATTATCGTTCTTGATAAACGCCTATTGGTTTGCTTGGAAGTAGAAGGATTAAATGACCAACTCTTGCTTTGTATTTATAGAAATCCAACATGAGGGGTAAAATTGTCCATCTCCCCACCTCCTTACTATTCACTTCTTGATCACCAAGCAAAGTACTTGGTGATCAAGTATTGCCTTTACTTGTCCACCAAGTGGCCAGCCCACTCCTTGATGGATCATCCCATGGGTTGCCCCATGGATTTTATCCATCCCATGACCCACCGATTCGACCCGCGATTTACTTTTTGGATTGGGCTTGACATTAATTATCGTTGGGCCTTAACTTGGGCTTTCTCATATAATTTATTGGGCTTTCTATTGGTTTAAGTCCAATTAGATTATACCAACCCTTAACTCATATTCCATTAATACGACTTGTATTCTATGCGTATTACTCACGTATTCTCTTCGTCTATTACTCATATAATAATCATATTATACGTCGTACTATTCTTCATACTATACTCGTATTTATACTAATATAATACTCGTATTTTATACGTATAATATACGAAACGACTATACGCATTGCATTTCTCTTTCGGAAACCTCTTTCACAAACCCTTAGTTTTTACGTCTGCAAGCAAAAACTTCGTTTGCCATAACGGAATTATTATTGGATATTCCATACTATCTTCGTATTCTATTATTACGCGTTTCTCGAAATTCCAAACCCTAGCTCCGAACGAAATCGGATGAATAGTGTTTTTACGCAAACTTTCTCGGAAAACCTTCATTTTTGTCTTGATAATTCACAACCATTAATACTAGCACAAAGCCAGAATACTAACCACATCCGTATATTCTAGGTCATAGAACGACCTTCGAACATCTTACTCACATAATAAATCAATTAAATTCATTTAATTCACATAATCAAATAAAAATTTAATTCATTCAAAATTCAAAATTCTTGGGCGTTACACTCAAGATTTTCAACGCAAAAACGACTGCTGCCAACTCCAGATCATGAGTAGGATAATTCCTCACATATTCTTTGAGTTGTCGCGAGGCATAGGCTATGACTTTCTCATGTTGCATGAGAACTCATCCTAACCCTTTGCATGAAGCATCGTTGTAGATAACAAATCCATCTGAACCAGATGGTATTGTCAGAACAGGTGCCAAAATGAGTCTCCTCTTGAGCTCTTGGTGTTAGAGTTTATGCTCTAGAGGCCAATTATTTGATATAATTGTTTAACATTTTGATATTATATTTGATTGAATAAATGAATTATTTTATTATAGTTTAATTTACTGCGTTATATAAATGTTAACATAATAAAAGTCCTTAGAATAGTGATACAAATTATATAGCTTCAAGTAAGTGACTTGAACATGAGATTATATAATTACAATTAGTATCATTGCTCTTAAATGTCCCTAGTCGAGTATCATTGTTAATGGGACAACAATGATACATTGAGATTAGTATGTGGATTGACTGATGACCAAATCTCATTGGTCATAAATATATGAGATATTGAGTCGATGCATATATACATGTTAGAGAACGATGTACTGGACAGACCCACCATGAGAATTTTATGTGGAGCATTATGCAAAGTGTCATTAGAAATTCTCATAGTAACAATGATGTAGTGATCCTCCGACCTGAAATCACTATATTACTATACGGGAATTTATGTACTTTGATATCATCAAAGGTTACCTTTAATAGGGTGGACTATAAAGGTGATTATTGGGTACATCATGAATTGTGTGAGGAATATGAGTGATCTAGATGGAATTTAACCCTACTATATAATAGGGGTGATATCCATAGGCCTCTTGATTGAGTAGGACTATGAAATGCATGGACATGCTCAAATAGTGATTTGTTTCATATAGTCTACTCATTGATCAAGAAAACTCAGATTAAATTATGAAGAGTATGACACATTCCATGACTTGAGTTTAATCTAGGATGTCAAGGTTAAAAGGATTAAATTACATTGAAACATTGGTCACGAAAAGGTTGCATTGAATCATTGATCTTATTATTACTTGGGTAGCAATGATGCATTACTAGATGCCGCTCACTGTTTATAATTTTATAATATGATTTAAAATTATTGCCAACGTAATAATAATCTATAGGGTCACACACATAGAACATAATTTAAAAGGGAATTATTTTAAATTGTAGGGATTTAAATATATCAATATGATTGATAGTATTTAAATCATGAATTTAAATTAAAAGGATAATTTGTGTGTGTGTGTGTATATATATATATATATATATTTGAATTTTAATTAGATTAGGTTTTGATTAATTCCTTCTAACTGCTATATATAAGATATATCAGCCATTTAGGAAGGAGATCATTAACCAAAACTCTAGCCGCTCTTAGAGAGAGACTAGAGAAAAATAGTTTCAAAAATCCTCATCCTTGGTGGCTAGTACCGCGCTTCCTTTTTCTGCAGACCGTGCGACGATTCACAGGGCGTTCGTGTGGATACCGTAGAGATGCAATTCGTTTGGATTGTGTTGGAGATTCGACCGCATCGATTCTAGCTTCAATAATCGGTATAAATTTCTAACCACTGAATTCATATGGTTTTCGCATGGATTATGTTTTATGGTTTCGAAATTGCACTTTAAATTGTTTAATTTCCACTGTGTTTTATGTGCCGAAACCCAACACTTGGAAACTCTTCTCGTATTCTTCGCTCTATACGAATTTTGTATCTTTCTGAGTCAGCTGAGTTAACGGAGTAGCGATTCTAGAAAATCCTTCCACGAATCTCTGATAATAACCAGCTAAGCCCAGAAAGCTACGTACTTCATTCACCGTCTTCAGTTGCTCCCAACTTTGTATTGCTTCAATCTTCGCCGGGTCAACAGATACTCCATGTTTTGACACCACGTGCCCAAGGAATGATACTTCCTCAAGCCAAAACTTGCATTTCTTCATCTTGGCATATAGCTTGTTATCACAAAGCCTTTGAAGTACCAGCTTCAAATGGCGCTCATGATCTTCACGACTTTTGGAATAGATGAGGATGTCATCAATAAAGACAACAACAAATTGATCCAAATATTCCTTGAACACACAGTTCATCATATCCATGAAAGCAGTAGGAGCATTAGTCAATTTAAAAGACATGACTAAGAATTCATAATGCCCGTGCCGAGTTCTAAAGGAAGTCTTCGGAATATCCTCAGTTTTAATCTTCAGGTGATGATATCCAAAACGAAGATCGATCTTTTAAAAGAATTGTGCTCCTTGCAACTGGTCGGACAGGTCATCAATGCGAGGTAGCGGACACCTATTCTTGATGGTGACATGGTTCAATTCCCGATAGTCAATATAAAGTCGCATACTCCCATCTTTCTTCTTTACGAATAAAACAGGAGCACCCCAAGGAGATGTACTAAGACGAATGAAACCTATGTCTAACAACTCCTATAGTAGGACCTTTAACTCCTGAAGTTCTATAGGAGCCATTCGATCTGGTGTTTTAGAAATGGGTTTTGTACCAGGTTCAAGGTCAATAAGAATTTAACTTCATGTTCTGGGGGTAGACCGATAAGTTCTTCAGGAAATACGTCAGGAAATTCACTAATAACAGAAATTTTATTCAAATCTGACGTATTTTTGTTCAAGTCCATGACATGGGCTAAGAAAGCTTGACATCCATTTTTTAATAAACGAATGGATTTATGGCTTGATATGAAAGTGATTGATTTTAGTGGTTTGGTTGCTTGAATTCGCATAACAAGTTGGTTAGGAATATGAAAACTAATAACCTTACAAAAATAATAAATTTTAGTAGGATGAGTGGTTAACCAATCAATCCCTAAAATCACATCAAATGCAAGTATTTTCAACGAAATAAGATCGGCAGGTAATGTGATGGTTCCAACTTGAATCAAACAAGATTTATAAACAATAGATGTAATGAAAGTTTCTCCTAACGGAGTCTCAACAGATAAGTCAATGTCTAATTTCTTCGAAGTCAAGTTTAAACGTTGAGCACAAGTAGGAGAGATAAAAGAATGGGTAGAATCGGTATCTAGTAAGGTATAAACTTCATAAGATTTTATGATTAGCTTACCCGTGATCACCTCAATCGGGTTCCTCGCATTTTGAGCAGTCACGATAAACGCTCTTCCAGGAACCACCGACTTTGTCTTATCCGGGATAGCCTTTGGAGTCACCTTTCCCGCTGGACTTGGTTTCGCTACAAGATAATCTCTACCTATATGACCTTCCTTTCCACGGATATAACCCACCTTGGATTGTTGTGGGTAGTTTGGGCTGATGTGTCCCTCTTTCCCGCATTTATAACATATGACCGGTGATCATTTTCCTCCCCTAGGAACAGTTGGTGCTGACGTCTTCACATTTTCATTGTTGTACCTTCTCTTTTTGGAATCTTCCCTTGACTCGCTTCTTCTACTATCATGGCCACAATTACCACCAGAGTGGTTACCGCTTTTGTCCGGATATTTTCCTCCCCACTGGTTATCATTGCTCCGATGACTCCTGCCACTGGTATGACCCTGGTTGTGGTCCCTCGGTTGAACATACTCATTATCTTGCTCTAATAATTGAACTATGTTCACAACATCTGAATATAGAGAAAATTTGTGAGAAATAAGATATTGCTGAATTTCAGGTTTCAGACCTCTCAGAAACATCTGCGTCATACGTTCCCAAATGAGGTGCAAACTTGGATAACTCTGCAAACTTAGCCTCGTACTGGAACACAGTCATGTTTTTCTATTCCAGTCTAATAAACTCTACCTCCTTCATATGATGAATACTTTCAGGAAAGTACTTATCATTGAACGGTTTCTGAAATGTTTCCCAAGACATATTGAGTACGTCAGGCTGGGTACGCTTCACAGATTCCCACCAGTAATCTGCCTCACCACGGAACATAAAGGTGTGGTGAATGGAACCTTATGTTCCTTCGTGCATCCCAAGACATCAAATATCTTGGTAATTTGCTAAACCCACATTTTCGCCTTGATCGGATCTGGCTTTCCCAAAATTTTGGCAGTCCCAACTCTTTGAATTGCTTGGCATTGACAAGTCGCGCGTTACTATTATTTCCACCCGTATTTTGTACACGAGTCTCCCTTGTCTGATTTTGCAAGAACTGCAAAAAAGCTTCTAAACATCACACCATTCATCGTTTGATCGGTGGTGTTGTTTACAGGAGGAACATTGTCGTCCTGTTGCACGTTCTCCTGGTTGGTGATTAAAGGTGTCTCAACGGTTTCATTCACTCCATTGTTAACATTCTTAGTTGTCATTCTCAAATACTACCATAAAACAAGGGTTGATTAAAGAAATTAACATGCCACATATTATCCCTATATTCTAACTGAATAATTAAATACCAAATAAGCTTAGGTAGGACACACTAGCGAAGGATTTACTCGTCTCTTCCCTCTTAGTTATATTCCCCGATCTCCGCCAAAGACCGTATTCCTAAGTCTGATACCAACTGTGACGCCCCCAAAATAGGTCCACACAACTCATTCTGAGTCGCCAAATACATGGTACAGAAAACAACTATAACTTCAATATTACAATTATCGTGCAAAATACGATAACACATATGTTATGAGTTTAAATACAAATATTGTCTTTTAGACAGTATTCAAACTCAAATAAGTCCTCATTACAAATTATTAATACACTATTTTACAAAATAGTGAGGACTGCTAAAACAACTACCCTGAAACATTACTCCACACCCTGACTAGTTCCCACTATATTCTCGCCTCCTGAGAAGAAAAATGGAACAAAAAGAAAAAGGGTGAGCTCAACTCGCCCAGTAAAGAATATTATGACTAAGATAATGTAGAGCAAATTATCGTTAGCCTTCAATAATTCAGATAAAATGTAATAGACAACAAGTTTCAGATCAATATTCGCAGCGGAAATAACAATTCATTATAAGAGTTAAGTAGAGAATGAAATCTACTATCTTCTATGATTTAAAAGTCCATCATCAATCTTTTATCCCTGTAACAACAATCAATATACATCTTGAACCAAATATTCATCTTTGTTTTACAGGCCAAAGATATTCATTTGTATCACCAGTTGGTCATGTTCATCTCAACACTTGTCCATCTTTGCACTACGAGTCAAAGATATTCATTAGGTAATCATTTATCCTTGCACTACAGGCCAAAGATATTCAGTTATATCATCATTTAGGACTGAGGATGAAGAAAAATATTTTAAAGAAACGAATCAAGTGAGATAAAAGGACAAAGATTAGGGATTCGTACTTTAGATAATCCAAGTTCAAAAATACTCTATAATAAATCATAGTGGAGTAAAATTCAAGAATGAAGATCAAAACATGGATACAATCAAAGATAGTAACCATAATAGACATCTTGAACAAAGAAAAGAAAATTTTATTTTTTTGTGAATAGTGTCGTATTCGTGAATAGTATCGTATACGTGAATAGTAACCCCGACATGAAAAGGTAGAAATTCCACTAGAAAAATCATACTACGTGAATAGTACTCGTGAATAGTACTATATTCGTGAATAATATCGTATACATGAATAGTACCGTATACGTGAATAGTAACCTCGACATGAAAAGGTAAAAATTTCATAATAAAATTCATACCAATATTTTGGTATAATGATATTGAAAGAAATAACATCATTTACGAAGAAAATAACATCTCTTACTTCAAAAGAACAGTACTTCTGACTAGAATATCGAATATAATGTTGAAGAAAACTCGCACTGAATAGCAACTATCAATGTATCTAAATACTAACAAAAATACGCTCGATATTATAGAGAGAGTAAACTTCAGTTTCTGTTGTGATTTTCAATTCTAACCTAAGTACCTTATTTATAGAAAAATGCTAGAACGCCAAAGCAGACTTAACCTGCTACCTGATGGCTTTACCTGCTGCTATCCACGCACACCACCATTGAAAAAAAATCTCAGCACACCAACAAGGACAAGAGTGGGGCCCACCCATTCTAGAAAATTTCTTAAAATGTTTTAAATTTAAACAATATTTAGAAACTTCAATAATTTATAATAAATAACACTTTTTATCAGAAAAATACGAATTGTATGTCCATTCCATAGAAAATTTAATTCTATACAACTTAGTAGAAGAAAGTTTTTCCAAATTCCAAACAGAAAATGACTGAAATCCACATACGAATGATTTTTAATATCCCAATTCCGACAAAATATTGATAAAACTCTTCAGTATTAATTCCTTCATTTATATCCACGTAAAAAATAAATATTTCCTTATCATATAAATTAATAATTAATTATTCACAAATAATATTATAGAATCACAATATTGACAACCAGGTCATTCCTAGGAAAGAGGGGGCTTTCCAATAAGGATTTCTCCTTACTGGCGCACAATTACGTGACCAAATCCCTTTCCTAGACGAACTTCCTTAGACATTGTCAATAATGTTATCTACTAATAGTACTCAAATAATATGAATTATTGATCTAATAATGGGAAATAATGTGCAGTGACAATTATTGAATTAATAATAATATAAAATATCAACGTAGTAATTATTGAATCAATAAAATAAAATATTGAACAGTAATTACTGTAGCAATTATTAAGTAGTGTCTTCTTACGTAAGAATCAATAATATAAAAATATTGTGCAATACCGTGTGTTACTGTGCAACCACGTGTATTACTATATTTTAACCACCGGGTATTTCAGCAGTGTTAACGATAACAACTACGCCGTTATTTTTAGAAAACTCATTCTTGTCATTTTATTCATCCGACAGTTTTTCGTTATGGGGCCCACAAATGGTTGTGCCATCGTACGAATATTCCCTGACAGCAAGAATATTCCACGACCAAATAAATATTCCCCGACAACAATAAATATTTTATAACCACTTGCTTATTTTAAAAAAATTTCACATTTCACCCATAACTAAAGTATTATATCAAATTAATACCTTATTATTCAAAATAATAATTAGAGAAAATTCAATTTTATTTATAAAAAGTTGGGGTCTTACAGTATTAATAATAGCAACAATAACAACAACAACAACAACAATAATAATAATAATAACACATAATATCATTTAAACCAAAAGTTCTCGCAAATTAAAAATGGGGAGGGAGATTTAAAACTAGAACCTATTGCATAAGATGGATCCTGTCGTATATATACTCATGTTTTTACAAATACTTTTAAAGGCTTTAGCTTCGTTTATTTTATAAAATGATAATCTTTACTTAAAATTTTATTTTTTTCTAATTATTTTGTAATATTAATTAAAAATGTAATTACTTGATAATAAAAGTAAGGACATGTTAAAAATTTTTGAAATGTATTATTATTTTTTAATTTATAATAATTTAAGATGTGTGAATGAAATACACGACTATCATTACAGAACAAGAGTTTTTTTTATAACAATTTTCCCATTACATTTTATAATGAAAATAATTTATATTCAGTTCAGTCCCCCCATTACCCACGCGGCAACGCCACTATTATTATTATTATTATTATTATTATTATTATTATTATTATTATTATTATTATTATTATTATTATTATTATTATTATTATTATTATTATTATTATTATTATTATTATTATTATTATTATTATTATTATTAATTAATTAATTAATTAATATTATTACTACTAATATTATTATTACTTTTATTATTATTATTATTATTATTATTGTTATGAATTATTACTATTACTATTACTATTATAATTATTATTTTTATTTATAGTACTTTTATTATAATTATTATTATTGTTATTATATTTTATTTTTATTATTAGTATTATTATAATATTTATTATTATAATAATAGTACTAAAAATATTCATCTGTTGTCAAATTAGGTGAATAAATATATATTATTGATAATTTTTTAAACATATATTATATATTATGTAATATTGTGGATTAACTTTCTTAATTTGGTAAAATCGTAAAATGTTTAATTTAATTTTCATGTCTCAAATTTATTTGTAGGAAAAAGGTCAAACAAACAGTTTCCCAATGTTAGGCAAGATGATATTCTGTGTAGTATTTTAATTTTTTTGGGCGGGGGAATGAAATGTTTTGATATAAATATTAATGCTTGCAAGATATTAACAGCTGACTCTTGGTGCTCCATTGGTCATATGATCAATGTTTCAAATGAGAGGTTGCAAGTTCAAATATGAGGAGAGGTAGTTTTTTGGGAAAAATTTAACAGACGCCACGTCAGCAGCGAACGCATGTCAAATTACAATAAAAAATACCGCATCAGATCTGTCACGTGTGACACATCATCAGGTCAACGCACTCGAAGAGGCTCAGTTTGCGTTGACCATTTAACCCATCTCAGTTCACATAGAACTGTTACAACAATAATTCACAAAGAATCCTTCGAGTCACATAGACTTAAAATTACACAAGATCATTAAGATCAAATCACAGAAAAGAAAATTATTTTGAGTTGCTGCTAAGTGATGTTAAGCACTTCTTAAGTTGTCTTAGCAATAGTTGATTAGTTCAGAATAAAAGAGTGAAGGTTTTAAGAACTCAAAAATATCAACATTTCAATTTGATGGAATTGTTGTTTATAATGCTTGAAGTTGTTGTCCTTTTATAGAGTTTTCTTGTGATCTTCCTGTTTGAAAATTACTGTTGCTCCATTATGTCTAGGACACTTGTCAATTTCAAATGGTCAGACTTTGAAATATGGATCCGATTAGCATGAAGTTTATTTTTTGGTAAGTTGGTCAATTGTCCAATAGAATACTGACACACATAGAGTCTCGCCTGCGTGTCAACACTCTATTGGCTAATTGACCAACTTACCTAAAAATGAACTTCATGTTAACCACTTCCTTGAAATATAGTCTTCTTGGACCACCTCATGTTACTTTCCTTAGTACTGTGAACAATGCAGTTGCAGACACGTGTCATTTGCCCTTGTTTAAATAATTGTTAGAACACTCCTATGAGGATCAACCTTTAGGGTTATGAGTTTAAAATTTATGACCCTTGTTATAACATGCCATTAACTTGTCGACAAGTATTTAATTAAGTTGGATTGCGATCAGCGTGGAAGTGTATGCGATAAAATATAATAAATTAAAGTGGATTTCTTCTTAATTCATACTTATCGCATGTATGCACATACGTCACAATCATATTTGACTGAAAACTTTTGCAATGTATAACATGACTCAAAAGTAATTTATTTGTTTTAAAATATAAGATTAATATTGACTTTTTGAAGTCAAATTTGATATATTTTCAAATTCAAAAGTGTTGAATCTATTTATACAATACAAATATGAAAATTATAAACTACTTAAAGAGTGCTAATAAATACAAGACTTATTATTTTTATAAAATAAAAAATCACATCAATTTTGAATTTTTAAAATGTATCATATTAGATTTAAATAGTCAAACTAGATTTTATATTTTAAAATGAAGGGAATATATTATTAATATGAGTAAAATATATTGACACCCCCTCTAAATAAGCATAATAACACTCACCTCTACTCTTATTTTTTAAGTAGCATTTAGTATCCCTGTAAATTTTTAGGGTTGACTAAATAGATAAAATTACATATTTACCCTTGTATGTTATCAAATTTTAATTCATGAATAATATATATGTTTAATTATCCTTTTTTAATACAATACATTTTAATTATAGTTTTATTTGTAATTAAGACTATCTCATTCAAATAATTTAATTTAATTGACACATATTTTTGGATAAGTGATACAAATATTAATAATTTAAATTAAATTATTAATGGAGGTTTTTTAATTAAAGTGATTGAGTATGTTAATAGTTTAGTTTTTGGTGTTTAACAAAAATTATTATTTGAATTCTTAGTTTCATATTATGATTTTTATATGTTAAATTTTCTTGAGTATATATCAAAATTTAAAATGTTTATGATTTTAATTAAATTTTTAGTTTACAGTTGGTGTTGTTTTTATACAATATTGAATAAAAGGAAATATAATAATATTTATTACTACCTCTATCTTATTAAATATTTTTTTAATGTATTTTTTCTTTTTTGAATAATAACATTTGTCATTTTTATTGTAAATAATTATGCTCAAGAGTGAATTATGTTTAATTTAATATATGAGAAAAATAATTAATATAATTTTTAATATTTTTTTATATGAATAATAAGATTCGTTATGTAACAATAAGTTTATTTTACGTAAATTTTATTACTTGGAAAAAATAATTATAATGTTTTTGCGTTAATTTGTATTTTTATGTTTATTAAAATTTTACTTTTTAAATATAAAAATATATATTTGAATGCATTTTATGTAAATTTTAATTTTTAATATATTTAATTAGCAAAAAATATAGACTTTATTTTCTTGATAAGATAAATATTTATTATTTTTTGACAAATTTATTATTTATTGCACAAATTCATAATTTAATTAATTAAATCAAGTTAAGTAAAAATTATAACATATAAATCTATATTTAGTAAATATATTAAACATTATAACTTGAATGGTATAAGACATTATATTAAAAAAAATTAATAGTAGTTGGTCAACCAATCACACTAAAAATAGTGAATGTTACGTATTATTAACTAGAAAGATATTGATCATTACTGGAAAAACTAGTGGCGAATGTTATCATGCTCTATTAACATATATACATTACAAAATCTATTAAACTTTTTATGATTAAACATATTATATTTTAATAATATTAGTAGACCGATACTAGGTAATTAGTCTTTCATATTAAATTATTTTATAAACCTATATTATCTTGGTAAGAATATAATCCGGCTTTAGCTCAAATAATTATATTTATACTTTAATGATAATAGCATATTAAAATGAGGTAAAATGAGTTATATAAATTTAGTTCTATATTCATCTATAATTCTATATTTATATCTATATAGAATTATATTTTATTTAATATTTTTTTAATTCAAAAAATAAAAACGAAAAAATAAAACTATTAAATGGTCCAACATAGACCAACAACTACACTGTTGCCTAGAATTTTGATAGACCAGCAAATCTGCATGCGGCAAAAGACCATGATTCTCACATGTATGTCTTGAATCTTGTAAGATAATATTTGTTAGCTATACTATTATAACTCCAGAAGGACAAAATTTCAAATAATGCAATATTACAGACTAATATCTGTCAACTCCTTACCAAATTATAAATATTATAAAATTGAGATGCAATTTTTCATATTACATTGCTCTTGAAACCCTAATACTTGCTTAGGGAGCAAAATAGAACAATTAATTACCAATATTCATGTGTCACTGCTCTCTTGTAAGTGTGGATAAAAATCTCGGCCAAATCCAGGAAACAGGGCATGTCCTCTGGTCAGCGAAATGATCAACAGAAGCCAGATTGAAGATACAATATACGGATAAACTTTCCATGATAATTTGTTCTAGAACAAGCATATTTCCTCAAAAGTGAAGTGATCTGTAGTGTCCTTAGTCTTCCTCTTCAGATGCCTCATTCAGCCACTGCCCAAAATTTATATACAAATGAGTATTTGCCTACTAAATGATAAGATCTCCGAGAAACAAAGGAGCCATGCAGGTAAAGCGACACAAATACACATGTATAAGGCAAGCCATAAATGTAAACTTGTTGCGTCTCTCTCTCTCTCTCTCTCTCTCTCTCTGTATATATATATATAGGTTAATTTTGGCACCAAGTATTTTTGGTTGTTGCATATGCTTTTATTAAATGAAGATTAAATTGATGTGTTCATGCTTGCGGAAATAAATGAAGAGTTGGCACGTATTTCACTCAATTTTCAAGGTAGCAGAATAATCTATTACACTTTCTAAATAACATTGAATACCAATGAGACATTTAATTATTTATCTGCTTGCAAACATGAACCTAGGCTTATCAAACAATGTGACAAGTCATAAATAGATAATCAAAAATGGCTTGTCAATCATTAGTTCAATAGGAGTTGGGAAGTATTACACTTGTAAATTTTTATAATGTTGCGGTAAAGACAGTATGAAAATAATGAGCTGAATTGCTTACTTGGATGAATTTTTCTGATTTCTTGACAAAAACTTTATCTGCTTCGTCTGCCTCTTCTTTCTCAGAAGCCCAGTTGAGAATAGCCTCTTCTTGTATGATATCTTTGTCATAGAGAAGATGCAAAATCTGCAAAGAAAAAGAATAAGACCTGTTTTGAAATTCAACTTTCTCATTGTGAATACCTACACATACATCTCTAATTTTTATGAGAAAACAAGAACACAACTTGTTAGGAATATAATCCTAACAACAAAAGACCGGCATTTTTATGGAAACCAGACGCTTAATTCTTGTGTGATCAATTATGACAAAATATAAACTACAATATCCTCGTTCCAGCAGTTGAAAACATAGAACCACAATGCATTTGTTTCTGGTATATAATCTCTATATTCTGAAGCCATCAGTACTGTCACCTCAAATTCCCACCAAAACAAATACACTACACCATCTCATAACCAATACAACTTTCTCTATATAATTCAGTATATTTATATATGAATATATAAATGTATTTAGAAGCATAACTCAAACATATTTCTAGTTAAAGGTGAGTTCATTTATGATCGGTTGGTGGGGAGGGAGGAAGAATTAAGATGAGGAAAGCATAATCTAATCGTGTTTTGGGCCTAAGATGTGCACGCTATTTTAGGGTTGGTGAGGAAGGAGGACAAATATATGACAAAGAATTATCTGGGAAGGATAACGGATATATTGGCGAGGTTGTGAAGTGAGGGTTGAGTGAGATAAGGGGGGGAGGACTAGGGGGTGAGGGAGGGAGGAAGGGAGATGGAGAGAAGGGGAGAGAGAGGGGGAGAGAGAGAAGGGGGGAAGAGAGAGAGGGGGGAGAGAGAGAGAGGGAAAGGAGGAAGGGACATGAGGGATGTAAACAGAGGGCCAGGGAAAGAGGTAGAAAAAGAGAAAAAGAGGAGAGAGGATATTGATTTTCTAGTAGCCTAAATATAAGGCTTTAGTATTCTTTGTAATGACATAACATATTTAATACATCTATTTTATCTCTAGCATGTATCATCTCTAACAGATTAATTATGTCATAGTATATTGACGTACTTGGTTTGGTACTTACAAATACATTGTATCCTTATTCCCAGTAAAGTCGATGAACTTATAGAAACATAAAAGCTAGGAACTCAAGAATCACATTTGTATCTGAAAAGTAGCCAATAGCCACGGTCATTTTTGGCCCATTATGAGTCTTATGACCCATGGTCAGTGCCCTTTATTTTACTTTATTAATAGTTCCAACTTTCCAAGTAGTTTTACATATGAAAGATGCTTCTTGAAACAAACTTTTTTGTCATGGAGAACTAAGTAAATAGCAAATGAACTATTATGATATGATGGTTGCATCACTAGGTTAAATGAGGACTTCCAGCACAATTCATCCAATCAATCATAAATACTCTAGTGGGAATACCTCTACAAATGATGAGGCGTACTCTTTAGCATATTCCAAGCACATTTCTTCAAATTTCATTATTACTTCAATCTGCAATGATCCAAGAAGAGTATAACAAACAGTCAGTAATGATATCGATTACATTGATCTCATACCCCATCAGAATAATAAACATTACTAAGGACATTAATTATCGACTCATTCACTTAGCAAATCATAGGTCACAGTGGTGTGCAATCAAAGTAAATCCTTGCATTCACTCGATCAAATTTATTTATTTTTTGAGTAGGTAACAAATAAAAACTAAGTTATACTTGTGCAAGAACCAACAATATTATGTAGCATATGTAAGAAATTCCTGCCTATTTTCCTATTAAGCATAGCATAAACAACTAAGTTCAGATGAAATTTTGATTGGTTAATGCATGGCACACTTGGCATATAAAGTTATAAAACCTTGATTAATAGATAGGCCCTCATAATTTATCTAAGCACTAGTGCTGAATGAATTAATACACCAACGGCTACAACCAGTAACAAAAACTAAATTTAACTAGAAACAATGTCTATCAAAGCGTCACCTAGGCGTCCAAACAGTCGGCCACTAGCAAGGCGAGGACACACCTTAATGAAAGATTCAAAAGCAAGCACTTTGGCCTCTAAGTCGTCACCTTTGGTCACCTAGGCAATGGCTTGGACAACTTCCTTTCAAGTTGTATGCCAAAGAGAGGAATTAATGAGATGGAGAAGGAAGATGTTGGGGTTTATTTCTAGAGCATTAACCTGGGCTTCTTCTTGTTGCTGGTGCTATACTGCCATTGATGACACTTTCAAGATCTTTAGGTGAGGTTGACTCACAAGAATTAGGGTTCTAGTAATCCTATGTTAGCATCTAATTACACTAACTTTAATCAGTGCTGATTCTTATTTGCAGTTTGCTAGCTCTATGTTAAAGCCTGAGGCTTAGGTCAACGCCAATTTCTTGCAATGAAGAAGCAAATCCTAGTGAGTGGATTAATGGATCCCTTGCGAGGGGGACATAAACACAACCTTTTTACACTTGTCGCTCCTTATATCATCCACACCCCTTGTTTATCATTAATTGATATCTGCCCGGAGTGACAAATTTGCTCAATCGGCTTTTAATTTGGATAAATTTGTACACTCAACTGTAACCAGCATCAAATTTACCATCATCGAAACAGCCCTCATTAATATTATCTTCATCACCACAGATCCTTCCAACACCATTAGCGTCCTTCACATATAAGCCTCCTCTCACCCTGAACCCTTAAAATTACTATTATTTTGCCTATGACTTCCCAATCCTCACACGGTCGCGCAATTTAACTTAAGGTCCATAGTACGTAGAAAGTTGCCTACTCAATTAAGCATTAGATGATTTAGTAAAACGTGAAGACTTATTTGCTGAGTTTGTAAAGTTTAATAATTTTTGTAAGCCTAAAACATATTTCACACTTTGTTCACAGTTAATAGTTTCTTGAAGGAACATGTGTGTGTGTGTGTGTATAAAGCAAGTTCCACTTATTATTATGGAGGAAATCAGAGTCACTGACTTCATCAGTCAATCTTCCCATTTGTTTTGCAAAATCTTTTTAGCTGACACGCATGAGTAGAAATATAAATCAATAATTATTTTTGAAAAGAGGTTCATAAAAGTGTACAAGGCTATGTAGATTTTATTAAATTGAATTTGCAATATGACCACTTAATTACATGAATAAACAAATAATGAAAAAGTTTGGCATTTACTGACCTCCTCATCTATGCTTGATAGGTAATATTTTAGAACCTTTTGCCATTTGGTCACAACACCGCCGACATTTTTAACCAGTTCGCCTGCAAGAAGGCATTATATTACAAATGCACAAATAGTACTAGAAAGCATTATATTATAACTTATTCAATGACCAAATAGTATGGAACATACTAAGTGGCAGCAAATCTTTTTTTCTAGGAAACAGCCACAACAATAGACAACAAATGCACATCATGAATCCCACACCCTAAAAAATTACAAATAAAGAATAGACTAGAAAAATATGAGAGGGGATAAAAGAACCAAGGCATATAAAGTATTCTGCCCTATGGTGGTTTTTGACTCAACACGTCATTTAAGGAATTTGTTGTTTTTTTTAAGTCCTACCAACTGCATGCAATCCCACAGTTGGGAAATACTATGAAGAGAAGTATCAAGGGGTAGGCGGTTAGCTCCGGTTAAAAGAAGTGATATGTCCATAACTAAGTGCATAACCGCATGGATAAGCTCACACTAACCCATGAATATGTATGGTGGGAAGGGATAAGGCAACACAATTAAATTTTAAAAAGAAGCCAATAACTGAATTACTGTGAGAAACGGAAGCTGTACATTATGGTTTGTATTGATATTAACAATAACAGCCGAGCTGCCAGGTTCTTCAACCTAGGTTGGGCAAAAGTTCATAAATCCTTCTAATAGAATATAATATACAAACTATGTCATCAGTGCAGTCTTTTGCTCCAAGGTCACTTAAGTTGAGTATAATGTCATAAAACTACTCCCTGTAGGATTTATGTTTAAGGACTTAACGGCAATCAAGAAAAATAAGGACTTAACGGCAATCAAGAAAAAAAAGACTGCCCATCCCTCAGTTACATGCAAACCGGAGTTGGAAAAATAAAATAAAATTACTGTTCAAATTGCAAAATAACACAAAATCAAAAACAAATTACAATAGCTTATAGAACATATGAAAAGAAAGAGAACCTAGCATAAGTAAACAACTTACTAGCTGAACTATGTTCAATATCTAAAGACAATTTCATCATCGAATAAAACAATGCACCAGCACAATCTACTGTAGTCATATTGTATGTCAACCTGATGCAAGAAAGAGGGAGACAACGATATTATAAAATATATACGAGCAACTAATTTCAAAAAATACATAGAATAGCGTAATATACTATTACATTGAAAACAATGGATAAATATTTTTATATATACGCGCCCCATACACACAAAAATAAGGAATCAACAAAATAAAATGTAATTCAGAAAGCAAATTTCAAAGGAGAAAAATCTACAGAGATCAAGATATCAATATATAAAAATTTGTTAATACAACTTAAAGATAAATGGCCTAACAATGAACTTATCAATCCAAATATTGTTAGCTTGTATAAATTTATTAAATAATATTATGCCCAGCATCAATATGGGTACATGACAAGGATACAACACGAAATGTGATACAACTTTTTCAAGAAAAACAAGGATACAATATCCAAAGGATGCATTGAAATTTAATATATATATATATATATAACATAAGTTTTGCATCAAATATTATCATTTTCTCCTAGTCCTATGGCTTATTTCCTAGCAACTAATTTATCATTACATAGTGAAAGATAGGAGTCAAACATTACATCAAAAAGACAGTATCGTCTCCAAGTCATACGAGTCTAGGCGGTAAATTTCACTCAAGGCGAACGACCGACTTGGTCGATGGTGCAAAGGCGAGCGACCAGAAAAAATAGGCGTCGCCTGGGACGCCGTGGCGACGACTTCGACGACTAACAGGGAAATCGACCGACTTGGTTCGACGGGTATGGATCGACCCAAAACTTAACTGGGTTAAAAAAAACGACGTCGAAGGATAGAAAACCAACCTAGTCGAACAGATCGGCAGCGGGAGAAAAGAGAGAGAACAGATCGATCGAGTCGAACGACAGAGAAAAGAGAGTCGCGAGTCGCTCGAGAGAAAAGAGAGACACAGCGAATGACAGAGAGAAGAGAGTCGCGACCGACCAAGAGAGTCGATCGGCAGTTTCGTTCGAGGAGTCGGCAATCGGCAGCTTCGTTCGAGGAGTCAAGCAGTTCGGCAGGTATTTCTTTTTCCTTCCCCTTTTCTTTTCTGCTTCGAGCTTGGCTACTCTTGGTCGTACTTTGTTTTTCTTTATACCGAGCTCAGTGACTTCAGTCACTGTTGGCTTTTCTTTCTTTTTTTGGTTAGCTACTGCTGAAGGCTGAAGCATTTTTCTTTCTGTTGGGTACTTCATACTTGGGTTTATAACTTTATATATATATATATATATATATATATATATATATATATAGAGTCCGGATCAGGTCCGGACGTCCGGATTTTAACAAAATCCGGACCTTTTTTTTTTTTTTTTGCTTTTTTTTTGAAACAAAAAAAAAAAATTATGGAACTGAAATTTTTTCACAATACAGTGTTTTGGTCATGATTTGGATGTCTATACCAAAATATTTCTGTACAGTCTGGGCAGACTGTACGTACATTGGTTGGTGTAGGTATTAAAAACACACCCAAAACACTGTATTATGGAAAAATTTCAGTTCCATAATTTTTTTTTTTTTTTAGTTGTTTCAAAAAAAAAAAGCAAAAAAAAAAAATATGGGGTCCGTATTTTAGAACCAGTCCGGGAGACCGGACTGGATCCTTGTTCTATATATATATATATATATATATATATATATATATATACTGGCTGAGGCAGACTAGACTGGTTCTTAACTTGTTATATCATTTTTATTTTTTTTTGCAATTAAATATTTCACTGAAAGAAAGAAATTTATCAAACATGAAAAATAATGATTGTGAATTTTTTAATTATATGTAAATTAGTACTACTATTAATTATAATGCATGACTGTTAGTTATTATATTATATGTTTGTCTTATATTAATTAGTACTATTGTTAATTATAATGCATGAGATTGTGAATTCTATATAAATATTATATTATATGTTTGTCTTATATTTTACTTTTGATTGTATTGTGTAGACAGTAAAATGGCGGAAAGTTCGGAGGCCGATAATTATGATATAACGAAGGACCCTAAAAGAAAAGCCAGATCGTTGGAAATATGGATATTGGCCGGATTTAAGTAATAAGGATGTCGTGCAATGTATACTTTGTGGGAATAAATGTCATTCGGGCATCAAAAGGCTCAAACAACATCTAGCTAAAAATTATGGAGATGTAGCTAAGTGTCCCAAAACAACAACAGAAATTATAAGGGAGATGCAAGCAGCTTTGAATAGTAGAAAGAGGAACAAGCCACTTGAGCTAGATGATGATGATGATGATGATGTAGTAGAAGTGTAAGAAGAACAATCATCTGTTCGTCCAACCATGGTTTCCAATACTTCTAACACTATCCCAAGTTCTGGGACGGTTTCTAAAAGGAAGAATGTTGTATTTCAATTCCAAAATCCACAACCAAAAGCTAAGACGGTTGAATCACTTCTAAGGAAGACTCCCAAAGAAGTTGTAGAGGAGAGGCATAGCAAGCGTTTGAGCCAAACGAGTATTGAAAGTTGTTTGAGGACACTGGAGGAAAAGGAGAGTCCAAATGCACATTGCCGACTTTTTTTACGAATGTGGCATACCATTCAATGCTGCAAATTCAAGGAGATTTGAAGTGATGGTCGAGTCCATAGGGCAATATGGGTCGGGTTTCAAGCCTCCAACGTATCATGAGTTGAGGGTTCCTTTACTTGAGAAGGCAAAGAAGAAAACCGATGACTTAAAGAAGAAACATGAAGTTGCTTGGAAGGAATACGGCTGCTCACTCATGTCGGATGGTTGGACAGATAAGAGGGGAAGACACTTGTTGAATTTCCTTATTAATAGTCCGGAGGGGACTTATTTCATGGGTTCTGTTGATGCCTCCGGTCAGTCTCAAGATGCCACAATGTTGGCAAATCTACTTGATAGCAAGATCGAGGAAATTGGCCCCGAGTATGTTGTTCAGGTGGTCACAGACAATGCCTCTAATTACAAGACAGCGGGGCATATACTAATGGAGAGGAGACCTACACTGTTTTGGACACTTTGCGCCGCTCACTGCCTTGACCTTATGTTAGAGGACATAAGCAAGTTGAAGCAATTTCAGCCCACAATCACAAATGCAAGGAGAATTACAACATTCATTTATAGACATGGTCGTCTTCTTAGTACGATGAGGGAGAAAACGAATGGGAGGGATCTTGTGAGACCCGCAGTTACTAGATTTGCTACAGCTTTCCTAACCTTGCAGAGTTTGTACAAGAATAAATATGCATTGAGGCATTTGTTCATCAGCGAGGATTGGTCAAAATCAAAGTTGTCGGCTACTGAAGCGGGGAAGAAAGTATGTGATACTGTTATTTCAACAACACTTTGGCATACTGTTGAGGATTGCATTAGGGCGTCACAGCCATTTCTTATAGTCTTGAGGATTGTTGATAGTGATGAGAAACCTGCTATGCCTGAAGTTATTGCTACGATGGAATGCGCGAAGAAAAGAATCAAAGATGCATTTGATAATAAACAAAGACTGTATAAGAAGGTAATTAAAATTGTTGAGCAGCGATAGGAAAATCAAATGGAGCAAAAATTATATGGGGATGCATTGTTTCTCAATCCGGGCAAGTACTTTGATATCAAAGAGGAACGTCGGTTGTTTGCTAATGCTTTACGAGATGACTTCAATGACGTTCTTGCAAAGATGGTGCCCGAGTTAGATTTGCTAGACAAGATGGGCAATCTAGCCGACAACTATGATACTTCTCGCGATACTTTTGCAAGACAAATGGTGATTAGGCAACGGAAAATAAAGAATCCTCGTACGTATATTAAAATATATATAAAGATATTATGATTATAATTTATATACATTCTTCGTTTCCTCCCTTTAAAAAATATTTATATTTCTTTTAAATGTTTGCTAGTTGATTGGTGGAATGCTTTTGGAGCACGAGCTATTGAGCTATTCTCATTTGCAAAAAGAATTCTAGGCCTCTGTTGTTCTTCTTCCAGTTGCGAGCGCAATTGAAGTACATTTGAGTTTGTAAGTACTTTCTATTGTTAGTTCAAATTTCAAAAGTAATAAATCATTCACTATTATTAAAATTTTATCATTAATATTATTATTTTTTGTTTTATTTATTTTAGATTCATACGAAGAAGATGAATAGATTGGAACACAAACGATTGAGTGACTTGGTGTATGTTCAATACAATCGAAAGATCGACTCAAGGTTCCAAAAGAGGCGTGAACTTGGCAATAATTTTGATCCATTAGTCATTGATGACTTTGAATGGGGTAATGAATGGGTCGATAATGATGCCGATGTTATTCATCCCGGGGAGATCTTACATGGAATGATGTGGATCGAGCAACCGGTGCATCCAACACGCTTGAGGGTCGCAATCTTTCAAGGAGTGCTCGTGCTAATACTAGTAATAATCTAGTGACATACTCTCGACGTGGTGGTGGTTCAACTTCAAGGGAATCAAGGTTGATAGATTCCGACTCCGATAATGAAGTTGATGAAGAAGAGAGAATTCCAAATGATGATGAAGATGTGGAGGATGATTTTGGAGAAAGACCACTACTTACGCCTTTGAATGAGAGTAGTTCTCATGGAAGAGATGGAGATGACATTTTCTATGATGATTTTGATTGAATGATGTTTCTAGACTAGCGTAGAGAGTCTAAACATTATTTTGGCTTGCTATGGTGGTGTTTTATTAGTTATTAGACTACATATTTGTGATGGTTGGTTGTAACTTTATTTTCTATGTGGTGTTTGTTGAATTCTTCATTTCTTTTACTAATTTTTAATATCAAGTGAGTTGTTTTTGGATTGTTATTGATAAGTATTATGATAATTATGCCTTAAATGTTATTCCATAATGTTATGTTTTGAGTTTTAATGTATATAAAATTTTATTGCCAATATACTTGTTAAGTAAAATAAATAATATATAAATTGCATATTGTAAACGACTTGTCGCCTTACGGACGCCATGGCGGTCGCCTTGTCGCTTAGGCGACCAGGCGGTCGGCTACCGCCAATGACTCACCGTGGCGCCGTAACAACTATGCATAAGATGCAAAGCAGCTTGAAAACTAAAAATTAGATTAAGCTAGCTAGTCCTATCACCGGACAAGCCATAAGATAGCGTTCGACTCCCCTTGCTATCTGGAAGTATTCCTAGAGTATCCAGAAGTATCATTAGAGTATCCAAAAATATCCTAATTTAAAAAGTTTAACAATAATAGAGTTGAAGTATCCGAGAGTATCAGATACATATCCAAAAGTATCCACGGAGTATCAATGTCCATCACGTATCCAGCACAGATGTCAACCTCCAAGAAGTGTACCTTCATAGATAATATTCATATATTCTGAATATATGTTCCTGGGCCATACATTACATCAGATAATAGCTATCCACCGGCTTTAAGGCTTAAAATAAATGACTTGAATCACAGATGAAATAGGGCCATGATAGAGGAGCTTGCAAATGTGTAAATGAGAAGAATTTAAAACATAGCGATGAGTTTCTTATCCATTTTGCAAGCAGTTGCGCACATCTTGAAAGATATTAATATTGCCCCCATGAATGTACACAGTAACTAGAAGAGTTCCACTAGGGTAAAAAACACATGGATGATATGGTAGGTTCCTAAATTGTCACTACACCTTGAATGCCTCCCCCTTTCTCAAGAAGATCTGTATAGAGCTTGTGGCCATGTAGAGTTGGAATTATAGTGCTGTGTGATCATTTTCTGGCCGATTTGCAGCATGTGAGGCTGCTTTAACAGCAAGTTCTCTTCTGTAGTTGAGGAAGTTTAAACACTTCCTCCTACTTCATGAATCCTTCCTTCACTTCAGATTTGATCCTCTTGACTTATTTTCTTGACTGAACTTCATTACTAAAGGAGGTTGCAATCCCTCCTTGGTTGTTTAAGTATTTTGTTGCAGCCCTTGAGGTTCATTAACTTCTTGGTCATCATTATACGTAGTGGCTGCACGATACCAGAAATCATTTTCATGTTCAGCCTCTTCAAACTTGGGACAATTGTAACATGCCTCAAGGAAGTATTCTGGAACAATAAATATCCCAATATTGAGAACCTCCTTGAATAATGGAAAGAATGCTGCCCACCACAAGGATTGTAAACCTCCCTTTCTTTACTCTTTTTTCCTTGGATCATAATCAGTTTTCTTGAAACTGCTATGGAAACAATTGTAGTTTGAGGTTTAACTTAATCAATCATGGTAGTTTTGGTTTGGAGAGGGTAGAATAATAACTATTTCAGTTGTTGGTAGGGTTATAAGGATTGGATATGTGGGTCAGGTTTTTTAAGGTTTGTAGCATCTTCAATATGCTTATTAGAGTATGCCGTTGAAGTCAAATCTGCCATTTCTCCCATATCATGTATTGACTCTTCGTTGTATAACGGAGGCTCATCATACCATGATTCTGCATCATTTTATGGATCACCTTCATAGTTCATGCACAGGATCCTCATCAAATATTGGAGTGCCCTTGAAATCAGATTCTTCCTTATTTTCTGATTCCTCCTCTCCATCTTCTTGCCGCCTTCTTTCTTTAGCAGCATGGAGAGGATCTCAATAAATTCCCTTCCTTGTTTAGTTATCCATCCTCTTCTTCCTTGGGTAAAAAGGTAAGCAAACTCTTCATTAGGGCTTTATCGACTTTGCCTATTAGGCCATTCAGTTCAGCCACGAAATTTTCCATCCTATCCTACATTTTCTGAAATCTCGTATTGATAAATACACTGAAACTTAAGAAAGCGTGCTGCAATAGGTTCTAAGGGTGGTTCTGGAATTATCCAGCCATCTGTGTTATTCGGACTCGGGTGCGGGTGTCAGATTCGGATACGAATCTAAGTGTCAGACACGTGAAGTCAAAAAATAGAGGATACGCGGATATGAATCCGAATTTAGACACGGGTGCGGGGATACGGAATGTTATGATTTTTTAACAATAATGTTTATGATGTCCAAATTCATATAGACATGCATTTATCATGAAACTTTAAGGGTTGAAGTGCAAAAATATAAAGAAACTGAAACTTCAGGGGATAAAATGAAAGAAAACAAAACTACAGGGGCTAATAAGTAATTTGTCAGGGGCTATTTTGAACTTTTAGAAAACTTGGGGGACTAAATTAAAAAACTAAAAACTATGAAGTACCTAACTGTAATTTTCCAGAGATATTTATTACTCAAACGACGATTCTTCTCTCAGATATTCAGACGACGATTCTTCTCTTTTTCTTCTTCTTTTTCAATCGATTCTTCTTCGTCGATTCTTCTTCTTAAGTCGATCCTTCTTCTGTCGATCTGTCGATCCTTCTTCATCGCCATGCTGATTTTTTATTACGTATCCGGATTGAAAGTGCCTCACCCGACACAAATCCTACACCTGCACCCATGTCGAATCGTGTCGACACGGATACTCCATCAGAAACAGGCGAGTCCTAATAACACAGCCAGCCATGACTTATTACACTTGGTACAATAGAAGATTGTATAGTACAAGTAGAAGCTTATAAAAATAGAAGGTAAGATATAGAACAATTAGACCTCGTGAGTATGAAAAACTTTATTTATTTTTATTTTTTTGATAAAAGAAGAAATTTTATTAATAGAAAAGAAAGGATATGACAAAAAGGAGAATAAGAAGTCCACCCTCAATAGAGTAAAAAACAAAAATAAAAAAGAGAACATAAAAAAGTGCAGCCCTCCAATCTCTATACAAATCAAACATAGGGATACCTTTAAAGGCCCCCATAGAAGAAGCCCATAGAGAAGCATAGTAAATGATCCCATCATTCAACAACTTAAAAGAAGAGCAACTTCCTCTAAACAATCTAGCATTACGCTCATTCCAAATTTCCCATAAAATGAAAAAAAAATGCACACTTCCATAAAATTTTGGCCTCTCTTGTTTTCAAATACTCGAAAATGAACTAGCAACATATCTTTCACTGAACCCGGACAAACCCACTCCTCTACTAACACTCCAAAGATATGAGTTCCACAAACCTAAGCAACAGGACAGTGCAAAAATAAATGAGCATGAGTCTCATTACTCCGCTTGCACATGCCCCTAAACTCTTGATACAAAAAACCAAAAACTATGATCCATGTTGACAAATAAACAACAATAGAAAATGTCACCTAACAAATCCTTCCTTATCCACCATCTGACAATCCAATAGAGTACCTCCCTGCCCATTCTTCCATCTAAACAGAAACTCTTCGCCCTCTGAATGACCCACAAGCTCTGAACAACGTATTATTACATACTAGCCATCTTGATCTCTTGCAAGCACACAAAACTGAGATAGTGGCCAATTAAGGAGAAATAAAGGATTAAAAGGGGAAGAGAGAATGAGGGAGCCGGAGAGAGACCATGCACCCCATTCATAATTAGGGAAGAGAGAGATGATAGTGATACAAAAGACGGTAGAAATATATTGAATCTGTTATATTTGGTGCCATATAGGACAGAGAGATGAAGCAACTGTTCATTGTCTTCCATATTATAAAAGCTTGGTCTAAATGAAATTATGTTGTAAGGTTAAAGGAATGAATGATGTGCACCCATGTGATGCATAATTGTACTCTATAAACAAGTTAAGATAGTTTGCTCAGCTTGTCAATAAATATATAAGATCTCCCATACCTCAGTGAATTCACTTCCAAAACAACATGATCCTCTTTAACATTTTCCTTGACAGCTCTTAGGAAAGTTGCTTCAACCTTCAAAAAAGAAAATGTTGACATGAACTTCAATTCAAACCATATACAGTTATTAACAACATCCCGGTAATAACAAACCTCTTTCTCAAAGTATACAGAGTCATCTGTAACATCTTCAATATCATCAAAGTCAGAATCACTAATAATACGGTCAGGTTCCAACTCTCCCGAAAGTGGAAGAAGATTGACATCCTCCAGATCACCATTTGGACCTAGCGGAACCTCAACAAGTTTATCTGCAGGAATTGGTGCCACTGAATACCTCCATTCTTCATGCCCTCCTTCACTAACTGACCAAATGAAACCAACCCCATTGTTACCAACCTGATAGATAGATAGATAGACTGGTTAGAGAGCATAAATAGAAGAAAAAAACAAATATATATATATATAGACACATCCATATAATAAATCACCAATTTACAGAATAGTTCAAGGGAGGATATGCACTCTATGTAATTCTAAAACCAACGATGCATCATCTCAATTTTTTCCATCTATCATGTCCTATTTAAATTTTTTAAAATTTCCTGATACAGGAGAAGGTTTACAACACAGAGAGAAGGGCAGGGGCACATCTAGAGCTATGAAGAGTTTTTTTTGTGTGCACGCAATTAAAATACAAATCTCACCACATACGTTACATGCCTATTAAGGTTTGCACCCTAAAGTACTAAACTTAAAAATGTGTCTACTTGCACACAAACATTCAATTTTTAAAACAATTACCACCCTGCCGATTCTCAGCCGGTCAAAACTGACTGTGAGCTCCATCATTCAACCTTTTTAAGGGTAAAATAGGAACTACAAGTTTTAAAAAAAATAAAAGCAACAAAATTTTGTAATAAAAAATATTCAAATATTTGAAAACCTCGAAACCCAAATCCTAACCCCAAACTCAAACCCAAAACCTAAAAGTATTTGGTAAATAAAAATTAATGTAGTAAATAAATATAAATAAATATTTAATAAATAAAAATTAAAATGATAAATATTATTTAAAATAAAGGTATTTCATAAATAAAAATTAAAATGGTAAAATAATTTTTAAGAGTAAAATTACTTGATACAGAAAAAAAAAATTAAAAAAGTAAAATAGTTTTAATGCTTAAATTATCAAACAAATAATTAAAAAATTTCACTCAGACATTAAAAGTATTTGATGAATAAAAATTCAAATAGCAACAAAAAAAAAACTCAATCTTGTATATGTTCTCTCTTCTCCCTCCATTTTCCTTCTCTCTAGCAAAACCTAAAACTCCTCCGACGAAGCACAGAAAAGGACGAAAGAAGTAAAACTACTGCTATTTCGCTGAAGCTGAGCAACTTGTGTAGACCCAAAAATAAAAACCCGCTTTTTTGCAAAACCATAGTAGTCGGGAAAAAAATATGGGAGGACACAAAGTGGCAGTGTGGTTTACGATGCCGATTGACAGCGAACTCGTTGGCGGCTAGATCTGAAGTTAAGGAGATCAACAATGGACCTTCTCCCCCAACCTGGTCACTCCAACTCCATAACTTTCAATTTTACCGCCCTCAAAGGTAACCTCTAATTTCTACCCAATCAACAAGTTCATACACACAATTGACGAACCCGAATGATTTAGAGATTCTAGAACATTTTAAGTTATGTGTTGGAAAACTGGAAGGTTTTATAAGTAGAGAGTTTAGGAGCATATTGAAACTTAAAAGAATGACTAATTTGAAAGATTAAAATTCATCCAAAACTAGGAAACCAAATTGTGGGTTTATGAATTTGGGGGTCTCTCTAAAGTTATTAGGTTACTAATGTACAAGATAATGATGGTGGAGGTATGATGGTGATGGTGCTAAGATGGAGTGGTGTATTGTTAATGGTGAAAGGAAGAAAGAACTGATGGTTAAAGAGAGAGATTAATGGTACGAATTAGGATTTCGATAAAGGAAAACTTTTTTGTCCACCGTCATTGATGATGAAATTGTTGCCTTGATAAATTACCACTACATGGTCCACTTTGAATTGCTTAAGGTTCGAAACTTCAACCGATTTCTCATCATCCTCGTTTATTTCTTCAACTTCATCTTTATATGCTCTCTTCAAACTACTCAATAACAACTTTTTCTTCAGGATCTTTGCATATAGTTTCTTGTCCTTTACCCCTTAGATTAGAACAAAGGGCTCGAATAGTTACTTAAAGTCTTTCAAGGGCCTTGTCTATTTCCTCGTGAGTTTTTATCATAAGCTTAAGGTTGTCATGAGAAGATAGATCGCAGAGTAAGCGCATGATCGCAATACATCAGATGGGTCGTAGAGCATTTGCAATTGTCGTAAAGTTCACTACAAGTCGTAAATCATACTTCAGTTCGTAAAGCGGACAAATGAATCATAAAGTCGAGCAAAGCTCGTTCAGAAGAACCTAATCGTAGAGTAGTCAAGCCTGACAAATTGACTGACATTGAAGCCTTGAAAATTAAAGGTCCCGATGTATTCACCAAACATCCTTGGTTCAAATCGAAGATCAGAATATGTGTCCACCAGTTAAGTTGGTGAAAGTGACACGTCAAGGGTGTTATATGAGAAAGCAGACTGATGTAACAGGTAAGCTAAAAAGGAGCTGACACTAAGTTTAAAACGTCCACATCAAAGATCCTAGAATATCTGAACATTAAATGCGCAAACGAGCATCTAGCGACGGAAAGATTTTCAACAGATTATAAAAGGCAACAATGATTCAAACTGAAAAAAAAAAAAAAAGACGAACACCGATCAAAAAGCCAAAATTATGCAAAAGAAATAGAACGAACTCAACGATCCTGAATATCTAGTTCAAGCTGCTAAGTACTTGAGAAGAAAAGCTTAACTCCATCTTAGCAGCACCTCTCAACAAGAATCAATCAACAGATCATCAGAGGGCTGAGTCCTTATCTTAGTGACTAAATATTCAAGTCTGCTAGACTTGAAGAGGTCTTAGTGTCCTTGTCTTTTTGACTAAATATGCTTGAAGAGGGCAGTGTCCTTCTCTGTGTGACTAAACTCTTAGTGGAATTCCTACTCGAGGAGTAGAAAAGTAGATTAGGAGTTATTCAATCTTCGAACCACTTAAAATTTGTTGCGTCTTTACTTTACTGTTCTTACTTTCCATCTGAATGCTTATATTATTTATCTTGTTAACTTCATAACTGAGATTCTTTTTCAATCTATAAGGGGATTTTTCGAAAGTCATATTCCGATGTGCTTAATGAACCTGATTAACAAATATTTGATAATATCTTATAAACAATCAAAAGTTTTAAAAGATATATTCAACCCCTCTTCTAGATCTATAAGTGCCTCTGGGAAATAACAAGACGTATCAGAGCAGGTTCTCACGAACACAAAGCTTACACTTTGAGTAAATCCATGGCATAAAACAAAAACGGTTATGAGCTTGGTGGTGGAAGTAAGCCACCCCCTTCTAAACAGAGAAAAATTTGCTAACTGGAAAGTGTGTATGCAGGCGTACATGAATGCTATTAATGATGATCTGTTTGAAGCTGTCCTCATTGGTCCGTATGTTTCTACTAAGCTAGCTCCTATAACACACAATCCCAACAAGGAGGTTGTAAAGATGTGTGAAGAGTGGATAGAGAACGAGAAGAAACGCATGCAGTTAGATAAAAGGGGCAAAAATATTCTCTTTATGGCTCTGGAAGATGAACTTTTCGAAAATGTTGTAAACTGCACTACTGTCAAAGAAGTATGGGAAGCCCTGTTGGTGATGTACGAGGACACAGAACAAGTCAAAGAAAACAAGCAATCTCTCCTAACTCAACAATATGAGATGTTCACTCATGTTTTTGGAGAAAACATCACGGCAACATATTTAATATTCAACATCCTTCTTAACTCTCTAAGATCATATGGCAATGTATATCCCAATAAAGACTTGAACATAAAATTCATGCCAACACTACCAAGCAAGTGGGATGCCAAGACCACAGCTATCCGAGAGTCAAAGAATCTGCACGAGATGGATGTGCAGAAGCTCTATGGTAATTTACTTACCTACAAGCTAAATCAAAGAGCAGAAACTTTTTCTGAGAATAAAATAAAGGACAAAGGTATTGCTCTTAAAATTTCTGAGGATGTATCCAGAGCTTCAATTGAAGGTGGAGAAGATGATCGAGACGGATGATGATGATATAGTCCTGCTTGCTCGAAGGCTAAGAAAGTTCATGTGAAAAAACAGCAACTGGAAATCAAAGAAGAACTTCAACAAAGGCAGCAACAGAGACCAGAAAAAAGACTCGTGTTATAGCTGCAAAAAGCTTGGCCATTTCATAGCAGAGTGTACCAAGCCCTTACGAGAGGATCTCAAAAAGTACAAACAGAAGTCTGATAAGAAGAGAGAATATAAGAATTACAAGAAGTCTCACAAGAAAGATAGAGGTCTAGTAGCTAATAGTTCGTGGAGTGATTCAGACGACGACTCCAGCTCAGACTCAAGTGATGATGAAGAACCTCAAGTAGCCAACCTGCACTTGATGGCTATAGAAGAACTCCAACGCAACCAATGATCGTCGACAAATCGACATCAGTGAGGTATTTAACTTCAACTCTCCTAAAGTTAATATGGATGATCTTAGATTAGCCTTGCATGATATTACATCTGAATTGCATAGATACATGAAGTTGTTCATGGTTCTATTAAAGGATTATTCTCTTCTTCAAGAGGAGAAAGAGAAAGTGCGGAGTTGGAAACTACTCTACGAAGCACTGCCTCTCTATCCAAGCTTGATGGCTATAGAAGAAGACTCCAACTCAACCACTGATCGTCGAGAGATCGACATTAGTGAGGTATTTGACTTCAACTCCCCTGATGTTAATATGGATAATCTTAGATTAGCCTCGCATGATATTACATCTGAATTGCATAGATATATGAAGTTGTTCAGGGTTCTATCAAATGATTATGATTATTCTCTTCTTCAAGAGGAGAAAGAGAAAGTGCAAGCGGAGTTGGAAACTACTCAAGCACTGCCTCTCTATCCAAGCTTGAGGCTGAAATGGGAATTTCAGAAAGATAACTGAGACCAACACGTTGAGGGATACTACTATCAACTCTAGAATAGAGGAATTAGAGAAAACAATCTCTATGTGGAATCGTTCTTCCTCATCTTTCACTGACCACAAGTCAGAGAGTTGTCTCTAACAGATCAGGCTTGGGGTTTGAAGGTCTATCTTCATCCAACCTAAGTAAGGAAAAATCAGTGGAAGCTAACAAAAACGATGCTTCTTCTTTCCCATAGAAGCATTGTGTTTGTGAAATCCAAAGAGGTTGTCGAGCAAGTATTCTATGTTGTCCAATCTCTACTGACCAGATTGTTGTTCCAAAGAATAACAGGTCACACACTTGTTTGGGTTTTGTAAAATTGTAGAGTAAAACCAAGTTTACGACCATGCCTCGAAGAGTCGTAGAGTTTGGAAATAACTCTACAAGTCAACCTGGTATCAATTGTAGGGACTAGAATCCTCTCCATTTCAAATAAATGGAGACTCCATTTCATGGTCCAAATTTAAAATCATCTCTCTCTCCTGTCAGCATGATGTCACATTCCAACACATTTTAAATTTGGACCATGAAATGGAGTCTCCATTTATTTGAAATGGAAAGGATCCTTGTCCCAATCGTAGAATTGGTCCTTACTCCACGAAATTTCAAAATCGTAGAACAGTGTGAAGCAGGGAGTTCAGTCAAGAAGAAATGTTTATCCTCCACATAAGTTCCAAGTGAGAAGATATCCACACACACTCACACATACAGTATATTAATTGCTATAACTGTCATAAATATGGGCATAAGGCTGTTGACTGTTATTTTAAGCATATTGCATATCTTAGACCCAAGGTTAGGCAAGTTTGAGTTTCCAAAGTAACTAACGTTACAGGACCCAAGAAAGTATGAGTACCAAAATAAACAATGACTGTACATGCAGGTACCGAGGTTAATGGAATCTGTTTGGTATCTCGATAGTGGGTGCTCAAAGCACGTGACTGACAATAAGGTTCTCATGTCCGAATTTAAAGCTAAAGACGATCCAACAGTTATCTTTGGAAACAACTCTGGGAAAACCAAGGCTACGGTTCTACAGGAAAAGGAGTTGCTTCATTCAGTAAGGTAGCCTATGTTGATGGATTAAAGCACAACCTACTGAGCATAAGTCAGTTATGTGACAAAGGTCATCAAGTCATCTTACTCAACAACCAGTTCGAGACCTGGAAACCAACTCTGTCAAGCTGACTAGATCAAGAGAAGGAAATGTTTATGTGATCAATCTCTCTGAAGTAAGTTCCTCAGTACCCTTACTTCTTTTCAAAATCATCAGAAGATGTGAGTTGGTTATGGCATAGAAGGTTGTCCCACCTGAACTTCAAGAACATGTCAAAACTTGTATCAAAGGATCTAGTCAGCTGAATTTCATCAAAGAAAGACCTTGCAAAGCCTGTCAGCTAGGAAAGCAGACCAAGAACTCATTCAAAAGTAAAGTAGTTAACTCAAATGAAAGGCCCCTACAACTGCTGGTCTTGGGGGCAAAAGATACTGACTAGTTGTAGTGGATGACTATACCATATTTATATAGGTATTCTTCATAAGTTCTAAAGATGAGACCAACACTTAATTGATCAGATTCTTCAAGCTAGTGATGAATGAGAAGGGCGAAAAGATAAAAGCTATAAAGAATGATCATGACAGAGAGTTTGATTATTCTGAAATTAATCAGTTCTGTGAAGACAATGGCATTAAACATAATTTCTCAGTACCACGAACTCCACGACAAAATGGAGTACTTGAAAGGAAGAACAGAAAATTGATTGAAGCAGGAAGAACATTTCTTACAACAGCTCGTTCACCCGAATATTTTTGGGCAGAAGTTGTTAGTACTGCTTCTTATGCTCAGGATAGATCTTTGATCCACTACGCCCTACGAGTTGTGGAAAGGAAGAAAGCCAAATATTAGCTACTTTCGTGCATTCGGTTGTGCGTGCTACATCCTCAACAATGGTAAAAGATACCTGACGAAATTTCAACCTAAATCAGATGAAGAAATCTTCCTTGGATACTCTATGGAAAGCAAAGCCTATAAAGTGTTCAACAAGAACTCTTTGACAGTGGAAGTCTCTATCCATGTTACATTTGATGAAGCTGATGAAGGTGAACCAAGCAAAACAACTCAACTTGAAGAAGTCGTAGAGCTGGAACCTCAAATCGCAGAACAAGAGAACCCTACTATCGATGAAACTGAAGCAGATGTGCCAGAACCTAAGATCGTAGTGCCAGATAAAGAAATCGTAGAGTCCCTAGTTCCAAATATGGGAACTCTACGAATCAATGAAGATGCAGAACAAGAACCAAATCTTAAAGAACTTAGACAGGAAGGCGCAAGGATTGATGTTACATCCGAAACCAGATGGGCAAGAGATCACACTCAGAATCTAATCATTGGAGAAACAAATGCTCGTGTTACAACTAGATCAGCCACTCAAAACGAAGGTTTCTATCTTAGCTTTCTCTCTCAGATTGAGCCAAAGAAGATTAAAGAAGCTCTAAAAGACTCAAGTTGGATCAAATCTTGAAGAACTTAAACAGGAAGAAAAGCTTAACGCCATCTTAGCAGCACCTCTCAACAAGAATCAATCAACTGAGAGTCCTTGTCTTAGTGACTAAATATCCAAGTCTGCTGGACTTGAAGAAGTCTTAGTGTCCTTGTCTTAGTGTCCTTGTCTTTGTGACTAAATATCCAAGTCTGCTGGGCTTGAAGAGGGCAAAGTATCCTTGTATGTGTGACTAAACTCCTAGTGGAATTCCTACTCGAAGAGTAAAAGAGTGGATTATAAGTTATTCAGTCTTTGAACCACTTAAAATTTGTTGTCTTTACTTTACTGTTCTTACTTTCCATCTGATTGCTTATATTATTTATCTTGCTAACTTCAGAACTAAGATTTTTTTTCAATCTATAAGGGGATTTTTCGAAAGTCATATTCCGTTGTGCTTAATCAACCTGATTAACAAAAAAGTTTTAAAAGATCTATTCAACCCCACTTCTAGATCTATTAGTGCCTCTGGGAAATAACAATTTACAAAAGCAAATGGGAAAGTAAAAAAGAAGGGGTAGGGGAAGAAGAACTATAACCAAAAGCCACAATGCCACAAAACCTATCCTCAACTCAATATTCAAACTTGCTTTGCAAGATGGGTAAGATGGTGATTATATAAGGTATAGAAAACCAAACTCTAATATAACTTATAAAACCAAACTATCAAAGAAATAAACTTCGAATCAATTTAACCATAAATAATAATCTAAAATAATTTACTATTAATCCATCATACTTTACAGTAGCCTTCAAATCTTGTTCCTCGTTATTTCCCTAACTCGGTTTTATAAAGGATCTTTTAGTGTATTGACTAACGTGAAGAGATATACCAAGTATTATTAGTAGCCAACTTTGACATTGTAAGACAGTGAAAATGATTCTAAATTCTGTTGAGAATAAAATATAAATTTTATTAGAAAGAATGATAATAGGAATATTAGTAGCCAACTTTGACATGGTAAGACGGTGAAAATGATTCTAAATTCTGTTTAGATAAAAATATAAATTTTATTAGAAAGAATGATAATAGGATAGGAGAGGACAATTAGGTCCTACCAAGATAAAAGAAAGTAAAAACAACTACAAATTCCTTAATAATGACTACCCTCCAATACCTACAAATATCAGAACCTGATTGCGACAGCTCCTAGGAAACACCACAAGTGGAGGTAAATATCCATCCTATGTTACTATAATAGTTTAATGTGTAAAAATAGAAATGCATGTATTTAGTTGTGTTTTTTGGTGCTCATGTAATCCTTGTTATATCTTCTTATTATATCTTCATAGACACTATTATGCATTTGCTATAGTTCTAGTCTAGGGCTTTAGTAATTGTACAATTCTAACCATGCTTGTTTCACATCAGATGATACTATATTCCCCACTCATATCATTTAAAACTATGTAGAAGTCATCACAAGAATAGAAGATAAACACACATGAAATACTCAACCATGAAGAAGAGTGAAACCATAAGATTAACAAAGAAGTTTCATAGACATTTGGCTACATGATGAATGGCTGACGACAACATGAAAATAATATAGAATAACCTCAGATGTCGCCCAGCACTCCGTCTCAGATAAATCATTCGTGAATGCCCCATTCAACTTATCTGATAAATTAGTGATCGCTGCATATCAAACAACTAAAATTATTGGAATATTAAAAGAGAAATTTCATATAATTAATCACTAGAACAAGCAATAAGCTATATAAAATATTAAATTATCAACTTTTTTCAAAGCTCGAGTTGATAAAGAATAGGCCAACAATATATCATGACTTAACAGCTCCATCATGTGACGTTCCTCCATGCACATGGAGAGAGAAAAGTGTACAGCACAAACAAGAAAGGACTAGAAACAAAATTAACATAATTGAGGAAACATATATACAAGTGAGGAAAGTGGAAATCAAGAGTTTAAAGATTTTATAGAACCAGGGCGTTGATCCTTTAAACATAAATCATCACCTGAATTAAAAGCGCAAGCTGTCATAATATGAACTCGCTTTTGTAGCCAGCATCGGTGTGTAAGAGGGGGAATTCACTGTTCCCAGGATATTCAGGTGAGAAGGCCGGTCCAGAATCACTGCTAGCATGAGAAGGCTCCATAATTTTATAAGGGATGATGACCTTAGCCTCTTAGGGTCTTACAATCTAGGAGCGATCTCCTTGTCTAAGTTTCATACCACTTCTCTATGGTTCTAAAGTCCAACCATTGCTAGTCGGGGGCTCGTCTTTTTAGGTTCAAGAATATATGATTGTCTCATCATTGTTCTCATGATCTAGAGCATATTAATTATAGCTTTCTCGTGTTTCTCCACATCAGTTGATGTTTAGATTCGAAAGAGATGTGCTTAGTAAAATGCTAATCTTTTACTGATGATTATGTATTAGTATGTGAAACGGGATTTAATGATATCTTTTGGAATGGGGGAAATTAATTAGGGAAGTAGATTTATTGCTTAGAGTTGGAAATTGAAGAAACTTCTAATCGTTCTCTTCTTTTTAATTCATTTTTTTTTCCCTACACTTTCAACTGTGTTTATTTTATGAACTTTTCATCTGAGCAAAACACACTTTTCTAGCCATTTATAATTGACAAAATCCTATCATGATATTCTGAAGAAATTCAACACCAAAATTGATAAGACAATCGTATAATATTCCATACACCATGCTTTTGGAGTTATCTAAAAGAAATTCATGTGCATATGAAGGACAGATCTAAAGTATTAGAAGTTACGTGAATTATCTGCAATCCCACTGCTATTATCTGCATATTCCAGCTCCTCATCACTATCTTGCCTGATGGGTTGCTGAAGTAGAGAAACTTTTGAGTAAGCAGGAACAACAAACTTCTCTCCGACTACAACCTGCACAGAGGAACAACGAGGCACAATGTCGGATTCGTGAATCTAAACTCTAAAGTGTGACAGAGACCTAAATGTCAAACTTTACATCTTGAATAAAGTAGATCGAAGGAAACTAAACAAAATTTGTGAGATTTGGAAATAAGATCCATTATAAGACCAGCAATTGACACATTAGAAGGAAATAATGTATTCTTATCTTTCACTTGTGATAGGGAAAAAAACAACACAACAGGAGGAAGCTAGACGCTAGTCTAATATTTTTATGACCAGACCAACAATTTAGTAAAATAAAGTACTCTATCAAAGATTTGGTTATACACATTATGTAATCAGTAATAAACATCTTTATTTTATTATCAAACTAAACTGGTAAACCACAAAATTTTCAGATGCCCTGAATTGTCAGAGAAATGGCAGAGGCCTCGTGGAATATCCTCAAGGTCATTGGTTTCAATCCAATCCCCATACTTGAGGCGAAAATTACGTATTAAAAGATGCTATCTACAAATAACTCCTAAAAAATTGAAATCCTATTTGGATGAGAATATCCCATTTAAGAAGGCGGAGGTATTGATTTTGAATGGCCCCGATGCCTTCTTCAATGACTTATACCTGTAGTTAGCACTATGTGAGAGTAATACATGAGGGTCTGGGATAGCATTATGCCGTAGATTAGTGCACACGTATTTGAAACAAGGGAGAAGAAGAGTGTTAACCCTTGCAATTACAAATCAGGATTTTAGAAAAGCGTGAATATGTTAAATGTGTTGACTATGGTTAAGCTTAAATGGTCTAGACAGAGATAAAAGATTTGCAAATCAGGATTTTAGAAAATCAAAATGAAAACTGAATCCAAAAATTATAGGAGCACCTGCTATCAGATCTCACGTCTGAGTTTGGAACTTGACAGTGGTGGGCACTTTTTGCATGGATCGTGGGATATAAATTAGCAAGTTTCCAAGAAGTATAAACTGTATAATCACATGCACTAAGAGGCTGAAAAAAGAAAAGGTATAATATAATTATAGAAACACAACATTAGAAGAAAAGTTACACTGATGCTTGAGTTCACCTAATATCCTCTGAACCTTCTCTTTATGCACATCACAACATGTAGTAAACAACTTTAAGAGACCTATAACAAGGATGTATCTTTTTCTATACACACATATATGTGTGATATATGTATCTTCCAGGGGGTTAGATGGGAGAGAATGCATGATCAGATGAAACGATCAAGTTAAATAATAACCCTTACAAAGGGTAATGTAAATACGGAATGGTGCTGCCAATGAACAAAGGCCTCATAAATTTTCTCATAATTACAGCCCAAACAGTATCCACACACATTGATTAAAAAGGTTCAAACAACCTTTAATTAACATTTCTAACAGACATTGCAATTTCTTCTTATTTCAATATCAGTTTTTAAACAGTAAGAAAGTTTTAATATGTTCTCATGTCCAAAAAAAATTTCAAAACTGATATCATACCACTTAGGTACAAATTATCGTATCTGTGTATATGCTTTTATACTATGTTTCAAACAGAAAAAAAATCCAATTAGTCATTTAGTTGGAGTTCAAAGAAAGTAAAGACGTGAAAAGATCATGTACAGAAGAATTTTTAGTAATTGAAAAAGGACATAATAGCCACATACCTTGAAAGACAAAACAACACCAGGTTCCAAAACTGCTCCAGCCTTCAATATCACCCCATCACATAGTATTGCATGCTTTAATTTACAGCCATCTTCAACAGTGACATTATGCCATATGTAGCAACCCTCTATTGTTACATTAGATCCGATACTGCAACTTTCCCCAACAACTGAATTAGAAATTGAAGTTTTGTCCCCAATAGTAGTAGCATGTCCAATAACAGTGAAAGGACCAATTTGTGCAGAACGTGATTGCCCAATCTCTGACCAAAAAGAAGTTTGCAAATAGACAAAAATATGCTTAGAAAAGGTAACATATATACTGACACTATTACTATCTATAATTCAAGGATGTATGCCATACTACAATGACATACAACGAGCATTACCATAAGAATAAGGTTAAAAATTAAAAAAGTAAACTGGTTATCTCAAGAATGAAAAATATAAAGCAGAGACTTTAAAATATTTAAAATACATGTCCTCACCATCTTTAAAATATTTAATATCCTTAAAAACACCAAATCCACAGGGGAGGCCCAGCGGTTAGGAGGTTTTGACATGGAAAAATCATAAGCTCAGACAATTGTATTTCACTCTCAGGGGCAATCAAATAGCAGGGACTAGTAAACACATGTAAGTTTTTGGGTGATTGCATATATCCGTAGGAGCAGTCCCATTCCCAAAAGGGTGAAGAAATAAAGATATAGATAAAGGAGAATCTGAACCATGAACCACCTCAAAAACTTGAAGAACAAAGTCACAAACATCAACTTCTTTACTTCAGAGAAGAAAATAATTCTTTGTTTTAATATATAAATAAAAAAGAATCTTTAATTAGCAAGGAGAAGAGTACAAAAGGTCAAGAGGACGAATACTACGAAGCAAGTATCATAATATGAATAGAAAGTCCTATAATAATGCTACACTTCAATCCCTCTGTGAATCGGTAATAGTAACTCCACTGAAAACGCTAAAATAGTGATCTTATCCTTCAAATATAATAGCAATAGCCATCCCCAAAGGTTGCGAGAAATCCAAATATTGGTGGATCGCCAAACATCGACTCCTCCATAAAAACTTGCCCTCCCTCTGACCCCAAAGAATGACAACGAACAAGAAGAAATCCCTCCACCGACATAGGTACAATTAAAACTCAGATATCCCTCCAAACAAAGAGCACCAAAGCCATAGAGGGATAGAACATAGAACATAGAACATAGAACATAGAAAGAATAACTGGGAGCATATCACTCCATAGCCTGCCAACCAGGGACGGAGCCACATATATATTGGAGGGGGGAACGCCCCCCCAAGTTTTGAAATTTTTGTAAGATTCACCCCCAAAGTTTGAAAATTTTATAAAACTCAATTGTACATTTGGCCCCCCAAGTTTTGACGAAGTTTTGATATGTTTTAAAAGACTTTTTTTTGCTATGTTTTATTATCTTTGTCAAAGAAAATTCTATTACTATATTATTTTTGTTTTAGTAAAAATATGTTTTGTAATAGTGAAATTTTACTTTTTAGTAATGAATATATTTTATGCTGTTAAAATTTTTTTTGGCACCCCCAAAGAACAAATCATGGCTTCGTCCCTGCTGCCAACACATAACACATGCATCGATTGTGGCACTGAAGCAAGCCATTAGTATTACGTTATGGTCTTAGGAGAGCTCATCACCAAAAGCTAGTTGTTACACAAGGAGAACAAAGACTATATCAACCAAAACCAAGTTGCCAATACAACTGATGTTGGACTCAACCCCATAAGCCTGTATAGAATTATATCAGACCAATATGTTTTCATATAGACGTCCTCGGTGGCTCCAATCTAGTGTCACTGATTCGCCATATTCTATTGACCAACCAAGTCTCAAATATACCTATCAATATTAAACTCCAGCCTCTAGGTAACCCTTCCCAATTAGAAGGTAATCTACTTATCGCACTTCTCTGATATCACTCATTATGATCTAAGGGGAGCCCATCCCAAAAGCTAGTTGTTAAGAAAGGAGACACCAATTCAACACCAACCCACGCCAAATTGTCCCAACAACTGACGTGGGACTAACCCCGATAAGCCACATAAAATATTAATTTCCAAGCATAAAAGAACAAACAAAAGCCTTGATCTTACATGGAGCCAGAGCCTTCCAAATATAAGAGTATATGACTAAGGAACATGTAGGATGCTCCAAACAAGATGGGGAAAAGAATGATATGCAAGAAAAAGTCCTTGAACAACCAACGGACCAAACTCAAGAACTGACATGGAAGAAAGAGAATAAGCGTCAAGAAATGGTAGAGAGAAGCCAAGTACCAAGACTTCCTGCTATTTATGCCACAGAAATAGAAATTTTATCCCCCAACATGACATCCTCCGAAAACAAATAAGACGCCTATCTTGGAACCGAATGCGTACCATGAGAAGGTGGAGAAATGGTGAAACAAAAGCCAAAGAGGGAATAGGATTGGCATTTGGCCCATTCTTTCGAGGACCGTATTTCCTTTGATCAACCTAAGCCACATAGAATTTGGTTCAAAAGGGAAAGGCCAAAATACCCACAGAGAATGGTGTATGGAAGATAGACAACCCCGATCCCACAATCTTTATCTCTTCCGAAGTTCCTCTCCAATAATTTCCTATAAGAATTATCGGTTCACCTATCATATGCATTCTCAAGGTTCACCTTGAGAAGCAAAGCTTTCCAATGCCTACTATGCTTCACATTATCCAAAACCTCGCTGGCAACTAATGTCGCGTCTAATGCTCTTTTCAAACTAATGACATGTCCAAGATATCATCACATAAGAAATTCGGTTGCCTAACACTAATTCATCTAAAACCTGTCCCAGCCATAATGACAAGACTTCGCCATGGATCTTATACACACTAATGGCAAGACTTGTGGCTCTAAAATCCTTTATTGCAAAGAACACAAACAAATTCAGTATTACATTCATTAATAGCTAGAGGATGATGGATTGGGCAGACGAGTTCTTATAATCAAACATAATGCAAATGTAATCCTTACCGGAAGCCCGGTACATGCCCTGTCTTTCAAGTTTCGTTGCAGAATTTCTGAAAAACTGGACATCTGGCACCAAAGGATATGTCCACCGCTGAATTATGTCCTTGCTAATCGAGTCATAGCTTCGAAAGTTATCAATTCTAGCAGCATAGCTTGAACCAACTTCATAGGTGAAAATTTTGTAACCCATAATCTGAGAGCACAAATTTTATTCAGAAAACACATGAGATAAACCCGTCAAGTTTAATTGTGAAATATATCATCGGGCGGACAAATAAGATGTTTCGATAAAATCCTCTTTACATGAATTTGAATTTGAATTTGAATTTGAATTTGAATTTGAATTTGAATTTTTCTTAGTTTGATATAAATATTTTTATTTTATTTGTCTTGTTTATTTGAGTTGAATGAATTTTAGAGGAAATCAATATATATACTATTAACAGACATAACGCATTAAAACTAAAAAAATTAGACTAACAAAAAAGACATCAAAGTTGGGCATTCAAAACTGAAGCTTAAGAGTACCGAAATAAGAAAAGTATACCACCGAAAAGATGGAACAACCCTTGTTCCATCTTTTCAGCAGAATTAAAACCCTTGTTGCAAAAATATGTGATCAACATCAAGTATATAATTATATTACTTATTCAGAAGGGGAAAAAAGTAAAGGGAGAAAAAAAGAAAAAAAAATTGTAATACACCATTCAATTTCATATACAAACTTGCAATAATTCGGGGGATAAAAATTTAGAAACTTTTTATTATGGAAGATTTTTTCTTTGTTTAAGAATAGGAGAGACCCAAATAGATTTACAACATTCAAGAAATTAATGATTGAAATTCATCCAAATCTTAAAATTTAAAACATCAACAGCTTTATTGAAAGTTTGTGCCCTAAATTTTGGTTTTCCTTTTGGACACTAATTTTTCTTTACTTTGAAGTTCTTGGAAGGTGTAATACTAACAATAACTGTACCACTTTGAATTGAATTTTCTACGCTCCCAGATAATACTGATACAAACTTCTGAGTGTGCGCTATCACTTGGAGATAACTTTGAAAGAAGTCATGGAAATTCCTGAAATTCAACACTCCAAGACTATGTAAAGATTAACCATTTAAACATAATTTAAGTAAGTTTTCCAAAATTTGCAATCAAGAATATAGCTCTTTGCCAAGTGCTTTAATGGGATCCATTATGAATTTTAGGATTATCCTAATTGAAGGTGATCCATATTTCTGTGGTTTTCAAAATAACTAAACCTTTGGTGTTGTTGGCCTTGTTACTTTCATTCTCAAAAATGTAAAAATGTCTATCAACAATAGATCTAGTTTTTATCAAATAAACAGACATCTGAATTTCAACATCTTGAAAAAACTTAAACCAACAAATGAATAATCCAAAGGAAATTATAACAATTTAAAACAAAGATAGCGGTCCATATTAATCCAGTCCATAAACTTCAACAAATATGAGTAGGATATTCAACATAATGAAAAAAGAAATTCTTTTCTTGTCCTTGTATATTTTTGCTAGGTTTTTAAAAGGTGACTAAATAAATGAACTGTAAACTTTTGCTTCCAATTTCAAGCTAGCAAAGCATCAACCACTAGATTATATTCCACATTAACCTTCCATTTTAAAAATATTCTGAAATGCATGAAGATCCTAGTAAACAAATAGAACGATACACATAGTGGTGGAACTACAGTATAGCCGAGGGAGACCATGGCCCCACACGGTTTTTCTAAAGTTTCCCTTTAGTCCCTAATATTTTCTAAAAATTTAACTTCAAACCCTCATAAAAATTCTTCTATATTTTATGTAAAAATTCACAACTAGAAAACATATATATATATATACACACACACACACACATAATACAGCGGTGAATCCATTCCCAAATACAATACTTTACTAATATTTTTGATATTTAACTAATTTTTAAGATATTTTTCATTTACACAAAATGAGTTATTTTATTTTTGATATTTAACTAATTGTTTCTCTTTCTGCAATTCTTTCAAGTAGTTTCTTCTCTACAATTCAAACAAATTTGACAAAATGAGTTCTATGACCACCAGTCTTGTGTTTCATATTAAGAGAGACTCAAACTCACAGGCACGCGGACGTATGCATATACAGACATTTAATCATATACAAGTAGCTACGCATACCTAATTACCTATATTTACATAACCCAGCTAATTGGGCAATGACTTGTTGAAAAGGAAGCTTCTCAAAGTAACTTAATAGACGTATAATGAACAGAACATACATCATCAAGAAGCAATCCCTTGACAAAATGTCGGCGTAGATGCTGATAGTCAAAATTGTCTGTGAAAAGACTGAGTACTTCGGGACTGCATATGTCAATATAGCAATCCTGCAACAACAAAAAAATTATAACAGGGATTTAATTATAAATATGAAATATTCAGGCACAATAAAACTACATATATCTTGGAGCTTCATTCAAGAAATAGATTACAAAGAGCAAGAAGAACAAGACGAGTAGGAGAATCAACATATTCAATAGCAATAGCATCTTAGCAAAAAAAAGTCTTCACATTGTTATGCAGTAAAAATGATTCTGCCAGCCCTAGAATCAAGCTAAGTAGACAAAATTCGTCAACTTCCACACCACATCCATATAGATTCATATATTTTATGTATATTAAGAACATCTCTGTCTCATTTATATATATACAAACACACACTCTTTGTATTTTGGAGACCTTAAACTGGATATGTCCATGTAATATCTTCTTCTTCTTATAGCAAAGGCCTTCTCTTATGCTTTGGTGTCCCAGTCAACCTGTCCTCACCCTACATCAGAGCAATTCCATCACAAACAGTAGCACAAATCTATCATCTATTATTGAGACCTGATGAGGTTTGTGTAGATCTACCTCAGTAGGATCAGGGTGACAGAAGCTTTGTGCAAACTGCAAAGTGTGTTAATATTAAATTAGAGCATGGAATCACCTCCGTTGACCAACTCATCTAAGTTGCAGTTGTAATAATATACCAAGACAGGACAAACCTTGAGTAGCACACAACACAAAGCAAGCACTTCAAATTTTCAGGAAAGAAAAACCTTATTTCCCACGCACAAAATCTTTATTTAATAATGTGCAAAATTAAATTCATTCCCAATAACAGATTACCAATAAATATCAAAAATAAAAGAACAAAAAAGAAATGGGCAGCAAACATAAGCACAAGCATCACAGTAAAATTGATTATGTTAACAGAGTTGTAAGCAATGAACAAGAAACAACTTAAAGGAGAAATCTAAACCTGCTTGTCATTGTACAGGGAAATGGAAGGATTCTCAGAAAGCAGCGCCTTATCAAGAGATATGACCCCTTTGAGAGATTCTGCCTTATCCTCATAATAAAGGAGCTGCTTTGTATCAGGACCAATCGCCATAATCAGCTCATCAGTTCCAAGTCTAGATTGGTGAGTGATTGGAGAAGGCTTTGACTGTTTTATAACCATGGTCATTACAGCATTGCTATCTTTTCTACGTCTCTTCTTGTGCTCTTGAAGTGCCTCAATAAGCGACATGTTGCTCAAAGTATCTCCACTGATGAGAATGAAATCACCATGTATCTTCACAGGCAACAGAGTAAAAAAATCTAGTTAGAAAAAAAGTTAAAATAGATAAAAAGAAAACTGAAATGAAAACATCATATGAGAATAGATGCTAAAAGGAATAGAACTTAGGCAGGCCTGAACATTATTCAGCTAATCCCTCATTAGATATTCATTCATTACAAGTTGTAATTTAAAATAGGATCAACGGGATTTCATGTGAAACAGCGGCGCTGTTTGTTGTTAGCTATAGCATTTCAAACTCTTGTACCCATTGCAAAAACATATTCTCCCTCCATATCTCTTGTTAATGGTGATTTCACACAAATTAAGTATTTATTTGTCAACCAAAGTTCAAGTCTACAAATAAAATTCCAATATCACCCTTAACTCCAACAAAGGCATGTGCTTGTAGTGGTGGGGCCCATTAAAATCCCTCGCACATCACATTGCATTGCATTTCAATTTAGTACTGAAATGGTGGTATGGTCTTTTACCGTGAGATTCCCTCAATTTGATAGTAACAATCATTTTGAAACAAAAATAAAACTCGAAAGGGATAATTTTTGTGAGATGTCGGGAGTATAATTGACACAGCGAAAGCGAAGGTGCGTAACACTGAAAGAAGCACAATAATATAAGACTATAAAACAGGCTAAGCATAATCTAATAAATCAATAATAATGATATTTGTTTATAATAATAACCCTAAAAGACTATTTATACTACCTAACCCAATGTCACGTGGAAAGAGAATCGTTTTGGTTCAGTGTTCTATCAATCCCCATCTAAGTCCGCTTAATCCCCGCCTAGGTCCGCTTAATCCCCTAACACCTAGATTTAATAAAGATTTTGAAACTCTACAATACAGTAGAACCTCTATAAATTAATATTGTTGGGATTGAAAAATTTTATTAATTTAGAGAGTTATTATTTAATCGATAAATTAATAATTTATTAATTTAAAGAGAGTTTTTTATTCGGTGAACATAAATTTAATTACATTAAAATTATTGCATTTTATTGATGTTTATATCATACTTTTTTTGATGCAACGTATCATACTTATTAAATTAATGTATCATACTTGTGAGGAGATACAATACCTTTGGAGCTAATAACGCAAAAGTAAGCACTCATAGCGTCAACAACTTTTCACAAGTTTTTATTACAATTCGAGAATGCAACACCTGGACTTTTGGACGCAATGAGAAAAATTAAGGATGAAATCCAATTAGATTTGAATTTCAAGACAAAACAAACGAGAATAGAATCATATTTTACAAGATTACCCTAGATATATTTGTAATTTAAAATAATTATTAATTTATGATCTTGATGGGACCATATATTTATATAAGGGTCTTTTTAAAAATTATTATTTTATCAAAATTATTAATTTATCCCATTAGCCCAAGACGGGATTGGAAAAAAATATTATTTTAGAGAGATTATTAATTTCTCGAGTATTAATTTATAGAGGTTCTACTGTACTTGAAATGAATTTTTCATAAAAAAAATTTAAAAAGTCACATCTACTATATACTTTGTAAAATATAACAGTTATATAAAATAAATAAATGAGATCACTTTAGAAAATTCTTAGGCCACCCAGAAAAAATGAGATTGCCTAAGAAAACGCCCCGCCCGACACCTAGGCGACTTAGGAGTTAGGCACCCCCTATGCCGCCTAGGTATGTCTAGCAATTTTTAAAACACTGTTTTGGTTAGTGAAACCAATACGAGAACACAATACGCCACTTAGGCCAATACGTGGTATTCTTGGGTTGGAGTAGTTTTATATGGATGCTTATAGTTGTAAAGCTTAATTTCATAAAAACATTTTATTGCATCAACAAGTTGTTTGTTTTAAAAATAATTTAGTACAAGTGTGGTGTTTGAGCATCCAATACAAGTGTAATATATGTGCAATTAGAGGTAAAAACAAAGAAATATTTCGGTATGTTAAATTTAGAGAATTGGAGCAATACACAGATTGCTATTTCAATAAGAGTATCTGGTAACTTTGACAAAAAACCCTAAAAAGAAATATAATCTAATAAACATTAAAAATTTAGCCCAAAAAATAAATGGTCTCAAGATTACTTGAATCTACTAGACAAACCTATATAATAAATAAAATTTTAGTAAATATATTAGAATTCCATAAAACCTAAAATATAATGACAAAATGATCTTCCTTTCCTTGATATTCCGTCCTATGTCATTCAAATTTTCTCGGAGAAAATTCGACCACGAATTTGTAATTTTGAAGTATTAAGCAGCAAGCTCTCATTTGTATATTTTAATATATTGAATAAACATTTTTGTATCTTAATATATTTTTATTTCTCAAAGGTATAATATTCATGTATAAATTTATCTTTTGTGTGTGTATTTATACAATTTATCAAATATATATCAATCTATTTACATACATATATATATATGTGTGTGACTTATAATAAATATATGGCAATCACACAAGCATTAAATTAAGGGTAGTTCTGCCAATTGCCCATTTACTTGGTCCATTTAAGACACTTTTGTCATTTCACCATTTCATCATGCATAACTACGCATCTTGGGTTGGTTGCCGATGCCAATTGATAGTGGCAACCACAACCACACTTCCCTACAAATATATAGTATATGTATTTACTACTATCCCAAGGGGATAACTCAAGAGGTAGTGGACTTCTTGATAAATGTCTCAAATAAGTACATTTCATGGGTTAAGTCTTTTGCAAAATCACTTTAAAAGTAGAGCTTAATCATTACACAGCCGAATGGTAGAGGTTGTGGATGCCCTTCCCAAAATATATGTATTTATGTATATTGGGTAAACTATATACCATATCAAACTCAGTTATTGATCAATCTTATTTCGAAACAGTCAAATCAAAATGCTTCAAAACCGTGGAGTGTGGCACCCCAAAATTTTACAAAATAGCAGTAAGATTTAAATATCTTTAATTCAAATTATCAACAAGAAAACATTTGGCAGCTTCATAGGAAGGCCAGAATGTGAGGTGCTATCTATCATAATATCAATTTGATATCATATATATTAAAACACTTATGACTGCATGAATAATTCTTCCTCGTATACAGATCACAATCCGAAGTGGGAAGCTCAGAATCATGATCATATTAGAAGATTATTAATCTATTCCAATAATTAGAATCCACTTTCTCACATCAGCGTCACTTTTTCTATTGTATTTCTCACATTTACTTTACATATAAATATATGATCCATATATTCATATCTTTCAACACAGGCCATAATCAAGAAACCGACTTGAGCAAATGTATTCCTTTCTTCTTATAAGATGTTTTTGTTTGATAATTAAGCTTACTTAAAGGAGTCAAGTCCAAACTCCACAAAGGGGCTCTAGAAATGTTGTAAAGAAATAAAAATTAATCCCTGGTTATCTTTTGATATTTTTTCCTTCAAATAGTCTTGTTTGGCTTCTTTGGAGCTGTTCTTGTTTTTTGCCATTTTATGGTCCATATGGACCGTAAGGAATGCTAAATATTTTAATGATACTTTTCTTTCTATCTATCCACTTCTTTGGGATAGGGTTTCGTTCTAGTATCATTATGGGATTCAGCTATCTGAGATTTCAAAGGAGTTGCTATTTCAGATGTTCATCGAGATTCGCGAGTATTGCTTCATTGGTTTCTAATATTAATTGGTTTCACTACCCTTCCCTTTTTTTAGCTTCATATCAATTTATACATCACTAAAATATGTATTTAAAAAAAGGAAGCAACTTTAAGAGCAAATTATTTATAGTAAAAAAACTTTGCTAACTAGATAAAATAAAATAAGAAACTTACCACATTCCGTTCATATATCAAACGCAAAGCATCCCCAGCACTAACAGAGTTGTGCGATTCTATTGTTGAGACTGTAAAATTTGGTTGGCCAAACCACTTATAGGTATCCAAATAATCAATTACTTGCTTCGCGTGAGCACAGCAAAAAACAAAAACTTCTTCAACTCCAGCAGATTCAAGCCATGCTAAGGTATAATCTATCATAGGAACGTTGACCAATGGTAACAGCACCTTCAAATTTCAATAGCAATAAGAGGCATCACAAGGAAAGAACATTAGCCAGACTATGAGTAAATTTCGAAAGTAACCCAACTTTAATTCATGTCTTATGCATAATAATTTATATACCCGAAGGAAGAGAACTATCATGTAAAAATCAAATTGGTGATTCTTCTTCTACATACTGAAACTCGCATCAACATTTTTCACAATTACCAATTGCACTTTAGTAAAAAAAAAAATTGCAACTACACCTAAAATAAATCATCAAACAATTGTTTCAAATATTCAAATAACATCAAATTTTCATACCCGTATCATGAACACCGTACATAGAACAAAAGGGAAAAAGAAAATTACTTTGGGGCGTTCGAGAGTGATGGGGTGGAACTTCTGAGCAAAACTATCGGCCAATAAAATAGCCTGTACTGGAACCCGAGTTAGATCCTCCTCTGAATCCTCTTTGATTCCTCCCTTTTTAGCCACCATTATTGTGTTTGGCTTAACAGCGCTCCCTCTCTCTCTGTCCTACAGACGCAACCACAACTATTCGGCACCGGAAACCACAATTATGCGGCACCGGAAAAACCTCTGTACTCAAAACGCAAAACCCCAAGGCTATGCTTGTTTTGGGATAAACTCGGTTCGGGAATGACTTATTTTAAAATGATTAAAATATAAGTTTTTTTAAGTTATGAATTAAAAGCGTTCAACTAATATAAAATGTGCTCGGTTGATAAATGACTTGTAAGTTAAAATAAAATATAAAAATTATTAAAAAGAATATTATAAAAAAATAAATTGATTCTGTAAGACCCTAACTTTTATAAATAAAGATTAAATTTTTTTTAAAATATATTTTTGAATATTATAGTGTGGATATGATATAATGTTATAGTTGTGAGTAATATTTACAAATTTTGTAAAGAAAACAAGTGGTTATATAATATTCGATTGGTCGGGGAATATTCGTTTTAACAGGAAATATTCGTACGACGGCACAATCATTGGTGGATCCCATAACGGAAGTATTGTCATAGTTAGAAAACGACAAAATTATCTTTTTATAAAATAACGGCGAAATTTTTACCGTTAAACTGTTGAACTACCCAGTAGTAAAAGTACAGTAATACGTGTGATTGTATAGTAGCACACGATATTGATTATTGATGCTTACGTGAAAAGTCACTCAGTTATACTCAATTATTGCTACAGTAATTGCTGCATCATATCTCTCATATTATTGATTCAATTATTATCACAATATCATCTGCATAATATGTTATACTATTAAATCAATAATTGAGACGACAAAGTTATTCATATTATTATTTGCAATATTGACAATGTCCAGAAGTTCTGTTAAGAAGAGGTTTGGTCACCTGATTGCACGCCAATAAGGAGAAATCCTTATCGAAAAGTCTCATCTTTCTTGGGAACGACCTGGTTGTTAAATATTATGAGTTATAATATTAATGATGAATAAGTTCGTGTTGGGATTATTAGTGTTAGTAGAAATCGACATCTATTTCGATAATAATGGATGTCTGGAGGTTATATTGATCAATTGGGTAATTAATCGGATAAATGAACAATTAACTACTATTAATTCACATGCTTATAACTATGTGTTCACATGTGTATACTATTGATTCACATTCATGTACTATTAGGGGAGGTGGTGCAAGATTGATAATACTTGCATGACTAAATTAAAAATGGAGGTATAGATGAAGGTACTATACTGTAATTAGTTTTTTCACATGATTATACTATTAAGTCACATGAATGAACTATTAATTCACATTATTTACTATTAGAGGCGGTGGTGCAAGTTTGATAATACTTGCAGGACTAAATTAAAAATGAAGAAAAAGAGGAAGGTATTATACTGTAATATTTTGAGCCCCAAAACGTGTAATTATCGAAACTATATTTTTCTATAAATAGAAGCTCATTCTTCCTTCATTTATCACCAATTCACTAAAGCTATAGAGCAATTATTATAGAGAGAAAGAAGAAGAGAAGTCTGCTATCTCACTATTCCAGTATCCAGTCTTCTTCTAAGGTAAGGGGTATTATTCTTTCGTATTCATGAAGAGAGTTATTTTCTTTCAATACTCGTAAGGGTTGTTATTCCATTCTTTATTATTATGTTGGAATAACCTGTCTATGCAAAGTACCGCATACATGGTGAAATTCTTCTGTTATTCCATTCTTTATTATTCTGTTGGAATAACATGTCTATGCGGTCTATCGCATGCCTGGTGAATTCTGTTGTTATTCCATTCTTTATTATTCTGTTGGAATATCCTGTTTGTGCAAATTACACATGACCTGGTTCAATTCTTTATTATTCTGTTAGAATATCCTGTCTGTGTGGGTTACACATGTCCTGGTTCCATTCTTTATTATTCTGTTGGAATAACATATCTATGTGGATTACCGCATGCATGGTGAATGATCCTTCGTATTCATTCCTTATTAAATTGTGAAAATGATCTGTCTACGTGGATTACCGCATGAGAGGCAAAAATCCATTTGTTGTTTCATATATTCTATTATACTCAGCTGGTTAAAGTTTTGGCTTCTATACTCCATGAAATTAGTGGAATATCCTTTATATTCGCGCTTCATCCAGTATCTTTTCATGGAAATATTCTTCTAAGCATTCTTGAATTATACTCCACAAAGAAGTATAATGTTGACAATTTGGACGTTATTGATTTCTGGATAAATTAAAATTATAAATCTTTAAAATTTATCCTTGAACTTGTTTTATTGAATTATTATGTCATTGTCATCATCCTCATGCTTATATTGTGATTAAAGTCATCTTTGGCTTACGTGAATAGATGGACTTGGTATGATTATAACCAGGGATTATTCGGTGTAATCATAACCGTAATGTGACGAATGATGTGGTAAAAGTCCTCATGGGCCTGTAGTTCATTGATGGACAGTTGTTGGTATGATAATGACCATGGATAATTCGGTATAATCATGACCATTGATGATTACATGAATATCATTGGCTGTGATGCAGGGACGATTCGATTTTATTTATTAAGCTGAGTCTCAGCGATAAAGTTGATGAAAAACTTTTTAAATTATAGAAGATAGTAGATTTTATGCTCTACTTGACTCTTCTAATGAATTACTTGTTCCGCTGTAGTTAAACTTGTTGTCTATTATATTCTATCAGTTTAACATTGTTGAAGGCTAATGATAATTTATTCTGCATTATCTTAGTCATAATATTTCTTACTAGGCTAGTTGAGCACACCCTTTCTTTCACTGTTCTCTTTAGGAAATGAGAACGTAGCCGGGACTAGTCGGGGAACGGAGTGACAGTCCAGATGACAGCATTAGTAGTCCTCACTATTTTGTTAAATAGTGTGACGATAAATGTAATGAGGACTCCATTAAGTGTGGATATTGTCTAGATGACAATATTCTTATTAAAACTCTTAGATTATGTTTTGTCGTATTTTACACGACTGTTGTATAATTAAGTTGTATTTGAATTTTGTACCATGTATTTGGCGACTCAAGATGGGTGATGTATAGCTGTTTTGGGGGCGTCACAGTTGGTATCAAAGCTTAGGGATATGATTCATGACTAAGATGTGAGAAAAGAACTAGGAGGGGAGAGACAGAGAATTCCTTCGCTAGTATGACCTACCTAAGTTTATTTGGTATTTATTTGGTCGGTTATAGTATAAGGATAATATGTGACATGTCAATTAACCCTTGTTTTGTAGCAGTATTTGAAAATGGCATCCGAAAATAAGCAATGAAGCACATGAGACCGTTGAGTCACCAACGATCAATACCCATGATAATGTCCATAAGGATGGCAATAATCCTCAAGAAAACAACAACACTAACCAAATGATGAACGATGGAATGTTCAGAGGCTTTATGCAATTCATGCAACATCAGGCGAGAGCAGCTCCTGTCCAAAATGTAGGTGGAAATATTGGAAACTCTCGGACGGTCATCGCTAAACAGTTCAAGGAGCTGGGACCACCGGAGTTTATTGGAGAGCCAAAACCACTTAAGGCAGAGACGTGGATAAAGCAGATCACCAAGAATTTGATGTCATAGGATGCTCTGAGGAGCAAAAGGTTCTCTTTGCTACCTTTATGTTGCGAGGAGAGTTGGACTACTGGTGGGAATCGGTAAAGCGTACTCAACTTGCCGCACTGAAGATATATTGGGAGAAGTTCCAAGAACTATTCAACGACAAGTACTTTCCCGAAAGTATTCGTCACATGAAAGAGGTAGAGTTCATCAAGTTGGAGCAGAACAATATGACCGTGTCACAGTACGAAGCTAAGTTTGCCGAGTTGTCCCGATTTGCGTCTCACTTGGTTGATAATGAGGAGAGAATGACGCGGATGTTTCTAAGAGGTTTGAAACCCGAGATACGTCAATATCTAATTTCTCATAAACTGTGTTTGTATTCAGATGTTGTAAATAGGGCTCAGTTATTGGAGCGCGATAACGAGTCAACCCAACCAAGAGAAAGCAACCGGCAAAATGATAATACTAGTGGTAGCAGTCATAGAAGCGGTGGCAACAAACGTGGAGGGAATCAACATCCCAAAAATGGTAACCACTTCGGTGGTAATCATGGCCAAGACAATAAGAATGGACATTTCAAGAAGATGAGATTCAACAATGATGGAAAGACGTCAGCACGAACACCCGTTGTTAAGGAAGGAGAACGACCACCTATCGTATGTTACAAATGTGGAGGGGAAGGACACATCAGTCCAAACTGCGCGATGCAGTCCAAAGCGTGTTATAATTGTGGAAAAGAAGATCACCTAGCCTGATTTTGTCGTGCACCAAAGTCAAGTCCAACCGGGATGGAGTCATCAAAGGGTTTCCCAGACAAGACAAAACCGGTAGTTCAAGGGAGAGCGTTTGTCGTAACCTCCCAAAAAGTGAGGAATTCGAACGAGGTGATCACAGGTAAGCTAATTATAAACTCTAATAAAGCTTATACTTTATTTGATACCGGTTCTACCCATTTTTTCATTTCTCCTACTTGTGCTCAACGTTTAAATTTGACTCCGAAGAAATTAGACTTTGACTCTTCGGTTGAAACTCCGTTGGGAGAAACCTTCATTACATCTACTGTTTATAAGTCTTGTTTGATTCAAATAGGTAACTGCACGTTACCTGTTGATCTTATTTCCTTAAAAATACTTGCATTTGACGTGATTCTAGGGATTGATTGGTTAACTACTCATCATGCTAAAATTGATTGTTTTCGTAAGGTTGTTAGCTTTCATATTCCTAATCAACCTATTATGCGAATTCAAGTGACCAAACTATTAAAATTAATCATGGTCATCTTAAGCCATAAAACTATTCTTTTATTGAAAAACGGATGTCAAGCTTTCTTAGCTCATGTCATAGATTTAAACAAAAATACGTCAGTTTTGAATGATATTTCTATTGTTAATAAATTTCCTGACGTATTCCCTGAAGAACTTCCTGGCCTACCCTCAGAGCGTGAAATTAAATTTTGTATCGACCTTGAAACCAGTACAAAACCCATTTCCAAAGCCCCATATCGAATGTCTCCTATTGAACTTCAGGAGTTAAAAACCAAACTACAGGAATTGTTAGACATCGGTTTCATTCGTCCTAGTACGTCTCCTTTGGGTTCTCCTGTTTTATTCATGAAGAAAAAAGATGGAAGTATGCGACTTTGTATTGATTATCGGGAGTTGAATCATGTCACCATCAAAAATAGGTACCCATTGCCTCGCATTGATGACCAGTTTAACTAGTTGCAAGGAGCCAAATTCTTTTCAAAGATTGATCTTCGTTCTGGATATCATTAGTTGAAGATTAAAACTGATGACATTCCAAAGACTGCTTTCAGAACTCGGTACAGGCATTATGAATTCCTAGTCATGTCTTTTGGATTGACTAATGCTCCTGCTGCCTTAATGGATATGATGAACTGAGTATTCAAGGAATATTTGGATCACTTTGTGGTCATCTTTATTGATGACATCCTCATATACTCCAAAACCCGTGAAGACCATGAGCAACACTTGAGGCTGATACTCCAAAAGCTTCGTGAAAACAAGTTATATGCTAAGTTAAAGAAATGCGAGTTCTGGCTTGAGAAAGTTGCATTCCTTGGGCACGTGATATAAAATCATGGAATATCTGTTGACCCAGCGAAGATTGAAGAAATTCAAAGCTGGGAGCAACCAAAATCAGTGAACGAAGTACGTAGCTTTCTCGGCTTAGCAGGTTATTATCGGAGATTCATGGAAGGATTTTCTCGAATTGCTACTCCATTAACTCAGCTGACTCGAAAAGATACAAAGTTTGGTTGGAGCGAGGAATGTGAGAAGAGTTTTCAAGAACTCAAGAGAAGACTCATTTCAGCACCTGTTCTGACAATACCATTTGGCTCGGAGGGATTTGTCATCTACAGTGATGCTTCAGGCAAAGAGTTAGGATGTGTTCTCATGCAACATGGGAAAGTCGTAGCATATGCCTCACGACAACTCAAAGAATATGAGAGGAATTATCCTACTCATGATCTAGAGTTGGTAGCAGTCGTTTTTGCGCTTAAGATTTGGAGGCATTACTTGTATGGAGCGAAGGTGGAGATCTATACGGATCATAAAAGCCTCAAATATTTCTTCACTCAAAAGGAACTCAACATGCGGCAACGACGATGGCTTGAGTTGTTGAAAGATTATGATCATACCATCTTGGAAAAGCGAACGTATTAGCTAACGCATTGAGTAGAAGATCATATGCGAGTACGAGTGCAATATTATCAACGCAAAGGCCCATTTTGTATGACTTGAAAATGATGGAAATAGAGTTAAAGACTCCAGGGACCCATGTGATGATGGCGAATATACGAGTGGAACCGACTTTAATTGATAAAGTTAAAGCTGCTCAAACCACAGACCTGGAGCTGATGCGTATGAGGAAGAAAGTGCAAGAAGGTGCTATGCCGGAAGCAAGGATCGATGAAGAAGGAATACTTCGAGTCAACTCCAGACTTTGTGTTCCTAACGATCCTGATTTAAAGTATAAAATCATGATGGAGGCGCACAACACACCGTTTGCAATCCATCTTGGGAGTACCAAAATGTATCATGATCTTCGACATACATTTTGGTGGAGCTGTAAGAACCCGAATTTTCAGAAAATATTAAAATAAGAATTTAGCAAATAAAATTCGTAAGTGTGAAATGGGTTCGAATAAAAACATTTATGTGATACGAGGTATGTAGAAATGTGTTACATAGGGTAATATGAACCATGTAATATGTGATTTTTGTGAATAATAAATATATTATTTTTATATATTGTTATTGATCGCAGAGATAATTCAGTTGAGATAAGAGAAGTGGATAAAATTTCCTATCGGTATTAAATAGTTTATAGGAATATTTTATCATAGTAAGTGGATTACATTAATGTATAATTGTCATTTTCTTGTGTATTTATACTAATAACGGTTATGATTATAATATAGGTTATTGATAGTACGTAAGTTATCCGCAAATGGGTTTGGATAGTGAAAAACGAGTTAGTTGAGAGAATTAACTAATAAGAATAAATATTGGTTAATTGATAGTTGAGAGTTATGTTATGGAATGATATAATGTGTATGTTAAACCTTAAATAACTATGGTAATATAGTACAAGGTTTAATTTACATAAGTAAAGGGGTGAATTAATATGTGTGTTGAATATGTGATACTTTATATATGTTACTCAGAATGGTAATATGTGAGAAAGTCTAATGTACGAATAACGTTAAATATATATACATTAATAAAGGGAGACATAAATCATTATATCTTTAAATGTATATTTAATATTTGAAGAAATTGTTTTGGGAACAATTTATAGAGGGAGAGAGAAATAATAATTATATATATTTATAATAGAGGATATTAAAATAATTTCTAATATTGAGTTATTTTAATAAAAAGAGAAAATATTATTTTTGAATAATAATATTACCTTATATATTTTTGTATGAGGTATGTTTAATAATATAGTAAATATATTAAAACGTATTTGCTATATGTAAATAAATTGATGGAAACAATTTATTATAATAGAAAATAAACTTATTATCTATTTTCTATATATAATATATGTACATGTGTCGTACATATAGTTAATTGATATTATATTAAGAATAATATCTTGAGACAATAAACAAATTAATTTCTAATTGTAAATGTCTTTATTCGGAGAAAACATAATATTTATGTTATGACGAAATACATAATTTCTAATGTATTTTTAAGGGAGTTAATTAATGAAAGAAAACTAAGTTATTTTAATATATTAAATAACTTAAGTTGTTATTTTATCGTAGATTTTATCATTTAAATAATTAATGGAGTATATATTAATTATTATAAGCGTAAAGGTTATACTTATAATTAATTAAGGTAGTTTAACATTTAAATGCTTAAGTCACATAAATATTATATTGAAAGAATAATAAGTGTGGAGAATGAGAGAAACTTAAGATCGAATTTGTGAAATATGCCTAGTGTGGCAAAGTGAAGGAATAAGCATTCATTAAATAATTTAATGAATGAATAATTGAAGGAATTAATTTGTATGTGCAATGATTTTATATTATATAGTAGCTACATCTATATGATATGAAATGAAGTGTGACATTTAATTGGGACTAATGATATACATATGGTAAAAGTGATTAAATCATAAAGTTAATTTAAATAAGTTTTGTTATCCCATCCCAGGTGAATAGACAATTATATGTATATTACATCACACTTACTACCTTGCAATGATAAATCATATTGTGACACTAAGTTATAATGTATGGTTGATATGTGTATACAACATTGCATAAGAATAAGAGTTGTGTATAAGTATATAGTCTAATGTTGCAAGAAGGGTGAGTATTTGGAAATTGTCCCAAAACTAGTGTCCCATTTTCTCCCTATTTCTCATTCACGTGTAAACCAAAAAGGCTAAGGCCTATGTTCTTCTTTTCTTCCAAGCTTTGCTAGACAATGATTATGGAGGGAGTGGTCATAATGATAATCTCCAACAACCAATTACCAACTTTTTCTTGCCCAAGGGATTCCTCTTCTTTTTCTTAGACAAAGCCATGAATTGGGTAAGAGCTTCTCTATAAATTAGGAGCTCCCCCTCATAAGTTATGTTGCTTGAATTCTTGATAGTTATCTAGAGAGTTTGTTGGTGAGGATTGTGGGAGAAAATTATGAGATTGAGAAGCAAGCTTAGTAATTCAAAGCTCCAAGAGGTATAACCCTTACTTTAAATTCTTAGTTTTGAGTAGATGAATTCATAAGAGATTTCATGAATTAGCTAAGAATTGATATGTAGGATAATGATAACATGTTAGTAGAGTCTATGTATATGTTATAAATGCAATGCGATAGTATTCAAGAATCAAGAGGTAATAATTCTAAGTTACATGCTCTTGATTTCCTAAGTTTGCAATTTCTTGGAAATGTCATGAAATAGTCACTTTTAAGTCCAAAACTTGATGGCTAAGGGTTGTTATAATCCATTAATTATTGTTAGATATTGTTAATATAGTAAAATGCAAAAACAACGGAAGTTAAATGAACCAATTTGGTTTAGAAACGAAATTGTAGTGAATGATTTCACTAAATTGTCCAAAACATGAAAATTAGTATAACATTAGTTGTAAATTCATATTTGGGTTAGTTAATATTTATGTTAGTTGATGGGTATCTAGTATGTTGTATTTCTATGAATTACGAATCCATAGAATCGAAAACGGACTAATTTGGACATGTATAACTCGAATTATGAAGGTTAGAAAGTAGTTTGGCTTGTTATTTTGTAGCAGAGCATGAAACCGTGCACATAAAGTAGCTAGGCCCGCCTCGGCGGGCTATTTTTAAGGCAAGACCCCCCGCCCCGGCGGGGGGTGGTCTGTTACAAATGTTGAGAAAAATCTGACAGAACATATTTTGGTAAAACAGCCATAACTTTTTCATACAAACTCCGATTGAGGAGATTCAAGATGATCCAGAACGAGAACGAATAGACCTACAACTTTTGTGCTCTAAGTTTTCAAATTGAGGTCATTAGGAAGGGTCAAAATAGTATAACTAAGTATAGTGCTCCCGATGATGGAATATGTTATTCTAAGTGATGTAACATGAATATGCATGATATTAGACATGTCATATAGCTAAGATTTCTTTACTCATAATGAAATGTTTTAACATGATTTTCTAAATGAAAACTTAAAGTTTTTGAGAAACGGAAGTTGATGAATTTGGAGTCCTTTGAGTTCTGACCTTGAACCCTATGTACGCTTATCAACGGACATGAAATGTAGTTTGAAAGTTACCTTGCATAGACTAGATTGATATTGTGACGCCCCCAAAATAGGTATACATCACCCATCTTGAGTCGCCAAATACATGGTACAAAATTCAAATACAACTTAATAATACAACTGTCGTGTACAATACGGCAAAACATAAACTGTGAGTTTGAATACAAATATTGTCTACTAGAGAGTATACAAACTCAAAAGGAGTCCTCATTACAATTATTATCATACTATTTCACAGGATAGTGAGGACTACTAATGCACCATCTAGGACCATCACTTTGTTCCCCGACTAGTCCCAGCTACGTTCTCATTTCCTGAAGAGAACGGTGAAAGAAAGGGTGAGCTCAACTAGCCCAGTAAGAAATATTATGACTAAGATAATGTAGAATAATTTATCATTAGCCTTAAACAGTGTTAAACTGATACAATAAAATAAACATCAAGTTTAACTGCAGCGGAACAAGCAATCCATTAGAAGAGTCAAGTAAGGAATAAAATCTACTATCTTCTATGATTTAAAATGTTTTTCATCACTTTTATCGCTGGGACTACGCTTAATAAATAATCCACATCATCGAATAACCCCTGCACTACGGCCAATGATATTCTTTGGTATCACGACCACGAATTATCCATGCACTACGGCTTAAGATAATCATGTTTTCATCAACGGTCCTGATCATGCCATAAAATAATTCATCTTTCCACTACGGCCAAAGAGAATCCATAACCATAATCATACCAAAAACTGTCCATCAATGCACTACGGGCCAATGAGGATTTTTTTACCACATCATTCGTAACATTACGGTTATGATTACACCGAATAATCCCTGATCATAATCATACCAAGTCCATCTATTCACTACAGGCCACAGATGACTTTCAACAAAATATAAACATGAGGATGATGACAATGATATAAGAATTCAATAAAACAAGTTCAAGAATTAATTTATCTAGGAATTGATAACGTCCAAATTGTCAACATGATATTGCTTTGTAGAGTAAAATTCAAGAATGCTCAGAAGAATATTTCCATGAAAAGATACTGGATGAAGCACAAATATCAATGATATTCCACTAATTTCATGGAGTATAGAAGTCAAAGTTTTAACCAACTTAGTATAATAAAGAATGGAATAACAAAAAAAATCACCAGGCATGCGATAGACCGAACATGTAGGTTAATCCAACAGAATAATAAATAACGGAACCAGGTCCGGTGTAAAACGCACAGACGGGATATTCCAACAGAATAATAAAGAATGGAACCAGGTCCGGCGTAAACGCACAGACAGGATATTCCGACAGAATAATAAAAAATGGAACCAGGTCTGGCGTAAACGCACAGACAGGATATTCCGATAGAATAATAAATAATAAAATAACAGAAGAATTTCACCAAGTATAGGGTATCCCGCGTATACAGGTTATTCCAACAGAATAATAAAGAATGGAATAACAGAAGTTCTCTTTATGAATAAGAAAGAAATAATACCCCTTACGGATACAACAAATAATATTCCCTACCTTAAGAAGAAGAGTACTGGATATATGAGTAGTGAAGTAGCAGAATACTTTTCTTCTTTCTCTCCATAGTTTATCTATCTAGAGTTTCAGTGAATTCGTAAGAAATAATGAAGGAATGAACTTCTATTTATAGAAAAATGGACTGCATAGTAACTAACTCATGAACGATCCAGATTGATTTACTTTAATCTGACGGTCCATATTTAAAGTAAATTTTTTTAAATAAAATATAATATATTCTATTTATAAACTAATAAAATGAATAACTTTATAAAAATTTTTACTATACAAATACTATGCAGGCACTATGAAAACACTATGCATAATAAAATATAATATATTCTAATTATTGTCTAATAAAATAGATAACTTTATAAAAGTATTTTGTTTCATATAAAAAGATTTTACTATGCAAAATACTATGCAGATACTATGCAAACACTATGCATAATAAAATATAATATAATCTAATTATTGTCTAATAAAACGATTAACTTTATAAAATTATTCTGTTTTATATAAAAAGATTTTACTATTAGCCTAATAAAACGAATAACTTTATAAAAGTATTCTGTTTTATATAAAAAGCTTTTCTGTTTTATTATATTAATAATACCAATAAAACAAAACTGAGTGACTTGTCACGTAAGCATCAATAATCAATACCGTGTGCTACTATGCAACCACGCGTAGTACTGTACTTTTACTACCGAGTAGTTCAACAGTTTTAACGGTAAAACTTTCGCCGTTATGCTCATAAAAAATATTTTTGTCGTTTTCTCAATCCGACAATAATTCTGTTGTGGGGTCCACCAATGATTGTGCCGTTGTACGAATATTTCCTGTTAAAACGAATATTCCCCGACCAATCGAATATTATATAACAACTTGCGTACTTTGCAAAATTTATAAATATTACCCACAACTATAATATTATATCAAATTCATACCATAATATTCAAAAAAAATATTTCGAGAAAATTAAATATTTATTCATAAAATCCGGGTTCTCACAATCTCCCCTCCTTATGAAATTTCGCCCTCGAAATTTACGTACGTACTTGGTATGCTGAACAGGTGAGAATAGCTCGACTTCATTTCGAATTCTAACTCTTGAGGTATAACCTTTGAGTGTTGAATACGATTATTCTTATCCAAGATTTTAACACGTATCTCCTCAAACGTTAAATCATCCGCTATCTCGTTCGGTTCTAAATTAATAATGTCGTTTGGGTTGTCCACATATTTACATAACATTGATACGTTAAAAACAAACGTTCTGAACACGCAAAATACTTGGCGGTATTGATTATTGATGCTTACGTGATAAGTCACTCAGTTTTATTTTATTGGTATTATTAATGTAATAAAATAGAAAAGCTTTTTATATAAAACAGAATACTTTTATAAAGTTATTCGTTTTATTAGGCTAATAGTAAAATCTTTTTATATAAAACAGAATACTTTTATAAGGCTATCTGTTTTATTAGACAATAATTAGAATATATTATATTTTATTATGCATAGTGTTTGCATAGTGCCTGCATAGTGTTTGTATAGTAAAATCTTTTATAAAGTTATTCGTTTTATTAGATTATAAATAGAATATATTATATTTTATTTAAAAGATTTTGCTTTAAATATGGACCGTCAGATTAAAGTAAATCAATTTGGACCGTTTATGAGTTAGTTACTATGCAGTCCATTTTTCTATAAATAGAAGCTCATTCCTTCATTATTTTCTTACGAATTCACTGAACTCTAGAGAGATAAACTATAGAGAGAAAGAAGAAAATATTCTGCTACTTCACTACTTATATATTCAGTACTCTTCTTCTTAAGGTAGGGATTATTATGTGTTGTATTCGTAAGGGGTGTTATTCTTTCTTATTCATGAAGAGAACTGTTGTTATTCCATTGCTTATTATTCTGTTGGAATAACCTGTATACGCGGGATACCCTATACATGGTGAAATTCTTCTGTTATTTTATTCTTTATTATTCTGTTGGAATATCCTGTCTGTGCATTTTACGCCAGACCTGGTTCCGTCTTTATTATTATTCTGTTAGAATATCCTGTCTGTGCATTTTACGCCGGACCTGGTTCCGTCTTTATTGGTATTCTGTTGGAATAACCTGTCTATGCGAAGTACCGCATGCATGGTGATTTCTGTTATTATTCCGTTCTTTATTATTCTGTTGGAACATCCTGTCTGTGATTTACGCATGACCTGGTTCCGTTAATTATTATTCAATTGGAATAACCTATCTATGCGAAAGTACCGCATGCATGGTGATTTCTTTTGTTATTCCATTCTTTATTATACTTAGTTGGTTAAAGTTTTGACTTCTATACTCCATGAAATTAGTAGAATATCCTTGATATTTGCGCTTCATCCAGTATCTTTTCATGGAAATATTCTTCTGATCCTTCTTGAATTTTACTCTACAAAACAGTATCATGCTGACAATTTGGACGTTAATAATTCTGGATAAAATAATTCTTGAACTTGTTTTATTGAATTCTTATATCATTGTCATCATCCTCATGTTTATATTTTGTTGAAAGTCATATGTGGCCTGTAGTGCATAGATGGACTTGGTATGATTATGACCAAGGATTATTCGGTGTAATCATGACCATAATGTTACAAATGATATGGTAAAAGTTCTCATTGGCCTGTAGTGCATTGATGGACAGTTGTTGGCATGATCATGACCATTAATGAATACACAAATATTCTTGGCCCGTAGTACGTGGATAATTGTGGTCATGATACTAAAGAATATCTTTGGCCGTAGTGCAGGGGTGATTCGATGATGTGGAATATTTATTAAGCTGAGTCCCAGCGATAACAGTGATGAAAAACCTTTTTAATCATAAAAGATAGTAGATTTTATTTTCTACTTGACTCTTTTGATGGATTGCTTGTTCCGCTGCAGTTAAACTTGATGTCTATTATATTTTATCAGTTTAACATTGTTGGAGACTAATGATAATTTATTCTGCATTATCTTAGTCATAATATTTCTTACTGGGCTAGTTGGGCTCACCCTTTCTTTCACTGTTCTCTTCAGAAAATGAGAATATAGCTGGGACGAGTCGGGGAACGGAGTGATGGTCCAGAGGATAGCATTAGTAGTCCTCACTATTCTGTGAAATAGTGTGATAATAATTGTAATGAGGACTCCTTTTGAGTTTGTATAATCTCTAGTAGATAATATTTGTATTCAAACTCATAGTTTATGTTTTGTCGTATTGTACACGACAGTTATATTAGTAAGTTGTATTTGAATTCTATACTATGTATCTGGCGATCCAAGATGGGTGATGTATACCTAATTTTGGGGGCATCACAGTTGGTATCAAAGCTTAGGGATATGATCCCTGGCTAAGATGTGAGACTAGAACTAGGAGGGGAGAGATGGGGAATTCCTTCGCTAGTATGACCTACTTAAATTTATTTTGTTTTTAAATTGGTTGGTCAGAGTTTAGAGATATTATGTTACCTGTCAATTAACCTTTGTTTTGTGACAGTATCTGAAAATGACATCTGAAAATGTTGAGAATAACAATGGAGCACAAGAGACCGTTGAGTCTCCACATATCAATAATCAGGAGAATTTGCATAAGGAAGGCGACAATCCTCATGCAAACAACAACACTGACCAAATGATGAATGATGGATTGTTCAGAGGCTTTATGCAATTCATGCAACAGCAGGCGAGAGCGGCTCCTGTCCAAAATATAGGTGGAAACACTGAAAACTCTCGGGCGGTCACCGCTAAACAGTTCAAGGAGCTGGGACCACCGGAGTTTAAGGGAGAGCCAAAACCACTTATGGCAGAAGCATGGATAAAGTAGATCACCAAGATATTTGATGTCTTGGGATGCTCCGAGGAGCAAAAGGTTCCCTTTGCCGCCTTTATGTTGCGCGGAGAGGCAGATTACTGGTGGAAATCGGTCAAACGTACTCAATCTGCCGTACTGAAGATGTCTTGGGAGAAGTTCCAAGAGCTGTTCAACGACAAATACTTTCTCGAAAGTATTCGTCACATGAAGGAGGTGGAGTTTATCAAATTGGAGCAAAACAATATGACCGTGTCGCAATACGAGGCAAAATTTGTGGAGTTATCCCGGTTTGCGTCCCACTTGGTGGATAATGAAGAGAGAATGGCGCGAATGTTTTTAAGAGGTTTGAAGCCGAAGATACGTCAACAACTTATTTCTCATAAACTGTGTTTGTATTCAGATGTTGTAAATAGGGCTCAGTTGGTGGAGCGCGATAACGAGTCAACGCAACCAAAAGAGAGCAGCCGACAAAATGATAATACCAGTGAGACCAGTCATCGAAGCGGTGATAACAAGCGTGGAGGGAATAAACAGGCCAGAAATGGTAACCACTTTGGTGGTAATCAGGGCCAAAACAATAAGAATGGATATTTCAAGAAGAGGAGATTTAACAATGATGGAAAGACGTCAGCACCAGCACCCGTTGTTAAGGAAGGAGAAAGACCACCTATCATATGCTTCAAATGCGGAGGGGAGGGACACATCAGTCTAAATTGCACGATGCCGTCCAAAGCATGTTATAATTGTGGAAGAGAAGGTCACTTAGCCCAATTTTGTCGTTCACCGAATACAAATTCAGCTAGGATGGAGGCACCAAAGGCTGTCCCAGAAAAGTCAAAGCCGGTAGTGCAAGGGAGAGCGTTTGTTGTGACCTCCCAGAAAGTAAGGAACCCGAATGAGGTCATCACGGGTAAGCTTATCATAAACTCTAGCGAAGTCTACACTTTATTTGATACTGGTTCTACCTATTCTTTTATTTCTCCTACTTGCGCTCAACGATTAAATTTGACTCCGGAGAAATTAGACTTTGACTTATCTGTGGAAACTCCGTTGGGAGAAACCTTCATTACATCCACGGTTTATAAGTCTTGTTTGGTTCAAGTTGGTACCCACACATTACCTGTCGATCTTATTGCATTAAAAATACTTGTATTTGATGTAATTCTAGGGATTGATTAGTTAACTACTCATCATGCAAAAATTAATTATTTTCGTAAGGTTGTTAGCTTTCATATTCCTAATCGACCTATTATGCGAATTCAAGCAACCAAACCATTAAAATTAATCACTGTCATCTCAAGCCATAAAGCTATTCGTTTATTGAAAAACGGATGTCAAGTTTTCTTAGCTCATGTCACAGATCTAAACAAAAATACGTCAGTTTTGAATAATATTTCTATTGTTAATGAATTTCCTGACGTATTCCCTGAAGAACTTCCTGGCCTACCCCTAGAGCGTGAAATTGAATTTTGTATCGACCTTGAACCTGGTACAAAACCCATTTCTAAATCCCCATATCGAATGGCTCCTATTGAACTTCAGGAGTTAAAAACTCAACTGCAGGAATTGTTAGACATTGGATTTATTCATCCTAGTACTTCTCCTTGGGGTCTCCTGTTCTATTCGTGAAGAAGAAAGATGGGAGTATGCGACTTTGTATTGATTATCGGGAGTTGAATCATGTCACAATCAAAAATAGGTACCCATTGCCACGTATTGATGACCTGTTTGACCAGTTGCAAGGAGCCTAATTCTTTTCAAAGATTGATCTTCGTTCCGGATATCACCAATTGAAGATTAGAACCGATGACATTCCAAAGACGGCTTTCAGAACTCGGTACGGGCATTATGAATTCCTAGTCATGTCCTTTGGATTGACTAATGCTCCTGCTGCCTTCATGGATATGATGAACCGAGTATTCAAGGAATATTTGGATCACTTTGTGGTCATCTTTATTGATGACATCCTCATATATTCCAAAACCCGTGAAGATCATGAGCAACACTTGAGGCTGATACTCCAAAAGCTTCGTGAATATAAGCTTTATGCCAAGTTGAAGAAATGCGAGTTCTGGCTTGAGAAAGTAGCATTCCTTAGGCACGTGGTATCAAGTTATAGAATATCTGTTGACCCAACAAAGATTGAAGCTATTCAAAGCTGGGAGCAACCTAAATCAGTGTCGAAGTACGTAGCTTTCTCGGCTTAGCTGGTTATTATCGGAGATTCGTAGAAGGGTTTTCTCAAATCGCTACTCCACTAACTCAGCTGACTCGAAAAGATACAAAGTTCGGTTGGAGCGAGGAATGTGAGAAGAGTTTTCAAGAACTCAAGAGGAGACTCATTTCAGCATCTGTTCTGACTAATACCATATGGTTCGGAGGGATTTGTCATCTACAATGATGCTTTGGGCAAATGGTTAGGATGTGTTCTCATGCAACATGGGAAAGTCATAGCCTATGCCTTACGACAACTCAAAGAATATGAGCGGAATTATCCTACTCATGATCTAGAGTTGGCAGCTGTTATCTTTGCACTAAAGATTTGGAGGCATTACTTGTATGGGGAGAAAGTGGAGATCTTTACGGATCATAAAAGTCTCAAATATTTCTTCACTCAAAAGGAACTCAACATGCGACAATGACGTTGGCTTGAACTGTTGAAAGATTATGATCATACTATCCAATACCATCCTGGAAAAGCGAACGTGGTAGCTGACGCATTGAGTAGAAGATCATATGCAGGTACGAGTGCAATGTTGTCAACGCAAAGGCCCATTTTGTATGACTTGCAAAGGATGGAGATAGAGATAAACACTCCAGGGACCCACGTGATGATGACAAATATACGAGTAGAACCGACTTTAATTGATAAAATTAAAGCTGCTCAAATTACAGATCCGGAGCTGATGCATATGAGGAAGAAAGTGCAAGAAGGTACGATGCCGGAACCAAGAATCGATGAAGAAGGAATACTTCGAGTCAACTCTAGACTTTGTGTTCCTAACGACCCTGATTTAAAGTATAAAATCATGATGGAGGTGCACAACACACCGTTTGCAATCCATCCTGGGAGTACCAAAATGTATCATGATCTTCGACATACATTTTGGTGGGGCAATATGAAGAGAGAGATAGCGCTGTTTATCTCAAGGTGTCTAACGTGTCAACAAGTCAAGGCAGAGCATCAAGTACCAAAAGGTCCATTACAACCACTTGAAATTTCGGAATGGAAGTGGGAGCACATTACCATGGATTTTGTTACTGGTCTTCCCAAAGTTTCTGAAGGCATAGATGCGATTTGGGTCATTATTGATAGATTGACCAAGCTCTGCCCATTTCTTACCGATACGAGAAACTTCTACACTTGAACGTCTTGCTCGTATGTACATAAACGAGGTTGTAAGATTGCATGGTATGCCCGTATCCATAGTTTCTGATCGAGACCCAAGATTCAATTCGCTATTTTGGGTTAGTTTGCAAAAAGCTATGGGCACAAATTTACGATTTAGCTCGGCATATCATCCTCAGACGGACGAACAGTCAGAAAGGACTATTTAAACTCTTGAAGATCTATTAAGACTCTGTGTTCTTGATTTCAAGGGAAGTTGGGACAAGTTCTTACCATTGGTGGAGTTTTCCTACAACAACAGTTATCAAGCAAGTATTGGCATGGCTCCATTCGAAGCGTTGTATGGAAGAAAGTGTCGTTCACCAGTACGCTGGGATGAGGTGGGTGAAGCAACGTTGTTAGGACCAGAGTTGGTACGTATGACTACGGAAAAGATTCAAACGATCCGGCAACATATAAAAACCTCACAAGATCGACAAAAGAGTTATGCTGATCTTCATCGAAAGGACGTGAAATTCAATATAGGAGATCATGTGTTGTTACGTGTTGCTCCATGGAAAGGAGTTACGAGATTTGGAAAGAGAGGAAAGCTCAATCCTCGATTCATCGACCCATTTTTAATCCTTGATCGAGTAGGAATAATGGCCTATAGACTCACTTTACCGCCAAGTATGTCACGTGTTCATAACGTTTTTCATATATCCATGTTACGTAAATATGTGGAAGACCCGAACCACATTATTGAGTTGGAACCGGACGAAATAGCGGAAGATTTGACGTATGAAGAGGTTCCTGTTCAAATCTTGGATAAGAAGGAACATATTCTATGCACCAAGGTTATACCTCTAGTTAAAGTTTTGTGGAGAAACCACGATGTTGAGGAAATGACTTGAGAGTTAGAATCTGAAATGAAATCAAGGTATCCTTACCTCTTCGACATACCAGGTACGTACCCTAATTTCGAGGGCGAAATTTCATAAGAAGGGGAGATTGTAAAACCCCAACTTTTTGAATAAAGATGAATTTTCTATAAATATTATTTTTGAATATTATGGAGTGAAATTGATATAATAGTTGTGGGTAATATTTATAAATTTTGCAAAGTACGCAAGTGGTTATATAATATTCGATTGGTCGGGGAATATTCGTTTTAACAGGAAATATTAGTATAACGACACAATCATTGGTGGACACTACAACAGAATTATTGTCAGATTGAGAAAATGACAAAAATACTTTATGAAAATAACGGCGGAAGTTTTACCGTTAACTGTTGAAACACCCGGTGTTAAAAGTACAGTAATACGCGTGGTTGCATAGTAGCACATGATATTGATTATTGATGCTTACGTGATAAGTCACTCAGTTTTGTTGGTATTAATAATGTAATAATACAGAAAATCTTTGTATATAAAACAGAATACTTTTATAAAGTTATTCTATAAATAGAATATATTATATTCTATTATGCATAGTGTTGCATAGTATCTGCATAGTGTTTTACATAGTAAAATCTTTTTATATAAAACAGAATACTTTTATAAAGCTATCTATTTTATTAGACAATAATTAGAATATATTATATTTTATTATGCATAGTATTTGCATAGTGCCTGTATAGTGTTTATATAGTAAAATCTTTTATAAAGTTTTTCGTTTTATTAGATTATAAATAGAATATATTATATTTTATTTAAAAGATTTTGCTTTAAATATGGACCGTAAAATTAAAGTAAATCAATCTGGACCGTTCATGAGTTAGTTACTATGCAGTCCATTTTTCTATAAATAGAAGCTCATTCCTTCATTATTTTCTTACGAATTCACTGAACTCTAGAGAGATAAACTATAGAGAGAAAGAAGAAAATATTCTGTTACTTCACTACTTATATATCCAGTACTCTTCTTCTTAAGGTAGGGAATATTATTTGTTATATTTATAAGGGGTGTTATTCTTTCTTATTCATGAAGAATACTGTTGCTATTCCATTACTTATTATTCTGTTGTAATAACCTGTATACGCGGGATACCCTATACTTGGTGAAATTCTTCTGATATTTCATTCTTTATTATTCTGTTGGAATATCATGTCTATGCGTTTTACGCCAGACCTGGTTCCGTCTTTATTATTATTCTTTTAGAATATCCTGTCTGTGCATTTTACGCCGGACCTGGTTTAGTCTTTATTGGTATTCTGTTGGAATAACCTGTCTATGCGAAGTACCGCATGCATGGTGATTTCTGTTATTATTCTGTTCTTTATTATTCTGTTGGAACATCCTGTCTGTGCTTTACGCATGACCTGGTTCCGTTAATTATTATTCTATTGGAATAACCTGTCTATGTAAAGTACCGCATGCATGGTGATTTCTTTTGTTATTCCATTCTTTATTATACTCAGTTGGTTAAAGTTTTAACTTCTATACTCCATGAAATTAGTAGAATATCTTTGATATTTGCGCATCATCCAATATCTTTTCATGGAAATATTCTTCCGATCCTTCTTGAATTTTACTCTACAAAACAGTATCATGCTGACAATTTGGACGTTAATAATTCCTGGATAAAATAATTCTTGAACTTGTTTTATTGAATTCTTATATCATTGTCATCATCCTCATGTTTATATTTTGTTGAAAGTCATCTGTGGCCTGTAGTGCATAGATGGACTTGGTATGATTATGACCAGGGATTATTCGGTGTAATCATGACCGTAATGTTACAAATGATATGGTAAAAGTTCTCATTGGCCCGTAGTACATTGATGGACAGTTGTTGGCATGATCATGACCATTAATGAATACACAAATATTCTTGGCCCGTAGTGCATGGATAATTATGGTCGTGATACTAAAGAATATATTTGGCCGTAGTGCAGGGGTGATTCGATGATGTGGAATATTTATTAAGCTGAGTATCAGCGATAACAGTGATGAAAAACTTTTTTAATTATAAAAGATAGTAGATTTTATTTTCTACTTGACTCTTTTAATGGATTGCTTGTTCCTGCTGCAGTTAAACTTGATGTTTATTATATTTTATCAGTTTAACATTGTTGGATACTAATGATAATTTATTCTGCATTATCTTAGTTATAATATTTCTTACTAGGCTAGTTGAGCTCACCCTTTCTTTCACTGTTCTCTTCAGGAAATGAGAATATAGTTGGGACGAGTCGGGGAACGGAGTGATGATCCAGAGGATAGTATTAGTAGTCCTCACTATTCTGTGAAATAGTGTGATAATAATTGTAATGAGGACTCCTTTTTAGTTTGTATAATCTCTAGTAGATAATATTTGTATTCAAACTCATACTTTATGTTTTATCGTATTATACACGACAGTTGTATTAGTAAGTTGTATTTGAATTCTGTACCATGTATCTGGCCACCCAAGATGGGTGATGTATACCTAATTTTGGGGGCGTGACATAAAATCTGGGTTCTCATAGATATAGCTTAGTTTAAAGTGTTTTGAAAGAAAAACTTGAAGTTTTGAAAATGAAACTTGATGAACTTGGTGTCTTTTAAGTGTCGACTTTGGGAACATGTGATTGTGGCATAGTTATGTGCACGGATGGACAATGAAAGTAATTTCAAGATATATTGCACATAAAAGGTTGTCAAGCTCGGTTTAGTATGCGTTTTAAAGAGAAATTTAAAAGTTTTTGAAACTAACTTTGATGAGCATTGTATTACTTGCATTATGACCTTATAAGCAAGTATGATAGAGTTGTCTATGCCTTTGAACATGAATGATATGTGCACTCAACTAGTCAAGCATGACATAAGTTATTTAAACATGTTTAAGAGTAGGAAATATGCTATGTCTATGTAAATGAGATAGATTAATATGAGCATGCTATTAGAGGCTTATTAGTACCAATATATGGTTTAAAAGATTATAACATTGAAGTTTTTAAAGAAAGTTGTTAAGCTTTATTGATTGAAATAAATCACCATGAAACTAAGTAGTTTGAATATGAATGACGTAGATCACGTATATATAAACTTTAAAAATGTGTCGAACACATAGCGAGTCAAGTGTGTGATAAATGTATATGAATTTTGATGTCAAGTACGGATGGTTAAGATATACATATACATACCTAGCTATTCTAAGAGTATGATGAGAAAGTGAAATGTAGGTGTTACAAACCTAGTTAGAGAACAATGTAACATTATTATTACATTAAGAATGTATGAAATATGTGACTAATGAATATGAATCCATGATTATATAATTGTGTAGGAATACACGCAGTGCAGATAAGCTTTAAGCAGTTAAGTCATAGTTCATAAACTACGAATCAGAGTCTTTCAGTTCCTATTTGATATATGAATTCTATAACTATTAGTGAGTTATATTATGCTATGAGAACGTTGATGTATATATATGAAATGCATATGAGATATGTATGAATGTTGAAAGTTGATCTTTGATGATATACTTGTGGAGTAAATCTTTATGCCTGTTATGTGAGAAGTAGCATGCGTAGTAAATGTTAATTGATTATGAATGTATGAACTGAATATGCTATTATATGCTATGTGCTGCATGAAAACTGTTAGAATTGCTGGGCTGTCGAGCTGACCCTTGCAAATAACCACTTTTGCAGGTTAAGGACACACGGTAAAGGTTACGTGCTACTTGATTGATAAAGTTTAATTACATCAAAGGAGATTGATTTGTTTAGTTAAATATATGCTCTTGAACCATGTTTAGGTTCTAGTAGATATACTTGATAGTAGTTACGATGTGTAATACATATTGAGTTGTAAAGTTGTACTATGTGATGAATAGAGGAATTACAATTGATATGTAAAAATTTATACAGTATTTTGAATAGAATGAATCATAACATAATTTGATTCAAAGATATGTAATTGATTCAAGTTAAAAAATCAATAAAAGATTTTATTCAAAGGAGATTGAAAAAGTTTAAATTATTCTGCATATTTGTAACGATCCCAAAATTCATACAATTTAATTCTCGACTTCGGTCGTTAACAATACATTCAACCTCTAATTTTACATCATTAAACGATAATACAACCATTGAAATTGCGGAATAATTAAAATTTTCTATTACAAACTATTGTCGTTCCCAAAACCTTCAACCTTTACATCTAACTATCTCAGAATCATTTTAATACTACAAGAGTTTACATCGCAAAACGATATTACAATTCAACATTAATACATTATTCAGAACCTTAAACATGGTTCAAATATTAATAACTCAACAAAAGTATATAAATCTTCAAGTATCACATCTGATTCATATCTTTCAAGTAGCACATAACTTTACCTTAAATCTTTAACCTGCAAAAGTGGTTATTTGCAAGGTTGAGCTCGACAGCCCAACAAAATCTAACAGTTTTTATGCATCTCATAGCACATAATAACATGCTCAACATACAAGAATAATCATAAATCAAACATATCATACATGTTGTAGTTCACAAAACAACTATAAAGATTGAGTTCCTTACTCAATCAACATTCATAGCTCAATCATCATAGTCATAGATTGACTTTCACATTTCATACTTTTGACATATATAATACATCATACACTAAAATTTTAAAGCAGTTCATCATCAAGTTCACATAGCAAAAAGGAACTGAAAGACTTGCCTTTACCGACGTTTTACCAACACGCTAATACTTCGCGTCCTTGCACAACCTACACTGTATGTGAGATTGATAATAAATAAAAATCAATACTCAATCTCATGGTTAAATTTATTCTAAGACCTTACTTTATCTTATTATCCTTTATAATGTCTTTATAGATATCTAACTATTTTATATGCAACTCGGTTTTATTTTCATTTTCATCACCACACATGCTAGACTATCGCACTTGTAGTTTATTGTGCGTATATCACACCATTTTATTATACCACCTTGGTTTCAAAAATGCATATTCAACACATTGTTTACATGTTTAATTTTCCTTCAAAAATCAAAAATTGCCCTGTTCGATTTCTTTCCATTATTATTCTTGTATTATCATCTTTTCATACTCAAATATCCAATATTAGTCATTAGGTAGACACTTTGTATACCAAAGTTTAGAAACACTATTACTCTTAGGCATTTTATCGAACACGTTATGTGCACACATTAACTTATCTCAACTCTTGATCTTAAATGGTTAATTATGCATAGAATATGATAACACATATCTATACTCATTACATATGTCAAAACATATTTTTAATCATCAAAATATACCATCACCCAAAATCTTAATTCAAACAGAATTATAAAACTCATCTTCACAATTTCTTTAACAAAACGTTGTTTTCGTTTTTAACGTAACTCATTCGTTACATATCCATTTTTGTTCCTTCTTATATAGAATTTACCCTTACTCAGTGCACTACAACCTCATCTAGGACTTAAAGTTAGACCCTTATCCATCTAAACCAGATTCTGCAATTCATCAACTAGTCTAGAAAATTTCATTTTCTGGACATCCTTATTAAACAATTTATTTCGGACATGATCCAGTCCATAAAATGGCTCAATCTCGCGAATCTGGCTAGTAAACTTCCATATCTATAACTTTTTAGTTTAAAGTTTCTTCATATTCAAAACACACGAATTTATATGAATTGTTCAAAGTCAGAAATCGTAAAAGTTTTTATTTTCTGGGCAGATTATTTTCCCTTCAGTACCAGCCTTACTAAAACAGACATTGCAAGAAATCTACAATGAGTTTTCATGTGATTCCACTTTCAGAATATAGCTTACTTCTATATCTTCGATTTGATATAAGGCTCACTTTCTAACTCATTATACCCAAAGAGGTATGAATTTCACAAGATCTGTCCACAATTACTCACAACCTACGAATTTTGTTCTTCAAATTTTCTTTCCATTTCATTTTCTTTCTTGAATCCTCTTGTTTGATTCTTGATAATCCAAGATTAAACCAATACAAACAAGATTAAGCATGATCTACTACCCTAGGACATAAATCTACCCAAAAAATCAAAGATTAAATAAGAGTTTAGAAGTTACCTTCTTCTAGTTTTTTTTCTTCTTCTAGCTCATCTCAATTCCTCTATTTCTCTCTATCTCTCTCAATTTCTCTATTTCTCTCTTCCACCAACACTCTTTCTATAAAAAAAACTCTAGGATTTCTTCTTGTGTAACTCCTCATTTGGGTTATAGTTATGTTAATAATTAATATAATAGTAACCCCCACTAATAACATAAGGCTTATGTTACAAAACTCTTACATGCATGACCAATATCACATTAAGCCATCTTAGTAACATAACCTCATTTTTCCATCATTAGTTAAGCAATCCAATGGTTAGGCTATTCATTATATACTATTATTACTTTACTATGACATATAACATATTTCTAATATCACACTTAAATAATTTAAAATTATTTTATTAGTAAAATCAATTAAACTTTAATAATAAAATGCACATCGATTATAAAATTATCTATCAAATTATAACGCTTAATTAAATTAAGCCATAACAACCAACATCAAATATTTATTATTCAATAAATAAATCAACTAAAATATTTATCTAACTCAAATAAATATTTTAATTAATTATAAAAATCACATTCGTTACATTTTTCCCTCCTTATTAGGATTCCATCCTCGGAATCAACGAAATCTCCCTTACCTAGTTTTCATCTCGTCACTTTTAGAAGTCTATTGTAGAACAACTTCAACGCATTACCTTAACAAAGGTTCGTCTCAACAATTCTTGAAAGTTTTTATTTCATAACATTCACTTGAACTCAATTATATTTTGAGTATTATATATTCTTTAACTCATTCATTTCCTTCTCTAAGGATCATTATCATAAACACTCAGGATATTACATTCACCCATTCTTCTAAGAATTTCGTCCTCGGAATTTTTATTTATTAATCTTCATTCAGTCAATCTATCAAAATAGATTTTATGTTAATACTTTATTCATTCATTAGGTTCTACAACCAAATTCTTTCTCTAAGGATCTTTCTAAGATCATCATATTCCTCACCTCTTCATCTTCTAAGAGTTTCACATTTCTCTTCTTTTCTGGAATTTCATTTCTTTCTTGAAATTATTAAGTTTTTCTTAATTTTCTTATCCTTTCCACTTTCACCTTTCAGAATAATAAGAATCTTCCACAATTGCTCAATAATTGGAAAGCGGTATGAATAACAAGAATTTAAAAGATTCCAAATCATGCTGAGGGGTTACAAGACAGTGAACTCTATTCTTAGTTTACTAGTGCTTCAACTCAATCCTTCACACTGCAAACCAGAGTGTTTATCAATCACAAAGATTAAAATACCCTCCTCATGTACACTAGGTGGCCAGCCTATTGTACCACTACGTTGGGCCGCAACGTAGTATTTTGTAATGTCTATATGCGTTACGCTCGGAACCATTGTCCCTGAAAACATGTCCCCTTATAGGGTTGTTCACCTCAGCTTTTCAACATTTGAATCCGCACCAAAACAATTTGGTTTGGCTTAACTTTTTAATGAACGTTTGAATTTCATGAACATCTTTCAATAATCGTCTAGCTGAATCAAATAGCGTAGACTTCTACAACAATTCAGACATCAATCGAAATGTGATAGCCCCGAATTCGGGCCCCAAATCACCTCGGATCTGGTATACTATTTCTATAACTATTTGCGGAAGATATAAACATAAATTGTTTATACAATACATTACACACTATTCCCCAAGGTCGAGTAACCTTAACTTAATACACATTTCATAACTATTTATCACACAACAATATTTATCAAAGTATACTATTATAAACTAGCCGCACATTTTATCCCAAGTCGGACTTGGCATTAACCTTTTCCTGTATCCGAACACATTCGCCTTATCTGCAATGTTTTATCATGATATAGCAAGGGTGAGCATGAAAGTTGCCCAGCAAGTTTAAATACAACAATATTACTATATATCATGATTGAAGAGTATGAATAATAAGCTGACTATAATTCATCAAGATAATTGAGAACTAGCATGAACACACTTTTGACTGAACAAGTTTTAAACATGAACAAACATTTCTGAACCAACTGGTAATGAAGGTGATCAGCCTTTCATACCTGACTTATACATGCAAGATGTACCGAGTACAAATTTCATGACAATCAGCAATGATTAACCATAAGCTTGAAGAAACTACTCTTATTAGAGTTAAGTAAAAGAAACTTGCCTGAACCATTGATTACCGCAACGCAATTTATAACGCTTTACCCGAAGACTTAATATTAGTAATATAGATCTCCAATATTAGAATAATATCATCACAGTATAATACTGTTATATTTATACACACAGAATAACCTAAACATATAGCACATAACCCTATTAGTCTATAACACATATAAGACTAGGTATCAAGTCAAACTATTGCAGTCTGAGTTGAACCCGACACAATTCTATCATCCCGAAGGTCTAGTCGGACGAATATCGAGTTTAAGTTCAATTAAACTCTGACTTAATACTTAACATATAATTTTCTTATCAGTCAAAACATTTTTCCTAGGCTCGTAATAATTTTCGGATAATTATTACCATTATCAACATTTTTCAATCATTAAAACCGTATTTAAATAAATTAAATACCACAAATTTCCTTAATCATTAATATTTATTCAATATAAAATATTAATGAAAATCATTACATAATATTATAATATAATTATAATATATCAAAGTATTTTTAATACCTTAAAATCATAATTATATGATTTTTAAACACTTAAATCCATTATCCGATAATTGCTATTAATATTAAAATATTAATATTTTCATGCCTAAATATCAAAAGTTATATTTTATAACTTAAAATATTTTTAGATCACTTAAATCATTTTTATATGATTTTTAAAACATTAATTCTATTTTTCCTTAATTTATTTAATATAGTTATTAAATAAACTAATTATCATTAATATTGATTAATTAATGAAATTCATCCCAAAATATTAAAAGTCATCAAAAATAACTTAAAATATTTTCTTATACCATAAAATAATTTTTCATGATTTTTCATGAATTTAAAATTATTTTTAAATAATTTATTTAATACAATAATTAAATAAATAAATACATTTTATATTCCAAAAATACTAAATATTTTTGACATATACTAAATATAATTAAAAACTATTTTTCAGAATTTAAAATAATTTTTCAGAATTTATTTTATATTTTTAATAATTAAAAACCATTTTTCTAATTTTTTAATCATTTTCCAGAAAATAAAAATAATTATCTTTCGCTAAAGAGCTATATCGACATTTTCTGTCGCTATAGGTGTTCTTGAGTGTTCTTGAGCTTTCATGTCAGTGTTCGGGTGGGTAGGTTTGACCGTTAATCGATCCGGGTTCTGTTCGATTTCTGGGCTGTGTTAAACATTGATCGTGTAGGATTTATGTAATACTACACGAATCAGTCATCAACTATGTCATACAACATTACACTTGGAAGATCTGGGCCTCCAAAATATCTGACAACTCTGTTCTTCATTTTCTGTGTTTTTCAGAAAATGAATAACAGTCGAGGTACTAGTTTTCGATCCTTATAACGTGAATCCTGCAACTTGTTTTGGTGAACCATTGATTCAATACTGTATACCACATAACAAGGTACTATAATATATCACCAATCTTGTCTAACAACAACATAAATAAGAGATCAGGGCCGGTCAAACTACATACGAAGATCTGTTCTTGAACATTTCTGGAAAACCCATAAATGTTCTTGAGCAGTTCGGTCAACGGTTGTTTGACCTCAAATTTCTACGATTTGGCTACGGATCTAGGTGATATGAAGGCATTAGTATATAGTCCTTCTATCAGGCTACAAGATACAAAACACAAATTAGCAAAACAAACTAAAAACGTACAAGATCCGAAGCCTGCAAAAACCTTGTCAGACAACACGATGGGTTCTGGGTTACCCAGAATTCAGTCTTCGTGATCGGTTAACGTGCTTTGACCATTCATAAATGGAGATCTAGACTTTCTATGGATGTTATTCCACTTCCGGTCTACTCTTCTCATATCATAGAACATATCTAAAACATAAAACAAACAAAACATATAACACATAAAGATCTAGAGGCCCTGACATTAGGCTGTCAGGTCTCATTTTTCCACTTTTCCAGATTTTTTAAAACTTCATTTTCGTGTACTTTGATGTTATGGATCTGGGATTTGACAATCCAGATCACTAAATGACACCCTATTACACATATTTAACCAACAAACAACAACATTAAACATCAAAATCATAGATTTGCAAAGTTAGGGTTTTTATACCTTTTATGCTTTGATTTTTAATTCTTGATCTCTGATCTGTTGTGGGTAATCGTAGGGCTGTGTTTTGGGACTGATCTACTACATATATTCGTGAGTGAGGAGAGAGAGAGGCTTTGTTGAGCATTGGTTATATAAATGAGCAAATTTTGTACATTCTCTCTCTCTTAGATCTATATATATTATGTTGTAATGCATGAATCTGCTGAATTGAGACTGAATGGGCTGTTATAAGTCACATGCTATGTTAGGTTTAGACTAGGGTTGGTGAACAACCAATATCTTGCCAAGATTTGCAAGTAACCTAAAATAATACTAAAAAGGGGCATTTTTGTCATTTCCTTAATTTCTAGAATTTGTATTTGATGAAACCCTTAGGGTTTAGGGTTTGGACATTTTGGGGTTTAGATTTTAACCCATAAATATTTAGCAACTTAGATTTTCAAACATTTTCTAATTAAATTTAAAAATAGAAAATTTTGATTTCTAAATTATAATTAGGGCTTCCTAATTATATCATAATTTCCTAATCATAAATCAATCTTGCTAATTAGGACTAATTTATCCTAATTAAAATTGCTAATTTAGCACTTAGGGTCAAATTTGTACATTAGGTTTCAAAACCACATTTTAGGGTTTTAAATAGAAAAATAATATTTCAATTTTAGAAATTAGATTTCCTAATTAGATTAGGGTTTCTAATAACTTGACAATTAGGATTTATATTTCCTAATTAACATTGCTAATTTTAGCAATTAAATCCACAATTGAGCATTAGGGTTTCTGACAGAACAATTTGGGTTCCAAAAATTAGAAATTAGGGTTTGCTAATTAATTAACCTTTACCCTAATTAGTACTTAATTATTTGCACTAAAACATTAAAATTCTCCGTTATATTCCCAGATTAGGGTTTCACTTTATCAGAATCTGAAACTAGGATTTTCAGATCGGGTATTAGGGTTTTCTAATAATCAACTAGAATTTTCAGTAATTCATTAGGGTTTTCCCTAATTAATTTAATATTAATGACGTTTAGCCTTGTACATAGCATTGCATTCCCAATCTAGGGTTTTTAAATATCCGAATTAGGATTTCGTACTCCCAGAACTGAAACTAGGGTTTCTAGAACCGATTTCTAGGGTTTCTTATCAGACGTTAGGGTTTTCTAACTGAACGTTGACGTTCTTAATATATACTTAGGGTTTATCACAGATGTAATTTATCTGGTCAACCCATGACCCTTAACCATATTCTAAACACATCGTTAACCCTATTCACAGAATTTAATCACATAAATCCTTAATCCTGAATAATTCACCTATATCCTTCACAAAATTTTGAAATCATCAAAATTTCACCCTAATAATATCAAACACATACATTTATTTTCTGTCTAGGTCTATTATTTGACCTTAAATTAATCATTTAAGATTTTAATAAATTGTCCAAATTCTCGGGTTGTCACATTCACCCCCCTTATAAGAATTTCGTCCCCGAAATTCACCTTACACTTTACACCGTGCACCTTACACCTTTCACACATGTCACATACTACCCAATACACCACTCACAAGAGCAAAAGTTTTGAAATTGTGCTGAGGGGTCATATAGACCATGAACACATTTAGTTTTAACGGTAGTGATCATACCGCAAAATAATACATTACTTGGTTTGTTTACAATCACAAAGAAGGTAAACTACCGTTGCTAGTACTTTAGGTGATTAGCCCATCGTACAGTTACGTCATGCATAACGTATTAATCATTTTTAGCGAATATTTACGCTATTAGATTGGATTATTTATCCAAACATTGTCGTTCACCTCAGTCTTATCATAGGATTCCGCACCAAAACAATTTGGTTCGGGAAATTCTTTCAATAAACACTTGGAGTTTTTTTATAACATTAGTCTAGCTAAATCAAATAGCATAGACTCATATCAATAATTCAATTCAATCGAATTATTTATGTGTAGCCAAACCCCGTTGGAAAATTAAAATTTTTGAAAACATTTTTGAGAATGACGTCATGATGTCGCACTCTATTTACAGTCTGTTGAGGATTCCGTCATTTGGTGATTTTATCATGCTACATCATACCATAGTGGAATAGTGACTTTAGGTCTAATTCATACTAAGTAATATTGCATTGATGACTCCATCATTTTTATCATCTCTCCACCAGGTTACATGGTACATAAGTGATAAATAAAAACAATTTTTGATATTTCAAATCATTTGCGTCGAGCCGAAATAAGTAGCATAGACTGTACTTTAAACCGTTTCAAAAATGATTACGAGTCTACATTTTTTTTAAAAGGCACATAGTGCGTATTTATCTTGATGTCAAAAATTTGAAGTTTAGCATAGCTAGGAGTTTAGGAAAACTTAAGTCTCCACTAATGATCGTTTTCTTAACAACCTATCTGTTCCTATAATCCTTAACACTCCATTCACACACAACTATACCCAGTTCATAAAACCACACTTATGAGTTCATAACCTGGCCACAATTATATGAGTTTACGAACTTACCCTAGTCTGACCTTTGGCGTCCGTTCGCTGAGGGGCTCATAAACATTTCATATAACTATAAGTCAAGAATGTCACATAAGTATGAGTTCTAAGAACTCGTACTTAATCCTATATTCTCTACCTATGACCTATTTATCTATATATAATAACTAGCGTGACACAACATTTCAATGATTACCCATGCCACCAACTAAGTAGTTTTTACACCAAGTACAATTTCCCGCCCATACAAGAAATCATACAACTCAGTTGCTAACACGAGTCCTCATTGAAATCCCTACCTAATCTTAACCCCCTTTTTCAATACGAATTCAATTCGTATTCATAATCCATAACTCTTTTATAAGTTTTCATAGTACCATTTTATAGTACAACTTTCACACAACATCTTGCTGTAAACTTTTCAATCATTAGATTGATTCTTTCTGGTTGTCATAACCTTATCAGATCACGGGGTGATCTTATCGTATATAATACGATTTATTTCTATGCCTTGATCGTTTTGTTTTACGATCTTCTATCCCTGCACTTTCAGTTCTTTAGACTCGATCTATTTACCATTACTGTTCAACTTTATTATCAGAGTTAGGGAACTCTGTGTCTTTACACTCGCCGAGATTCATCTTTGAATCTTACCGACCAACTAACTCTATGTGAGTTAGATCTTATCCTAATCACTGCGGTTATTGGTCTCAGATATTCCTACCTAAGCTTCATAACCAACAACTTTGATACCAACTGTGATAGCCCCGAATCCGGGCCCCAAATCACCTCGGATCGGGTATACTATTTCTATAACTATTTGCGGAAGATATAAACATAAATTGTTTATACAATACATTACACACTGTAACACCGCAGTCCCACATCGAAAGATAGGGGGAAAATTTGTCTGCATATAAGGAATTAAGTAACTACCAATAGTACCTTCAAGTCATGACATTTTGGGAGCCTGTGGTGGGCTAAGATAACCCAAGAAGATACTATTGGGCTAGTAGTTGAAGCCTTATTTTGATGGATTTGATTCGATTCGGACTTGGAATTTGACCCGGGTTGTTTCATATGGTATCAGAGCCGACTCTCGAAAGCTCGGGTCGGGTCATCCGATCGGGTTACCGGAGGTGGGGACACGAAGGCTGGTGGTATTATCCCACAATGGAGAGATGGAGGTCCGGAGGTGGGGACACGAAGCCAGCCGGTAGTATCCCACAATGGCTAGAGAGGCAAAGATCTTTGGGCCGTGTGTGTGATCGGTTCTGACGGGGACGTCAGAAATTTAAGTGGGGGAGTTTGTAACACCCCAGTCCCACATCGAAAGATAGGGGGAAAATTTGTCTGCATATAAGGAATTAAGTAACTACCAATAGTACCTTCAAGTCATGACATTTTGGGAGCCTGTGGTGGGCTAAGATAACCCAAGAAGATACTATTGGGCTAGTAGTTGAAGCCTTATTTTGATGGATTTGATTCGATTCAGACTTAGAATTTGACCCGGGTTGTTTCACACACTATTCCCCAAGGTCGAGTAACCTTAACTTAATACACATTTCATAACTATTTATCACACAACAATATTTATCAAAGTATACTATTACAAACTAGCCGCACATTTTATCCCAAGCCGGACTTGGAATTAACCTTTTCCTTTATCCGAACACATTCGCCTTATCTGCAATGTTTTATCATGATATAGCAAGGGTGAGCATGAAAGTTGCCCAACAAGTTTAAATACAACAATATTACTATATATCATGATTGAAGAGTATGAATAATAAGCTGGCTATAATTCATCACGATAATTGAGAACTAGCACGAACAAACTTTTGACTGAACAAATTTTAAACATGAACAAACATTTCTGAACCAACTGGTAATGAAGGTGATCAGCCTTTCATACCTGACTTATACATGCAAGATGTACTGAGTACAAATTTCATGGCAATCAGCAATGATTAACCATAAGCTTGAAGAAACTACTCTTATTAGAGTTAAGTAAAAGAAACTTGCCTGAACCAGTTGATTACCGCAACACAATTTATAACGCTTTACCCGAAGACTTAATATTAGTAATATAGATCTCCAATATTAGAATAATATCATCACAGTATAATACTGTTATATTTATACACACAGAATAACCTAAACATATAGCACATAACCCTATTAGTCTATAACACATATAAGACTAGGTATCAAGTCAAACTATTGCAGTCTGAGTTGAACCCGACACAATTCTATCATCCCGACGGTCTAGTCGGACGAATATCGAGTTTAAGTTCAATTAAACTCTGACTTAATACTTAACATATAATTTTCTTATCAGTCAAAACATTTTTCCTAGGCTCGTAATAATTTTCGGATAATTATTACCATTATCAACATTTTTCAATCATTAAAATCGGTATTTAAATAAATTAAATACCACAAATTCCTTAATCATTAATATTTATTTAATATAAAATATTAATAAAAATCATTACATAATATTATAATATAATTATAATATATCAAAGTATTTTTAATACCTTAAAATCATAATTATATGATTTTTAAACACTTAAATCCATTATCCGATAATTGCTATTAATATTAAAATATTAATATTTTCATGCCTAAATATCAAAAGTTATATTTTATAACTTAAAATATTTTTAGATCACTTAAATCATTTTTATATGATTTTTAAAACATTAATTCCATTTTTCCTTAATTTATTTAATATAGTTATTAAATAAACTAATTATCATTAATATTGATTAATTAATGAAATTCATCCCAAAATATTAAAAGTCATCAAAAATAACTTAAAATATTTTCTTATACCATAAAATAATTTTTCATGATTTTTCATGAATTTAAAATTATTTTTAAATAATTTATTTAATACAATAATTAAATAAATAAATACCTTTTATATTCCAAAAATACTAAATATTTTTGAAATATACTGAAAATAATTAAAAACTATTTTTCAGAATTTAAAATAATTTTTCAGAATTTATTTTGTATTTTTAATAATTAAAAACCATTTTTCTAATTTTTTAATCATTTTCCAGAAAATAAAAATAATTATCTGTCGCTAAAGAGCTATATCGACATTTTCTGTCGCTATAGGTGTTCTTGAGTGTTCTTGAGCTTTCATGTCAGTGTTCGGGTGGGTAGGTTTGACCGTTAATCGATCCGGGTTCTGTTCGATTTCTGGGCTGTGTTAAACATTGATCGTGTAGGATTTATGTAATACTACACGAATCAGTCATCAACTATGTCATACAACATTACACTTGGAAGATCTGGGCCTCCAAAATATCTGACAACTCTGTTCTTCATTTTCTGGGTTTTCCAGAAAATGAAGAACAGTCGAGGTACTAGTTTTCGATCCTTATAACGTGAATCCTGCAACTTGTTTTGGTGAACCATTGATTCAATACTGTATACCACATAACAAGGTACTATAATATATCACCAATCTAGTCTAACAACAACATAAATAAGAGATCAGGGCCGGTCAAACTACATACGAAGATCTGTTCTTGAACATTTCTGGAAAACCCAGAAATGTTCTTGAGCAGTTCGGTCAACGGTTGTTTGACCTCAAATTTCTACGATTTGGCTACGGATCTAGGTGATATGAAGGCATTAGTATATAGTCCTTCTATCAGGCTACAAGATACAAAACACAAATTAGCAAAACAAACTAAAAACGTACAAGATCCGAAGCCTGCAAAAACCTTGTCAGACAACACGATGGGTTCTGGGTTACCCAGAATTCAGTCTTCGTGATCGGTCAACGTGCTTTGACCATTCATAAATGGAGATCTAGACTTTCTATGGATGTTATTCCACTTCCGGTCTACTCTTCTCATATCATAGAACATATCTAAAACATAAAACACACAAAACATATAACACATAAAGATCTAGAGGCCCTGACATTAGGCTGTCAGGTCTCATTTTTCCACTTTTCCAGATTTTTTAAAACTTCATTTTCGTGTACTTTGATGTTATGGATCTGGGATTTGACAATCCAGATCACTAAATGACACCCTATTACACATATTTAACCAACAAACAACAACATTAAACATCAAAATAATAGATTTGCAAAGTTATGGTTTTTATGCCTTTTATGCTTTGATTTTTAATTCTTGATCTCTGATCTGTTGTGGTTAATCGTAGGGCTATGTTTTGGGACTGATCTACTACATATATTCGTGAGTGAGGAGAGAGAGAGGCTTTGTTGAGCATTGGTTATTTAAATAAGCAAGTTTTGTACATTTTCTCTCTCTTAGATCTATATATATTATGTTGTAATGCATGAATCTGCTGAATTGAGACTGAATTGGCTGTTATAAGTCACATGCTATGTTAGGTTTAGACTAGGGTTGGTGAACAACCAATATCTTGCCAAGATTTGCAAGTAACCTAAAATAAAACTAAAAAGGGGCATTTTTATCATTTCCTTAATTTCTAGAATTTGTATTTGATGAAACCCTTAGGGTTTAGGGTTTAGACATTTTAGGGTTTAGGATTTAACCCTTTAGGGTTTAGATTTTAACCCATAAATATTTAGCAACTTAGATTTTCAAACATTTTCTAATTAAATTTAAAAATAGAAAATTTTGATTTCTAAATTATAATTAGGGCTTCCTAATTATATCATAATTTCCTAATCATAAATCAATCTTGCTAATTAGGACTAATTTATCCTAATTAAAATTGCTAATTTAGCACTTAGGGTCAAATTTGTACATTAGGTTTCAAAACCACATTTTAGGGTTTTAAATAGAAAAATAATATTTCAATTTTAGAAATTAGATTTCCTAATTAGATTAGGGTTTCTAATAACTTGACAATTAGGATTTATATTTCCTAATTAACATTGCTAATTTTAGCAATTAAATCCACAATTGAGCATTAGGGTTTCTGACAGAACAATTTGGGTTCCAAAAATTAGAAATTAGGGTTTGCTAATTAATTAACCTTTACCCTAATTAGTACTTAATTATTTGCACTAAAACATTAAAATTCTCCGTTATATTCCCAGATTAGGGTTTCACTTTATCAGAATCTGAAACTAGGATTTTCAGATCTGGTATTAGGGTTTTCTAATAATCAACTAGAATTTCCAGTAATTCATTAGGGTTTTCCCTAATTAATTTAATATTAATGACGTTTAACCTTGTACATAGCATTGCATTCCCAATCTAGGGTTTTTAAATATCCGAATTAAGATTTCGTACTCCCGGAACTGAAACTAGGGTTTCCAGAACCGATTTCTAGGGTTTCATATCAGACGTTAGGGTTTTCTAACTGAACGTTGACGTTCTTAATATATACTTAGGGTTTATCACAGATGTAATTTATCTGGTCAACCCATGACCCTTAACCATATTCTAAACACATCATTAGCCCTATTCACAGAATTTAATCACATAAATCCTTAATCCTGAATAATTCACCTATATCCTTCACAAAATTTTGAAATCATCAAAATTTCACCATAATAATATCAAACACATACACTTATTTTCTGTCTAGGTCTATTATTTGACCTTAAATCAATCATTTAAGATTTTAATAAATTGTCCAAATTCTCGGGTTGTCACAAAATATACATACATATATATATATGTATATTCCCATATCTTAAATAAATCTCAAAAATCTTTTTATGACGTCATGATACCGCACTATATTTATAGTCCGTTTGAGGATTCCGTCAATTTGTGACTTTGTCATACTACATCATAGCATAATGGGCTGACAATCCTTAGATCACATCCAACACTAAGAAATTCTGCATTGATAACTCTATCGTTTTTATCATCTTTGCACCAGGTTCCATGATGCATTAATGATATAAAATACATTTTGATATTTTCAAATCATTTTTGTCTAGCCGAAACAATTAGCATATACTATTCTTTAAACAGTTCAAAATATTTGAAAATCAGTTTTAGTGATATCATATCTCAACAGGTAACGATGTGTCAGTATCCTGAAGTCCACGCATACACATTTGTCACCATGCGTTGAGAGTAAAAAATCATTTTAAAAAGGCATATAGTGTAAATTTAGCTTGATGTCAAAAATTTTGAAGTCTAGCATAGCTAGAAGATTTGGAAAAACTTATGTCTCCACTTTCTATACTGATCCATTGCTTAATAATTCTATCTATTCCCATAATCCTCAATTCTTCATTCATAACTTAATTATACCCCAGTTCATCAAACTTACCGCACATTGGAAGTTCAGGACTTGCCACAATAATATGAGTTTAAGAACTTATCCTAGTCAGACCATAGGTGTCCATTCGCTGAGGGGTTCAAAACATACCATATTATTATGAGTCACCAACTTACCATATGCATTAATTTTAAGAACCGCGCCTAATCCTAATAATATCTGTCTAATCTTAATAGTTTCTAACTATCAAACATACACATGAGAAAAGAATCACCTTTTCGCCATATATACATTGATAGCACGACACCAACATTCCAATGATTATCAATATGATAAACTGAGTGCAAGCACAAAACCCTCACCCATACAAAGATTTGTACAACTCAGCCATCACATGAGTCCTCAATTGAAATTCCACCTAACTCTATCTTACTCTTAACTTGCTCTTTGCTTGATACGAATTCCTCGCATCACATCATCTATAACTCCTCGTGAGTTATCTCGTACTATTTCATAGTACTCCATCTTCATAGAATTAAGCTATAATTATTCAAACATTACATACCATCTTCCTTTTATAACTTAAATAGATCACGTCGTGATCTTATTCTATAATCATCTCTTTTAAAATTCTTTTGTTAACTCGTGATCATTTTGGTTTACGATCCCCTTTCTTTTCTTTCATTTACGATATTATTCGTTATCTTGGCTATTGGAGTTAGGTAACTCCCATTTCTTATCTACATATCTCTTCAAGATTCTTCTTTGAATCTTCTTGTTTTTATAACAATTCTTGCTTTAAGAATTTCCAACTTCATTTACATTGCTCAACATTCCAATCGAGTTCCACATTTTCATCATACGTATCCATTTTCTACACTTGGTACACATCTAGTCTTTAATAGTTTCAATATGGTATGCTGGGTGGTTTCCCACAAACAACCAATAAACTAGGTTCCGAGTTGCTAGTTCAGTATATACATCCGCTCTATGAAGGAATCGTTTAGCCCAGATACCATACATCAACTACTAAAGAGTACAACTGTACCATACTTAACTACAACTTTTATTCTTAACTTCTTTATCATTCTCTTCTTATAGACATTGTCTATTTATTATCACCTTACATTCTTATTATTGGAGTTGGGTAACCCCATAACTCTGCGAGATTTTTCTTTGAATCCTCTCACACATGTTTTAATCCCTTCTCTATATGTTTCTTAAATTACTTCTTATTGTTCAAACTCTATCTGAGCTTATTCTTTCATTATCTTCACATTCCTTTTCTAAGGTTATAGCCTACGGTACTCCTACCTAAGGTTTATAACCTAAAACTTTGATACCAACTGATGTAAAGGTTGAAGGTTTTGGGAACGAGAATAGTGTGTAATAGAAAATTTTAATTATTCCGCAAATTTCAATGGTTGTATTATCGTTTAATGATGTAAAATTAGAGGTTGAATGTATTGTTAACGACCGAAGTCGAGAATTATATTGTATGAATTTTGGGGTCGTTATAATATTTATATAACATCGAATGTGATGTAATACAGGAATAGTAAATGACCAAGATTAGAAACTTGTTAAAGTTGGGGTCATTATGCAGATCCTGGAAATGGAATGAATTTATATTCTAAATTGTAATAAGTAAGTTATATTCATTAAGTTATGAATAAAAGATATAAATAGTTTGACGATAGTAGTATCGTGGCGGACCAAATCCGAGGTTTGAAGGGAGTCGGATTTGGGGGCGTCACAGGAGCAATATGAAGAGAGAGATAGCAGAGTTTATCTCAAGGTGTTTAACTTGTCAATGAGTCAAGGCGGAGCATCAAGTACCAAAAGGTCCATTGCAACCACTTGAAATTCTAGAATGGAAGTGGGAACACATTACCATGGATTTCGTTACTGGTATTCCCAAGGTTTCTCAAGGCATAGATGCAATTTGGGTCATTGTTGATAGATTGACCAAGTATGCTCATTTCCTACCTATACGAGAAACTTATACACTTTAACGTCTTGCTCGTATGTACATAAACGAGATTGTAAGACTGCATGGTATGCCAGTATCCATAGTTTCTGATCGAGACCCAAGATTCAGTTCAAGATTTTGGGTTACTTTGCAAAAAGCTATGGGCACAGATTTACGATTTAGTTCAACATATCATCCTAAAATGGACGGGTAGTCGGAGAGGACTATTCAAACTCTTGAAGATTTATTAAGACTCTGTGTCCTTGACTTCAAGGGAAGTTGGGACAAGTTCTTATCATTGGTGGAGTTTTCCTACAACAATAGTTATCAAACAAGTATTGGCATGGCTCCATTTGAGGCGTTATATGGAAGAAAGTGTCGTTCTACATTATGCTGGGATGAGGTGGGTGAAGCAACGTTGTTAGGACCGGAGTTGATACGTATGACTACAGAAAAGATTCAAATGATCCGACAACGTATAAAAACCTCACAAGATCGACAAAAGAGTTATGCTGATCTTCATCGAAAGGATGTGGAATTCGATATTAGAGATCATGTGTTGTTACGTGTTGCTCCATGGAAAGGAGTTACGAGATTTGGAAAAAGAGGAAAGCTTAATCCTCGATTCATTGGCCCATTTTTAATCCTTGATCGAGTAGGAAATGTGGCCTATAGACTCGCCTTACCGCCAAGTATGTCTCGTGTTCATAACGTTTTTCACATATCTATGTTACGTAAATATGTGAAAGACCCGAACCACATTATTGAATTAGAACCGGACGAGATAGCGGATGATTTAACGTATGAAGAGGTACCTGTTAAAATCTTGGATAATAAGGATCATATTCTACGCTCTAAAGTTATACCTCAAGTCAAAATTTTGTGGAGAAATCACGATGTTGAGGAAATGATCGGGGAGTTAGATTCTGAAATGAAATCAAGGTATCCTCACCTCTTCGACATATCGGGTACGCACCCTAATTTCGAGGATGAAATTTTATAAGAAGGGAGGTTGTAAGACCCCAACTTTTATAAATAAAGATTAAATTTTCTCGAAATATATTTTTGAATATTATGGTGTGGATATGATATAATGTTATAGTTGTGGGTAATATTTAAAAATTTTGTAATAAAAGCAAGTGGTTATATAATATTCGATTGGTCGGGGAATATTCGTTTTAACAGGAAATATTCGTACGACGGCACAATCATTGGTGGACCCCACAACGGAAGTATTGGCATAGTTAGAAAATGACAAAATTATCTTTTTTATAAAAATAACGGTGAAAGTTTTACCATTAAACTATTGAACTACCCGGTAGTAAAAGTACAATAATACGCGTGGTTGCATAGTAGCACACGATATTGATTATTGATGCTTAAGTGAGAAGTCACTCAGTTATACTCAATTATTGCTACAGTAATTACTGCATCATATCTCTCATATTATCGATTCAATTATTGTCATAGTATCATCTTCATAATATGTTATACTATTAAATCGATAATTGAGACGACAAAGTTATTCATATTATTATTTGCAATATTGACAATGTCTAGAAGTTCTGTCAAGGAGAGGTTTGGTCACCTAATTGCGCGCCAATAAGGAGAAATCCTTATCGGAAAGCCCTCTCTTTCCTGGGAACGACCTGGTTTTTAAATATTGTGAGTTATAATATTAATGATGAATAAGTTCATGTTGATTAAAGATGAAATTGATAGTTCCATTGTGTTTGAATTATTAGTGTTAGTAGAAATCGACATCTATTTCGATAATAATGAATGTCTGGAGGTTATATTGATCAATCGGGTAATTAATTGGATAAATGAGCAATTAATTACTATTAATTCATATGCTTATAACTATATGTTCACATGTGTGTACTATTGATTCACATTCATGTACTATTAGGGGAGGTGGTACAAGATTGATAATACTTGCATGACTAAATTAAAAATGGAGGTATAGATGAATGTACTATACTGTAATTAGTTTTTTCACATGATTATACTATTAAGTCACATGAATGAACTATTAATTCATATTATTTACTATTAGGGGAGGTGGTGAAAGTTTGATAATACTTGCAGGACGAAATTAAAAATGAAAAAAGAGAGGAAGGTATTATACTAAAATATTTTGAGCCCCAAAATGTGCAATTATCGAAACTATATTTTCCTATAAATAGAAGCTCATTCTTCCTTTATTTCTCACCAATTCACTAAAGCTACAGAGCAATTATTATAGAGAGAAATTATAGAGAGAAAGAAGAAGAAAAGTCTGCTACTTCACTATTCCAGTATCTAGTCTTCTTCTAAGGTAAGGGGTATTATTCTTTCGTATTCATGAAGAGAGTTATTTTCTTTCAATACTCGTAAGGGTTGTTATTCCATTCTTTATTATTATATTGAAATAACATATCTATGCGAAGTACCGCATACATGTGGAAATTCTTCTATTATTCCATTCTTTATTATTCTGTTGGAATACTTGTCTGTGCGGTCTATCGCATGCCTGGTGAATTCTGTTGTTATTCCATTTTTTATTATTCTTTTGGAATATCCTGTCTGTGCGAATTACGCATGACTTGGTTCCATTCTTTATTATTCTGTTGGAATATCCTGTCTGTGCGGGTTACGCATGACCTGGTTCCATTCTTTATTATTCTGTTGGAATAACATGTTTGTGCGGATTACGCACGCATAGTGAATTCTTCTGTTATTCTATTCTTTATTATTCTGTTGGAATAACATATCTATGTGGATTACCGCATGCATGTTGAATGATCCTTCGTATTCATTCCTTATTAAATTGTGGAAATGATCTGTCTACGTGGATTACCGCATGAGAGGCAAAAATCCATTTGTTATTTCATATATTCTATTATACTCAGCTGGTTAAAGTTTTGGCTTCTATTCTCCATGAAATTAGTGGAATATCCTTGATATTTGCGCTTCATCCAGCATCTTTTCATGAAAATATTCTTCCGAGCATTCTTGAATTTTACTCCATAAAGAAGTATCATGTTGACAATTTGGACGTTATTGATTTCTGGATAAATTAAAATTATGAATCTTTAAAATTTATCCTTGAACTTGTTTTATTGAATTATTATGTCATTGTCATCATCCTCATGCTTATATTGTGATTAAAGTCATCTTTGGCTTACGTGCATAGATGGACTTGGTATGATTATGACCAAGGATTATTCGGTGTAATCATGACCGTAATGTGACGAATGATGTGGTAAAAGTCCTCATGGGCCTGTAGTTTATTGATGGACAGTTGTTGGTATGATTATGACCAGGGATAATTCGGTATAATCATGACCATTGATGATTACATGAATATCCTAGGCCGTGATGCAGGGATGATTCGATTTTATTTATTAAGCGGAGTCTCAGTGATAAAGTTGATGAAACACTTTTTAAATCATAGAAGATAGTAGATTTTATGCTCTACTTGACTCTTCTAATGGATTGCTTGTTCCGCTGCAGTTAAACTTGTTGTCTATTATATTCTATCAGTTTAACATTGTTAAAGGATAATGATAATTTATTATGCATTATCGTAGTCATAATATTTCTTACTGGCCTAGTTGAGCTCACCCTTTCTTTCACTGTTTTCTTCAGCAAATGAGAACGTAGTCGGGACTAGTCAGAGAACGGAGTGACGGTCCAGATGATAACATTAGTTGTGACGCCCCCAAATTCAGGTACTTGAAACCTGAATTCAGTGCTTCACGATGCCATTTCGTTGAGTGGAATAATAATAATGTCACAAATATCAAACTTAATTTACATATCAGAGTTATCTAAATCCTAGGTACGCGACCTTAAAATATTTCATTACATGTTAGATAATAATATCATCATCTTATTTAAGTCTAGCTATTACATAAGATAACACAACTTATTCTGACAGCTTTCCTTTCCCTTTGTTCCTGGCAGAGCCCTCTGGTTGGTCATACTTAACTGAAAACATTTAATTTAAGCAAGGATGAACATTTGAGTGCCCAACAAGTAATAACAATTATAAATATTAGCTGAAAGGATTAAATGTTTTCTTTTTACTACCCTTCTACAACAAAGAAATGGTTGTGAAGTAATCTGAACTGATAATAATAACATAACAACTCTCTATCAAAATTTTGAAACTACGTACTAACTATAAATAGGGTTAAGGTGACATACTATGAACATTATTTTTCATTTTCGCTAGGTTAAACAGAACTTCATCCGCAAACCGTCATAACTTACGGGCACAGGGGGTGATCAGCCCGTTATGCCCTGTATTGATCAATACTACATGCAAGAACGATATTATCGTTCACTCTCTCCGCCTTGGGCGTATAAAAGTTTTCCCTTGATCGGGATGTTCATACTTAGTCTGAAATCCAAATCAAAACAATTTGATTGGATACAAAAAGGTTTTATCATATTCAACAATATTTTTAAATCCGTGTCTAGCTAGTCAAATAGCGTAGACGACTCTTTATTATTGTATACATACTGGTATCAATAGGTATATATATATATATATATATCAACATGTGATTAAATACAATGATTATCCAAGTGGGGACACTTGAATAACCATATTTAGAAATTAACGAACAAAATATATATATCTGAATTACAATATAGTACCATGTTGATAATCAATGATCGAATATAACATACATAACAATAGGGTTAATAATCTGGTACAATAATAATATAATTCTGAAACTTTCTTACTCATGTCCATTGCATAAAGAAAATTCTAAGGTAAAGATACTTGCTTACGATATCCGTTTAATAAAGTAAAACAAGAGTTTAGGATACTTGCCTTAAGCGTAGTTTATCCACGTAATTAAATCAACACTTTCGAATCCTATTTATAACGTATTACAAGCATAAGATGCTCATTAGCTAACACATTCTTTATTCAAGTTTGACATGATTCAAATATGCACATATGGTACAAAACCAGCTCATAGGTTTATCACGAAATCAATTACTCCTTCCATTCCCATATGTAGGTCATTTTAGACTTTTTTTTCTTATTCCTAATTATTTGTCGTTTGTGGTTATCTAGGAGAATTGATTACTATTTTTCCCAAATTGCCCCAAATTACTCCACCTAATTTTTTGATCCATATTTATGAGATAAGTGAGATGAAGGATATTATAGACAATTGATAATATAGTTAACATTTTTCAATCATTTCCTTAATTCTTGTGTACATGTCTAAAACGACATATATTAAGGAACGGAGGGAGTATCTAGTTATTTCATAAGCAAATTAAGAATGCTCAAATTTAAGATATTTTCACCCATAAGCTTTCATTATCTAAGAAAACACTATCTTATAACTTAGCCCTCATATATACACATGCATTAGTAGGTTTTAAACCATTTTTAACATTAAAGACATCATACAAGTTAACTGTCAAAAAACAAATTACACTATCTCAGATTCCAGACTGGCGCAGCTGCGCCAAGGCTAAGCCTAGGACTGGCGCAGCTGCGCCGTCCTCTGGCCAAGCCAAGACTTAGCTACTGCCTTGTGGTTCCTTTTCGGCTTGCTTAAAACAATCATACATGATATACTTGTCATGTTAAGGGTCTTTTCATGCTCCTTAAGATAATCTAGTTTCCTTCTAACATAATAGAATTCTAAATTGATCATTTCAACCATTTAATGTCATTCAAGGTCATGAAACCACTAAGTCTAACATGCTTGCGTTCTAAACATACAAGATAGTCGTATAACTCATATTAGGCATGCTTGACTTAGCTGCTGCCTTGTGGTTCCTTTTCGGCTTGCTTAAAACAATCTTATATGATATACTTGTCGTGTTAAGGGTCTTTTCATATTCCTTAAGACAATCTAGTTTCCTTCTAACATAATAGAATTCTAAATTGATCATTTCAACCATTTAATGTCATTCAAGGTCATGAAACCACTAAGTCTAACATGCTTGCGTTCTAAACATACAAGATAGTCGTATAACTCATATTAGGCATGCTTGTGAGTATTCATAGCACACATGTGTAACTATTCTAGCTATTATTTTGAAAACATGCTTTATTTAGTTCTAACTTGATTTCACATTCTTAGCATCGTAGGCATATATGTATGATACATTAGCACGTCTAAAAGTACCATCAAACATGCTCATATAAGTTAGATTCTAACTTCCAAAGTAGTATGTTAACATTCTCATATATTCCTTAGTAACCTTACTAGTAGATTCTCCATGTTCAATACATATGGATCATGTATAGGGATATTATAGACGTATCACGACCTCTTAATCCTTTAGAATCTAGGCATTCATGTGATGCAACTATATTTAGAAATTATGTTCAAGTTTGCTTTTAAAACAATTTTAAACTTAAACAATGCAATTTAACACATACAAGACAACTTTAAGGCTCTAATCATATGTAGTCAAGTCATGTTATCATGCTCACAAAGTTAGAATATAAAGTATGTAGTAGTCATGCATATTAGCTCACTATACTAAGTTAAAAAACTTCTTTAATACAAATCCTAAGTAAAGTGGTCGTGAGCAAAGAACTATGAATCATATGAACACAAGTTAACGGATTATTCATGCCTTTCTAAATCATACCAACATGCTTGCAAAGTCAGAATATAAACATAGTATACATATATATCAAGTTCCTTTCTAAAGTCTTAAATCCATTTTAAACTCTACTCCTTCGTTAATCATGTATGCTAATTTAAACATGCTCACATTAGGTTAATATACTATTATATACATGTTACACATGATTGCATGCTGGCTTAAGTCATAATAATTGACTAACATTGTTCAGATTTTAACAGAAAGCAAAAGCTGGAAATAGAGATTGGCGCAGCTGCGCCGTGCCTGGTTCGAGCCAAGAACAGTCTGCTTCGGCAGAACTTTAGCCCAACCACAACAATTATACACAAACTTGATTTTAAACATCCATATTTCAGTTTAAACATGCTTGTATGATTATATAACAACTAATTAAATATTACCCAACCTCATCATCATCTAATTCTACATAATTCAGAATTTGAAATTCAAGAACTCAAGAATTCATTTTAGCAGAGAATGAAAATGGAAAGCAAGGAATGGGGATTATACCTCTAAAATTGTGAAGTGAACTTGCTCCAAATGAACTTCCAGTTACTTAGAATACTAGTATGCCCTCATACTTAACAAATTATCAGACAATTCAAGCAACATAGATAATGAAGGGAAGTGTTCAATTTATAGAGAATTCCTTGACCATGCCAAGCCATTGTCCAAGAAATCAAACCAAAGGATGGAAGAATTGCATAAAGGTTATCAAGGAGTTGGTAATTGGTAGTTGGTTTGCATCATTATTCCCATTCCCCCCATAATCATCACCTAGATTGCTTGCTTGAGCTTGGAAGAAGGAAGAGATAATAGGCCTTAGCCTTTTTGGTAGTTCACATGAATGTGAAAATAAGGAGCAAATGGGACACTAAATTTGGGACAACCCAAATACTAAGCAATTTTTGTAGCACTTATACAATTTCCTACTCTTATGTTTTATTGTATACACATATCAACCATACATTATAACTTAGTGCCACAATATGATTTACATATTTAATATTTCAAGGTAGTAAATGTAATATGGCAATGTAACATACATATAGTATATGTATAATTTATCACACCGATATACTTTATTAAAAATAATAGCTTACAATATGCTCATGGTATATTATTTTAATATATACCCACATACATTTTGTCACATACACCTTCATGATGTATTTATACCCTATAGTTTTAATAAACCTTAAGATATGGTTACTTACACATTTCATGATATACATATACCATATAGTTTCAATAAAACTCACTATGTAATCACATAAACGTCACACTACACTATATAGTATAGTCATATAATATTGCTCACATGCACATAATAGTCAATAAAATATTATTATATTAATAACTTATTCGTTTTATGTCAATTAAATAAATTATTCACCTCCTTGGTTAGTTAACACCAAAATTAATTGCTCCAATCATCAACGGTTAATGTATTTATGGATCTCCATAATAATTAAATATCTAAATAATTCTTATTATATTTATAGATATATTGCAAATAATAGTAATCACATATTATTAATTAATTACTAAGTAATCAATATTCTATCACAATTAAATAATATTAATTAATGGTTTACTTAATAATTCCTTCATCGAACATAACTCACTTTATTTCATGGCTTATTAATGTCACACATATCACCTAATTGTTTCATTTAATTTCTAAAGTAAAATAATAATTTTCTCCAACTGACCACTGGCGCAACTGTGCCAGTTTGTACTGCTGGGACGGCGCAACTGCGTCGTGCCTTGTCAGTGCCAAGACTGGTTTAGCTTCGACCCGTGTCAATCTTCATCGCTAATTCGCTTATATGACACGAATTAATGTCCACAAGAGTGATATTACAAATCTAAGAGTGTATTCATTACTTATCATAACAATCCTAACGATTATATCCTATATACAATAATCATATTTTAACGGAAAATAACTAATACTATTATTATTAATTTATTATAAGAATATAATCTATAATGATCAATAGTAATAAAGAATTTTTTTATTTATCACATATATACATATACTTTACTTGCACATATTCCCACCATTATATATAAAATAAAAAAAAATTATTCGCAAAGATTTCTTATTGAAAATATTGGGTTATTACATTAGTAGTCCTCACTATTCTGTTAAATAGTGTGACAATAAATTTAATGAAGACTCCATTGAGTGTGGATATTGTCTAGATGACAATATTCTTATTAAAACTCTTAGATTATGTTTTGTTGTATTTTACATGACTATTGTATTTGAATTTTGTACCATGTATTTGGCGACTAAAGATGGGTGATGTATACCTGTTTTGGGGGCGTCATAGATTCAATATCAAATTGAAGGTTATTATTGTTAAACAACTTATTTAAATAGTGTCGACGTCGGGATTTTTAAATGTCCGTTTCCGTTACTTGTTCTTTGGTGTTCTCATTTTAGGTGAGATTTGTTTGAAAAAATAAGTAAAAAAGGTCCGACATGTATAATGTCGACGATGGACTGTTAAGAGTCGCCAGTTGGTTTTTTAAATGGTTGTACCAACACAACCGAGAAAAGGTTTGCACATTGACCCAGTGATATGACACTGTTAAACGGGTCGGTGAAACCGAGATTCATTAGGGTCCGAGGACTTGGTTTTGCGGAGGGAAGGTGTTAGGCACCCCTCGACATCTGTGTTACCACGGTGACCGCCTCTTTTCAAGAAACTATTATCTGAATGTGTGTGTGTGTGGGTCAATGTGCTGTTATTTAAAAGTAGTGCGAGGCCTCGTTCGCACCTATATACACAGGGTTTGAATTTATGTAAAAATTCAGTTTTTAGCAAGATATGGCAGTGACGTTTTATAAAAGAGGTTTTTCAAACCCTGATGCTCAATAGTAATTGAGACCTTTTGATACTTCCATTTTATTATGTATCCGGCTTGATTGATTTTATTTTCAAGATGCGAAGCATCTACAAGAAAATAATGTACAAAATAATGCCGACTTTCTCGTGGGTATTAAAACCATCTGAGGAAATTCAGACACCGCAGAATAATTTACAAGCTGCCTACAGCTGAAAATGTCCATCACGGGAACCGAATCTAGATCCAATAGGTTGAATCTGTGATCACATGATTCCTAGGCGCACATGATACCGCAATTTGTATGAAAGCAGTAAACATGTATATATATATATATATATATATAAAAGTTGTAAATATATATATACAGACATGATCACCAACCGCGAAGCACCTCCATGGGGGATCAGAAATATAAATAAAGCTGTAAAAGATATCAACCTCCACGAAGGAAACTCCAGGCGGGATAAAACATAAATAAAGTTGTACAGAGCAATCAACTGCCACGAAGTGAACTCCAGGCAAGACGAAACGTAAAGAAAGCTGTAAAAACGATCAACCATCTCGAAGTAAACTCCAGGTGGGACGAAATATATATATATATATATATATATATATAAGCGATAAACGCACCGGATGTAAAATCCAGGCTCATCGAACAGAGTTCGACCATAGTTTATATATATAAGTGTATATATATAAAAGCGAGTAAACGCACCGGATGTAAAATCAAGGCTCATCGAACAGAGTTCGACACATAGTTAATATATATAAGTATATATGTATTAAAGTAGTAAATGCTCCAGACCGAAGTCTAGGCTCATCGAACAAAGTTCGACGCACAATTCATATATAAAAATGTATATATATATAAAAGCAAATAAACGCTCCAGACCGAAGTCTAGGCTCAATCGAGACATAACTCGATAATGTTAGTCTAAATATATATATATATATATATATATATATATATATATATATATAATATGTATATACAAACTGAAATAAAACCACGGACCGAAGTCCGGGTAAACGCACACAATACGACTCTCAACGTTAAGAAGGGTGTGTGCAAAGATGAAGAGAAATACTTTAAAGTGTGTGAGAAGGCTTACAGTAGGCTAGCAAAGAAGATTTATATATCTTTAAAGTGGGTAAACACTAGCTTTTGTAGGTACAAAGTAGCTATATATGAGCTTATAAGTGTTTAAAATGGGAAAGTACTCCGTATGGGGTGAGTAAAAAGCAAATTGGGCAGGGTTTTCTCGCCGTTTTTTCTTACAATTATGGCCACCCCAAGCCCTCTATTTATAGAGGGGGGAGCAGCAGGTCTACCTGTGGCTTCCCGGGATGCCTAAAATATGGGTCCCGCCGTGTCAAAATACGTACATTCGGACAACGCGCTGTTTGCTCGGTTGCTCATACTTTTAATCTGAAAGTCCGATGGAAGCGTGCCATATCATTCCAGAAAGCTCTTTCCGAGAGCTACACAATGACATAAGATTTGCCCTTTTTATTCTAGGAAGATGGGTCCATGACAAAATGGCATTTCCGGGTTTCCGTTAGGCAGTCCGTTGAGCCGTTTTGCGTAGTTTGCGCTTGGAAGTTAAGATATGGTTCTTGTGGGATTTCTATTGAAGCATTTTGAGTTGAAATGAGTTTATTTGATTTGAAGTGAAGTTGAGTTGGCAAAATGGCTATTTTACCCCTCCCGGGGTTATCTCCGGTGTTCGCACAGTTGTAACAGTCTTTTCTCAGGGTTATCTCTGAGGTTGTCATGTTGTTGACTCTGAATGTCCTCAGGGTTATCTTTGAGGTTGGCTTGACTTCCTGGGGTTGGAAACTGGATATCTCGGGGCTATCTTTGGGGTTTGAATTGATGTTATAGTCCTCCAGGGTTACCTCTGGAATGTGAAAAAGATGCTTTTGCCCTCCTACATAGTTAGTAACAGGAAAAGAAAATTTTGAGTTTCTATAGATGCCCCTCTTTATCATGTTCATTCAATACAATGGAATGGACATGATAAAGATTAGTAGACACTTAAAACATGACAAGGTATTTATAATGATGCTAATCACAATGTAGTGAATGTATATGAGGAATGTGAAAATGTTTTCGCAAATCGCAGTTTGTAAATCACACATCGCATTTCGCACTTTGCTTTTCGAAATTGGCCAACTCGCACTTCGGAACTCGCACATGGCATTTCTCATATCGCATTTCGCAAATTGCATTTCACAAATCACAATTTAATGAATGTTATGATGAATGTTAAAATGTTTTTGCAGATCACTTTACCTTTACCGATCATTGCTGATGCCTATGTTGGCGTTGACTCCATTAGTTTGGCATTTAATAGCTGATGCTTGTTTGATGAAGATATGTTGAGATGTTTTCCACATCTATGATAGGGATGACGTTTTGAAATCACCAGACCTTCTCGATGTGTACGCTGGTAGTTTGCAATGGTGCCTACCCTACTGATCGCCAAACTTCTTTGGTTTCCACTCGAACGGTGGTATACGAAGCTTTCATCGTTGAACTGTCTTGATGTTGCGCTGGATGGATGCCAATGGTTTAGAATAGTGGATCATCTGATACCTTTGCTGAAGTCATATTCCAAGGTTTGCTTCGCCAGACTCTGCCTGATATTATGCTCATACCCTTTTTGACGTGATTTGGAGTTTCCTTTCGTTGTTGGGTGCTTGTGCCCCATTTCCTTGAGTGCTTGATTCGCAATCCAGTTGAACTGGTGACTTGAATTCCGCTGACATCCATGGGGGTTGCAGCTCATTCTTTCGCTGCCTAGATTTGAACTTCGGTGTATAGGCCTCAACTGATGAGGACTTGACGCTTGTTAACATGTTTGGTGGTGTAGATTTCCTTCGCTAGACCTTTCTTCATTGGCCTTCTGCTCCTTAGTTAAGAACTTTTTTGAGAAATTTCCCCTTCTTTTTTTGTAAGGGAAATCTAAAGTCGCCATGATTTCTTTCAGGAGTTCTCCCCTTTCTTTTTCTGAGAGGCTTGATCCCGCCTTAAGCTCCTTCCATCTCTTGGAAGTGGACAATGCCCCAGTCCTTTCGCAGGTTGATGCTGAGGTTTCATATGAAAAACTCTCTTTGTTAATGAAGTCGCAATTGAATAATATCCGAATCGTCAGTGCGATGATGTGAGGGAAGCTCTGATGATGATGTACCATGCTGATGATGCTGACTGGCGCATTTTCCTCTTTAAGATGGTTGATAAATGCCCCAATGTTGAGTTATTGTTGTTGTTCCTGAGATTGCCCCAGTCTTGTTGTACGAGTTCCAATATCGGGTTATCGCCAATTTTGAAATTGCCCCAGCTTTGCTTGTTGTCTGGGATAGTTGCTTTGACAGATGAGCTGATAAGACGCTGAGATCGCAAGAGGCTTTTACTTCTGTACCAGATGGTGAACATGTAGTGGATTTGGGCTTTGATGCCCTCAATCATTGTTACTGACTTGTTCTCGCAATCAGCGTTGATGGTTTTCTTCTGATTTAATGAAGCCTTGTGATTGAGATTGTTGGATCTTTGAAAGTCCTCGATGCTAGTTATTTTAGTGTATCGTTGTTTCTTCCTTTCTGGGATTTGTGCCAGATTTGACGGAATGACATTGAAGTGTTGTTGGGTCTTCTCAACATGGATCACTGACTTGGAGGGTTGTTCTTGGGAGTAGACTGGGGATTGATGTTTGTGTTTAGATATTTCTTTTGAGGGTTTGACCGCACCACTGATGGCTGCCTTCGTACTCTTGTGTATGTGGGAGATTAGGTCGACGTAGTTCGTGCTTGATAAGATAGACGGTTTGAGAAGTGTTTGTTTGGGTTTTTGTTTGGTTTGACCGCACGATTGATGGTTGTACTCCTATTCAAGAGGAGATCAGGTCTTTCGTAGTTCAGGCTTTGGTTTGAAAAGGTTCAAAGGGGTAAGTGGTGAGAAGGGTGTAGAAATGTTTTTGTTTTGTTTTTTTTTTCTTTTTTTTTCTTTTTTCTTTTAGTTTTTTTTATTTTTCTGTTTTTTGTTTTTTTTGTTTTTGTTTTTTTTACATGTATGGAAAATAAAAAGCACACTGCGAAGAAAGTGATATCGTCCCATTATCACCTGGAACTCACAACTGTATCCTCTGGATCTACATCTTCTTGGCTAGCTGAGGCATGATAGTCCAGTTGTCAGTACTGATGTTGCCTTCAGGGCTCGCGATAGAGGTTACCTCTTCGTTCTGAATATCTTCACTTATGGCCATAACTTGATCGCTTCCTGATTTAATACATTCCTCAGGGACGCTTGAATTGGACCCATCGTAAAAAGGGATGCACTCAGGATTCTTTAATGGGTTGGATTCCCCAACAATCTCACCCCCTTTTTCTTCATTTATTCCTTCTCCTTCTTCATGGGTTTGAGATGATTCGACCAGGAAATCTCCCTCGAACTGTTGTTGCATTTCTTGCAAGGAACTTTCCCTTTTGGCCTTTTCTTCTTTGGAAAGGATTAGTATTTCCTCCTCATCATCCAAGGTGATGAAATCAGGAATGTGGTTGATATATTTGGACCACAGGACGTTTGATGTTGGCGGAGGAATCTTTTTTGGGGATGCCTTTGTCTCCTCTGTCATTACTTGCATTAAGATCAGTTCACCTTGTGTTATGGCAGAATTGTCACTCATAACCTTCACCTCATTTGAATTGCATGTCTCGAATGGACATCTTAAGCTTTTTATTTCCTTTTCGCCTTTTTTGGTCATGAGAAATTCTACCTCCAGCTCTCCATTTTCAATGAGATCCTAGATTTTATGTCGCAAATGTGACGCCCCAAAATTAGGTACACATCACCCATTCTGAGTCGCCAGATACATGGTACAAAATTCATAAACAACTTCATTTATACAACTGTTGAACTGTCGTATAGAATGCATCCACAGTTAACTGTGAGTTTTAATACAAATGTATGTAACTCTCATGGTGCCTCGATCACAACCTTACAATGGTACTTTACATAAAAGTATAGTGAAAAACTATTTTAGAAACTAAAATCTTTGGGAAGTGCTCAAGGAAACATTCGTACATGGGAGGCCATGCGTCCAGGTTATTATAGATATCATATGTCCACAAAATTATCCTTGGTTGACCCAAAAGTCCCCAAAGAAAAATAAGAAGATTACTATCATCTTCTTTCCAATGGTGAGTCTTCTCTTAACAAATAATTATCTCTGTTATCTCCAAGTGAAAATTATATTTCACATATACTCCAAGATCATATAAGTAGTGCTCGTAGATATACTCAGCTAGTGGATGTGTACAACCGTGTCTTATGATAACACGAGGTTGTATGTTATAGACATCTTGTATGATAGTGGCAAAACACCCTTCCAAATTTGGGTTCGCCTCACCCTATTTGATTCACCAAATATAACTACTAAATGATGTATAAAATACAACACACTTTTCTACGCTGTTTTGGGAGAACCTCCACAGCTAGAGACCACTATTTTATTCCCCTGTTATCCCCGCTCGACCCAGCAACACTCTTACGGTAACACTCTTATTACCTGAAAGGAATTGTGAAGCAGAAAGGGTGAGCACAACTAGCCCAGTAAAGAATATCATGACTAAAGATAATTAAATTATCAATAGCTTTCATCAATAATAAATAAGAGATTTAGAACATATGGTAGATGATAAAACTTTTTAACCATAGTTGCAGTGGAACGAGAAATCCATTAGAAGAGTCAAATAGACCATACGGTCTATTATCTTCTCTATGTTAAAAGTCCACCAATAATGTTTTATCCCTGTAAAATAAATCAACAGGTCTTGTCCACAATCATATGAATAACTCATAATCATATTTGTGGTTCTAAATTTCTCTTCGCAATCAGGACGAAGATAATTTTCATCACCTATCTTCACCTGAAACATCAAAAATCATGGTTATACCAAATCAGAATTCATGCTCATAATATTACTAATAAATTCATCTTTGCACTACGACCAAAGATATTCATTAACAATTCATATTTGCACTACATGCCAAAGACATACAACTGTATTTTAGAAGAATCAAGTAGAGCATGATATCTACTAAATTCTACGAATTAAAAGTGTATAACAAATATTTTATCACTAAGACTCAGCTTAATAAATAATCCACATCATCGAATCACCCCTGCACTACGGCCAATGATATTCGTTAATATCACATCCATGAATTTATATTTCTTCGCTGAGACTCAGCTCGATAATCAATCCATATCACTGAATTATCCATGCACTACGGCTAATGATATTCGTTAATATCACGACCACGAATTATCCATGCACTATGGGCTAATGATAATCGTGTTTTTATCAACGGTCATGATTATGCCATAAAACAATTCATCTTTGTACCCTTGGCCGAAGAGAATCCATAGCCATAATCATACCAAAAACTGTCCATCAATGCATTACGGGCCAATGAGGACTTTTTCCACATCATTTGTAACATTACGGTCGTGATTATACCGAATAATCCCTGGTTATAATCATACCAAGTCCATCTATGCACTAAGGCCAAAGACGACTTTCAACACAATATAAGCATGAGGATGATGAAAATGATATAAGAATCAATCAAATGAGATAAAGGATAAATATTAAACATTTATAATACAATTTATCCAACGTTCAATATAACCAAATTTTATCAAACACTTAATAATCTCATAATCTAATATCATTAATATTATAACAATATTTTAATCATTTCTTAAACTTATAAATAATTTATTTCAATTATTTACACTTTATCAAATAATGCATTTAATCATTAAAAAATTCCACACTCATAAGATTTCATCATCAATGATCAAATCCCTCATCTAAAATCTGTATATACACTGTATAGGATTCTCGAGCCATAAAATCCTATTTTCCAATTTTATTACTTCACATAAAATATTTAATTCATTTGTTCGTAGCTAAACTATTTTTATGAAAAATACCAAATCAGTCCCAAACATTATTCTTTTCTGGGATTTAGCATAATATAGTCTCATATTGAACATATATTTTTCTTGACATTTTTAAAATTCATTTACTATTTTTCAAAAATCAATTTCTAATTAATTAATTAAGAAATTAGCTACCTCACGGTTAACTCCAGAAATTCCCAAATCTTGGCAGGATCTTACACATATTAACTTGAGCTTCCAGTTTAAATTTCATGGTCGTCGGAGTTATAGAACTCCGGTTATAGCGTTTTTCGTCGAAAAAATCTAAATATTGAAATGGTCATAACTTGCTCATTTTAATTCGGAATGAGCTATTTTTGGACAAGAGGTACTTTATACCATATACTTACATGTCCCAAAAGGCCATATTTTTTCTCAGAAATTAAGTGGCCGAAACAGCCCTTTTAAAATCGTGACAGCAGCCTTTTTCATATTTTGCAGTTTTTCGTACTTTGCTAAAATCAGTCCACACGAAAATCTACAACACCTTTTCTAGTGATTCCACTTGGATAAGTTACAAAACTCATAGACCTAACTCTAGAACTTGACCACACTCAAAAATTTGAAATATAATAGGAGATATGGTAAATTGAATTTCATGTTCTATTTTCACCAAAATCTGATTTTTCAACCCTTTGTGATTTCTAAGAAACTTTCATGTTTTCACATAATAACCAAAATAACTCATCATAACACTTACTAATACCACATATACCCATGATTTTCATTAGTCCAATGCTTTTATTATGACTTTCATCATAATCAACGTAAACAGATCATTTCCACAATTTAACAAGGAATGAAATACAAAGGATCGTTCACCATGTATGTGGTAATCCACATAGACAGTTTTTTCCAACAGAATAATAAAGAATAGAATAATAGAAGGATTCACCATGCATGCAATAGAGATCGCATATACATGTTATTTCTAACAGAATAATAAATACGAAACCAGGTCCGGCGTAAAACGCACAGACAAGATATTCCAGCAGAATAGTAAATACGGAACCAGGTCTGGCGTAAAACGCACAGACATGATATTCCAACAGAATAATAAAGACAGAACCAGGTTCGACGTAAAACACACAGACAAGATGTTCCAACAGAATAATAAAAATGGAATAATAGAAGAATTTCAACAAGTATAGGGTAGCCCGCATATACAGGTTATTCCAACAGAATAATAAATAATAATAATATCCCTTACGAGTACGACATATATATCCTCTAGCAGAATACTTTTCTTCTTTCTCTCTATAGTTTATCTCTCTAGAGTTTCAGTGAATTCGTAAGAAATAATGAAGGAATGAGCTTCTATTTATAGAAAAATGGACTGCATAGTAACTAACTCGTGAATGGTCCAGATTGATTTATTTTAATCTGACGGTCCATATTTAAAGCAAAATATTTTAAATAAAATATAATATATTCTATTTATAATCTAATAAAACGAATAACTTTATAAAAGATTTTACTATGCAAATACTATGCAGGCACTATGCAACACTATACATAATAAAATATAATATATTCTAATTATTGTCTAATAAAACAGATAACTTTATAAAAGTATTCTGTTTTATATAAAAAGATTTTACTATTAGCCTAATAAAACGAATAACTTTATAAAAGTATTCTATTTTATATAAAAAGTTTTTCTATTTTATTACATTAATAATACCAATGAAACAAAACTGAGTGACTTATCACATAAGCATCAGTAATCAATACCGTGTGATACTATGCAACCACGCGTATTACTGTACTTTTAACACCGGGTGTTTCAACAGTTAACGGTAAAACTTCCACCGATATTTTTATAAAAATATTTTTGTCATTTTCTCAATCCGACAACAATTCCGTTGTGGGGTCCACCAATGATTGTACCGTTGTACGAATATTCCCTGACAAAAAGAATATTCCCCGACTAATCGAATATTCCCCGACACAACGAATATTTTATATCAACCAGCTTACTTTAAAAAAAATAAAAATTCACATATTACCCTTAACTTTAAACTTTTATCAACTTAACCATTTACCAAAATGGAAAAATTGAATACTTTTATTTTATAAAATTCGGGGTCTCACAATCACCCCTCCTTATAAAATTTCGCCCTCGAAATTTACGTACGTACCTGATATTCGAAGAGATGAGAATACCTTGCTTTCTTTTCAGATTGTACCTTCCCGGTAATATCCTTTGCATCATGATTTTTCCATTTCTCATCTCCTGTATTTCAGATATCATTCTAGAATATATCTTCAAAACAAAGGTTAATTGACATATCACAATTTGTCAACTTATCAAGTAAACAATTTCAGCTTAGGTAAGTCATACACTAGCGAAGTATATAACTCGTCTCTCCCCTCCTAGATCTAGACTCTTATCTTCGCCAGCGACCATATCCTTAAGTTCTAATACCAAATGTGACGCCCCAAAATTAGGTACACATCACCCATTCTGAGTCGCCAGATACATGGTACAAAATTCATAAACAGCTTCATTTATACAACTGTTGAACTGTCGTATAGAATGCATCCACAGTTAACTGTGAGTTTTAATACAAATGTATGTAACTCTCATGGTGCCTCGATCACAACCTTACAATGGTACTTTACATAAAAGTATAGTGAAAAACTATTTTAGAAACTAAAATCTTTGGGAAGTGCTCAAGGAAACATTCGTACATGGGAGGCCATGCGTCCAGGTTATTATAGATATCATATGTCCACAGAATTATCCTTGGTTGACCCAAAAGTCCCCAAAGAAAAATAAGAAGATTACTATCATCTTCTTTCCAATGGTGAGTCTTCTCTTGACAAATAATTATCTCTGTTATCTCCAAGTGAAAATTATATTTCACATATACTCTAAGATCATATAGGTAGTGCTCGTAGATATACTCAGCTAGTGGATGTGTACAACCATGTCTTGTGATAAAACGAGGTTGTATGTCATTAGAGATCTTGTATGATAGTGGCAAAACACCCTTCCAAAGTTAGGTTCGCCTCACCCTATTTGATTCACCAAATATAACTACTAAATGATGTATAGAATACAACACACTTTTCTATACTGTTTAGGGAGAACCTCCACAGCTAGAGACCACTGTTCTATTCCCTTGTTATCCTTGCTCGACCCTGCAACACTCTTACGGCAACACTCTTATTACCTGAAAGGAATTGTGAAGCAGAAAGGGTGAGCACAACTAGCCCAGTAAAGAATATTATGACTAAAGATAATTAAATTATCAATAGCTTTCATCAATAATAAATAAGAGATTTAGAACATATGGTAGATGATAAAACTTTTCAACCATAGTTGCTGCGGAACGAGCAATCCATTAGAAGAGTCAAATAGACCATAAGGTCTATTATCTTCTCTATGTTAAAAGTCCACCAATAATGTTTTATCCCTGTAAAATAAATCAACAGTTCCTGTCCACAATCATATGAATAACTCATAATCATAATTGTGGTTCTAAATTCCTCTTCGCAACCAGGACGAAGATAATTTTCATCACCTATCTTCACCTGAAACATCAAAAATCATGGTTATACCAAATCAGAATTCCTGCTCATAATCATACTAATAAATTCATCTTTGCACTACAGCCAAAGATATTCATTAATAATTCATATTTGCACTACATGCCAAAGACATACAACTGTATTTTAGAAGAGTCAAGTAGAGCATGATATCTACTATCTTCTACGAATTAAAAGTGTATAACAAATATTTTATCGCTGAGACTCAGCTTAATAAATAATCCACATCATTGAATCACCCATGCACTACAGCCAAGGATATTCGTTAATATCACATCCATGAATTTATATTTCATCAATGAGACTCAGCTCGATAATCAATCCATATCACTGAATTATCCATGCACTACGGCTAAGGATATTCGTTAATATCATGACCACGAATTATCCATGCACTGTGGGCTAAAGATAATCGTGTTTTCATCAACGATCATGATCATGCCATAAAATAATTCATCTTTGCACCCTTGGCCGAAGAGAATCCATAGCCATAATCATACCAAAAACTGTCCATCAATATACTATGGGCTAATGAGGACTTTTTCCACATCATTTGTAACATTACAGTCATGATTATACCGAATAATCACTGGTCATAATCATACCAAGTCCATCTATGCACTACGGCCAAAGATGACTTTCAACACAATATAAGCATGATGATGATGACAATGATATAAGAATCAATCAAATGAGATAAAGGATAAATATTAAACATTTATAATACAATTTATCCAGCGTTCAATATAACCAAATGTTATCAAACACTTAATAATCTCATAATCTAATATCATTAATATTATAACAATATTTTAATCATTTCTTAAACTTGTAAACAATTTATTTCAATTGTTTACACTTTATCAAATAATGCATTTAATCATTAAAAAAAATGCAATACTCATAAGATTTCATCATCAATGATCAAATCCCTCATCTAAAATCTGCATATACCCTATATAGGATTCTCGAGCCATAAAATCCTATTTTCCAATTTTATTACTTCACATAACATATTTAATTCATTTGTTCGTAGCTAAACTATTTTTAAGAAAAATACCAAATCAGTCCCAAAAATTATTCTTTTCTGGGATTTAGCATAATATAGTTCCATATCGAACATATATTTTTCTTGACATTTTTAAAATTCATTTACTATTTTTCAAAAATCAATTTCTAATTAATTTTTTAAGAAATTAGCTACCTCACGGGTAACTCCAGAAATTCCCAAATCTTGGCAGGATCTTACACATATTAACTTGTGCTTCCAGTTTAAATTTCATGGTCATCGGAGTTATAGAACTCCGGTTATAGCGTTTTTCGTCGAAAAAACCTAAATATTGAAATGATCATAACTTGCTCATTTTAAGTCGGAATGAGCTCATTTTTGGACAGGAGGTACTTTATACCATATACTTTCATGTCGCAAAAGGCCAGAAATTTTCTCGTAAATTAAGCTGCCGAAACAACCATTTTAAAATCGTGGCAGCAACCTTTTTCATATTTTGCAGTTTTTCGTACTTTGCTAAAATTAGTCCACACGAAAATCTACAATACCTTTTCCAGTGATTCAACCTGGATAAGTTACAAAACTCATAGACCTAACTCTAGTACTTGACCACACTCAAAAATACAAAATATAATAGGAGATATGGTAAATTGAATTTCATGTTCCATTTTCACCAAAATTTGATTTTTCAACCCTTTGTGATTTCTAAGAAACTTTCATGTTTTCACATAATAACCAAAATAACTCATCATAACACTTACTAATACCACATATACCCATGATTTTCATTAGTCCAATGATTTTATTATGACTTTTATCATAATCCACGTAAGCAGATCATTTCCATAATTTAACAAGGAATGAAATAAAAAGGATCGTTCACCATGCATGTGGTAATCCACATAGACAGGTTATTCCAATAGAATAATAAAGAATGGAATAACAGAAGGATTCACCATGCATGCGATAGAGACCGCACAGACAGGTTATTCCCAACAGAATAATAAATACGAAACCAAGTCCAGCTTAAAACGAACAGACAGGATATTCCAGCAGAATAGTAAATACGGAACCAGGTCCAACGTAAAACGCACAGACAGGATATTCGAACAGAATAATAAAGACGAGACCAGGTCCGGCATAAAATGCACAAACAGGATGTTCCAACAGAATAATAAAAATGGAATAATAGAAGAATTTCACCAAGTATAGGGTAACCCGCATATACAGGTTATTCCAATAGAATAATAAATAATAATAATATCCTTTACGAGTAAGACATATATATCCCTTACCTTAAGAAGAAGAGTACTGGATATATGAGTAGTGAAGTAGCAGAATACTTTTCTTCTTTCTCTCTATAGTTTATCTCTCTAGAGTTTCAGTGAATTCGTAAGAAATAATAAAGGAATAAGCTTCTATTTAAAGAAAAATGGACTGCATAGTAACTAACACATGAACGGTCCAGATTGATTTACTTTAATCTGACGGTCCATATTTAAAGCAAAATCTTTTAAATAAAATATAATATATTCTATTTATAATCTAATAAAATGAATAACTTTATAAAAGATTTTACTATACAAATACTATGCAGGCACTATGCAACCTATGCATAATAAAATATAATATATTCTAATTATTGTCTAATAAAATAGTTAACTTTATAAAAGTATTCTGTTTTATATAAAAAGATTTTACTATTAGCCTAATAAAACGAATAACTTTATAAAAGTTTTCTGTTTTATATAAAAAGGATTTCTGTTTTATTACATTAATAATGCCAATAAAACAAAACTGAGTGACTTATCACATAAGCATCAATAATCAATACCGTGTGCTACTATGCAACCACGCGTATTACTATACTTTTAACACTGGGTGTTTCAACAGTTAACGGTAAAACTTCCGCCGTTTTTTTCATAAAAATATTTTTGTCATTTTCTCAATCCGACAATAATTCCGTTGTGGGGTCCACCAATAATTGTGCCGTTGTACGAATATTCCCTGACAAAAAGAATATTCCCCGACTAATCGAATATTCCCCGACACAACGAATATTTTATATCAACTTGCTTACTTTAAAAAAAAATTCACATATTACCCTTAACTTTAAACTTTTATCAATTTAACCATTTACCAAAATAGAAAAATTGAATACTTTTATTTCATAAAATTCGAGGTCTCACAGCAAAGCCCAACATTCTTCAGTCGCATGTCCAAGTGCGTTAGAATGGTAGAGGCATATCTTGGTGGAATCATAACTCTTTATCTTGGGATTTATAGGAGGCAGCAACTCAGTAATCCTTCCTTCACTTATCAGAAAGTGTAACATTTCTTCATTTGATTTGCTAAGAGGGGTGAATCTTCAGACTCTTTTGGAGGTTGTTTGATAATAACCCCAAAATAGGTTCAATCCACCTAACCTATTCTGAGTCGCCAAATACATGGTACATAAAACAACTATAACTTTATTACAACAATTGTCGTGCAAAATACAAGAACACATATGCTGTGAGTTTTGATACAAATATATATCAACTGAGACTCTTGACACCAACTTGGATAACACGTAGATATACTCAACAAGTGGATTTGCACAATCCTGTCTTATGATAACACGAGGTTGTATGTCATTAGACATCTGGTATGATAGTGGCAAAACACCCTTCCAAAGTTGGGTTCGCCTCACCCTAATTGATTCACCAAATATATCTTCTAAATGATGTATAAAATATAACACACTTTTCTATACTGTTTAGGGAGAACCTGCACAGCTAGAGACCACCGTTCTATTCCCCTATTATCCCCGCTCGACCCATCTACACTCTTATTACTTGAAAGGAATTGTGAAGCAAAAGGTTGAGCTCAACTAGCCCAGTAAGAATATCATGACTAAAGATAATTAAATTATGAATAGCATTCGTCAGTAATAAATCAGAGATTTAGAACATATGGTAGATGATAAAACTTTTCAACCATAGTTGCAGAGAACAAACAATCCATTAGAAGAGTCAAATAGACCATAAAGTCTATTATCTTCTCCATGTTAAAAATCCACCAACAATTTTTTATCCCTGTAACATCAATCAACAGTTCATGTCCACAATCATGTGAATAAATCATAATTATAATTGTAATTCTAAATTCCTCTTCTCATCCAGGACGAAGATAATTTTCATCACCTGTCTTTACCTGAAACATCAAAGATCATGGTTATAACATATTACAGTTCCTATTTATAATCATACAAACAATTTCATCTTTGCACTACGGGCCAAAGATATTCGTCAACAGACCATCTTTGCACTACATGCCAAAGATATTTAACAACAGGACATCTTTGCACTACGGGCCAAAGATATTCATCAACAATTCATCTTTGCACTACGCGCCAAAGATATTCAACAATAGATCATCTTTGCACTACAGGCCAAAGATATTCATCAACAGTTCATCTGTGCACTACAGGCCAAAGATATTCATCAACAGTTCATCTTTGCACTACAGGCCAAAGATATTCATCAACAGTTCATCTTTGCACTACAGGCCAAAGATATTAATATCTCAAAGAAATATATAATCATTTCGAAATCTATATAAACCATAATTATAACCATGTTGATCAATTCACCTTTGCACATAAGCTAAAGATATTTAATTGTAAATTCAATGGTCATGATCATACTATTAACAATTCAACTTTGCACTTTTGGCCAAAGGAAACTCATAGTCACGATCATACCAATAATCTACCCATCTTTACACTCAAGTCAAAGAGAAATTCAACATCAGAGTTATAAAAATGTTATATATGATAATAAAAATAATATGATCAACAACTGCATTTATTTTCAAGAGCAACAATCATAAATCAACGATAATTTGGTCAGAAAAAGAAACTAATTTTTGTCATGAATAGTACCCATGAATAGTAACTCGTGAATAGTAACTCACAAATAGTAACTCGTGAATAGTAACTCGTGAATAGTAACTCGTTAATAGTAACTCGTGAATAGTACTCCGTATTCGTACATAGTACTGTATACGTAACTAATGTCATGTAAATAGTGCCTTATACATAAATAGCGCCGTATACGTGAATAGTGCCGTATACGTAAATAGTAACCCTGACTCAAAAAGGTAGAAATTTCACAATAAGATCCATACCAATATGTCAGTATAATGATATTAAAAGAATAACATCATTATGAAGAATATAACATCCCTTACTATCCTTTACTTCAAAAGAGCAGCACTTCTGACTGGATATCGGATATGACGCTGAAGGAAACTTGCACTGAAGAATAGCAACTCACCTAGTATCTAAATACTCACAAAATACACTCGATAATCTAGAGAGAGAAAGAGAGAAAACTTATTTCTGGTGTGATTTTAAATTCTAACTTAGCCCTCTATTTATAGGAAAATGTTAGCATGCCGAAGCAGACTTAACCTACAATCTGATGGCTTTACCTGCTACTATTCCCACCCATAACATTTGAAAATTCAATTGAGCACATTTCTCACCAGCCAAAAGTGGGACTCATCCATTTCTAGAATTTTCCACCAAAATCATTTATAAACTTAATTTCCGAATCAGTCACCTCTTAAAATTCATAACAAATCATACGCTCATTTTTAACGGTTCAAAATTTGTGGACATATACTCAACTAATATATGTATAACATATCAAAAAATCACAATGATCCAACGATCGGATTAAATATTATAACTCACACAATAGAGCTGTAAGAACACCGATTTGATCTTTTAATACCTCCAATCCGATAAAATACTGATAAAACATCTCAACATTAACTCCTTCATTTATAACCACATAAATAAATCCATCATTTATATCCACATCAAATAAATATTTCCGTATCATATAAATCAATAATTAATTATTCACAAATAATATTACAGAATCACAATAATGACAACCAAGCAGTTCCCAGGAAAGAGGGGGGCTTTCCAATAAGGATTTCTCCTTACTGGTGCGCAATTAGGTGACCAAACCTCTCCTTGACAGAACTTTCTAGACATTGCCAATAATGATATCTAATAATATTATCCAAATAATATGGATTATTGATCTGATAATGGAAAATACTATGAAGTGACAATTATTGAAACAACAATAATATAAAATATCAACACAGCAATTATTGAATCAATAAAATAAAATATTGAACAGTAATTACTGTAACAATTATTGAGTAGTGCCTTCTTACGTAAGGATCAATAATTCAACAATATTGTACAATACCGTGTGCTACTGTACAACAACGCGTATTATTGTATTTTAACCACCGGATATTCCAACAGTGTTAAAGGTAACAACTACGCCGTTATTTATAAAAACTCAAATTTGTCATTTTTTTTATCCAACCGTTATCCGTTATGGGGCCTACAAATGGCTGCGCCGTCGTACAAATATTTCCCGACAGAAAGAATATTCCACGATCAAACGAATATTCCCCGACAACAATAAGTATTTTATAGCCACTTGCTTATTTTGAAAAAATTTAATATATCACCCTTAACTTTAACTTTTTATCAATTTAACCATTTACTAAATATGAAGATTGAATACTTTTATTTCATAAAATTCGGGGTCTTACATGTTTGATCTTTCATCTTTGAGAATTCGAATTCCCTCAAGCGATTTTTCCGCTGACGAGATCTTCTAGTACATTTATCATTCCCCTTTTCTTGTACTTTTAGCCTTCTTTGATCTTCTTTATTTAGCTTACTCATCATGGAGAGATATGGGCTTGTATTATGATTAACCTCCTTTTTCTCTTGGCTTTCTAATAGTTGATTGAAAAACTATCTCGTTTCTTGATGTTGGCGCACTATCATCTTAGCCAACAGATTTACTTGATTCTAGATTGCCTCTAATTTTTTCATTACTGACATACCCTCCTATGAGTTTTCCCACTCTAGGACATTTGTTTTGTGCCTTTGGGGGTATTCCTCCATCCTTCGTATGTACTTATGAATTGGATACATTTTAGCACTTCCTGACCCGATCATGTTTACTTCTTCCGTATCATGCTGCAATGGAAGGTTGGTGTTGACATTTTGTTTGTCAGGTCGTTGGACCACAATACTGCCACTTTCGATCAGATTTTGAATCTTATGCTTTAAGGACCAACAATCCTGTGTATCGTGTCCTAGAGACCCTGAGTGGTAAGCACATCTCTGGCTTGGATTATATCTTTTGCTCCCTGGTTCTAGAGGTGGAGCCAGTTCGGTAATTTTCTTATGATCCATAAATATCGCCAATACATTTTCAAGGGAATCGCCTAGTAGAGTGAACACCTGATTTTCCGATCTTTTTAATTTTCTTTTTCTGTCATGGCATTGGTTGAACGTGGCTTGTTGTTGAGATGGCAGATTGTCTTGCATTTTCCAAATGGGGGAACTATAGTTTAGTCTCCTAGCTTGCCCCTGTATAACAAGGGATACATCTTCATCGCATGTATCGGGTACCCCCTTGGGATCGCTCGCATACTTTCCAGTTTGTATGTGTTTGGCGACTGCTTTAAAGGTAGTGAAGTCTTTAATCTTGCCTGCCTTCAGGCCCATCTATGCCATTTCACCGTGTTTGATCATTTTCGAAAATGGCTTTCCTATGCCTGCTAGGACCCTCTCGTAGTACGGAGCCTCTTGGATGTGTATAAACGTCATTACCATCTTAGTTTCTATCATTGATGGAATGACTTGTGCTGCTAGATGTCTCCGCCTTTGGGCATATTCTCAGAAAGATTTAGTACTTTTCTTTTTGACTTTAGTCACTTGGTATCGATCCGGTGCCATTTGTGACTGAAAACTGTATTGATTTAGAAAGGCGTGGGCCAATTCTTCTCAGTTGTGGATTTTGGCATTGTCAAGTCGGGCATACCAGGTTTTAGCCTCTCTAGTGAGATTCTTTTGAAAAAGTTGCATTCTGAGGCTTTCATCTTCAACATAAGATCTCAGTTCACCAATGTACACTTTTAGGTGCGTATAGGGATTGCCTGCCCCATTGTACTTTTCAAACTCTGGGACTTTAAATTTGGTAGGATATCGAGCCCCTGTGAATATGCAGAGATCAGAATAGGTGACACTTCTGTAGTTTCCAATCCCTTTGATTGATCGGATAGTTTCCTCCATTTGTTGGACTTTCTTTCTCATATCCCCAGTTTCTTGATCATCCCTGAGATTTGTGATTTCTTTATTGAAATGAGGTTTAGGTATCTGGGTTATCTCTTTTTGCCCATACCCTGACTGCCCCCTGGTGTGAAGGACTCTGGTTGAGTAGGCATTGTCTGGCCCTGTGTATTTTTACTTTGTTCTGTCAGTTCCTAGTTGGCACAATAGTTATCTAGGGGGGGGGTTGAATAGATATTTAAAAAATCTTTTCGTTTTAAACTTGTTCTTTAATGATGATTAAAACTTAGCGGAATTTATGTTTTTTAATCTTCTTTACAAAGCAGTGGAGTTATGAGAGTGAGGCAGTTATAACAGTTATGGCAGATATAGCAGTTATAGTATGAATGTAAAAGACATAGTCGTTTTTAAGTGGTTCAGAGCACTTATAACTCCTAGTCCACTCTTCTACTCAACGAGTAGGATATCCATTAAGGATGTCTTTTACAACTTCTGAATCACATAGATTCCTTCTAGACCAGCAGTCTAGAAACTTCTTAGTTCACTCTTGAACTCTTCAAATCCAGCATACTTGGCTCTCTTACAGTTCACTTAGAACTCTTTAAGTTCGGCAGACTTGGTACTCTTCTTCAGTTGATTGATAGATGTTGAATTCTTGATGGTTGCTACTCAGTTGCTGTTTAAGCACTTGTTCGAAAGAACTGAGTAGCTAAGTAAGCTTTGCAAATTCTCAGATCGTAGAGTTGAGCTTGAGAGATGTTCACGTTGTTTGTTCAATTCTTGCTTGATCCTTTCTCATCTGTCTGATTTGTATATATGTGATCTTGAAAACTATCCGTTGGATCCATCCGTTGAGGCATTAAATGCATTTGACTTTTCTAATATTTGATGGAGACATTTTTGTATATCTTCTGAAATCGCATTCTAGCCCACTGACACATCAGACTGCTTTCTCACCTAACACCTGAAAAGTTGTTTTGCCCCCTTACCAATGGTATTTTCCTTAGCTTCTTCAATACGCTTCTTTATTTCATACTAAGGATATTTCATATTACTGCAACGTCTAGAATCCATTTCTCATATGTTGGAATCTGTCTTCACACATATCATAAGGCTCGACATTTTCTAAAATAAGACAGATGATGCTCGACGATTTATATCGTGATACTCTACGATTCAGATAGTAGTGACTTGTTTCCTTGGTGCTTGATCTGATTTTATCAGCCGAGAGCACTACGATTTCTCTTAAACCTTTGCACACTACGATCTTTGCTTTCTAGGTTCTAACTCTTCATTTTCGAGAGCACACTACGATCGTTGACTTGTAAACTCTACGTTTCCTTCAGCATGCTACGATCGTTGATTTGGCTCGGCAAACGTTGGGACTACTCTACGATTCCCGAAGAGGCCCTTCAAGGCAGGCACACTACGATCTTCTAAGCTCTACATTTCTGCCTTGACTTCTGCAATGTTGATCAGATTTATACACTCCGATTTCTTCGAAGCCTATTACATCTCAAGATCGACCTAACAACTTTGATCTTTCTATCTATAAATTCCTTTACAGAATGATACACGTTAAGAGCTTAGATCAACCTAACAAATTTGATATATCACTAAGTTCTTGTACATATCTTACTTGAAGGACTTTACAAATAATCATGAGCATATACATTAAAACATCAAATCATAATATGCATTCTCCCAACATGTTCTTTTAGAAAGACAACCAATTCTGCTATCTGATTCCTTAATCCTTCAAACTCCTCTTGGGAAACAGAAATAGGATCAGGCTGGGCACTTGTAGCCGTGTTTGACGGTGGGATTAGTGCCTTCTTGAACTTTAAACAGGTAACGGGACCAATTGCTTCCCTACAAAAAGACTTATGTAGTTTAGTCTTAGTAAATGTAGGAATATTACATGCTACTTAATGTGTCCGTTTAGGAGTATTATCCTGCAAAACGGATGTCCGTTGACTAGATAGCATGACAAGTTTTGATATGAAAGGGAATGTATGTACACATATTCCTTTATATTTTCCATTACATTGAGATTTACATGGAAATGAAATTACAAGTAATTGAAATGTGAAAGTATGAAGAGACTTTCCTTCGCGTTTTGGGTTTATCAGAGGCTGACCTATCTTAGGATACTCTCGCGGCTTTTTGGCATGAAGGTTCCCAAATCATCGCAATTTACTCAACTGGAAATTAATTCAGTCTTTCAACTGGAGCGAATTTGGGTGGTGCCTTTCCTGAGCCTCGGGGTATCAGTCTTTCCACGAGTCTAGTAATCAAACACCGATGGGATAGCCTCCTGGTGGAGGGACCACATAACAAACATTCACATAAATCGCGTCTCATCGTATGAAAATGATGACATGTGCGAAGCACTAATATCACAAATAGATATGGTGCGAGGCACTAAGTGCAATAAGTAAATGCATTCGTACACATTCATCATAAATGTAAATGCAACATCCACACACAAGCAGATAACAATTTTGAAAAGATTATAATAGCGGCTTAAGTCCTCTTACTGGAGTCCCCAGCAGAGTCGCCACCTGTCGACGTCGGGATTTTTAATTGTCCCTTTCCATTACTTGTTTTTTGGTGTTCTCATTTTAGGTGAGATTTGTTTGAAAAAAGAAGTGAAAAAGGTCCGATATGTACAATGTCGACGATGGACTATTAAGAGTCGCCAGTTGGTTTTTTAAATGGTTGTACCAACACAACCGAGAAAAGGTTTGCACATTGACCCAGTAATGTGACACTATTAAATGGGTCGGTGAAACCGAGATTCATTAGTGTCTGGGGACTTGGTTATGCGGAGGGAAGGTGTTAGGCACCCCCCGACATCCGTGTTACCACGGTGACCGCCTCTTTTCAAGAAACTATTATCTGAATGTGTGTGTGTGTGGGTTAATGTGCTGTTATTTAGAAGTAGTGCGAGGCCTCGTTTGCACCTATATACACAGGGTTTGAATTTATGTAAAAATTCAGTTTTTAGCAAGATATGGCAGTGACGTTTTATAAAAGAGGTTTTTCAAACCCTGATGCTCAATAGTAATTGAGACCTTTTGATACTTCCATTTTATTAAGTATCCGGCTTGATTAATTTTATTTTCAAGATGCGAAGCATCTATAAGAAAATAATGTACAAAATAATGCCGACTTCCTCGTGGGTATGAAAACCATCTGAGGAAATTTAGACACCGCAGAATAATTTACAAGCTTCCTACAGCTGAAAATGTCCATCACGGGAACCAAATCTAGATCCAATAGGTTGAATCTGTGATCACATGATTCCTAGGCGCACATGATACCACAATTTGTATGAAAGCAGTAAGCATGTATATATATATATATATATATATATATATATATATATATATATATATATATATATATATATAACCTGTAAATATATATACTGACATGATCACCAACCACGAAGCACCTCAATGGGGGATTAGAAATATAAATAAAGTTGTAAAAGCTATCAACCGCCACGGAGGAAACTCGAGGCGGGACGAAACGTAAATAAACCTGTACAAAGCGATCAACTGCCACGAAGTGAACTCCAGGCAGGACGAAACGTTAAAAAAGCTGTAAAAGCGATCAACCACCACGAAGTAAACTCCAGGTGGGACGATATATATATATATAAAAGCGATAAACGCACCAGATGTAAAATCAAGGCTCATCGAATAGAGTTCGACACACAGTTAATATATATATATATATATATATATATATATATATATATATATATATATATATATATATATATATAGTAGTAAATGCTCCAGACCGAAGTCTAAGCTCATCGAACAAAGTTTGACGCACAGTTCATATATATATATATATATATATATATATATATATATATATATATATATATATATATATATATATATATATATATATATATGTATAGAAAAGCATATAAACGCTCCAGACCGAAGTCTAGGCTCAATCGAGACATAACTCGATAATGTTAGTCCATATATATATATATATATATATATATATGTATATACAAACTGAAATAAAACCACGGACCGAAGTCCGGGCAAACGCATGCAACACAACTCTCAACGTGAAGAAGGGTGTGTGCAAAGATGAAGAGAAAGACTTTAAAGTGTGTGAGAAGGCTTACAGTGGGCTGCTAAAGAAGACTTCTATATCTTTAAATTGGGTGAACACTGGCTTTTGTAGGTACAAAAGTAGCTATATATGAGCTCACATGTGTTTAAAATGGGAAAGTACTCCGTATGGGGTGAGTACAGAGCAAATTGGGCAGGGCTTCCTCGCCATTCTCTTGCAAATATGGCCACCCCAAGCCCTCTATTTATAGAGAGGGGAGCCGCAGTTCGACGCCCCCAAATACAAGGTGCTGAATACAAATGAAACTTAATTATACAACAGTTGTGTAAAATACGACAAAACATAGGCTGTGAGTTTTAATACAAATATTGTCATCTAGACAATATCCTCACTAAATGGAGTCATTACATTTATTATCATACTATTTCACAGAATAGTGAGGACTACTAATTCACAATCTAGGACCATCACTCTGTTCCCCGACTAGTCCCAGCTACGTTCTCATTTCCTGAAGAGAACAGTGAAAGAAAGGGTGAGCTCAACCAGCCCAGTAAGAAATATTATGACTAAAGATAATGCATGTAAGACCCCAACTTTTTGAATAAAGATTAAATTTTCTCGAAATATATTTTTGAATATTGGTGTGGATTTGATATAATGTTATAGTTATGGGTAATATTTACAAATTTTGCAAAGTACGCAAGTTGTTATATAATATTCGATTAGTCGGGGAATATTCGTTTTAACAGGGAATATTCGTACAATGACAGAATCATTGGTGGACCCCCACAACGGAATTATTGTCTGATTGAGAAAACGACAAAAATACTTTATGAAAATAACGACGAAAGTTTTACCGTTAACTGTTGAAACACCCGGTGTTAAAATTACAGTAATACGTGTGGTTGCATAGTAGCACACGATATTGATTATTGATGCTTACGTGAGAAGTCACTCAGCTATACTCAATTATTGCTACAGTAATTGCTGCATCATATCTATCATATTATGGATTCAATTATGGTCAATATCATCTGTATAAATTTTTTTTTTTATTAAATTAACACTTGAGACGATAAAGTTATTCATATTATTGTGAATATCACCTAATTGCGCGCCAATAGGGAGAAATCCTTATTGGAAAGTCCCCTCTTTCCTGGGAATGACCTGGTTGATAAATATTATGAGTTATAATATTAATGATGAATGTTGTTTGGAGTTGAATTTGGAGACGCGAACGTTATATTTGAGTCCGGAACGACGAAATTAGTAAAAATAGTCTATAAACACAAAATTTTTCGGGATTCACTATTTGGTCAAAAAGTCAACAGTTGACTTTTTCGGGAAATGTCAAACTTTGAAATTTCAAAATTTATATTTTTGATAAAAATAGTTTCATTATGTTAGAATTGTTTGTGTTAATGAAAATCGACATTTATTCCGATGATAATTGTTGTCTAGGGGTTATATTGATAAATCGGGTAATTTATCGGATAAATGAGTAATTAATTGCTACTAATTCACATGCTTATATAACTATTTGTTCACATATGTGTACTATTGAATCACATTATTTACTATTAGGAGAGTTGGTGCAAGATTGATAATACTTGCATGACTAAGTTAAAAATTGAGGTATAGATGGAGGTACTATACTGTAATTCATATTTTTTCACATGATTATACTATTGATTCATATGATTGAACTATTAATTCACATTATTTACTATTAGGGTAGTTGGTGCAAGATTGATAATACATGCAGGACTAAATTAAAAATGAAAGAAAAGTTCGAGGTATTGTACGGTAATTTTTGAGCCCCAAAACGTGCAATTATCGAAACTATATTTTCCTATAAATAGAACCTAATTCTTCCTTCATTTCTCACCAATTCACAAAAGCTTTAGAGCGATTATTATAGATAGAAAGAAGAAGAGAAATCTGCTACTCACTATTCAGGTATCCAGTTTTTCCAAGGTAGGGAGTATTATTTCTTTCTTATCTATGAAGAGAACTTCTGTTATTCCATTCTTATTATTCTGTTAGAATAACCTGTATACGCGGGCTACCCTATACTTGGTGAAATTCTTCTGTTGTTCCATTCTTTATCGTTCTGTTGGAACATCCCGTCTGTGCGTTCTACGCCAGACCGGGTTCCGTCTTTATTATTCTATTGAAATATCCTGTCTGTGCCTTCTACGTCGGACCTGATTCCGTCTTTATTATTTTGTTGGAACATCCTGTCTGTGCGTTCTACGCCGGACCTGGTTCCGTCATTATTATTCTGTTGGAATATTCTGTCTGTGTGTTTTACGCCGGACCTGATTTCATCTTTATTATTCTATTGGAATATACTGTCTGTGCGTTTTACGCCGGACCTGATTCCGTTATTTATTATTCTGTTGGAATAACCTGCCTGTGCGGTCTATCGCATGCCTGGTGATTTCTTTTGTTATTCCATTCTTTATTATACTCAGTTGGTTAAAGTTTTGACTTCTATACTCCATAAAATAAGTGGAATATCCTTGATATTTGCACTTCATCCAGTATCTTTTCGTGGAAATATTCTTCTGAGCATTCTTGAATTTTACTCTACAAAGCTGTATCATGTTGACAATTTGGACGTTATTAGTTCCTGGATAAAATAATTCTTGAACTTGTTTTATTGAATTCTTATATCATTGTCATCATCCTCATGTTTATATTTTGTTGAAAGTCATCTGTGGCCTATAGTGCATAGATGGACTTGGTATGATTATGACCAGGGATTATTCAGTGTAATCATGACCGTAATGTTACAAATGATGTGGTAAAAATCCTTATTGGCCCGTAGTGCATTGATGGACAGTTGTTGGCATGATCATGACCATTAATGAATACACAAATATTCTTGGCCCGTAGTGCATGGATAATTGTGGTCGTGATACTAAAAAATATATTTGGCCGTAGTGCACGGGTGATTCGATGATGTGGATTATTTATTAAGCTGAGTCCCAGCGATAAAAGTGATGAAAAACCTTCTAAATCATAAAAGATAGTAGATTTTATTCTCTACTTGACTCTTTTAATGGATTGTTTGTTCCGCTGCAGTTAAACTTGATGGTTGTTATATTGTATCATTTTAACACTGTTGAAGGCTAACGATAATATATTCTGCATTATCTTAGTCATAATATTTCCTACTGGGATAGTTGAGCTCACCCTTTTACTTTTATTGTTCTCTTCAGGAAATGAGAACGTAGCAGGGACTAGTCGGGGAACGGAGTGACGGACCAGATGATAGCATTAGTAGTCATCATTATCCTGTGAAATAGTGTAATAATAATTGTAATAAGGACTCCTTTTGAGTTTGTATAATCTCTAGTATACAATATTTGTATTCAAACTCACAGTTTATGTTTTGTCGAATTGTACACGACAGTTGTATTATTAAGTTGTATTTGAATTTTGTACCATGTAAGTGGCGACCCAAGATGGGTGACGTATACCGAATTTTGGGGGCATCATAGTTGGTATCAAAGTTTAGGGATATGATCTCTGGCTACGATGTGAGACAAGAACTAGGAGGGGAGAGACAGGGAATTCCTTCGCTAGTATGACCTACCTAAGTTTATTTGGTATTTGATTGGTTGGTCAGAGTATAGTGATAATATGTTGCATCTCAATTAACCCTTATTTTTTGGCAGTGTTTGAAAATGGCATCCGAGAATGTTGAGAACATCAATGGAGCACAAGAGAGCATTGAGTCTCCATAGATCAATAACCAGGACAACGTGCATCAGGAAGGCGACAATCCTCATGTAAACAACAACACTAACCAAATGATGAACGATGGAATGTTCCGAGGCTTCATGCAATTCATGCAACATCAGGCGAGAGTGGCTCTTGTTCAAAATACAGGTGTAAACACAGGAAACTCTCGGACGGTCACCGCTAAACAGTTCAAGGAGCTGGGACCACCCGAGTTTATTGGAGAGCCTAAACCACTTAAGGCGGAAGCATGGATAAAGCAGATCACCAAGATATTTGATGTTTTGGGATGCTCCGAGGAGCAAAAGGTTCCCTTCGCCACCTTCATGTTGCGTGAAGAGGTAGATTACTGGTGGGAATCTGTAAAACGTACCCAGTCCGACACACTCAAGATGTCTTGGGAGAAGTTCCAAGAGCTATTCAACGACAAGTACTTTCCCGAAAGTATTCGTCATATGAAAGAGGTGGAGTTTATCAAGTTGGAACTGTAGTAGCCCCGAATCCGGGCCCCGAATCGCCGCGGACTCGGTATACTATTTCTATAACTATGTTCGGAAGATATAAACATAAATTATTTATACATTACATTACACACTATTCCCCAAGGTCGAGTAACCTTAACTTATACACAATTCATAAATTTTCTAACATATAACACATTTATTAAACTATACTATTACATACTAGTCACACTTTATATCCCAAGCTGAACTTGACCTTAACCTTTTCCTATATCCGAACGCATTCGCCTTATCTGCAATGTTTTATCATGATATAGCAAGGGTGAGCATGAAAGTTGCCCAGCAAGTTTATATACAATAATATAACGATATATCATGATTGAAGAGTATGAATAATGGGCTTGCTATAATTCATCAATATAATTGAGAACTAGCACGAACAAATTTTTTGACTGGACAAGTATTATACATGAACAAACATTTCTGAACCAACTGGTAATGAAGGTGATCAGCCTTTCATACCTGACTTATACATGCAAGATGTACAGAATACAATTTTCGTGGCAATCAGCAATGATTAACCATAAGCTTGAATAAAACACTCTTATTAGAGTTAAGTACAAAGAAAACTTGCCTGAACCGTTGATTACCGCAACACAATTTATAATGCTTTACCCGAAGACCTAATATTAATAATATAGATCTCCAATATTAGAATAATATCATCACAGTATAATACTGCTATATTTATATCCACAGAATAACCTAAACACATTACCACATAAGCCTATCAGTCTATAACACACATAAGACTAGGTATCAAGTCAAACTATTGCAGTTTGAGTTGAACCCGACACAATTCTAACATCCCGACGTTCTAGTCGGACAAAAATTGAGTTTAAGTTCAATTAAACTCTGTCTAACCACTTAACCATTATCACAGATAATTTCTTATTAGACAAAACATTTTTCCTAGGCTCGTAATAATTTTCGGATAATTATTACCATTTATCAACATTTTTCAATCCTTAAAATCGTATTTAAATAAATTAAATACCACATAATACCTTAATCATTAATATTTATTTATTTATTATAAAATATTAATGAAAATCATTACATAATATTATAATATATCAAAGTATTTTTTTTAATACCATAAAATCATAATTATATGATTTTCCAACACTTTAATCCATTATCCGATAATTGCTATTAATATTAAAATATTAATATTTTTATACCAAAATATCAAAAGTTACATTTTATAACTTAAAATATTTTTATAACACTTAAATCATTTTTATATGATTTATAAAGCATTATTTCTAATTTTCCATAATTTATTTAATATATCTATTAAATAAACTAATTATCATTAATATTGAATTATTAATGAAATTCATCCCAAAATATTAAAAGTCATCAAAAATAACTTAAAATATTTTCTTATACCATAAAATAATTTTTCATGATTTTTTATGAATTAAAATTATTTTTAAATAATTTATTTAATATTATAAATAAATAAATAAATACCATTTATATTCCAAAAATAATAAATATTTTCGAAATATACTTAAAATAATTAAAAACTATTTTTCAGACTTTAAAATAATTTTTCAAAATTTATTTTGTATTTTTAATAAATAAGAACTATTTTTTTCTAATTATTTAATCATTTTCCAGAAAATAATAAATAAATTGTCGCTATAGGCCTTTAGCGACACTTGTCTGTCGCCATTGGTGTTCTTGACTCAAGAACACTGACAAAGTCAGTGTGCGAGGGGCTGGTTTGACCAGCTTTAATTACTTGTTCTGTGTGTTTCTGGGCTGGCTATTGTTCTAATCATGTAGTATAAGTGTAATACTACAACTACAATCAAATTTCATGGCCATCCAACAACTAAACATCAAGATCTGGGCAGCCGAAAATCATGTCAGGCCTGTTCTTCATTTTTTGGGTTACCCAGAAATGAAGAACAACCAAGGTACCTACATTCAAGCCTTTGATCTTAGTTTTCTGGGCTCGTTTGGTGTGATATAAAAGTTCACAATTGTAGTATTGATGTCAGAGTTCCACTTTATAACATCATAACAACATAAAAACATTATCTACCAACGATCTGGTCCGGTCAAACTACATGCGAAGATCTGTTCTTGAACATTTCTGGAAAACCCAGAAATGTTCTTGAGCAGTTCGGTCAACGGTTGTTTGACCTCAAATTTCTACGATTTTGATACGGATCTAAGTGATCTAAAGGCATACCTGTGAAGTTCCTATACCAGTCTATAACATAAAAACAACAACAAGACCAAATAATCAAACCACAGCAAGATTCATGGCCTTCAAAACCTTGTCAGAGTTTTCTGGAAATTATGGGTTACCCAGATTTTCAGTTTCTGTAAACGGTCAACGACCTTTAACTGCTTGTAACTTTCAATCTAAACATGATCTATACTTGATTCAAGTTCTAGATCATAGTCCTTACAACATACTACAAGTATAAACTCTTACAAAACAAAAACAATTAACAAGCAATGATCTATGAGCCCTGACATATGGTTGTCAGGACATATTTTTCAAATTTTCCAGAATTTAGAAAACATTAAATTCGTGTATCTAGATGATATAGATATCAGATCTAACCACCCAGATCACTAAGTGACACCATCTAACACATATTTAACCAATAAACAACAACATTAACACAGATTTTCAAGGATTTCTAGAATTTAGGGTTTATACCTCATTCATGCTTGATTTTTGATTTCTGGTCTATGGATCGGTTATTGGCTTGCTAGAAACTGGTCAAGGTTCATCTTTTCTCTCTATCACTCTATATCCCGAATTTCTAGAGAGAGGAGGGTTAGGAGAAAAATGAAACATAAAGTGGTCATTCTCTCACTAAATCTTTTATATTTGTTGCCTTGTTGCTATGATCTGGCCAATTTCGGCTGGATTCAGTGTTTGTAGCTCCAGGCTAGTACTAGGGTTGCTCAACCACTCCCCTTTGGGTTAGATTTACAAGTAACATCCAATAATGCACAAAAAGACAGAAATGTCATTTCCACACAATTTTAATTCCAACATTGGTATTTAATCAAACCCTTAGGGTTTAGGGTTTGGATTTTAGGGTTTAAGATTTAGCATTTTAGGGTTTAGGTTTTAACCCTTAACTTTGCAAAAATTTAATTTCTAACATTTCCGAATTTCGGTTATAAAAATAGAAAATTAACAATTCTAACTTATAATTAGGATTTACTAATTATATTAAAATTCCTTAATTATAAATTCATTTTTACTAATTAGGATTAGCATTTCCTAATTACAATTGCTAATTAAGCAATTAGGGTCAAAATCACAGATTAGGGTTTATAACCCACTAATTAGGGTTTCTAATATAAAATAAAATTTCTAATTTTAGAAATTAAATCTCGTAATTATAGTAGAGTTTTCTAATTACTCATAAATTGAAATAATTAGGATTAGGGTTTCCTAATAAACATTGCTAATTTTAACAATTAAATCCACAATTGAGCATTAGGGATTCTGACGGAACAATTTGGGTTCCAAAAATTGGAAATTAGGGTTTGTTAATTAATTAACCTTTACCCTAATTAATACTTAATTATTAGCACTAAATCATTACAAATTCTCCGTTATATTCCCAGATTAGGGTTTCAGTTTATCAGAATCTGAAACTAGGATTTTCAGATCTGGTATTAGGGTTTTCAAATAATCAATTAAGAATTTCCAGTAATTCTTTAGGGTTTTCCCTAATTAATTTAATATTAATGACGTTTAACCTTGTACATAACATTGCATTCCCAATCTAGGGTTTTCAATATCCGAATTAGGGTTTCGGACTCCCGGAACTGAAACTAGGGTTTCCAGAACCGATTTTCTAGGGTTTCTTGTCAGACGTTACGATTTTCTAACTGAACATTGTCGTTATTAATATACGATTAGGGTTTGACACATATATAATTAATCTAGTCAACCCTTGACCCTTAACCACATTCCGCACACATACATAACCATAAACACAGAACTTAATAACATAAATCCTTAATCCTGAGTAATTCAACTATATCCTTCATAGAATTTTGAAACCCTCAAAATTCCTTCCTAATAATATCAAACGCATACACTTATTTTCTGTCTAGGTCTAATATTTGACCTTAAATCAATCATTTAAGATTTTCATAAATTGTCTAATTTCTCGGGTTGTCACATTCACCCCTCCTTCAAAGAATTTCGTCCCTGAAATTCACCTTACACCTTACACCGTGCACCTTACACCTTACACCATTCATACATATTTCACATGCTACCCAATACACCACTCACAAGGGTAAAATTTTTTAAACTGTGCTGAGGAATCGTATAGACTGTTTATTTTTCATTTTCGCAAAGGTTTTATGAAAATTCATCCGCAAACCGTCATTACTTACGGACACAAAGGGTGATTAGCCCGATATGCCCTGTACTGGCCAAGTACTCATTTTATCTGTTTTCCATCACTGCCAAAGGCACAAAATTTTTTACCTCAGTCTTATTTGATTCCACAGCAAAACAATTTGGTTTGGGAAATTTCTTTCAATAAACCATTTTTGAGAATGACATCATGATGCCGCACTGTATTTAACAGTCCATTGAGGATTTCGTCATTTTGTGACTTTGTCATACTACATCATACTGTAGTGGGCTGACGATCCTTAGATCACATCCAACACCAAGTAATTCTGCATTGATAACTCCATCATTTTTTTATCATCTCTGCACCAGGTCACATGGTACATAAGTGATAAATAAAAATAATTTTTTTTAAAAGGAACATAGTGCGTATTTAGCTTGATGTCAAAAATTGAGGTTTAGCAAAGCTAGAGGTTTAGAAAAACCTAAATCTCCACTAATGATCATTTTCTTAACAATCTATCTATTTCTATAATCCCTAACACTCCATTCACACACAACTATACTCAGTTCATAAAACCACACTTATGAGTTCATAACCTGGCCACAATTATATGAGTTTACGAACTTACCCTAGTCTGACCTTTGGCGTCCGTTCGCTGAGGGGCTCATAAACATTTTATATAACTATAAGTCAAGAATGTCACATAAGTATGAGTTCTAAGAACTCGTAATTAATCCTATATTCTCTACCTATGACCTATTTATTTGTATATAACAACTAGCGTGACACAACATTTCAATTATTACCAATGCCACCAACTAAGTAGTTTTTACACCAAGCACAATTCCCCGCCCATACAAGGAATCATACAACTCAGTTGGTGACACGAGTCCTCATTGAAATCTCCACCTAATCTTAACCCCCTTTTCAATACGAATCCAATTCGTATTCATATTCCATAACTCTTTCATGAGTTTTCATAGTATAATTTCATAGTACAACTTACACACAGCATCTTGCTGTAAACTTTTCAATCATAAGATTGATTCTTTCTGACTGTAATAACCTTATCAGATCACGGAGTGATCTTATCGTATATATTACGATTTATTTCTATGCCTATGATCGTTTTGTTTTACGATCTCCTATTCCTGCACTTTCAGTCTTTTAGACTCGATCTATTCACCATTACTGTTCAACTTTATTATCAGAGTTAGGGAACTTTGTGTCTTACACTCGCCGAGATTCATCTTTGAATATTACTGATCAACTAACTCTATGTGAGTTAGATCTTATCCTAATCACTGCGGTTATTTGTCTAAGGTATTACTACCTAAGCTTCATAACCAACAGCTCTGATACCAACTGTAGTAGCCCCGAATCCGGGCCCCGAATCGCCGCGGACTCGGTATACTATTTCTATAACTATTTGCGAAAGATATAAACATAAATTATTTATACATTACATTACACACTATTCCCCAAGGTCGAGCAACCTTAACTTATACACAATTCATAAATTTTCTAACATATAACACATTTATTAAACTATATATTACATACTAGTCGCACTTTATATCCCAAGCTGAACTTGACCTTAACCTTTTCCTGTATCCGAACGCATTCGCCTTATCTGCAATGTTTTATCATGATATAGCAAGGGCGAGCATTGAAGTTGCCCAGCAAGTTTATATACAATAATATAACGATATATCATGATTGAAGAGTATGAATAATGGGCTTGCTATAATTCATCAATATAATTGAGAACTAGCACGAACAAATTTTTTGACTGGACAAGTATTATACATGAACAAACATTTATGAACCAACTGGTAATGAAGGTGATCAGCCTTTCATACCTGACTTATACATGCAAGATGTACAGAATACAATTTTCGTGGCAATCAACAATGATTAACCATAAGCTTGAATAAAACACTCTTATTAGAGCTAAGTACAAAAAAAACTTGCCTGAACCGTTGATTACCGCAACGCAATTTATAACGCTTTATCCGAAGACCTAATATTAATAATATAGATCTCTAATATTAGAATAATATCATCACAATATAATACTGTTATATTTATATCCACAGAATAACCTAAACACATTACCACATAAGCCTATCAGTCTATAACACACATAAGACTAGGTATCAAGTCAAACTATTGCAGTTTGAGTTGAACCCGACACAATTCTAACATCCCAACGGTCTAGTCGGACAAAAATCGAGTTTAAGTTCAATTAAACTCTGTCTAACCACTTAACCATTATCACAGATAATTTCTTATCAGAGATAATTTTTTATCAGACAAAATATTTTTCCTAGGCTCGTAATAATTTTCGGATAATTATTACCATTTATCAACATTTTTCAATCCTTAAAACCGTATTTAAATAAATTAAATACCACATAATACCTTAATCATTAATATTTATTTATTATAAAATATTAATGAAAATCATTACATAATATTATAATATAATTATAATATATATCAAAGTATTTTTTTTAATACCATAAAATCATAATTATATGATTTTCCAACACTTTAATCCATTATCCGATAATTGCTATTAATATTAAAATATTAATATTTTCATGCCAAAATATCAAAAGTTACATTTTATAACTTAAAATATTTTTATAACACTTAAATAATTTTTATATGGTTTATAAAGCATTATTTCTAATTTTCCATAATTTATTTAATATATCTATTAAATAAACTAATTATCATTAATATTGAATTATTAATGAAATTCATCCCAAAATATTAAAAGTCATAAAAATAACTTAAAATATTTTCTTATACCATAAAATAATTTTTCATGAATTAAAATTATTTTTAAATAATTTATTTAATATTATAAATAAATAAATAAATACCATTTATATTCCAAAAATAATAAATATTTTTGAAATATACTTAAAATAATTAAAAACTATTTTTCAGACTTTAAAATAATTTTTCGAAATTTATTTTGTATTTTTAATAATTAAAAACCATTTTTTTCTAATTATTTAATCATTTTTCGGCAAATAATAAATAAACTGTCGCTATAGGCCTTTAGCGACACTTGTCTGTCGCCATTGGTGTTCTTGACTCAAGAACACTGACAAAGTCAGTGTGCGAGGGGCTGGTTTGACCAGCTTTAATTACTTGTTCTGTGTGTTTCTAGGCTGGCTATTGTTCTAATCATGTAGTATAATTGTAATACTACAACTACAATCAAATTTCATGGCCATCCAACAACTGAACATCAAGATCTGGGCAGCCGAAAATCATGTCAGGCATGTTCTTCATTTTTTGGGTTACCCAGAAATGAAGAACAGCCAAGGTACCTACTTTCAAGCCTTTGATCTTAGTATTCTGGGCTCGTTTGGTGTGATATAAAAGTTCACAATTGTAGTATTGATGTCAGAGTACCACTTTATAACATCATAACAACATAAAAACATTATCTACCAACGATCTGGTCCGGTCAAACTACATGCGAAGATCTGTTCTTGAACATTTCTGGAAAACCCAGAAATGTTCTTGAGCAGTTCGGTCAACGGTTGTTTGACCTCAAATTTCTACGATTTTGATACGGATCTAAGTGATCTAAAGGCATACCTGTGAAGTTCCTATACCAGTCTATAACATGAAAACAACAACAAGACCAAATAATCAATCCACAGCAAGATTCATGGCCTTCAAAACCTTGTCAGAGTTTTCTGGAAATTCTGGGTTACCCAGATTTTCAGTTTCTGTGAACGGTCAACGACCTTTGACTGCTTGTAACTTTCAATCTAAACATGATCTATACCTGATTCAAGTTCTAGATCATAGTCCTTACAACATACTACAAGTATAAACTCTTACAAAACAAAAACAATTTAAAAGCAATGATCTATGAGCCCTGACATATGGTTGTCAGGCCATATTTTTCAAATTTTCCAGAATTTAGAAAACATTAAATTCGTGTATCTAGATGATATAGATATCAGATCTAACCACCCAGATCACTAAGTGACACCATCTAACACATATTTAACCAATAAACAACAACATTAACACAGATTTTCAAGGATTTCTAGAATTTAGGGTTTATACCTCATTCATGCTTGATTTTTGATTTCTGGTCTATGGATCGGTTATTGGCTTGCTAGGAACTGATCAAGGTTCATCTTTTCTCTCTCTATCACTCTATATCCCGAATTTCTAGAGATAGGATGGTTAGGAGAAAAATGAAACATAAAGTGGCCATTCTCTCACTAAATCTTTTATATTTGTTGCCTTGTTGCTATGATCTGGCCAATTTCGGCTGGATTCAGTGTTTGTAGCTCCAGGCTAGTACTAGGGTTACTCAACCACTCCCCTTAGGGTTAGATTTACAAGTAACATCCAATAATGCACAAAAGGACATAAATGTCATTTCCGCACAATTTTAATTCCAACATTGGTATTTAATCAAACCCTTAGGGTTTAGGGTTTGGATTTTAGGGTTTAGGATTTAGCATTTTAGGGTTTAGGTTTTAACCCTTAACTTTGCAAAAATTTAATTTCTAACATTTCCGAATTTCAGTTATAAAAATAGAAAATTAACAATTCTAACTTATAATTAGGATTTACTAATTATATTAAAATTTCTTAATCATAAATTCATTTTTACTAATTAGGATTAGCATTTCCTAATTACAAATGCTAATTAAGCAATTAGGGTCAAAATCACAGATTATGGTTTATAACCCACTAATTATGGCTTCTAATAGAAAATAAATTTTCTAATTTTAGAAATTAAATCTCGTAATTAGATTAGAGTTTTCTAATTACTCATAAAGTGAAATAATTAGGATTAGGGTTTCCTAATTAACATTGCTAATTTTAGCAATTAAATCCACAATTGAGCATTAGGGATTCCGACGGAATAATTTGGGTACCAAAAATTGAAAATTAGGGTTTGTTAATTAATTAACCTTTACCCTAATTAATACTTAATTATTAGCACTAAAGCATTAAAATTCTCCGTTATATTCCCAGATTAGGGTTTCACTTTATCAGAATCTGAAACTAGGATTTTCAGATCTGGTATTAGGGTTTTCAAATAATCAATTAAGAATTTCCAGTAATTCTTTAGGGTTTTCCCTAATTAATTTAATATTAATGACGTTTAACCTTGTACATAACATTGCATTCCCAATCTAGGATTTTCAATATCCGAATTAGGGTTTCGGACTCCCGGAACTGAAACTAGGGTTTCCATAACCAATTTTCTAGGGTTTCTTGTCAGACGTTATGGTTTTATAACTGAACGTTGTCGTTCTTAATATACGATTAGGGTTTGACACATATATAATTAATCTGGTCAACCCTTGACCCTTAACCACATTCCGCACACATACATAACCATAAACACAGAACTTAATAACATAAATCCTTAATCCTGAATAATTCAACTATATCCTTCACAGAATTTTGAAACCCTCAAAATTCCTTCCTAATAATATCAAACGCATACACTTATTTTCTGTCTAGGTCTAATATTTGACCTTAAATCAATCATTTAAGATTTTCATAAATTGTCTAATTTCTCGGGTTGTCACAGTAACAAAACAATATGACCGTGTCGCAATACGAGGCTAAATTTGCAGAGTTATCCCGAATTGCATCCCATTTGGTCGATAATGAGGAGCGAATGACACGAATGTTTTTAAGAGCTTTGAAACCGGAGATACGTCAATATCTTATTTCTCATAAACTGTGTTTGTACTCAGATGTTGTAAATAAGGCTCAGTTATTAGAGCGCGGTAACGAGTCAACGCAACCAAGGGAAAGCAGCCGGCAACATGAAAATACCAGTGGTAACAGTCATCGAAACGGTGACAACAAGCGTGGAGGGAATCAACATGCCAGAAATGGTAACCACTTCGGTGGTAATCATGGCCAAGACAGTAAAAATGGACATTTCAAGAAAAAGAGATTCAACAATGATGGAAAGACGTCAGCACCAGCAACTGTGGTTAAGGAAGGAGAACGACCACCTATCATATGCTTCAAACGCGGAGGGGATGGACATATCAGTCCAAACTATGCGATGCCATCCAAAGCGTGTTATAATTGTGGAAGAGAAGGTAACCTAGCCCGATTTTGTCGTTCACCGAAGACAAGTTCTTCTAGGATGGAGGCACCAAAGGCCGTCCTAGAAAAGTCAAAGCCGGTATTGCAAGGGAGAGCATTTGTTGTGACCTCCCAGAAAGCAAGGAACCCGAACGAGGTTATCACGGGTAAGCTTATCATAAACTCTAGCGAAGTCTATACCTTATTTGATACTGGTTCTACTTATTCTTTTATTTCTCCTACTTGCGCTCAACGATTAAATTTGACTCCGGAGAAATTAGACATTGACTTATCTGTTGAAACTCCATTAGGAGAAACCTTCATTACATCCACTGTTTATAAGTCTTGTTTAATTCAAATCGGTAACCGCACGTTACCTGTCGATCTTATCTCCTTAAAAATACTTGCATTTGACGTGATTCTAGGGATTGATTGGTTAACTACTCATCATGTTAAAATTGATTATTTTCGTAAGGTTGTTAGCTTTCATATTCCTAATAAACCTATTATGCGAATTCAAGCAACCAAACCATTAAAATCAATCACGGTCATCTCAAGCCATAAAGCTATTCGTTTATTAAAAAATGGATGTCAAGCTTTCTTAGCTCATGTCACGGATTTAAACAAAAATACGTCAAATTTGAAGGATATTTCTATTGTTAATAAATTTCCTGACGTATTCCCTGAAGAACTTCCTAGCCTACCCCAGAGCGTGAAGTTAAATTTTGTATCGACCTTGAACCCGGTAGAAAACCCATTTCCAATGCCCCATATCGAATGGCTCCTATTGAACTTCAGGAGTTAAAGACCCAATTGCAGGAATTGTTAGACATTGGTTTCATTCGTCCTAGTACGTCTCCTTGGGGTGCTCCTGTTATATTCGTGAAGAAGAAAGATGGGAGTATGCGACTTTGTATTGATTATCGGGAGTTGAATCATGTCACCGTCAAAAATAGGTACACATTACCACGTATTGATGACCTGTTTGATCAGTTACAAGGAGCACAATTTTTTTCAAAGATCGATCTTCGTTCTGGATATCATCAGCTGAAGGTTAAAACTGAGGATATTCCGAAGACTGCCTTCAGAACTCGGTACGGGCATTATGAATTCTTAGTCATGTCTTTTGGATTGACTAATGCTCCTAATGCCTTCATGGATATGATGAATCGAGTATTCAAGGAATATTTGGATCACTTTGTGGTCGTCTTTATTGATGACATCCTTATTTATTCCAAAATCCGTGAAGATCATGAGCAACACTTGAGGCTGATACTCCAAAAGCTTCGTGAATATAAGCTTTATGCCAAGTTAAAGAAATGCGAGTTCTGGCTTGAGGAAGTAGCATTCCTTGGGCACATAGTATCAAGTCATGGAATATCCGTTGACCCGGCAAAGATTGAAGCTATTCAAAGCTGGGAGCAACCCAAATCAGTAACCGAAGTACGTAGCTTTCTCGGTTTAGCTGGTTATTATCAGAGATTCGTGGAAGGAATTTCTCGAATTGGTACTCCATTAACTCAGCTGACTCGGAAAGATACAAAGTTCGGTTGGAGCGAGGAATGTGAGAAGAGTTTTCAAGAACTCAAAAGGAGACTCATTTCAGCACCTGTTCTGACAATACCATCTGGTTCGAAGGGATTTGTCATCTATAGTGATGCTTCGGGCAGAGGGTTAGGATGTGTTCTCATGCAACATGGGAAAGTCATAGCCTATGCCTCAAGACAACTCAAAGAATATGAGAGGAATTATCCTACTCATGATCTAGAGTTGGCAGCTGTTGTCTTCGCACTTAAAATTTGGAGGCATTACTTATATGGAGAGAAAGTGGAGATCTTTACGGATCATAAAAGCCTCAAATATTTTTTCACTCAAAAGGAACTCAACATGCGACAACGACATTGGCTTGAACTATTGAAAGATTATGATCATACCATCCAATACCATCCTAGAAAAGCAAACGTGGTAGCTTACACATTGAGTAGAAGATCATATGCGGGTATGAGTGCAATATTCACAACACAAAAGCCCATTTTGTGTGACTTGCAAAGGATGGAGATAGAGTTAAAGACTCCAGGGACCCATATGATGATGGCAAATATACGAGTAGAACCGACTTTAATCGATAAAGTTAAAGCTGCTCAAGCCAGAGACCTGGAGCTAATGCGTATGAAGAAGAAAGTGCAAGAAGGTGCTATGTGGAAGCAAGAATCGATGAGGAAGGAATACTTCGAGTCAACTCCAGACTTTGTGTTCCTAAAGACCCTAATTTAAAGTATAAAATCATGATGGAGGCGCACAACACACCGTTTTCAATCCATCCTGGAGTACCAAAATGTATCGTGATCTTCGACATACATTTTGGTGGTGCAATATGAATAGAGAGATAACAGAGTTTTTCTCAAGGTGTTTAACTTGTCAACGAGTTAAGGCGGAGCATCAAGTACCAAAAGGTCCATTGCAATCACTTGAAATTTCAGAATGGAAGTGGGAGCACATTACCATGGATTTCGTTACCGGTCTTCCCAAAGTTTCTCAAGGCATAGATGCGATTTGGGTCATTGTTGATAGATTGACCAAGTCTGCTCATTTCTTACCGATACGAGAAATCTATACACTTGAACGTCTTTCACATATGTACATAAACGAGGTTGTAAGATTGTATGGTATGCCAGTATCCATAGTTTCTGATCGAGACCCAAGATTCACTTCAAGATTTTGGGTTAGTTTGCAAAAAGTTATGGGCACGAATTTATGATTTAGCTCGGCATATCATCCTCAGACGGACGGGCAGTCAGAGAGGACGATTCAAAATCTTGAAGATCTATTAAGACTCTGTGTCCTTGACTTCAAGGGAAGATGGGACAAGTTCTTACCATTGGTGGAGTTTTCCTACAACAACAGTTATCAAGCAAGTATTGGCATGGCTCCATTCGAGGCATTGTATGGAAGAAAGTGTCGTTCTCCAGTATGCTGGGATGAGGTGGGTGAAGCAACGTTGTTGGGACCAGAGTTGGTACGTATAACTACAGAAAAGGTTCAAATGATCCGACAACGTATATAAACCTCACAAGATCGACAAAAGAGTTATGCTGATCTTCATCAAAAGAACATAGATTTCGATATTGGAGATCATGTGTTGTTACGTGTTGCTCCATGGAAAGGAGTTACAAGATTTGGAAAAAGAGGAAAGCTCAATCCTCGATTCATTAGCCCATTTTTAATCCTCGATCGAGTAGGAACTGTGGCCTATAGACTTGCGTTACCGACAAGTATGTCTCGTGTTCATAACGTTTTTCACATATCCATGTTACGTAAATATGTGAAAGACCCTAACCACATTATTGAGTTAGAAGCGGATGAAATAGAGGAAGATTTAACGTATAAAGAGGTTCCTGTTAAAATCTTGGATAAGAAGGAACATATTCTACGCTCCAAGGATATACCTCAAGTCAAAGTTTTGTGGAGAAACCACGATGTTGAGGAAATGACTTGGGAATTAGAATCTAAAATGAAATCAAGGTATCCTCACCTCTTCGACATACCAGGTACACACCCTAATTTCGAGGATGAAATTTCATAAGAAGGGGAGGTTGCAAGACCCCAACTTTTTGAATAAAGATTAAATTTTCTCGAAATATATTTTTGAATATTGGTGTGGATTTGATATAATATTATAGTTGTGGGTAATATTTACAAATTTTGTAAAGTACGCAAGTTGTTATATAATATTCGATTGGTTGGAGAATATTCGTTTTAACAGGGAATATTCGTACAACGACATAATCATTGGTGGACCTCCACAACGGATTTATTGTCGGATTGAGAAAACGACAAAAATATTTTATGAAAATAACGGCGGAAGTTTTATCATTAACTGTTGAAACAACCGGTGGTAAAAGTACAGTAGTACGCGTGGTTGCATAGTAGCACACGATATTGATTATTGATGCTTACGTGAGAAATTACTCAGCTATACTCAATTATTGCTACAGTAATTGCTGCATCATATCTATCATATTATGGATTCAATTATGGTCAGTATCATCTGCATAAAATGTTTTTTTATTAAATTAATACTTGAGACGATAAAGTTATTCATATAATAAACTGCAATATTTACAATGTCTAGAAGTTCTGTCAAGGAGAGGTTTGATCACCTAATTGCGCGCCAATAGGGAGAAATCCTTATCGGAAAGCCCCCTCTTTCCTGGTGACGACCTGGTTGATAAATATTGTGAGTTATAATATTAATGATGAATGTTATTCGGAGTTGAATTTGGAGACGCGGACGTGATATTTGAGTCCGGAACGACGAAATTAGTAAAAATAGTCTATAAACACAAAATTTTCCGGGATTCACTATTTGGTCAAAAAGTCAACAGTTGACTTTTTTGGGAAATGTCAAACTTCAAAATTTTAAAATTTATATTTTTGATAAAAATAGTTTCATTATGATGGAATTGTTTGTGTTAGTGAAAATCGACATTTATTCCGATGATAATTGATGTTTAGGGGTTATATTGATAAATCGGGTAATTTATCGGATAAATGAGCAATTAATTGCTACTAATTCACATGCTTATATAACTATTTGTTCACATATGTGTACTATTGAATCACATTATTTACTATTAGGGGAGTTGGTGCAAGATTGATAATACTTGCATGACTAAGTTAAAAATTGAGGTATAGATGGAGGTACTATACTGTAATTCGTATTTTTTCACATGATTATACTATTGATTCACATGATTGAACTATTGATTCACATTATTTACTATTAGGGGAGTTGGTGCAACATTGATAATACTTGCAGGACTAAATTAAAAATGAAAGAAAAGTAAGAGGTATTGTACTATAATTTTCGAGCCCCAAAACGTGCAATTATCGAAACTATATTTTCCTATAAATAGAAGCTTATTCTTCCTTCATTTCTCACCAATTCACAAAAGCTTTAGAGCGATTATTATAGAGAGAAATTATAGAGAGAAAGAAGAAGAGAAATCTGCTACTCACTATTCCAGTATCTAATTTTTCCAAGGTAGGGAGTATTATTTCTTTCTTATCTATGAAGAGAACTTCTGTTATTCCATTCTTATTATTCTATTGGAATAACCTATATACGCGGGCTACCCTATACTTGGTGAAATTCTTCTGTTGTTCCATTCTTTATCATTCTGTTGGAACATCCCGTCTGTGCGTTCTACGCCGGACCTGGTTCCGTCTTTATTATTCTATTAGAATATCCTATCTGTGCGTTCTACGCCGGACCTGATTCTGTCTTTATTATTCTGTTGGAACATCCTGTCTGTGCGTTCTACACCGGACCTGGTTCCATTTTTATTATTCTGCTGAAATATCCTGTCTGTGCGTTTTACACCGGACCTGATTCCTTCTTTATTATTCTATTGGAATATCCTGTCTGTGCGTTTTACGCCGGACCTGATTCCGTTATTTATTATTCTATTGGAATAACCTGCCTGTGTAGTCTATCGCATGCCTGGTGATTTCTTTTGTTATTCCATTCCTTATTATACTCAGTTGGTTAAAGTTTTGACTTCTATACTTCATGAAATTAGTGGAATATCCTTGATATTTGCGCTTCATCCAGTATCTTTTCTTGGAAATATTCTTCCAAGCATTCTTGAATTTTACTCTACAAAGCAGTATCATGTTGACAATTTGGACGTTATTAGTTCCTGGATAAAATAACTCTTGAACATGTTTTATTGAATTCTTATATCATTGTCATCATCCTCATGTTTATATTTTGTTGAAAGTCATCTGTGGCCTATAGTGCATAGATGGACTTGGTATGATTATGACCAGAGATTATTCGGTGTAATCATGACCATAATGTTATAAATGATGTGGTAAAATTCCTCATTGGCCCGTAGTACATTGATGGACAGGCATGATCATGACCATTAATGAATACACAAATATTCTTGGCCCGTAGTGCATGGATAATTGTGGTCGTGATACTAAAGAATATCCTTGGCCGTAGTGCAGGGGTGATTCGATGATGTGGATTATTTATTAAGCTGAGTCCCAGCGATAAAAGTGATGAAAAACCTTTTAAATCATAAAAGATAGTAGATTTTATTCTCTACTTGACTCTTTTAATGGATTGCTTGTTCCGCAGTAGTTAAACTTGATGGTTGTTATATTGTATCAGTTTAACACTGTTGAAGGCTAACGATAATATATTCTGCATTATCTTAGTCATAATATTTCCTACTGGGATAGTTGAGCTCACCCTTTTACTTTTATTGTTCACTTCAAGAAATGAGAACGTAGCAAGGACTAGTCGGGGAACGGAGTGACGAACCAGATGATAGCATTAGTAGTCCTCACTATTCTGTGAAGTAGTGTAATAATAATTGTAATAAGGACTCCATTTGAGTTTGTATAATCTCTAGTATACAATATTTGTATTCAAACTCACAGTTTATGTTTTGTCGAATTGTACACGACAGTTGTATTATTAAGTTGTATTTGAATTTTGTACCATGTAAGTTGCGACCCAAGATGGGTGACGTATACCTAATTTTGGGGACGTCACAATGCAGAATAAATTATCATTAGCCTTCAACAATGTTAAACTGATAGAATATAATAGACAACAAGTTTAACTGCAGCGGATTAAGCAATCCATTAGAAGAGTCAAGTAAGGTATAAAATCTATTATCTTCTATGATTTAAAAAGTTTTTCATCAACTTTATCGCTGAGACTCAGCTTAATAAATAAAATCGAATAATCCCTGCTCCGCGGCCAAGGAAATTCATGTAATCATCAATGGTCATGACTATACCGAATAATCCCTGATCATAATCATACCAATAACTATCCACTAATGAACTACATGCCAATGAGGACTTTTACCACATCATTCGTCACATTACGGTCATGATTATACCGAATAATCTCTGGTCATAATCATACCAAGTCCATCTATGCACGTAAGCCAAAGATGACTTTCATCACAATATAAGCATGAGGATGATGACAATGACATAATAATTCAATAAAACAAGTTCAAGAATAAATTTTAAAGATTTATAAATTAATTTATCCATGAACCAATAACGTCCAAATTTTCAACATGATACTGCTTTGTAAAGTAAAATTCAAGAATGCTCAGAAGAATATTTCCATGAAAAGATACTGGATGAAGAGCAAATATCAAGGATATTCCACTAATTTCATGGAGTATAGAAGTCAAAGCTTTAACCAACTGAGTATAATAGATTATATGAAACTGCAAATGGATTTTTGTCCGCCATGCGGTAATCCACGTAGACAGATCATTTCCACAATTTAATAAGGAATGAATACGAAGGATCATTCACCAAATGTGTGGTAATCCACATAGACAGGTTATTCCAACAGAATAATAAAGAATGGAATAACAGAAGGATTCACCATGCGTGCGATAGACTGCACAGACAGGTTATTCCCAACAGAATAATAAATAATGGAACCAGGTCCGGCATAAACGCACAGACAGGATATTTCGACAAAATAATAAATAATGGAACCAGGTCCGGCGTAAATGCACAGACAGGATATTCTAACAGAATAATAAAGAACGTAATATTAGAAGAATTTCACCATGTATGTGGTACTTCGCATAAACAGGTTATTCCAACAGAATAATAAGAATGAAATAACAACAGAATTCACCAGGCATGCGATAGACCGCACAGACAAGTTATTCCAACAGAATAATAAATAATGGAATAACAGAAGAATTTTACCATGTATGCGGTACTTCGCATAAACAGGTTATTCCAATATAATAATAAAGAATGGAATAACAGAAGCTCTTTTCATGAATACGAAAGAAATAATACCCCTTACGAGTACAACAAATAATATCCCTTACCTTAAAAGAAACTGGATATTGGAGTAGTGAAGTAGCAGAATACTTTTCTTCTTTCTCTCTGTAGTTTCTCTCTCTAGAGTTTCACTGAATTCGTAAGAAATAATGAAGGAATGAACTTCTATTTATAGAAGAACTGTAAAGTCCCCGAACCCGGATACTTGAAACACGAACTCGGTACTTCACGATATCATTTCTATGAGCGAAATTCTACTAAAAATAATAACAAAAATATATAAACGATCATTTTGCAATACTTATTCATCAGAGTTCATCACCCAAGTACGTAACCTTTAAACATACATTACCAGTCATGTTAATAATAAAACATATATCATAGTCTTCATAATCTTAACTATTACAAGTAATAATAACTGCAGTCAACCAGCTATCTTCCCTTTCCCTTTGTTTTTGACAGAACCTTCAGGTTGTTCGCTCTTAACCGAAAACATTTAAATTAAGCAAGGATGAGCATTTGAGTGCCCAACAAGTATTAATAATATATATATATATATATATATATATATATATATATATATATATATATATATACTGAAGGAATTTAAATGCTTTCTATATACTATTCTTCTACAACAAGGCAAAAGTTGTGAAGTAATCTATACCAATAATAACTACATAACTATTTCAAATTTTTGAAACTACGTACAGACTATATAAAGATTTAATGTGACATAGTATGAACATTGTTTTCATTTTTGAAAAGGTTAAACAGAATATTCATCTGTAAACCGTCATAACTTACGAACACGGGGGTGATCAGCCCGTTGTGCCCTGCATTGATCAACACTACATTACAAAAATGGTGTTACCATTTACTTGATCCGCCTTAGGCGCATAAAAGTTTTCGCTGGTAAGGGATGTTCATATTTGTCAGGGTTCCAAGCCAAAGGTTTTATCTTATCCAACAATAATTTATAATTTAACATACATGTATATCAAAGGTTTATCAACATGCGATTAAATACTATGATTATCCAAGTGGGGACACTTGTATAATCATTTATAGAAATTAACGAACAGAATATATATCTGAATTATCATATACTAACATGTTGATAATCAATGGGCGTATATAATATAGACTTTAAAATATGTACAGTAATAATATAACTTTGAAACATTCTTACATTTATCCAATGCATAAAGAAAATGCAAAGGTAGGGTACTTGCCTGATGCGCTGCTACAAATTCTTAACTTAATTCTACCTTTTTTTTATCACAACCTATCATTAAGCAAATCAATCATTCGATTAAAACATTGCATCATAACACATAATACTGCATATAGCAGTCAGCACATTCCTAATCACTTTGTCACATAACTTAACGACCATTATATCACAATTAAACAATTTACAAGTTAATCCTATCTAAGTTCAGATCAATTTCTGAAATATGCCGACTTATCGTCAACCTTATTATATAATAATCGAGTCTAAGACTCTATTCTGTATCGGAATATCTAAATAGATAACTTAAACAACAGTCAAACTATTTTTCATGACCTCATAATAATTTTAAAACAATTATTACCATTTATCATAATTTTTGAAATATCAGAATCATTATTAAATGATTTAAATATCAAACAATTCTATTAAAATATTAATTTATCATTATCCAAATATTAAAATTTATGAATTACAACTTAAAATATTTTTAATTCACTTATATCCTTTTTAAATGATTTTTAAATAAATAAAACCATTTTTAAACTATTTATTTAATATAATTATTAAATAAATTTAATATCATTAATATATCATTAAATTTAAATTATTAATAAAATTATCCTTTAAATATTAAAAGTTATAGTTTATAACTTAAAATATCTTTAAACACTTTATTCTCATTTAAAATGATTATTTATAATATTAAAATCATTTTTAAACCAAATTATTTAATATAATAATTAAATAACTTTAATATCATTATTAATCATTAATTAATGAAATTAACCATTAACTATTAAAAGTTATATTTTATAACTTAAAATATTCTTAAATACCTTATTATTATTTAAAATGATTTTTAAAATAATAAAATCATTTTTAATTTAATTATTTAATTCATTTAGTAAATAACTTAATTATCATTAATATTAAATTATTAATGAAAATTATCAAATAATATTAAAATTTATTAAAAATAACTTAAAATATTTTCTTATACCATAATAAAATTTTAAATGATTTTTCAAATATTAAAATCATTTTTAAATAATTTATTTAATATTATAATTAAATAAATTAAATACTTTTAATATTCCAAAAATATTATATATTTATGAAATATATTTAAAATAATTAAAAACTAATTTTCAGAATTTAAAATAATTTTTAATAATTTATTTTGTATTTTTTAATAATTAAAAACTATTTTTTTCTATTTATTAAATTATTTTCAGAAAATATAATAGTTTCTGTCGCTAAAAACCACCTATAGCGATAGAACTGTCGCTATAGGTGTTCTTCATGTTCTTCATACAAACCCAGAACTTTAAACTCAGAACCGAGTGGCTATGTTTGACCGTGAATATCTCCGTGTGTGTTGTGATTCTGGACTCGGTTTTGGTCAGATTATGTAGTAAAAATACAAGACTATAAGATACAACAATCAACATGGACAAATCACATTAAACCAACCAGATCTAATCGCCTAAACTCGCTGTCATAGGCTGTTCTTCATTTCTGGGTTTCCCAAAATTGAAGAACAGACCGACTGACCACTTTTGATCGCCAGCAACTTGCTACATATTAATTGTTTTTGAGATCTAAGAGCTTTAATGTGTAGACAACATGTAGGACTACATATTCATTACATAAAATAAACAAAACATCAACACATCAATCAATTACAAGCCGGTCAACCACTGACAGAACCTGTGTTCATGAGTTTTCTGGGTTTTCCAGAAAACCGAGAACATGAGTTTCTCTACTACTTTGACCAGCCACCATTTTCAGTATATGAAATGTTTTAACGATATAAAAGCATGATTCTATAGTAAATATACTAGACTACAACCTAGCTTCAACAAATCAAACAAAACAACAACTACCAGCAAGATCAGAAGCCACAAACTTATTGTCAGACACTGAAAACTATTTCTGGGTTACCCAGATCTCAGTCGGTCAAGCTCGGTCAACGTGCTTTGACCTTAAATAACTTTTGATCTATAACAGATATGACTTTGCTTCTTTTTACAGATTAAAGACACCATTGTAAGCTACTAATAACAACTTAAAAACAACCCGAAACATCATTGAGCAAGGATCTGTGGCCACTGACATTCATTGTCAGGCCACAGAATTAAGCTATTCCCGGATCTTGTAGATCTTCAATTCTGAGCTTCTAGATGTTATGGATCTAACATCTAGCAACCCAGATCATCACTAGATATTAAAACCAACATAATACAACACTTAAACACAAAATCTAAATACAAATTATGGACAGATTTTCTAGCTTGAGTTTTATACCTTTCTTGATTTGATCTTGATCTTAAGCTACTGATTTGATATGGGATTTCGTGGGGCTTGATTTTGGGACTAATATAACACTGATTTTCGTTGGTTTTAGAGAGAGAAAGTCTAAGTGGAGTGTTGGTGATCAAAATAGCAAAATGAGCATTTTTTCTCTTTCTTTAATCTTATATACTAGATCTAGGGAATGATTTGCTGAGCTAGATGGCTGCCATTTGTTGTTTAAATCTTCAGCATATCTAGAGTTGGTGACCAACCCAAAATATAACAAGATCCACACTCAATCTCCTAGCACATGTGCAAAAAGGGCATAAAAGTCATTTTATTAATAATTTTTATAGAACAAAAATAATTTGGACAAAGTATTAGGGTTTAATAACACTAGTATATTTATCCTAGCTAATTTAAGCAATTTAGGGTTTATCAATTCAATTAACTAGGATTTCTAAAAACATCATTAGGGTTTTTAATAATTTGAAAAATATAATTATAATTGAGGTTTCTAATTTAATACACCTTAAAGTAACACATAAATTTATATCATATAACACAGATATATAACAATATTAAATCTTATACAACGAAATTAGGGTTTTCGAATACTATAACACAATTGATCAATTATTATCAGCTCTCGTACATGCAGTTCATATTATAACACTTAGAATATTAAAATATCATAATGTTATTATTATTCTTTATCCAAAAACCAAGATTAGGGTTGGTAAAAATATTATTAAGGTTTGGTCGTATTATAATAAAATTGTTCCATACATTAACATTGCTCACATAATCATACACATCTATAATACTAATAAATAATAATATAATATTATTATTCTTATTCCCTGATAAAAACCCGAAATTAGGGTTTGGATAACATAATTAACTTAATAATCTGAACAAACTTCATTTAATAAAATAATTGTTATAATTATTCTAAAATAATTTCATAAATTATTTACATAATAGTTAATTTTATTTTCATAGAAAATAATTGATAAAAACCTTTCCAATATGGAATTAATTATTATAATTGATAATAACAATGATTCTAAAATAAAATCATTTACAATTTTTCATGTAATAAATATATTTTATATTTACCACATAAATACATATACACAATATCTTGTACAAATCCTCATCCTTAATATATAAAAAAAATTATACACAAAATTTCTTATTTTATTTATATAGAAAATATCGGGTTGTCACAAGAACTGAAAGTGGCTCTTGGTCTTAACGAAGGGTTAAAATGACTCTTGGTAATATTGAAGAGACAACTACTATTTGCGAAGGGGCAATTAACTCTTGAAACACCGAAGGGGCAAATAACTCTTGAAACACCAAAGGAGCAAATAACTCTTGAACAACTGAAGGGACAAGTTACTATTAAAACTTTAAATCAACGATCCATATTGATTTACTATTATAATTTCAACCAACGGTCTGAAAAATTAGCACATCTCCTCATGGAATAATATTGTACCCTAAAATGATTTGGACCGAAAAGAAATATATTTTTCCAGTGAATAGTACCCCGTGAATAGTAACTCATGAATAGTAACTCATGAGTAGTAACTCATGAATAGTAACTCGTGAATATAACTCCGATACGACAAATGCCCCGAATACCCGATTGAACAATATAACCTCCAGACATCAATTATTATCGAAACAAATGTCAATTTCTACAAACACAAATAATTTCAACACAATAGAACTATAAAATTCATCTTTAATCAACACGAACTTATTCATAATTAATATTATAACTCACAATATTTAACAACTAGGTCGTTCCCATAAAAGAGGGGGCTTTCCGATAAGGATTTCTCCTTATTGACGCGTAATTAGGTGACCAAATCTCTCCTTGACAGAACTTCTACACATTGTCAATATTGAAAATAATAATATGAATAACTTTGCCATCTTAATTATTGATTTAATAATATAACATATTATACAGATGATGCTGTGACAATAATTGAATCAATAATATGAGAGATATGATGCAGCAATTACTGTAGCAGTAATTGAGTATAACTGAGTGACTTCTTACGTAATCATCAATAATCAATACCGTGTGCTACTATGCAACCACGCGTATTACTGTACTTTTACTACCGAGTAGTTCAACATTTTTAACAGTAACCCTTTCACTGTTATTTTCATAAAAATATTTTTGTCGTTTTCTCAATCCGACAATAATTCCGTTGTGGGGTCCACCAATGATTGTACCGTTGTACGGATATTCCCCGACAAAAAGAATATTTCCCGACCAATCGAATATTTTATAACAACTTGCTTACTTTGCAAAATTTATAAATATTACCCCCAACTATAACATTATATCAAATCCACACCATAATATTTTAAAAAAATATTTTGAGAAATTAAATCTTTATTCATAAAATCTGGGGTCTCACACGCAAGTCTACCTGCGGCTGCCCGGGATGCCCAAAATATGGGTCCCACAGTGTCAAAATACATACATTCGGACAACGCGCTGTTTGCTCGGTCGCTCATAACTTTCAATCCGGGAGTCCGATGGAAGCGTGCCATATCATTCCGAAAAGCTCTTTCCGAGAGCTACACAATGACCTAGGATTTTCCCTTTTTTGATTCTAGGAAGATGGGTACATGATCGAAATGGCATTTCCAAGTTTCTGTCAGGCAGTCCGTTGAGCCGTTTTGCGTAGTTTGCGCTCGAAAGTTAAGATATGGTTCTTGTGGGACTTCTATTGAAGCATTTTGAGTTGAAATGAGTGTATTTGATTTGAAGTAAAGTTGAGTTGGCAAAATGACCATTTTTTCCCTCCCGGGGTTATCTCCGATGTTCGCGTAGTAGTAGCAGTCTTTTCTCAGGGTTATCTCTGAGGTTGTCATGTTGTTGACTCTGAATGTCATTAGGGTTATCTCTGAGGTTGGCTTGACTTCCCAGGGTTAGAAAATGGATATCCCGGGGATATCTTTGGGGTTGGAATTGATGTTATGGTCCTCCAGGGTTACCTCTGGAATGTGAAAAAGATGTTTTTGCCCTCCTGCATAGTTAGTAACAGTAAAAGAAAATTTTGAGTGTCTACAAACAGTTTATTATTGGTAAACAGTTTATTATTTAAATAGGTTATTGATAAACAACTTATTATTTAAACAATTTATTGGTAAACAACTTATTTAAGGGGTGTTCAGCAGTGACAAACCAACTTATAAGTCATTTGCCAGTGTATGAGTGTTTGGATGTTTGGAGCTACTTATTTTTTAACTTATAAGTTAGTTTTTAAGTCAAAAAAATAATTAACAATTTGTGACTTATTTTAAAATGACTTATAAGTCATTTAAAAAAAGTTAATTTGACAAAATATAATGTTTATTTTGCCCCTATTCGATTTTGCCCCTCATTTTTATTAATATCATTTTTAATAATCTTTACATTATTCTAACTTATAAGTAATTATGAATCGAAGACCTTTATAACTTATTTTAACTTAATTTTTGACGTATAAGTCAAATTGATGTCGAATAGTATTACTTATAAGTCATAACCTAAAATAACTTATAAGTCAACTTATATTTTAACTTATATGTCATTTAAAATAAGGAGTTCCTGAACACGCCATTAAACAGTTTATTGATAAACAACTTATTATTTAAACAACTTATTAGTAACCAACTTATTATTTAAACAGCTTATTGGTAAACAACTTATAGATAAAAAACTTATTATTGGTAATCAACTTATGTGACGCCCCCAAAATAGGTATACACCACCCATTCTGAGTCTCCAAATACATGGTACATAAATCAAATACAAATTCATTAATGTAAGACCCTGAATTTTATGAAATAAAAATATTCAATTTTTTCTATTTAGTAAATAGTTAAATTGATAAAAGTTTAAAGTTATGGGTGAAATGTGCAAATTTTTTAAAATAAGCAAATGGTTATAAAATATTCATTGTTGTCGGAGAAAATTCGTTTGGTCGTGGAATATTCGTACGACGGCGCAACCATTTGTGGGCCCCATAACAGAATAACTGTCGAATGAAGAAAATGACAAATTTGAGTTTTTATAAATAACGGCATAATGGTTATCGTTACTACTGTTGGAATACCCGGTGGTTAAAATACTATACACGTGGTTGCACAGTAGCACACGGTATTGCACAGTATTTTGAATTATTGATTCTAACGTAAAAAGGCACTACTCAATAATTGTTACAGTAATTACTGTTCAATATTTTATTTTATTGATTCAATAATTGCTGCGTTGATATTTTATATTATTGTTGTTTCAATAATTGTCACGGCACAGTATTTCCCATTATCTGATTAATAATTTATATTATTTGAATAATATTATTAGATAGTATTATTGGCAATGTCTAGAAAGTTCTGTCAAGGAGAGGTTTGGTCACCTAATTGAGCGCTAGTAAGAAGAAATTTTTATCGGAAAACCCCCTCTTTCCTGGGAACGATCTGGTTGTCATAATTGTGATTCTGTAATATTATTTGTGAATAATTAATTATTGATTTATATGATAAAGAAATATTTATTTTAATGGGGTTATAAATGGAGGAATTTTTAGAAAGGTGATAATTGTTAATTATTGATATTTTATCTTTTCTGATAAAATAATTTATTCAAATATATTATTATATTACATTATAAATGTATAATGTGGTTATATAATAATATAATAATGGTGATATCTTTTGTAACGCCCCTAAATCTGGTCTATCTTCACACCCGAATTTCGTACGTCACGAGTACATCATTCATCCAACATACATCATTATATAATGCAATATAACGACATACACTCTCAAATCTCAGGTTCCGGAACCTTATGACCTCTTTTATTACAGATAATGATATTACATTATTTATTTCATCTTACAAGAGTGACTTTTATTCGCCACCAAGTATACATAATAGTTCATTAAACTAGTCTATAGTTCAGTTTAACTTTCTACATTACAAGTCTTCACTTGATCTTCTCGCTCATTCACCTTCTGAATGGTACTGTATCTGGATACCGTCAGCTTGATCTTTACGGGATCCTTAAGTTCTTCTAACCTTGATCGCTAAAAATTATTTTTCATTTAAAGCAAGTGTGAGCATTCAATTACCCAGCAAGTCATAACAGTTGAACAAACAACTTCAAAATTTAAAACATTTCATTAGGACTTCTATAACCGAACAAAGGTTATGAAGCAGCTTGAATAATAGGAATAGTCTCGATTCCTATCATCTTAAACCATCAATTATTTTCCCTTTGAAATACTTTCATCCCTCTACCTTTTTCACACACATCCTGCCTGGCTAGAATCATTAGCACAGACTTGTATTGAACAGCTTAATCACAGAACAATTCATATCATAGAAACACCGAAGTGTTCAAATTGTGGCTCAAGGCCTCATACATTCTAACACCTTGTACAAATATCACACATTCGCACATAGACAGAACTTCTCAAGTACAACATCTGAGAAGTTTAAGAAACTAGCATTCATGTAATATGAATGAAGTTAGGGAACTTGCCTTACGCACAGCTACAGCTTACGCCAAATTATTCATTTCAATTCTTATATAACACATAAAGAGAAAACATAAACACCAATTAGTCATATATTGAACTTACGCATTGCTTTACTTAACTTTACTTCTTAGAGTTCGCGTTCTTGAAATATAAGTTTATGCGACTAACTTCTTTTACCAATTTATGGCTTTATGACATACAGAGATGTCTTACTCAAAACGTTTATCATCTTGGATGATTTATATTTTTAGCTTATTCTTATAACTTCTCTAGGACTCGGTACACATCGTGTCTCTACTAGTAGTCCATATGGTACTCTGAGTGGTTTTCCACAAACAACTAACAAACAAGTTCCCGTCTCATCTACACTGCCATCACAGTGAATTAGATCGGTTTCCAGTTTTGTATATACCTTCACTCTCTGAAGGAATTGTTTAGCCCAGCTCCCATATGTCAACCATCAAAGGTTATGATTGTACCACAACCTAACTTCTCTTAACTTATACGAACTATTAAACTATAATGTTCGATTAAGTCAATTTATTATTCCTTACGGCTTTCTGACAACTAAATGTCATCCCTCCGGACTCATTCTTTATCGAATCACATTCGTCTTTCATTAATCTTATTACCGTTTGTTACGGCTTTCTTGATAATTCATATACTATTTAATACTTTCATTATCCATTATATGAACCCCATGTTCATTACTCGTTCTTAGTGTCAAAGTCATACCGATTATTATATGCTAAGACCAAGCATCCATCGCAATGACGTTGCGTTCACAGCGTCTATACGCTTCACACTTATCTCTCATTATCATGATATAACATCGAAATGTTATTCATTACCCTCGTCACTCAACGTCTAAGGAATCACAACCATAGCAATTCCTCACGTTCGTTCATCCCGACTACGGTCCCTGGATATCGGTTACGTAACCCGCGATTATATTCTTTGTCATTTAATCTTGTTTAATCTATACGTTCAACCTTTAATAAAGGTTTACATCACTGGATTAAGTGTTACATTAATTAAATATTATATTATTTATCTTCCCTTACATTTCCCCCAAGAGCTGAGCAGTTAAAAGCTCATCTCTGACATTTTTTAAACACTGGCGCCGCGGCGCCACTCCCTTTGTTATCTCATGCCGCGGCGCGAGTTTACAGTACCTGGCTCCCTAGTCTGGCGCTGCAGTGCCACCTTACAAGGCATGGTTGGCACCGCGGTGCCAAGCCCTAATTCTTGAAAAATTCTTCTAAGTCTTTGATCATTCTGAGACGCTTACTTCCCACTTCCATAACTTATTTGTTATAACTCGGAATGAGGTTGTTCCAAATCCATTCTCTTCCTTATCTTACGTACTTAAATACCCCTCAGACAAAACTTTGTTCTGAATCCGTTAACGTGCCGTTCGATTGGCTTAATCTTCACCCTTCGTTCCTTTTTATGCTTTTAACGCTCTTCGTTTGTTCGTCCGTAATTCGGTCATCCGAACTCGGAACTTGCTCATTCTTGAGTCCACGACTCATGTTTTCTATGTTCTCTTACATCCTTATGAAACCCTACACGTCCGGGTTCATTTACTAACTTTCCAATTCTCGTTTTACTTTTATGAAATTTTCGTCATAACTTCGTTACAGCTAAGTTTTAATTCGTTCTTCATGAACGTTTCTACCATTCCTAACCAAGAAATATTCAACTAATTTATACGTGATGGTTTTAAACTTGTCCATCAAAAACAATTAAACTACGATGGTTTTAAACTTGTTCATCAACAACGTTCTTCGTGTTCTTTGCGTGTTCTTCGTGTTCTTCGTTCGTACTTCGTTTTAATCGATATTTTGGATTACGATTCCACTTTTTATTGGAATTTGATGTTATAGAACATCATTCCTTACTTATTTAACCTACTTATTCATATAATCCATTCAGATTGCTCTAATTCATTACGAATCTTATACTTCCTTAAGAAATTTATAGACTAAATTTCTAATTCTTATTTCTTAATTTTCTTATGATTTCAACCATATGAAATCATCTCTAACCTTATGTAACTCTTATCTTTATTAAGTTATGTTTTTAAACATCGAAACTTAAAGAAAAACTATAAGAGATTAGGTTTCGAATTACCGTTCTCCTTTAATCTTCTCCCGTCGGACAAAGTTTGTACACGGGCTAGCCTTTCCTCTTCCTTCTCCTCCCATCCGAACTCTCTCTCTCTCTCTTTCTCAAGTTCCATTGGATTTTCAAAATCTCAAAAAAAAGAAATGAGCTTTCTATTTATAGAAAACCAAAGTTAGGGGTAGTTTAGTCATTTTGCCCCCCTTAACCTCCTTACTATTCATTACTTAAGCCGTAAGTTTATTTAGCCTCCACACTTTCTTAGCTATTAAGTCTTCTTAGCCCTTAAGTCTTCTTAGCCTTTAAGTTTGCTTAACTCTTAAGTTTACTTAACCTTTAAGTTTGCTTAACTCTTAAGTTTACCTAACCTTTAAGTTTACTTAATCCTTAAGCATAAGCACTTTACTTAGCTATTAAGTTTACTTAATCATTACTTAACTTATCCTTTACTTAGCCATTAAAACTAATCGTATTCTACGCATCTTATTCTCGTATTTTCTTCATATATAGTTCGTACAATATTCGTATTATACGTCGTACCAACCCTCTTGCTATACTCATATAGCTCACACATAATAATCCTAATTATTATACGTAAACATTAAATTCTCGGAACTCACTTTTCCTAACCCTTAGGTTTTGAGACCGCAGGCGAAAACTTCGTTTTTTCCATAACTAAAATATTATTGAATATTCCATCACGTCTCAACATTTTACGTAATCAATAACTTCTCAGAATTTCAAAATAAATCTCCGAGCATAAACGGATGAATAGTGCCTATTTCGTGTTTTTCCCCGAAATAATTTTGTTCCCGGAAAAGTTTCATTTTCGTCTTGAAAATTCTTATTCGCTCAATCTAGCTCGTAGCCAGAATACTCCCGATTTATAATCATCCTAGGTTATAGAACGATTAATAAACACATAGCACAAAATAGTATTAATAAAAATTAGTTTTATTAATAATTAATTCTTTAAACTTAAATTTTGGACAACCCGAATTTTCGGGTCGTCACACTCTTCCCCACTTATAAAAATTCCGTCCTCGGAATTTCTTAAAACCACACCCTTACCTGGGTCATCACATTCACCCCTTCTTCATAGAATTTCGTCCTCAAAATTTTAGCCTACCTTTCTTCTCAACTTCTCTTCAACGGAGTTCTTATCTTTCCCTCATTCTTAACCCCCCATAACCTATCAAGAATCATGAAGTAGAAGGAATAACGAGGAATATAAAATTTCCACTTAAAAATTTTCATACTTTTGCTGAGGGGCCAAATTGACCATGATCTCTTACTAGGTTAAACAGTATTTCTTCGTAAGCCCTTCTTTAACGGTCAGTTTACAATCACAAAGAAAGTAACTACCTCTTCCATGTTCTCCTCAGACTAAATCATTAGATTTCGCACCAAAACAATTTGGTTTGACACAAGTTCTCAAAGAAAGCTCGATGACATACCATTTGTCTAGCCGAATCAAGTAGCTTAGACCATACCAATAAATTGGATTTCAACGTGAAACATTCGTCTAGTCAACTCAATCGACATCGACTACTTCTTTAAATTCTTTTCGCAATACATCAAAACGGTTTATGACGTCATGATATCGTACTTTTTACAGTACGTTATGGACTTCGTCAGTTTGTGACTTCGTCATTATACATCATACCATAGCGGGTTGTTGATCCTAAGATCACATCCAACACAAGGTTCAATGGTATTAACAACTCCATCGTTTTACCACCCTTGCATCGAATGCACAGATGATATAAAATTTATTTTGAATATTTTAAATCAATTTCTGTCTAGCCGAAGCAATTAGCATAGACATACAAAGAATAGCTCTTTTAAAATACGTTGGTTCCAAAAGTTGAACCAATCATTTCCTTTTCAAAATGTACATATTCGCACGAGTTCAATAAAGTTCGAAATCTAGCATAGCTAGATGACTTGGAATATCCTATTTCCAGATCTTCCTTCATTGCCTTACTATGACAATACTTAATCTTCTCTAGCACCTTTAATACTAAGCCTACTGAAAACAACTCATTTTCAGTCTAAACATTCCTATATCTTAGTATAGTCCATCAACTTACCACACATTATGAGTTCAGGAACTTTCCACAATAATATGAGTTTAAGAACTGTCCAGACAGACCATAGGCTTCCATTCGCTGAGACAGTAAAAAAAACATACCATATTATTATGAGTCACGAACTTACCATAAGTATGAGTTTCAGGAACTTGCACCTACCTTATCGTTCTCTACCTATCAAGTATATACATGGGAAAAGATTCACCTTCTCTTCATATACATCTTGATAGCTCGACCAATCCCAATGATTATCACTGTAATAAGCTAAGCAGTTGTTACACCAAGCACACCTCTGCCCATACAAAGGTTCATACAACTCAGCTATCACATGAGTCTTCAATTGAAATTTTACAACTTCTAAATCTATCTCTACTTAATATGAATTTTCTTTAATTCATATACTATCCTTCATAACTCATTTTAAGTTCTTCTTCCCGTACTACTTCATAGTACCCTTCATTCATAGCCTTTGTTATAAATCATTCATCGTTTAACAGCTTATCTATTACTACGATTCACTATGATCACGTGGTGATCTTCTTATCATTCTCTCTACAATTATAGTCTTAGGTACTCCTACTTAAGGTTTATAACCTATCAGCTTTGATACCAACTTATAACGCCCCGAAATCCGGTCTATCTTCACACCCGGATTCCGTACGTCACGAGTACATCATTCATCCAACATACATCATTATATAATGCAATATAACGACATACACTCTCAAATCCCAGGTTCTGGAACCTTATGACCTCTTTTATTACAAATAATGATAATTACATTATTTATTTCATCTTACAAGAGTGACTTTTTTCCGCCACCAAGGATACATAATAGTTCATTAAACAAGTCTATAGTTCAGTTTTATCTTTCTACATTACAAGTCTTCACTTAATCATTACTTAACTTATCCTTTACTTAGCCATTAAAACTAATCGTATTCTACGCGTCTTATTCTCGTATTTTCTTCATATATAGTTCGTACAATATTCGTATTATACGTCGTACCAACCCTCTTGCTATACTCATATAGCTCACGCATAATAATCCTAATTATTATACGTAAACATTAAATTCTCGGAACTCACTTTTCCTAACCCTTAGGTCCGCAGACGAAAACTTCGTTTTTTCCATAACTGAAATATTATTGAATATTCCATCAAGTCTCAACATTTTACGTAATCAATAACTTCTCGGAATTTCAAAATAAATCTCCGAGCATAAACGGATGAATAGTGCCTATTTCGTCTTTTTTCCCGAAAATATTTTATTCCCGGAAAAGTTTCATTTTCGTCTTGAAAATTCTTATTCGCTCAATCTAGCTCGTAGCCAGAATACTCCCGATTTATAATCATCCTAGGTTATAGAACGATTAATAAACACATAGCACAGAATAGTATTAATAAAAATTAGTTTTATTAATAACTAATTCTTTAAACTTAAATTCTGGACAACCCAAATTTCCGGGTCGTCACATCTTTACACTAAATTCATGGTGCATGAATCAAATGAGAGAAATGTAGAAATCAAAAGAAGAACAAAATATGGGATTTTTAGAAAAATTAGTTTATTATTTGATTTTGTAAAATCCATAACTCTTTGTGTATAATGAGTTAGGAGATGAGTCATTTATCAAAAGAACGGTCTGGAAGTAAGATAATCGTAGAAATTTGAATAACCCAAATATTCTTTGTGGATTTTTCCGTGGTGCCAGTTTGAGTGAAACTGGTACGAGGGACATATAGTCTGAAAATCAAATTAGTGTTCTTAAAGCTCTATTGCGTGAGTTATAATTTTAATCCGACCGTTGGATCGTTGTGATTTTTGGATATGTTTTACATATATAAGTTGAGTATATGTCCACAAATTTTGAATCGTTAAAAATTAACGTATGATTTGTTATGAATTTTAAGAGGTGTTGAAAATTGTCCGTTTGTGAAATTCGGATATTTTCTACTTGGAATTTGTAAAAACTTAAAGCTACAAAGTTGTAGAGAATTCAATTTCGTATGAAATGGACATAAAATTCGTATTTTTCTGATAAATGGCTATTTATTATGAATTGTTGAAGTTTCAGAAATTAAAATGTTTTTTTTAAAAAATTATGGGCGGGATCCACTTTTGTTTTTTCAAAACATGCGGGCTGAAAATTCTTCCAAGATGGCTGCCCAACAATTCAAGATGGGCATGCGTAGAATGAAGAAAATAATAATAATAATATTTTATTATTTTAGTCTCTTATGGCGTTCTAGCATTTTCCTATAAATAGGCGCTTAAGTTAGAATTGAAAATCATAACAGAAACATAAGTTTTCTATCTCTATATTATCGAGCGTATTTTTGTGAGTATTTAGATACTTTGAGAATTGATATTCACTGCAAGTTTCTTTCGACTTTACTTCCGATATTTCAGTCAGAAATACTGCTCTTTTGAGGTAAGGGATTGTAAGGGTTATTATGTTTTCCAGTTTCGTAATTTTTCCGACCATCAAAAATTCTGCAAAAATTTGAAAGGTTAATTTGATGAGTTTTCTAGATTATGTTTAAAAATGGCGATTTTTGGATGTATAGATTAGGAGTTATGAATTTTATGAGAAAATACTATTTTAAAAGTAAACCTTTATAACTCCTTGTGGTTAACTCCAAAATTGGTGAAATTTTTATTGGGAGTACATGTATATAACAGCAGTATACTCTATAAATTTCGGAATTCTTGGACAAAAGTACAGTTTATGATAAATGTCTAAATATTCGGCAGTTTTGGCCATATGAAAAATAGTAAATGAATTTTAAAAATTTTGAGAAAAATATATGTTCAATATGAGACTATATTCTGCTAAATCCTAGAAAAGAAAATTTTCTGGGACTGATTTGGTATTTTTTTCATGAAAATGGACTAGTTAGGAGTAAATGAATTAAATATGTTATGTGAAGAAAGAAAATTAGAAAATAGGATTTTATGGCTTGAAAACCCTATATAAGGTATATGCAGATTTTTGATGACGATTTTGGTTATTATTGGTGATGAAATCATTGATTTAAAATATTATTTAATGATTAATAATATTAGTAAATGAATTTAATGTTATTATATAATGAATAATATTAAATGGAGTTTATTATATAATGAATAATGTTATTATCTTTGTTAAATATTCGTTGAAATATTATTTTATGTTCAAATCATTTTTGATATAATATTATTCTTGAATTTTACTCCACAAAGCAGTATCATGTTGACAATTTGGATATTATTGAATTATGGATAAATTAAATTGTTAAATTCTTTAAACTTAATTATTTATATCATGTGATTGATTCTTTATATCATTTTCATGATCCTCATGCTTATATTGTGATGAAAGTCATCTTTGGCCCGTAGTGCATAGATGGACTGTTGTTTATTGGTTTTACAATTGTATGCCTTTGACCTGTAGTGCAAAGAAGAACTGTTGATTGATATCTTTGGCCTGTAGTGCAAAGATAACCTGTTGTTGAATATCTTTGGCCCGTAGTGCAAAGATGACCTGTTGTTGAATATCTTTGGTCCGTAGTGCAAAGATGACCTGTTGTTGAATATCTTTGGCATGTAAGTGCAAAGATGACCTGTTGTTGAATATATTTGGCATGTAGTACAAAGATGACCTGTTGTTGAATATCTTTGGCCTGTAGTGCAAAGATGAACTGTTAATGAATATCTTTGGTCCGTAGTGCAAAGATGAATTTATTAGTATGATTATGAACAAGAACTTTGATTTGGTATAACCATGATCTTTGATGTTTCAAGTAAAGACAGGTGATGAAAATTATCTTCGTCTTGGATGAGAAGAGAAATTTAGAACCACAATTATGATTATGAGTTATTCACATGATTGTGTATAGGAACTGTTGATTGATGTTACAGGGATAAAACATTTTTGGTGGACTTTTAACTTGGAGAAGATAATAGACTTTATGGTCTATTTGACTCTTCTAATGGATTGCTCATTCTGCTGGAACTATGGTTGAAAAGTTTTATCATCTACCATATGTTTTAAATCTCTAATTTATTACTGATGAAGGCTATTGATAATTTAATTATCTTTAGTCATGATATTCTTTACTGGGCTAGTTGTGCTCACTCTTCTGCTTCACAATTCCTTTCAGGTAATAAGAGTGTAGCTGGGTCGAGCGGGGGTAACAGGGGAATAGAACGGTGGTCTCTAGATGTGGAGGTTCTCCCTAAACAGTATATAAATAATTTTATTGAGAACTTTAGAATAGTGTGTTGTATTTTATACATCATTTAGTAGTTATATTTGGTGAATCAAATAGGATGAGGCGAACCCAATGTTGAAAGGGTGTTTTGCCACTACCATACAAGATGTCTAATGACATACAACTTCGTGTTATCATAAGACAAGGTTGTGCACATCCACTTTCTGAGTATATCTACGAGCACCACCTATATAATCTTGGAGTTTGGTTGAAGTATAACTCTCAGTTATAGAAAATGGAGATAATTATATGTCAAGAAAAGACTCACCATTGGAAATAATATGATAGCAATATTCTCGTTTTTCTTTAGGGTCTATTGGGTCAACCAAGGATAATTCTATGGACATATGATATCTATCATAACCTAGACAAATGGCCTGCCATGTACGAAGGTTTTCTTGAGCACTTCCCAAAGATTTTAATTTCTAAAACAGTTATTGACTGTACCTTTATGTAAGTTGCCATTGTGACGTGCTATCCAAGGTTGGGATGAGAGTCATAGTTGGTATATATTTGTATCAAAACTCACAACATGTGTTGTTGTATTTTGCACGACAATTGTAGTAATAAAGTTGTAGTTATTTTCTTTACCATGTATTTGGCGACTCAGAATAGGTTGGATGGGTGTTGTATACCTATTTTGGGGGTGTCACAATTAATACAATACGACAAACGTAAGCTGAGAGTTTTAACACGAATATTGTCTCACAGACAATATCCAAAGTCAAATGAAGTCTTCATTACAATTATTATCACACTATTTCACAGAATAGTGAGGACTACTATAGCAACCATCTGGACCGTCACTCCATTCTCTGACTAATCCAAGCTATATTCTCATTTCCTGAAGAGAACAATGAAAGCAAAGGGTGAACTCAACTAGCCCAATAAAGAATATTATGACTAAGATAATGCAAAATAAATTATCGATAGCCTTTAACAGTGTAAAACTGACAGAATACAATAGACAACAAGTTTTAGATCAACAACTGCAGCAGAAATAACAATCCATTAGAAGAGTCAAGTAGAGCATGATATCACCTATCTTCTATGATTTAAGAGTTCATCATCAATATTTTATCGCTGTAACACAACTCAATAAATAATCCACATCACCGAATTATCCATGCACTACGGGCCAAGGATATTCGTTAGTATCACATCCATAAATTATCCATGCACTACGAGCCAATGATATTCATTATTATCACATCAACGAATTATCCGTGCACTACGGACCAATGATATTCGTTATTATCACCAGTGTGACACCCCCAAATCTAGGTACTTTATTCCCATAAGATTTTGTGTTCACTTAATCAAAACATTCATATCTAACTACCCAATCATAATAAAATTGAATAATAAAACCCGCCGATACAGGATTACGTTAATAAAAATTATCTCCCAGGTTATCTAACATTTAATTACAATCATTCAAATACAGAAATTAAATTATTACATCACATCATTATTAAAAGTCTATCATTATAATAATAAAATAAAATTATAAGTCTTCATCACTTGTACATTTTTCCCTTTCCTTTGCTAGTTGTAGGTTCATTTACCTTCTCAACCTTAGCTGCAATAAGTGTATAAATATGCAAGAGTGAACAAAACAATTGCTCACTAGATATAGAAATGAATCAACACGAATGAAATAACTGCCAACAAATAGGCTCATCAACACTGAATAGTACTCTATCAATAATAACCAACGACTGGAATCAAAATATGGAGTATATAAAACTGAGAGTCATAAGACCACGAACTACTTCCACAGTTGCAAGTAATCTTTCAACTTAAACTTTAACAGTCATAAGACTATAAGGACTCCTCATACTTAGGGGGATCAACCCTTCGTATAATGTATTGTGCACAAACATTTCAACGCTAAGCTTAAACCGCTAATAATAGGGTTGTTCATCTCAGTATTTAGAGTACAAATCCACACCAAAGAAGTTTGATTTGGATAAGCTTTCAAGGGTAATTTGAAGTTTAACGAACATCAACTAGAGGACTAGTTGAATCATTAGTGTTTGATAACAAAACAATTGATCAATAATAACATAATTATTGAATATACATTAAGTAATAGCAAGCTGAAATTAAAGCTTGCTCATTATGAGAATGGCTTGTGTCAAGTAAATGAACTAAGATAATTCAACATTAGAAATTAGAATTCAAGAAAATTGCATTCATCGTACATGAAGGACAATAAAGAAAATTGTCTAACAATAAACAAGTTAGAATACATCAATAAATATTGGAATTCAAAACTTATTTGAATAAAGTTTAAGTCATAGCTAGCTTGTTCAAATAATGAGGAGGAATACAAGAATTCGATTAATGAAAGATTAAAGTAAGAAACTTGCTCAATATAAGTGTAGAGTTAGAAAACTTGCCTCGAGTGTAAGCTAAAATATTAAAACTCACGTTCACCTATACACAATATTAAAACCACAACATCTATTAGACATACTAATATTCACTTTTCAATATAAAACTCATTACTAGCCAAACTTGTTATTTTAGCACAAGTCTTATGCTACCATTATATTTCAGAATTCCCAAGTGTTAACATCACAACACTTATCTAACATTCATTGTATAAACTAAGTTACGCATAACACGTTCGTAACTTACTAATCACTTTTACAACTTTGAATTTGACTCTGTTTAACCTTGTTGTTACATGATTATCACATTAACCTAACATTAAGCTAAGTTACATTGAATGTTCAAAGTCTGTAGAATTAGCAGACTTCACTGTCTAAAACTGGGCATTGGCACGGCCGCGCCAGTTTTATAGTGGACTGCAGCGCGCCTGCGCGGCCGCGTGGCCGCGCTACCCACAGACTTCAGTTTCTGCAGAACATGGCTACGACAGTTGTTTTAAGCCAACTAACACAAATTTCACCCACCAAACATTAATAATATGTAAAAATGGAATAGAACTATCAAAAACATATTTGTGAACATATTCCACCAATTAAAACTATTTAGCAACAATTTAAGCTAGGTTAATTTCTCAAATTTCATGTTTTTCATATAAAATTCAATTTTTTTATATTCATCCCAAAAATCATCACTGTGATTTCAATACTAGGACAAATCACTTCATTCAAATTACGTTATGCTCGCTTCTTAACGAACTAGCATATAGAAGCTTCAATTTACAATTTAGCATACAAATTAACCACTAATTTTGGTACTTACATAATCCATATGAGAAAATATGCATAAAACATACACTGTCGTTAATATTTCCTACTGTTTAACTGAAATTATCATGCAATTCTTGTTTAAACATAAACTCTAGCATTATATCACATATAACCACAATTAATAGTTATACATATCAACAATTCCGCAAATTGAATTAACAGACTTAGAAGGTTTATGCCGTAAAAACTCATATGTATGCATATTCATATATAATTAGGGAAAATACCTTCAATTAGCGTGATAATTCCTTGCAAACACCACTGAAATAGCTTTGAAATCCTTAAGCTTCCTCTTAATCTCCCTCAAGTTTCACTCTGTCAAGGTCTATCAATTCTCAGACTCTTCTCTTCTCTCTTCTCAGTGTAGCCAATATAGACTAACTTAAGCATAAACTAAAAAAAACTGATAACCTTAATAATCCTAATAACTAATATCAGTTACTATAAGAAACGTATATTATATAAATATATTATATTTATTATTTTAATTATATAATTCAAAATTAAAAGAATTTCAAAAGCCATATGGCCTTGTTTGGAAAAAACCATTTAAAAATTAAATACTTAATATCTTTGAACCTTGTTTGGATAAAACTAAATTAAAACTATTTTAATTTATTTTAATAACTCCTTATAATATAGTTATTTATCACACTTTATTTAATCAAGCTTTCATATTTATTTTAATTAATTCAAATAATAATTAATTAAATAAATCACTTAATCACATAACTCAATACAAATAATTACCCATCAATTTGAAATATCAACATAATAATAATTTCCTTAACTCATTAATTATTTATTTAACAAATAATTAATCAAATAAAATCAATTAAAAAAATATTTATTCAATGATAAACACATCCATTAAATATTTATATAACTCAATAAATATTTAATATTAAAATTAAAATTTTGGAATGTTACATCAGTTACTAAAAGAAACGTATATAATATAAATATATTATATTTATTATTTTAATTATATTTTATTTATATAATTCAAAATTAAAAGAATTTCAAAAGCCCTATGTCTTGTTTGGCAAAAACCATTTAAAAATTAAATACTTAATATCTTTGAACCTTGTTTGGATAAAACTAAATTAAAACTACTTTAATTTATTTTAATAACTCCTTATAATATAGTTATTTGTCACACTTTATTTAATCAAGCTTTCATATTTATTTTAATTAATTCAAATAATAATTAATTAAATAAATCATTTAATCACATAACTCAATACAAATAATTACCCATCAATTTGAAATATCAACATAATAATAATTTCCTTAACTCATTAATTATTTATTTAATAAATAACTAACCACATAAAATCAAATCAATTAAAAAAATATTTATTCAATGATAAACACATCCATTAAATATTTATATAACTCAATAAATATTTAATATTAAAATTAAAATTTTGGAATGTTACACCATTCCCTCCTTACAAGGATTTTGTCCTCAGAATCACAATTCAAACAATCAAACCGTCACATTCTTCCCTACTTATAAAGATTTTATCACCAGAATCGAAGACATAGATTAAACAAATAATTCAGGGTAATTCTTCATCATTTCAGCTTCGAGTTCCCAGGGAGCCTCTTCGACATTGTGGTTCCTCCATATAACCTTCATAGAAGGTATCACTTTATTTTTGAGCACTTTTTCTTTTCTGTCGACTTTCTGGATATGAATCTCTTCATAAGACAAATCTTTACTGAACTGCAATGGTTCATATTCGATCACATGTTTGTAATCGGGTTTATACGGTCGTAACACCGAAATGTGAAAAACATTATGAATGTTTTCCAACTCTGGAGGTAGAGCAACCTCATAAGCCACTTCCCCCACTCTTCGTAGTATCTTGAACGGTCCAATAAATCTTGGACTGCGCTTTCCTTTCTTGCCAAAATGAATTTTCCCCTTCCAAGGAGAAACTTTTAGGAAAACGAAAGTTCTTACTTCAAATTCGCGATTCTACATGTGTTGATCGGCATACTTTTTTTGTCTGTCTTGGGCTGCTACCAATCTTGTCCTGATGAGTTTGACAACCTCAGCAGTTTGTTGTACCAGTTTTGGTCTTAACAGTTGGCGTTCACCTACTTCATCCCAACATAGTGGAGTTCTGCACTTTCTGTCATATAATGCCTCGTAAGGTGGCATGCCGATGCTCGCGTGGTAACTGTTGTTGCAGGCAAATTCCACCAATGGTAAATGTTCTTCCCAGCTCCCTTTGAAATCCATGATGCATGCTCTCAGCATATCTTCCAACGTTTGGATTGTTCGTTCACTTTGCCCGTCGGTTTACGGATGGTATGCTGTACTCATTCGCAATTGTGTTCCCATACATTCTTGTAGTCTCTTCCAGAAGTTTGACATAAATCGCAGATCTCTATCTGATACAATTGACACTGACACTCCATGCCTCGAAATGATCTCTTTAACGTACGACCTTGCCAATTGATCAAGATTAAATCTTATCTTTATTGGCAAAAAGTGTACTGATTTTGTCAGTCTATCCACTATCACCCAACTTGCATCGCATCCTTTCTGAGTAGTTGGAAGACCCACCACAAAATCCATTGTGATGTGTTCCCACTTCCATTCCGGTATTTCTAACGGTTGAAGTAATCCTCTTGGTCTTTGATGCTCGACCTTGACTCTCTGACATGTCAAGCATTTCGCCATGCATTCGGCAACGTCTCTTTTCATGTTCGGCCACAAAAAATGGCGCCGTAAATCTTGATACATCTTCGTACTACCGGGATGAATTGAATATCTTATGTTGTGTTCTTCGACCAAGATTTTTTCTCTAATATCTGGTACTGCTGGAACCCAGATTCTTCCCTCGAACCGTAGTAGTCCTTCGATATCGATCTTGTATTTTACATCACTACCCTCAACAACTTTCTCTTTGATCGTTTTACATTCTTTATCTTGTAGTTGAGCATTCTTCACTTTGTCCACCAAAGTTGGAATAGCTTCTATCTGGAATAGTCGTTCATCGAATTACTTTGGAAATTTGATTTTTCAACTCTAGCCTTGCCATTGCTGATATAATCTCCTCCTGAGTGGTTATCAACATCAATTTTTCCTGACCTTTTCTTCTTAAAGCATCTGCAACCATATTCGCTTTGCCTGGGTGATAAAAGATCTCACAATCGTAATCTTTTATCAATTCCATCCATCTTCTTTGACGCATGTTCAGGTCCTTCTGTGTGAAAATATACTTCAGACTTTTATGTTCTGTATAGATCTCATATTTTTCTCCATAGAGATAGTGTCTCCATATCTTCACAGCAAATACTACTATAGCCAATTCCAAATCATGAGTCGGATAACCTTTCTCATAATCCTTCAGTTGTCTTGATGCATACACAATTACTTTGTCGTTCTGCATAAGAACACAACCCAACCCTTTATGTGAGGCATCACTAAACACCACAAAGTTTTATGTGCTATCTGGTAACGACAACATATGTGCCACACTTAGCTTCTTCTTCAAATCTTGAAAACTCTCTTCACACTTCTCCGTCCAAACAAATTTTACCACTTTCCTTCTCAAATTTGTTAGCGGAGTGGCTATCTTAGAAAAAGCTTGAATAAATCTTCTATAATAATCGGCCAGTCCCAAGAAACTCCTTACCTCCGACGGTGTTCTTGGTTATTCCCAATTGATTACAGCTTCCACTTTTGATGGATCCACTGAAATCCCATCCTTGTCAATCACGTGCCCAAGAAATTGTACACGATCTAGCCAAAATTTGCACTTAGAGAATTTCGCGTACAACTTTTCCTTTCTTAGTGTTTCCAATGTCAAACATAAGTGTTCCGCGTGTTCTTCTTGAGTTTTGGAATACACCAGAATGTCCTCGATGAATACCACTATAAACTTGTCTAAGAATGGTTTAAACACCCTATTCATCAAATCCATGAATGCAGCAGGTGCATTGGTTAAACCAAAAGACATCACCAGAAACTCATAATGTCCATACCGAGTTCTGAATGCCGTTCTAGGTATATCCTCCTTCCTTACCTTCAATTGGTGATACCCACTTCTCAAATCTATTTTCGAGAAGTATTTAGCACCCTTCAACTGATCAAACAAGTCATCTATTCTTGGTAATAGATATTTGTTTTTAATAGTGACTTTGTTCAATTCTCTATAATATATGCAAAGACGCATCGACCCATCCTTCTTCTTCATGAATAACACCGGCGCTCCCCACGGTGATACGCTTGGTTGAATATACTTCTTGTCTAACAGTTCTTGTAATTGTACCATAAGCTCCTTCATTTCTACCGGAGCCATTCTGTACGGGGCCTTCGATATCAGTGCTGTTCCCGGTGCTAAGTCGATCACGAACTCAATCTCTCTATCAGGCGGAAGTCCTGGCAAATCCTCTGGAAACACATCCTCAAATTCCCTAACCACTTGTATCTCTTCCAGTTTCACATTCTTCTTCTGAGTATCGACTATGTAAGCTAAATAGCCCACACAGCCTTGACTCAATAATTTCTTGGCCTCCATAATCGTCAGATATTTCATTTGTTTAGGAGACTTCCTACCATAAAATACTACCTTTGACCGGGTCATAAGGTTTACACACTTCTTTTGGCAATCAATTACCTCTCCATATCTTAACAACCAATCCATTCCCAAAATAACATCAAACTCTCCAAGTCTAATCGGAATCAAATCTACCATGAAGATTTTATCCTTAATGTTCACCCTACAGTTCTTGTATACGAACCTAACATGGATTACTTCCTTATTCGCAATTTCTATGTTCAAAGGGAAATTCAGTTCCTCACTAGGCAATCCTAACCTCTTAGCAAATTCATCAGATATAAACGAGCAAGTAGCACCCGAATCGAATAATACATAAGCATTTATATCATTGATTAGGATAATACCTAACACCACATCCTTTGATTACACATCATCTTGCATAGTCATGTTAAAGGTTCTGGCTGTGGGTTTGTTTGATGTTGTAGCTCCCACAATGGCCCATGTACCTCCACTGTTACCTTCATTGCTTTTGGTTGTCTCTCCAGCCTTCTTCTTAGGGCATTTACGAGCAAAGTGATCCTTGGATCCGCACGTGAAGCACACGTTCTTCTTAGGTTGAGTGAAATTTGGGACGATGTGATCCTCCTGACCATAATTGAAGCATACTCGTTTTCCCATCAAGCACGCACCCTTATAAAACTTCCCGCATGTAGCACATGCTTCAAACTTCTTGTTTTGCTGGTTACCCTATGACGCCCCCAAATCCGGGTCCTTTCGAACCACGGATCCGGTTCGCCACGATACTACTATCGTCAAACTATTTATATTTTTCATTCATAACTAAATGAATATAACTTTACTTATTACAAATTAGAATATAAATTCTTTCCAATTCCAGGATCTATGTAATGACCCCAAACTTTTATAAGTTTCACAACTTGGTCATTTACTATTCCTGTATTACATCATATTCGATGTTATATAAATATGCAGAATACTTTAAACTTTTTCAATCTCCTTTCAAAATAATTCTTTTATTGATATCTTAACTTGAATCAATTACAAATCCTTGAATCAAATTATGTTATGATTCATTCTATTCTAATTCCTAAATAAATCTTTACATCTCGATTCGAATTTCTCTATGTACCGCCTAGTATAACTTTACAAGCAAACATGTATTACACATCGTAACCTACTATCAAGTATATCTACTAAAACATAGTTCGAAAGTATATATTTAATTAAACAAATCAATCTCCTTTGATGTGATTGAACTTTATCAATCAAGTAGCACGTAACCTTTACCGTGTATCCTTAACCTGCAAATGTGGTTATTTGTAAGGGTGAGCTCAACAGCCCAGCAATTCTAACAGTTTTCATGCAGCACGTAGCATATAATAACATACACAATTCATGCATTCATAATCAATTAATATTTACTAAGCATGTTACTTCTCATATAACAGGCATATAAGTTTATCTCACAAATATATCATCAAAGATCAACTTTCACATTTCATATATGATGAGTGAGTTTTATACTCATAATTGAGTGCGTTTGAACTTAATCTTTTGGATATTTTTAATTGTTTATGTCTATTCATGCATGTTTTATGTGGTTTTGTAGGAATTGGGACAAAGTTACTTGGATCAACGTTTGGGGTGGCTAGATGCGTGTTTTCGGCTTGCAATTTACATAGCAGTCACTTCAGAGCCAATTTGAGTATTTCTCGGGACCTTATTTCGAAAACCTTAAAGAATGAAAGTTGTAGATCTACGTCTCCTCTTTCCGTAACATCTTGAATCATCAAAATCGGAGTTCGGACGAAGAAGTTATGGCTATTTCCCCAAAGGACGTTAGAGTAGAAAATGTCAGAACATGTGCCAGCGCCGGGGCGCCTAAATCAGGCCTATTTACAGCGTCGGGGCGCTAGGGGGCAGGGTTCCGGTGCCGTGCCCAGTAGTGGGGTGCTGGGGAAGTCAGTGGTCAGGCTTGGACGCGTTTTGGGGCGAATTTTGACACCTTTTTGACTCCAAATAGGATTGGGTTTGTTCCTAAGCTAAAAATTTGACTTGTAACCTATAAATACATGATGTAAGGCATAAAATAAAGGGAGATTACATAGCTTAGATTAGAGATACACTCCATTAGATTAGAACATAAACCCTAGTTCTTATTAATTTTGGAGATTGAAGCAACTTGGATATCATTGAAGATCAAAAGTAGGAGCAAGAGGGGAGCATCAGATTTGCTGACAACAGATTCTATTCTCTTCTCTTATCATACTTTTATCTTTTAATGTCTATTCAGTTGTGGATTCTTGATTTTAATTCATTAATTATGAACTAACTCTTTTATTAAGATTTCAATTGAACCTTTTATGTCTATAAATTAGTTATTCAATTTATTCCAATTATTTATGTCAAAGTGAATTGTTTATCTTGTCTTGTACTTATTGTTTAATTATTTGATCAGTAATTACTTTGTTACTCTAGAAGGAATTGAAAGATGAAATCTAGGGTTAGAACTGGGCATGATATCATGTGACTTAGTTATTTGCAAAGTGAATAATTAGGTTTGTGAATTGAATGGAAATATCTATTCACCGCATGTAACACATAAGGAATTGGCTTTAGAAGGAGTTTAATTCAATTGTTTTGAATAGGAATATAGCAAGATTAATCTGGATTAAATAGAAGGCAATTTATCACTTAAAAAAGGACTTTTGGCATTTGAGAATTCCTGTTAACAATTCAGTAGACATAATAATTGGAATAATTGGATAATTGATTATAGTTCATAATTGGGGATATTGAAGTCTTAATCTTTATTTATTTGAATTAATTTTAGATTAATCTAGTTTTAATTGATTAATTTAGTTTTCTTAATTAGAAAAATCACAATTTATGGTTGTTTAAATAAAATTGATTTGGTTAAGAGTTAGTACTCAGTAATTTTTATTAAATAATTCCTTGTGGGAACGATACTTTTCTTATCACTTTATTACTTATTGACTGTGTATACTTGCACATATATTTTGATTGTTAAATCGACCAACAAGTTTTTGCCGCCGTTGCCGGGGACTTAGTTTAATAATTTTGCCAATATTAATTTTTATCAAATTAGTTTTAATTTAAACATTTTTTTTCTTTAATTCTTTTTCAATTTTTTCTTTCTTTCTTTCTTTTCAGGTACCATGGATGACTTTGTGTATCAATGGCCATACACGAACATGACTCGACCAATGGAAACATGGAGCCCACCATCCACACAACAAGTAGCAATGGTTTGTGAGTTATGTGCTGGGAGTCATACTACATATCAATGTGCCATCAATTGGGAATCAGCTCAGTTCATAGGGAGCTATAATCGATCTACCCAACTATATTCGAATCAAAATGCATATAATCTAGAGCCAATACAAATTGAGCCAAATTCGAAGACGTTGGAGGTTATCGCAGCCCAACAGAGGCAAAGGATGGCAAAAATGACTCAGCCAAGGGGAACAGAGAATAATGGACTCGCGACAACACTTTCTGCATTATCAACACAAATTGAGACACTTTCAAAGATGTTAGACGCTTTTGAAGCTCATAGTCGTCAAAGTGTGGCGGTTACTTGTGATTATTGTGTTGGAAATCATATGAATCATCAACGCACCACCAGTTTCGAGCCGGTACCGTATGATGGTGATTACCCTAACAATTATGTCTATCCCAATAACTATTATCAGGATTGGGGATATCACCCGGATTTTTCATGGAGCCATACGCATCAAGATCAATTTTAAGCTCTAAGTCCAATATACCCACCGGATTTCTCGTGTCTACCTCCACTACAACAGGAAGAACATTCAAATTTGGAGGAAGTTTTGTCCAAGTACATAGCTTCATGTGAGGAGAGAAGGATTAATCAAGAGATATTGAGTTAAAATTGTACAAACCAAACGGAACAACTAACCAATGCCTCGAACATTTGTCCTCAATACACTTGGCTCTATGACATGAATTCCGAGACTGATGGTTAGCCCGAACCAAATCTACAACCGGATGTGCCAAATGATTTAGATATTGAAAGAGAGGAAAGACTTGGGGACCAAGAAAAAGAGATCAGTGAAGATTTAACTGTAAGATTTAACGAATATGAACCGATTTCATTAGTATCCTATGTGCCTCCTCAACCAAAGTTCAAGAATCCGGGCAGTTCTACAAAATCATGCCCAATTGGCAGTCATGTCGTAGGCAAAGCTCTTTGTGACATAAGAGCTAGTACAGCTGTGGAGTCATGGTGGGTTGAAAAGGAGAATATAGAGGAAGAGCCTATTGTGTTTGACAAGTTTCCATGCCCCAATCTGATCATAGACATAATGGAGAAAACACCTAGTTTTTGGACGTTCTTAATAGGGAACCTATATACAAAGAGCATGCTAGGTGGCTTTAATTCAAGGGTCTTTGCTAATGGGAACCTCCCAAAAGAGACATTATTACTGATGGATGGAGGGTTCCTCAATTTTCGTAGGGAAATTTGATAGAGAATTGAAGAAGTCAGGCTGAGACTATAAAACAAGCTCTTATTGGGAGGCAACCCAAGTTTAATTTTTATTTTTAGTTTTTATTAGGTTTTATATTAGTAGTTTTGAATTTGTATTTATTTAGGATTTAATAAAATTGTGTCTATCATGGTTTATAGGTTATTCAAGTCAAATTCAAGTGTGGTGCCCAATTTGTTCCATGTGCCTAACATATTCTCCAAACTTCGCAGACAAAGAGGAAGATTGCTATATTTTCAGGGAAGTCCTCTACTTTATTTTTTTCTATTTTAGTCATTGAGGACAATGTCTAATTTAAGTTTGGGGGCATTTTAGTGTCGTATTGCATATAGTTAGTTATCTTCATGATAGTTCGTTTTTTTGTGTGTTAGCGTTGTGTTTTTTTAGGTTGCATATAATACATGGTAGTTATTTGCATATTCATGTGACAACCCCAAAATAGGTCCATTCCATCCAACCCATTATGAGTTGCCAAATACACATGGTACAGAAACAACTACAACTTTTACCACCCATAAGCTGTGAGTTTGAATACAAACATTATCATCTAGACAATATCCACATGCAAATAAATCCCCATCATAATTATTGATACATAATTTTAAAAAAAATGGTGAGGACTACTAAACAACTCTCTCTAGAACCTTCATTCCATACCCCGAATAGTACTCGCTACATTCTCGCCTCCTGAGAAGAAAAATGGAACAACAAGGAAAAGGGTGAGCTCCACTAGCCCAGTAAAGAATATTATGACTAAGATAATGTACAACAAATTATCCTTAGTCTTCAACAGGGAAAAATCTGATAGAATACAATAGACAACAAGTTTTAGATCAACAACTGCAGCGGAAACAACAATTCATTAGAAGGGTTAAGTAGAGAATAAAATCTACTAACATCTATGAATTTAAAAGTCTATCATCAATATTTTATCCCTGTAACATCAATCAATATATATCTCAAATCAAATCAAATATTCATCTTTGCACTACAGGCCAAAGATATTCATCAGTTGGTCATGTTCATCTAAAAACCTGTTCATCTTTGCACTACGGGCCAAAGATATTCATCAATTGTTCATGTTCATCTCAACACATGTACATCTTTGCACTACGGCCAAAGATATTCATAATAAAATCAACCATCTTTGCACTACAGGCCAAAGATATTCAGTAACACCATCATTTAGGACTGAAGATGATGAAAAATATTTTAAAGGAAACGAATCCAGTGAAACAAAATAACAAGTATTAAGGATTCGTACTCTAAACAACCTGAGTTCAAAAATACTTCATAATTAATCATACTGAAGTAAAATTCAAGAATGATCAAAACATGGATACAATCAAAGCTAGTATCCAGAATAGATATTTTGGACAAAAAGAAGAAATTTCATTTTTCGGTGAATAGTGCCGTATTCATGAATAGTGTCGTATACGTGAATAGTGTCGTATACGTGAATAGTAACTCCGACACCAAAAGATAGAAATTTCACAAAAAACATCATCACGTTTCATGAATAGTACTCGTGAATAGTAACTCGTGAATAGTAATTCATGAATAGTAACCCCGACATAAAAAAGTTCCAAATTTGATAAAAAGTTCCAACCAACATTTCAGCATAATGATATTGAAGAAATAATATCATTTGAGAAGAAAATAACATCCTTTACCTCGAAAGACAGCACTTCTAATTAAAACACCGGATATAGGCTATGACTTGAACTTTCACCGTATAGCAATACTCAAAGTATACTCAAAATACTCACAAGAATACGCTCGATAATATAGAGAGAGAAAACTTCAGTTTTTGGTGTGATTTTCAATTCTAACCTAAGCACCTATTTATAGGAAATTGCTTAGAATACCAAAGCAGAAAATTTAATATAATAATAATATATATTAAAAATTCTTACGCCCATTTTTTTCAGATCTGATTTCAGCTCAATAACATGTGCTCCCTTCTAGAAAAATAAATAAAAAACGTTTTTATTATTAAAAATATTTTAAACTTCCAAAAATCAATTATTTTGGAACTCCGAAACTTCAATAATTCATAATAAATAGCCCTTTTGTCAGAAAATTCGAATCTCGCGAGTTTTTATAGGAAATTCAATTCTCTACAACTTTGTAGAAGGAAGTTTTTCCAAATTCCAAACAGAAATTGACCGAAATCCACAAACAGGCAATTTTACAAGCTATAATCAAATTTTCAGTCAAGAAATAGGTCTACCGACACACAAAATCTATGTTAAACATTTAATGCCACAAAAATACTCTTCCTCCTCATATACTCATATATCTCACATTCATCATAAAAGTATCACCGTTAATATATTATTAAAATAATATATTTAAATGAATTATTTTATCAGAAAAAGATAAAATATTAATTTTCAACAATTGTCATAATAAAAATTTTCTCCATCTATATCCACATAAAATCAATATTTTTCTCATCATATAAATCAATAATTAATTATTCACAAATAATATTACAGAATCACAGTACTAGCAACCAGGCCGTTCCCAGGAAAGAGGGGGCTTTCCAATAAGAATTTCTCCTTACTGGCGCGCAATTAGGTGACCAAACCTCTCCTTAGACAGAACTTTCTAGACATTGCCAATAATGTTATCAAATAATATTATTCAGATAATATGAATTATTGTTTCGATAATGAAAAATACTGTGTAGTGACAATTATTGAAACAACAGTAATATAAAATATCAATGCAGCAATTATTGAATCAATAACATAAAATACTGAACAGTAATTACTGTAACAATTATTGAGTAGTGCCTTCTTACGTAAGAATCAATAATTGGTGCAATACCGTGTGCTACTGTGCAACAACGCGTATTACTTGACTTTATCCACCGGGTATTACAACAGTATAAACGGTAACAACTACGCCGTTATTTATAAACAACTTATTTTTGTCGTTTTCTTCATTCAATCGCTTTCCGTTATGGGGCCCACAAAAGACTGCGCCGTCGTACGAATATTCCCCGACAGCAAGAATATTCCACGACCAAACGAATAGTCCCCGACAACAATGAATATTTTATAACCACTTGCTTATTCAAAATATTTACGCATTTTACCCATAACTATCCACATTAATCAAATCAACCCTTACTATTTCAAAATAAAAAATAAAGGAAATTCCTTTTTATTTAAAAATTTTTGGGGTCTTACAACCTCCCCTCCTTATGAAATTTCGTCCTCGAAATTGACGTACGTAACTGGTGTTTCAAAAAGGTGAGGATACCTCGCTTTAATTTCCGTTTCCAACTCCCACGTCATCTCCTCTATAGCATGGTTCCTCCACAAAACTTTAACTTGTGGTATGACCTTCGTGCGTAGGACATGCTCCTTCCCATCCAACATCTTGACAGGTACCTCCTCGTACGTTAAGTCTTCAGCTATTTCGTCCGGTTCTAACTCAATGACGTGGTTCGAGTCGTCCACATCGGTACATAAAAAAAACGTTATAAACACGCAACATACTTGGCGGTAAAACAAGTCTATAGGCCACAGTTCCTATTCGATCGAGAATTTCAAATGGATTAATAAATCGAAGGTTTGAGCTTTGCTCACATCGCCAATTCTCGCTTTTGGAATAACAACTTCTTGTACCTGCTTCTTCATATTCACCAGCTCCGGTGTGTAGCTTGAACAACTTTAACTTTATCGATTAAAGTCGATTATACTCGTATATCATCACGTGGATACCTAGAGTTTTCATCTCCATCTCTATTATTTGTAAATTATACGAAATGAGTTTTTGACAATATCGTACTCGTACTTGTATACGATCTTCTACTCAACCCGTCAGCTACCACGTTCGTTTTTCCAGGATAGCGTGGTCAGAACATGTGCTGAAATGAATCTCCTCTTGAGTTCTTCGAAGCTCTTCCCACATTCCTTGCTCCATTAGAATTTTGTATCTCTACGAGTCAGCTGCGTTAATGAAGTAGTGATTCGAGAATATCCTTCAACGAATCTCCGATAATAATCAACTAAGCCTAGAAAGCTACGTATTTCGATTATCGACTTAGGTGGTTCCCAACTGTGACTCATATCCCAACCTTGGATAGCACGTTACAATAACACCTATCAGTTTACTACCGTACGAATATGGCATCCCCTACGGAAAGTCTGGCTTCTGTGTATTCCACAAAGGAAGTCACCAGATAAAAGCTCGGGTATCAACTTCTACAGTTGGGTTTTTAACTCCTGAAGTTCAATAGGAGCCATTCGATATGAGATTTTAGAAATGGGTTTTGTACCGGATTCAAAGTCGATACAAAATTTAATATCACGCTCTGGGAGTAAACCAAGAAATTCTTCAGGAAATACATCAGGAAATTTACTAACAACAGAAATATCATTCAAATCTGATGTACTTTTGTTCAAGTCCATGACATGAGCTAAGAAAACATGACATCCATTTTTCAATAAACGAATGACTTCATGGCTTGATATAAAAATGTTTGACTTTAATGGTTTGATTACTTGAATTCGAATAACAGGTTGCTTAGGAATATGAAAACTAACAACCTTACAAAAACAATTAATTTTGGCATGATGAGTAGTTAACCTTAAAATCACATCAAAAGTAAATATCTCTATAGAAATAAGGTTAACAGGTAATGTGATAGTGCCAACTTGAATCAAGCAAGATTTCTAAACAACGGATGTAATGAAAGTTTCTCCTAACGGAGTCTCCATAAATAGGTCAAAGTCTAATTTCTCCGTAGTCAAGTTCAAACGTTGAGCGCAAGCAAGAGAGATAAAAGAATGGGTAGAACCGGTATCTAGTAAGGTATAAACTTCGCAAGAATTATAATTAACTAACCCGTGCTAACTTCATTCGGGTTCCTCGCATTTTGACCGGTCACGACAAACGTTCTTCCAGAAATCGTTGACTTTAACTTTTCTGGGACATCCTTTTGAATCACCATCCCCGCTGGAATTGGTTTCGTTACCGTACACTCTCGAGCGATATGTCCTTCCTTTCCACAATTATAGCATACCTTGAATTGTTGTGGGCAGTTTGGGCTGATATGTCCCTCTTTCCCGCATTTGTAACATACGACCGGTGGTCTTTCTCCTCCCTTGGAACCAGTTGCTGCTGGCACTGTCGTCTTCACATGGTCGTTGTTAAATCTCCTCTTTTTAAAATCTCCTCCTGACTCGCTTCTTCTAATTTCATGGCCACGATTACCACCAGAGTGGTTACCGCCTTTGTCCATATTCTTCTTTCTCCGCTGTTTATCGTTATTCTGATGACTACTATCTTCGTTATGATCCTGGTTATGGTCCCTCGGTTGAATGTACTCGTTATCTCGCTCTAACAACTGAGCCCTGTTGACAACATCTGAATAGGTAGAAAATTTATGAGAAATGAGATACTGACGTATGTCGGGTTTCAAACCTCTCAGAAACATCCGCGTCATACGTTCCTCATTCTCCACCAAATGAGGTGCAAACCTGGATAACTCCGCGAACTTCGCCTCGTACTGGGACACCGTCATGTTATTCTGCTCTAGTCTAATAAACTCCACTTCCTTCATATGGCGAATACTTTCAGGAAAGTATTTTTCGTTGAAAAGTTTCTGAAACGTCTCCCATGACATGCTGAGTGCGGCTGGATGTGTACGCTTCACAGACTCCCACCAGTAGTCTGCCTCGCCACGGAACATAAAGGTGGCGAATGGAACCTTCTGTTCCTCCGTACATCCCAAGACATCGAATATCTTGGTAATTTGTTTGACCCATGTTTCCGCCATGATCGGATTCGGCTTTCCCCAGAATTCTGGTGGTCCCAACTCTTTGAACTGCTTGGCTGTGACAAGCCGAGCGTTGCTATAATTTCCACCCGTATTCTGTACACGAGTCTCCCTCGTCTGGTTTTGCATAAACTGCAAAAAGCTCCTAAACATCCCGTCGTTTATCGTCTGCTCAGTGGCGTTGTTCACAGGAGGAACATTGCCAGCCTGTTGCACGTTCTCCTCATTGGTGAGTACAGGCGTCTCTACAGTCTCATTAACTCCACTGTTAACATTCTCAGTCGACATTCTCAAATACTGTCATAAAACAAGGGTTAATTAAACAATTTAACAAATCACATATTACCCCTATATTATGACCAACCAACAAATAAGATTAGGTAGAACACACTAGCGAAGGATTTACTCGTCTCTCCCCTCCTAGTTCTATTCCCCGATCTCCGCCAGAGATCATATCCCTAAGCTCTGATACCAACTGTGACAACCCCAAAATAGGTCCATTCCATCCAACCCATTATGAGTCGCCAAATACACATGGTACAGAAACAACTACAACTTTTACCACCCATAAGCTGTGAGTTTGAATACAAACATTATCATCTAGACAATATCCACATGCAAATAAATCCCCATCATAATTATTGATACATAATTTTACAAAAAATGGTGAGGACTACTAAACAACTCTCTCTAGAACCTTCATTCCATACCCCGAATAGTACTCGCTACATTCTCGCCTCCTGAGAAGAAAAATGGAACAACAAGGAAAAGGGTGAGCTCCACTAGCCCAGTAAAGAATATTATGACTAAGATAATGTACAACAAATTATCCTTAGTCTTCAACAGGGAAAAATCTGATAGAATACAATAGACAACAAGTTTTAGATCAACAACTGCAGCGGAAACAACAATTCATTAGAAGGGTTAAGTAGAGAATAAAATCTACTAACATCTATGAATTTAAAAGTCTATCATCAATATTTTATCCCTGTAACATCAATCAATATATATCTCAAATCAAATCAAATATTCATCTTTGCACTACAGGCCAAAGATATTCATCAGTTGGTCATGTTCATCTAAAAACCTGTTCATCTTTGCACTACGGGCCAAAGATATTCATCAATTGTTCATGTTCATCTCAACACATGTACATCTTTGCACTACGGCCAAAGATATTCATAATAAAATCAACCATCTTTGCACTACAGGCCAAAGATATTCAGTAACACCATCATTTAGGACTGAAGATGATGAAAAATATTTTAAAGGAAACGAATCCAGTGAAACAAAATAACAAGTATTAAGGATTCGTACTCTAAACAACCTGAGTTCAAAAATACTTCATAATTAATCATACTGAAGTAAAATTCAAGAATGATCAAAACATGGATACAATCAAAGCTAGTATCCAGAATAGATATTTTGGACAAAAAGAAGAAATTTCATTTTTCGGTGAATAGTGCCGTATTCATGAATAGTGTCGTATACGTGAATAGTGTCGTATACGTGAATAGTAACTCCGACACCAAAAGATAGAAATTTCACAAAAAACATCATCACGTTTCATGAATAGTACTCGTGAATAGTAACTCGTGAATAGTAATTCATGAATAGTAACCCCGACATGAAAAAGTTCCAAATTTGATAAAAAGTTCCAACCAACATTTCAGCATAATGATATTGAAGAAATAATATCATTTGAGAAGAAAATAACATCCTTTACCTCGAAAGACAACACTTCTAGTTAAAACACCGGATATAGGCTATGACTTGAACTTTCACCGTATAGCAATACTCAAAGTATACTCAAAATACTCACAAGAATACGCTCGATAATATAGAGAGAGAAAACTTCAGTTTCTGGTGTGATTTTCAATTCTAACCTAAGCACCTATTTATAGGAAATTGCTAAGAACACCAAAGCAGAAAATTTAATATAATAATAATATATATTAAAAATTCTTACGCCCATTTTTTTCAGATCTGATTTCAGCTCAATAACATGTGCTCCCTTCTAGAAAAATAAATAAAAAACGTTTTTATTATTAAAAATATTTTAAACTTCCAAAAATCAATTATTTTGGAACTCCGAAACTTCAATAATTCATAATAAATAGCCCTTTTGTCAGAAAATTCGAATCTCGCGAGTTTTTATAGGAAATTCAATTCTCTACAACTTTACAGAAGGAAGTTTTTCCAAATTCCAAACAGAAATTGACTGAAATCCACAAACAGGCAATTTTACAGGCTATAATCAAATTTTCAGTCAAGAAATAGGTCTACCGACACACAAAATCTATGTTAAACATTTAATGCCACAAAAATACTCTTCCTCCTCATATACTCATATATCTCACATTCATCATAAAAGTATCACCGTTAATATATTATTAAAATAATATATTTAAATGAATTATTTTATCAGAAAAAGATAAAATATTAATTTTCAACAATTGTCATAATAAAAATTTTCTCCATCTATATCCACATAAAATCAATATTTTTCTCATCATATAAATCAATAATTAATTATTCACAAATAATATTACAGAATCACAGTACTAGTAACCAGGCCGTTCCCAGGAAAGAGGGGGCTTTCCAATAAGAATTTCTCCTTACTGGCGCGCAATTAGGTGACCAAACCTCTCCTTAGACAGAACTTTCTAGACATTGCCAATAATGTTATCAAATAATATTATTCAGATAATATGAATTATTGCTTCGATAATGAAAAATACTGTGTAGTGACAATTATTGAAACAACAGTAATATAAAATATCAATGCAGCAATTATTGAATCAATAACATAAAATACTGAACAGTAATTACTGTAACAATTATTGAGTAGTGCCTTCTTACGTAAGAATCAATAATTGGTGCAATACCGTGTGCTACTGTGCAACAACGCGTATTACTTTACTTTATCCACCGGGTATTCCAACAGTATAAACGGTAACAACTACGCCGTTATTTATAAACAACTTATTTTTGTCGTTTTCTTCATTCAATCGCTTTCCGTTATGGGGCCCACAAAAGACTGCGCCGTCGTACGAATATTCCCCGACAGCAAGAATATTCCACGACCAAACGAATATTCCCCGACAACAATGAATATTTTATAACCACTTGCTTATTCAAAATATTTGCGCATTTAACCCATAACTATCCACATTAATCAAATCAACCCTTACTATTTCAAAATAATAAATAAAGGAAATTCCTTTTTATTTAAAAATTTTTGGGGTCTTACAATTCATATATGTGTTGCATCAGTATATGTTCATGTAGTATAATTGTATTTTTTTTGCATGAATCTGTGTGATAGGTTGGTGTGGTCTTAAGTCGGCCTTTGATAAGATTGGTTTTGCATGTTAACTTGAACAGTGTTGATAATTGATTATGAGTTTTAATTTTAATCATGATGATAATCTGAGCCTGTCTGAAACTTATGTAACTGGTTAGCACTTAAAGTTTAACTGTTTTCATCCACTTGGTTCAAGTGTTTCATAATTTGTTTCTAAGGGAAAATCTTGGTTAAAATTTAAGGAAATTAGTGAACTGGCGGTAAAGGTTAGAATGACGTAAAAGCTTGAGTTTGGGGGGATCTATGGGATATATACATATAGAAAAATGAAAATGAAAAAAAAAGAAAAAAAGAAAAGAAATGATGAAAAGAAAAAAAAGAATAAAAAATCCAGAAAAAGAGAATAAACACCGTGGCATGCTTGTCTAGTTTTGTGGCCTTTGTTAATTGAGCAAGTAAGCCCGAGGGGATTGTCTTTAGACCTAGCTCCTTAAGGTCTTAATGGCTTGGGAGTCGTTGGTCGAAAGCTCGTTAAGGTAACACTGAAAAGCCTAAGGGAATAAGACATTGCACAACCATGAGAAAAATAAAAAAAAATGAAAAAAAAACACGAGAATGAGTAAAAATGTCCTCGTGGTTGAATAAAAGTTTAAATAAATCTTGTATTTACCCTTAGACTTGGTAATTGCTTAGTTTTAACTGGAGTTGTCATGTTCACAAAAGTAATTGAATTGGAACTGAAATTTTCCTTCTAAGAAGTTTGTTATGTGATTATCTTGAACTGCAGTTTGTTAGAATGGTTAACAAACACACACACACAACATGGGTGATGACAGGTTTGGATTGACTAACTGGTTAGAGTTATGAACTTTGATTTGATCAGATAAATTGTTTGAGTATCAATGATATTTTTGAGGCCTGTTGCTATATATCATATTGATTTATTACTGGGTTCGTAGGTATATTAGGAAGTAGATCATGCATATGCATTCATGTAGTTAATTTACGTTGTTTATTTTTATTTCTTCTGTGTATTTGCTTGAGGACAAGAAAGAATTTAAATTTGGGGGTATTTGATGAATGAGTTTTATACTCATTATTGAGTGCGTTTGAACTTAATCTTTTGGATGTTTTTAAGTGTTTATGTCTATTCATGCATGTTTTATGTGGTTTTGTAGGAATTGGGACAAAAGTTACTTGGATCGGCGTTTGGGGTGGCTAGATGCGCGTTTTTGGCTTTCTATTTACGTAGCAGTCACTTAAGACCCAATTTGATTATTTCTCGGGACCTTATTTCAAAAATCTTAAAGAATGAAAATTATAGATCCACGTCTCCTCTTTCCTGAACATCTTGAATCATCAAAATCGGAGTTCGAACGAAGAAGTTATGACCATTTTCCCAAAGGACGTCAGAGCAAAAAATGACAGAACATGTGCCAGTGCCGGGGCACCCAAATCAGGCCTATTTACAGCGCTGGGGTGCTAGGGGGAAGGGTTCCAACACTGTGCCCAGTGCTGGGGGCGCTGGGGAAGTCAGTGGTCAGGCGTGGACGAATTTTGACACCTTTTTGACTCCAAATAGGATTGGATTTGTTCCTAAGCTAAAAATTAGACTTGTAACCTATAAATACATGATGTAAGGCATAAAATAAAGGGTGATTACATAGCTTAGATTAGAGATACACTTCATTAGATTAGAACATAAACCCTAGTTATTATTAGTTTTGGAGATTGAAGCAACTTGGAGATCATTGAAGGTCAAGAGCAGGAGCACGAGGGGAGCATCAGATTTGCTGACAACAGATTTTATTCTCTTCTCTTATCATACTTTTATTATCTTTTAATGTCTATTCAGTTGTGGATTCTTGATTTTAATTCATTAATTATGAACTAACTCTTTTATTAAGATTTCAATTGAACCGTTTATGTCTATAAATTAGCTATTCAATTTATTCCAATTATTTATGTCAAAGTGAATTGTTTATCTTGTCCTATGCTTATTGCTTAATTATTTGATCAGTAATTACTTTGTTACTCTAGAAGGAATTGAAAGAGGAATTCTAGGGTTAGAACTGGGCATGATATCATGTGACTTAGTTATTTGAAAAGTGAATAATTAGGTTTGTGAATTGAATGGAAATATCTGTTCATCGCATGTAACACATAAGGAATTGGGATTAGAAGGAGTTTAATTCAATTGTTTTGCATAGGAATATAACAAGATTAATCTGGATTAAATAGAAGGCAATTGATCACTTGAAAAAGGACTTTTGGCATTTGAGAATTCCTGTTAACAATTCAGTAGACATAATAATTGGGATAATTGGATAATTGATTTATAGTTCATAATTGGGGATATTGAAGTCTTAATCTTTATTTATTTGAATTAATTTTAGAGTAATCTAGTTTTAATTGATTAATTTAGTTTTCTTAATTAAAAAAATCACAATTTATGGTTGTTTAAATAAAATTGATTTGGTTAAGAGTTGGTACTTGGTAATTTTTATTAAATAATTCCTTGTGGAAACGATACTTTTCTTATCACTTTATTACTTGTTAATCGTGTATACTTGCACGTATATTTTGATTGTGAAATCGACCAACAATACATATCTCATATGCATTTCATATATATACATCAATATTTTCATAGTATAATATAACTCAACTAACAATTATAGAATTCATATAACAAATAGGAACTGAAAGACTTGCCTAATTCGTAGTTTATCAACTACGACTTAACTGATTAAAGCTTATCTGCACTTCGTGTATTCCTACACAGTTATATAATCATGGATTCACATCCATTAGTAACATATTTCATGCATTCCCAATATAATAACAATGTTACATTATTTTCTAACTAGGTTTGTAAAATCCTACACTTCAGTTTCTCATCATACCCTAGGTATGTAAAGGTATACCTTAGCTAAACATGAATCATATCAACATTCATAAATCTTTATCACACATTTGACTCGCTATGTGTTCGACACGTTTAAAGTCTATAGATACACGATCTACATCGTCCTTACCTTTTGCAAACTTTAACAAATTTAAAAAATTTGGGTTTTATATAACCATTACTTGTTTTTATACTTAAAACATCATTTATTTCAAGTATTATAGCTTTAGACATTCATTACACATATGCTTTAAAGTTCAGATGACTACTAAAACAGTTTGAAAACACTGCCCTGCGGCGCAGCTGCGTTGCAGTTTGGGCTAGGATGGGCGCAGCTGCGCCGTCCCCTGGCCAGACCAGATTTGAATATTTAGTTCTCAGTTCACACTTTATTTCTTAACATACATGAATGTTAACAAATAATATTTACACACGTTAAGAGGTCATTTGTCAAAGTTTAGAATCTCTTGTGTTTATTCAAAGTTATTTTTCCCACTTTAAAGCTTAACGACTTTCTTTAACAAGATTCGATGTTTACAAGCTTTTAAACCATATATTTGTACTAATAAGCCTCTAGTAGCATGCTCATATGTATATATCTTATCTAGCATAGTTTACGACTTGAAATCTTACTTTCAAAACATGCTTTAATGACTTCTATTGTCAACTAGATAAGTGTACTTATAGTTCATGTTTAAAGACATAAATAGTACTAGCATGTCATACTAAACTAATCATGCAAGGCAACTTCAACTCACACATCATACTTGTTTGTACATTTTTCTACGTACGTTTCCAAGGGCAAAATATAACCACTCCATGTTTATAAAACTTTGTTTGTAAATGCTATATGAGCTTGCCTTTGAAATCATTTTAACCAAATCAAAGAACTCTAACACACCTATGATACAACTTTGAATCTTACAACATGCGTACTTAGACCTCATATATATGTTATCAAGGTCAGAATTAGAGGTACACAAGTTTGTCAATGTTTGTTTTCAAAATCTTTATATATCTTCGGAAAATAACCATCTAGGCAACTCATAGTATACAAAGGTAATCAAAGCCATGTGTCATACCTATTGATATGCATTACTAACCCCTTTACATATGCTACAAATATCAGAATTCAAAAGACTCAAGGTTCGTCTAAACATGTTTTAAAAATCTAAAGTTTCTTTAGAAACATACTCAATCATGCTAAGGCAATTCCTTATATGTAAGGTAATCTTATATGTCATGTCTAATATCATGCATTTTCATGTTATATCACTTAGAATAACATATTCCATCGTCGGGAGCACTATACTTGCGTATGTGCTCACTCGATGCCCTTCGATCGCCTCCTATTACGTAACAGTCACAAAGATGACTATTTTGACCCTTCCCAACGACCTCAAATTTAAAACCTTAAAGAATAAAAGTTGTATTTCTATTCGTACTCGTTCCGGATCATCTTGAATCACCTCAATCGGAGTTAGTATGAAAACGTTATGCCTAATTTACTATAACAGGTCAGAGCAGTCTACTCAGCACTGAAGCCTGGCACAGCTGCGCCCTAAATGGCCTTGGGGGTAGCGCAGCTGCACCCAAGTCACAGAACAGATATTTACTTTATTTTGGACTTACAAGCTTACATTTAATAACTTAATTTTATTACTATATGATAAATTAGGGGTACATATACCCATAACCATACAATCTATGTATACTAGTCCACATAATATTTTAATTGGGCTAAGTATAATTCAATTGGGTATTCCCAACCCATTATTTCCTATCTCACTTAAATATCACAATGATTAATATTAGTCATTTATTTTCTTCCCATAAATTTTCTTTTAAAAATTTCAGTTAAACCTTCAGTCTAGTTTAACTTTAGCATTCAGGTCACACAAGGCTCATTATCTCTATAATAAAATATTAGGGGTCTAGGCCAAGTTTGGCTTTTCCCCAATTCCACATTATTTTATTATTTATTTATTATAAAGTTTGTATCACACTTTATCAGAATACTAAATTATTTAGCTTACATAAATAATTACATAATTAAAGTATGCACAACCCTTACACTTAGAATAATTAATATTTACTCTATTAATTATTTAAATTATACACTATACGTATAATTACTCGATTGTCCTAAGACAACTTCTTCCATCTCTAACCAATAATTATTTATAACTATATTGGTCCTCTTCTTTTATTAACCGTTTATCTTTCAAATATCGCAATACTATGTAATATAATTAGAATATCAATATTAATTAACATATCTCTTTCATTCCTCTTATGCTAATTAATCCAATTCTTGAATTTAAATTCCACAAACTGATCCTACAGACCGGCGCAGCTGCGCTGGTTATAAGCTTGGAAATGGCGCAGCTACTTCATACCAAGTTCATATGCAGACAAGTACTGCTTGAGCAGAACCTTTAGCTTCAATTCATGAATACTTCATGCTTTTAAATTACTAACTTGCTATACTAGTTAACTAACATCTACCACAATATTCTTCAATGATTTAGAGGTTAACTCCAAATTCAAACTCTATTTCCCTTAATAGTTAGTTAACTATAAAGACCTCATATATATATATATATATATATATATATATATATATATATATACCTAATTCTTTCCACAATTGAAGATATATGTAACACATACATATATTCCTTTAATCTTCATTTCTCGTCGTATATCAATTACTTAATATATCTCTAACCAATTTAAAGGTATATTGATTTTCTTCTCTTGTCAACAACGTACAAATATACAAGTCTAAACACAGCACGCGTCGAGTCTTTAACAGTATTCAATATAGTACATTGAGTGGTTTCCCACAAATAACCAACAAATTAGTTTTCGTCTCATCTACACTGTTTTCACAGTGAGTTAGATCGGTTACTAATTCGTATATACCTCCGCTCTCTGAGGGAATCGTTTAGCCCAGCTCCTATACATCAACCATTAAAGAGTATGGTTGCACTACCTTAGACTTGATACGTACTCATACAAATACTCAAGAAATTGGTGATTATTAAAGATATATAATGTCACTAACTTATTATTACAAAATAATTTCACATAATCAATAGATAAATTTCTATCCATCTTCTTTACTAATTCATCTCTATAATTCATAATAAATATATAATAATGATATATATATATATATATATATATATATATATATATATTAAACACAACATCACTTATTACATAGCTCATATTACCCTATGTAACACAATACTATATATCTCGTAACACACACACACACACACACACATATATAGATATATTCTTATTCGAACCCATCTCATGCTTTAATAATTTTATCTACTAAATTCTTATTTTAATATTTTCTAAAAATTCGGGTTCTTACATACCCTGCTGGTTTCCAGTACCCACGCTTCCATTCCACTTCCTCTTCAAATTGTTGTTGTTGTTGTTGTTGTTTCCACCACTACCACCTCCATTCTTAATCTCCACCTCATTTTTCTTCTTCTTATGTTCCTGATTGAACTTTGTCACTACCTCGCCTCCACCTTCAACGAGTATTGCTTTCTCCATCACTTCTGCGAAAGTCTTCAATTGGAACAAGGAGACCCTACTGTACAACCATGGCTTCAGTCCTTGTTCAAATCTCTTCGCCTTGCGTTCGTCCATGCTGACTTGATATGACGCAAACCTCGCCAACTCGTTGAATTTAGTGGCATACTCAGATACCGTCATCGTTCCCTGCTTCAGTTCCAAAAATTGCACTTCTAGCTGACTCTTCGAATTCTCTAGGAAATAGGTCTCGAAGAATATCTCCTTAAACCTATCCCAGGCCATCACCCCTGACCCTTCACGAGTTTAATTGGCCTGCCACCAATAACTAGCCTCTACTTTCAACGTGAATATTGCGAAAGCAGTCTTCTGATCATCCCCTACCCTAGCAACATCAAACACCTTTTCTATCTCTATAATCCAGGTTTGTGCCTCGACTGGATTCATGGACCCACATAATTTAGGTGGTCCAACCGCCTTGAAATCCTTAAACGTTGTTCCTTGGTTCTGTGGTTGATTCTGCAACGCTCCTGTTAGTAGTGTCACTAGTTGTTGAACGGGATTAACATCAACATTGTCGTTATTGGTTCCTTCAGTGGTTCTCTGTCGTGGTGTTTGACATCTTGGAGGCATTTTCTGATAAAAATACACTAATTAGATTATTATTCAACTCTTTTAAGTAATTTCTATTTAACTTGCCTCCACAAAAGAAATAGCCACATAATCACATAACACTTTGAATAAAATAACAACTTTTATTTATTCATAATTTCTTTGAAAATATTGTGAGGGCCCCGAATCCGAGGTCCCGAATCACCGCGGATCCTGTTCGATCATTCTATCACTATTACTACATTTGCGGAAGATATAAACATAAATTGTTTATAAAATACATTTACACACTATTCCCCAAGGTCGAGTAACAGTAACTTAATTATATTCATAACTTATTTAACACATAACTTTATTATTATACAACTATTACAAAATTAATTGCGCACATTAACTTTAAGCTGGAACTGTCTTTAACCTTTCCTTGAATCCGACGCATTCGTCTTAATCTGCAATATTTTATCATGATATAGCAAGGGTGAGCAAAAGGATTGCCCACCAAGTTTAAATTCAATAATATAACAATATATCATGATTGAAAGAGTCAGAATAATAAGCTGGCTATAATTCAACAATATAATTGTGAACTAGCAGGAACAAATTTATGACTGAACAAGTATTATACATGAACAAATATATCTGAACCAACTGGTAATGAAGGTGATCTGCCTTTCATACCTGACTTATACATGCAATATGTACAGAGTACAATTCATGGCAACCAACAATGATTAACCATAAGCTTATCCGAATGAAACAACTCTTAGTAAAGTTAAGTAAAAATAAAATTAACTGAACCGTTGATTACCGCAACGCAATTTATAACGCTTTATCCGAAGACCTAATATTAGTAATATAGAACTCCAATATTAGAATAATATTATCACAATATAGTACTATTATATATATATATATATATATATATATATATATACATACATACATAGAATAACCTAAACATATAACACATAACACATAACCCTATCAGTCTATAACACATATAAGACTCGGTATCCAGTCCAACTATTGTAGTCTGAGTTGAACTCGACACAAATTTGACATCCCGACGGTCTAGTTGGACAATATCGAGTTTAAGTCCAGTTAAACTCTGCCTAAACACTTAACAATTAACTTAGACAATTTTCTAAGCAGTCAAAATAATTTTCATAAGTTCGTAATAATTTTTAAATATTTATTACTATTTATCGTAAATTTTCAATCATTAAAAATGTATTTCAATGAATTAAATACCACATAATTCTATTATCATTAATATTTATTTATTATCAAATATTAATAAAATACATGTCATAATATTATAATATATTTATAATATATCAAAGTATTTTTAATACTTTAAAATCATATTTATATGATTTTTAAATAGTTAAATTCTTTATCCGATAATTACTTTTAATATTAAAATATTAATATTTTCATGACAAAATATCAAAAGTTATATTTTATAACTTCAAATATTTTTACAACACTTAAATCATTTTATATGATTTATAAATCATTAATTCTATTTTTCCTTAATTTATTTAATATATTTATTAAATAAACTAATTATCATTAATATTGATTAATTAATGAAATTTATCACAAAATATTAAAAGTCACTGAAAATAACTTAAATATTTTCTTTTACCATAATATTATTTTCATGATTTTTCAAGTATTAAAATCATTTTTAAATCATTTATTTAAAATTATAATTAAATAAATTAAATACAATTTATATTTCACAAATATTAAATATTTATGAAATATACTCAAAATAATTAAAAACTATTTTTTAGACTTTAAAATAATTTTTTGGAATTTATTTTGTATTTTTAATAATTAAATACCAATTTTTTCCTATTTATTTAATTAAATATTAATTTTTGGAAAATAATTAATTAAAAAGGGGCCTTATAGCGATAGAACCGTCGCTATAGGTGTTCTTAGTGTTCTTAAGCTGTTCGTCAGACCTTCATGTCAATTACAAGCTAGCTAGTTTGACCACCATTTGATTCAAGGTTATAAGTTTTTTGGGCTATCATGACTCGTTAGAATGTAGTATTTATGTAACACTACTAAATCCAACTATCAGTTTGGCCACACAACAAAACAACAAGGAGATCTAAGCACCCTAAGTGTCTGACAGGTAGTTCCTGGGTTTTCTGGGTAACCCAGAAACCCAGGCAGTTTCTTAGTGCCAGTTTCAAGCTCACTAATCGTAGGGTTCTGGTAACTGTTTTGGTGTTAAAATGATTCAAACCTGTAGTAGTCATGTCAGTGTACATTTCAATTGCATCATATCATCATAAACACATTTCCTATGCAAGATCTGAGCCGGTCAAAGTAGGTTGTAAAGACTGTTCTTGAACACTTATGGAAAACCCAGAATTGTTCTTGAGCAGTTTGGTGAATGGTGGTTTGACCACAAATTTATACGATTTAGTTACGGATCTGAGTGATATTATGCCTTTAACATGCAGTATGCATGCCAGTCTACAACAAAAACACAAAAACCTGGCCAAAACATATAACAACAATAAGATCAAAGCCCTGCAATATCACTGTCAGACTTTCTGGGTTTCTGGGTTTCTGGGTTTGCCCAGATTTCTAGAAGTCGTGCTCGGTCAACGCCGTTTGACCACTTATATCACACGATCTAGACAAGCTATGACCCTATTTCAAGTTCCAGATCAAAGAAAACATGACATAGAATAAATCTAAAACAATAATCACACTAAACATCTAACACACACAGATCTATGAGGTCTGACATATGGTTGTCAGACGAATTTTTCCAACTTTTCCAGATTTGAGAAATCTTTAGATTAGAGCATCTAGATGTTATGGATCCATGATCCAACAATCCAGATCTCGAAATGGTACCTTATAACACATATCTAACCAATAACTAGCATTAAAACACAAAATTTACGAAACTTAGGGTTTATACATTTCCCAAGCTTATTTTTGATTTCTGATCCATGAATCTGTTATTGGTAAGCTAAGAGATGATTTTGTCTTAACTTCTCACTCCTTTTCTTTCTCATCCCCTAAATCTTAGAGAGAGAATGGCTTGGATGAGTTTATAATTTAAAGTGAGTATTCTCTCTCTATAATCTATATATTTTGTTGTATGTAATGAAAATGGCTGACAAATTTGGCTAGTGGTTATTTAAGTCACATGGGATAGGTAGGGTTGTTGAACAACTCACTTTTGACAAGTCTTGCAAGCTATTACACAATAATGCAACAAAAGGGCTTTTTAGTCATTTCGCATTTACTTTTAATGGAATTTTGGACATTTGACCAAACCCTTAAGATTTAGGGTTTGGGTTTAGGTTAGGGTTAGGTTTTGGAAAATCTTAGGGTTTAGGGTTTGAAACCCTTAGGGTTTGCAATTTAATTTTCTAAAATTTCCAATTTAAGTTTTAAAAATATAAAATTAATATTTCTAAATTATAATTAGAATTTTCAAATTATATTAAAATTTCTTAATCATTATTTAAATCTCGCTAATTAGGATTAATATTTCCTAATTAAAATTGCTAATTTAGCAATTACGGTCAAAATCACGGATTAGGGTTTATAACCCAAAATTAGGGTTTCTAATTAGAAAAATAAAATTTCTAATTTATAAATTAGATTTCGTAATTAGATTAGGGTTTTCTAATCACTTAACTTGAAAATTAGAATTAATATATCCTAATTAACATTAAAATTATTAAATCAACAATTAGATTTTTCCCTATTTGTGACACCCCCAAAATAGGTATACAACACCCATTCTGAGTCGTCAAAATACATGGTACATAAACAACTACAACTTTATTAATACAACATAAAAACTATGAGTTTAAATACAAATATTGTCATCTAGACAATATCCACACTCAAATAGGTCCTCATTACAATTAGTAATACACTATTCTACAGAATAGTGAGGACTACTAGAACCACTTCTAGAACCATCATTCCACACCCCGACTAGTACTCGCTACATTCTTGCCTCCTGAGAAGAAAAATGGAACAACAAGAAAAAGGGTGAACTCAACTAGCCCTGTAAAGAATATTATGACTAAGATAATATAAAACAAATTATCGTTAGTCTTCAACAGGGAAAAATCTAATAGAATACAATAGACAACCAGTTTTAAATCAATATTCGCAGCGGAAATAATAATTCATTAGAAGAGTTAAGTAGAGAATGCAAACTACTATCTTCTATATATGAATTTAAAAGTTCATCGTCTATCTTTTATCCCTGTAACATCAATCAATATATATCTGGAATCAAATATTCATCTTTGCACTACAGGCCAAAGATATTCATCAGTTGGTCATGTTCATCTAAACACATGTTCATCTTTGCACTACGGGCCAAAGATATTAATCAGTCGGTCAAGTTCATCTCAACACCTGTTCATCTTTGCACTACGGGCCAAAGATATTCATCAAGAAATCATTCATCTTTGCACTACAGGTCAAAGATATTCAGTAATATCCTCATTTAGGACTGAGGATGATGAAAAATATTTTAAAGAAAACGAATCCAGTGAAACAAAATAACAAATATTAAGGATTCGTACTTTAAATAATCCAAGTTCAAAAATACTTCATAAATAACCAGAGTGGAGTAAAATTCAAGAATGATCAAAACATGGATACAATCAAAGCTAGTATCCAAAATAGATATTTTGGATGAAAAACGAAAATTTAATTTTTCTGTGAATAGTGCTGTATACGTGAATAGTGCCGGATACGTGAATAGTAACTCCGACACCAAAAGATAAAAATTTCACAAAAAACATCATCATGCTTCGTGAATAGTACTCGTGAATAGTAACTCATGAATAGTAATACCGACATGAAAAAGTTCCAAATTTGATAAAAAGTTCCAACAAATATTTTGACATAATGATATTGAAGAAATAATATCATTTGAGAAGAAAATAACATCCCTTACCTCAGAAAGAATAGTACTTCTGACTGAAATACTGGATATAGTGCTAAAAGAACTTGCACCGTATAACAATACTCAAAGTACTAAAATACTCACAAGAATACGCTCAATATATCGGAAGAGAAAGAGAGAGAAGATTTCAGTTTCTGGTGTGATTTTCAATTCTAACCTAAGCACCCTATTTATAGGAAAATGCTTAGAACACCAAAGCAGAAAAATTTATTAAATATTATTATATTTTTTCCAAAATCTCATACGCACACTTTTGCCAACTGAATTCAGCTCCTATCACATGTTAAATGAGAGCCATAAAATGAAAAACACGTTTTAGTAAATAAAAATATTTTAAACTTCCAAAAATTAATTATTTCGGAGCTTCGGAACTTCAATAATTCATAATAAATAGCCCTTTTGTTAGAAAAATTCGAAACTCATGGCTTTCCATAGGAAATTCCATTATCTATAACTTTGCAGAAGAAAGTTTTTCCAAATTCTAAACAGAAATTGACCGAAATCCATAAACGGATTAAATCAAATCAAATCAACCCTTACTATTTCAAAATAATAAATCATCCCTTACTATTTCAAAATAATAAATAGAGGAAATTAAATTTTATTTATTAATAATTTGGGGTCTTACAACCTCCCCTCCTTATGAAATTTCGTCCTCAAAATTGACGTACGTACTTGGTTTTTTGAAAAGACGAGGATACCTCGCTTTTATTTCCGTTTCTAACTCCCAGGTCATTTCCTCAATAGCATGGTTTCTCCATAAAACTTGAACTTGTGGTATGATCTTCGTGCATAGGATATGCTCCTTCCTATCCAAAATCTTGACAGGTACCTCCTCGTACGTTAAGTCTTCGGCTATCTCATCCGGTTCTAACTCAATGACGTGGTTCAGGTCGTCCATATAATTTTGTAACTTCAATACGTGAAAAAAGTTATGAACATGTGTCATACTTGGCGGTAAAACGAGTCTATAGGCCACAGTTCCTACTCGATCGAGGATTTCAAATAAACCAATAAATCGAAGGTTTGAGCTTTCTTCACATCGCCATTTCTCGCTTTTGGAATAATAACTTCTTGTACCTCCTTCTTCATATTCATCAGCTCCGGTGTGTAGCCTGAGTGATTTTAACATTATCGATAAAAGTCGGTTCTACTTGTATATCATCACGTGAGTCCCTAGAGTCTTTAACTCTATATCTATCATTTGTAAGTTATATGAAATGGGTCTTTGACACTCTCGTATTCGTACTCGTATACGATCTTTTACTCAACACGTCAGCTACCACGTTCGCTTTTCCAAGATGGTATGGTCAGAACATGTGCCAAAATGAGTCTCCCCTTGAGTTCTTCAAAGCTCTTCCCACATTCCTTGCTCCATTCAAATTTTGTATCTCTATGAGTCAACTGAGTTAATTGAGTAGCGATTTGAGAAAATCTTTCCAAAAAATCTTCAATAATAACCAGCTAAGCATAGAAAGCTACGTATTTCGATTAGTGACTTAGGTTGCTCTCAACTGTGACTCATATCCCAATCTTGGATAGCACGTCACAATGACACCTATTAGTTTACTGCCGCACGAATATGGCGTCCCCTACGGAGAGTCTGGCTTCGGTGCATTCCATAAAGGAAGTCACCAGATAAAGGCTCAGGTACCAAATTCTATAGTTGAATTTTTAACTCCTGAAGTTCAATAGGAGGCATGAGATTTTTAGAAATGGGTTTTGTACCGGGTTCAAAATCGATACAAAATTCAATATCACACTTTGGGAGTAAGCCAAGAAATTTTTCAGGAAATACATCAGGAAATTTACTAACAACAGAAATATCATTCAAATCTGACGTATTTTTGTTTAAGTCCATAACATGGGCTAGGAAAACTTGACATCCGTTTTTCAATAAACGAATGACTTTATGGCTTGATATGAAAGTGTTTGACTTCAATGGTTTGGTTGCTTGAATTCGAATAACAGGTTGCTTAGGAATATGAAAACTAACAACCTTACGAAAGCAATCAATTTTGGCATGATGAGTAGTTAATCAATCAATCCTCAAAATCATATCAGAAGCAAGTATCTTTAAAGAAATAAGGTCAACAGGTAATGCGATGGTGCCAACTTGAATCAAGAAAGATTTATAAATAGTGGATGTAACGAAAGTTTCTCATAAGGGAGTTTTAACAAATAAGTCAAAGTCTAATTTTCTCCGAAGTCAAGTTTAAACGTTGAGCACAAGCAGGAGAGATAAATGAATGGGTAGCACCGGTATCTAATAATGTATAAACTTCGCATGAATTTATGATTAGCTTACATGTGATCACCTCGTTTGGGTTCCTCACATGTTGACCAATCACGACAAACGCTCTTCCAGGAACAGTTGACTTTGACTTTTCTGGGACAGCCTTTTGAGTCACCATCCCCACTGGGCTTGGTTTCTCTACCGTACAATCTCGAACGATATGTCATTCCTTTCCATAATTATAGCATACCTTGAACTGTTGTGGACAGTTTGGGCTGATGTGTCCCTCTTTTCCACATTTATAGCATACGACCGGTGGTCGTTCTCCTCCCTTAAAACCAATTGCTGCTGCTACTGACGTCTTCGCAGTGTCATTGTTGAATCTCCTGTTTTTAAAATCTCCCCCTGACTCGCTTCTTCTATTTTTATGGCCACGATTACCACCAGAGTGGTTGTCGCTCTTCTCCGTATTTTTCTTTCTCCGCTGGTTATCGTTGTTCTGATGACTGCTGTCACCGGTATGATCCTGGTTGTGGTCTCTTGGTTGAACGTACTCGCTATCTCGCTCTAATAATTGAGCCTTGTTGAAAACATCTGAATATAAAGAAAATTTATGAGAGGTAAGATATTGCCGAATCTCGGGTTTTAAACCTCTCAGAAACATCCTCGTCATTCGTTCCTCATTCTCTACTAAATGAGGTACAAACCTGGATAACTCTGCGAACTTCACCTCGTATTGGGACACCGTCATGTTGTTTTGTTCTAGTCTAATAAACTCTACCTCCTTCATATGGCGAATACTTTCAGGAAAGTATTTTTCGTTGAAAAGTTTCTGAAACATTTCCCAAGACATGCAGAGTGCGACAGGCTGGGTACATTTCACATACTCCCACTAGTAATCTGCCTCGCCACGGAACATAAAGGTGGCGAATGGAACCTTCTGTTCCTCTGTGTATCCCAAGACATCGAATATCTTTGTAATTTTCTTGGCCCATGTTTCCGCAATGATCGGATTCGGCTTTCCCTTAAATTCTAGTGGTCCCAACTCTTTGAACTGCTTGACCGTGATAAGCCGCGCGTTGCTATCATTTCCACCCGTATTCTGTACACGAGTCTCCCTCATCTGGTTTTGCATGAACTGCAAAAAGCTCCTAAACATCCCGTCGTTCATCGTCTGCTCAGTGGTGTTGTTTACAACAGGAATATTGCCTTCCTGTTGCACGTTCTCCTGGGTGGTAATTAAAGGTGTTTCCACGGTCTCATTAACTCCACCGTTAATATTCTCAGCTGTCATTCTTAAATACTGCCATAAAACAAGGGTTAATTAAACAAATTAACATATCACATATTAACCATATAGTTCGACTGACCAACAAATAAGCTTAGGTATAACATACTAGCGAAGGATTACTCGTCTCTCCCCTCCTAGTACTATTCCCCGATCTCCGCCAGAGACCATGTGACAACCCAAGAATTTGGACAATTTATGAAAATCTTAAATGATTGATTTAAGGTCAAATAATAGACCTAAACAGAAAATGAGTGTATGCGTTTGATGTTATTGGGATGAAATATTTGACGATTTCAAAATTTTGTGAAGGATATAGGTGAATTATTCAGGATTAAGGATTTATGTGAATATGTATGCGTACTAAATGTGGTTAAGGGTCAAGGGTTGACCAGATTAATTATATATGTGTCAAACCCTAAGTATATATTAAGAACATCAATGTTCTGTTAGAAAACCCTAGCAATGGATAAGAAATCGTAGAAATCGGTTCTGAAACCCTAGTTTCAATTCCGGAAATCCGAAACCCTAAATTCATGATATGAATATGTTGATTAAGTTAGAAAACCCTAACGATATATTCAGAAACTATAATTTCAGTATCGAGAATTTAAACCCTAATTTGGAAATCCTAATGCAAAGTATTAAACCCTAAGGGTTAAAAAGTTATGTGTAAGGAATATGAACATTATGTGATGGTTTATATTTGTTTATTATATAAACAAACAAAAGAAACTAGTGTAACCCTAATTATATATATTAGGAATGAAGGATTTAATAACTTAAGGGTTAAGGAAAAAGAGAATTGTGGTATTTAGAATACTTACTAATTCTAGGAGATTTATTTTATATATCTCAAATGATTAATTTTATAACCTAATTATAGCAAGTCTAATTGGGTTAAGAAAATAAGTGTGCATGGGCAAGGATTTGTGTTATAATTGAGGGAATGAAAACCCTAATTAAATGAATTGGGTTGGATAAGAATTTAAGGTATTGGATTATGTATATTTATAGCCCAAGTGTTGGCCAATGAAATTAGTTAGAGGCCCAAGCAATACATTAATTGAGTGACTCAAATATTTTTATTGATAAGCCCAATTGAAGGAAGGGCATGATGAACATTTGATATTATTAAAAGTGTTGGACTATGATTGATTTACATTGCCGGTGGATAGAGAAGGAAAAAGGAGGAGAGATTGAGCATGTGACTAAGATTTATTTTGGTCTCTTATTTGTCTAAAGTTGGTCACCAACTCTCCACCAACTCTCCACTGCCTATCTACCAACTCCCACCTACTCCTCTTATGTGTCATTATTTTATTTATCCAACATCTTTGTTCATGCTTGTAAGTAAGCTTTGGTAGTTTAGTGGGAGAAAATGAAAGAATTATATGCAAAAAAATCTCCCACTTTAAGCACGACACATGTGGTAAAAAGATAGTTCATTAATACAAGCTAGGTGTCCAATAATTTAGGGAGCCACATGATATACTAATCTCCCACATGTTTATGATTAAGAAAGAGAAAGATAGAGTGAGTGGGGAGATGATTATTAGATATACAATTATATCTATTCATTTTTACAAAGTCACCAAAGTTATTTCATCTCTCTCATGATATCACTTGCTTTTTGGCCAATCAATAATTTAATTAAAGCCCAAAAATTTGATCCAAGTGAGGAGCGACATTTTTGGAAAAAGAGATTTAATCAAACTTGGTAGATATTGGCCACATGGCCGGGTAATGGAAGAGGTGAAAGGAGAGGGAGATGTGCATGCTCATCATCCATTTATACACTACACAATTGACAAAACATAATTCAACCAATTAGGCTAGGTGTCACATTTTTTTTAATAAGGTAGCTTGCATATCTAGCCTTGATATTGGTTTGGTGACCAACCCTAAACCCTAAATGCTCCAAAACCTAAAGCCTAAGGGTTTCATCAAATGGCAAATTCTAGAAACATATGGAAATGTCCAAAATGCCCTTTTTACATTTTTTTTATTATGTAACTTGTGAATCTTGCCTTATCTTTGGTTGTTCACCAACCCTAACTCTAACCTAGCATAGCATGTGACTAAAAGCCATACAAATCAGCCACTCTTGCCATCTTGCAAACTTAGATGCATTGAATCAAAGTTTTATAACTTAAAACTTAAGTAAAGTAACTTACTTTACTTACAAAACCAACCTAGACCTTCTCTCTCTTCATGTTTTGAAATTTAGAGTGAGAGAGGAGAGGAGTATGTTCGGCAGCTCCTAGGGAGGAGAAGGAGAGAAGATTTTGATCTTTCTTTCCATTCAAGATCCATCTAATATCTTAGAAGAAGAAGAAGAAAAGGAGCATGAAAAATCAAAGGTATAAACCCTTTTTGTTAATGTAATTTTTGGTTGAAGATCAAACCTTGAATCTATAGTTCTAATCTCAAAAACCTTAGATCTATGTGTGAATGAGTGTTCCATGTTTAGATCTAACCATATTCAGTGTTGATTTGGTTGAAATCAAAAGGAATTGAAAAATAGAATTTTTCCGGAAAAGTTTAAAACTAGAAAGTATGATCTAGCTTTTGATTCTTGAAATCTATTATGGATATTTGTGATTTATGTTCTTGGGATGCTAGATCTATGTGTTAAGGATGAAACCCCTTTGGAATTACTCAATTAGGTTGAATATTGAACAAGTTATGGGATTTCTCCCAAACTACACAAAGGTAATAAAACTGTTAGAATGACAGTTTGTAACAGCCACTTCCGGGCTAATTTCCGGGAGCTTAACATGTCCAAATATGGATTGTGATAGATGAAAATTGAAGATCGGAAAGATACGAATCCAAAAAAATTGATGGATCGTTAATCGGAATTACAGATCTCATTATATTTAAGATTTAGTAAAGGACTCCAAAACTATAACATGGCAAAAAGTTTCTGTCCAGATCTATCCAGGGGCTGTTTTGGCAACTTAAAGTGTGAAATAAATTCCGCCCTTTTGAAAAATAAAAATATATGTTATTATGTAGCTCGTGACTAAAAATGAGCTAATTCCGAGTTAAAACGACCAAGTTATGACCATTACAATTTTTGTGATTTTTCGACGGAAATCACTATAAATGGAGTTCTACAACTCCGATTGCCACGAAATTTAAAATGGAGCATCACGTTAACATATATAAGGTTATCCCAAGAGATGGGAATGTTTGGAGTTAAGCACGAGGTAGCTAATTTATGGAAAAGTAATTTTTGTGGATGAATATGTGTATATATGTTTGGACTAAGGATAGAAAAATAATAAACTGATTTGGTATTTTCGTGATACGAATTTAGAATACAGTTTGCTGGATTATATAATTTGTGATTCCGGTTTGCTGGATTGGGAAATAGTTTACTGAAATTGAAAATACGTTAAATCCAATTTGCTGGATTACAGTTTAGATTGCTGGATTTGGAATTCAGGTTGCTGCATTTGGAATCCAGGTTGCTGAGTTGGTAATTTAGTTGCTAGATTTAGAATCCAGGTTGCTGGGTTAGTATTTGACTTATTAGATGTTAATGAATACTTATGAATTGAAAAAGCGAGTGTTAAATCATATAAATGTGACTCTATGGCATGATTAAGCGCTTAGGTAGAATTTAATTGAACATAAACTCGATATTTGTCCGACTAGACCGTCGGGATGATAAAATTGTGTCGGTATCAACTCAAACTTAATAGTTTGACTTGATGATTTGTCTTATGTGTTGTATAGACTGATAAGCTTATGTGTTATATGTTTAGGTTATTCTGTGTATATAAATATAACAGTATTATATTGTGATGATATTATTCTAATATTGCAGATCTATATTATTAATATTAGGTCTTCGGGTAAAGCGTTATAAATTGCGTTGCGGTAATCAATGGTTCATGCAAGTTTCTTTGTACTTAACTCTAATAAGAGTGTTTTATTCAAGCTTATGGTTAATCATTGTTGATTGCCACGAAAATTGTACTCTGTACATTTTGCATGTATAAGTCAAGTATGAAAGGCTGATCACCTTCATTACCAGTTGGTTCAGAAATGTTTTTTCATGTTTAAAACTTGTTCAGTCAAAAGTTTGTTCATGCTAGTTCTCAATTATATTGATGAATTATAGCCAGCTTATTATTCATACTATTCAATCATGATATATCGTTATATGATTGTATTTAAACTTGCTGGGCAACTTTCATGCTTACCCTTGTTATATCATGATAAACATTGCAGATAAAGCGAATGCGTTCGGATTACAAGAAAAGGTTAATGCCAAGTTCGGCTTGGGATAAAATGTGCGGCTAGTTTGTAATAGTATACTTTGATAAATATTGTTGTGTGATAAATAGTTTATGATTTGTGTATAAGTTAAGGTTATTCGATTTTGGGGAAAATAGTGTGTAATTTAATTTATAAATAATTTATGTTTATATCTTCCACAAATAGTTATAGAATGATTAGTGTACCGAATCCGCGGCGATTTGGGGCCCGGATTCGGGGCTGCTACAGACCATATCCCTAAGCTCTGATACCAACTGTGACGCCCCCCAAATAGGTATACAACACCCATTCTGAGTCGTCAAAATACATGGTACAGAAACAACTACAACTTTATTAATACAACATAAAAACTATGAGTTTAAATACAAATATTGTCATCTAGATAATATTCACACTCAAATAGGTCCTCATTATAATTATTAATACACTATTCTACAGAATAGTGAGGACTACTAGAATCACTTCTAGAACCATCATTCCACACCCCGACTAGTACTCGCTACATTCTCGCCTCCTGAGAAGAAAAATGGAACAACAAGAAAAAGGGTGAACTCAACTAGCCCAGTAAAGAATATTATGACTAAGATAATATAAAACAAATTATCGTTAGTCTTCAACAGGGAAAAATCTAATAGAATACAATAGACAACCAGTTTTAAATCAATATTCGCAGCGGAAATAATAATTCATTAGAAGAGTTAAGTAGAGAATGCAAACTACTATCTTCTATATATGAATTTAAAAGTTCATCGTCTATCTTTTATCCCTGTAACATCAATCAATATATATCTGGAATCAAATATTCATCTTTGCACTACAGGCCAAAGATATTCATCAGTTGGTCATGTTCATCTAAACACCTGTTCATCTTTGCACTACGGGCCAAATATATTAATCAGTCGGTCATGTTCATCTCAACACCTGTTCATCTTTGCACTACGGGCCAAAGATATTCATCAAGAAATCATTCATCTTTGCACTACAGGTCAAAGATATTCAGTAATATCATCATTTAGGACTGAGGATGATAAAAAATATTTTAAAGAAAACGAATTCAATGAAACAAAAGAACAAGTATTAAGGATTCGTACTTTAAATAATCCAAGTTCAAAAATACTTCCTAAATAATCAGAGTGGTGTAAAATTCAAGAATGATCAAAACATGGATACAATATCATAATAGATATTTTGGACGAAAAACAAAAATTTAATTTTTCTGTGAATAGTGCCGTATTCGTGAATAGTGCCGTATACGTGAATAGTAACTCCGACACCAAAAGATAGAAATTTCACAAAAAACATCATCATGCTTCGTGAATAGTACTCATGAATAGTAACTCGTGAATTACTACTCATGAATAGTAACCCTGACATGAAAAAGTTCCAAATTTGATAAAAAGTTCCAACCAATATTTCGGCATAATGATATTGAAGAAATAATATCATTTGAGAAGAAAATAACATCCCTTACCTCAGAAAGAATAGTACTTCTGACTTGAATACTGGATATAGTGCTGAAAGAACTTGCACCGTATAGCAATCCTCAAAGTACTAAAATACTCACAAGAATACGCTCAATATATCGAGAGAGAAAGAGAGAGAAGATTTCAGTTTCTGGTGTGATTTTCAATTCTAACCTAAACACCCTATTTATAGGAAAATGCTTAGAACACCAAAGTAGAAAATTTATTAAATATTATTATATTTTTTCTAAAATATCATACGCACACTTTTGCCAACTGAATTCAGCCACTATCACATGTTAAATGAGAGCCACAAAATGAAAAACACGTTTTAGTAAATAAAAATATTTTAAACTTCCAAAAATTAATTATTTCGGAGCTTCGGAACTTCAATAATTCATAATAAATTGCCCTTTTGTCAGAAAAATTTGAATCTCACGACTATCCATAGGAAATTCCATTATCTACAACTTTGCAGAAGAAAGTTTTTTCAAATTCTAAACAGAAATTGACCGAAATCCATAAACGGACGATTTTACAGTCTATAATCAAATTTCAATCAAGAAATGGGGCCGACACACAAAACATGTGTTAATCATTTAATGTAACAAAAATACTCTTCTTCCTCATATACTCATATATCCCATATTTATTATAAAAATATCATCATTAATATATTATTAAAATAATATATTTAAATGAATTATTTTATCAGAAAAAGATAAAATATTAATTTTTAACAATTGTCACTTAAAAAAATTTCTTCATCTATATCCACATAAAATCAATATTTCTCTCATCATATAAATCAATAATTAATTATTCACAAATAATATTACAGAATCACAGTACTGATAACCAGGCCGTTCCTAGGAAAGATGGGGCTTTCCAATAAGAATTTCTCCTTACTGACGCGCAATTAGGTGATCAAACCTCTCCTTAAACAGAATTTTCTAGACATTGCCAATAATGTTTTCTAATAATATTATCCAGATAATATAAATTATTGCTTCGATAATGGAAAATACTGTGTAGCTACAATTATTGAAACAACAGTAATATAAAAAAATCAACGCAACAATTATTGAATCAATAAAATTAAATACTGAACAGTAATTACTGTAACAATTATTGAGTAGTGTCTTCTTACGTAAGAATCAATAATTGGTGCAATACCGTGTGCTACTGTGCAACAACGCGTATTACTGTGTTTTAACCACCGGGTATTCCAACAGTATTAACGGTAACAACTACGCCGTTATTTATAAACAACTTATACTTGTCATTTTCTTCATTCAATCGCTTTTCGTTATGGGGCCCACAAAAGACTGCGCCTTCGTACGAATATTCCCCGACAGCAAGAATATTCCACGACCAAACAAATATTCCCCGACAACAATGAATATTTTATAACCACCTGCTTATTTAAAATATTTGCGCATTTTACCCATAACTAACCACATTAATCAAATTAACCCTTACTATTTCAAAATAATAAATAGAGAAAATTCAATTGTATTTATTAATAATTTGGGGTCTTACACTATTTATAAATTAGGATTTCTAATCGAGAAATTAGGGTTTAAAAATTTGAAATCAGGGGTTGCTAAATAATTAAGTTTTACCCTAATTAATAATTTAATTAATAACACTTAAGCAATATAATAATCATTTAAGCTCCCAGATTAGGGTTTTCAATATTCGAATTAGGGTTTCAAATACCCGGAACTGAAATTAGAGTTTTCAAAACCGGTTTCTAGGGTTTCTTATAATTCGTTAGGGTTTTCTAACCTAACGTTGACGTTCTTAATATATACTTAGGGTTTGTTACAGATATCGTTTATCTGGTCAACCCTTGACCCTTAACCACATACTGTACACATGCACACAAAACATATTCACGTATACACTTAATCCTTAATAATTCACTAAATCCTTCACATAATTTTGAAATCCTCAAAATTCCTTCTTAAAAATATCAAACGCATACACTTATTTTCTGTCTAGGTTCTAATTTTAAACCCTAAATTAATTAATTAAAATTTTAAAAATTTTCAAAATTCTCGGGTTGTCACAAATATAAAACAATAGCATCACTGCTATTTATCTAGGTTCTAATTTTGAAACCTAAATTAATTAATTAAAATTTTAAAAATTTTCAAAATTCTCGGGTTGTCACAAATATAAAACAATAGCATCACTGCTATTTACATTACTTTCCTGAACTACAAAAGTTTCAGGACAACATCATCATCATATCCCATATGTTACATAACACTTGAGATTTACAATTTATTTAACATTTATTAATCGCATAACAACTACGATGTTCTACTAAGATACTGCTTAGCCTTACTACGTTCTTTCTCCATGATCCAGAACATTGTTCTGCGATCTAATACGTATGATGGCAACGTCTTGAACTGAATCGGCTCCATGATCTAGAACATTGTTCTGCGATCTAATACGTATGATGGCAGTGTCTCGAACTGAATCGGATAACCCATGACCCGATCCTCTCGAATAACCACAGTGTTGAATACTCTATTCATTTCTTCCATCTTCATTCTCTTTGTTTGTGCATCTTTCACTGCTATCCCGGCTCGTTGAAACGCTTCCTCATATGCGTCTTCGGCTCTTGCCCTATTAGTAGCCTTTTCCTTCAGCTTGTTCCTCAGTTTTGCGACCTCCTCAATCAATTGTTCTTTCTCTCCTTCAGTCTGTACTAGTTTCTCCTCGACATTAGTCAGCCGTTCCTCACGATCCTGGATCTCGTCTTCTTTTTGTGTTATTACAGTCTGTTGTTCAGCTACTATCTTTTGCAATTCCTCAACTGTATCCTGAAGTTCCACGTTATAGTCGTAGACTTCATCGTACATACGAGCGGCTATCGAGGTTAGTGGAGTCTCTTCCTCCTCGTCCTTGTTATCCTCATTCTCTAGTGGCAACTCAATGAGATCCTCCTCATCCGTCACCACATCATCATCCTCATCTTCAACCACTGTGACCAACGGGGCTGACTCCCGTGGCAGTAGTCGTTACCAAGCAACCTGAATATCGCGAGGCTCCTCCTCTATAGGCATCTGAGGTCCCTCCTCCCTAGCCTGACTGGATTCTCCGACATTAGTCATCTTGACAACAAAATTTTAAGTTTTAATTATTAATCATTACTACTCGACACTCACGAGCACATAAGTTATAAACACATAAACACATAAGTATTTTATTACTTCTTCCTTAAAACTCGATAAGAGTTTATCATCACTATCTTTTCAAAGGTTAATTCCTAAGGCTTTTCCCCACCTAAGGTTCATAACCTAAGCTTTGATACCAACTTGTGACACCCCCAAATCTAGGTACTTCATTCCCACAAGATTTGGTGTTCACTTAATTAAAACATTCATATCTAACTACCCAATCATAATAAAATTGAATAATAAAACCTATCCATACAAGATTACGTTAATAAAAATTATCTCCCAGGTTATCTAACCTTTAATTACAATCATTCAAATACGAAAATTAAATTATTACATCACATCATTATTAAAAGTCTATCATTATAACAATAAAATAAAATTACAAGCCTTCTTCACTTGTACATTTTTCCTTTTCTTTTGCTAGTTGTAGGTTCATTTACCTTCTCAACCTTAGCTGCAATAAGTGTATAAATATGCAAGAGTGATCAAAACAATTGCTCACTAGATATAGAAATGAATCACCACGAATGAAATAACAGCCAACAAATAGGCTCATCAACACTGAATAGTACTCTATCAATATTAACCAACGACTGGAATCATAATATGGAGTATATAAAACCGAGGGTCATAAGACCACAAACTATGTCCAAAGTTGCAAGTAATCTTTCAACTTCAACTTTAACACTCATAAGACTATAAGAACTCCTCGTACTTAGGGGGATCAGTCCTTCGTAGAATGTATTGTGCACAAATATTTCAACACTAAGCGTAAACCCCTAATAATAGGGTTGTTCATCTCAGTATTTAGAGTACAAGTCCGCACCAAAGAAAGTTTGGTTTGGATAAGCTTTCAAGGGTAATTTAAAGTTTAACGAACATCAACTAGAGGACTAGTTGAATCAATAGTGTTTGATAACACAACAATTGATTAATAATAACATAATTATTGAATATACATCAAGTAATAACAAGCTAAAATTAAAGCTTGCTCATTATGAGAATGGCTTGTGTCAAGTAAATGAACTAAGATAATTCAATATTAGAAATTAGAATTCAAGAAAATTGCATTCATCATACATGAAGGACAATACAGAAACTTGTCTAACAATAAACAAGTAAGAATACATCAATAAATATTAGAATTAAAAACTTGTTTGAATAAAGTTTAAGTCATAGCTAGCTTGTTCAAATAATGATGAGAAATACAAGAATTCGATTAATAAAAGATTAAAGTAAGAAACTTGTTCAATGTAAGTGTAGAGTTAGAAAACTTGCTTTGAGTGTAAACTAAAATATTAAAACTCACGTTCACCTATACACAATATTAAAACCACAACATCTATTAGACATACTAATATTCACTTTTCAATATAAAACGCATTACTAGCTAAACTTGTTATTTTAGCACAAGTCTTATGCTACCATATATGTAAGACCCCAAATTATTAATAAATGAAATTTAGTTTCCTCTATTTATCATTTTGAAATAGTAAGGGTTGATTTGATTAATGTGGTTAATTATGGGTAAAATGCGCAAATATTTTAAATAAGCAGGTGGTTATAAAATATTCATTTTTGTCGGGGAATATTCGTTTGGTCGTGGAATATTCTTGCTGTCGGGGAAATATTCGTACGACGACTTAGTCTTTTGTGGGCCCCATAACGAAAAGCGATTGGATGAAGAAAATGACAAGTATAAGTTGTTTATAAATAACGACGTAGTTGTTACCGTTAATGCTGTTGGAATACCCGGTGGTTAAAATACAGTAATACGCGTTGTTGCACAGTAGTACACGATATTGCACCAATTATTGATTCTTACGTAAGAAGGCACTACTCAATAATTGTTACAGTAATTACTGTTCAGTATTTTATTTTATTGATTCAATAATTACTGCGTTGATTTTTTTATATTACTGTTGTTTCAAGAATTGTCACTACACAATATTTTCCATTATCGAAGCAATAATTTATATTATCTAGATAATATTATTTGAAAACATTATTGGCCATGTCTAGAAAGTTCTGTCTAAGGAGAGGTTTGGTCACCTAATTGCGCGCCAGTAAGGAGAAATTCTTATTGGAAAGCCCCCTCTTTCCTAGGAACGGCCTGGTTGTCAGTACTGTGATTCTGTAATATTATTTGTGAATAATTAATTATTGATTTATATGATGAGAGAAATATTGATTTTATGTGGATATAGATGCAGAAATTTTTTGAAGTGATAATTGTTGAAAATCGATATTTTATCTTTTCTGATAAAATAATATTTTATTATATTATTATAATATATTAATGATGATATTTTTATAATAAATGTGGGATATATGAGTATATGAGGAGGAATAGTATTTTTGTTGCAAAAGTTGTTTAAAACGTGTTAAACATGTCTGTGGGCCCATTTCTTGACTGAAATTTGATTATAGTATGTAAAATCGCCCGTTTATGGATTTCGATCAATTTTTGTTTGGAATTTGGAAAAACTTTCTTCTGCAAAGTCGTAGAGAATTGAATTTCCTATAAAAAGCTGCGAGATTCAAATTTTCTGATAAAAGGGCTATTTATTATGAATTATTGAAGTTCTGAAGTTCCGAAATAATTGATTTTTGAAAGTTTTAATTATTTTAAATAACAAAAATGTTTTTGGAATGTGTGGAGGCATCATTAACATGTGCTAGGGGCTGAATTAAGATTCTTGGATGCATAGGAAGATGTGGAAAATAAATAATATTAATTTATTAAATTTTCTGCTTTGGTGTTCTAAGCATTTTTCTATAAATAGGGTGCTTAGGTTAGAATTGAAAATCACACCAGAAACTGAAGTTTTCCCTATATTTCTCTCTCTATATATTGAGCGTATTCTTGTGAGGATTCTGATACTATGAGTATTGTTATACGGTGCAAGTTTCCTTCAGCACTATACCTAGTATTCCAGCTAGAAGTACTAATCTTTCGAGGTAAGGGATGGTATTTTCTTCTCAAATGATATTATTTCTTCAATATCATTATGCTGAAATATTGGTTGGAACTTTTTATCAAATTTGGAACTTTTTTATGTCAGGGTTACTATTCATGAGTTACTATTCACGAGTTATTATTCACGAGTACTATTCACGAAGCACGATGATGTTTTTTTTTTGTGAAATTTCTATCTTTTGGTGTCGGAGTTACTATTCACATATACGACACTATTCACGTATACGACACTATTGACGAATACGGCACTATTCATCGAAAAAAAAATTAAATTTTTTTCTTTTCGTCCAAAATATCTATTATGGATACTAGCTTTGATTGTATTCATGTTTTGATCATTCTTGAATTTTACACCACTATGATTATTTATGAGGTATTTTTGGACATGAAATAGCTGAAATACGAATCCTTAATGTTTATTCTTTTATTTCACTGTATTCGGTTCTTTTAAAATATTTTTCATCATCCTCAGTCCTAAATGATGATATACTTGAATATCTTTGGCCTGTAGTGCAAAGATGGTTGATTCTATTATGAATATCTTTGGCCGTGGTGCAAAGAAGTACAGGTGTTGAGATGAACATGACCAATTGATGAATATCTTTGGCCTGTAGTGCAAAGATGAATATTTGACTCAAGATGTGTATTGATTGATGTTACAGGGATAAAATAATGATGATGGACTGTTAAATTCATAGATATTAGTAGATTTCATCCTCTACGTAACTCTTCTATGAATTATTATTTTCCGCTGCGAATATTGATCTAAAACTTGTTGTTTAGTGTATTCTCTCAGATTTTTCCCTGTTGAAGACTAACGATAATTTTTTGTATATTATCTTAGTCATACTGTTCTTTACTGGGCTAGTTGAGCTAACCCTTTTCCTTTTTGTTCCATTTTTCTTCTTAGGAGGCGAGAATGTAGCGAGTACGAGTCGGGGTATGGAATGATGGTTATAGAGAGAGTTGTTTAGTAGTCCTCACCATTTTTGTAAAATAATGTATAAATAATTATCATGAGGATTTATTTGGGTATAGATATTGTCTAGAAGATAATATTTGTATTTAAACTCACAGTTTTACCGTTGTAATAATAAAGTTGTAGTTATTTCTGTACCATGTATTGACAACTCAGAATGGGTGATGTATACCCATAAAGTTGTAGTGTGTCCTACCTAAGCTTATTTGTTAGTTGGTCAGTATATAGGAATATTATGTGATATATTGATTTCCTTAATTAACCCTTATTTTATGACAGTATTTGAGAATGTCGACTGAGAGTATTAACAGTGGAGTAATTGAGACCGTGGAGATGCCTGTACTCACCAACGAGGAGAACGTGCAACAGGCTGACAATGTTCCTCATGTGAACAACACCACTGAGTAGATGATGAACGAGGGGATGTTTAGAAGCTTTTTGTAGTTCATGCAAAATCAGACGAGGGAGACTCGTGTTCAAAATACAGGAGGAAATGATAGCAATTCACGGGTTGTCACAGCCAAGCAGTTCAAAGAGTTGGGACCACCAGAATTTTGGGGAAAGTCGGATCCGATTAATGCGGAGACGTGGGTCAAACAAATCACCAAGATATTCGATGTCTTGGGATGCACGGAGGAGCAGAAGGCACCATTCGCCACCATTATGTTCCGTAATGAGGCATATTACTGGTGGGATTCTGTGAAGCGTACCCATCCAGCCGCGCTCAGCATGTCTTGGGAGACATTTTAGAAACTATTTAATGACAAATACTTTCCTGAAAGTGTTCGTCATATGAAGGAAGTGGAGTTTATTAGACTGGAGCAGAATAACATGACAGTGTCCCAGTACGAGGCGATGTTCGCGGAGTTATCCAGGTTTGCACCTCATTTGGTGGAGAATGAGGAACGTATGACGCGGATGTTTCTGAGAGGTTTGAAACCCGGCATACGTCAGTATCTTATTTCTCATAAATTTTCTCTCTATTTAGATGTTGTCAATAGGGCTCAGTTGTTAGAACGAGATACCGAGTACGTTCAACCGAGGGACCATAACCAGGATCATACCGGAGATAGCAGTCAACAGAATAACGATAACCAGCGAAGAAAGAAAAAGATGGACAAAAATGGTAACCACTCTGGTAGTAGTCATGGCCATGAAAATAGAAGAAACGACTCGGGGGGGGGGGATTTTAAATAGAAGAAACGTCAGCACCAGCAGCAACTGGTTCCAAGGGAGCAGAACGACCACCGGTCATATGCTATAAGTGCAGAAAAGAAGGACATATCAGCCGAAACTGCCCACAACAGTTTAAGGTATGTTATAACTGTGGAAAGGAATGACATATCGCTCGAGATTGCACTGTAGCGAAACCAAGTCCAGCGGGGATGGTGACTCAAAAGGCTGTCCCAGAAATGTAAAAGTCAACGGTTCCTGGAAGAGCTTTTGTCGTGACTGGTTAACATGCGAGGAACCCAAACGAGGTGATCACGGGTAAGCTAATCATAAATTCATATGAAGTTTATACCTTATTAGATACCGGTGCTACCCATTCATTTATCTCTCCTGCTTGTGCTCAACGTTTAAACTTGACTCCGGAGAAATTAGACTTTGACCTATCTATGGAAACTCCGTTAGGAGAAACTTTCATCACATCCCCTATTTATAAATCTTGTTTGATCCAAGTTGGCACCATCACATTACCCGTTGACCTTATCTCTTTAAAGATACTTGCTTTTGATGTGATTTTTGGGATTGATTGGTTAACTACTCATCATGCCAAAATTGATTATTTTCGTAAGGTTGTTAGTTTTCATATTCCTAATCAACATGTTGTACGAATCAAAGCAACTAAACCATTAAAATCAATCACAGTCATATCTAATCATAAAGCTATTCGTTTATTGAAAAACTGATGTCAAGCTTTCTTAGCCCATGTTATGGATTTGAATAAAGACACGTCAAATTTGAATAATATTCCTGTTGTTATTGACTTTCCTGACGTATTTCCTGAAGAACTTCCCGGTTTACCCCCAGAATATGAAGTTGAATTCTTTATTGATCTTGAACCTGGTACAAAGCCATTTCTAAAACCCCATATCGAATGGCTCCTATTGAACTTCAGGAGTTAAAGGTCCAACTACATGAGTTGTTGGACATTGGTTTCATTCGTCCTAGTACATCTCCTTGGGGTGCTCCTGTTTTATTCGTAAAGAAGAAAGATGGGAGTATGCGACTTTGTATTGACTACCGGGAATTAAACCATATCACTATCAAGAATAGGTATCCACTACCTCGTATTGATGACCTGTTTGACCAGTTGCAAGGAGCACAATTCTTTTCAAAAATCGATCTTCGTTCTGGATATCATCAGTTGAAGGTTAAAACTGAGGATATTCCAAAGACTTCTTTCAGAACTCGGTACGGACATTATGAATTCTTAGTCATATCTTTTGGATTGACTAATGCTCCTGCTGCTTTCATGGATATGATGAACCAAGTATTCAAGGAATATGTGGATCAGTTCGTTGTTGTATTTATTGATGACATCCTCATCTATTCCAAAAGCCATGAAGATCATGAGCGCCATTTGAAGCTGGTACTGCAAAGGCTTCGCGATAACAAGCTATATGCCAAATTGAAGAAATGCGAGTTCTGGCTTGAGGAAGTAGCATTCCTTGGGCACATGGTTTCAAAACATGGAGTGTCTGTTGACCCGGCGAAGATTGAAGCAATATAAAGTTGGGAAAAACCGAAGACGGTGACTGAAGTACGTAGCTTTCTGGGTCTAGCTGGTTATTATCGGAGATTCATGGAAGGGTTTTCTCGAATCGCTACTCCATTAACTCAGCTAACTCGGAAGGATACAAAATTCGTTTGGAACGAGGAATGCGAGAAGAGTTTCCAAGAGCTTAAGAGGAGACTTATTTCGGCACCTGTTCTAACAATACCATCTGGTTCGGATGGATTTGTTATCTACAGCGATGCTTCGGGCAAAGGGTTAGGATGTGTTTTCATGCAATGTGGGAAAGTCATAGCCTATGCCTCGCGACAACTTAAAGAATATAAGAGAAATTATCCTACTCATGATCTAGAGTTGGCAGCATTCGTTTTCGCGCTAAAGATCTGGAGGCACTATCTTTATGGGGAGAAAGTGGAGATATATTCAGACCATAAAAGCCTCAAATATTTCTTCACTCAAAAAGAACTCAACATGCGGCAACGACGTTGGCTCGAGCTTTTGAAAGATTACAACCACACTATTCAATACCATCCTGGAAAAGCAAATGTGGTAGCTGACGCGTTGAGTAGAAGATCATATGCAGGAACGAGTGCGATGATGTCAAATACACACATAGAACCGACTTTAATCGAAAAAGTTAAAGTTGCTCAAGCCACCGACCCGGAGCTGACGCGTATGAAGAAGAAATTACAAGAAGGTGCTATTCCGAAAGCGAGAATTGATGAAGAAGGAATACTTCGAGTCCACTCCAGACTTTGTGTTCCTAACGACTCTGATTTGAAGTACAAGATTATGATGGAGGCACACAATACACCATTTTTAATCCATCTTGGAAGTACTAAAATGTATCGTGATCTTCGACATACATTTTGGTGGAACAATATGAAGAGAGAGATTGTAAAGTTTATCTCGATGTGTTTAACTTGTCAACGTGTAAAGGCGAAACATCTAGTACCTAAGGGTCCGTTGCAACCACTGGAGATTCCGAAATGGAAGTGGGAACACATTACCATGGATTTCTGTACGAGTCTTCCTACGGTTTCTCAAGGCATAAATGCTATTTGGGTTATTGTTGATAAATTAACCAAGTCTGCTCATTTCTTGCCGATTCGGGAGACTTATTCCCTTGAACGTCTTGCTAGTATATATGTAAATGAGATTGTGAGATTGCATGGCATGCCAGTATCCATAGTTTCGGATCGTGACCCAAGATTCACTTCAAGATTTTGGGTTAGCTTGCAAAAAGCTATGGGGACGGATTTACGATTTAGTTTGGCATACCATCCTCAAACGGACGGACAATCAGAAATGACTATTCAAACTCTTGAAGATTTATTAAGACTCCGTGTCCTAGGCTTCAAGGGCAATTGGGATAAGTATTTACCATTGGTGGAATTCTCCTACAACAACAGTTATCAGGCAAGTATAGGTGTGGCTCCATTCGAAGCATTATATGGACGAAAATGTCGCTCTCCAGTATGTTGGGACGAGGTGGGTGAAGCAACCTTGTTGGGACCCGAGTTGGTACGCATGACTACAGAAAAGATCCAAATGATTCGACAACGTATACAAACGGCACAAGATCGACAAAAGAGTTATGCAGATCTTTATTGAAAAGATGTCGAATTTAGTATTGGGGATCACGTATTGTTGCGTGTAGCTCCATGGAAGGGAGTTATAAGATTCGGGAAACGAGGAAAGCTCAATCCACGATTTATTGGTTCATTTCAAATTCATGACCGAGTAGAAAATGTAGCCTATAGACTCGCGTTACCTCCGAGTATGTCTCGTGTTCATAATGTGTTTCACATATCTGTACTTCGTAAATATGAGAAAGACCCGAACCATGTTATTGAGTTAGAACCGGACGAGATAGCCGAAGACTTAACGTATGAGGAGGTACCTGTCAAGATCTTGGATAGAAAGGAGCTTGTCCTACGCACGAAGGTCATACCACAAGTTAAAGTTTTGTGGAGGAACCATGCTATAGAGGAAATGACCTGGGAGTTGGAAACGGAAATGAAAGCGAGATATCCTTACCTTTTCAAAACACCAGGTAAGTACGTCAATTTCGAGGATGAAATTTCATAAGGAGGGGAGGTTGTAAGACCCCAAATTATTAATAAATGAAATTTAGTTTCCTCTATTTATCATTTTGAAATAGTAAGGGTTGATTTGATTAATGAGGTTAGTTATGGGTAAAATACGCAAATATTTTAAATAAGCAGGTGGTTATAAAATATTCATTGTTGTCGGGGAATATTCGTTTGGTCGTGGAATATTCTTGCTGTCGGGGAATATTCGTACGACGACACAGTTTTTTATGGGCCCCCATAACGGAAAGCGATTGGATGAAGAAAATGACAAGTATAAGTTGTTTATAAATAATGGCGTAGTTGTTACCATTAATATTGTTGGAATACCCGGTGGTTAAAACACAGTAATACGCGTTGTTGCACAGTAGCACACGGTATTGCACCAATTATTGATTCTTACGTAAGAAGGCACTACTCAATAATTGTTATAGTAGTTACTATTCATTATTTTATTTTATTGATTCAATAATCGCTGCGTTGATATTTTATATTACTGTTGTTTCAAGAATTGTCACTACACAGTATTTTCCATTATCGAAGCAATAATTCATATTATCTGAATAATATTATTAGAAAACATTTTTGGCAATGTCTAGAAAGTTCTGTCTAAGGAGAGGTTTGGTCACCTAATTGCGCGCCAATAAGGAGAAATTCTTATTGGAAAGCCCCCTCTTTCCTCGGAACGGCCTGGTTGCCAGTACTGTGATTCTGTAATATTATTTGTGTATAATTAATTATTGATTTATATGATGAGAAAAATATTGATTTTATGTGGATATAGATGGAGAAAATTTTTAAAGTGATAATTGTTGAAAATCGATAATGATGATATTTTTACAATAAATGTTGGATATATGAGTATATGAGGAGGAAGAGTATTTTTGTTGCAAAAATTGTTTAAAACATGTTAAACATGTCTGTGGGCCCATTTTTTGACTTAAATTTGATTATAGTCTGTAAAATCGCCCGTTTATGGATTTCGGTCAATTTTTGTTTGGAATTTGGAAAAAATTTCTTCTGCAAAGTTGTAGAGAATTGAATTTCCTATAAAAAGCTATGAGTTTTGAACTTTCTGATAAAAGGGCTATTTATTATGAATTATTGAAGTTCCGAAATATTTGATTTTTGAAAGTTTTAATTATTTTAAATAACAAAAACATTTTTGGAATGTGTGGAGGCATCATTAACATGTGCTAGGGGCTGAATTCAGATTCTTGGATGCGTAGGAAGATGTGGAAAAATAAATAATATTAATTTATTAAATTTTCTGCTTTGGTGTTCAAAGCATTTTCTGCTTAGGTTAGAATTGAAAAATCACACCAGAAACTGAAGTTTTCTCTATATTTCTCTCTCTATATATTGAGCGTATTCTTGTGAGGATTCTGATACTTTGAGTATTGTTATACGGTGCAAGTTTCCTTCAACACTATACCCAGTATTCCAGCTAGAAGTACTAATCTTTCGAGGTAAGGGATGTTATTTTCTTCTCAAATGATATTATTTCTTTAATATCATTATGCTGAAATATTGGTTGAAACTTTTTATCAAATTTAAAACTTTTTTATGTCGGGGTTACTATTCATGAGTTACTATTCACGAGTTATTATTCATGAGTAACTATTCATGAGTACTATTCACGAAGCATGATGATGTTTTTTTTTTGTGAAATTTCTATCTTTTGGTGTCGAAGTTACTATTCACTTATACGACACTATTCACGAATACGGCATTATTCATCGAAAAAAAATATTTCTTTTCGTCCAAAATATCTATTATGGATACTAGCTTTGATTGTTTCCATGTTTTGATCATTCTTGAATTTTACACCACTATGATTATTTATGAGATATTTTTGGACATGAAATAGCTGAAATACGAATCCTTAATGTTTATTCTTTTGTTTCACTGGATTCAGTTCTTTTAAAATATTTTTCATCATCATCAGTCCTAAATGATGATATACTTGAATATCTTTGGCCTGTAGTTCAAAGATGGTTGATTCTATTATGAATATATTTTGCCGTGGTGCAAAGATGTACATGTGTTGAGATGAACATGACCAACTGATGAATATCTTTGGCCTGTAGTGCAAAGATGAATATTTGACTCAAGATGTGTATTGATTGATGTTACAGGGATAAAATAATGATGATGGACTGTTAAATTCATAGATATTAGTAGATTTCATCCTCTACGTAACTCTTCTATGAATTATTATTTTCCGTTGCGAATATTGATCTAAAACTTGTTGTTTAGTGTATTCTCTCAGATTTTTCCCTGTTGAAGACTAATGATAATTTGTTGTATATTATCTTAGTCATAATGTTCTTTACTGGGCTAGTTGAGCTCACCCTTTTCCTTTTTGTTCCATTTTTCTTCTCAGGAGGCGAGAATGTAGCGAGTACGAGTCGGGGTATGGAATGATGGTTATAGAGAGAGTTGTTTAGTAGTCCTCACCATTTTTGTAAAATAATGTATAAATAATTATGACGAGGATTTATTTGGGTATAGATATTGTCTAGAAGATAATATTTGTATTTAAACTCACAGTTTTACTGTTGTAATAATAAAGTTATAGTTGTTTCTGTACCATGTATTGACAACTCAGAATGAGTGATGTATACCTATTTTGGGGGCATCACAATATATATTTCAGAATTCCCAAGTGTTAACATCACAACAATTATCTAACATTCATTGTATAAACTAAGTTACGAATAACACTTTCGTAACTTACTAATCACTTTTACAACTTTGAATTTACAATCCACATAACATGACTCTGTTTAACCTTGTTGTTACATGATTATCACATTAACCTAACATTAAGCTAAGTTACATTGAACGTTAAAAGTCTGTAGAATTATCAAACTTCACTGTTTGAAACTGGGCACTGGCGCGTTCGCGCTAAGAGACTGCGCGGTCGCGCTATGCACAGACTCCAGTTTCTACAGAACATGGCTACGACAGTTTTGTTAAGCCAACTAACACGAATTTCACCCACCAAATAGTAATAATAACATTTAAAATGGTATAGAACTATCACAAATATATTTGTGAATATATTCCACCAATTAAAACCATTTAACAACAATTTAAGCTAGGTTAATTTCTCAAATTCCATGTTTTTCATATAAAACTCAAATTTTTTATATTCATCCCAAAAATAATCACTGTGATTTCAATACTTGGCCAAATCACCTCATTCAAATTACGTTATGCTCGTTTCTTAACGAACTAGCATATACAAGCTTCAATTTACAATTTAGCATACAAACTAACAACTAGTTTTGGTACTTACATAAGCCATATGAGAAAATATGCATAAAACATACACTGTCATTAATTTTTCCTACTGGTTAACCGAAATTAGCATGCAATTCTTGTTTAAACATAAACTCTAGCATTATATCACATATAACCACAATTAACAGTTATACATATCAATTATTCCGCAAATTGAATTCACAGACTTAGAAGGTTTATGCCGTAAAAACTCATATGTACGTATTCATATATAATTAGGGAAAATACCTTCAATTAACGTGATAATTCATTGCAAACACCATTGAATTAGCTTTGAAATCCTTAAGCTTCCTCTCAATCTCCCTCGAGTTTCACTCTGTCAAGCTCTATCAATTCTCAGACTCTTCTATTCTCTCTTCTCAGTGTAGCCAATATAGACTAACTTAAGCGTAAACTAAAAAAAACCGATAACGTTAATAATCCTAATAACTAATATCAGTTACTAAAAGAAACGTATTTAATATAAATATATTATATTTATTATTTTAATTACATTTTATTTATATAATTCAAAATTAAAAGAATTTCAAAAACCATAGGATCTTGTTTGGCAAAACCATTTAAAAATTAAACACTTAAAATCCTTGAACCTTGTTTGGATAAAACTAAATTAAAACTACTTTAATTTATTTTAATAACTCCTTATAATATAGTTATTTGTCACACTTTATTTAATCAAGCTTTCATATTTATTTTAATTAATTCAAATAACAATTAATTAATTAAATCATTTAATCACATAACTCAATACAAATAATTACCCATCAATTTGAAATATCAACATAATAATAATTTTCTTAACTCATTAATTATTTATTTAACAAATAATTAACCAAATAAAATCAAATCAATTAAACAAATATTTATTCAATGATAAACACATCCATTAAATATTTATATAACTCAATAAATATTTAATATTATAATTAAAATTTTGGAATGTTACAACCAGTGGTCATGATCACGCCAAATAATAATTCATGTTTGCACCCTTAGCCGAAGAGAACCCATGGTCATGATCATACCAACAACTGTCCATCAATGCACTACGGGCCAATGATGACTTTTACCACATCATTTGTAACATTACAGGTCATGATTATACCAAATAATTCCTGGTCATAATCATACCAATCAACAGTTCATTTATGCACTACGGGCCAAAGATGACTTTTATTACAATATAAGCACGAGGATGATGACAATGATATAAGAATTCAATTAAACGACATCAAGGATAAATATTAAAGATTTTTAATTTATCCAGAGTTTAAGAATGTCCAAATTGTCAACATGATAACTGTTTTGTGGAATAAAATTCAAGAATAATATTCATGTATCAAAAATAATTTGGACATAAAAGAAATCAATTTTCTGGGTGAATAGTACACGAGTGAATAGTACCTCGGCATGAAAAGATTAAAATTTAACAAGGATGTTCAGAAAAATATTCCCGTGAAAAGATACTCGATGAAGAGCAAATTTCAAGGATATTCTACTAATTTCAAGGAGTATGGAAGCAATACTTATCAAAATAAGTGTAGAATTAGGAATATAAAACGAAATAATATTACTTACATACTACAGAGTATGGAAGAAAATATTATTTCTTACGAATACTGAACAAAATAATATTCCTTACGAATATTGAACGAAAATAATATTCCTTACGAATATTAAACGAATATAATATTCCTTACGAATATTGAACGAATATAATATTCCTTACGAATATTGAACGAAAATAATATTCATACGAATACGAAAAATAATATATCTTGTAAATATGAAATAAATAATACCCCTTACCTTAAAAAGAAAAGTAATCCGACTGGTATAGCGAAGATATTCTTGAAAAAAACTTGCACTATTTTCTATACTCAAAGCTTCCTTAAACTAAAAAGAAATACGCTCAATATTATAGAAGAAGAATTCTCTACTTCTGGTGTAATTTTCTTTTGTAAATTAAGAATCCTATTTATAGGAGAATGACAGGATACTATTTTAATCAGAAAATCACGGGTGAAACAGTAATTGAAATTCACGAGCGAAGACGGCTGAAACTTTTGAAACTTTAATTTTACTATGATGCACTATGCATCACTATGCACACACTATGCATAATAAAATATAGGTAATTGTTAAATCTACAACACTTTTTGTTATTTCTACAATAAAAGTGTTACTATAGATGTATAACGACGGTGAAAATCGTTGCTATAGGATCTATAGCAACACTTTTGTTGTGAAAATAACAATTTCTTTTGTCGATTTAACAATTCCCTAAAATATAATATATTCTATTTTACATAAAAAATAAAACTTATATATATATATATATATATATATATGTAATAAAACAAAACTGAGATAATTTTCTCCCGATACTTTTAAAAAATGAGTAAATAGGGGTCCATGTAATAAGCTAAACTTACAACAAATATTTTATAAAAATCCCCTCTATTTATTTCAATTCATTTGGCTTCACTAAACACATTTTTAACAACATTTATTCATCGTTAATATTATAACTCGCAGTATTAACAACCAGATCATTCCCTGGAAAGAGGGGGCTTTCCAATTATGACTTCTTCTTATTGGTGCGCAATTAGGTGACCAAACCCATTTTCTCGACAGAACTTTCTAGACATAGTCAATAATGCAAATAATAATATGAATAACTTTGTCGTCTCAATTATTGATTTAATAATATAAAATATTATGCAGATGATACTGTGACAATAATTGAATCAATAATGACAGATACTATGCAGCAATTACTGTGGCAATAATTGAATAAAATTGAGTGGCTTCTCACATAAGCATTAATAATCAAAGATACTACCGTGTGCTACTATGCAACCACGCGTATTATTGTACCTTTACCAACGGGTATTTCAACAGTTAACGGTAAAACTTTTGCAGTTATTTTTATAAAAAGTTATTTATGTCGTTTTCTAACTCCGACAATAATTTTGTTATGGGGTCCACTAATGATTGTACCATCGTACGAATATTCCCTGATAAAACGAATATTCCTCGACCAAACGAATATTTTATAACAACTTGCTTACTTTGCAAAATTTGTAAATATTTTTCACAACTATAACATTATATCAAATCCACACCTTATTATTCAAAATAACATTTAGAGAAAAATAATCTTTATTCATAAAAGTTGGGGTCTTACAACCTCCCATTCTTTTGAAATTTCGACCTCAAAATTTGTGTACGTACCTGGTATGTCGAAGAGGTGATGATACTTTGATTTCATTTCAAACTCTAACTCCCAGGTCATATATTTAAGTTATAAAATATAATTTTTAATATTTTAAAACAAATTTCATTAATTATTTATTATTAATGATATTATATTTATTTAACAATTATATTAAATAAATTAATTAAAAATGATTTTAACATTATAAAAAGCATTTTAAATGAAAATAAAGAGTTCAAAAGTATTTTAAGTTATAAAATATAACTTTCAATATTTAAAGGTAAAATTTCATTAATAATTTAATATTAATGATATTTGAATTATTTAATAATTATATTAAAGAAATAGTTTAAAAATGATTTTAATGATTTAAAAAATATTTAAAAAGGATATAAATGGTTTAAAATATTTCTAAGTTATAATAAATGACTTTTAATATTTTGATGAATAGTACATTAATATTTAAATATTAATAGTAATTATTTAAAAATGATTTTAATTATTTTAAAAATCCTTTAAGGGTAATAAAAATGTTTTAAAAATATTTTGAGTTATGATAAATAACTTTAATATTTTTACAATGGTTTCATTAATAATTTAGTATTAATTAAATATTAATGATAATACAATTATTTAGTATTTAAATCATTTAATAATGATTCTAGTGTTTGAAAAATCATGATAAATTATAATAATTATTTAAAAATTATTATAAGGCTATGAAAAATAATACGACTGATATTTAAAATATCCAGAATAATATTGAACTACACGATAGAGTTTTAGACTCGATAATTACCCGATAAAGCTGTCAGTAACCTGAAATGTTTTAGAAATTGATCTAGACTTAGATAGTTTGACTGTATAAGTGTCTGTTAATGTTCTAAAGACTGTTATAACTATGTGACAATATGCTTAAGTTATGTGTTGATTGCAAATAGCAGTGTTAGTGTTATGATCTGTATTTCTAATCAATAGAATGATCTTATTAATGATAGGTCTCGATATAAAGATAAAACTAAGTTGTGTAACTGTAAGCAGCATATCATACAAGTATCCTATCTTTGAATTTATTTTATGCAATGAACATGCGTAAGCGAATATCAGAACTATTCTTTTTCATTGTTCAAATATCTTAACCTTTTTATATACTTATCCAATGATTCCGTATAAGTAATTTATTAGATTATAATCTGTTGTACAAGTTCTTTAATTCTGTTATTATAGATCAAGATATATATTCTGTTTGTTAATTTCTAAGCATGGTTATACAAGTGACCTCACTTGGATAATTATTGTATTTAATCATATGTTGATACATACCTATTAATTTTTGGTATGTATACATTAATTAAAAGTCGTCTAAGCTATTTAACCCAGCTAGGCATAGATTTAGAAATATCGTTGAACATAATATAACTTTATTGTATCCAATCAAATTGATTTGGTTCAGATTCCCGACTAAGTATGAATATCCCGTACATGGGAAACTTTTGTGCGCCAAAGGCGGATAAGATGAATGATAATATCGTTTTTGCATGTAGTATTGATCAATACAGGACACATTGGGATGATCACCCTCGCATCAGTAAGTTATGATGGTTTGTGGATGAATTTCTGTTAAACCTTAGTGAAAATTGAAAACAAAGTTCATAGTCTGTCAACTACTCTACAATTATAGTCAATACGTAATTTTAAAAATTTGATATAGAATTGATATGTTGTTATTATTGGTTCAGCTTACTTCACAACTGTTGATTCGTTGTGGAAGTGTCGTTCAAAAAAAATATTTAATCCTTTCAGCTTATATTTATTGTTGCTATTACTTGCTGGGCAATCAAATGCTTATTCTTGCTTTAAATTTAAATGTTTTCAGTTAAGCGTGATCAACCGGAAGGTTCAGGCCAGGACAAGGGAAAAGAAAAGCAAATAAAATAAAATTATGTTATCTTATGTAATAGTTTGACTTTATTTAAGACAATGATATCTATTAATTATCATGTAATGACTGTTTAAAGGTCGCGTACCTGGGATTAGACTCTGATATATGTAAATTAAGTTTAGTATTTATTTTATTGTTATTATTATTAGTATTATTCTGCTCATAGAAATGGTATCGTGAAGCACCGAGTTCGGGTTTCAAGTACCTGAATTTGGGGGCATCACAGTTGTTCCCAATTCATCACGGCTTCCACCTTTGCTGGATCTACTGAAATCCCTTCATGGTCAATGACATAACCTAAAAAATGTACTCTTTCTAGCCAAAATTAACACTTAGTGAACTTCACATATAACTTCTCCTTCCTTAGCGTCTCCAACACTATTCTTAGTTGTTCAACATGATCTTCTGGTGTCTTAGAATAGACTAGAATATCATCGATGAACACCACGATAAACTTGTCCAAATATTGTTTGAACACTCTGTTCATTATATCCATAAATGTAGCTGGTGCATTAGTCAACCCAAATGACATTACCAGAAACTCGTAATTACCGTAACGAGTCCTGAATGCCGTCTTTGGTACGTCCTCCTTCCTAACCTTCAACTGGTGATACCCCGTCCTCAAATCTATTTTAAAAAAATACTTTGCCCATTTCAACTGATCAAAAAGATCATCGGTCCTGGGAAATGGGTATTTATTCTTTATCGTTAACTTGTTCAACTCTCGGTAGTCGATACAAAGTCTTATTGATCCGACCTTCTTCTTGACAAACAATATCGGTGCTCCCCACGACGAAACACTCAGTTGAATGTACTTCTTGTCCAAAGGTTCTTGTAACTATACCATTAATTCCTTCATCTCCACTGGTGCCATACGATATGGTGCCCTGGAAACTTGTGCCGCTCCTGGCACAATGTCTATTACGAACTCGGTCTCCCTATCTGGTGGAAGACCTGGCAATTCACTTGGAAATACATCCGTGAATTCTTTAACTATAGATATTTTTTCCATGGTCACTCCCACTCTCTGTATATCAACAATATGGCACAGATAACCTACACATACCTTCCTCAATAATTTCTTAGTTTGTGTCATCGTAAGATAACATGAACTCCCCAACGATCTATTACCATAAAATACTACCTGAGGTTGTCTCAATGTTCTAATGTTTACATATTTCTTCTGACAATCTATAATTTCCCCATGGTTAAACAACCAATCCATTCTAAGAATTACATCAAATTCTCTTAACTTTATCGGTATCAAATCTACCGATAATTTACAACCCCGTATATCTACACAACAACTCCTCTGAATATCTTTAACATGAATTATCTCTTCATTTGCTACCTTAATATTTAAAGTTATTGACAACTTTTTGGGAAGTAATCCTAATCGTCTAGCAAAATCACATGCTATAAACGAACAAGTAACACTCGAATCAAACAACACGTAAATATTTATGTCGTTGATTGGAATAATACCTACAACTACGTCCCCTGATGCAACTGCATCTTGGACCGTTATGTTAAAGGTATGGGCCATCGACCTACCCAACTGCGCTGGACCACCAATAGCTAACTTACTGCTATTAGCGCCCTTATTCCCGTCCGTCCCCTTCATCGGGCAGTTCTTTGCTATGTGGTCTGTTGACCCACATACAAATCATGTGTGGTTCTTCTTCGGACTTGGACAGTTAGGTGAAATATGCCCCTCCTATCCATAGTTGTATCATACGGCCTTCCCCTTGAGACATACTCCTAAGTGAGTCTTCCCACAGGTCTTGTAGGCCTCCATCCTCCTTTTCGGATCTTCTTGCTTCACTCCGGTATTCCCAGAGTTAAACCCTTTCCTCTTCTGACCTTCTCCACTCCCGCTGCCTCCCTCGACCTTCACTCCTCCATCAACCTTTCCCTTATTCTTATTATCTTTGTGGTATAGACTTAAAGCCTCACTCCCACCTTAGGCGATTATCACCTTCTCTAGTATAGTCAAAAAATGAAGTACTTTGGAACACAGATATCCGGTTATAGAGCTAGGGTTTCAAGCCCTGCTCGAACCGTCTAGCTTTCCTAACCTCAGCGTCCATTTGATATGGAACAAATCTTTCCAGTTCGTTGAACTTGGCAGCATATTGGGGAACCGTCATCTCCCATTGTTTCAAGTCAAGAAACCGTATTTCCAACCTTCTCTGCATACTCGTGGAAACATAGTTCTCAAAGAAAATCTCCTTGAACCTTACCCACGTTATATTCTCGGTACCCGCCCTAGCTTGGTTGGCTTCCCACCAAAAGTTAACCTCTCCCTTCATCATGTAGGTTGAAAAAGCAACCTTCTGGCCTTCATCGACATTTGCTATGACAAATGCCTTCTTGATTTCTTTTATGCACGTTTGGGCTTCTATAGGGTCTGTAGTTCCTTTGAACTCCGACAGACCGACACTCTTAAAATCTTTAAAAGTAGTAGCTCGTACTACTCCAGGATTTACGGGGATATTAGCCCCATTTCTATTAAACGCTGTTGTTAACAAGTTAAAAAACTCTTGCGTCGGGTTTACCAGACCTCCCTTCAATTGATTTACATTAGCCTCTTGATTACATTGTCTCCTTCCTGGCGGCATTTTGCCATTACAATAAACAACACATTTCGTTATTATTCGCTTCCTGTTAGTTAGTTAGTTATTATTCAAGATTAAATAATAACTTCAACATTCATTACTCAATATGTTCCGAAAAAGGCTTATATTGATTCATTCCTTATAGTATAATACTACAATGTTTACATTACACAGCCTAAGCTGATTACATTACTATCCCGCAATTGCTTTCCAAAAATTGGGATTTACAAAAGACTACCCTTTGATATACAAAAGAGGGTTTTACGTCATTACTAGATACAAAATATTTACATATCTAAAACTACTCTAGTCACTACTAGATTACATCTGCCGTAAGGCATTATCAAAATTCGCGGTGGAAAGACCGACGATAACATCACGACTGATAGTATGCCGAGTCTGCCCAGCCTCTATTGGATACCCAGCTACCTGCTACTGGAAACCCTTATGAGAACTCCTATGAATATAGGACATCCTCCCTATCTTCTGTTTCTTGGTCTTTAGCTCTTGCTTGAACTCAAAGACCTCTTATTTTAGCTCATGGACCTTGTCCTTGGCTAAAATTCTCTCGTCATGTTCCTGCACCCATATAGACTCCACATTTGTCTTATCCTCCAAGACAGCATGGAGTTATTCTTTTAGCTCCTTTACCTCCTTACAATACTGGATGTTTCTATCCAATATTGCCATGAACAGTACTCCCATTGACTACCCCGGAGTCATCTCTTCCTCAGGTACTATGGGGTTAAAATACACCACCTCCACCTCCTCTTCAGACATGCCATCAAACATGGCCATGAGGTCTAGGCTTTCAAAGTCTCTAGACTCAACTATCACCACTTCAGGCTCTGCTGCTATAGGATTCGGTAAAATCTCTACTTTATTCACCGACCCTTCACTGAGTACATGTATATCCCTACACATTTCATTTCCTCCTAACATCTACAACAAAACAAATGGTTTGATTAGTATACGTCAGTAGAATAACAAAAACATATAACATATAAAATGCATTTTTTTATAGGGTTAATTTTCATATTTTATTTCTTTGACTTCTCTTAAGGTTATGACTTAAGGTTCAAATCCCCCCTTAAGTTTTATAACCTAATACTTTGATACCAACCTGTGACGCCCACAAATCCGGGTATATTCCAACCTGACATATGGTGCTACACGGTGCTACATTTCACACATACATTTAATTGAAATTACTCAAAAGAACGAATATGTCTTATATATATTCCAAACAATTTTCCATTCCCAGGTTCTTTATAACCAATACATAAGTTCTTTGTCATAATATCAAATACATTACAACATTAAACCTATACTATTATATAGATAGTTCAACGGTCTGCTTTAGCCTTTCCTTTATCTTTACCGGATCCTTCGGTCCGTTCGGTCTTAGCTGCATTCATATGGTTCAAGCAAGAGTGAGCATAACAAGCTCAGCAAATACACCAATTTCATTTAAACGACATGCTTGAAACATAGGAATAATATATCTTCAATAACTGAACAATAGTTATAAAGTACTATCGATAATTCAAAATAACACTTCTTTTCCTTTAAAACGTTTCACAATGAATAACATTCATTAAACATATAACTTGGTCCAAGACCTTGAGCATTTCATACTTTCTTTGAAAAGGACAACACGACACTAAGTTCGCAAGTCCGGCATATCTTACGAGCACGTCTAGATGATCAACCTATAGTACTCTATGTAGATTAACACTACATTCTTTAAACGTATGTATGTTTAAGTTGTGGCTACCTCACGTGCCTGTCGTTTGATGACAAAACATTTGTTTAGCATACTCAGTCTTCATTTGAAAACCATTACAACATAGTTTGGTAAAACATTGACAATACTTCAACAGATTATAAGAAATCCAACATATCGTAATTCTAGCCGAAAGAATTGGCTTTAACTTCATCATACATCAATTCATGCGTAAGAATACATGAATCACAAAGCTTGTCCAGATTGAACTAAAACAAGGGTTAGAACACTTTCCTTCAGCGTCTGCTATTGTCATTACACGTTCACTTTAAGTCTTTAAGGTCTCTACAATAGATGATCACATAACATAACACATTAGGTCATGAATAAACATGCATGGTTCCTAATGAATCTTACCCTTCTTCTCAATCTAATCCTGACTTAGATTGTTTATTATTGGTTCCGACTTATCACATTATATTGCTCTGACATTTAATTAATCTTTCGTCGACCTTCAGTTACAATACTTAAGGTTTTTAACATCAATTAAGAATGTTACTTCAAGTTCCTTAAGGTTGTATTTCACTATTAACTATATGTCTTTCTATTTATCTTCATAATCATTCTTTTCTATACAAACCCTAAGGCTGACACTGTGGCGCCATCTTTCCTTTCTTAAGCCGCACTGCAGCGCTATATTTCAGTGGCTGATGACCGGAGTCGGCGCTGTGGCGTGAGTCCCAGCATTGCATGACGTGCTGCGGCGCGAAACTCCAGTAGGTTATGGCATTCTCGGCACTGCGGCGCCACCTATTTGGCCTTGGGCTGGTGCTACGGCACCAGCTCTGTGCACCAATTTTTTTTTTATAGATTTTTAACTTTGTGAACTTCCCGGACTCCAAATTTGATCATTTTAAGTCTGAATTGGCTCGTTCAAAAGCCATTAGTTCGCAAATCACATATTCTACACGTTTATTCAAGAATTTTACATTTCAACTTCGTTAAGTCAAACTTCACCTATTAGTCCATTTTTAACGAAAACGATAAACGTACGTGAACGTTCAACGCTCGTTTCTTCGTTCTAAGTCGGAATTCGGTCATTTTTGAGTTCGTAACTCTATAATGCCAAATAAGACTTGTCCCCATTGAAAACCAACGTTTTCGAGCTTAATATCAAAATTCGACTTCTAATTCGAGAATTTCACGAATTCGACGATTATCGTCCAATCGTGAGAATTTCGGCATAACTTCGTTACTTATGATTTGTTTATCGTTTTAAATAGATTATTTCTATCATATTGACATCCCAACATACATATTACATCAACGTTTTTATATAATAAGTTATTGCTTATTCTTCATGAGTTTATAACTTATTAAAGTATAAACTACATACAATTTCATTTATCATGACTTATATTGGTTAAGTCTTCTAACCAACATCCTTACAATCTTCTTCTCATATAAACTTCATTCATGTAAACATGTTACAAGTCTTACAAGTTCTTCCTTAGTTCATAACTTATCTATGAACAAAGTGCTTATTCACGGCTTATTAAGACTTATGTCCTTAGATTATTCATTCTTATCATTCCTTAGCATACATGTCTATCAATCAACACTTCTCTTATCAACCTATAATTGTAGAGATGGAATACTAATGACATAGGATCATTACCTTTGATGATCAAGCTTGTTCTTCTTCTTTTCTAATAATGGAAGTCTAGCTTATTCTTTCTTATTCTCTCTACCAAATAAGTTGTATTATGTTGGATGAAATTAACAAGTGTATAAATGATCCAACTCTCCCTCTATTTATAGGATTGCTAAGGTTAGGGTATATTAGTCAATAAACATCCCACCTCCTTAATCAAACCTCCTTACTATTCATTACTTAAACCCTTAGTTTACTTGCTAACCACAACACTTATCCATTACTTGCTCATCACAACTTTTACTTGGCCACCAAAATCACCCATGTGATCATGGGTTGCCCCATGGACATACCTTGCTTTTTAGGCCCATTTAGCTTACTTATGATTTGGACTTTAAGCTCAATTAATCTCATCTTATACCTTGGGCTTGCATTAACAAACCTTTGGACTTTACCATTACTTATACTTGGGCTTGCACATTAATTTCTATTGGACTTTACAAATTGCTACACAATCCTATAAGTCCATTTCATTTGGTTTAAAGCCTTAGAACGTATACTATAAGTATTATTCTCGTACTCTAACTCGTATACTCAATCATCATATACGATATACCATCATTCATACATACTCGTATAATACTTCGTATCATACTCACATTCATTACCTCGTACAATACATACATATCATGCAATCATTACTTTCAATTCTTAACGTTTTACTTTCCCTAACGTTCTCAACTTAAGTCCGCAGGCGAAGAATTACGTTTTTCATACTCGAATTATTATTACATAATCCATCTCACCTCGGTATTCTATCATTACGTATTTCTCAGAAGTTCAAAAATAATTCCGGAGCGGAAATCGATGAATAATGTTTTTCGAAAAATTTCTCGGAAAGCTTTTATTTTTGTCTTGAAAATTCAAACACTTTAATTCATTCACGTTGTCAAAATACTACGACTTTCAGATGTTTCTAGGTTATAGAACGACATTCATCTTACTAACACATAATAATAATAAATAATATAATTTTATTCATTATTTAATTTTAAAAAAAAAATATTTTACATTAGATCCGAATTTCTCGGTCGTTACATTTACTTTATTTTCAGTAACTATTCTCTAAAACCCTTCTTCATCTTCTACAATATCCCTCATCAAACCCACCTCGAGCGACCGAAGAGACCTCGAAGAATTCCTCTCTGCCAACCCAACCAAAACTTTCGTCGAACCCCAAAATATCGACCCTTGAAACATTGAACCCCAAACCACCGAACCAACCCCTGCCGAAGACTCAACACAACCTTAAATAAAGAAAAGAGCAGCCAAAAAACTCAAACACATCCTTGTCCCAACACTTAGTGAAAGCCTCCTTGACATGCCCATTGCTGAACGTACCCAAATCCTCTGAACCACAAAGAAACGAGCCAAAATAACCCATCTTACTACCGTAGAACTTAGAGTACCTCCCGTCGAAGCCAACCAACCTCTCTCCATTCCAATCGAGATCAACAAAGCCGAGTAAACAGCCAAACCCGATTCCCCCCTTTTCAGATGTTATAACCCGAGAATTTAGACAATTTAATAAAAGCTTAAAAGATTGAATAAATATTAAATTATAGACCTAGACAGAAAATAAGTATATGTATTTGACGTTTTTGTGAAGGATTTTGGTGATTTAAAATTTTTTGTGGATAATTATTAATGTTAAGTGTATGAGTGTATACAAATTTGTATATACTGATTTTATGTGTACCGTATATGGTTAAAAGGTCAAGGGTTGATCAGATAAATTATATCAGTGACCAACCCTAGGGATATGTTAAGAATATCAATGTACAGTTAGAAACTCTAATGATATGTTAGAAACCCTATTATCGGCTCTAGAAACCCTAATTTTAGTTTCGGGAAATCGAAACCCTAATCAGGAATTCAAAAACCCTAATTGTTAATTTAAAAAGTTTAATGTTAATTAGGAAACCATAATCATATTCAACAAGCTCGAATGTGATTAGGAAATCCTAATTTCAAATTTAGAAAGCTAAATTTCCATTTCTAAACCCTAATTATAAAATCCTAGAAAATTAAAATATTCAAAACCTAATGTTTAAACCCTAAGGGTCAAACCCTAAGGGTTAGGTTAGATGACAAGATTACCATTATATTTGTAGGCTAAAAGACTAAAGTGCCCTTTTTGGATTTTTTTTAAAGAAAATGTGTAAATCTTGTTATGATCTTAGTAGTTCACCAACTCTTGATACCCCATGTGCTAAAATCTCAGCAAAAAATCTGATCTAAGGGCGACCTTGCATCATATAGGTTCATTGCAACAAAATATATAGATAAAAGAGAGAGAAAATACTTACTTTATTTCTCATATGAACTTAGACCATTCTCTCTCAAAAAATTCGAGATTGGGAGTGAAAGAGGGTGATAAGATAAGCCATGATCATATCTTAACTTACCAAGAATAGATCATCAAGATCAGATTCAAGATTTGGACATTAAAGAGGTATAAACCCTAATATTTGAAAATCTTGAGATTTATGTTATATGTTGTGTGTAGATGTTTAGAGTTGTGTTTAAGGATGTTATATAGTGATCTAAGATGTTACATCAAGGATTCATAACATCTAGTTGCTCAAAAATTATGTTTTTAAAACTGACTTAGAACCCTAAAATTGTTGTCTGACACTCATATGTTAGGACCTATATATCTCTCTGTGTTAATTGTTAGGTGTGTTAGATGTTATAGAATTGTTCTCTGTCATGAGGAGAGTAGACTTGAAGTGAAATCAAGCCCATTCTATGTCTAGATCTCAAGATAATGATGGTCAAACATGGTTAACCGAGCATGAAAACTGTTTCTGGAAAACCCAGAATATTTCCAGAAAACCCAGAATGTTTGACAAGCACTTTTAAGGCCTCTGATCTTGCTACTGGTGAGTGATTAGGCCATTTTTGTGAAATGGTTGTGTAGACTAACATATGAAGTATCGATCCATGCTTCTAGAACACTTAGATCTTACATAGAATCAAAGATAATAGTGGTAAAAGTAGGGTTGACCAAACTGCTTGAAGAACAAATCTGGAAAACCCAGAATCTTCAAGAACGAATTTTCTGACATGGTTTGACTAGCATAGATTTGTCACAGGTGATGTTGTTAGACTGATATTGTGCATAATATTTGTAGCTTAACATATGGACTACATGATTGAACCTTTAAATCACATAAACAAAGCCTAGAAATCAAAGATTCAAAGCTTTTAAAGTAGACCCATGTACTGTTCTTCATTTCTGGTAAGCCATAAATGAAGAACAACCTCTGGCAGCCACTTTGATGGCTTATAACTCTCTGTTTTAGTGTAGGATTGCCATGAAACTTCATTGGTATTGTAGTATTACATCAATACTACAATACTAACACTTTAGCCAACCTAGTAACTTAAGGATCAAGAATCTGGATCTGGTCAAAGTAGGGACTTTGGTAATTGACATGAATGTTCTTGAGGGTCTCAAGAACACCTATAACGACAGTTTTGTCGCTATATACACATTTAGCGACAAATTAATTATTTTTATTAAATAATTAGCGAAAAATAGTTTTTAATTATGGAAAGTTCATAATAAATTCCTAAAAATTATTTTAAGTCACAAAAATGGATTTTTGATAATTTTGAATATATTTCATTAATATTTTAATATTTTTACATATTAATGGTATTTAATTTATTTAATTATAATATTAAATAAATTACTTTAAAATTATTTTAATACTTTAAAAATCATTTGAAATTATACTAAGGTGTTAGAAAATATTTTAAGTTATTTTTAATGACTTTTAATATTTTGTGGTGATTTTCATTACTAAATTAATATTAATGGTAATTAATTAATTTAATAATTATATTAAATAAATTATGGAAAAATAGTTTTAATGTTTTAAAAAACATATAAAAATGATTTAAAGGTTATAAAAATATTTGAAGTTATAAAATATAACTTTTGATATTTTGTCAAGAAATACATTAATATTTTAATATTAATGACAACTATTTGATAATGGTTTTAATTATTTTAAAATCATTTAAAAGAATTAATAAAATATTAAAAATACTTTGAAATATTATAAATAATTTATAATATTATGTTGTGTATTTCATTAATATTTGACATTAATTAAGTATTAATGATAATAGAATTAAGTGATATTTAAATCATATAAATATGATATTAATGATTGAAAAATCATGATAAATAGTAATAATTATTTGAAAATTATTATGAGCTTGTGAAAAATATTTTGACTAATTAATAAATTATCTAGGTTAATATTAAAGTGTATAGGTAAAGTCCTTGTGGAACTAGGCCCGATAAATATCTGATTAGGTAATCAGGATGTCGAATTAGTACCGAACTCAACTCAGACTGTAATAGTTTGACTTGATATTAGGTTTTATGTGTTTTATTGACTAATAGGATTATGTGTTAATGTGTTTAAGTTATTTTATAACTGTGATGATATTATTCTAATTTGGATATTAGTATTATTTATATATTAGGTCTTTAAATAAGGCTAAATAGATTGCGTAGCAGTAGTCGGTGATAAAGGCAAGTTTCCTAACTCGAACTTAAGTTGATTATTGTATAATATGTTAGTGATTAATCATTGTTGATTACATCACCTCTTTGATTATTGATTCATAAGTTGTGAATATTGCATATGTTATTCAGGTATGAAAGGCATGATCACCTTCATTACCATATGGTTCAGTTGAATTGTTCATGTTCTTTATCGTTCAGCTATGAAACTTTGATTCATGCTAGTTCACAATTATTATATTGTTGAGTGTTAGCCAGCTTATTGTTCAATTCTTTCAATCATGATATATCCTTTTATTGAACTTATACTTGTTGGGCAAACTTGTTGCTCACCCTTACTATATCATTATAAACATTGCAGATTAGAACGAATACGCCGGATACAGACAAAGTCCAAGACAATTCCAGCATCGGTTTAGCGTACAAATAAAATTTATAATAGTATTGTATGTAATGACATTGTATGTTGGATAGGATATGGAATTCAAGTATTAAGTGAAGGTTCTCAACCTTGGGATATTGTGTAAAGTTTAATATATAAACAATTTATGTTTATATCTTTCGCAATAGTTATAGAATTAGTGTACCAGATTCATGGTGATTGGTACATGGATTTGGGGCTTTCACAGTTGGTATCAAAGCTGTAGGTTATAAACCTTTGGTAGTGTTACCTTAGGCCAATAACCACACGGATAAGGATAAGGACTAACTCAAATAGAGTTAGTACGTCAATAAGATTCAAAGACAAATCTAGATAAGTTATAAAAGATCCAGAGTTACCTAACTCTGATAATAAAGGTGAAAAGTAGTAATGAATAGATAGAGTCTAAAAGTATAAAGAGGAAAGAAGATCGCAAAATTGTTGTGTGTCAGTGGTGCTATGAATTGGTACGAGGACAACTCAGAAAAAGGGTTGGGGTGGATGCAATACGAATTGAACATAATTCGTATGAAGAAAGTGTGGGCTAGGATTAAGTGGGAATTTTATTGAGGACTCATATCAGCACTTGAGTTGTATGATTCCTTGTATGAGCGGAGAATTTGTACTTGGTTTTAGAATCGCTTAGCTTGCTGGTCGATATAGTGGTTAGGTTGAAAAATTCTTTGTATGGGCGGGGAATTGTCCGCTTAGCTTTCTATATTGATTAGTGGTTGAGTTGACCAATTCTTTGTATGGACAGGGGATTGTGTTTGGTTAGACGACCACTTAGTTTCTGGTACTGATAATCATTGAAAGGTCTATGTCGCGATGTTTGCTATAGACATGTGGAGAAGGTGATTCTTTTCTCATTTGTATACCATATAGGAAGAGATTATAGGATTAGGTGCGAGTTCTTAAAACTTATACTTATGGTAAGTTTGTGACTCATAATATATGAAATGTTTTTCAACCCCTCAACGAATGGACGCCTATGGTCTTACCAGGATACGTTCTTAAACTCATATTATTGTGAAAAGTTCCTGAACTCATAACGTGTGGTAAGTTTGCCGAATTGGGAATAGATAAGTGTGAATTGAGTATTGAGGATAATAGGAATCGATAGAATTATTAAGCAATGGATCATTAGCGGAAGCATACGTTTTCCAAATCTGCTAGCAATGCTAGACTTCAAAATTTTTTGACATCAAGCTAAATACGTACTATGTGCCTTTTAAAAATGAATTTTTATTCTCAACTCCCGGTGACAATTGTGTATGTGTGGACTTCGGGACACTGACACATCGTTACCTATTGAGATTATAAAAAAACTGATTTACACTGATTTTTGAACTATTTAAAATATAGTCTGTGCTACTTGTTTCGGCAAGACGACAATGATTTGAAACATCAAAACGAATTTTATATGTCATTGATGCATCATGTAACTTGGTGCAGAGATGATAAAAAGTTGATGGAATTATAAATACAAGAATACTTAGTGTTGAATTCGATCTAAAAATCATTGTTCCACTATGGTATGATGTGTTATGACAAAGTCACACAATGACGGAATCCTCAAACGGCCTGTTAAAGTAGTACGGTATCATGACGTCATTTTCAAAATTTCTTTTTATAATTAACAGTCAACAGGGTTTGGCTATACATAAATATTTCGATTGAAATTGATTATTGGTATGAGTCTAAGCTATTTGATTCAGTTAGACCAACATTTATAAAAATTCTAAGCATTCTTTGAAAATCTTCTTGAACCGAAGTATTTTGCTGCGGAATCCAATAAGACTGAGGTAAAATTTTTGTGCGCCCAAGGCGGATAAGAGGAATAGGAAAAAAAATTTCCGACCAGCAGTACTTGTTCAGTACAGGGCATATCAGGCTAATTACCCTCTGTGTCCGTAAGATATGACGGTTTGCGGATAAATTTATGTATAAACCTTTTCAAAAATGAAAGTTCGTAGTCTATACGACTCCTCAACATAATTTGAAAAATTTAACTCATGTGAGTGATGTTCTGGGTAGAACGTGATAGTGTGAATGAATAGTGTCAGATGTAAGGTGTAAGGTAAATCTCGGGGACAAATTTTTTAGAAGAATGGGAGAATGTGATAATCCGAGAATTTAGACAATTTAATAAAATCTTAAAAGATTGAATAAAGGTTAAATAATAGACCTATACAAAAATTAAGTGTATTTGACGCTTTTGTGAATGATTTTGGTGATTTAAAAATTTTTGTGGAGAATTATTAGGGTTAAATGTACGAGTGTATACGAATCTGTATATTCTGATTTTATGTGTACCGTATATGGTTGAAGGGTCAAGGGTTGATCAGATAAATTATATCAGTGACCAAACCTAGGGATATGTTAAGAATATCAATGTACAGTTAGAAACTCTAATGATATGTTAGAAACCCTAATATCGGCTCTGGAAACCCAAATTTCAGTTCTGAGAATTAGAAACCCTAATTAGGAATTTAAAAACCCTAATTGTTAATTTAAAAAGTTTAATGTTAATTAGGAAACCTTAATCCTATTTGGCAAACTCGAATGTGATTAGGAAACCCTAATATAATTAGGAAATCCTAATTTCTAATTTAGAAAGCTAAATTTCCATTTTTAAACCCTAATTATAAATCCTAGAAAATTAAAATTTTTAATACCTAAGGTTTAAACTCAAAGGGTTAAACTCAAAGGGTTAAACTCTAAGGGTAAACCCTAAGCGTCAAACCCTAAGGGTCAGGTCCAATGACTAGATTGTCATTAAATTTGTATGCTAAAAGACTAAAGTGCCCTCTTTGGATTTTTTATAAAGAAAATGTGTAAATCTTGCTATAGAATCAAAGATAATACATCAATACTACAATACTAACACTTAACTAACCCAACAACTTAAAGATAAAGAATCTGGAACTGGTCAAAGTAGGGACTTTGGTTGCTGACATGAATGTTCTTGAGGGTCTCAAGAACTCCTATAGCGACAGTTTTGTCACTATAGACACATTTAGCGACAGATTAATTATAAATTAATTATTTTTATTAAATAATTAGAAAAAAATAGTTTTTAATTATGGAAAATTCACAATAAATTCCTAAATATTATTTTAAGTCACAAAAATGGATTTTTGATAATTTTAAATATATTTCATTAATATTTTAATAATTTTACATATTAATGGTATTTAATTTATTTAATTATAATATTAAATAAATTACTTAAAAATTATTTTAATACTTTAAAAATCATTTGAAATTATAATAAGGTGTTAGAAAATATTTTAAGTTATTTTTAATGACTTTCAATATTTTTGGTGATTTTTATTAATAAATTAATATTAATGGTAATTAATTTATTTAATAATTATATTAAATAAATTATTTAAAAATAGTTTTATTTTTTTTAAAATCATATAAAAATGGTTTAAAGGTTATAAAAATATTTTAAGTTATAAAATATAACTTTTGATATTTTGTCAAGAAATACATTAATATTTTAATATTAATGACAGTTATTTGATAATGGTTTTAGTTATTTTAAAATCATTTAAAAGCAATAATAAAGTATTAAAAATACTTTGAAATACTATAAATAATTTATAATATTATGTTGTGTATTTCATTAATATTTAACATTAATTAAGTATTAATGATAATAGAATTAAGTGATATTTAAATCATATAAATATGATATTAATGATTAAAAAATCATGATAAATAGTAATAATTATTTGAAAATTATTATGAGCTTGTGAAAAATATTTTGACTAATTAATAAATTATCTAGGTTAATATTAAAGCATTTAGGTAAAGTCCTTTTAGAATTAGGCCCGATAATTATCTGATTAGGAAATCAGGATGTCAAATTAATACCGAACTCGACTCAGACTGTAATAGTTTGACTTGACATTAAGTCTTATGTGTTTTATTGACTAATATGACTATGAGGTAATGTGTTTAAGTTATTTTATACCTGTGATGATAATATTCTAATTTGGATATTAATATTATTTATATATTAGGTCTTCAGATAAAGCTAAATAGATTGCGTAGCAGTAGTTGGTGATAAAGGCAAGTTTCCTAACTCGAACTCGAGTTGATTATTGTATAATATGTTAGTGATTAATCATTGCTGATTACATCATCTTTTTTATTATTGATTTGCACGTTGTGCATATTGCATATGTTATTCAGGTATGAAAGTCGCATCATCTTCATTACCATCTGGTTCAGCTGAATTGTTTATGTTCTTTATCGTTCAGCTATGCAAATTTAATTCATGCTAGTTCATAATTATTATATTGTTAAGCGTTAGCTAGCTTATTGTTCAATTCTTTCAATCATGATATATCTTTTATTGAACTTATACTTGCTGGGCAAACTTGTTGCTCACCCTTACTATATCATGATAAACATTGCAGATTAGAATGAATACGTCAGATACAGACAAAGTCCAAGACTGTTCCAGCATTGATTTAGCGTACAAATAAAATTTGTAATAGTATTGTATGTAATGACATTGTATATTGGATAGGATATGGAATTCAAGTATTAAGTGAAGGTTCTCGACCTTGGGGATATTGTGTAAAGTTTAATGTATAAATGATTTGTGTTTATATATATCTTTCGCAATAGTTATAGAATTAGTGTACCAGATTTGTGGTGATTGGTAGGAGTGAGCAAAAAACAGATAAAACTGAATTACCGAACACAACCGAATTATTTTAACCAAATTATTTTGATTTTTTGGTTTTTTTTTTCTAATTTCGGTTAAATCCAATTTAATATCCACTTTTCGGGTTCGGGTTTGGTTTTTAGAATTTTGTTATTCGGTTAACCGAATAACCGAATAAGAAATTAAAAAAAAAGTCTTGAAAATTGAAAACACTCAGTCTTAAAGACTTTCAATTTCTCACCTCTCACCTCTCACGTCTCTATCTCTCTCATCTCTAACCTGATCACCTGCTCTCTTACATAAACAATAAGTCTAAACATAAACACAGACTCTCTCACCTCTCACATCTCTATCTCTCAAACTCTCATACTCTTTCAATGTCAGATCTATCATCTCTTTGTCACCTCTCTTCTATCTCACTAGATCTGTTTCCAGTTCGAAGTCATGGCCTATGCGAGCCAGAAAAACATAAAGTAGAAAACAAAACCAACAAATTTAATTGGGTTTGCTATTTTTGATTTTAAGTTTTCTGGAATACAATAAAGTCGCTGGAATCCGAGTCTAAGTTGGGTTCATCGTTCATGCTCTACTCATTTGGGTTTTGCTATTTTTGATTTTAAGTTTGAATTGGGCAGATTTAATTGATTTTTATTCAGCTGATTTGGTGATTTTGCTTTTAATTAGTTTTAATTTTGGCTGGTTCGGTTATTTACCGAATTACTGAATTTCCAATTCGATAATTTGGTATTCGATAATTCGGTTATTTTCAAAATTTGGTTAGTTGTATGGATATTGAAATTGTGATTATTTTGGTATTCGGTTATAACCGAATAGCCTATTCGGTTCGGTTATAACCGAATGATCAGCCCTAGTGATTGGTACCCGGATTTGGGGCTTTCACATCAGAAAAAGAAAACATGATTTAGACAACCAATCGACCTTGATGAGTGGGATTTATATCCGTGAATCAAATCCTTTATGTCTTAAGATGTTGCCTATTTTTCGTTATTTGTTTAGCTTATATATATATATATATTGTTGTTATTTTGCTTAATTTTTATGCTGCAGGGCTCATTAGGTCATTTCCAGCTTAAAGGAGGCAGAATAGTCAAGTTTTATACACTAGAGCTGCAATGCGGATTCCAAGCTTTAGCCTGGCGCTGTAGCGCGATCTCCGGGTCCATGTTGATGTCACCTTGGCACTGCAGCGCCCCAGTTCTTTTATAAGTTGGCGCTGCAGCGCGAGCTCTGGTGTGTTTTTAACGCTGACGTGGCGTTGCATCGCCATCCCAAGCTATACTCTTCGCGCCGCAGTGCCACCTCCAGTGTCCAGGTAGAGACTTGATATTAAATGACCTAAAAGATGAGAAGTTATTATCTTCAGACAGAGTAGCCGCCATCAGTTATTACAGAGCATAGATTAGGTTTTTCAGCTTTAGTTAGTTTAAAAGAGAAAGAAGTTGTTCTTCAAAGAAGAAAAAGTCATTGCATCCTACACAGCTCAGACTCTACACGGAGAAGAGAAGACTTGGAGACAGAAAACTTCGCAACAGATGTTTTCTTATTCCAAATCTTTCATTTATTTGTGTATTAATGAGCATGTTAAATACTTTAAAAATGTGTATTAGTACCATAGTTATGAACTAATTCCATTTTTAGGATTGCAATGTAACGTATTGTTTAGCTTAATTAACTTTCTTTCCTATTTATATTAATGAATCGTTTTGGAATGGGTTGTTGTATTTCATGCTTATTGATTAATTGCTTGACAAAGAAATTGATGTTGATATTAATGGATGTTGAAAAATGGATATTAATATCTAACCTTTAATTACAAGAACACTTGTTATGAACATGCCTATGTGAATGTGTGCATAAATTGCTTAATAGGATATACATATCTATATTTTCCTTGTGTAGCCTTGAGACTAAGCTTAATGACCCTAGTCAAGTTATTTTCACCATAGAAATATTGTGATTCATGTAGCTAAGGATGTGCATTTGATCTTCGAAAAAAGCTTATGTGTAGTTACTGTTCTCGATTGACCATTCCTTGATTCGTTTATAATGTGGAAAGTTAGGATATTAGGTGATGCATTAGGGGAACTGTAATCCTAACTTGACTTTCTTGTCCAACTAAATCTCTTATTTCTACAGTTTTAATCATATAGCTTAACACACCATCTCTTTTTACTTGTTTAGATAAGACAATAGAACCTACCTTATTACTTGAGTAGCACCTAAGACTTCATCATCGTGGGTACGACACTCTACTTATCATATATTACTTATGGATCGCATATGCTTGCGCGTGTTTTATCGATTGCGAAATCGAGCAACAAGTTTTTGGCGTCGTTGTCGGGGACTTAGTATTATTTGTTTATCAATATTAAAACTAAGTCAATACGATCTTAATTTAAACAGATATATCTGTTTAATTTTATTTTTAGGTAATCTCTACTGTTTATGCCACCTCGAAGAGGTTGGAATATAATACCTCTTAATCCCGAGGTTGATAGAACGTACATACGACTGAAGAGAGAAAAAGCTAGGGACATACCTAATCCTGTTATAATGGCAGAGGAACTTTAAAAATCTTTAAGGGAGTATGATATGCCCCATATCGTAGATTTACAAGCGAGCATTCTCAGGCCAGCAATCCAAGCAAATAATTTTGAGATCAAGTCGGGCACCATCCAAATGTGCTCCAATATTCAGTTTGGGGGATTACCAAATGATAACCCGAATGATCACTTGATAAACTTCTTGGAGATCTGCGATATGTTTAAATGTAACGGAGTGTCTGACGATGTCATCAGACTCTGGTTGTTTCCATTCACCTTGAGGGACAATGCCAAGAGTTGACTACATTCACTTCCGTCAGGCTCCATCACCACATGGGCTGACTTGGCTCAAAAGTTCGTGGTGAAGTTCTTTTCGCCCGCTAAAACTGCTAGGCTCATACATGATATTACATCCTTCGTCCAATTTGAATCGGAGTCTTTGTACGACTCATGGGAGCAATTCAAGGATCTTCTAAGAAGATGCTCCCACCATGGACTACCAGAATGGCTTCCCATCTAGACATTTTATAATGGGTTATCCAGGTCTACTCCTTCAAGTATAGATGTCACTTTTGGTGGGGCCTTCATGTCAAAGCATAACGCAAAGGGGTATGAATTGGTGGAAAAAATAATGGCTAACAATTATCAATGGCCAAATGTTAGACAAGCCCCTAGAAGAGCAACAGGGGTATATGAGGTTGACTCAGTCAAAACATTAGCGGCTCAGTTTACAACGCTAACAAAAGGGCTCGACACTATGGGAGTGTAAGCAGTGCATAATATTCAGAGTGTCATAGTGCCGTTTGAATTGTGTCAAGGGAGCCACCCAACTGATCAGTGCACCATAAGTCTTGAGTCAGTTCAATTTGTTTCCAACTATGAGCGGTAGCAAAATGCAAATGTCCCAACTCATTACCACCCGGGATTGAGGAATCATCCAAACTTCTCCTGGGGCAACACCAATAGTAATCAAGAACAACCATCGACCATCAGGCCTAATTTTTCAAACCCTCCGAGTTTCCAAGCTCAAAATCAGTACAACTAACAACCACAGAGTTCTCAGAATCAGTATTGTAGACACTCGAAATTTTCTGTACTACTGTCACTAACATTACAGGAGGACATATTCGTCTTTTAAGAGAGAACCCTGAAAGACAATCCAAATCCATTCCGGATACTACCGGATGTTCAGCAGCAATCCCGGATCGCAATCTGGGAGTAACAATTCCAATCTCGGATGTTACCCCGAGGCCTGCAGATAAAATACCGGAACACACACCGGAGAAGATCGATTAATGTCGGAAATAACCCCGAGGTATCCAGCCTCAGTCCCAACCATAGGAATAGCCACCAACCTTGGTGATAATACCAAAGAATGCAGTTTCAGTGATAACCCTGAAAATGCTTGTTTTAAATGAAACCAGCTTCAATCTCAGCGCTCACAACGAGATGCACTGTACACACCCGACAATAACATCGGGAAGACAGGCACACCCCAAAGGTGACAATGAGGACCTTCAACAATTGCAGCAGTCCAATCTCAGCGAAGTCTGAGCAACGTTTGCTTTATCAGCCCAATCTGACGATAACACCAGTGAAGGGCAACATCATCATCTCGTCAACATGATGCCACATCACGTCTCTACGCAATGATGTCCCACAAGACTAACCAATCCCGAGTGACTATTGTGCGGGGTAACAGATGAAAGTTAAAGCTTGAAGACCGGAGGGCATCGTCCCATCTTCAATTACTTCGTACAAACTCTAATCCCATGCCATCGTACAATTCTCGACAACGACGGTCCGAAATAGGTCCTGTATACCTCAAACAGATGCCCGAATTGCACTTTTGAAAGTCCGAGTGGACATTACAGTGCCTGAGTGCACATACTTTGAGACGGCCCGACCCGAAAAACCCGGGCCCACCCGGGTTGCCTCTGGTACACCTGCGGCTAAATTGCATATATATAGAGGGCTTGGGCTGCCCATTTTGCAGGAGAAAAAGGTGAGGAAGCCCTGCCCAATTTGCTCTACACTCACCCCATGCAGTGTACTTTCCCCTTTTAAACACTTGTGAGCTCATATATAGCCCCTTTGTACCTACAAAAGTCAGTGTTTACCCACTCTAAAGATATAGAAGTCTTCTTTGGCAGTCACCTGTAAGCCTTCTTACACACTTTAGAGTCTTTCTCTTTATCTCTGCACACACCCTTCTACACGTTACGAGTTGTGTTGCTTGCTTTTGCCCGGACTTCAGTCCGTGGTTTCATTTCATTCTGTATATATATATATTATATATATATATATATATTTACATATATATTGACTAACATTATCGAGTTATGCCTCGATTGAGCCTAGACTTCGGTCTGGAGCATTTATTTTCTTTAATATATATATATATATATATATATATATATATATATATACATTTATATATATTAACTGTGTGTCGAACTTTGTTCGATGAGCCTAGACTTCGGCCTGGAGCGTTTATCTGCTTTAATATATATATATATATATATATATATATATATATATGTATATATATACACATTTATATATATTAACTGTGTGTTCAACTTTGTTCAATGAGCCTAGATTTCGGTTTGGTGCGTTTACTGCTTTAATATATATATATATACATTTATATATATTAATTATGTGTCAGACTCTGTTCGATGAGCCTGGATTTTATATCTGGTGCGTTTACTTCTTTATTATATATATATATATATATATATATATATATATATATATATATATATATATATATATATATATATATATATATATATATATATATATATATACACACACACATTTATATATTAACTATGTGTCGGACTCTGTTCGATGAGCCTGGATTTTATATTCGGTGCGTTTATTCGCTTATATATATATATATATATATATATATATATATATATATATATATATATATATATATTCGTCCAGCCTGGAGTTTCCTTTGTGGCAGTTGATCGCTTTTACAACTTTATTTACATTTCGTCCCGCTTGGAGTTTCCTTCGTGGCGGTTGACTGTATTTACAGCTTTATTTACATTTCATCCCGCCTGGAGTTTTCTTCGTGGCAGTTGACCGTATTTACATCTTTATTTACGTTTCGTCCAGCCTGGAGTTTCCTCCGTGGAGGTTGATAGCTTTTACAGCTTTATTTACACTTCTGATCCCCCGTGGAGGTGCTTTGTGGTTGGTGATCCTGTCTGTATATATATACTTTCAGCTTTTATATATATACCTGCTTACTGTTTTCATACAAATTGCAGTATCATGTGCGCCTAGGAATCACGTGATCACAGATTTAGCCTATTGGATCTAGATTCGGTTCCCGTGATGGACATTTTTAACTGTAAGCAGCTTGTAAATTATTCTGCAGTGTCTGAATTTCCTCAGATTGTTTCCATACCCATGAGGAAGTCGGTATTATTTTGTACATTATTTTCGTACGGATGCCTCGCATCAGTCAAATAAAATCAATCAAGCCGAACACTTAATAAAATGGGAGTGTAAAAGGTCTCAATTACTATTGAGCATCAGGGTTTGAAAAAACCTTTTTATAAAACATCATTGCTATATCTTGCTAAAAACTAAATTTTTACATAAATTCAAACCCTGTGTATATAGGTTCGAACGAGGCCTCACACTACTTCCAAATAACAGCACATTAACCCACACACACACACATTCAGATAACAGTTTCTTGAAAAGAGGTGATCATCGTGGTAACATGGATGTCGGGGGGTGCCTAACACCTTCCCCATGCATAACCAAGTCCCCGAACCCTAATAAATCTCAGTTTCACCGACCCGTATAGCAGTGTCACATCACTGGGTCAATGTGCAAACCTTTTCTCGGTTGTGTTGGTACAACCATTTAAAAAACCAACTGACGACTCTTAACAGTCCATCATCGACATTATACACGTCGAACCTTTTTAAATTGTTTTTTCAAACAAATCTCACCAAAAATGAGAACACCAAAGAACAAGTAACGAAAAGGGACATCAAAAAATCCCGACGTCGACAGGTGGCGACTCTGCTGGGGACTCCAGTAAGAGGACTTAAGCCGCTACTACAATTTTGTCAAAACTGTTATCTACTTGTGTGTGGATGTTGCATTTAAATTTGATGTGTGACAACCCGATATTTTCTATATAAATAAATCATAAATTTTGCGTATAATTTTTTTTTTATTTTAAGGATGAGGATTTGTACAAGATTATGTGTATATGTATTTATGTGGTAAATAAAAATATATTTATTACATGAATATTTACAAGTAAATTTATTTTAGAATTATTGATTATTATAAAGTATATTTTTTATAATAATAAATTTTAAGATAGAAATGTTTTTATTAATTATTTTCCATAAATATATAATCATATATTATTTAAATAATAAATGAAGTGATTTTTAGAATAAATATAATAATTATTTTATTATATGAATTTTTGTACAGATTATTAAGTTAATTATTTTACCTTAATTATTAAGGTTAAATATGAAAGAATAATCAGATATGGAATCCAAACTCTAATTTTGGATTATTGTCAAGGTATTAGAATAATAATATCATATTAATTATATTTTGATTTTTCAGTGCTATGAATATGTACGGTATGACCGTATTGATAATGGTTGGTCAATTACGGTGTATTTTGACCAAACCCTAGTAATGATGTTAAACCCTAATTTGAGATCCAAATTAGAGTATAAGGTTATTTTATAAGTGTATTATATTAATTATGTCATGTATTTAATGTATTAATTAGGTAAACCCTAATTAAAATTCTAGAAACCCTAATTGCTATAATTAGTAGCCCTAATTTGAAATTAGAGTTTGAGATTGTTAAGTATGGATAATGTGATTAATTAGCAAGTATTATGATTACAATTATTAAATGTTAGCAACCCTAAATTATTAAACCCTAATTTAGTAATTGGAACCCTAATAGTAATTTGGTAACCCTAATTACCGAAAAAGTAAACCCTAACTGTTAAATTAGCAAAATCAACAATAATTATATGATCTAAACCCTAATGTCCATTTGTTAGATAATTACAAACTTACTTTAATTAATAAAGTAATTATTTTCAAAATTTAGAAACTAAAATTTAGTTATTTTATTTTATTTTATTTATTGTGCAAACCCTAGTTGAAAAATCCTATATTTTGTGCTAAACCTTAGGGTTAAACCCTAAGGGTTTGCAAGAATGACAATTTAGCCATTAAATTAGAAAATAAATGACCATTATGTCCCTTTTAGCATTTATGAAGCTAGTTATAGGTTTTGACAAAATTGGTGAAGTTGGTCACCAAACCAACAACCCCATGTGCTCTCTAATGACAGCAACAAGCAACAACTCAGCCAATTCATGCACCTTGATGGCCTATAAATAAGTTGAGAGAGAGAAAAAGTGGTTTTTGCTAGTTATTTTTATCAATACTCAACCAACTCTCATTTTCTCTCAAACCAACGAAAATTGCAAGTATTTCAGTCCCTAAAGACAGCCCCACGTCCATCCCTAACAAATCAGAAGAATAGAAATCAAAATCGGTCAAGAAGGTATAAAACCCTACCTTGATTTTCTGTCCAAAATTTGTTGCTAGATGTTGTGTTTAAGTGTTAGAATATATTGTTTATGTTGTCTAGAGATGATCTGGGTTGCTAGATGTTAGATCCATAACATCTAGAGGCTCGGATTTGATGTTTTCAAAAATCTGGAAAATTATTTTTTTGTTCTCTGACATCGAATGTCAGAGGTTGTAGATCGTTGTGTGTTTAGTATTTTTGTTGTTTTAAAGTGTTAATATATAGCCTGATATGTTGTCTTTAAGCCGGAAGTGGTAGAATAGCTATTTGATGTCTGGACTTAAAGTTAATTAAGGTCATACACCATTGACCGACGTTGACTGCACAGGAATCTGGGTAACCCAGAAAATTATTTCAGTGTCTGACAACATGTTCAAGCAGCTAGATCTGACAGTTTGTTTGATCTTTTGTTATTATTCTTGATTTTAGATTATAGTATGTTAGATGGACTTTATTTTTGGACCCTTAGTTCACAAAAATCTCAAGCAGGTTGTACTGGGTGTATGGTCAAACTAGGCAGGATGTTCACAAAATATGTTTTCTGGGTAACCCAGTAAAACATATGAGTATTACTTCTGACATGGTTTGACCGGCGTGGATCTGATTGATCTTTTGATGTTATGGTTATGTTTTGTGATAGATTTGTAGTGTTGCATGTGGGCTAGAACTCAGAAGTCTTAAATCACACGAACAGTTCATATGTTGTACGCTATAGTCGATCAAAAGTGGTAAGTCGAACTGTTCTTCATTTCTGGGTAACCCAGAAAATGAAGAACAGCTCTGACAGCATCTTGGGACGCTTAGATCTAGCTCGTGTTAGGTTGTTTGATCATGTTTGTTGTTGGATCGTGTAGTCTTGTATTTGTACTACATGATCGGACGAACAACAGACCCAGAAACACAGCACACACAGATCTATTGATGGTCAAACAAGTACACTCGGTCACTACACTTGAATGTCTAGGTTCATGAAGAACACCTATAGCGACGGTTCTGTCGCTATAGGTGGTCTTTAGCGACAGATTTTTTTTTAATTTTCCAGAAATTAATAAAAAAATAGGAAAAAAAATAGTTTTTTATTATTAAAAATACAAAATAAATTATTAAAAATTATTTTAAATTCTGAAAATTAGTTTTTAATTATTTTAAATATATTTCATAAATATTTAATATTTTTGGAATATTAAAAGTAATTAATTTATTTAATTATAATATTAAATAAATTATTTAAAAATGATTTTAATTCATGAAAAATCATTTAAAATTATATTATGATATAAGAAAATAATTTAAGTTATTTTTGATAACTTTTAATATTATGTGATAATTTTCATTAATAAATTAATATTAATGATAATTAAGTTATTTATTAAATGAATTAAATAAATGAATTAAAAAATGATTTTATTATATTAAAAATCATTTTAAATAATAATAAGGTATTTAAAAATATTTTAAGTTATAAAATATAACTTTTAGTATTTAAAGGTAAATTCCATTAATTAATTATTATTAATGATATTAAAGTTATTTAATAATTATATTAAATAATTTAGTTTAAAAATGATTTTAATATTATAATAATCATTTTAAATGAAAATAAAGTGTTTAAAGATATTTTAAGTTATAAAATATAACTTTTAATATTTAAAAGATATTTCATTAACAATTTAATATTAATGATATTTAATGATTAATGATATTAAATTTATTTAATAATTATATTAAATAAATAGTTTAAAAATGGTTTTATTTATTTAAAAATCATTTAAAAAGGATGTTAATGATTTAAAAAAAATATTTTAAGTTATAATTATGACTTTTAATATTTGGATAAATAGTTCATTAATATTTAAATATTAATGGTAATAATAATTTTAAATGTTTAAGAATCAATTAAAGGTAATATAAATGTTTTAAAAATATTTTGAGTTATTATACATAACTTTAATATTTTGGCAATGGTTTCATTAATAGTTTAATATTAATTAAATATTAATGATAATAGAATTGTTTAATATTTAAATCATTTAATAATGATTCTGGTATTTCAAAAATTATAATAAATGATAATAATTGTTTAATAATTATTATAAGGCCATGAAAAATAGTGCGACTGATGTTTAAGTTATCCAAATGGATATTGAACTACGGATTAGAGTCTTAGACTCGATATTTAATCGAAAAAGCTGTCGGTAGATCGACATAGATCAGAAATTGATCTGGACTTAGATAAATTGGTTAGTTAACTGTTTATTTGTGATTCAATGGTTATTAAGGTTGTATGACAATGTGATTATGAAGGTGTTGATGTTTGATTATGAGTCAACGACTGTTGAACATGTGTGCTAATGTGAATAGGGAATGTGCTGACTCCAATAGGCAGTGTTATGTGTACGATATGTTGTACTAATCAGTAAAATGATCTGATTAATGATAGGTTGTGATAGAAAAGGGTAGATCTAAGTTGCGTAAGTGTAAGCAGCGCATCAGGCATGTATCCTAACTTTGCATTTTCTTTATGCAATGAACAGAAGTGAGAAGTTCAGAATTATTATTATTATTGTATAGATTGTTAAACTTATATTATATACGCCCATTGATTATCAACATGTTAGTATATGATAATTCAGTTATATATATTCTATTCGTTAATTTCTATAAATGATTATACAAGTGTCCCCACTTGGATAATCATTGTATTTAATCGCATGTTGATACACCTTTGATATACTTATATGTTGAACTATAGATAATTGTTGAACAAGATAAGACCTTTGTCATAAAAACCCGACAGGTATGAACATCCCGATAATGGGAAAAATTTTATGCGCCCAAGGCAGACAGAGTGAACGATAACATCGTTCTTATACATGTAGTATTGATCAATACAGGGTACAACGGGGCTGATCACCCTTCGTGCCCGTAAGTCATGACGGTTTACAGATGAATTTCTGTTCAAACCTTTTTGAAAATGAAAACAATGTTCATAGTATGTCACAGAAACCCATGTATAGTCAATACGTAGTTTCAAAATTTTGAAAGAGGGTTGTTATGTTAATATTATCGGTACAGATTATTTCACAACTACTGACTAGTTGTAGAAGAATATTATAAAGAAAACATTTAAATTCTTTCAGCCTATATATATATAATACTTGCTGGGCAATCAAATGCTCATCCTTGCTTAATTTAAATGTTTTCAGTTAAGTGTGAAGGATCAGAAGGATCTGTCAAGAACAAGGGAAAAGGGAAAGTTGCTGAATGACTTTTTTATGCTACTGTTTGTAATAGTTTTAGATTATGAAGAATATGATATATATATTTATATATGTTATGAAATGTAATGAATGATTAAAGGTTACGTACTTGGGAGAAAGACTCTGATGTAATTATAAATTTAAGTTTAAGTTTTATATTATTATTATTATTATTAGTAGTATTTCGCTCATAGAAATGGTATCGTGAAGTATCGAGTTCGGGTTTCAAGTATACGGGTTCGGGGACTTTACATGATGAATGTGTACGAATGCATTTCCTTATTGTACTTAGTGTTTCGCACCATAACTGCTTGTGATGCTAGTGTTTTGCACCATAACTGCTTGTGATATTTGTGCTTCACACCATATCTGCTTGTGATATTAGTGCTTCGCACATGTCATTATTTTTCATACGGTGAGACGCAATGTATGTGAATATATGTTGTGTGGTCCCTCCACCAGGAGGCTATCTCGTCAATGTTTGATTACTGGACTCATGAGAAGACTAATTCTCCGAGGCTCAGGAAAGGCACCACCAAAATTCGCTCCAATTAAAAGACCGGATTAACTTCCCGTCTAGTAGATTGCGATGATTTGGGAACCTTTATGCCAAAAAGCCGCAAGAGTAACCTAAGATAGGTCAGCCTCTGATAAACCCAAAACGGAGGAAAGTCTTTTTATGCTCTAATTACAAATTACCTGTACTTACATTCCATATCTATCTCCATGTAATGAGAAATATGAAGAAATGTGTACACATACATATTTTGAAACATGCTATAAACAGCTGACATCCGTTTTACAGGATAAAATTCCTAAAATAGACACATCACATAACATGTTATTATACATATTTCCTAAAGACTAAACTATGCAAGTCTTTCACAGGGAATCAATTAGACCTACTACTCAGTCAAAGTCCAATAAGGCAACAGGCCTACAGTCAATCATGTCGTCATCTGACCAGACTAAACTTAATCCAGTTTCTCGCAAAAAATTCGACGGATTAAGCAAATAAATTACAGATTTGGTTGTTCTACTCAAAGAATTACACCAGTCTAATCAGGATCCAAAAATACCCGTACATGCTGAATCCTCCACACAAGGAGGAATCCCGGTCATTACCATACCTGAACTGCAGTTGGATACGACCAACAAAACTCATGATGCTACCCATCCCACTGGAGATCCAGACACTGGTGATATCAAAAAGAAAGTCCTCTAAATGGAAGAGACCCTTCGTGCTATCAAAGGAATTGGAACACACGGGAGTGTTTCATATGCTGATCTTTGCATTTTCCCTGGTGTTCATTATCCAGAAAAATTTAAAACTCCTGACTTTGAAAAATATGACGGGTTAGGAGATCCTTATACACATCTAAAGGTTTTTATTGGAGAACTTGGATCTTATGTAGAGGACGAAAAGCTCAGAATGCAATTATTCCTAAAGAGTCTAACTGGAGAAGCCCGTTCGTGGTACACAAGATTAGACAACTCCAAAATCCATTGTTGGGAAGAGCTAGCACATGCTTTCCTCACTCAATACAGCTTTCAAACTCAGATGGCTCCTGATCGGTATTAAATTAACAAGATCAAGAAACAGTCTAACGAGTCTTTCAGAGAGTATGCCCAGAAGAGGAGACGACTGACTGCCTAAGTTAGTCCTTCCATGACAGAATCAGAAATGGTCATAACTTTCATAGACATATAAGAAGCTCCCTTTTGTGAGAGAGTATTAGCCGACATCGGCAAACCATTTTCTGAAATGGTCAAACATGGGGAGATGGCTGAGATGGAATTGAAATCCGGAAAGATTCAAGACCTAGCTGCACTCAAAGCTGTTGCTGATCACATCCAATTTGGAAATTATGGGAACAACCCCCGGAGGGTCCATAAAAAGAAAGAGGAAGATGTTTCCCTGATACTACATGGGCAAAACGACAATCAAAACATGCCTATTCAAAGGAAAAACTACACTCCCTTTCCAGCAAAGTCTACAAACCCTCCAATACCAAAAGGTGGAGAAGTCAAACACCCTCGTGTGTTTACACCCTTAGGGGATACCCTCAAAAACATCTTAAATCTTTTGATAACAAAGAAGAAAATTACACATCTTCTTCCACCAGCCAACCCTAATTTACGGGGTTTCAATGCTGCTAGGAAATGTGCTTATCATGTCGGGGCACCTAGACATGATACTCAGGATTATTGGGCCTTGAAACACAAGATCCATGACCTGATAGGCAACAAAGAGATCGTTGTCACCAAACCAGATCAGCCTCATGTTCAAGACAACCCTCTTCCCCAACACAAAGAAGAAGAGGTCAACATGATTAATTGGAGCAATGGACAAAGTTCCAACTTCAACTGTGAATCTTCCCATACCCTCAAAGACGGTGATGACAAATGGGATTATGCCAAGTTCCAGTTCACAATGGAACGAAAGATGAAAGCTCTCTGCCAGCAAATTGAGCAATTGGCAGAACTGGTGACTTAACAGCATCAAGTGACTCGTCAGTTAATCAGCCAGGAGTATGACAGTCTCATACCTATTGTCATGAATATTCCCTCGTCACTTTCAGAAAATGAAATGCTGGAAGACATAGTGACAAAGAGAACAAATGCCAAAACCCATCGGGATTTCGCCAACCATAGGGAATTCACCTATTTGGGCCAAGCCATGGAGGTAATTCTTCATATGTTAATCAATGAAGGAAGGATCAGTTCCCTTCTACCTCTAATCAACCCCCGTTCAAGACGGTACAACTCTGATGGAGTGTGTCAATATCATTCCTAGTCTCGCGGTCACAGCACAGAAGAATGTTGGGCACTCCGCCACCTTATTCAAAATTTAATCGACAGTAGTGTCCTGCGCCTAGCGGACGACGATACTATGTTATGTGCAAGTGAGAATACAGGCCATACTAAGTGGAAAAGTGTGGGAGCAGTCATATCCACTGAAACTAATGGGATTAATACATTACTCACAACGCCAACAATTCAACTCAAGGGAGGAAATAATCCTTTGAAAGTGGCCGCTCCCGAGCCAATCAACTTGCCGTGTAGAGCACAATATCCTATTGTTAGCTTGCACAAAGTTCCATGTAATTATGGAGAAGGTGAAGGATACACCTCACATACAACTACTACAGTGTCGAAGGAAAATCCACTGTATCTTACCCACCGGGTGATGAAGCCCACCACCAAATCAAAGAGGAAAATACCCATGGAGAAGATTAAAAAATTCCTCCTCGCTGTGGGTCATAATGAAGCTACGGTGGTTTTAAGCTTGAAAGAAGCTCCACAACAAATATCAATTTTGGACTTGGTCTTAACTTCCGAGAATCACATGAAGGTCTTGTTAAAGGTTTTAGAAGAAGCCTATCTCCCGACATCAGTGGATACGAAAAAGTTTCAACATCTGGTTGATCACATTTTCAACAACAATGTGATATCCTTCACTGATGATGACATACCACCCAAAGGGACCGGTCATTGCAAGCCGTTGCACATTGCGGTCTTGTCCTCTAGATATATGGTAGCTGGAGTCTTAATAGATGGAGGTTTCTCCCTGAATATCTGCCCATAAACTACCTTGGTGAAGATGAATATCAATCTAAACCGAATTCGGAAAAGCCATACTATCATCAAAGCTTTTGATGGAGCCCGAAAAATTTTGGTCGGAGTAATTGAGCTGTCAATCGAAATTGGCCCTTACACATTCTGCGTATCTTTCCATGTGCTCAAGATAGACTCGGGATACAACCTGTACTTGGGATGACCATGGATTCATATGGCTGGGGCAGTCCCCGCCACTCTTCACCAACAGTTAAAATACATTATCAACAATAGCTAGGTCACAGTCAACGCTGAACCAGAAATTCCTCATCACGGAGACATGCCGTTCATCAATGCCAATGCAGATGTAGAACCAGTCAGTTTTTATGCTTTGGAAATAAGCAACACCCAATACCATGCTATTGGAACGCCATTGCCCGAACCCAAGATTTCTGCTAAGGTAATGTCGGCTACTCAAGAAATGATGTCGTTGGGTCATAAACCAGGACAAGGGTTGGGTAAAGATTGTCAGGGTATCAAGCACCCAATTCGCTTAACCAGGCAAACTGGAACAACTGGGCTAGGCTATTCTGCCAGTTCTAGTCACAGGAATCCTCATAAACATCAGTAGATTCCTTCAGCTTCAACCATGTGGCGTTTATCTTCGCCTTCAAACTCTGAGTCCGCAAAACCTCCTGTAAAGGTGCCATCCAATGTGATGGTTATGTTATTTCCCAAGCCGGTACCGGTAAAGGAGAAATAAGTATTTGTTACAAATCCCGTAGTGGAAGAAGAGGAATGAAAGATCAAGCAAGAGGTCATACGGATGATGTCTGGTATACGCATCATCGTTCATGATGAACATACCAACAGATACACCCCAGACGATGATTGCCCAGACATAATGGCCATCATTCGGGACTGGGAGGATGATGACGATCCATCCGTCATTGTGATCCACCCGGACTTTGCCCTTGCTAATTGGAACAACATTCCTTGCATTGGTCGTCAAGGGTAAAACGTGCAGAAACTCTTTCTGCCCTGTAGATATAATAACTGCTTACTTTTCTGTAAAATATTAGCAGTTTATTTTGCCAGTATATGCTAACACTGTGTATGATCAACACATTTCATATATACTAAGTGAAAGCATATTTTGTTTCAGGATTCTGAATTTAGATGTGCCTGTACTTGCTGATACGGTGCCTCTTCTCCACAAGGATTGTATCTTTGATGGAGAGATGAATTCAGCCTTGATGGATATACCGGATGACATTGAGGTACCTCCAGAAATTCAAGAATGGGTCAAAGACAAACCTAAACCCAACCTTGATCAAACCACTTCTTTCAATCTCGGAACCTTAGAAAGCCCTAAGTTAATCCAAATTGGTTCAGACCTTACCCCAAACCAATGGAATGACATGGTTACGCTATTAACCCAATTCCAAGATGTATTTGCATGGTCTCATGAAGACATGGTGGGTTTGTCCACTGACATTATCTTTCATCACCTTCCCATTAAAGAGGGATTTAAGCCAGTCAAGCAAAAGCTCAGGCGATTGAAACCTAAATGGAGTTTAAAGGTGAAAGAAGAAATTGTGAAACAATTTCAAGCTGGCATCATAATGGTGTCTACATATCCTGAGTGGATATCCAACATTGTGCCTATGCCTAAACCTGGAGGGAAGGTACGAGTTTGCATGGATTACCAGAACTTGAACAAAGCTTGCTTAAAAGATAGCTTTCCCGTGCCATTTATCCACATTCTCATTGACAATACTGCGTAATACGACATGTACTCCTTTGCTGATTACTTTGCGGGGTATCATCAGATCATGGTTGCCGTGGAAGATTGTGACAAGACTTCTTTCATCACTCCGTGGGGAACTTTTTGCTATAGACTGTTGTCATTCGGCCTCATCAATGTCAGAACCACCTATCAACGAGCTATGATGGCTCTTTTCCACGACTTAATGCATAAAGAGATCGAGATCTACGTGGATGACATCATTGTCAAGTCCCGGAAGGAGGATGACCACATATACCATCTCAAAAAATTGTTCAACAGGTTGTGTAAGTACAAATTAAAGTTAAATCCAGCTAAATGCGCCTTTGGTGTTAAATCAGGCAAGTTGCTAGGATTTCTAGTCATCCACAAAGGGATTGAGCTAGATCCTGCCAAAATCCAAGCCATCACGAAAATGCCCATTCCTCAGACAGAGAAGGAAATACGGGGATTTTTGAGAAGAATCAACTTCATTAGCAGGTTTATCTCCCAACTCACAGCAACCTATGAGCCAATCTTCAAGTTATTAAGGAAGAACTTCTCAATGAAATGGAATGGTGAGTGTCAATAGGCCTTCCTCACAATCAAGAAACGGCTAATCAAAGCTCCCATTTTGGTACCACCCATGGATGATGTTCTCCTGTTTATGTACCTGCCCATAAGTGACAATGACATGGGCTGCATGCTGGGACAGAAAGACGATAGAGGCCAAGAATGAGCTACCTATTACCTCAGCAAAAGGTTCAGCAACAGTGAACACAAGTACACTCTGATCGAAAAGACGTGTTGTGCTTTAGCATGCGCTTCCATGAGGTTACAACATTACCTCCATGGTCACACAACCCATCTCATATCCCGCGTGGATCCTCTCAAGTACGTGTTCAACAAACCTATGTTAAATTGCCGGCTGTCCAGATGGAAGTTGATCCTACAACAATTTGACATCGTATATGTGACTCAAAAGTGCATCAAAGGTCAAGGAATTGCGGATCAACTGGCTGCCACACCTTCAGGGGATTTCAAACCCTTGGAAACATACTTCCCCGATGAAGGAGTAATGACAGTGCAACAACACCATCAGTAGGATACGAGCCAATCATAGAAGATGTATTTTGATGGAACTATTAATATGGAAGGTTCTGGAGCTAGAACAGTCCTAGTATCTGATACGGGGGAGCAATATCCCGTTGCCATCAAATTACAGTTTGTCAGCACCAACAATACGGCTGAGTATGAAGGCTGTCTCATGGGGCTAAAACTTACCCGTTCAATGGGCATCAGGCAGTTAACTGTCTTTGGAGATTCAGAGTTGGTAATCAGACAATCCATCAGAATCTATTAAACCAAGGAACTACATTTTCTGCCTTACCATCGGCAGGTTTTGAAGATGGCTTTGGAGTTTGAAGAAATCTCCTTTCTACACATTTCTCGTAACAGTAATGACTTAGCAGATAAATTAGCAACTTTGGCCTCCTTGATTCGCATATCAGATAAGGAACACTTGTCGAGCGTCACAATTTCCCTGCACAAAGCCCCAGCCTATGGGAATTAAGTTGGAGAAGTATCGGATGAGCTACCTCCCATCCAAAATCCTTGGTATCAGCATATTAAGGAATATCTACGAGATGAATCTACACCCATTGAGGCGAGCCTGACTTAGAAAAGGCGGATCCATAGACTTGTTATGAAATTCTACCTAAGTGGAGATGCGCTCTACAAAAGAGATGCAGGACTAGGTCTCTTCAGATGTTTAGACAAAGATCAAGCCCAAAGGCTTATGGATGAAATCTATGGCGGAGTTTGTGGCCCCCACATGAGTGGCTCCCTCCTTGTCAAAAAAAATCCTCAGAACGGGACATTATTGGCTATCTCTCAAAGCTGATTGCAATGACCACGTCAGGAGATGCTATCAGTGCCAGATTCATGGGAATGCTATACACGCCCCTCCACGGGAACTTCACAATATGAGTTCACCTTGGCCCTTGTCAATGTGGGGAATGGACATTATTAGACCCATTGAGCCTAAAGCCAATAATGGTCACCGATTTATCTTCACCATGATCGACTACTTCACCAAGTGGGTAGAAGCAGCTTCCTTCCCCAGGTTTACTAAAGAAGTCATCATTGCTTTCATCAGAAACAATGTCGTTTTTCGATACAGACAACCAAAGGTGATTGTGTCAGACAATGCCAAGAACCTCAACAACAAAATGATGGAGGAATTATGCAGTAAATTCAAATCAAGCATCTCAACTTTGTCATTTATCGTCCAAAGATGAATGGTGCGTTGAAGTGGCTAACAAAAACATCAAGAAGATTATGAAAAGGATGTCCGCCAACCACAAAGATTGGCCTGACCTATTGCCTCTGACTCTATTAGCCTATAGAACCTCAATGCGTACTTCCACAGGGGCAACCCCCTACGCTTTAAACCTATGGGATGGAAGCAGTACTCCTCATAGAAGTTGAAATGGAATCCCTCAGAGTGTTGATAGATGTTCAGCTGGACGAAGACCAATGGGTACAAGACAGGTATCACCAATTGTCTCTAATAGACGAAAGGCGAACCGCGACTATCTTCCATGGTCAGTTATATCAACAAAGGATCGCCAGATCCTACAACAAAAAAGTCCGACTATGGCAGTTTAAACAACATGACTTGGTTTTGAAGAAAATTTTTGACAACCAAGATCAGGCTAAAGGAAAATTCACTCCTAACTGGGAAGGCCCGTTTATTGTCAAGGAAGTATTGACATGAGGCGCTCTCAGATTACATGAAATGGACAGTGATGAATTTTCACAACTCATTAACTCAGACGCCATGAAACGGTACTATGTCAGAAGTAATTCGCAAACACCCTGATGCAGAATCATCAGGTCACCAGTCATTCCGGTTCTTTAGCCCTTTACCAACTACAACTTTCTTACACTTTGCCCCTCAGGAAAACATACATTTCAAGCCAGCAGCCTAATTCTTCTCTGCGTTCCTACAACTTAGGTTATCCCACTGCGGATTGAACCTCTTGCGTTTGCAGTTTGGCTACCCATACACGGTATCAAACTTCTCATACCTGCAGTTTATCCTCAACCTAGGATTAAACTCTATCCTCCCCGCACTCTGACCTGCACATGGGATTATGCTTTTCTTCTCGCCCTGAGGGGTGAACTACGTCGACCTGATTTCCTCGTCAATAGGAGTACGTAGGCAACCATTTCATATGTCACGGTCACCATAAAACAAAAACCAAAAAAACATTTTTATCCTTACAAAAACAAAAAAACCAAAAACATTCCTACACCATTTATGTCATGCACAGTGTTGAACCTCCTACACCAGGTTTTAACAACGCAGACCTGATCTCCTCTTCAATAGGAGTACGTAGGCGGCTCATGGTGCGGTCTCACCCCCTACCAAAACACAAACCCTTGTCAGTTGGTACTGGAATCATCCTTCAATCCACTACATTTCATTTGGCTTCAGACCAAAGGGATGGAATTACCTGAACGCCTCCCAAATAGGAGATTCGGCGACCATCTAATCTGCGGTCATACCTTGAAGAGCTACACCAATCCATAAGAGATGGAATTAACAAGGCTTCTCCTAAATAGAGGTACTGGTGACCATCTGTGGTGCAGTCAATCTCAGAGAGGAAAGCCACACTCTTCTCCATATTTTCTGTGAGGTCCCCGAACCCGGATACTTGAAACCCGAACTCGGTACTTCACGATACCATTTCTATGAGCGGAAATATTACTAATAATAATAACACAAAAATAAATTATAAACTTATCTTACCTTTATTATAGTTTAATCCCAAGTACGCAACCTTTACTAAATGACACTATAAACCTAATCTGTTTGCTTTCCTTTTCACTTGTTCTTGACCGATCCTTCTGATTGTTCACACTTATCTGAAAACATTTAAATTAAGCAAGGATGAGCATTTGAGTGCCCAGCAAGTATTATATATATATAAGTTGAAAAAGTTTAAATGTTTTCTTTATAATATCCCTCTACAACAAGTCAATAGTTGTGAAGTATTCTGAACCGATATTAATAACATAACAACTTTCTTTCAAATTTTTGAAACTACGTACTGACTATAAATAAGGTTTAAGTGACATTCTATGAACATTATTTTTATTTTTGAAAAGGTTTAACAGAACTTCATCTGTAAACCGTCACAACTTACGAACACGGGGTGATCAGCTCGTTGTGCCCTGTATTGATCAATACAACATTACAAGAACGATGTTATCATTTACTTGATCCGCCTTGGGCGCATAAAAGTTTTCCCGTGAACGGGATGTTCATATTTGTAAGGGTTCCAAACAAAAGGTTTTATTTTATCCAACAATAATCTATAATTAAACATATATGTATAACAAAGGTGTATCAACATGTGATTAAATACAATGATTATCCAAGTGGGGACACTTGTATAATCATTTCTAGAAATTAACGAATAGAATATATATCCGAATTATCATATACTAACATGTTGATAATCAAAGGGTGTATATAATATAGATTTAACCATCTGTACATTAATAATAATAATTCTGAACTTCTCACTTCTGTCCATTGCATAAAGAAAATGCAAAGTTAGGATACTTGCCTGATGCGCTGCTTACAATTCACAACTTAGTTCTACCCTTTTCTATCACAACCTATCATTAATCAAATCATTCGTTCGATTAGAACAATATAATATAACACATAGTACTGCATTTCGCAGTCAGCACATAACTTAATCATCTTATCACACATGTTCTACAATCATGACATCACAAACAAACATCAACACATTCCTAATCACATTGTCACGCAACCTTAATAACCATTGAATCACAATTAAATAGTTAACTAATCACATTATCTAAGTCCAGATCAATTTTTGAAATATATCGGTCTACCGACATCTTTACCAGGTACTTATCGAGTCTAAGACTCTAAACAGTTGACCAATATCCATTTAGACTAATTAAATAACAGTCATATCATTTTTCATGACCTTATAATAATTATAAAATAATTATTACCATTTACCATAATTTTTGAAATATCATAATCATTATTAAATGATTTAAATATCAAACAATTCTACTATCATTAATATTTAATTAATATTAAACTATTAATGAAACCATTGCGAAAATATTAAAGTCATTTATAATAACTCAAAATATTTTTAAAGTACTTATATTACCCTTAAATAATTTTTAAAACATCTAAAATCATTATTAAATAATTACCATTAATATTTAAATATTAATGAACTATTATCTAAATATTAAAAGTCATTAATTATAACTTAAAATATTTTTAATTCATTTATATCCCTTTTTAATGATTTTTAAATAAATAAAACCATTTTAAAACTATTTATTTAATATAATTATTAAATAAACTTAATATCATTAAAATATCATTAATATTAAATTATTAATGAAATTATCCTTTAAATATTAAAAGTTATAGTTTATAACTTAAAATATCTTTAAACACTTTATTTTCATTTAAAATGATTATTAAAATCATTTTTAAACTAATTTATTTAATATAATTATTAAATAACTTTAATATCGTTAATAATCATTAATTAATGAAATTAACCATTAAATATTAAAAGTTATATTTTATAACTTAAAATATTCTTAAATACCTTATTATTATTAAAAATGATTTTTAATATAATAAAACTCATTTTTAATTCATTTATTTAATTCATTTAATAAATAAATTAACTATCATTAATATTAATTTATTAATGAAAATTTTCACAAAATATTAAAAGTTATCAAAAATAACTCAAAATTATTTTCTAACACAATAATATAATTTTTCATGAATTAAAACCATTTTTAAATAATTTATCTAATATTGTAATTAAATAAATAAATACAATTTACATTCCAAAAATATTAAATATTTTTGAAATATACCCAAAATAGCTAAAAAAAACTATTTTTCAGACTTTAAAATAATTTTTCATAATTTATTATGTATTTTTAATAATTAAAAACCATTTTTATCAATTTTTTTATTAATTTCAGGAAATTATAATTAAAACCGTCGCTAAAGGGCTATAGCGACACTTTCTGTCGCTATAGGTGTTCTTATCAACCCAGATCTCAAAGTCAGTAGCCGAGTAGGCTACTTTGACCATGATTCTAGATCGGATCATGATGTTTCTGGACAAGCTAACACATACATCTTGTAGTGCTCATGTAATACTACAATTGACAACAAACATACTGACTAAACAACATCAGATTTGTGAATTATTGGCCATCAAAAACTCTGAAAACATTGTTCTTCATTTGAAGAACAGTTGAGGTATCAAATTTGGATCCTTATATCTTGATGAGCATATAACTTTTATGTAATCTATCAATTCCAGTTTGTAGACAACGTGTAGGACTACAACTATAACACTTAACATACATATAACAGCAACAGATCTAACTGGAAAGAGCCGGTCAAAGTTCACCACGGAAGTTGTTCTTAAAATTCTGGGTTTGTGTTCTTGACAGATTTCGGTCAACGAGTTTTGACCACTAATAACTCCCGATCTATAACAGATATGAACTTGATTCTTTTTGCATCTTAAAGAGAACATTACAGACTACATGGTACAAGCTTTAAACATTAAAAACAGTAAACACACAAGAATCTATGGAGTCTGACATTTGGTTGCAAAACACAAATTTTCCTATTTCCAGATTTGCTAAAAATTCAAAATCGTGAACTTTAATGTTATGGGTCATGGATTTATCAACCCAGATCATCAATTGACACCTTATTACACATCTTTGAACAATCAATTGCAACATTTAACAAAGAATCGAAGGATTTTTAGAATTAGGGTTTTTATACCTTTTATGCTTTAATTCTTGAATCTGTGCTTCTGATCTGCTGTGGGTAATCGTAGGGCTGTGTTTTGGGACTAATCTACTACATAAATTCGTGAGTGAGGAGAGAGAGACTTTGTTGAGCATTGGTTGTATAAATGGCAAGTTTTGTACATTTTCTCTCTCTTAGATCTATATATATGTGACTTGAAATGATTTGGCTAATATTTTAAGCTTGATTTGCTGGATATAAAGTCACATGGGGTTGGTAGGTTAGGTCACCAACTAAAGTGTTGGCCATTCTAACAAGTTAGCTTTAATTATGCAATAAGGGCATTTCGGTCTTTTCCTTTAATTTCTAGAAATTGCCTTAGAGTTTAGGGTTTGTTAGGGTTTAGGTTTTGATCAATCTAGGATTTAGGGACCCTTAGGTTTTAATCCTCAAATATAAAGCAACTTGGATTTCCAAAAAATTTCTAATTAAATTTAAAATAGAAAATTTTTATTTCTAAATTATAATTAGGGCTTCCTAATTATATCATAATCTCATAATTATAAATCATTCTTTGTTAATTAGGACCAATTTATCCTAATTAAATTTCCTAATTTAGCCCTTAGAGCCACAATTGTACATTATAATTTATAACCCATAATTAGGGTTTTGAATAGAAAATAATCTTTTAAATATATAAATTAGATTTCCTAATCCGATTAGGGTTTCTAATAACTGGACAATTAGGATTTATATTTCCTAAATATCATTGCTAATATAGCAATTAAATCCACCACTGTACAATTAGGGTTCAAAATGGTTATTATGGTTCAGAACCCTTGAATTAGGGTTTTAATTTTTATATTACCAGTCGTTAATCACATTTTTGTGATTACATAACGGCTTAACCAATTCTCAAAGTCGTGAATGACTTTCACATTAAGATTTCAAATCAATTAGGGTTTCAAGAAATTAATTTAGGATTCTAGATTTTAGGGTTTTAATCTACTAATTAAATTTACCTTAATTAGTAATTAAAGTTTATCACACGTGTTATTAATCATAATAACACTATTTCCGACTGATCAAACCTCCGGTTTAGGTTTCCGGATTAGGGTTTCTAATTATTAGAAAATCAAATATAATTAGGGTTTACATTTAAAGTTAGGATTTTCTATAATTAGCAAAATATTAAATAACACATAACATATATCATATAACATCGCCATATAACAGTCTTAAACTCACAATTTAATTTTCAAATTAGGGTTTTCCACAGAAAACTAGGGTTTAACCAATTAGCATTAGGGTTTTGAAATTAAACACCATAATTGACCAATCATCATCAACACGTACATACGACACATATTTATAGTACTGAAAAATCAAAATATAATTAATATTATATTATTATCACCATTCCTTATTTCAGAATCAGAAATAGGGTTTATAAAATATTATTAGGATTTGGTCGTAATATAATAAAACTGTTCCACACATTAACATTACACACATAACCATACATATCTATAACACTGAAAAATAATAATATAATATTATTATTCTCATTCCTTAATCAAAACCCGAAATTAGGGTTTGGATTCCATATCTGATTTATCTTACATAAATAACCTTAGTAAGTTAAAATAATTAACTTAATAATCTGTACTAAAATTCATAAAATATAATATTTTTTATAATTATTCCAAAATCATTTCATATATTATTTAAATAATATAAACATATAATTTCATGGAAAATAATTAATAAAAATATTTCTATCTTAAAATTAATTATTATAAGAATATACTTTATAATAATCAATAATTTTAAAATAAAATTATTTGTAAACATTCATGTAATAAATATCTTTTTATTTACCACATAAATACATATACATATTATCTTGTACAAATCCTCATCCTTATAATAATAATTAAAAAAAAAATTATACGCAAAATTTCAGTTTTATTTACTTAGAAAATATCGGGTTGTCACATTCACCCTCCCTTATAAGGATTCCGTCCCCGGAATCACCTTTTAAAACCTATACATACCAGGGTTCAGAGCATACACAATCATTGCAAATAGATCTCGATCATGATTGATCGAATCGATCGTTAACTATTCACATAAAGCTTGTCTTTCTGATTAAACATAAATTTAATTTCTAAAAGAACTCAAATTCCTCCTTCAAAATAATTTATAAAAATAACTTACTATATATAAGAAATCAATATATAAGAAAATAAAATTGGTTTGAGTAATACATGTAGTTGCATCCCCAGCTACCACGATATCTTGCACGGTCGTGTTAAAGACGCTTGCGGTTGGTTCTGTTGGTTCGTTTGTTGATGTCGGTCCCGTTGTCGCCAATGTTCTGCTGCCTTTTCCCCGTATTCGCATTCCTTACCTTCATTCTCCTTCTTGAACAGTCTCCCACCTTATGCTCCACTGATCCACACTTGAAATACCTACTATACATTCTTTGATTGAGACAGTCGGAAGTGACATGTCCCTTCTGCCCACACTTATAACATACTAACTTCCCTTTCAAACATTCCCAGAGTGGTTCTTTCCACATTTCTCACATTGCACCACCTGCTTCTTCTTCACACCTTCTTGCTTCACCTGCACACTCCCAAAGTTGTTCATCTTCCTCTTTTCGTTCCCACCCTTACTTCCACTCTTAATTACTACCTGTTCATCTCCCTCAATCTTACCCTTGTTCCTTCTTACCTTGTTATAGAGCTAGGGTTCGAATCCCAGCTCAAACCTTCGTGCCTTCCTAACCTCTGTATCAACTTGATGCGGAGCCAATCTAGTCAACTCATTAAATTTCACTGACATATTCCGTAACTTATATATCCCCTTGCTTTAATTCTAGAAATTTCACCTCCATTCTAGCCTGCATACTACCAAAAAAACAATTTTCGAAAAATAATGTCTTAAACCTATCTCATATTACCACACCTTCTCCTGCCCTCGTCTAATTTGCTTTCCACCAAAAATTTTGTCTCACCCTTTATCATGTAGGTGGCGAAAGCGATCTTTTGCCCCTCAGTTATCCTAACTTTCACAACACCTTTTCATTTCCTTAACCCAAGTTTGGCTCCTACAGGGTCATTTGTACCTTTGAATTCTGGCGATAGGACCGCCTTGAAGTCTTTAACGTTCGACGTTCGATTATCTGGCTGATCTTTCGCGGCTGGTATTCCGTTCTGCACAACTTGATTTTCCATATTCTGAAGTTTCTGTATCGAGTATGGTTGTCCTCCAACTTTGTTCACAGGTTCTTCTGTCCTTTGGTTTCGCTTTCGTCTTGAAGACATTATTATAAATTATTCTTACATACTAAGCCTTATCGTATACGCTTATCATATCACACAAAATTTTTCTACTCAAATAATCATGTATTCAAAACAATAGATTTTTTTAAAAAAAAAACTCGGTCTACTGTAATAACCAGTAACCAAATAAATATCTACTATCTTTATACCAACTTATCCCATTAATCCAACATAGACTCATATTCATAACACTTGACACATCATAGTACATTCTGTTTTAAACATTTGTTATCCCTTCGTGACTCAAAAGTCGGGATTTACAACTTTGTCCAACACAAAAGTTAAAAATATACCATTACACAAACATACTTATCACATATACCACACAAAAACATACATATTCAGCTAATACCAATACTACCTATTTCCTTTTCCTTCACTAAAGTTTAAATATACCCAGTTCGTCAAACCTCACTTATGAGTCCATAAACTTGTCACAATTATATGAGTTTACAAATTTATCTTAGTCAGACCTTTGGCGTCCATTCGCTGAGGGATTCATAAACATTTTATATAACTATGAGTCAAGAATGTCACATAAGTATGAGTTTTAAGAACTCGTACTTAACCCTATGTTCTCTACCTATGACCTATCTATTTTTTATACCCATGAGAAATGAATCACCCTCTTAACATGTATATAGCAAATAACGCGACACAACATTTCAATGATTATCAGTGTCAGATAGTAAGTAGTTTTTACACCAAGTACAATTCCCCGCCCATACAAGTAATCATACAACTCAGCTGCCGACATGAGTCCTCATTGAAATCCCCACCTAATCTCAATCCCCTTTTTCCATTCGAATTTCATTAAATCCGTATTCATTATCCTTTCTTGAATCTGTACCATTCACACAATAATCTTGCTTTAAACTTTCCAATCATAAGATTGATTCTTTCTGACTGTCATAATTTTATCAGATCAAGGGGTGATCTCATCGTATATATTATGATTTAATTCTATGTCTTAATTGTTTTGTTTTACGATCTCCTTTCCCTGCACTTCCAGTCTTTTAGACTCTATCTATTCACCATTACTGTTTGACTTTATTATCAGATTTAGGAAACTCTGTGGCTTAACAACTCACCGAGATTCATCTTTGAATCATACCAACCAACTAACTCTATATGAGTTATTTAGATTTTTAGTGTTTCCCTCTGTTCTAAGGTTATAGCCTAAGGTCTAACCCACCTAAGGTTTCTAACCCTATGGCTCTGATACCATGTTGTGAGGTCCCCGAACCCGGATACTTGAAACTCGAACTCGGTACTTCACGATACCATTTCTATTAGCGGAAATATTACTAATAATAATAACACTAAAATAAATTATAAACTTATCTTACCTTTATCAGAGTTTAATCCCAAGTACGCAACCTTTACTAAATGACACTGTAAACCTAATCTGTTTGCTTTCCTTTTCACTTGTTCTTGACCGATCCTTCTGATTGTTCACACTTATCTGAAAATATTTAAATTAAGCAAGGATGAGCATTTGATTGCCCAGCAAGTATTATATATATATATATATATAAAAGTTGAAAAAGTTTAATGTTTTCTTTATAATATCCCTCTACAACAAGTCAATAGTTGTGAAGTATTCTGAACCGATATTAATAATATAACAACTTTCTTTCAAATTTTTGAAACTACGTACTGACTATAAATAAGGTTTAAGTGACATTCTATGAACATTTTTTTTATTTTGAAAAAGGTTTAACAGAACTTCATCTGTAAACCGTCATAACTTACGGACACGGGGGTGATCAGCCCGTTGTGCCCTGTATTGATCAATACTACATTACAAGAACGATGTTATCATTTTCTTGATCCGCCTTGGGCGCATAAAAGTTTTCCCGTGAACGGGATGTTCATATTTGTCAAGGTTCCAAACAAAAGGTTTTATTTTATCCAACAATAATCTATAATTCAACATATATGTATAACAAAGGTGTATCAACATGTGATTAAATACAATGATTATCCAAGTGGGGACACTTGTATAATCATTTCTAGAAATTAACGAACAGAATATATATCCGAATTATCATATACTAACATGTTGATAATCAAAGGGTGTATATAATATAGATTTAACCATCTGTACATTAATAAAAATAATTCTGAACTTCTCACTTCTGTCCATTGCATAAAGAAAATGCAAAGTTAGGATACTTGCCTGATGCGCTGCTTACAATTCTCAACTTAGTTCTACCCTTTTCTATCACAACCTATCATTAATCAAATCATTCGTTCGATTAGAACAATATAATATAACACATAGTACTGCATTTCGCAGTCAGCACATAACTTAATCATCTTATCACACATGTTCTACAATCATGACATCACAAACAAACATCAACACATTCCTAATCACATTGTCACACAACCGTAATAACCATTGAATCACAATTAAAACGTTAACTAATCTGTGGAAGCCCCGAATTCGGGCCCCGAATCACCGCGGACTCGGTACACTAATTCTTTCACTAATTGCGGAAGATATAAACATAAATTGTTTATACAATACAATACACACTATTCCCCATGGTCGAGTAACCTTAACTTAATACACATTTCATAAATTTTCTAACATATAACACATTTATTAAACTATATTATTACATACTAGCCACACTTTATATCCCAAGCTGAACTTGACTTAGTCTTTTTCCTGTATCCGAACGCATTCGCCTTATCTGCAATGTTTTATCATGATATAGCAAGGGTGAGCATGAAAGTTGCCCAGCAAGTTTTTATACAATAATATAACGATATATCATGATTGAAGAGTATGAATAATGGCTTGCTATAATTCATCAATATAATTGAGAACTAGCACGAACAAATTTTTTTGACTGAACAAGTATTATACATGAACAAACATTTCTGAACCAACTGGTAATGAAGGTGATCAGCCTTTCATACCTGACTTATACATGCAAGATGTACAGAATACAATTTTCTTGGCAATCAGCAATGATTAACCATAAGCTTGAAGAAACTACTCTTATTAAAGTTAAGTAAAAGAAAACTTGCCTGAACCGTTGATTACCGTAACGCAATTTAATAACGCTTTACCCGAAGACCTAATATTAATAATATAGATCTCCAATATTAGAATAATAGCATCACAGTATAATACTGTTATATTTTTACACAGAATAACCTAAACACATTATCACATAATCCTATCAATCTATATAGCACACAAGACCTAATATTAAGTCAGACTATTTAAGTCTGAGTTGAAATCGACACCATTCTAACATCCCGACAGTCTAGTCGGACGAATATCGAGTTTAAGTTCGATTAAACTCTTCCTGAACACTTAAAAATTATCACAGATAATTTCTTATCAGCCAAAACATTTTTCCTAGGCTCGTAATAATTTTCGGATAATTATTACCATTTATCAACATTTTTCAATCACTAAAATCGTATTTAAATAAATTAAATACCCCGTAATTCCTTAATCATTAATATTCATTTAATATAAAATATTAATGAAAATCCTTACATAATATTATAATATAATTATAATATCAAAAAGTATTTTTAATACCTTAAAATCATTTTATATGATTTTCCAACACTTTAATCCATTATCCGATAATTGCTATTAATATTAAAATATTAATATTTTCATGTCAAAATATCAAAAGTTATATTTTATAACTTAAAATATTTTTATAACACTTAAATCATTTTTATATGATTTTTAAAACATTAATACTATTTTTCCATAATTTATTTAATATATTTATTAAATAAACTAATTACCATTAATAATAAATTATTAATGAATTTCATCACAAAATATCAAAAGTTATCAAAAATAACTTAAAATATTTTCTTATACCATAATATTATTTTTCATGATTTTTCATGAATTAAAATCATTTTTAAATAATTTATTTAATATTATAATTAAATAAATAAATACCATTTATATTTTAAAAATATTAAATATTTTCAAAATATACTCAAAATAGTTAAAAACTATTTTTCAAGCTTTAAAATAATTTTTCATAATTTATTAAGTATTTTTAATAATTAAAAACTATTTTTTTCTAATTTTAAATTAATTTTCGAAAAAATAATAATAATCTGTCGCTAAAGGCCTATAGCGACACTTTCTGTCGCTATAGGTGTTCTTGAGCTTCATAGTCAGATTGCAGGGTACCTAGTTTGACCAAGTCTAAAACTTTGTGGTTTATGATTCTGGGTGGTTTGATGGGTTACACATGTAGTATCAATGTAATACTACACTAACAAACAAGTTTCAGGACCAAATAACAACACATCAAGAAGTTATTAGCCGATTAAAACGTTGTCAGAGGCCTGCTGGGAATTCTGGGTTTTCCAGATTCCCAGTCAATTTCGAGGGACTACATTATGGCTAAATGTTATACATGATTCAATCATGTTACACGTGATTTTAATGTTCAATACTTGAGTAGTTATGTCAAGGAACAATAAACAATTACCAGATCATCAAAACAACAACGGATGAACAAGATTCAAGCTGGTCAAACTATGATTCAAGTATTGTTCTTGGCCGAACCCAGATTTTCAAGTCAGTCGCGAGGGTGGGTGGTTTGATCGGATTTAATTCATTGTCCTTTACATTTTCTAGGCTTGTAAAAACTTTGATGTTGTAGTACGCATGTAGTACTACAAGTATATACCAATTCCATAACCAAAACATAACATATCAGTGAGATCTAAGCTTCAGAATTCATCGTCAGACTTGTTCTTCAAATTATGGGTTTTCCAGATTTGAAGAACAACCTTAGGTACCTACTTTGATTCCTTATAACTTGATGATCGTGCAACGTTTATGAGATCTATCAATTACAGTTTGTAGACAACATGTAGTAATACAACTATAAAGCATAATAACACTAAAACATCACAGCATGAACAAGATACGCCCGGTCAAAGTAGGACACGGACAACTGCTCTTAATTTTCTGGGATCGCGATTTGGACAGTTCGGTCAACGGGTTTTGACCGTTTATATCTTGTGATCTGTAATAGATCTGGGTCTGATTCTTTTTTAATTTTAAAGAATACATATCAGGATACATGTTACAAGTTTTAAACATCAAAAACACTAAACACACACTGATCTAAAGGTCCTGACATTGGACTGTCAGACCATCTTTTTCCCATTTCCAGATTTTGAAAAACTTTAAATTCGTGAACTTTGATGTTATGGTTCATAGATTTAACAACCCAGAACATCCATTGACACCCTATTACACCACTTTCAACAATCAATTGCAACAATTATCATAAAATCGAAGGATTTCAAAATTTAGGGTTTATACCTCTTTTGAGCTTTGATCTACAATCTGATCATTGATGTTTGTTCTTGACTTGATAGAGATCATGCTAAGGACTGAAATACTTGATATTTTCGTGGGTCTATAGAGAGAGTGACTTGGTTGGATGTTTTTGGACAAATGAGCCAAATTAGTGTATGTTTCTCTCTCTCAATCTATATACGATGTATAATACAATGAATTTGCTTGCATAGCTGCTGAATATAGGCTGAGTGGTTGGATAATAGGCACATGCTAAGCTACATTTAGGTCTAGGGTTGTTCACCAACCCATGATCTTGGCTAGATTTGCAAGTTGTCAAAAAATAATCTAAAAAAAGCATAAATGTCCTTTCCTTAAATTTCTAGATTTTTGCATTTGATGAAACCCTTAATCTTTAGGGTTTGGACATTTTAAGGTTTAACCATTTAGGGTTTAGATTTTAATCCATAAATATTTAGCAACTTGGATTTCTCAGATTTTCTAGTTAACTATTAAAATAGAAAATCTTGATTTTTAAATTATACTTAGGGCTTCCTAATTACATCATAATTTCCTAATCATGCATCAATCTTGCTAATTAGGACTAATTTCTCCTAATTGAATTGCTAATTAAGCACTTAAGGTCAAATTTGTACATTATGCCTCAAAACCACATTTTAGGGTTTTAAATAGAAAAATAATATTTAAATTTTAAAAATTAGATTTCCTAATTAGATTAGGGTTTCTAATAACTTGACAATTAGGATTTATATTTCTTAATTAACATTGCTAATAAAGCAATTAAATCCACCACTGCACAATTAGGGTTCAAAATGGTCATTAGGGTTCAAAATCCTTGAATTAGGGTTTCTACTAGAAAAATTAATTTTCTAATTTAGAAATTAAATATCGTAATTAGATTAGAGTTTTCTAATTACTCATAAATTGAAATAATTAAGATTAGGGTTTCGTAATTAACATTGCTAATTTTAGCAATTAAAACCACAATTGAGCATTAGGGTTTCTGACGGAACAATTAGGGTTCCTAAAATTGAAAATTAGGGTTTGTTAATTAATTAACCTTTACCCTAATTAATACTTAATTCATAGCACTAAAGCATTAAAATTCTTCGTTATATTCCCAGATTAGGGTTTCATTTTATCAGAATCTGAAATTATTGTTTTCAGATCTGGTATTAGGGTTTTCAAATAATCAATTCGGGTTTTAGATAATTCATTAGGGTTTTCCCTAATTAATTTAATATTATTGACGTTTAAACTTATATATAACATTGCATTCCCAATCTAGGATTTTCAATATCCGAATTAGGATTTCGTACTCCCGGAACTGAAACTAGGGTTTCCAGCACCGATTTCTAGGGTTTCTTATTAGACGTTAGGGTTTTCTAACAGAACGTTGACGTTCTTAAAATATACTTAGGGTTTAACACAGATGTAATTAATCTGGTCAACCCTTGACCCTTAACCACATTCTGAACACATCATTAACCATAAACACAGAACATAATCACATAAATCCTTAATTCTGAATAATTCACCAATATCCTTCATCGAATTTTGAAATCCTCAAAATTCAATCCCAATAACATTAAACGCATACACTTATTTTCTGTCTAGGTCTATTATTTAACCTTAAATCAATCATTTAATATTTTCATAGATTGTCTAATTTCTCGGGTTATAGCCTAAGGTCTAACCCACCTAAGGTTTCTAACCCTATGGCTCTGATACCATGTTGTGAGGTCCCCGAACCCGTATACTTGAAACCCGAACTCGGTACTTCACGATACCATTTCTATGAGCGGAAATATTACTAATAATAATAACACTAAAATAAATTATAAACTTATCTTACCTTTATCAGAGTTTAATCCCAAGTACGCAACCTTTACTAAATGACACTATAAACCTAATCTGTTTGCTTTCCTTTTCACTTGTTCTTGACCGATCCTTCTGATTGTTCACACTTATCTGAAAACATTTAAATTAAGCAAGGATGAGCATTTGAGTGCCCAGCAAGTATTATATATATATAAGTTGAAAAAGTTTAAATGTTTTCTTTATAATATCCCTCTACAACAAGTCAATAGTTATGAAGTATTCTGAACCGATATTAATAACATAACAACTTTCTTTCAAATTTTTGAAACTACGTACTGACTATAAATAAGGTTTAAGTGACATTCTATGAACATTGTTTTTATTTTCGAAAAGGTTTAACAGAACTTCATCTGTAAACCGTCATAACTTACGGACACGGGGGTGATCAGCCCGTTGTGCCCTGTTTGATCAATACTACATTACAAGAATGATGTTATCATTTACTTGATCCGCCTTGGGCGCATAACAGTTTTCCCGTGAACGGGATGTTCATATTTGTCAGAGTTCCAAACAAAAGGTTTTATTTTATCCAACAATAATCTATAATTCAACATATATGTATAACAAAGGTGTATCAACATGTGATTAAATACAATGATTATCCAAGTGGGGACACTTGTATAATCATTTCTAGAAATTAAAGAACAGAATATATATCTGAATTATCATATACTAACATGTTGATAATTAAAGGCTGTATATAATATAGATTTAACCATCTGTACATTAATAATAATAATTCTGAACTTCTCACTTCTGTCCATTGCATAAAGAAAATGCAAAGTTAGGATACTTGCCTGATGCGCTGCTTACAATTCTCAACTTAGTTCTACCCTTTTCTATCACAACCTATCATTAATCAAATCATTCGTTCGATTAGAACAATATAATATAACACATAGTACTGCATTTCGCAGTCAGCACATAACTTAATCATCTTATCACACATGTTCTACAATCATGACATCACAAACAAACATCAACACATTCCTAATCACATTGTCACACAACCTTAATAACCATTAAATCACAATTAAACAGTTAACTAATCACATTATCTAAGTCCAGATCAATTTCTGAAATATATCGTTCTACCGACATCTTTACCGGGTACTTATCGAGTCTAAGACTCTAAACAGTTGACCAATATCCATTTAGACTAATTAAATAACAGTCATATCATTTTTCATGACCTTATAATAATTATAAAATAATTATTACCATTTACCATAATTTTTGAAATATCAGAATCATTATTAAATGATTTAAATATCAAACAATTCTATTATCATTAATATTTAATTAATATTAAACTATTAATGAAACCATTGCCAAAATATTAAAGTCATTTATAATAACTCAAAATATTTTTAAAGTACTTATATTACCCTTAAATGATTTTTAAAACATCTAAAATCATTATTAAATAATTACCATTAATATTTAAATATTAATGAACTATTATCTAAATATTAAAAGTCATTAATTATAACTTAAAATATTTTTAATTCATTTATATCCCTTTTTAATGATTTTTAAATAAATAAAACCATTTTATAACTATTTATTTAATATAATTATTAAATAAACTTAATATCATTAATATATCATTAATATTAAATTATTAATGAAATATCATTAATAAGTGTTTAAAGATATTTTAATAAGTGTTTAAAGATATTTTAAGTTATAAACTATAACTTTTAATAACTTTTAAAGGATAATTTCATTAATAATTTAATATTAATGATATATTAATGATATTAAGTTTATTTAATAATTATATTAAATAAATAGTTTAAAAATAGTTTTATTTATTTAAAAATTATTTAAAAGGGATATAAATGAATTAAAAATATTTTAAGTTATAATTAATGACTTTTAATATTTAGATAATAGTTCATTAATATTTAAATATTAATGGTAATTATTTAATAATGATTTTAGATGTTTTAAAAATCATATAAAGGTAATATAAGTACTTTAAAAATATTTTGAGTTATTATAAATAACTTTAATATTTTGACAATGGTTTCATTAATAGTTTAATATTAATTAAATATTAATGATAATAGAATTGTTTGATATTTAAATCATTTAATAATGATTCTGATATTTCAAAAATTATGGTAAATGGTAATAATTATTTTATAATTATTATAAGGTCATAAAAAATAATACGATTGTTGTGTAAGTTATCTATTTGGATATTGAGATACAGAATAGAGTCTCAGACTCGATAATTATCTGATATGGTTGTCGATACGCCAACATGTTTTAGAAATTAATCTTAACTTAGATATGTTGATTGGTTAACTGTTTATTTGTGATTCAATGGTTGTTAAAGTTGTGTGACAATGTGATTAGGAATTAGTTGACGTTTGTTTGTGATGCCATGATTGTTGAACATATGTGATAAGATGATTAGGTTATGTGCTGACTGCGAAATGCAGTACTATGTGTTATGGTATATTGTTCTAATCGAACGATTGATTTGATTAATGATAGGTCGTGATAGAAAGATAGAACTAAGTTGAGAATTGTAAGCAGCGAATCAGGCAAGTATCCTAACTTTGCGTTTTCATTATGCAATGGACAGAAGTGAGAAGTTCAGAAGTATTATTATTAATGTATAGATGGTTAAACCTATATTATATATACCCTTTGATTATCAACATGTTAGTATATGATAATTCGGAGATATATTCTGTTCGATAATTTCTAGAAATGATTATACAAGTGTCCCCACTTGGATAATCATTGTATTTAATCACATGTTGATACACCTTTGTTATACATATATGTTGAATTATAGATTATTGTTGGATAAAATAAAATCTTTTGTCTGGAACCCTGACAAATATGAACATCCCGTTCACGGTAAAACTTTTATGCGCCCAAGGCGGACCAAGTAAATGATAACATCGTTCTTGTAATGTAGTATTGATCAATGCAGGGCACAACGGGCTGATCACCCCCGTGTCCGTAAGTTATGACAGTTTGCAGATGAAGTTCTGCTAAACCTTTAAGAAAATAAAAACAATGTTCATAAAATGTCACTTATACCCTATTTATAGCCAGTACGTAGTTTCAAAAATTTGAAAGAGGGTTGTTATGATATTAATATCGGTTCAGAATACTTCACAACTATTAACTTGTTGTAGATGGATATTATAAAGAAAACATTTAAATTCTTTCAGCTTATATATATATATATATATATATATATATATATATATATATATATATATATATATATATATATATATATATATATATATATATATATATATAATACTTGCTGGGCACTCAAATGCTCATCCTTGCTTAATTTAAATATTTTCAGATAAGTGTGAACAAGCAGAAGGATCGGTCAAGAACAAGTTAAAAGGAAAGTAAACAGATTAGGTTTACGGTATCATATAGTAAAGGTTGCGTACTTGGGATTAGACTCTGATAAAGGTAAGATAAGTTTGAAATTTATATTATTGTTATTATTAGTAATATTTTCGCTCATAGAAATGGTATCGTGAAGTACCGAGTTCGGGTTTCAAGTATCCGGGTTCGGGGACTTTACAGTAGCCAAGAACCACCGTAAACTCGTGTCGCAGTGCCAACAACTATACTATCTGTTGCGCCACAATGCCAATACAAGCTGGGACATACTGAAAACTCGTACCGCCGCGCTAAGGGCTATACTGAGTCTCGCGCTACAGCACTAAGGAAACCTATAACACACTGTAAATTCGCGCTGCAATGCCGAGTCTTGAACTATCATTCACGCTGTAGCACCAACTTAAAATTGGGATTTTTGAACTCGCGCTGCAGCGCCAACCAACAAAGGAAGGGTCGCGCTGCAGCGCTACTAGTGAGTTTTTGATTTTAAAAGGGGCTTTTCAGTTCATTCTCAGCAGTTACGCCTCTTTTCTCTCAGATCAGATACATCCCCTTCTCTCAACAATTGCGCATCAAATTCCCTTCTCCAAATTTCTCGCAGCACTTACTCTCAAACCTCTCAACAATCGTACCTTATTCCTTTCTTGTAACCATTCCCTCTCTCTCTTCCCTTTGATGCCCTAGCTCTTTAAAGGCTGAACTCACGAGGTAAGGGACTTCTGGGTTAACTGAAAAATAAGATTGGGTTTCTTCTCTTGTTATTATTTGGGTGTGGGAATTTGTTGAGAAAGCTAAGGTTTGGGTATTCCTGTTGTTGAATTTTGTCTCCTTGGGTTTTAGATCTTAAAAGTGTTCAAATGGCATCTAAGCGTCCCCGTACTAGCATGGGTCCCCCTTCATCGGCACCCAGAGCCCCTACTTCTAGATGGGACACTGCAAAATTTATAAGTGAGGAGTTATGGAAGCGTTACACACAATCTTTTTCCAAGAGAAATTTGGTGCCAGAAAGGGGGCTAAGGACAGACGAGAAGACAGATGGTGACATGATGACCATGATTTTGGCGATGAAATGGGTCCACTTCACCAACCAGCCTGAGTCTGCAATTATTCCAGTGGTAAGGGAATTTTACGCAAATGCTAGTGTAGATGGACATACAATAATGCCAGTTCGGGGTAAGCTGATCCCCTTTGACAGTCAGGCCATCAACCATGTTTACGGGACTCCGAATTATGATGGTCATGACTACCTGGAACTCGAGCTGCGGAGTTACAACACCGATGAGATAGTAGCAAAACTCTACCTGCCTGGAACCATCTGTAAAACAAATGAATTCCACGGTGAGAAGACTTCTTTCCCCCAACAGGCTTTAAGTCGCTACAGAAAGGCTTGGTACACCTTTATTTGCTCTAATATCATGCCAACCCGCCATCTGAGCGATGTCACAAGAGAAAGGGCGGTTCTGTTCTATGCCATTATCATGGGGTTAAAGGTTGATGTAGGGGTTCTCATTTAGGAGTCAATTAAGAAGGCCATCCAGAGCAACACCATGTCAGAACTCCCTCACCCGTCCCTAATAACTCGACTTTACAAAAGAGCGGGTGTACTGTTGGAGAAGGAAGACGTCACTCAGCCTCCCATGGCTATCATTGATCATCACGTCATCACCCATTGGCATTTAGGAAAGAGCACAGACGCACCCAAGGGGCGAGGGTTATTTACAAGCTCTGTAGCCGCAACCCTCAACTAAGGTCGGTCCCTCCATGCATCCGAGCCCCATCTAAGTCTATTCTGCCTGTAGCCCTAGCTGAGATATTAGGCAGCCTTAATTTCCTACACACCAAGGTGGCTATTGTAGCTTAGTGGCAGAGCCAATTTACCCACTACCATGCGGAGTTTGCCAATACAATCTCTAGTATCTATGCGGCCCAAGGAGGGGATGACACTGAGTCCATGTCATTCCAGTTTCCAGAGCCTCCGACTTTCGCGCCTTATCCACAACCATTCCCGCCTAGGGAGGAGGTCCGCGAGGATGAGCAAGATGATGATGATGAGGATGATTGAATCTACAATAAGGAGGCCAATGAGGACATCAGAGAAATCAAGTTTGGGGGAGATTTCCTTTACATTTTATTTATATGAATTGCTGTTATGTTTGAACTGTGAGAGTTTCTTTTGGGTTGTATAGCCTTAGACTACATTTTTATGTTTGGTTTATTTATGATGGGTTTAGACTGATTTTTATAATGGTTTTATGTTGGGATGATGCATGATAAGATGCATGTTAAGATTTCTGCAATGGTTATGAATGTTTTTGTTTATATACATAACATTTTGGGATTGTGATATATTTCTGTAGACACTCGAAATTTTGCATTCATGTTACTAACATTGCTAGAGGGCAGAATCTTCTTTCAAAGATAACCCTGGAGGACAACTCATTTTAGTCCCGGAGACAACCCCGGGATACCCACTCTTTGCCATCTCGGAGATAACCCCGAGATATTCCATCACAGTCCCGAAGACAAATTCGGGATGTTCAGTTTCAACCTCAGAGATAACCCGGAGGAATGCATTTATATTTCTGGAGAATACCCCGAGATATTCAGTCCCAATCCCGAAGACAACCCTGGGATCTTCAGTCCAACCTCGGAGATAACCCCGAAAATGCTCTTTTCTACTCCCAGCAGTCAGCTTCAACACTCGACGATAGCCCCGAGGCACTCATTCCCCAAGCCCGGATATAACCCATGAGGTCAGGCACACCTCAGAGATAACCCTGAGGACGATCAACACTTGCAGCAATCCAATCACAGAGATAACCTTGAGCAACGACTGCTAAATAAGGCCAAAATTGGAAATAAACCCGGTGAGGGGCAAAATAGTCATTTTACCACCTCGATCGCACATGGAGCCGTCCCAACAGACATCTCAACATACATTCTACACAGAAGTATCCTACAAGAACCATAGCTTAAAATCACGAGTGACTACTACACAAGATAGCACACCAGATGGAATTTGAAGACCCGGAGATCTAGGCATGGTCCTATCTTCCCGACTTCGTACAACCTCCTATCCTGTGTCATTGTGTAGCTCTCGACAAAAACATTCTGGAAAGGATTATACACCTCAATCAGATGCCCAGATTGAAAGTTATGAAGGTTCGAGCGGATAACGCGTTACATGTGTGTACGTACTTCGAGACGGCGGGATCTGTGGAGCTCGGGGTAACCCGGGCAGCCACAGGTGCATCTGCGACTGCCGCAGGTACACATGCAGCTCCCCCCTCTATAAATAGAGGGCTTGGGGCAGCCATTTTGAGAGGAGAAAAGGCGAGGAAGCCCTGTCCAATTTGCTCTGTACACACTATAAACTGAGTGCTCTCTCATTTCTAAACACTTGTGAGCTTATACTTTGCTATATTTTATCGGCGGGAGCCGAATGTTAATCCATTTAAAGTTATTTAAGTCTTCCTTGACAGTCCACTGTAAGCTTTCTTACTTTTCTGAAGCCTTTCTTCACAACTGTGCACACACACTGTTATTCACGTTGAGTGTCGTGTCGAGTGTGTATGCCCGGACTTCAGTACGTAGCTTTTATTTCTTTTATATATATATATATATATATATATTATATATTCTAACATTATTGAGTTATGCATCGATTGAGCCTAGACTTTACATCCGAAGCGTTTATTGCTTATATATATAGAAGCAGTAAAAGCTCCTTACAACAATTTATATATAAGTATATATATATATATATATATATATATATATATATATATACACTTATATATATAAATTATTGTCGAACTCTGTTCGATGAATCTTAATTTTACATCCGGTGCGTTTACCGATATATATATATATATATATATATATATATAAACTATTTACAGCTTTCATATAAATTGTGGCATCATGTGAGCCTAGGAATCATGTGATCACAGATTCAGTTTTCTAAATCTAGATTCGGTTCTCGTGATGGACATTTTCAGTTGTAACCAGCTTGTAAATTATTCACGGTGTTTGAATTTCCTTAGACGGCTCTCATGCCCATAAGGAGTTCGACACTGCTATGTATATTATTTTCTCGAAGATGCTTCGCATCTCGAAAATAAAAGTAATCAAGCCGGACATTTAATAAAAATGGAAGTATCAAATGCCTCAATTACTATTGAGCATAATGGTTTGAAAAACCTCTTTTTACAAAACATCATTGCTATACCTTGTTAAAACTGGATTTTTATACAGAAATTCAAACCATTTGTATATAGGTGCGAACGAGGCATATCACTACTTCCAGATAATTGCACATTGATCCACACACATACACACACACACAAATTCATATAACAGTTTAAATGAAAAGTGGCGGTCACCGTGGCAACACGGATGTCGGGGAGGGGGGGTGCCTAACACATTCCTTCCGCATAACCAAGTCCCCGGACCCTAACAAAACTCAGTTTCACAGACCCGTTAAGCAGTGTCACATCACTGGGTCAATGTGAAAATCTTTTCTCGATTGTGTTGGTACAACCCTTTAAAAAAATAACTAGCGACTCTTACAGTCCGCTCGTCGACATATACATGTTGGACCTTTTCACAACATGTTTTTTCAAACAAATCTCACCTAACATGAGAACACCAAAAGATAAGAACAGAAAAGGGACAAATAAAAATCCCGACGTCGGCAAGTGACGACTCTGCTGGGGACTTCCAGTAAGAGGACTTAAGCCGCTATTATAATCTTTTCAAAACTGTTATATGCTTATGTGTGGATGTTGCATTTATATTTGATGGATGTGTACGAATGCATTTACTTACTGTACTTAATACCTAACACTATATCTGCTTGTGATATTAGTGCTTCGCACACGTCATCATTTTCATAAATGGTGAGACAAATTGTATGTGAATGTATGTTGTATGGTTCCTCCATCAGGAGGTTATCCTGTCGGTGTTTGATTACTGGACTCGTAGGGAGATTAATTCTAATAAGGCTCAGGAAAGACACCACCCAAATTCGCTCCAGTTGAAAGACCGGATTAACTTCCCGTCAAGTAAATTGCGATGATTTGGGAACCTTCATGCCAAAAAGTCGCAAGAGTAGCCTAAGATAGGTCAGCCTCTAATAAACCAAACACAGAGGGAAGTCTCTTCATGCTTTCCCATTTCAAATTACTCGTAAAGTCAATTACTTGTAATTTCATTCCACATTGATTTCCATGTAATGGAAAATATGAAGAAATATGTATATACACATATTTACAAATATTAACATGTTATCCCGTATTACAGACAGCTAACATCCGTTTTTTAGGATAATACTCCTAAAACGGATACATCATATAGTATGTAAATATTTATACATTCCATAAAACTAAACTACGTCATTCTTTTGTAGGGAAACAATTGGACCTATTACACGTTCAAAATCCAAAAAGGCCACGAGCCTACAACAAATCTGACCAGACTAATCATTATCCTATCGCTCATGAAGAATTTGACGGATTAAGTAAACAAATCACAGATTTGATTTCTCTTCTTAAAGAACTACACCAATCTACTCAGGGTACAAGGATACCCATACATACAGAATCCTTTGCACACGGAGGAACATAAGGTACAGACAAAGAAGCTCCCGTATCTGATTCCCAGTTAGATAAAACCAACAAAAATCCATGATACCACCCATCTCAAAGAAGATCTAGACACCAGTGATATCAGAAAGAAAGTCCTTCAAATGGAAGAGACCATCTGTTCTATCAAAGGGATTGGAGCACATGGGAATGCTTTATATGCTGACCCTGGTGTGCATTATCCAGAGAAGTTTAAGACTTCTGACTTTGAAAAGTACGATGGGTTAGGAGACCCTTACACACATTTGAAGGTATTCATTGGAGAACTCGGATCTTATGCCGAGGATGAGAAGCTTAGGATGCAGCTGTTCCAGAAAAGTCTAACTAGAGAAGCCCGATCGTGGTATACCAGATTGGACAACTCCAAGATACATAGCTGGGAGGAGCTAGCTCATGCCTTCCTCACTCAATACAGCTTCCAGGCTCAGATGGCCCCTAACTAGTACCAAATCACTAAAGTCAGGAAACAAACTAATAAATCTTTTAGAGAGTAATCTTAAAGGTGGAGGCTCCTTGCTACTCAAGTTGTTCCCTCTATGAATGAGTCGAAGATGGTGATGACTTTCATAGACATACAAGAAGCTCCTTTCTACGAGAGAGTCTTAGCTGGTATTGGCAAACCATTCTCTGAAATGATTAAACATGGGGAAATGGTTTAGATAGGATTGAAGTTAGGAAAGATTCAAGACCTAACTGCCCTTAAAGTTGTTGCTGAGCACATCCAGTCCAGAAATTATGGAAACAACCCCCGAAGGGTTCATAAAAAGAGAGAGGAGGATGTTCCCTTGATACTACAAGGTCAGAAAGGTAGTCAGAATATGCCTATCCAGAAGAGAAATTACTCCCCCTTTCAAGCACAGTCTTCGAACCCCTTCGTTGCCAAAGAGTGAAGAAGTCAGTCGAACTCGACTGTTCACACCCTTAGGGGATTCACTCGAGAATATTTTCAATCTTCTAACCACTTAGAAGAAAATTACTCATCTTCTTCCACCAGCTAACCCGAATGGGAAGGGTTTCAATGCTAGTTGGAAATGTGCTTATCATGTTGGAGCTCCAGGACATGATACTCAAGATTGCTGGGCCTTGAAACACAAGATCCAAGATTTTATTATTAATGGTGAGATCATGGTGACTAAACCCGACCAACCCCATGTGCAAGGCAACCCTCTTCCTCAACATAAAGAAGAGGATGTTAACATGATTAATTTCAGTAAGGGCCAGACTTCCTATTACAGTGATGGATCCTCCCAGACCAGTAAGGATGGTAATGACAAATGGGATTTTGCAAAGTTTTGGTTTATAATGGAACGGAAAATGAAGACTCTATGTGAGCAAGTTGAATAATTGGAAGAACTGGTGGTCCATCAACACCAAGTCACACGCCAATTATTCAACCAGGATCATACTAGTCTCCTTTCTTTAGTTATGAATACTCCATCATTATCTCCAGAATGTGAAACACATGAGGATAAAATTGCAAAAAGAGCATATGCCAAGGCCCGCCGAGATTTTGCCAATAAGAGGGAATTTACGTACCTTGGTCAACCAATGGAGGAAATATTTTAGCTGCTGATCAATGAAAGAAGAATCACAACATTGTTGCCTCCAATTAACCCTCGTTCAGGCCGATTCAATTCTAATGGAGTATGTCAGTATCACTCCTACTCTCGCGGTCACATCACGGAAGAATGCTGGGCACTCCGCCACCTTATTCAGAACTTAATTGACAGCGGTGTCCTACAGCTGGCACATGATGACACCATGTTACTTGAAAGTGGGGACACATTTCCTATAAAATGGAAGGAGGTCGTAGTAGTTATATCCATTGAGAATGATTTGGTTGTCAGACCACTCATAATACAAGCAATTCAACTCAAAGGTATTGAAAATCCTTTGCAAGTGGCGGCGCCAAAGCCAATTGTCTTGCCATTCAGACCATAATATCATGCTGTCAGCCTACAAAAATTGCCATGGAATTATGGAGAGGCTGAAGGATCCACATCTCACATAACTGCTGCAGTGTCGAAGGATAATCCATTGTACCTTCCTCAACGGGTGATGAAGCCTACCATCAAAATAAATGGGAAAATTCCTATGGAAAAAGTGGAAGAATTTCTTCGTACTATGGGCCATAATGAAGCCAAAGTGTTTTTAGACTTGAGAGAAGCTCCACATCAAATTTCCATATTAGACTTGGTTCTCTCTTCCGAAGAACACATGAAGATCATGTTAAGGGTTTTGGAAGAGGCCCATTTTCCAAAATCAGTGGATGTTGAAAAATTCCAGCATCTGGTTGATCACATTTTTAACAACAATGTGATATCCTTCACTGATGACGATATACCTCCTGAAGGGACCGGTCACTACAAGCCGTTGCATATAGTGGTTTTATCTTCCGGATAAATGGTGGGAGGAGTATTGATAGATGGAGGATAATCTTTGAATATATGTCCTTATGCCACTTTGGTGAAGATGACCATCAATCTTAATAAGATCTGGAGTAGCCATACGGTTATCAAAGCTTTTGATGGATCCCGACGAAATGCTGTCGGAGAAATTGAACTACCAGTGGAGATTGGTGCACATACATTCTGCATATCTTTTCACATTCTCAGAATAGATACGAAATACAACCTAATCTTGGGAAGACAATGGATTCATATGGCCGGAGTTGTCCCATCCACCCTTCATCGGCAACTTAAATACATTATCAACAATAGCCTAATCACTTTCGATACTGAGCTGGAATGTCCTGAACAAGGTGACATACCACTCACCAGCTTCAATTCAGAAGTTGAGCAAGTCAGTTTTCATGCCCTGGAGGTGAGCAACACTCACTACCATCCTCTTGGGCGCCACCTCTCATACCCCAAATTTATGCCAAAGTAATGTCGGCCACTCCAGAAATGATGTCATTGGGTTATCAACCTGGACAAGGGTTGGGCAAACATCATCAGGGCATTAAGTGCCCAAGTTAAGTTCCTAATCAAACAGGGACAACCGGACTAGGCTATACTACTAGTTCCCGTCGCAGGTGGAGATTCCTTTAGCTTCAGCCACACGTTGATTATCTCCACCTATAGTTCCTGAGCCTGTACACTCTCCGGTAAAGGTGTCTGCCCATGTACCGACCCCAAAATTAATACAATTCAACTATCAACTTCGGTCGTTAACAATACATTTAAACTCTAATTTTACATCATTAAACGATAATACAACCATTGAAATTTACGGAATAATTAAAATTTTCTCTTACAAACTATTCTCGTTCCCAAAACTTTCAACCTTTACATCTAAATATCTTAGAATCATTTTAATACTACAAGAGTTTACATCGTAAAACGATATTACAATACAACATTAATACATTTATCGAAACATTAGACATGGTTTATAAGAATAACAACTTGTATAGGATATTAAATCTTCATGTATCACTTTTGATCCATATCAATCAAGTAGCACATAGTGTTACCTTCAATTTTTGAATCTGCAAAAATGGTTATTTGCAAGAATAAGCTCGACAGCTCAGCAAAATCTAACAATTTTCATGCATCACGTAGCACATAATAACATGATCAACATACAAGAATAATCATAAAACAAACATAGCATACATGTTGTAGCTCACATAACAACTATAAAGATTGAGTTCCTTACTCAATCAACATTCATAACTCAATCATCATAGTCATAGATTGACTTTCACATTTCATACTTTTGACATATATAATACACCATAACATAAAATTTTAAAACAATTCATCATCAAGTTCGCATAACAAAAAAGAACTAAAAGACTTGCCTTTACAAAAGTTTTACCAACACGCTAATACTTTACGTCCTTGCACAACCTACACTGTATGTGAGATTGATAATAAACAGAATCAATATTCGATCTCATGGTCAAATTTATTCTAAGACCTTACTTTATCTTATTATCCTTTATAATGTCTTTATAGATATCTAACTGTGTTTATATATAACTCGATTTTATTTTCATTTTCATCACAAAACATGCTAGACTATCGCACATGTAGTTTAATATGCGTATATCAAACCATTTTATTATACCACTTTGGTTCCAAAAAATGCATATTCAACACATTGTTTATATGTTTAATTTTCCTTCAAAAATCAAAAATCGCCCTTTTCGATCTCTTTCCATTATTATTCTTGTATTATCATATTCTCATACTCAGGTGCACAAAACATCCAATATTAGCCATTAGTTAGACACTTTGTATACCAAAGTTTAGAAACACTATTATTCTTAGGCATTTTATCGAGCACGTTATGTGCATACATTAACTTATCTCAACTCTTGATCTTAAATGGTTAATTATGCATAGAATGTGATAACACATATCTATACTCAATACATATGTCAAAACATATTGTTAATCATCAAAATATATAATCACCCAAAATCTTAATTCAAACAGAATTATAAAACTCATCTTCACAATTTCCTTAACAAAACGTTGTTTTTGTTTTTAACGTAACTCCTTTGTTACATTTCAATTTTTGTTCCTTCTTATATAGAATTAAACCTTACTCAGTGTACTACAACTTCATCTAGGCCTTAAAGTCAGATCCTTTCCCATCTAAAACAGATTCTACAATTCATCAACTAGTCTAGAAATTTTCCTTTTCTGTATAACCTTACTAAACAATTTATTTTTGACATGATCCGTTCCATAAAACGGCTCAATCTCACTAGTCTAGCTAGTATACTTCCATATCTACAACTTTTTAGTTTAAAGTTTCTTCATATTCAAAACACACGAATTTATATGAATTTTTCAAAGTCAGAAACCGTAACAGTTTTGATTTTCTAGGCAGCTTGTTTTCCCTTCGTACCAACCTTACTAAAATAGACACTGGAAGAAATCTACGAGTTTTCATGTGATTCCATTTTCAGAATATAGCATACTTCCATAGCTTTGATTTGATATAAGGCATACTTTCTAACTCAGTATACCAAAAGAGGTATGAATTTCACAAGATCTGTCCACAATTACTCAAGACCTACAAATTTTGTTCTTCAAATTTTCTTTCCATTTCATTTTCTTTCTTGAATCCTCTTGTTTGATTCTTGATAATCCAAAATTAAACCAATACAAAAAATATTAAGCATGATCTACTACCCTAGAACATAAATCTACCAAAAAAAATCAAAGATTAAACAAGGTTTTAGAAGTTACCTTCTTCTAGCTTTTTCTTCTTCTTCTAGCTCCTCTCAATTCCTCTATTTCTATTTATCTCTCTCAATTTCTCAATTTCTCTCTTCCACTAAGACTCTTGCTCCAAAAAACTCTAGGATTTCTTCTTGTGTAACTCCTCATTTGGGTAATAGTTATGTTAATAATTAATATAATAGTAACCACCACTAATAACATAAGGCTTATGTTACAAAACTCTTACCTTCATGACCAATATCACATTAAACCATCTTAGTAGTATAACCTCACTTTTTTATTATTAGTTAAGCAACACAATGGTTAGGCTATTCATTATATACTATTATTACTTTACTATTACATATACCATATTTCTAATGTCACACTTAAATACTTTAAAGTTATTTTATTAGTAAAATTAATTAAACTTTAATAATAAAATGCACATCAATTATAAAATTATCTATCAAATTATAACGCTTAATTAAATTAAGCCATAACAACCAATATCAAATATTTATTATTCAATAAATAAATCAACTAAAATATTTTTCTAACTCAAAGAAATATTTTAATTACTTAAAAAAATCACATTCGTTACATTTTTCCCTCCTTATTAGGATTCCGTCTTCGCAATCACCGAAATCTCCCTTATCTAGTTTTCATCCCGTCTCTTTTAGAAGTCTATTGTAGAATAAATTCAACGTATTACCTTAACATAGGTTCTATATTTTCTGTTCCTCTCAACAATTCTTGAAAGTTTTTATTTCATAACATTTACTTAGATGTAACTATATTCTGAGTATTATACATTCTTTAACCTATCCATTATCGTTTATTCAACTTATAAATACTCGGGATATCACATTCACACCTTCTTCTAAGAATTTCATCCTCAAAATTTTATTTATTAATCTTCATTCATTCGATTTATCAAAATAGATTTTACGTTACTCTTCATTTATTCATTGAGTTCTATGACAAAAATCCCTCCTCTAAGGATCTTCCCATCATCACCATAATCTTCACATCTCATTCTTCAAAGAACTTTATATTCTCTCTACATAATTCATCTCTTTCTTTATTTAGTTCGTTTACGGATTTATTATAGTTTTCTCAATTCTCCCATCACCACATGTCATATTCTCCAACTTTTCTTTTCTAAGGAATTCTCTTCTTTTCACTTCCATCTTCCAGAATAACAAGAATCTTTCACAATTGTTCAATAATTGGGAAGTAGTATGAATAAATGCTTACTTTTCTGTACAGTATTAGCAGTTTTTTTGTCAGTACATGATAACACTTTGTATGATTGTATAGTTTCATATATTAAGTGAAAGCATATTTTATTTTAGGACTCTGAATTTATATGTGCCTATACTTGCTGATGATGTGCCTTTTCTCCAAAAAGATTGTAACTTTGATGAAAAGTTGGACTCAGACTTAATGGAAATACAAGAGGACATTGAGATACCTCAATGGGTTGAAGACAAACCTAAACCAAACCTTGATAAAACCACTTCATTTAATCTTGGAACCCTGGAAAGCCCTAAACTAATCCAGATTGGTACATACCTCACTCCAAACCAAAGGAATGACATGGTTACATTATTAACCCAATTTCGGGATGGGTTTGCATGGTCTCATGAAGACATGGTGGGTTTGTCCACTGACATTGTCATTCATCGCCTCCCCATCAAAGAGGGATTCAAGCCAGTCAGGCAGAAGCTCCGGCGATTGAAGCCGGAGTGGAGTTTAAAAGTTAAAGAAGAAATTGTGAAACAATTTCAAGCAGGAATCATCATGGTGTCTACATACCCTGAATGGCTATCAAACATAGTCCTCGTGCCTAAACACGGAGGAAAGGTGCGAGTTTGCGTGGATTACCGGGATCTGAATAAAGTTTGCCTTAAAGATAGCTTGCCCGTGCCATTTATCCACATTCTTATTGACAATACTGCTCAATACGACATGTACTCCTTTGCTGATTACTTCGCGGGATATCATCAAATTATGGTTTCTGAAGAGGATCGTGAGAAAACTGCATTCATCACTCCTTGGGGAACCTTTCGCTATAGACAGTTGTCTTTCAGCCTCACCAATACTCGAGCTACCTTTCAGCGGGCCATGGTGGCTCTTTTCCATGATTTAATGCACAAGGAGATAGAGATCTACGTGGATGACATCATTGTCAAGTCCCGAAGGGAGGAAGACCACTTAGACCATCTCAGAAAGCTCTTCAACATGTTGCATAAGTACAACTTGAAGTTGAATCCAGCCAAGTGCACCTTTGGCGTTAAATCAGGAAAGTTACTAGGATTCTTAGTCAGCCATAAGGGGATTGACCTGGATCCCACCAAAATCCAGGCCATTACGGAAATTACTATTCCGCAGACAGAGAAGGAAATACGGGGATTTTTGGGAAGAATCAACTTCATCAGCAGATTCATATCCAAACTCACAGCAACCTATGAGCCTATTTTCAAGTTGTTAAGGAAGAACTCCTCCATGAAATGGAATGATGAGTGCTAGAAGGCCTTCCTTACAATCAAGGAGCAGCTATTCAGAGCTCCTGTTTTGGTACCTCCAAGGGATAATGTTCCCCTATTCATATACATGTCCATCAATGACAATGCCATGGGCTACATGCTAGGACAGAAAGACGATAGAGGCCAAAAGCGAGCTATCTACTACCTCGTCAAAAGATTCAGCAGCAGTGAACACAAGTACACTCTGATTGAGAAAACATGTTGTTCTTTAGCATGGGCTTCTATGAGGTTACAACATTACCTCTATGGTCACACAACCCATCTCATATCCCTCGTGGATCCTCTCAAGTACGTGTTCAGTAAACCCATACTGAATTGCCAACTGTCTAGATGGCAGTTGATCCTATAATAATTTGACATCGTCTACGTGATGCAAAAGTCCATTAACGATCAAGGAATTGTAGATCAACTAGCCGCTGCACCCTCAGGGGATTTCAAACCCTTGGAAACATACTTCCCCGATGAAGGGGTAATGACAGTTCACCTACACCATCAGTACGATGCACACCAAACATGGAAAATGTATTTTGATGGAGTTGTAAACATGGAAGGTTCTGGGGCTGGAGCAGTTCTAGTGTCCGTTATGGGGGAGTAGTATCCCGTCACCGTCAAATTGCAGTTTGCCAACGCCAACAACATAGCTGAGTGTGAAGGTTGTATTATGGAGCTAAAACTTGTTCAATCAATGGGTATCAGACGGTTAACTGTCTTTGGAGATTCTGAGTTGGTAATCAGACAAACCACATGAATCTATCACACCAAAGTTTTACATTTACTGCCTTACCATCGGCATGTTCCACAGATTGCCTCAGAGTTTGAGAAAATATCCTTCCTCCACATTCCTCGGAATAGGAATGACTTCGCGAATGCGCTAGAAACCTTGGCCTCCTTTATCAACATACTTGATAAGGAAAACATGCCAACAATCACATTGGCCCAACAAAAGGCTCCAGCCTATGGGAACTATGTCAAAGAAGTATCGGATGAGCTACCTCCCATCCAACACCCTTGGTATTATCACATCAAGGAGTACTTTCAAGATGGATCTACACCCGCTGAGGCGAGCCCAACTGAAAGAAGGCGGATCCATCGAATGGCTATGAAATTCTACCTGAGCGGAGATGCACTCTAAAAATGGGATGAATGACTAGGTCTCCTCGGATGTCTGGACAAGGACCAAGCTCACAGGCTCATGGATGAAATCCATGGTGGAGTATGTGGCCCACACATGAGTATCCCTCTACTTGTAAAGAAGATCATAAGAGTAGGGAATTACTGGCTCTCTCTCAAAGCGAAAATTCATGGAAATGCTATTCACGCTCCTCCAAGGGAACTCCACAATATGAGTTTGCTTGGCCCTTCTCAAAGCCAGTGGGTAGAAGCAGCCTCCTTCCCCAGGGTTACCAATGAAGTTATCATTGCTTTCATTAGAAATAATGTTAGTTGTCGATATGGACAACCAGAGGTAATTATATCAGACAATGCTAAGAATCTCAACAACAAAATAATGGAGGAGTTGTGTAGTAAATTCCATATTAAACATCTCAACTCCATCATCTACCGTCCAAAGATGAATGGTGCTGATGAAGCGGCTAAAAAAATATCAAGAAAGATCATGCAAAAGATGTTCGCCGACCACAAAGGATGGCCTGACTTGTTGCCTCTGACTCTGTTAGCCTACAGAACATCAATGCGCACTTCCACTGAGGCAACCCCCTACTCATTAGCCTATGGGATGGAAGTAGTCCTCCCCATAGAAGTGGAAATGGAATTCATTAGAGTGTTAATAGACGCTCAACTAGATGAAGACCAATGGGTACAAGATAGGTATCACCAATTGTCTCTAATAGACGAAAGGCGAGCCACTGTTATCTTCCACGGTCAGTTATACCAACAGAGGATCGCCAGATCCTACAACAGAAAAGTTTGGTTTCGACAGTTCAAATAACACGACTTGGTTTTGAAGAAGATCATTGATAACCAAGATCATTCTAAGGGAAAATTCTCCCCAAACTGGGATGGCCCATTTATTGTCAAGGAGGTATTGACAGGAGGTACTCTCAGATTATAAGAAATGGACGGCGATGACTTTCCACATCTTATCAACTCTGACACAGTGAAATGGTACTATATCTGAGGTCACCATCAAGCAAACAACCTAGTTTTGGATCATCAGATCCCTAGTCATTTCAGGTTTTCTAACCCTTCAGTACATACAACTTCTCTTCATACTCATCTGCCCCATCAGGGACAAACACACCTTTTTAACCAGCATCCTAGTTTCGGATCGCCAGATCCTTCTCTCAACTTTCTTTTGAACCCTTACTCAACTCCGGTTATCCCACTAGGGATTGAACCTTTCACACCCGCAGTTTTACCCCACTAGGGATAAGACTTTTCACACTTGCAGTTTGTCCTGTACATGAGATTAAACTTTCTCACCCACATTTTGTCCTGAACATGGGATCAAACTTTTCATTTGGCTGCAAATCGTCCTGAACATGGGGCGAACTATGCTGACCTGATCTCTTTGATACACAGAAGTACGTAGGCAACCATATTTTATATAGCCCAGTCGCAATAAATCAAAAATAACAAAAACATTTCTACACCATTCTGATTACAAAAACAAAAATAACAAAAACATCTCTACAACCCTTTCATATACAATGTTGAACCTCCACGCCATGTTCAAAATACACATACCTGATCTCCTCTTCAACAGGATTACGTAGGCAACCATTTGTGGTTCGGTCTTACCCCCTACCAAAACTCAAACACTTATCACACGGTACTGGGATCAAATTTCAATCCACTACATTTCATCGGCTTCAGACCAAAGGGATGGAACTAACTGACCTCCCTATGTAAATGGGAGAATTGACGACCATCTAAGCTGCGGTTGATTCCTAAAAGAGAAACACCAATCCATAAGACATAGAACTAACTAGGCTCCCCCATACAAAGAAGTATCGGCGACCATCTCAGTCAACCTCAGAGAGGAAAGCCACATTCCTCTCTGCATCTACATACAGAAACCAGTCCCAAGACAGCAAAGAAGGTAGGGGAAACACACAGATCAACGATCCATTCTAAAAGATCCTGAGACATTTCAATGTCCATCCATCAAGAAGGGGTTCAGAATACATCAAGATCACAAGTGCTGAAGAAACAAACAAATATCAAGAAACTAACAAGGCATAACTAAAAGGGAAGTGATCAAAATATATTTTCCCTAATATATATAATGTTGTTTGATATATACAATGTGTATTTTTACATGACAAAATGGCTAAGCTAGTCTGTGCAGGAATATACAAGCACATCTATAAATCAGTATATATGCTAGTTATCAAGTCCAACATAGCAATTCTCTCAAAGGAAGGGGGTAACGTTGTGATCTGCTGTACAAGGATCTCTACGTGAGCGAAACGAGATACAACCATCTGCATAGTTGCACTGTGCTCATCTCTATAATAATGCCAGTAATAAGGGACCTCACTATGGTACGGTTTGTAATGGCTACATCCCGGGCAGATATAGCACCATCCTGCTCAACTATCACGGCATCTCTGGCTGATATGGCCTCATCCCGCTCAAAAATGGCGGCATCTCTATGTGCTAATGCCTAGTCTCTCATTAACAGAGTGACGTCTCTCCCATCAAGAGCTGTCAACATCAGGGATCTAGCCTAATCTCTCTCGAAGGTCATTAGATGGAGACTCTCCTGGAAATACTATATTGAATGATGAATCACAGTAGCACTCGTATTGGGAAAATCTACAAGAGCTGCTGGCAACCCAGTGAATGGCTCCTCCTCAGTGTGAGAATCAATATCCTCTATGGGCTCTCCACTATCTGAATCAATACCTGGCACTGTGGATATTACCATAACCGATGAACTCTCTGTCTCCATCCACGCAGAATACTCTGAAGAATAGCCCGGATGGTTAATAGAAAAATCAGCTCTCTCACGTCGATCCCAACTGGCATACACTCGGGATTGATCCCTTGCTGATAAATGGCAGGAAGTCACATGTTGACCTAATGTCCCCTTAAAAGGATGGAAGTCCTAGAACTGGTCAAACTATGACATCACAGCCAGTGGGTGGTAGGTAGTCATGCCCCTCAAACCAGCCAGTGGGAGATAATCCATGCTCAGAGTGTGAGTAATGAAGCTATAGGGTGAACTGAGCCCTATACACGGCAGGATGTCAAACGGATCTCCGATCCTTGCCAAGAATACCGACCAAGATATAGTATCTGTACACTCCGATGGCTGAAAGGAGTAAGACATAGCTATATCATGGGTAAAGCAGTACACGTGATCGGAAGTGCCAATCAGTATCAAGTGAGCCATAAACCACACATATAACATGACCGAGCTTCTTGTAAATACCCCTACAGGGTAGGTGCTACAAAACGTGGCCGACCTCAACGTCTCTGCCACTATCATCGGAATGATGGTATAACCCTCCCTAAGAGATCTCACTGACATGATGACACCTATGTCCATCTCATCCATATACCGTGGCATGTACACAGTACATCTGCTCTGGCCAGATGCCACTAATCCTTTGGCGTGGTGAAATCCCCAGAGTGACGTGTATAACTGTCATCTAAGCCAAATCTGTCTATCAGAAAACGCTGAGACACCACACGACCGGATGTAATCTCATCCTGTACTACTCTATGCCATAAATTGGTTATGGTCATAAACTGTCAGCTCATATCACTAACAACCATCCAAGCGCAAGGCCTGTCTAAAGACAAAGTCATCAACCGCTTATACTCCTCCAAGGTAGGAGTCAACTCTTGGGTCCCAAACCAAAAAACCTGTCTCTCAGGTACCCAATGCTATAGCATACCCTTTACAAAGCCTACGAGAACCTAAAACATCAAGAGGGTCATAAAATGCTGTAATAACTGATCAGGGATCACCCTATCTGGAGGTGACATACTATCATACCACGATCTCAGACGGGAGGCTACCAACACTGGTGGGGTATGCTCAATGCGGATGACTGTCGATGAAGACATCTGTGTAGGGGTCAATGTTGAATATCTCTGGACATACATACATATGCATAACATGATAAATGCATGTCAAGCAATAGATGAAAATATAATGTAGAGAATGGAAAACAGTACATGCATTCCTATGTACATCATCATCTACATACATCATCTCTGTACAGCTAAAAATACAGGGAAATGGGGCACAAACACCCTACTACTAACAGAGGCCTATCAAAAGATATAGCAAGAATGGGGGCACAACCACCTAATATCTAACAGAGGCCTATTAAAAGAGATAATGAGAATACACATCAGAAGAAGACAATGGTGTCAATATCTACATCATCAATCCTGTCCACATGATGTAACTCCTCCTGAGTCGACGTATCTCTATTAATAGGGATGTCATGCCTATACAATGGAGGATCTGCACCGACAAAGCCATATGGGTCACCTAAGGGGCCAACGCCAGAGCTGAAAGGATCAAAATTATATGCCTCTGAAGGATCTCTGCCCAAGTGCAAGATGAAAAAAATGTGCCCGGTCCAACTTGTAGGTCAAATTGTCAATCTGTATCAAATGAGTCAGATCTCGGACACAGGTCAGCCAATCCGTCATCATCATGGATCTAGGAACCATATCCCCCATAAACTGAGTGGCGTAGGTCTGGGCTCTGATTTTATGAAGGGACCACTAGTGATAGAATGTATCCTTAGTATGTGGACCCTCTAACAAAGTGTAGCCGTCAATACCCATCAATGGGATGTCATCGACAGATGACTGCAATATAGGTCAATAACGCCTGCTAGAAGGCAAGATCGGTATACGAATCTCTCATATGGTGCTCCTAATAACACATTCTCCTAAATAGAGGTCCCATCCTCCATCTGTGAAGAGAGGAATCCTACGGGTGGATATCATGTGATCGACACCAGTCGGGAATCAATCCTCAAATCCAATGGTCAAATGTTCCCCAGAGTAGGGAACCCAAATGATGACATCTGTTATCAAAAACTCCATCTATAAGCAACAATGGGTGAAACCCTCAACTACAGGAACCTCTGCCAAAAGGAAGTGCTGTCATCGCCGTCCTCGTGGACACTCTTAACCTGTACATGCGAAATCAAAAGAGAAATACTCACCAGAAGAAATGGGTAAACTCCTAGCCAAGCCTCTCTCAAGCACTGCGAACGCATGTGCATTCCCCTAAGGAATTAGGCAAAGGTGTAGGAGCCCCAATCATACTCTTCAATATGGTCCACCTCCCGAGTGGCGCTGATCAAAAGTGAATGACACTGTGGAAGAGTTGTCAGCTATAAAACAACCCCTGATAATCACCACAAACAATCACCGAAGAATGCGTTCCCTGACTCTTACATCAGTGGGCATGGGCTCACCCAACAGCCCACTCATAACATCTACGCTCAAAGGACTCATACGGAAGGTTCTGTCCTTAAGCGCCTTAGCCGAAACTCCCAACAAGGATCTAATGGCAGTCGGGGTAATGTTCACCATACATGGCACTGATGCACCTCCAAACTCAATACCGGTGATAAACCGACAATCCATCGGCGTCATCATCACCTCACAATCGAACAAACGGAGAGACTAAGTCTGGTGAAACCATCGCTCAGACAATACCCTGAGGTAACCCAAGGGACAACGATGGGGAAGAATGGAAAAGAATGCCCCAAAGCCACAACCATGCATGATACCCCGATAATCGAGATATAGAGCCTGATATAGGGAGTGTATGCTAAGCCAGTTCCCTTGATGCTGTGTAAAGGTGGGAACCTACATCACATGAAAATAAATGTTAAAATCCCTTTACCTCATTTGTATGCAAATAAACTAAGGGGTGGTGACTCAAATCACCCAGAAGATCTGGAATAGACACCTGAATGCCTGGAAGGTCCCTACGGGGAGCATTAGCAGCAGGAGCTGGAGCCGCTACCGGGACATCCTCCTCCTCGTCCTCGACATCCGGTACATCAACCTGGATAAGACTTATCACCACCTCCGCCAAACCACAAGGTTACCTAACTGAACGTGGTCGAGGCACTTTAGAAGCCCTCCTCCGCACACCTGAAGTGGTCCTGCGGGAACTACTCGGCTGATCCACATCCATAATATCTGGACACAAGTCTCCAAATTACCTCAGAAATGGTGTGGTAAATTCTAACCTAGAGCATTTTTATGCATTTTATGACTATATGCATGCATACATTACTTTAAAATACGGCTACAGTAGAGTTAAAAATGCATGTCTAGCTAATGCCTAGACTTTTGGAATTTTTTTGCCATAGTCTCATTTGTAAAAAGGACTATCCACATGCACATAGGCATGACTAGGTGGCCATTCAGTAGCATACCTACCCACAGTCATACACATCTTATAATGCATGAAAATATTAAAGTCACAATCCATGACGGTAGATTAAATACCCGGATTGCTTTGCTTTACTACCTTTGCTCATTTGTCCTCAAATATGATAAGAAATAGCAAAAAAAGGTATCAATTTGACTGTTTCAAAAGTTAAATTTTTTTACATCATTATGTTTAACATGGTTAAATACTAACATTTACTGTGTTGAATATTTTTCATCAAGACATATGAGCATGCATATTCACTACTATGTGTTTAGACGTATTTAATATAGAACGTCATTTTCTGACGGACAGAAACAGGAAAAGAAGATATGCATATGTTACCAGGACAATGTAGAACACTTGTACGATGACAAAATTTGCAAAAAGATGCCCGAGCTCAGCAGATCTGAAGAAGAGCTCTCAGATTTCCTATACGGTGCAACTTGAAAATGACTTGTGAAAGCCACATCTGTCTTAAAGGCCACCCACGACTGGTCGCAGGTGTACCTACGGCTCTATTGGGTGGGGCCTACCCCTCCGACTAGGTCCAGTTCAAGTTGCAAAGGAGTTCTCACAAGCTGAAAAGTCAAATCAGGAAAAAAATGCTACGCTATTTAGCGGATTTACCTGATATCCTGATTTTTAGAGACCAAACTGCGGGTCTACATGGCACTCATTGATATTTTCCCAAACATGGGTTTACTATAGAAATGATCAAAACTTTTGCAAACTACAGTCGGCAATACCTCACGAAGGTCTGATGCCGTTAGTTTGGAGTCGCAACTCAAAAACATTTCTCCCCAACGGGAACTTCATATAATTTAGCCGTTGATGCACATGTCAACGAAGGTCAAGCAACCTTGGCAACACTTAGTCGATGGAAAGTAAACCTATCAAAGCATTGGAAAACATCCGATGATTTCAGCTATTGATACACACGTCAACAAAGGTCAAGCGGCCTTGACATTATCCCTAGCAGGGATTTCATCCGTTGATGTACATTTCAGCGAGGGTCGGGCAACCCTGACAAACACAAACTATTAGCATTAACTCCAACAGAACACTGAAAAGACTTGGCTATATAAACCATGGAAGAACATCATCATCGGGGAGAACCAATGATGGAATATGTTATACACTTCCTCAAAAGGTAAAGTACATCCCCTCATAGTCTCTTGCACATTAAAGGAACATCTATGGTGGACAATCAGTACCAAGGATTAAGGACTTCAGTGATGACCCCAACGTCAATATCCTTGAAGTTCATCAGAACTTTGGAGCACACATTTAAGCAGTTCGTCTGAGTTATCATTGATAACTCCAGTCCCCATCACGAGTCATGGGGATATCGGTCATCACATTCCATTGGAAAACGGTCCAACAAAATACATGCATCATACATTTGCATCATCCTACAGTGCATTGCATCATGAATATATGTTACATTTCAAGTGTCTAGTATTCTTTATCCTATCCATGTTGTTACGCTTCATAAATATGATAAAGAGGGGCATGATGTTCAAATGGAATCTAAGCATCCCCGTACTAGCATGGGTTCCCCTTCATCGGCACCCAGAGCCCCTCCTTTTAGATGGGACACTGCAAAATTTATAAGTGAGGAGGCATGGAAGCGCTACACACAATCGTTTTCCAAGCGAAATTTGGTGCCAGAAAGAGGGCTAAGGCTAGACGAGAAGACGGATGGTGACATGATGACCATGATTTTGGCGATGAAATGGGTACACTTCACCAAACAGCCTGAGTCTACAATTATTTCAATGGTAAGGCAATTTTATGCAAATGCTAGTGCAGATGGCCATGCAGAAGTGCCAGTTCGGGGTAAGTTGACCCCCTTTGACAGTCAGGCCATCAACCATGTTTACAGGACTTCAAATTATGATGGTCATGACTACCTGGAACTCGAGTTGCAGAGTTACAACAACAATGAGATAGTAGCAAAACTCTACAAGTTTGAAACCGTTTGGAAAACAAACGAATTACACGGTGAGAAGACTTCTTTCCCCCAACAAGCTTTAAGTCACTACGGCAAGGCTTGGTACACCTTTATTTGCTCTAATAGCATGCCAACCCATCATCTGAGCGATGCCACAAGATAAAGGGTGCTTCTGCTTTACGTCATTATCATAGGGTTAAAGGTTGATGTAGGGGTTCTCATCCAGGAGTCAATTAAGAAGGTCATCCGGAGCAACACCATGTCAGGACTCCCTCACCCGTCCCCAATAACCCGGCTTTGAAAAAGAGGGGTTGTACTGTGGGAGAAAGAAGACGTCACTCAGCCTCCTATGGTTGTCATTGATCATCATGTCATCACCCGATTTTGAGTTTAGAAAGGAGCACGGACGCACCCAAGGGGCGAGGGTTTTTTACCGGCTCTGCAGCCGCCACCCTCAATTGAGGTCGGTCCCTCCACGCATGTGTCCGAGCCCCCATCTGAGTCTATTCTGCTTGTAACCCTAGTTGAGATATTCGGTAGCCTTAATTTCCTACACAGCAAGGTGGATATTGTAGCTCAGTGGCAGAGCCAATTCAACCACTACCACACGGAGTTTGCTAATATAATCTCTAGTATCTTTGCGGCCCAAGGAGGGGATGACCCCGAGTCCATGTCGTTCTAATTTCTAGAGCCTCTGACTTTTGCGCCTTATCCACCTCCATTCCCGCCTAGGGAGGAGGTCCGCGAGGATGAGCCAGGTGATGATGATGATGAGGATGATTTAATCTGCAACAAGGAAGCCAATGAGGACATTGGAGAAATCAAGTTTGGGGGAGATTTCCTTTTAATTTTATTTATATAAATTGTTGTTATGTTTAAACTATGAAAGTTTTTTTTGGGTTGTATAGCCTTAGACTACATTTTTATGTTTGGTTTATTTATGCTGGGTTTAGACTAATTTTTATAATGGTTTTATGTTGGGATGATGCATTATAAGATGCATGTTAAAATTTCTACAATGGTTATGAATGTTTTTGTTTATATAAATAGCATTTTGGGATTGTGATATATTTATGTAGACACTTAAAATTTTGAATTCCTATTACTAACATTGCAGGAGGGCAGAATCAACTTTTAGAGATAACCATGGAGGACAACTCAACTCAGTCCCGAAGACAACCACATGATACCCACTCTTTGCCTTCTCTTAGACAACCCCGAGATATTCCATCACAGTCCTAGAGACAACTCCGGGATCTTTAGTTTTAACCTCAGAGATAACCCTAAGGAATGTGGTTACAGTTCTGGAGACAACACCGGAGACATTTGCCATCTCGGTGACAACCCCGAGATATTCAGTCTAAATCCCGGAGACAATCCCGGCATCTTCAATCCAACCTCAGAGACAACCCCGAGGAATGTAGTTACAGTTCTGGAGATAACACCGGAAATGCTCTTTTTCGCTCCTAGCAATCAGCTTCAACACTCGGCGATAGCCCCGAGACACTCATTCCCAAGCCCGGAGAAAACCCCGAGTGGTCAGGCACACCTCAGAGACAACCCTGAGGATGATCAACACTTGCAGCAGTCCAATCTCAGAGATAACCCTGAGCAACGACTGCTAAATCAGGCTAAAACCAAAAATAACCCTGGTGAGGGGCAAAATCATCATTTTTCCACTTCGATCCCACATGGAACCATCTTCACAAACATCTCAACGTACATTCTACATAGAAGTGTCCTACAAGAACCATTGCTCAAAATCCTGAGTGACTACTACACATGACATCACATCGGATGGAATTTGAAGACCCGAAGATCTAGGCATGACCCTATCTTCTCGACTTCGTACAACCTCCTATCCTATGTCATTGTGTAGCTCTCGACAAAAACATTTCGTAAAGGTATTATACGGCTCAATCAGATGCCTGGATTGAAAGCTATGAAGATTTGAGCAAACAACACATTGCATGCGTGCACGTATTTCGAGACGACGGGACCCGCGGAGCCCGGGGCACCCCGGGCTGCCTGTTGGGTAATTTCTAGTTACGAATAACACGCAAGTATACGTGGTCAACAAGTAATAAAGAGTATGTAAAGTATCGTTCCCACGGAGAATTATCTAATAAAGTTTACCAAGCACTAGCACATAACTATTTCAGTCTTATTTAAACGAATGATATTATATCTTATATTTAAACTATTAAATTAAATAAACCTAACTATTCCTAGAGTGAGACTAGATAATGAAGACCTGAGATTACAATTTCATCTATTGAAAAATTTAAATCAACGCACTTCCTGTTAAGCCGAATTACTTGCACTGGATTGCTAGTCGAAAACACCAAAGTAAAGTACAGCCATATCTCAATGTAGCATACCCATATCAAATATAATCCCCAGTTGAAAGAATACACAAGAACACCCAAATTACCTAAACCACTATATGTCTATATGATTTACAAATAATTAGGGTTTAAGCCCAAGTTCTCGATTGACTACGAGCGGTGCTTCGGTATATGTCTATCCTAAGTACGAATCATATATTCCATCACCATGTAGAACATATAAACACAAGCTATCAAGATCATATCTAAACCCATACTCTGTCTTTCAAGTTCATATGGGTTATCCCAGTAATTGATGGCCAATCAACTAAGAAAATAAGCATGAATCTTAATAGACAATCCCATAGCAATCAATAAGGCTAAGAATGAAGTATGTCAAAATAAACTAGGTAATAGATTCCATTGCAATCCCAAAATAGAATTTAGCTCATAGTTGAATTAGAATCCATGATCCACAATTGAATATACATTGATAGATACAAATAGAAGTAAAAGAGTTAGGGATTAAGAATATCAAATCTGAGTTTCTTCCCTTCTTTAACTTTTAAACTTCCAATGTTCTTCAATTGCTTCAATCCCCAAATCTTAGCTAATCTAGGGTTCTAATATAATCTAATCAAATATTGGAAGAAGAAAGTAACAATAGTTTCATCCCCAAGGTGTGGAATGAATCTTATATAATGAAAATACGTATAATATATAAGCCCTAATTGAACCCCTCTCTCCGTTACATTTCAATTGCACTGTTTAATAAAAAGTCAGTTTTGGTCAACACCCGAAGTCGCGTGGCCGCGCAAGAATTGGCCTAATGTTTGGCGCAGCTGCGCGCAAGTATTAAATTGTGTCTTTTTCCTACTGTAATTTGTGTGGTCGCGCAAGAAATCGCGCGCCCGCGAGGATTTTTTGCTGCAGTGTGTTCTGGTAAAATGGCCATAACTTTTGATCCGAGAAAAGTTACGGGGCCTGCCATCTATCAAATCAAATCTATCGACGAGATCTACAACTTTCTTTATTTGACGATTCAAAAATTCTGGACGGATGAAGGCTTAAAGTGGTCTGGAAGTGACTTTTATGAAACTGGCTAACTAAAACAGCGAAGTTCGACGTTCGTTGGTACAAAGATCATAACTCTTGCATCCAAACTCCGATTGAAATGATTCAAGATGTTCTGCAAATCTTAGAAGAAGCTCTACAACATAGTCCAAGTTCCAAGCCAAGAACATGCTATGAACAGGATAGCCCAAATGATATCCGGATTGTTTTTCTTTGTATTTTCGTTGTTTTTCCTTACCAATAGTCTCTCACACTGCTCCCAAACGTATAACCTACAAAATAAACACAAAATGTATGAAAAGTAACTAAAACACATAAATATAAGCAACTAATTCAAGTAAAAGATACCGGATAAGTGTATGTAAAATCCACTTATCAAATACCCCCAAACTTAAACCGTTGCTTGTCCCCAAGCAACACAATATAATGCAATCTACATGCTATGCAAGCTACGCTACTATGACAATGATTCTCCATATTTTCAGGAATGTTATGAATTCTAGTGAGACATGCCTCAGAGAAATATCAATATTCAAGAACAAAACATCAAACTAAGCTAAAGGCATAATGACATAAAATCTGATAGTCGTAACCTGCTATAAAGATGTTGTGTGTGTGTGATGTGTTCACAGATAAACTTGACAGAGGTGAAGATACCACATGCTTTATTGCTTAAGGCAGAAAATTGAAGTTTAAATCAAGAACTGCATATACTAATGAGACATCAACTACTCCAACACATTAATACAAACTAATGTTCAACAATGGGTTTATTCAGCTTTATTTTTATTCGCGAGGGCGATTTTTGCACTTTCCCGCGGTGTTTATTGATTATTTTTTTAAAATTTCCCATGACTGTGCAATATTTCATTCCATTAGGCTATTAGTGCTACCCCTTAGCGAGCTTTCAACCAACGACTCTCAGACCATTAAGACCTTACGACGCTAGGTGTAGAGATAATCCCATCGGGCGTACTTACTCAAGTAACAAAGGCCCCGAAACAAGACTAGCCACTGTAATTATTCAATTTTTTTTTAAAACAAGAATACCCATGCGTTCCCCAAAACTTGAGTTTAAGTGTCTTCAAAGTCATTACTCACTTCCTACACAATTTAATCATTAAAAACAACATTTTCCTCTCAATAGACAAGCATGCTAATCTTAACCAACAAGGAAATAGGAACATTATCGTGCTACCTGGTAACATCTAAACAGCAAGCATGAATTATATCATGTATAAAATTATAACTAAACTCAAGATTTCCACTAAATTCAAAAATCTATCAAATTTCTATGTCATCATTGGCCAAATTAGAAATCAACTAACTAAAAGCCTGGGATTATGCATTGTTATGCAACTAAACATATACTAAGTAAACAAGGCAAAAGAAAACTAAAAGAATTCATACTAAAATACCCCTACTATGCAACTTAAACATGCAATCAAACTATATGCAACTAACTATATGCAACAACTACTCACTACAACCCAATACCCCCAAACTTAAAATAAACAATGCCCTCATTGTAATTAAAAGTGAAAGAATACTCCCCTAAGTGGCAATGTCATCTCCGTTCGCCTCCTCATGATCCGATGGTATATTAGGCGATGGCTAAGTTTGAGATATTCTATAGTTGGAGACTAAGTGTGGGCTTCTAACTGTCCGAATGCTTGAGTAAGAAATTTTAAAAATTTAGCTTTTTTTCTGTGACTGAGCTATGGAGTGGACGCGCGGTGTTTGGCTTGTAGTTGGGCATGACCGCGCGACCCTATACTCTGGTTGCTTTAGTTTTTGACTTTTATTTGATCTTGAATGCTTATAGCAATTGGATTGAATCTGAGAGGAGAACCAATAAAACTATTATTTAGACTTAAAACTATCAAACATCTATGAAATATTGAAAGTATGAAGAATTAAACAAGGAGGGAGAAAGATTGGATGGGGTGCCTCCCATCGAGCACTCGGTTTATAGTTCGTTAGCTGGACTCTTTTCTTGACACCGCTATCCAATTCCTCTACGATAAGCTAGGAACCCTCCATCCATTAGAACTATAATGTGTGTAGGTAGGTTCCCCATCATGAGAGTCTGTGAATTAAATCAACCTATCATATTTCCTATCCATGTTGTCTCTAGTTTCATTGCAAAGCTAGGTGTCTCGTCCGTTGTAATTGGGAATAAATTTTTGCATTGAGGCATGGAAAGTACAACAAACTTTTCCTCTTTTATTTTCTCTTCTTTAGCCCACCATGGTGTATACGAGGCATCTTTATCATACTACTCATTTCCTTGAATGTGACTACCTAGAGGACATGGGTATGCAAATTTCACTGAATTTTTCAACTCTAACTGAGAAGGCACTTGGGGTATTATACACATCAGCTCATGATCTTCATTTTCCATACCCCCAATTGTCTCCTTAATGTCCACTCCTTTCAGTTCATTCAGTGGCATGAACACCTCTGGCTCTCCATCAGTTTCATCGTCCATGTCATAACACCAATTGTTTTGAGGGCGATTGTTCAAGGCTTTGAGTATTTGATTCATTTGATTCTGCAGATTCCGAATTGACCTCCCTTGCTCAATCATCTTCTCCTCAGTTGATGCTACAAACTCAAACCACAAATCCTCCACTCTTGAATTATCTTGTTCAGTTTCAAAATCCATGTGTTGAGGACCATTCATTGAGGAGTTACTGAGTTGTTTCGTCTGTTTGTTAAGATTTTGGCTTGATAACTCTTGACTCATCATCAACTTGTCACGGTCTGCTATGCTTTTTGACATGAATTCCTTCAACCTTGAATTTTCCTCTTGTTGCGTTGAAGGTGGATATGAGAAATCTGATGGATGTGTTGGACTTAGGATGCAGTATTGGTTGGGATAGTTAGAACTCCATTCATAATCTGGGTGATACCCCCAACCTTGTTGATAATCAGGATAAACATCGTTATTGAAGTAATCATCCCCAAACTGCACTTGTCCAACCTTGATGTTGCACTGATAACTCACATGCTCGCCAGCACAGTATTCACATGTAACTACTATCTCTCGAGTGCGTTGGGCTGCAAAAATATCCAACCTCTCCGAAAGTTTTGCAATTTGTGATGATAATGTAGAAAATACATTGAGTCCCTCAGTGCTCGTGTCCATTGGTTGAATCACATTTGCATAAGGCCATTGATAAGCAAAGTCACCCATGGTACCTGAAAAGAGAGAAATATAAGAAGATAATTAAAACAACAAAAAAAATAAATGTTTAAATTAAGACTAATTTGATTGAAATTCATGTTGGCAAAAATTTATTAAGCTAATTCCCCGTCAACGGCGCCAAAAACTTGGTGGGTAATTTTTAGTTACGCACAACACGCAAGTATATGTGGTCAACACGTAATAAAGAGTAAGTAAAGTATCGTTCCCACGGAGAATTATCTAATAAAGTTTACTAAGCACTAATCCATAACCATTTCAGCCTTATTTAAACGAATGATATTATATTTTATATTTAAACTATTAAATTAAATAAACCTAACTATTCCTAGAGTGAGACTAGATAATGAAGACCTGAAATTACAATTTCATCTATTGAATAATTTAAATCAACGCACTCCCTGTTAAGCCAAATTACTTTCACTGGATTGCTAGTCGAGAACACGAAAGTAAAGTACAGCCATATCTCAATGTACCATACCCATATCAAATATAATCCCCAGTTGAAAGAAAACACATGAACACCCAAATTACCTAAACCACTATATGTCTATGTGATTTACAAATAATTAGGGTTTAAGCCCAAGTTCTCGATTGACTATGAGCGCTGCTTCGGTATATGTCTATCCTAAGCACGAATCATATATTCTATCACTATGTAGAACATACAAACACAAGCTATCAAGATCAAATCTAAACCAATACTCTGTCTTTCAAGTTCATATGGGTTATCCCAGTAATTGATGGCCAATCAACTAAGCAAATAAACATGAATCTTAATAGACAATCCCATAGCAATCAATAAGGCTAACAATGAAGTATGTCAAAATAAACAAGGCAATAGATTCCATTGCAATCCCAAAATAGAATTTAACTCATAGTTGAATTAGAATCCATGATCCACAATTGAATATACATTGAAAGATACAAATAGAAGTAAGAGAGTTAGGGATTAAGAATATCAAATCTGAGTTTCTTCCCTTCTTTCACTTCGGAACTTCCAACGTTCTTCAATTGCTTAAATCCTCAAATCTTAGCTAATCTAGGGTTCTAATCTAATCTAATATAATATTGGAAGAAGAAAGTAACAGTTGTTTCAGCCCCCAAGGGGTGGAATGAATCTTATATAATGAAAATATGTCTAATATATAAGCCCTAATTGAACCCCTCTCTCTGTTACGTTACAATTGCACTGTTTAATGAAAAGTCAGCTTTGGTCAACACCCGAAGTCGCGCGTCTGCGCAAGAATTGGCTAAAAGTTGGAAATCGCGTCTTTTTGCTAGTGTAATTTGCGCGGCCGCGCAGGAAATCGCGCGCCCGCGAGGTTGATTTTCTGTTGCAGTGTGCTCTGGTAAAATGGCCACAACCTTTGATCCGAGAAGAGTTACGGGGCCTGCCACCTATCAAATCGAAGTTGTTAACGAGCTCTACAACTTTCATTCTTTGATGATTCAGAAATTCTTGACGGATGAAGGCTGAAAGGGGTCTGGAAGTGACTACTATGAAACTGGCTAACCAAAACAGCAAAGTTCAACGTCCGTTGGTACAAAGATCACAACTCTTGCATCCGAACTCCGATTGGAATGATTCAAGATGTTCCGGAAAGCTTAGAAGAAGCTCTACAACATAGTCCAAGTTCCAAGCTAAGAACATGCAATGAACATAATAACCCAAATGATATCTGAATTTCTTTTCTTTGCCTTTCCATTGCTTTTCCTTACCAATAGTCGCTCACACCGCTCTTAAACGTATAACCAACAAAATTAACATAAAATGCATGAAAAGTAACTAAGACACATAAATATAAGCAAATAATTCAAGTAAAAGATACCGGATAAATGTATGTAAAATCAACTTATCACAGCCGCAAGTGCATCCGCGACTGCCGCAGGTACACCAGCGGCTCCCCCTCTATAAATAGAGCTCTTGGAGCAGCCATTTTGAGAGGAGAAAAGGCGAGGAAGCTCTGTCCAATTTTCTTTGTACACACTATAAACTGAGTGCTTTCTCATTTCTAAACACTTGTGAGCTTATACTTTGCTATATTTTACTGACAGGAGCCGAGTGTTCATCCATTTAAAGTTATTGAAGTTTTTTTTGGCAGTCCACTGTAAGCCTTCTTAATTTTCTTAAGCAGTTCTACACTAATGTGCACACACTGTTATTCACGTTGAGAGGCATGTCGAGTGTGTATGCTCGAACTTCGGTACGTGGCTTTTTATTTCTTTTATATATATATATATATATATATATATATATATATATATATATATATATATATATATATATATATATATATATATATATATACACACACACACACACACACACAGTAACATTATCGAGTTATGCCTCGATTGAGCATGGATTTTACATCTGGAGCGTTTATTGCTTATATATATATACTTATATATAAACTGTTGTCGAACTTTGTTCGATGAGCCTGAATTTTACATCTAGAGCGTTTACTGCTTTTATATATACATACATATATACATATATATATATATATATAACTTTTTGTCGAACTCTATTCGATGAGCCTGGATTTTACATTCGGTGCGTTTACCGCTTTTATATAAGCTGTAGACGCACAGGATATATCGATCCCGGCTCAATTCATTAACTTGAGAATATATATATATATATATATATATATATATATATATATATATATATATATATATATATATATACTTCTGTCAGGCCTGGAGTTTACTCCGTGGCCATTTATTGCTTTGTTTACATTTTGTCCCACCTGGAGTTTACTTCGAGACGGTTGATCGCTTTATTTACATTTCCGATCCCCCATAGAGGTGCTTCGTGGTGGTTGATCCTTTATATATATATATATATATATATATATATATATATATATATATATATATATATATATATATATATTTATAGCTTATATATATATAACTATTTACAGCTTTCATATAAATTGCGGCATCATGTGAACCTAGGAATCATGTGATAACAGATTCAATTTTCTGAATCTAGATTTGGTACCCGTGATGGACATTTTCAGCTGTAACCAGCTTGTAAATTATTCACGGTGTTTGAATTTTCTTAAACGACTCTCATGCCCATAAGGAGTTCAGCACTGCTATGTATATTATTTTCTCAAAGATGCTTCGCATCTCAAAAATAAAAGCAATCAAGCCGGACATTTAATAAAAATGGAAGTATCAAAGACCTCAATTACTATTGAGCATAAGGGTTTGAAAAACCTCTTTTTACAAAAACATCATTGCTATACCTTGTTAAAACTGAATATTTATACAGAAATTCAAACCCTTTGTATATAAGTGCAAACGAGGCATAACACTATTTCCATATGTTTGCACATTGATCCACACACACAAACACACATTCATATAACAGTTTAAATGAAAAGTGACAGTCACCGTGGCAAAACGGATGTCGGGGGGTTCCTAACACCTTCCCTCCACATAACCAAGTCCCCGGACCCTAACGAATCTCGATTTCACAGACCCGTTAAGCAGCGTCACATCACTGGGTCAATGTGCAAATCTTTTCTCAGTTGTGTTGGTACAACCCTTTAAAAAACCAACTGGCGACTCTTATAGTTCGCTCGTCGACATATACATGTCGGACCTTTTCACAACTTGTTTTTCAAACAAATCTCACTTAACATGAGAACACCAAAAGACAAGAACATAAAATAGACAAATAAAAATCCCGACGTCGACAGGTGGCGACTCTACTGGGGACTTCCAGTAAGAGGACTTAAGACGCTTTTATAAGCTTTTCAAAAATGTTATTTGCTTGTGTGTGGATGTTGCATTTATATTTGATGGATGTGTACAAATGCATTTTGTGACACCCCCAAAATAGGTATACAATACCCATTCTGAGTCGCCAAATACAAGGTACAGAAAGCAAACTACAACTTCAATAATACAATTGTCGTGCAAAATACGACAACACATACTTTGAGTTTAAATACAAATATTGTCTACTAGAAAATATCCACACTCAAATAAGTCCTCGTTATAATTATTCAAACACTATTTTACAGAAATAGTGAGGACTGCTAAAACATCTTTCTAGAATCATCACTCCGTACCCCGACTAGTTCCTGCTATGCTCTCACCTCCGGAGAAAAATGGAACAAAAAGGAAATGGGTGAGCTCAACTAGCCCAGTAAAGAATATTATGACTAAGATAATATACAACAAATTATCGTTATTCTTCAACAGGGAAAAATCTAATAAAATAAAATAGCCAACAAGTTTTAGATCAACAACTGCAGCGGAAACAACAATCCATTAGAGGAGTCAAGTAGAGAATGAGTTCTACTATCTAATAAGATTTAAAAGTTCATCATCAATATTTTATCCCTATAACAATAATCAATATACATATTTAATCAAATATTCATCTTTGCACTACAGGCCAAAGATATTCATTTATATCACCAGTTGGTCATGTTCATCTCAACACCTGTTCATCTTTGCACTACTGGCCAAAGATATTCATCAGTTAATCATTTATCTTTGCACTACAGGACGAAGATATTTAGTAATATCATCATTTAGGACTGGGGATGATGAAAAATATTTTAAAGAAAACGAATCCAGTGAAACGGAAGGGCAAATAGTAGGGATTCGTATAACAGTTTATCCAAGATCAATAATACTTCATAAATACAAATTTTGAAGCAAAATTAAAAAATAAAGATCAAAACATGGATACAATCAAAGATAGTAACCATAATAGACATCTTGGACAAAAAGAAGAAAATTTCATTTTTCGGTGAATAGTGTCGTATTCGTGAATAGTGTCGTATACCTGAATAATAACCCCGACACAAAAAGCTCCAAATTTGATAAAAATTTAGATCAATACTTTGGCGTAATGATATTGAAGAAATAATATCATATATGAAGAAAATAGCATCCCTTACCTCAAAATATCAGTACTTCTGATCGGAATATCGGTATAAGGCTAAAGGAAAATTGCACTGATGAATAGAAACTCACAAAGTATTTAAATACTCACAAAATACACTCAATAATCTAGAGAGAGAAATAGAGAAAACTTATTTTTGGTGTGATTTTCAATTCTAACTTAGCCCTCTATTTATTGGAAAATGTTAGCAGACTTGACCTACAACCTGATGGCTTTACCTGCTACTATTCCCACCCACCACATTTGAAATAAATTCAGCACATTTCTTCACCAACCACAAGTGGGGCCCACTCAATTTTAGAATTTTCCACCAAAATCATTTATAAACTTAATTTCTGAATCATTCACCTCTTAAAATTCTTAACAAATCATACGGTCATTTTTAAGGGTTCAAAATTTGTGGACATATACTCAACATATATATGTATAACATATCCAAAAATTACAACGATCCAACGGTCGGATTAAAAATTATAACTCACACAATATATCTCAAAAACACTGATTTAATTTTTAATACCTTTATTCCGACAAAAATACTGATAAAACACCTCAACATTAACTCCTTCATTTTTAACCACAATAAATATATCCAACATTTATATCCACATAAAATAAATATTTCCTTATCATATGAATCAATAATTCATTATTAACAAAAAATATATTACAGAATCACATTTATGACAACCAGACCGTTCCCAGGAAAGAGGTGGCTTTCCAATAAGAATTTCTCCTTATTAGCGCGCAATTAGGTGACCAAACCTCTCTTTAACAGAACTTTCTAGACATTGCCAATAATGCTATCTAATAATATTATTCAAATAATATGAATTATTGATTTGATAATAGAAAATATTATGCAGTGACAATTATTGAAACAACAATAATATAAAATATCAACACAGCAATTATTGAATCAATAAAATAAAATATTTAACAGTAACTATTGTAACAAATATTGAGTAGTGCCTTCTTACGTAAGGATTAATAATTCATCAATACTGTGCATCCACGCGTATTACTATATTTTAACCACCGGGTATTCCAACAGTGTTAACGGTAACAACTATGCCGTTTATTATAAAACTTCAAACTTGTCATTTTCTTCATCCGACAGTTATTCTGTTATGGGGCCCATAAATGACTGCGCTGTCGTACGAATATTCCCCGACAACAAGAATATTCCACGACCAAACGAATATTCCCTGACAACAATGATTATTTTATAACCACTTGCATATTTTGCAAAATTTGTGCATTCCACCCATAACCAAAGAATTATATCAAATTAATACCTTGTTATTCACAAATATAATTAGAGGAAATTCGATTTTATTTATAATAAGTTGGGGTCTTACACATTTACTTACTATACTAAATACTTTCCACTATATCTGCTTGTGATATTAGTGCTTCGCACATGTCATCATTTTCATAAACGGTGAGACACGTTGTATGTGAATGTTTGTTGTGTGGTTACTCCATCAGGAGGCTATCCTATCGGTGTTTGATTACTGGACTCGTAGGGAGACTAATTCCAACGAGGCTCAGGAAAGGAACCACCCAAATTCACTCCAGTTAAAAGACCGGATTAACTCCCCGTCGAGTAAATTACGATGATTTAGGAACCTTCATGCCAAAAAGCCGCGAGAATAGCCTAAGATAGGTCAGCGTCTTATAAACCAAACACGGAGGGAAGTCTCTTTATGCTTTCCAATTTCAAATTACTCGTAAAGTCAATTACTTGTAATTTCATTCCATATTGATCTCCATGTAATGGGAAATATGAAGAAATATGTGTACACGCATATTTACAAATATTAACATGCTATCTTATATTACAAACATCTAACATCTGTATTGCAGGATAATACTCCTAAAATGGATACATCGTATATCATGTAAACATTTATACATTCCCTAAAACTAAACTACGTCAGTCTTTTGCAAGGAAACAATTGGACCTATTACTAGTTCAAAATCCAAAAAGGCCACGAGCCTACAACCAATTATATCTTCATCTGATCAGACTAATCTTAATCATGTCTCTCGTGAAGAATTTGACAGATTAAGTAAACAAATCACAGTTTTGGTTGTTCTGTTTAAATAACTACACCAATCTACTTAGGGTACAAGGATACCCATACATACAGAATCCTCTACACATGGAGGAACACAAGGTACGAACAAAGAAGCTCTAATATATAATTCTCAGTTGGATAAAACCAACAAAATCCATGATACCACCCATCTCAAAGAAGATCTAGACACCGGTGATATCAGAAAGAAAGTCCTTCAAATGGAAGAGACCATTCATTCTATCAAAGGGATTGGAGCACATGGGAGTGTTTCATATGCTGACCTTTGTATATTCCCTGGTGTGCATTATCCAAAGAAGTTCAAGACTCCTGACTTTGAAAAGTACGACGGGTTAGGAGAACCTTACACACATTTGAAGGTATTCAATGGAGAACTCGGATCTTATGATGAGGATGAGAAGCTCAAGATGTAGCTGTTCTAGAAAAGTCTAACTGGAGAAGCCCGATCGTGGTATACCAGATTGGATAACTCCAAGATACATAGCTGGGAGGAGCTAGCTCATGCCTTCCTCACTCAGTACAGCTTCCAGTCTCAGATGGCCCCTGACCGGTACCAAATCACTAAAGTCAGAAAACAAACCAATGAATCTTTTAGAGAGTATGCTCAAAGGTGGAGCCGCCTTGCTGCTCAAGTTGTTCCCTCTATGAATGAGTCGGAGATGGTGATGACCTTCATTGACATACAAGAAGCTCCTTTCTATGAGAGAGTCTTAGCTGGTATTGGCAAACCATTTTCTGAAATGATTAACATGGGGAGATGGCTGAGATAAGATTGAAGTAAGGAAAGATTCAAGACCTAGCTGTCCTTAAAGTGTTGCTGAACACATCCACTCCGTAAATTATGGAAACAACCCCTGGAGGGTCCATAAAAAGAGAGAGGAGGATGTTTCCTTGATACTACAATGTCAGATAGGCAGTCAGAATATGTCTATCCAGAGGAGAAATTACTCCCCCTTTTAAGCACATTCTTTGAACCCTTCGTTACCAAAGAGTTAAGAAGTCAGTCCTGAAAGTAATATGCACACAAGCCAATCATGTTTGATGATAAAGCATATACTTTGTAAACAATCTTATTCATTTATTAATAAAAAGTATTAATTTATTAAAGGCTTTTAATTATCTACATGTTGCTGTTTTATAATATGTGATAAACCCATAGTTTTAAGCAATGCTTTTAGAATAATGATGATGATCATTCTAATGAGATCTAAATTCTTAGAAAGCTTAAAACTAAAATAGTTCCCAATCGTTGGATTACTAAATTGGGGATTAGTGAATCCGGATAGATTGGTACATACGTTGCTTGCTCATTGGATGAGGATGATTGATCTCATGATCATTTGTGTGGAGACACTAAAGCAAGTATGTAGGTGCTTATTAGAGAATAAGTTCACTGAACGTGACTCGCTAAGGAATACCTAATGGAGTTTTACTTGCATGTCAATAGGAATTCCTGTAGTGATAGTAGTACAAGTGATCCTTGGACTTGAGATCATCATAGTATCTTGTGTATGATGAGTTATACTTTGACTTATTCCTTAAGACCTTTAGGGTATATCAAAGGATATGCTTGGGTATAATAAGTTGTACATGGAGATAATGTATGATCAATAAAGAATCTACCACTTCTAGTAAAAGAAGAGAAATGTCCTATGTGATTCGATAAATGACAACTCAGTAGTCCTTGGCCAAGGCAGAATGAAATTAGAAAGGAGTTTCTAATTTGCATTATTGGGAGTTGTGCATTTAAGAGTCGAAATACATATAATTAAATAAAATAAGACTTGACAGAAATTCCATGTCTTATATTTAATTGGGACATTGTATGGTGGAAGGATTGAATTGTACGGTAACTATTTACTCAAAGGTTCTTTTATGATTAATGTTGAAATCTATATTATCTGGAAAGTCGTTGATCGCTAGGGAGGCTTATCCCTATTGTAGAATAAATATTATTTATTTAAATAAATTATTAGTTTAATTTATTTATTTAAATAAGATTAGAATTGTTCTAATTGATTTATTTACAACCGGATTAATATGGAGAACCTAAAGGGTCACACCATAAAAGGAAGAATAATTATTTAAGAAGTTAATGGCATAATCGTAATAATAAGTTAAGTATATTTAATTTAATCTATGGTGATAGAATAAATTAAATAGCTTAATATTTATTATTTAATATTTTAGAAATATTAAATATAAATTAATAAGAGGAGTCTTATTATTATTATTACTATTATTATTATTTAATTCCTAAAGGAGTTTGGGAATTAATTAATATAAGTACTCTCATTTATTCCTAATAGGATTAGGAGGGAAAATTAGTTAAAGGAGTTTAATTAATTATCCCTAATAAGATTAGGGAGCCCATTTAATTAAAAGAGTTTAATTAAATAAATAATACCTTATTTTTAAATAGGGTTATTTGATATCTTTATAAGGGGAGTCTTATATCAGATATCAAAAATACGTTAATTCCAATTGTTGGAGAGTACGCCTTTTTCTATAGAGATAGAAAAACTAGGGTTTAGCCAACCACCCATCTTCTTGAATTCTTCTTCTTCCTTGGTGGATCACCTCTAGAGGCCAAACACTTGGGTGGCTAACGTTGATCAAAGGAAGGGACCAAACCCGGTGGATTCAAGTTGAACGCGAAAAGGATTGGAGGTGAACTTGTACCTGAGGAAGCTCGGATCTTCAAGGGTATGGTTCTTATTCTTTCTTTTTCGTTTAATTAATAATTGTGCATAAAGGGTGATCCGGGTTTATGGTTTGTAAAATTTTTAAACTCTGATTTTACACGTTTCCGCATTATTTTTTGCAATTTGATTGCGTTCATGAATATTACAAACCTAACAGTGGCATCAGAGCCAAACCTTTATGCAAATTATTAATTGTTTTGATTTGATATGTATATTGATATGTGTTTAGAATAATTTAATTGGGCATAATTTTATTGTATAAAATTTATTTTAAAAAAAAATGGCGAAAACGTTTTTTTTTTTTTTTTTTTTTCAAGCTGCTGGTTCACGTGATGATTGCAAGCTTTCAGGATTTTTGGTTAATGTTTGCCGCGTGATGCTGCTAATTGTTGCCGCGCATTTAGTTTTTTTTTTTTTCCCCGAAAGCCTGCTATACATATTTATGTTGGTGGATGAAGGAGCAGGAGACTCTTTGGATTATATAATATGGGTGCACGGAAATCAAGGAGTAATATTATATATATATATTCGGTTATATATATATTATATATAATAGTTACTCCCTCCGTCCCAAATTAATTGCTCAGTTTTGACTTTTTAAAGTCAAATTGACCATTTTTAAAACTAATCTTTTTACTATTTTTGCTAAAATATAGGTGAAGAGATTATAACCAAAAGAAAGTATATACAATTTATTACTAATCCTATTTTTTATAATTTCAGAAATATATTTATATATGTTTAATTATTAATTCTAAAAATAGTCAATTTGACTAAAAAAGGTCAAAATTGAGCAGTTAATTTGGGACGGAGGGAGTATATTATATATATATAACGGTATATATAATAATTTTATTATTTTATTATTAAAATAAAAGTTTATTTTAATCTTAAAATAAAAGGTTTATTTTAATTTTAAAATAAAAGATTTATTTTAATTTTAAAATTAGAATTTCATGTAACTAATTAGAGTTGGAATTGGATTCCATGATAACTAATTGGAGTTGAAATTGGATTCTATATTTTCCTTAAATAAAGGAGTTTATTTAGATATGAAATAGGATTTCATATTATTCAAAATAAAGGAGTTTATTTGTGAATAGGAAAAGAATTCATGTTTCCTTAAATAAAGGAGTTTATTTAAATATGAAATAAGATTTCATATTATTCAAAATAAAGGAGTTTATTTATGAATAGGAAAGAAAATCCGTGTTTTCCTAAATAAAAGAGTTTATTTAAGATATGAAATAAGATTTCATATTACCCAAAATAAAGGAGTTTATTTTGACTTGGAATTGGATTCCATAATTAATTAAAATAAAGGAGTTTATTTTGATTAAAGATTTTGATTAAAATAAAATAGTTTATTTTATTCAAAATTGGATAAATTAAAATAAAATAGTTTTATTTTGATTTAAATTTGGATTAAAATAAAGGAGTTTATTTTAATTCAAAAATAGATTTTATACTAACTAAATTTGCCCATTAAATGATATCAATATATATATTAAATGTTTATTATTCATAAGATGAATGTTATTTATTGATACATATGGTGATGTGTATGATAATAAATGGGATTGATTATGGACTATTGACCAATGTGATTGGATTTTATTTTAGTTGGATGCATGAATGTATGGGTTTTATTAAATGGGGTCTGCGTACCTCGTCTTCTCTAATTTTTCTTAATGTAAATTCTATCTCCCTCCTATGTACTTCCCCTTGACTGTTGATCAAGGTTTTTATTTATTTTAAATAGTTTTGTAATAGGAATAGTTAGAATTAATTTTGAAGAATTGGAGATCAAGGATCAAGGAGCGCGTGAAGATCCGTTTGTAATGGAGCCCGTGTTTAAATGTAATAGTTATATTTAAATATTAATTCTTGCACCCCTAGGGATTGACCTTTTGGTTCACTTGGTGGCTCTAGTGAACCAAACTAGAATAAAAGTCCATAATCAATCTATGTAGAATATAGTATTCTATATGTGCATGCTTATACTATATATATTATATATTATGCAAACATGCTTCGCATGTTAATTAATATGACGCGTATTTTATATATAATATATGTGCATGCGCGCTAAACAAGATGAGACAAATTAATAATAAACCCCTCAAATATTTTTATATTAAGTTGTAACGTTCAAAGATATTTGGAATATCGAACGTCGCCTTCTAGCATGATAGAAACAATAGAGTATTGAATATTTAATATGAGTTTGTTGTGCACACACAAGGCGAGTATTAAATATTTAAGATGTTGTTTTTATTACATATGATGTTTATAAGGAATTGAACATTACTGCTTTGTTGTGTACACACAAGGGCTGTAGTTTTCTCTTCACTTATATGAAAATGCTGGGTCTGACTTAACTTAAATCATTTTAGTTCGGATGTGCACACACTTGACCATTACGATTTAAGAGGCAAAATACAAGGAGTTACATAGTTGATGTAATTGACAAGAGTTGTCTACCTATTTATTTATATATAGTTTGTTGTGCACACACAAGGCTATATACATTTGAAATGGGATCCTTATTCTCACTAGCATATCTTTAATTAGATATTGCCGAACTATATACATTGAGGGTAATATAGTTTGAAGAAAATAGTGGGAGATACCAATTTAAAACAAGACCTAAATTATTTTGGTAATTAATAAAAGAATGTATGTTAAAATGTTAATTACAAATTCATTTACAGATTTTTACAATGTCTAAATTACTATGACTGCGTAGCATATTAGATGCTAAATTAACCGGACCAAAATTAAATGGATTGGTTAAGGAAATTGAGAATAGTTCTCATGGCTGAAAAGCTTTCTTATGTCCTTAATACGCCTATCCCTACAATGGTTGCAGACAATGCCTCTTAGGAAGATAATGCTACTTTTAGAAAGTGACTAGATGATGCATAGTTGGCTCAATGCATCATGCTCGCATCCATGAGTAACGAGCTTCAGCGTCAGCATGAAACTATGGATGCTCCTATTATATTCCTGCACATCAAGTAGTTGATGGTGAGGAAAGTAGGACTGATAGATATCAGATATCTAAGGAGCTCTTCCGATCTAGAATGGCCAATGACACTATAGTACAGACAAAAGTCCTTAACATAATCAATTTGATTGATTAATTAGGACAAATGGGTTTTATCATGGATGGAGAGTTGAGCCAAGATTTGATCTTGCACTCACTTCCAGACTCCTTTCATAATTGTTGTGAATTTTTCATATGAACGAGCTAGATATCTGCCTCGCTGATTTGCTTAACATGTTGAAAAATGTTGAGAGTCACTTTCCAACCAAGAAAGACCAAGTCTTACTGATAGGAGCCAAATGATCTTCTGAAAAGAAGAACGATTCTAAGAAGGTAAATAGAAAGGGCAAAAACAAAGGATAATAAGAACAAAACTGATACGGATAGCAAAGGAGTTTGCTTCCACTGCAATAAGCCTGGACACTGGAAAGAAACTGCAAGAAGCATTTTGTAGAGGCTAACCAAAGAAGCTTAGTGAAGTTTCGGTTACAAATACAAATTTGTTCATGATTTAAAATAAATTTTTCTTTAAGTCAAGGTTCTACTTGGGTATTGGATACCGACTTTGGTTATCATAAATATAGATTTATGAAGGGACAAAGTAGAAGTAGAAAGCTAAATAAATATAAGTAAACCTATGTGTGGGAAATGAAGCAAAGGTTGCTGCATTAGCCATAGGAACTTATAGTTTAACAATGCCTACGGGCAAATCTATTAAGTCAATAAGTTGTTATTGTATTCCAGTTCTTGTTAGAAACATTATTTCTATTTTATTGTTGGACCATGAAATCTTTGGTATTATATTTAAGAACAATTGTTGTTCTATTTATAATAATAATAATGTTTTGTATAGAACAGAAATATAACTTAATGGATTTTGTATACTTGACTTACGTGAAAAATATATTTTTCAAATTGAACAAACTAGTATAAGAAAAGGATATGATCATTCAAAGAGTTGAATGTATGTATTTGTTGAAATACAAGTGTGAATTATTTGAAAGGTTCAAAGAATTCAGAAGTGAAACAAATTGACAAAGTATTAAGATTCTTTGATTAGATCAAGGAATAAATACTTGTGCAATAAGTTTATAGATCATCTCAAATGGTTTTCTCACAAGGACGCCTCTTGATACACAATAATTGATTGATGTATCTGAAAGGAAAAATTGTACCTTGTTGGACATGGTGCGGTCCATAATGATTTTACTGACAATCCAGTATCCTTCTAGGATCATATCCTAGAAATGGATGCATATCTACAAAAGGTAACCTCAAAATCGGCCCCAAGACTCCATAAAAGTTATGGACAGGGAGGATTCCTAATCTTAAGTATGTTAAGATAAGGGGTTGTCCAACTTATGTGAAAAGGTTTCAAAGGATAAGCTTGGGACAAAATTTGACAAGTATAGATTTGTGGGACATCCTAAAGTAAGTTTAGGACATATGTTCTATAATCCTACTTAGCAAAAGGTGTTTGTTGCGAAACACACTACCTTCTAAGATAAAGGTGTTTATCATTGAAAGGGCTAGTGGGAGGATAATACATCTTGAAAAGTTCAAGAACCACAAAACACTACAAGTCAAATAAGAGGAACCTATAGATAGACTTATTGTACCACAACCGAATCGTAAATCTGGAATAGTACCGAAGATACCTAGGAGGTATGGATTCATCATGGATGATGATGATGAGGTACGTATCATAGAAGATGATGATCCAGTTACATACGATGAGGTAAGAGTTGTAGACACTCAGAGAAATGGATTAAAGTAATCTTCTCAAAAATGGAACATTCATTTTGATATGATAATCAAAAGAGTTTGATTTTATCAAAAACAAGAATGAACCTAGTGTGTACAAAAGGGTCAGTGGGAGCGTCGTGACATTCCTAGTATTATATGTTGATATACTATGGATACGGAATGACATGCCAATGCTAGAATCAGTAAAGATAAAGTTGTCTAAACATTCCTCCATGAATGATTTGGGAAGAGCTCGACTTAACCAAGGAATGTATATTCATTTGATGCTAAAGTCGTTTAGCATGGCAAACTCCATGGGATGTCTCATGTTGATGAGTCATGGAGTGTATCTCTCTTAATAGTCCCCATAGACTCCTAAAAGAGAGATCGCATGAGTGACAATCATGTATGCAATGAAATATACGCGACCTGATGTTGATCAGTCATATTCTGGAGAAGTTCACTGTAAGACAGTGAAAAACATCTTAAAGTACTTAACTGACATTAAGGATGTGATCATACATGGTGGGTCTGAATTAAAACTAGAGGGCTTAACAGACTCAAGTTTTTCAGACAGACCAAGACGACAGAAAATCCACTTTAAGGTAAAGGGTTACCTTGAACGGTGGTGCAGTGAATTGGAAAGGTTCCAAACAACAAAGAGTTGTTGGTTTAGTGATAAAGACAAAGTATATTGCTATAAATGAAGCTACAAGTTGATTGTTTGGATGAAAAGTTCATTACAGAACTAGGAATAGTTCCTAAGTCTCATCTTGGATCCAAACATGTGTTGTGGCACTTTCATTTGATTATAAGAATCATTGAAAGATGGGAAATCACTATAGAGATAGTGGACTCTCAATAACAACATTACATATCCATTAACTAAAGCTTATCCAACAGCAGGATAATCGTCACTTAGAGAAGAAGAGTATGAGATACCATGGCGATTGGTTTTAGTGCAAGTGGGAGATTGAAAGTAATATGCACACAAGCCAATCATGTTTGATGATAAAGCATATACTTTGTAAACAATCTTATTCATTTATTAATAAAAAGTATTAATTTATTAAAGGCTTTTAATTATCTACATGTTGCTGTTTTATAATATGTGATAAACCCATAGTTTTAAGCAATGCTTTTAGAATAATGATGATGATCATTCTAATGAGATCTAAATTCTTAGAAAGCTTAAAACTAAAATAGTTCCCAATCGTTGGATTACTAAATTGGGGATTAGTGAATCCGGATAGATTGGTACATACGTTGCTTGCTCATTGGATGAGGATGATTGATCTCATGATCATTTGTGTGGAGACACTAAAGCAAGTATGTAGGTGCTTATTAGAGAATAAGTTCACTGAACGTGACTCGCTAAGGAATACCTAATGGAGTTTTACTTGCATGTCAATAGGAATTCCTGTAGTGATAGTAGTACAAGTGATCCTTGGACTTGAGATCATCATAGTATCTTGTGTATGATGAGTTATACTTTGACTTATTCCTTAAGACCTTTAGGGTATATCAAAGGATATGCTTGGGTATAATAAGTTGTACATGGAGATAATGTATGATCAATAAAGAATCTACCACTTCTAGTAAAAGAAGAGAAATGTCCTATGTGATTCGATAAATGACAACTCAGTAGTCCTTGGCCAAGGCAGAATGAAATTAGAAAGGAGTTTCTAATTTGCATTATTTGGAGTTGTGCATTTAAGAGTCGAAATACATATAATTAAATAAAATAAGACTTGACAGAAATTTCATGTCTTATATTTAATTGGGACATTGTATGGTGGAAGGATTGAATTGTACGGTAACTATTTACTCAAAGGTTCTTTTATGATTAATGTTGAAATCTATATTATCTGGAAAGTCGTTGATCGCTAGGGAGGCTTATCCCTATTGTAGAATAAATATTATTTATTTAAATAAATTATTAGTTTAATTTATTTATTTAAATAAGATTAGAATTGTTCTAATTGATTTATTTACAACCGGATTAATATGGAGAACCTAAAGGGTCACACCATAAAAGGAAGAATAATTATTTAAGAAGTTAATGGCATAATCGTAATAATAAGTTAAGTATATTTAATTTAATCTATGGTGATAGAATAAATTAAATAGCTTAATATTTATTATTTAATATTTTAGAAATATTAAATATAAATTAATAAGAGGAGTCTTATTATTATTATTACTATTATTATTATTTAATTCCTAAAGGAGTTTGGGAATTAATTAATATAAGTACTCTCATTTATTCCTAATAGGATTAGGAGGGAAAATTAGTTAAAGGAGTTTAATTAATTATCCCTAATAAGATTAGGGAGCCCATTTAATTAAAAGAGTTTAATTAAATAAATAATACCTTATTTTTAAATAGGGTTATTTGATATCTTTATAAGGGGAGTCTTATATCAGATATCAAAAATACGTTAATTCCAATTGTTGGAGAGTACGCCTTTTTCTATAGAGATAGAAAAACTAGGGTTTAGCCAACCACCCATCTTCTTGAATTCTTCTTCTTCCTTGGTGGATCACCTCTAGAGGCCAAACACTTGGGTGGCTAACGTTGATCAAAGGAAGGGACCAAACCCGGTGGATTCAAGTTGAACGCGAAAAGGATTGGAGGTGAACTTGTACCTGAGGAAGCTCGGATCTTCAAGGGTATGGTTCTTATTCTTTCTTTTTCGTTTAATTAATAATTGTGCATAAAGGGTGATCCGGGTTTATGGTTTGTAAAATTTTTAAACTCTGATTTTACACGTTTCCGCATTATTTTTTGCAATTTGATTGCGTTCATGAATATTACAAACCTAACAAGTCCCACTCGAGTGTTCACACCCTTAGGGGATTCACTCGAGAATATTCTCAATCTTCTAACCACTCAGAAGAAAATTACTCATTTTCTTCCACCATCCAACCCGAATGGGAAGGGTTTCAATGCTAGTCAGAAATCTGCTTATCATTTGGAGCTCCAGGACATGATACTCAAGATTGTTGGGTCTGGAAACAAAAGATCCAGAATTTGATTGATAATTATGAGATCGTGGTGGCTAAACCTGACCAACCCCATATACAAGACAACCTTCTTCCTCAACACAAAGAAGAGGATGTTAACAAGATTAATTGGAGTAAAGGTCAGACTTCCCATTACAGTGGTAGATCTTCCCAAACCAGCAAGGATAGTACTGACAAATGGGATTTTACACAGTTACAGTTTATAATGGAACAGAAAATGAAGACTCTCTATGAGCAAGTCGAATAATTGGCAGAACTGGTGGTCCATCAATGTAAGACCCCAACTTTTATGAATAAAGATTAATTTTTCTCGAAATATATTTTTGAATATTATGGTGTGGATTTGATATAATGTTATAGTTGTGGGTATTATTTACAAATTTTGCAAAGTAAGCAAGTGGTTATATAATATTTGATTGGTCGGGGAATATTCGTTTTAACAGGGAATATTCGTACGATGGCACAATCATTGGTAGACCCCACAACGAAAGAATTGTCGTAGTTAGAAAACGACAAAATTATCTTTTTATAAAAATAACGGCGAAAGTTTTATCGTTAAACTGTTGAACTACCCGGTAGTAAAAGAACAGTAATATGCGTCGTTGCATAGTAACACATAGTATTGATTATTGATGCTTACGTGGGAAGTCACTCAGTTATACTCAATTATTGCTACAGTAATTGCTGCATAATATCTCTCATATTATTGATTCAATTATTGTCACAGTATCATCTGTATAATATTTTATATTATTAAATCAATAATTGAGATGGCAAAGTTATTCATATTCTTAATTGCAATATTGACAATGTCTAGAAAGTTCTGTCAAGGAGAGGTTTGGTCACCTAATTGCGCGCCAATAGGGAGAAATCCTTATCGGAAAGTCCCCTCTTTCTTGGAAATGATCTGGTTGTTAAATATTGTGAGTTATAATATTAATGATGAATAAGTTTGTGTTGATTAAAGATGAAATTGATATTTTTATTGTGTTGGGATTATTAGTGTTAGTGGAAATCAACATCTATTTCTATAATAATTGATGTGTGGAGGTTATATTGACCAATCAGGTAATTAATCAGATAAATGAGCAATTAATTGCTATTAATTCATATGATTATAACTATTTGTTCACATGTGTGTACTATTGATTCACATGCATGTACTATTAGGGGAGGTGGTGGAAGATTGATAATACTTGTAGGACTAAATTAAAAATGAAAGAAAAGATGAAGGTATTATACTATAATATTTCGAGCCCCAAAACGTGCAATTATCGAAAGTATGTTTTCCTATAAATAGAAGCTCATTCTTCTTTCATTCTCACCAAATCACTAAGACTCACAAGAGCATTTATAGAAAGAGAAGCTATAGAGAGAGAAGCTTTAGAGAGAAAGTAGAAGAGAAGTATGCTACCTCATTATTCCAGTATCCAGTCTTCTTCTGAAGTAAGGGATATTATTTTATTCAGTATTCATAGAAATAATAGTTTCTTCTATACTCTATAGTATGTGAATAATATTATTTTGTCTCGTATTCTTGATTATACCGTCATTTTGTTAAAGTATTGCTTTTATACTCTGTGAAATTAGTAGAATATCCTTGAAATTTGCGTTTCATCTAGTATTGCTTCACAAGGATATTTTCTGTACATTCTTGTTAAATTTTAAGTTTTCATGCCGGAGTACTGTCCATGAGTACTATTCATTTTTACGGTACTATTCATTAAAGTAATATTCACGGGTACTATTCACAAAGTACTATTCACGAGTACTATTCACAAAGTACTATTTTTGAAGTACTATTCATGGGGTACTATTCACCCGAAGTACTATTCATAACAAAAAATAATTTTGTTTTGGTCCAAATCATTTTTGATACAATATCATTCTTGAATTTTACTCCACAGAGCAGTATCATGTTGGCAATTTAAACATTATTGAATTCTGGATAAATTAAATTATAAATCTTTAAAATTTATCCCTTGATTTCATTTAATTGAATTCTTATATAATTGTCATCATCCTCATGCTTATATTGTGATGAAAGTCATCTTTGGCTTACGTGCATAGATGGACTGTTGATTGGTATGATTATGACTAGGGATCATTCGGTATAATTATGACCCGTAATGTTATAAATGATGTGGTAAAAGTCCTCATTGGCCTGTTGTGCATTGATGGACAATTGTTGGTATGATTATAACCAGGGATTATTCGGTATAATCATGATCATTGATGATTACATGAATATCCTTGGCCGTGGTGCAGGGATGATTCGATGATGTAGTTTATTTATTAAGCTGAGTCTCAGCGATAAAGTTGATGAAAAACCTTTTAAAATCATTGAAGATATTAGATATCGTGCTCTACTTGACTCTTCTAATAGAATGCTTGTTCTGCTGCAGTTAAACTTGATGTTTATTATATTTATCAGTTTAACACTGTTGAAGGCTAACGATAATTTATTCTGCATTATCTTAGTCATAATATTTCTTACTAGGCTAGTTGAGCTCACCCTTTGTTTTCATTGTTCTCTTGAGGAAATGAGAATATAGCTGGGACTAGTCGAGGAACGAAGTGACGGTCAAGATGTTTGTATTAGTAGTCCTCACTATTCAGTGAAATAGTGTGATAATAATTATAATGAGGACTTTATTTGAGTTTGGATACTCTCTACGAGACATTATCCATGTTGAAACTCTCAGCTACGTTTTGTCGTACTGTATAAAAGAAGTTTGTATTTAAATTCTGTACCATGTATTTGGTGACTCAAGATGTATGATGTATACATATTTTAGGGGCATCACAGTTGGTATCAAAGCTTAGGGATATGATCCCTAGCTGAGATGTGCGACATGAACTAGGAGGGGAGAGATGGGGAATTCCTTCGCTATTATGACCTACCTAAGTTTATTTGGTATTTAATTGGTCGGTCAGAATATAGGGATAATATGTGGCATGTCAGTTAACCCTTATTTTGTGACAGTGTTTGAAAATGGCATTTGAAAATGTTGAGATCAGAAATGAAGCACATGAGACCGTCGAGTCACCGACGATCAATGCTCAGGATAATGTGCAACAGGAAGACAATAATCCTCAGGTAAACAACAACACCGATCAGATGATGAACGATGGGATGTTCAAAGGCTTTATGCAATTCATACAACATCAGGCAAGAAAGACTCCTGTTCAAAATGTAGGTGGAAACACTGGCAACTCTCGAACGGTCACCGCTAAACATTTCAAGGAGCTGGGACCTTCAGAGTTTATTGGAGACCCAAAACCACTTAAGGCGGAGTCGTGGATAAAGCAGATCACTAAGATATTTGATGTCTTGGGATGCTTAGAAGGGCAAAAGGTTCCCTTTGCCACCTTTATGTTGTGAGGAAAGGCAGATTACTGGTGGGAATCGATAAAGCGTACTCAACCTGCCGCACTGAAGATGACTTGAGAGATATTCTAAGAACTGTTCAATGACAATTACTTTCCCAAAAGTATTCGTCACATAAAGGAGATAGAGTTCATCAAGCTAGAGCAGAACAATATGACCGTGTCATGGTACGAAGCTAAGTTTGCCGAGTTGTCCCGATTTGCATCCCATTTGGTTGATAATGAGGAGAGAATGATGTGGATATTTCAAAGAGGTTTGAAACCCGAGATACGTCAATACTTAATTTCTCACAAACTGTGTTTGTATTCAGATGTTGTAAATAGGGCTCAGTTGTTGGAGCACGATAACGAGTAAACTCAACCAAGAGAGAGCAGCCGATAAAATGATAATACCAGTGGTAGTAGTCATCGAAGCGGTGATAACAAACGTGGAGGGAATCAATATGCCAGAAATGGTAACCACTTCGGTGGTAATCATGACCAAGATAATAGAAGTAGAAATTTCAAGAAGAGGAGATTCAACAATAATGAAAAGATGTCATCGCCAGCACCTGTTGTTAAGGAAGGGGAACGACAAGCAATTGTATGGCACAAATGCGGAGGGGAGGGACATATCAGTCCGAATTGTATGCAGCAATCCAAAGCGTGTTATAATTGCGAAAGAAAAGGTCACCTTGCTTGATTTTGTCGTGCACCGAAGTTAAGTGCAGCTGGGATGGAGGCATCAAAGGTCGTCCCAGACAAGATAAAACTAGTAGTTTAAGGGAGAAAATTTGTTGTAAACTCCCAAAAAGCAAGGAATCCAAACGAGGTGATCACGGGTAAGCTAATCATAAACTCTAGCTAAGTCTATACCTTATTTGATACCGATTCTACCCATTCTTTTATTTCTCCTACTTGCGCTCAACGTTTAAATTTGACTCCGAAGAAATTAGACTTTGACTTATCTGTTGAAACTCCGTTGGGAGAAACCTTCATTACATCCACTATTTATAAGTCTTGTTTGATTCAAATTGGCAACCGCACGTTACCTATCGATCTTATCTCCTTAAAAATACTTGCATTTGACGTGATTCTAGGGAATGATTGGTTAACTACTCATCATGCTAAAATTGATTATTTTCGTAAAGATGTTATCTTTCATATTCCTAATCAACTTATTATGCGAATTCAAGCGACCAAACCATTAAAATCAATCACGGTCATCTCAAGCCATAAAGCTATTCGTTTATTGAAAAATGGATGTCAAGCTTTTTTAGCTCATGTCACAGATTTAAACAAAAATACATCAGATTTGAATGATATTTCTATTGTTAATAAATTTCCTGACGTATTCCCCGAAGAACTTCTAGGCCTATCCCCGGAGCGTGAAATCGAGTTTGGTATCGATCTTGAACCCGGTTCAAAATCCATTTTCAAAGCTCCGTATCGAATGGCTCCTATTGAACTTCAGGAGTTAAAAACCCAACTGCAGGAATTGTTAGACATCGGTTTCATTCAACTAGTACGTCTCCTTGGGGTGCTCCTATTCTATTCGTGAAGAAGAAAGATGGAAGTATGCGGCTTTGTATTGATTATTGGGAGTTGAATCATGTCACCATCAAAAATAGGTACTCGTTGCCTTGCATTGATGACCTATTTGACCAGTTGCAAGGCGCTAAATTCTTTTCAAAGATCCATCTTCGTTCTGGATATCATCAGTTGAAGATTAAAACTGATGACATTCCAAAGACTGCTTTTAGAACTCGGTACGGGCATTACGAATTCCTAGTCATGTCTTTTGGATTGACTAATGCTACTGCTGCCTTCATGGATATGATGAACTGAGTATTCAAAGATTATTTGGATCACTTTGTGGTCGTCTTTATTGATGACATCCTCATTTACTCCAAAAGTCGTGAAGATCATGAGAAACACTAGAGGCTGATACTCCAAAAGCTTCGTGAAAACAAGTCATATGCCAAGTTAAACTCGAAAAGATTCAAATGATCTGACAACGTATAAAAACCTCACAAGATCGACAAAAGAGTTATGCTGATCTTCATCGAAAAGATGTGGAATTCAATATTGGAGATCATGTGTTGTTACGTGTTGCTCCATGGAAAGGAGTTACGAGATTTGAAAAGAGAGGAAAGCTCAATCCTCGATTCATTGGCCCATTTTTAATCCTCGATCGAGTAGAAACTGTGGCCTATAGACTCGCCTTACCGCCAAGTATGTCTCGTGTTCATAACATTTTTCATATATCAATGATACGTAAATATATGAAAGACCCAAACCACGTTATTGAATTAGAATCGGACGAGATAGCGGACGATTTAATGTAGGAAGAGGTACCTGTTAAATTCTTGGATAAGAAGGATCATATTCTATGCTCCAAGGTTATACCTCAAGTTAAAGTTTTGTGGAGAAACCATGATGTTGAGGAAATGACCTGTGAGTTAGAATTTAAAATGAAGTTAAGATATCCTCACCTCTTCGGCATACCAGGTACGCACCCTAATTTTGAGGACGAAATTTCATAAGAAAGGGAGGTTGTAAGACCCCAACTTTTATGAATAAAGATTAATTTTTCTCGAAATATATTTTTGAATATTATGGTGTGGATTTGCTATAATGTTATGGTTGTGGGTATTATTTATAAATTTTGCAAAGTAAGCAAGTGGTTATATAATATTTGATTGGTTGGGGAATATTCGTTTTAACAGGGAATATTCGTATGATGGCATAATCATTGATGGACCCAACAACGAAAGTATTTTCGTAGTTAGAAAAAGATAGAATTATCTTTTTATAAAAATAACGACGAAATTTTTGGGTTTCGGCACATAAAATGTAGCGGAATATAAACAATTTAAAGTGCAATTTCGAAACCCTAAATCAGGATCCATGTGAAAACCAAATTAATTCAGTGGTTAGAAATTTATACCGATTATTGAAGCTAGAATCGATGCGGTCGAATCTCTAACACAATCTAAATGAACTGCGTCTCTACGGTATCCACACGAATGCCCCACGAATCGTCGTACGATCTGCAGAAAAAGAAACTGCGGTACTAGCCACCAAGGATGAGGATTTTCGAAACTATTTTTCTCTAGTCTCTCTCTAAGAGCGGCTAGGGTTTTCTTAGGTTATGATTTGTTACCTAAAATGGCTGCTATATATCATATATATAGTAGTTAATAGAAATTAATCAAAACCCTAATCTAATTAAAATAAAATCAGAATTTATATATATATATATATATATATATATATATATATATCTTAATTAAGTCTTACTTAATTAAAATACCTATATTTAAATTATATCAATCATATTGACATATTTAAATTTTTACAATTTAAATTAATTCCCTTTCAATTACGTTCTTTGTGTGTGACTCTATAGGTTATTATTACGTTGGCAATAATTTTAAAATTATATTATAAAATTATAAACAGTGAACGACATCTAGTAATGCATCACTGCTACCCAAGTAATAATAAGACCAATGATTTGATGCAACCTTTTCGTGACCAATGTTTCAATGTAATTTAATCCTTTTAAACTTAATATGCTAGATAAACTCGAGTCATAGAATGTGCCATACTCTTCATAATTTAATCTGAGTTTTTCTTGATCAATGGGTAGACTATATGAACCAAATCACTATTTGAGCATGGCCATGCATTTCATAGTCCTACTCAATCAAGAGGCCTATGGATATCACCCCTAATACATAGGAGGGTTAAATTCCATCTAGATCACTCATATTCCTCACACGATTCATGATGTACCCAATAATCACCTTTATAGTCCACCCTATTAAAGGTGACCTTTGATGATATCAAAGCACATAAATTCTCGTGTAGTAATATAGTGATTTTAGGTCGGAGGATCATTACATCATTGTTATTATGAGAATCGCTAATGACACTTCGCATAATGCTCCACATAGAATTCTCATGGTGGGTTTGTCCAGTACATCATTCTCTAACATGTACCTATGCATTGACTTAATATCTCATATATTTATGACCAATGAGATTTGGTCATCATTCAATCCACATACTAGTCTCAATGCATCATTGTTGTCCCATCAACAATGATACTCGAATAGGGACTTTTAAGAACAATGATACTAATTATAATTATATAATCTCATGTTCAAGTCACATATTTGAAACTATATAATTTGTATCACTATTCTAAGGAATTTTATTATGTTAACATTTATACAACACAGTAAACAAAACCATAATACAATCATTCATTTATTCAATCAAATATAATATCAAAATGTTAAGCAATTATATCAAATAATTGGCCTCTAGGGCATAAACTCTAATAAAAAGTTTTACCGTTAAACTGTTGAACTACCCAGTGGTAAAAGAACAGTAATACGCGTGGTTTCATAGTAGCACATGATATTGATTATTGATGCTTACGTGAGAAGTCACTCAGTTATACTCAATTATTGCTACAGTAATTGCTGCATACTATCTCTCATATTATTGATTCAATTATTGTCACAGTATCATCTGCATAATATTTTATCTTATTAAATCAATAATTAAGACGACAAAGTTATTCGTATTATTAATTGCAATATTGACAATGTCTAGAAAGTTCTGTCAAGGAGAGGTTTGGTCACCTAATTGCGCGCCAATAGAGAGAAATCCTTATCGAAAAGCCCACTCTTTTCTGGGAATGATCTAGTTGTTAAATATTGTGAGTTATAATATTAAAGATAAATAAGTTTGTGTTGATTAAAGATGAAATTTGTATTTTCATTGTGTAGGGATTATTAGTGTTAGTGGAAATCGACATCTATTTCGATAATAATCGATGTCTGGAGGTTATATTGACCAATCGGGTAATTAATCGGATAAATGAGCAATTAATTACTATTAACTCACATGCTTATAACTATTTGTTCACATGTGTGTACTATTGATTCACATGCATGTACTATTAGGGGAGGTGGTGCAAGATTGATAATACTTGCAGGAAAAAATTAAAAATGAAAGAAAAGATGAAGGTATTATACTACAATATTTTGAGCCCCAAAGCATGCAATTATCGAAACTATGATTTTCTATAAATAGAAGCTCATTCTTCTTTCATTCTCACCAATTCACTAAGACTCACAAGAGCATTTATAGAAAGAGAAGCTATAGAGAGAAGAGTTTTAGAGAGAAAGTAGAAGAGAAGTATGCTACCTCACTATTCCAGTATCCAGTCTTCTTATTAGGTAAGGGATATTATTTTGTTCAGTATTCACATGAATAATATCTTCTTCCATACTCTATAGTGTGTGAGTAATATTATTTCGTCTCGTATTCTTGATTATACCATAATTATGTTAAAGTATTGCTTTTATACTCCGTGAAATTAGTAGAATGTCCTTGAAATTAATGCTTCATCTAGTATCGCTTCACAAGGATATTTTCGGCACATTCTTGTTACATTTTAAGTTTTTATGTCGGAGTACTGTCCATGAGTACTATTCATTTATACGGTACTACTCACAAAAGTACTATTCATGGGTACTATTCATAAAGTACTATTCACGCATACTATTCATAAAGTACTATTCTCGAAGTACTATTCATAGGGTACTATTCACCTGGGTACTATTCACCTAGAGTACTAATCATAACAAAAATTAACTTCTTTTCGGTCCAAATCATTTTTGATATAGTATCATTTTTGAATTTTACTCCACAAAGCAGTATCATGTTGGCAATTTGAACATTATTGAATTCTGGATAAATGAAATTATAAATCTTTAAAACTTATCCTTTGATTTCATTTAATTGAATTCTTATATTATTGTCATCATCCTCATGCTTATATTGTGATGAAAGTCATCTTTGGCTTACGTGCATAGATGGACTGTTGATTGGTATGATTATGACCAGGGATCATTCGGTATAATCATGACCCGTAATGTTACAAATGATGTGGTAAAAGTCCTCATTGGCCTGTAGTGCATTGATGGACAGTTATTGGTATGATAATAACCATGAATTATTTGGTATAATCATGACCATTGATGATTACATGAATATCCTTGGCCGTGGTGCAGAGATGATTCGATGATATGGTTTATTTATTAAGATGAGTCTCAGCGATAAAGTTGATGAAAAACCTTTTTAAAACATAGAAGATAGTAGATATCATGCTCTACTTGACTCTTCTAATGGATTGCTTGTTCCGCTGTAGTTAAACTTGATATTTATTATATTTTATCAATTTAACATTGTTGAAGGCTAACGATAATTTATTCTGCATTATCTTAGTTATAATATTTCTTATTGGGCTAGTTGAGCTCACCCTTTTTTTTCATTGTTCTCTTAAGGAAATGAGAATATAGCTGGAACTAGTCGGGGAACGGAGTAACGGTACAGATGTTTGAATTAGTAGTCCTCACTATTCAGTGAAATAGTGTAATAATAATTGTAATGAGGACTTTATTTGAGTTTGGATACTCTCTACGAGACATTATCCATGTTGAAACTCTCAGCAACGTTTTGTCGTACTGTATAAAAGAAGTTTGTATTTAAATTATGTACCGTGTATTTGGCGACTCGAGATGGGTGATGTATACCTATTTTGGGGGCGTCACAATCAACACCAAGTCACACGCCAATTATTCAACCAATTGGATGTTAGTCTCCTTTCTTTTGTTATGAATACTCCATCAATATCTCTAGAACGTGAAACACTGGAGGATAAAATTGCAGAAAGAGCAGATGCCAAGGCCCGTTGGGATTTTGCCAACAAGAGGGAATTTACGTACCTTGGCCAACCAGTGGAGGAAATATTTTAGATGCTGATCAATGAAGGAAGAATCACAACATTGTTGCTTCGAATTGACCCTCGTTCAGGGCAGTTCAATTCTAATGGATTATGTCAGTATCACTCCCACTCTCGCGGTCAGATCACGGAAGAATGTTGGGCACTCCGCCACCTTATCCAGAACTTACTTGACAACGCTGTCCTGCAGCTGGCAGACGATGACACCGTGTTACTTGAAAGTGGGGACGCATTTCCTACAAAATGGAAGGAGGTCGTAGCAGTTATATCTATTGAGAATGATTTAGCTGTCAGACCACTCATGATACAAGCAATTCAGCTCAAAGGTATAGACAATCCTTTGCAAGTGGCGGCGCCAAAGCCAATTTTCTTGCCATTCAGACCACAATATCATTTTGTCAGCCTACAAAAAGTGTCATGGAATTATGGAGAGGCTAAAGGATCCACATCTCACATAACTGATGCAGTGTCGAAGGATAATCCACTGTATCTTCCCCAATGGGTGATGAAGCCTACCATCAAAACAAAGGGGAAGATTCCCATGGAAAAAGTGGAAGAATTTATCCGTACTATGGGCCATAATGAAGCCAAGGTGGTTTTAGGCTTGAGAGAAGCTCCAAATCAAATTTCCATATTAGGCTTGGTTTTCTCTTCCGAAGAACACATGAAGATCTTGTTAAGGGTTTTGGAAGAGGCCCATTTGCCAAAATTAGTGGATGTTGAAAAATTCTATCATCTAGTTGATCACATTTTTAACAACAATGTGATATCCTTCAGTGATGATGATATACCTCCTGAAGGGACCGGTCACTGCAAGCCGTTGCACATAGTGGTTTTGTCTTCCAGATACATGGTGGGAGGAGTATTGATAGATGGAGGATCATCTTTGAATATATGTCCTTATGCCACTTTAGTGAATATGAACATCAATCTCAATAGGATTCGAAGTAGCCATGCGGTTGTCAAAGATTTTGACGGATCCCGACGAATTGCTGCGGATAAATTTAACTGCCAATGGAGATTGGTCCAAATACATTCTGCATATATTTTCTCGTGCTCAGAATAGATACAGAATACAACCTAATCTTGGGAAGACCGTGGATTCATATGGCCGTAGCCGTCCTATCCACCCTTCACCAGCAACTTAAATACATTATCAACAATAGCCTAGTCATTGTCGATGCTGAGCCAGAATGTCCTGAACAAGGTGACATACCACTCATTAGCTTCACTTCAGAAGTTAAGCCGGTCAGTTTTCCTGCCCTGGAAGTGAGCAACACTCACTACCATCCTGTTGGGGCGCCACCTCTCATACCCCAGATTTCTACCGAAGTAATGTCGGTCACTCAAGAAATGATGTCATTGGGTTATCAACCTGGACAAGGGTTGGGCAAAGATCATCAGGGCATTAAGCGCCCAATTCAAGTTCCTAATCAAATAGGGACAGCCGAACTAGGCTATACTGCTAGTTCCAGTCGAATGTGGATATTCTTTTAGCTTCAGCCACACGACGATTATCTCTACCTACAGTTCCAGAGCCTGTACGATCTCCGATAAAGGTGTCTGCCCATGTATTGGCTATGTTATTTCCTAAACCGATACCGGTAAAGGGGAAAGAAGTCATGGTTCTAGATCTCGAAGTGGAAGAAAAGGAAGGGAGACGTAACAAGATATCCCCAGGATGTTGTCAAATATACGCATCATCGTCAATTGGAGTAGCACTCCTTTCATTGGTCGACAAGGGTAAAATGGGCAAAAACTCATTATGCCATGTAGATAATAATAACTGCTTACTTTTCTGTACAGTATTAGCAGTTGTTTTGTCAATACATGCTAACACTTTGTATGATTGAACAGTTTCATATATTAAGTGAAAGCATATTTTGTTTCACGACTCTAAATTTATATGTTCCTATACTTGCTGATTGTAATAACCCGAGATTTCGAACAATCCAAAATTTACGAATTTTTTTTTCTTATTTAATATTAATATTGATTATCAATTTTGTGACAAGTGTATTTGATACGAGTCTCGAGAAGGTCAATTTGTGTATTGAGTAATAAAATTAAGAGTAGAGTTGTGCTTAACGTAGAATAGAAACCCTAACCCTAGTTACGGATAGGGATTCGATAGAAAATATAATTAAAATAATTATATTAATATGCATGTGTTTGTACCGTACAGAATTTTTGATCAATGTTAGATCGGATAAGGTTTAAAATTTATAAACCCTAATAAGAGATTAGAAACCATAATCTCAGGATTAGAAACCATAACGTACTATTAGAAACCCTAATCGAAAGCTAAGAAACCCTAATTTTAAATTCAAGAATCCTAAACCCTGAGTAGGAAACCCTAATCCTAATTAGCAAGCCTAAAGTGTTTAGTATGTGTTAATATAATTAGGAAACCCTAATTATACTTTACAAATATTAATTTCTATTTAAAACCCTAATTACATTTTTGAAATTCTTAATTTTTTATTTTTAAATTCTAATTAGAAAATTCTAGAATTGAAGTATTTTAAAACCTAAGGGTTAGAACCCTAGATCAACCAATATCAGATTAGGAAGATCAAGATCAAGAATTGAACAAGAAGGTATAAACCCTAAAATCTAATTTGATCTTGTATGCTAAGAAAGTTTTTGGGTTTTTGTGTTTAGAATCTTGCTGATGGATGTTTTATGAAGATCTATGAAGATCTATCATGAATCCATAGCATCAAAGTGGGTAAAAACCTATGTTTTTCAAATAATTACCAAGAACATGGTTGTGGTCTGACAACCGAATGTCGGTGGCCACAAATCAGTGCTTGTTTAAGATTTTTGTATGAGGTCTTTATTTTGCAAAAGAAATCAGAGTCATTAGATGTCTGGATTTGAAGTTATTAACGGTCAATGTAAGACCCCAAATAATTAATAAATGAAATTTAATTTCCTTTAATTATTATTTTGAATAGTAAGGGTTGATTTGATTAATGTGAATAGTTATGGGTAAAATACGCAAATATTTCAAAATAAGCAAGTGGTTATAAAATATTCATTGTTGTCGGGGAATATTCGTTTGGTCGTGGAATATTCGTACTGTCGGGGAATATTCGTACTACGGCGCAGCCATGTGTAGGCCCCATAACGGAAAGCGATTGGAGGAAGAAAACGACAAATATAAGTTGTTTAAAAATAACGGCGTAAATTGTTACCGTTAACACTGTTGGAATACCCGGTGGTTAAAATACAGTAATACGCGTTGTTGCACAGTAGCACACGGTATTGCACATTATTTTGAATTATTGATCCTTACGTAAGAAGGCACTACTCAATAATTGCTACAGGAGTTACTGTTCATTACTTTATTGATTCAATAATTGCTGCGTTGATATTTATATTATTGTTGTTTCAATAATTGTCACTGCATAGTATTTTCCATTATCAGATCAATAATTCATATTATTTGAATAATATTATCAGATAACATTATTGGCAATGTCTAGAAAGTTCTGTCTAAGGAGAGGTTTGGTCACCTAATTGCGCGCCAGTAAGGAGAAATCCTTATTGGAAAGCCCCCTCTATCCTGGGAACGGCCTGGTTGTCAGTACTGTGATTCTGTAATATTATTTTTGAATAATTAATTATTGATTATTATGATAAAAAAAATATTTATTTTATGTGGATATAGATGGAGAAAATTTTTAATGTGACAATTGTTGAAAATTAATATTTTATCTTTTTCTGATAAAATAATTCATTTAAATATATTATTTTAATAATATATTAACGATGATATTTTTACAATGAATGTGGGATATATGAATATATGAGGAGGTAGAGTATTTTGGTGGCATTAAATGTTTAACATATGTTTTGTGTGTCGGTGGACACAATTCTTGACCGAAAATTGATTGTAGACTGTAAAATCACTCGTTTGTGGATTTCGGATAATTTCTGTTTGGAATTTGGAAAAACTTCCTTCTGCAAAGTTGTAGAGAATTGAAATTCCTATAAAAAGACGCGAGATTCGAATTTTCTAATAAAAGGGCTATTTATTGTGAATTATTGAAGTTCCGGAGTTCCGAAATAATTGATTTTTGGAAGTTTTAATTATTATTTTCAACAAAAACGTTTTTCAAATGTTGGTGGGCATCTTTAACATGTGTTTGATGGCAAAAATCAGATTCCTTGGTGGTTGGCTTGAAGGTTTTGTAAATATTAATATTATATTAATTTAGTCTCCTTTGGCGTTCTAACATTTTCCTATAAATAGAGGGCTAAGTTAGAATTGAAAATCACACCAGAAACAAAGTTTTCTCTCTTTCTCTCTCTATATTTTCGAGCGTATCCTTGTGAGTATACTTTGAGTGTTGCTATACGGTGTGCGAGTTTCTGTCAGCACTATACCGAAATTCAGTCAGAAGTACAGCTATTTTGAGGTAAGGGATGTTATTTTCTTCTTAAATGATATTATTTTCTTCAATATCATTATGCCGAAATATTGGTGAACGTTTTTATCAAATTTGGAACTTTTTGTGTCGGAGTTACTATTCACGTATACGGTACTATTCACGTATACGGCACTATTCACGAATACGGCACTATTCACAGAAAAAATTATTTTTTTTTCTTTTCGTCCAAAATATCTATTGTGGATACTAGCTTTGATTGTATCCATGTTTTGATCATTCTTGAATTTTACACCACTATGATTATTTTTGAGGTATTTTTGGATATGGATAAAACAAAGTACGAATCCTTAATCCTTATCATTTTGTTTCACTGGATTCACTTCTTTAAAAATATTTGTTTATCATCTTCAGTCTTAAAGGATGTTATTATTGAATATCTTTGGCCTGTAGTGCAAAGATGAATGATTTCTGATGAATATCTTTGGCCCGTAGTGCAAAGATGAACAGGTGTTTAGATGAACATGACCAACAGATGAATATCCTTGGCCTGTAGTGCAAGGATGAATATATGATTCAAGATGTGCATTGTTTGATGTTACAGGGATAGAAAAAATATTGTTGATGGACTGTTAAATTCATAGATATTAGTAGATTTCATCCTCTACGTAACTCTTCTATGAATTAATATTTTCCACTGCGAATATTGATTTAAAACTTGTTGTCTATTGTATTCTATCAGATTTTTCCCTGTTGAAGACTAACGATAATTTGTTGTATATTATCTTAGTCATAATATTCTTTACTGAGCTAGTTGAGCTCACCCTTTTCCTTTTTGTTCAATTTTTCTTCTCAGGAGACGAGAATATAGCGAGTACGAGTCGGGGTATGAATTGATGGTCCTTGAGAGAGTTGTTTAGTAGTCCTCACCATTTTTTTAAAATAATATATCAATAATTGTATTGAGGACATAGTTGGGTATGTATATTGTCTAGATGACAATGTTTGTATTCAAACTCATAGTTTATGGGTTGTAAAAGTTGTAGTTGTTTCTGTACCATGTATTTGGCGACTCAAAATGGGTTGGATGGAATGGACCTATTTTGGGGGCGTCACAGTTGGTATCAGAGCTTAGGGATATGATCTCTGGCGGAGATCGGGGAATAGAACTAGGAGGGGAGAGACGAGTAAATCCTTCACTAGTGTGTCCTACCTAAGCTTATTTGTTAGTTGGTCAGTATATAGGGATATTATGTGATATATTGATTTCCTTAATTAACCCTTGTTTTATGACAGTATTTGAGAATGTCGACTGAGAATATTAACAATGGAAATGAGACCGTGGAGACGCCTGTACTCACCAACGAGGAGAACGTGCAACAGGCTGGCAATGTTCCTCCTATGAATAACACCACTGATCAGACGATGAACGACGCAATGTTTAGAAGCTTTTTGCAGTTCATGCAAAATCAGACGAGGGAGACTCGTGTTCAAAATACAAGAGGAAATGATAACAATTCACGGGTTGTCACAGCCAAGCAGTTCAAAGAGTTGGGACCACCAGAATTTAAGGGAAAGCCAGATCCGATCATGGCGGAGACATGGGTCAAGGAAATTACCAAGATATTCGATGTCTTGGGATGCACGGAGGAATAGAAGGTTCCATTCGCCACCTTTATGTTCCGTGGCGAGGCAGACTACTGGTGGGAGTCTGTGAAGCGTACCCATCCAGCCGCACTCAGCATGTCTTGGGAGACGTTTCAGAAACTATTTAATGACAAATACTTTCCTGAAAGTGTTCGTTATATAAAGGAAGTGGAGTTCATCAGATTAGAACAAAATAACATGACGGTGTCTCAGTACGAGGCAAAGTTTGCAGAGTTATCCAGGTTTGCATCTCATTTGGTGGAGAATGAGGAACGTATGACGCGGATGTTTCTGAGAGGTTTGAAACCCGGCATACGACAATTTCTCATCTCTCATAAATTTTCTCTCTATTCAGATGTTGTTAACATGGCTCAATTGTTGGAGCGAGATAACGAGTACGGTCAACCGAGGTACCACAATCAGGATCATACCGGAGATAGCAGTCAACAAAATAACGATAACCAGTGGAGAAAGAAAAAGACGGACAAAAATGGTAACCACTTTGGTGGTAATCATGGCCATGAAAATATAAGAAGCGAGTCAGGGGGAGATTTTAAAAAGAGGAGATTTAACAACGACCATGTGAAGACGACAGTGCCGGCAGCAACTGGTTCTAAGGGAGGAGAAAGACCACCGGTCATATGCTACAAGTGCGGGAAAGAGGGACATATCAGTCCAAACTGCCCACAACAGTTCAAGGTATGCTATAATTGTGGAAAGGAAGGACATATCGCTCGAGATTGTACGGTAGCAAAACCTAGTTCAGCGGGGACGGTGACTCAAAAGACTGTCCCAGAAAAGCCAAAGTCAATGGTTCCTGGAAGAGCGTTTGTTGTGACTGGTCAACATGCGAGGAACCCAAACGAGGTGATCACGGGTAAGCTATTTATAAATTCTTGCGAAGTTTATACCTTACTTGATACCGGTGCTACCCATTCATTTATCTCTCCTGCTTGCACTCAACGTTTAAACTTGACTCCGGAGAAATTAAACTTTGACCTATCTGTGGAAACTCCGTTAGGAGAAACTTTTATCACATCCACTGTTTATAAATCTTGTTTAATTCAAGTTGGTACCATCACCTTACCTGTTGACCTGATCTCTTTAAAGATACTTGCTTTTGATGTGATTTTAGGGATTGATTGGTTAACTACTCATCATGCCAAAATTGATTATTTTCGTAAGGTTGTTAGTTTTCATATTCCTAATCAACCTGTTGTTTGAATTCAGGCAACTAAACCATTAAAATCAATCACTGTCATATCTAATCATAAAGCTATTCGTTTATTGAAAAACGGATGTCAAGCTTTCTTAGCCCATGTTATGGATTTGAATAAAGACATGTCAAAATTGAATAATATTCCTGTTGTTATTGACTTTCCTGACGTATTTCCTGAAGAACTTCCCGGTCTACCCCCAGAACGTGAAGTTGAATTCTTTATTGATCTTGAACCTGGTACAAAGCCCATTTCTAAAACCCCATATCGAATGGCTCCTATTGAACTTCAGGAGTTAAAAGTCCAACCACAGGAGTTATTGGATATCGGTTTCATTCGTCCTAGTACATCTCCTTGGGGTGCTCCTGTTTTATTCGTAAAGAAGAAAGACGGGAGTATGCGACTTTGTATTGACTATCGGGAATTGAACCATGTCACCATCAAGAATAGGTATCCTCTACCTCGTATTGATGACTTGTTTGACCAGTTGCAAGGAGCACAATTCTTTTCAAAAATCGATCTTCGTTCTGGATATCATCAGCTAAAAATTAGAACTGAGGATATTCCAAAGACTGCCTTCAGAACTCGGTATGGGCATTATGAATTCTTAGTCATGTCTTTTGGATTGACTAATGCTCCTGCTGCTTTCATGGATATGATGAACTGAGTATTCAAAGATTATTTGGATCAATTCGTTATTGTCTTTATTGATGACATCCTCAAATATTCCAAAAGCCGTGAAGATCATGAGCACCATTTGAAGCTGGTACTCCAAAGGCTTCGTGAAAACAAGTTATATGCTAAGTTGAAGAAATGCGAGTTCTGGCTTGAGGAAGTAGCATTCCTTGGGCACGTGGTGTCAAAAAATGGAGTATCTGTTGACCCGACGAAGATTGAAGCAATACAAAGTTGGGATCAACCGAAGTCTGTCACTGAAGTACGTAGCTTTTTGGGCTTAGCTGGTTATTATTTGAGATTCGTGGAAGGGTTTTCTCGAATTCCTACTCCATTAACTCAGCTAACTCGGAAGGATACAAAATTCGTATGGAACGAGGAATGCGAGAAGAATTTTCAAGAGCTTAAGAGGAGACTTATTTCGGCACCTGTTCTAACAATACCATCTGGTTCGGATGGATTTGTTATCTACAGCGATGCTTCAGGCAAAGGGTTAGGATGTGTTCTCATGCAACGTGGGAAAGTCATAGCCTATGCCTCGCGACAACTTAAAGAGTATGAGAGGAATTATCCTACTCATGATCTAGAGTTGGCAGCAGTTGTTTTCGCGCTAAAGATCTGGAGGCACTATCTATACGGGGAGAAAGTGGAGATATATTCAGATCATAAAAGCCTCAAATATTTCTTCACTCAAAAAGAACTCAACATGCGGCAACGACGTTGGCTCGAGTTGTTGAAAGATTACGACCACACTATTCAATACCATCCTGGAAAAGCGAACGTGGTAGCTGACGCATTGAGTAGAAGATCATATGCAGGAATGAGTGTAATAATGTCAAGTATACGCATAGAGCCAACTTTAATAGAAAAAGTTAAGGTTGCTCAAGCCACCGATCCGGAGCTGATGCATATGAAGACGAAAGTACAAGAAGGTGCCATTCCAGAAGAGAGAATTGATGAAGAAGGAATACTTCGAGTCCACTCCAGACTTTGTGTTCCTAACGATTCTGATTTGAAGTACAAGATCATGATGGAGGCACACAATACACCGTTTGCAATTCATCCCGGAAGTACCAAAATGTATCGTGATCTTCGACATACATTTTGGTGGAACAATATGAAGAGAGAGATTGCAAAGTTTATTTCAACGTGTTTAACTTGTCAACGTGTAAAGGCAGAGCATCAAGTGCCAAAGGGTCCATTGCAACCACTTGAGATTCCGAAATGGAAGTGGGAACACATTACTATGGATTTCGTTACGGGTCTTCCTACGGTTTCTCAAGGCATCTATGCTATTTGGGTTATTGTTGATAGATTAATCAAGTCTGCTCATTTCTTGCCGATACGGGAGACTTATTCCCTTGAACGTCTTCCTCAAATGTACGTAAATGAGATTGTAAGATTGCATGGCATGCCAGTATCCATAGTTTCGGATCGTGACCCAAGATTTATTTCAAGATTTTGGGTTAGCTTGCAAAAAGCTATGGGTACGGAGTTACGATTCAGTTCGGCATACCATCCTCAAACGGACGGACAATCAGAGAGGACTATTCAAACTCTTGAAGATTTATTAAGACTCTGTGTCCTAGACTTCAAGGGTAGTTGGGATAAATATTTACCATTGGTGGAATTCTCCTACAACAACAGTTATCAGGCAAGCATTGGTGTGGCCCCATTTGAAGCATTATATGGACGAAAGTGTCGCTCTCCAGTATGTTGGGACGAGGTGGGTGAAGCAACATTGTTGGGACCCGAGTTAGTACGTATGACTACGGAGAAGATCCAAATGATTCGACAACGTATACAAACGGCACAAGATCGACAAAAGAGTTATGCAGATCTTCATCGAAAGGACGTAGAATTTAGTGTTGGGGATCATGTATTGTTGCGTGTTGCCCCATGGAAGGGAGTTACAAGATTCGGGAAGAGAGGAAAGCTTAATCCTTGATTTATTGGTTCGTTTCAAATTCTTGATCGAGTAGGTAATGTAGCCTATAGACTCGCGTTACCTCCAAGTATGTCTCGTGTTCATAATGTTTTTCATATATCTGTGCTTCGTAAATATGTGAAAGACCAGAACCACGTCATTGAGTTAGAACCGGACGAGATAGCCGAAGATTTAACGTATGAGGAGGTACCTGTCAAGATCTTGGATAGGAAGGAGCATGTCCTACGCACGAAGGTAATACCACAAGTTAAATTTTTGTGGAGGAATCATGCTATAGAGGAAATGACCTGGGAGTTGGAAACGGAAATGAAAGCGAAGTATCCTCACCTTTTCGAAACACCAGGTACGTATGTCAATTTTGAGGACGAAATTTCATAAGGAGGGGAGGTTGTAAGACCCCAAATAATTAATAAATGAAATTTAATTTCCTTTAATTATTATTTTGAATAGTAAGGGTTGATTTGATTAATGTGGATAGTTATGGGTAAAATACGCAAATATTTCAAAATAAGCAAGTGGTTATAAAATATTCATTGTTGTCGGGGAATATTCGTTTGGTCGTGGAATATTCGTACTGTCGGGGAATATTCGTACGACGGCGCAGCCATGTGTGGGCCCCATAACGGAAAGCGATTGGAGGAAGTAAACGACAAATATAAGTTGTTTAAAAATAACGGCGTAAATTATTACCGTTAACACTGTTGGAATACCTGGTGGTTAAAATACAGTAATACGCGTTGTTGCACTGTAGCCCACGGTATTGCACAGTATTTTGAATTATTGATCCTTACGTAAGAAGGCACTACTCAATAATTGCTACAGGAGTTACTGTTCATTACTTTATTGATTCAATAATTGCTGCGTTGATATTTATATTATTATTGTTTCAATAATTGTCACTGCATAGTATTTTCCATTATCAGATCAATAATTCATATTATTTGAATAATATTATCAGATAACATTATTGGCAATGTCTAGAAAGTTCTGTCTAAGGAGAGGTTTGGTCACCTAATTGCGCGCCAGTAAGGAGAAATCCTTATTGGAAAGCCCCCTCTATCCTGGGAACGGCCTGGTTGTCAGTACTGTGATTCTGTAATATTATTTTTAAATAATTAATTATTGATTATTATGATAAAGAAAATATTTATTTTATGTGGATATAGATGGAGAAAATTTTTAATGTGACAATTGTTGAAAATTAATATTTTATCTTTTTCTGATAAAATAATTCATTTAAATATATTATTTTAATAATATATTAATGATGATATTTTTACAATGAATGTGGGATATATGAATATATGAGGAGGTAGAGTATTTTTGTGGCATTAAATGTTTAACATATGTTTTGTGTGTCGGTGGACACAATTCTTGACTGAAAATTGATTGTAGACTGTAAAATCACTCGTTTGTGGATTTCAGATAATTTCTGTTTGGAATTTAGAAAAACATCCTTCTGCAAAGTTGTAGAGAATTGAAATTCCTATAAAAAGACGCGAGATTCGAATTTTCTAATAAAAGGGCTATTTATTGTGAATTATTGAAGTTCCGGAGTTCCGAAATAATTGATTTTTGGAAGTTTTAATTATTATTTTCAACAAAAAAGTTTTTCAAAGGTTGGTGGGCATCTTTAACATGTGTTTGATGGCAAAAATCAGATTCCTTGGTGGTTGGCTCGAATGTTTTGTAAATATTAATATTATATTAATTTAGTCTCCTTTGGCGTTCTAACATTTTCCTATAAATAGAGGGCTAAGTTAGAATTGAAAATCACACCAGAAATAAAGTTTTCTCTCTTTCTCTCTCTATATTATCGAGCGTATCCTTGTGAGTATACTTTGAGTGTTGCTATACGGTGCGAGTTTCTGTCAGCACTATACCGAAATTCAGTCAGAAGTACAGCTATTTTGAGGTAAGGGATGTTATTTTCTTCTTAAATGATATTATTTTCTTCAATATCATTATGCCGAAATATTGGTTAACGTTTTTATCAAATTTGGAACTTTTTGTGCCGGAGTTACTATTCACGTATACGGTACTATTCACGTATACGGCACTATTCACGAATACGGCACTATTCACAGAAAAAATTATTTTTTTTTCTTTTCGTCCAAAATATCTATTGTGGATACTAGCTTTGATTGTATCCATGTTTTGATCATTCTTGAATTTTACACCACTATGATTATTTTTGAGGTATTTTTGGATATGGATAAAACAAAGTACGAATCCTTAATCCTTAATCCTTGTCATTTTGTTTCACTGGATTCACTTCTTACAAAATATTTGTTTATCATCTTCAGTCTTAAAGTATGTTATTATTGAATATCTTTGGCCTGTAGTGCAAAGATGAATGATTTCTGATGAATATCTTTGGCCCGTAGTGCAAAGATGAACAGGTGTTTAGATGAACATGACCAACAGATGAATATCAATGGCCTGTAGTGCAAGGATGAATAAATGATTCAAGATGTGCATTGATTGATGTTACAGGGATAAAAAAAATATTGTTGATGGACTGTTAAATTCATAGATATTAGTAGATTTCATCCTCTACGTAACTCTTCTATGAATTAATATTTTCCGCTGCGAATATTGATTTAAAACTTGTTGTCTATTGTATTCTATCAGATTTTTCCCTGTTGAAGACTAACAATAATTTGTTGTATATTATCTTAGTCATAATATTTTTTACTGAGCTAGTTGAGCTCACCCTTTTCTTTTTTGTTCCATTTTTCTTCTCAGGAGACGAGAATATAGCGAGTACGAGTCGGGGTATGAATTGATGGTCCATGAGAGAGTTGTTTAGTAGTCCTCACCATTTTTGTAAAATAATATATCAATAATTGTATTGAGGACATAGTTGGGTATGTATATTGTCTAGATGACAATGTTTGTATTCAAACTCATAGTTTATGGGTTGTAAAAGTTGTAGTTGTTTCTGTACCATGTATTTGGCGACTCAAAATGGGTTGGATGGAATGGACCTATTTTGGGGGCGTCACAGTCAAAACCCGTTGACCGGGCCAAATCTGGGTAACCTAGAAAGGCCATGAACAGCGTCTGACAAGCTTTTGTTGTAAAGTCCCCGAATCCGGATACTTGAAACCCGAACTCGGTACTTCACGATACCATTTCTATGAGCGGAATAATACTAATAATAATAATAATATAGATTTATCAAATTTAATTTACATATTATCAGAGTTTCCCAAATCCCAAGTACGAAACCTTTAACATTCATTACATGATAATAATAGTATTTATCATCCATATACTAAAAAAGTTAACTATTACAGAAAATAGCATAAAAAGTCATTCAGCAACTTTTCCCTTCCCCTTGTTCTTGACAGATCCTTCCGGTCCTTCACACTTAGCTGAAAACATTTAAATTAAGCAAGGATGAGCATTAGAGTGCCCAGTAAGTATTATATATATATATATATATATATATATATAAGCTGAAAGAATTTAAATGTTTTCTTTATAATATTCTTCTACAACTAGTCAGTAGTTGTGAAGTAATCTGTATCAAGAATATTAACATAACAACCCTCGTTCAAAATTTTGAAACTGTGTATTGTCTATACATGAGGTTTCTGTGACATACTTTGAACATTGTTTTCATTTTCGAAAGGGTTTGAACAGAAATTCATCTGTAAACCGGCCATTGTTTACGGACACGGAGGGTGATCAGCCCCGTTGTACCCTGTATTGATCAATACTACATTATTAGAACGATATTATCGTTCATCCTTTGTCCGCCGTAGCGCATAAAATTTTTCCCATTATCGGGATGTTCATTCATGTCGGGTTTTCATAACAAAGGTCTTATATAATTCAACATATATGTATATCAAAGGCTTATCAACATGCGATTGAATACAATGTTTATCCAAGTGGGGACACTTGAATAATCATTTATAGAAATTAACGAACAGAATATATAACTGAATTATCATATACTAGCATGTTGATAGTCAGTGGGCTTATATAATATAAGTTTAACAATCTGTACAATAATAACATTAATTCTGAATTTCTCACTTCTGTCCATTGCATAAAGAAAATACAAAGTTAGGATACTTGCCTGATGCGCTGCTTACACTTTGCAACTTAGTTTTATCTTTTATGAAATCACCTAACATTAATCAGATTATTTTACTGATTAGTACAACATAACGTACACACAACACTGTCTCTTGTAGTCAGCACATTCCCTATTCACATTATCACACATGTTCAACAATCGTTGACTCATAATCAAACATCAACACCTTCCTAATCACATTGTCATACAACTTTGATAACCATTGAATCACAAATAAATAGTTAACTAACCAATTTATCTAAGTCCAGATCAATTTCTGATTTATGTCGGTCTACCGACAACTTTATCGGGTAAATATCGAGTCTAAGACTCTAATCCGTAGTTCAATATCCCTTTGGATAACTTAAACACCAGTCGCACTATTTTTCATGGCTTTATAATAATTATTATATAATTATTATCATTTAACATATTTTTGAAATATCAGAATCATTATGAAATGATTTAAATATTAAACAATTCTATTATCATTAATATTTAATTAATATTAAACTATTAATGAAACCATTGCCAAAATATTAAAGTTGTATATTAACTCAAAATATTTTTAAAGTATTTATAATACCCTTAAATGATTTTTAAAATATTTAAAATCATCATTAAATAATTACCATTAATATTTAAATATTAATGAACTATTTATCCCAATATTTAAAAGTCATTAATTATAACTTAAAATATTTTTAAATCATTAATATCCTTTTTAAATGATTTTTAAATAAATAAAACTATTTTAAAACTATTTATTTAATATAATTATTAAATAAATTTAATATCATTAAATAATCATTAATATTAAATTATTAATGAAATTATTCTTTAAATATTAAAAGTTATATTTTATAACTTAAAATATCTTTAAACACTTTATTTTTATTTAAAATGATTATTATAATAATAAAATCATTTTTAAACTAAATTATTTAATATAATTATTAAATAACTTTATTATCATTAATCATAATTAATTAATGAAATTTACCTTTAAATATTAAAAGTTATATTTTATAACTTAAAATATTTTTAAATACCTTATTATTATTTAAAATGATTTTTTTATATAATAAAATCATTTTTAATTCTTTTATTTAATTTATTCAATAAATAATATAATTATCATTAATATTAATTTATTAATGAAAATTATCAAATAATATTAAAAGTTATCAAAATAACTCAAAAATATCTTCTAACACAATAATATAATTTTTCATGATTTTTCATGAATTAAAAATCATTTTTAAATAATTTATTTAATATTATAATTAAATAAATTAATTACTTTTAATATCCCAAAAATATTAAATATTTATGAAATATATTTAAAATCATTAAAAACTAATTTTCAGAATTTAAAATAATTTTTTATAATTTATTTTGTATTTTTAATAATTAAAAACTATTTTTTTCTATTTATTAATTAATTTGCAAAAATTATTAATAAAACTGTCGTTAAAGGGCTATAGCGACACTTTCTGTCGCTATAGGTGTTCTTGAGGATTTCCAGAAACATAAACCAGTGTGCTAGGGGGTGGTTTGACTATGTATAACTTTCTGTACAAAATGTTTCTAGGCGATCTAACACATACATCTTGTAGTACTCATGTAATACTACAAGTACATAACAAATTTCGTGGTTAAACAACATAAGATCTTAGAGAAATCTGTCGTCAAAGTAGCTATCAAAACTGTTTTTCACGAAGAACAGTTCGAGGTGCCTAATTTGGACCTCTATAACTTGCAATCCGTGTAACGTTTTTGTGATATATCACTTCCCGTATGTAGAACTCATGTAGGACTACAACTATAACACTTAACATACATATAACAACAAAGGATATAACAGTAAATAGCTGGTCAAAATTCACCACGGAAATTGCTCAAAAAAAATCTGGGTTCGTGTTCTTGAGCAGTTTCGGTCAACGGATTTTGACCATGAATAACTCCCGATCTATAAATGATCTGGCCTTGATTATTTCTTCATCTTAAAGAGTACATAACATACTACACATAACATCTTACAAACACCAAAAACACTAAATAATCACAAAGATATAAGGCTCGACATTTGTCTAAAAATAACAGATTTCGGTATTTTTAAAAGTTGGAAAAACTTTGATTTTGAGCACTTTGATGTTATGGGTCATGAATCTAACGAACCAGAACATTAATAAACTCCTTATTACACATATTTAACAAATCAATTGCATCAATTAACAAAGAATCAAAGGATTTCTTATTTATGAAATTTTATACCTTTCTTTGATCCAATCTTTGATTTTCTTGATTTTTGGCTTCTGATCTGTTATGGGACTTCGTGGGGCTGATCTAAGGGACTGATTTGCTACAACTTTTCGTGGGTTTGAGAGAGAATGAGGGTTGGTTGAGTATTATATAAATTATGCTAGCAAAATCACTTTTTCTCTCTCTCTCTCAATCCTTAGGGTTTCTAGTTATAAGAAGTTAGGGTTTTCTTCAGAAAACTAGGGTTTTCTAAATATTAGGGTTTCCAGAATTTTAATTAGGGTTTACCTAATTAATATATTAATACATGACATAATTATATTAGATACTTATAAAATAATCTCACACTCTAATTTGGATCTCAAATTAGGGTTTAACATTATTACTAGGGTTTGGTCAAAATACACCGTAAATGACCAACCATTATCAATACGGTAATACCGTACATATTCATAGCACTGAAAAATCAAAATATAATTAATATTATATTATTATTCTAATACCTTGACAATAATCCAAAATTAGGGTTTGGATTCCATATCTGATTATTCTTTCATATTTAACATTAATAATTAAGGTAAAATAATTAACTTAATAATCTGTACAAAAATTCATACAATAAAATAATTATTATATTTATTCTAAAAATCACTTCATTTATTATTTAAATATTATATGATTATATATTCAGGGAAAATAATTAATAAAAACATTTCTATCTTAAAATTAATTATTATAAAAATATACTTTATAATAATCAATAATTCTACAATAAATTTACTTGTAAATATTCATGTAATAAATATATTTTTATTTACCACATAAATACATATACACATAATTTTGTACAATTCCTCATCCTTAAAATAAAAAAAAAAATTTATACGCAAAATTTATGATTTATTTATATAAAAATATCGGGTTGTCACATTTGTAACGAGTAGATCTGTCAAATTGTATGTGTTTTATTGTGTTTGTTGTATTCAGATTGTAGCCTATTATATGTACTTTACATTTATGGCTTTAGATCGTTTATGTTCTCAACAGATTGAACATGGTAGGTGGTCAAACTAGGCCATACAGCCATGACTTAGAGATTCTGGAATTCCCATAAACGGGAAGAACACAACTTTCTGACCATCTTTGACCGAGTCATATCTTGTGGATATGTTGATGTTAAACTAATTTGTTGTTATAATAAAAATACCTTGACACTAGTACTATAGATTTGTACAATAATATAACTGATTTCATGACCAAAACTCATAGATAATCGAGCAAGAAAGTAGGTAGTCGAACTGCCTCGGTTTCTAGAAAACCCAGAACTGTCTAACAGCCACTTTGGAGGCTCTGATCTCCTTGTTGTGATGTCTTATGACCAAGTTAGTGATTGATAATTGTAGTAATACATTCGTACTACAACATCAAAGTTCATGTTAGTCCAGATCATGCCTGAGCTGATAATTAATTCTAGGTCAACCAAGACAGGTTGATAACGAAGTTGTTAGTGTTCTTGAGCTCAAGAACACCAATAACGACGATTTGTTTCACTAAAGGTCTTTAGCGACGACTGTTATTTATTTTATTTTCTGATTTTTTTGAAAATTATTAAAAATAGAAATAAATTATAAAAATTATTAAAAATAGTTTTAAAAATTATTTTAAATTATGAAAAATAATTTTTGACCAATTGGAATATTTTTCTTTAATATTTATTATTATTTGAATATTAAAAGTATTTAATTTATTTTATTAGTATATTAAATAAATTAGAGAAAAATGATTTAATATTATTAAAAATCATTTTAAATTAGAATAATGTCTCTAAAAATATTTTGAGTTATAAAATACAACTTTTAATATTTTTGAAGAATTTTCATTAATAAATTAATATTAATGATATTAGATTTATTTAATTATTCAATTAAATAAATAAGTTAAAAATAATTTTATTGATTTAAAAATTATTTTAAATAATAATAAATTGTTAGAAAATATTTGGAATTATAAAATATAATTTTCAATATTTTTGGAGAATTCTCATTAATAAATTAATATTAACGGTAATAGATTATTTATTTATTATATTAATTAAATGAATTAAAAATGGTTTTATTGATTTAAAAATCATTTAAAATGATAAAAATATTTAAAAATATGTTAAGTTATAATTAATGACTTTTAATATTTTGATAATAATTTTATTAATATTTAAATATTAATGGTGATGATTTAAAAATGATTTGAATTATTTTAAAAATCATTTATGTAGAATATTGATGATTTAAAAATATTTTAAGTTATTAATAATAACTTTAATATTTTGACAAGTATGTCATTAATATTTTTATATTATTAAATATTAATGATGATAAGATTAATTGATAATTAAATTATTTAAAAATGATTTTGATGTTTGAAAAATTATTATAAATTAAAATAATTATTTATAAATTATTAAAAGCTTCTGAAAAATATTATAAACGATATTTAACTTATCTAAAATAATATTGAAGCTTAGAGACCAAGATTAATTGACAATCAATGTGTTAATTGTCGGATAGGGTGACCAGAACACTGAGATGAGACTAAAGTCCAACCAGACCGAACTAGTTAGACATGTTAAGTGTTTATATAGGTTATAAACACTAATGTGGCTATGTGGTATTGTGCTTAGGAGAAGTTTGACTATAGAATACAGTAATGTGTGTTGAGAATTATTGTGCTAATTGTGAGACCGATATTATGATTATAGGTCTTTCAAACGCAGATAAGTATATTGTGTAGCTGTAAACAGCGGAAGAGGCAAGTTTCCTAACTCAACCTTGAGTTATATTCATTAAATTATTATAGTGGTTAATTATTGTTAATTATACCACATCCAAGAATTTATTGTTGATTATTCGCAGTTAGTGCATGTTTAATAATTCAAATTGAATTACTGATTCGAAAAATATATATTCGTAGAATTACTGTTGTTGGATATTCATATCTGTAAAAACGATAATATTGACAGTACAAATAATTCCTGTTTATTGTCAAATTATATTGAGAAATGTCTTAGCTAATTATTCCGGCTAAATGAACATTTGTTAGAACTTGATAGGTTCGAGAAGAGAAGAGAAGAGAATTTAATTATTGTTGATAGATCAATGCCAGTTGTATCGGCTAGATCAAAAAAGAAAACTTGATAGGTTTGAAAAGAGAAGAGAAATGATTAGATATTGAAATCATTGCATTTCGTTGTTAAATCAAATTCTGATTCAAAGACTGAGAAGAACAACCTTTTATATAAAGGGAACATTTTAGGTCATAAATTCGGACATTACGCACTGTTAAGTATTATGCATAATATAGGGTACAAGGAGTTGGCCGACTCTAAGTACTTGCAGAGGGGTATGATTTAATCTTTATGGTTATTTGATACACCTGCGTATGTATCAAAGTAAATCTTTAATAGATACCCGAGAAGAGAAGTTCTAGATCTTGTGTGATCACTCAACATAAATCTAGAAAACATTCCACTTTGTTATTGCGTAGAATTAATTCTTGATTATTCATTAGAATGTCGCAAAAACTTTGAAAGCGTTGTACTCTTTCATTATCAAATTATTGTGTTGCATAGATTGTGAAAAGATTTGTTAATTATAAAGCTTTGTTCAGCTATTTCAAAGTTCCCCGAACTTTGGTTTCATTCTATCAAAATAGATAGTATGTTCTTATTGATTCGTATACATTTATTATATGTCTTAACTTATGGGGCAAACTTGTTGCTCACCCTTGCTATAAATAAAACATTTCAGCTAGGAACGAAGAGGCCAGCGGGTCAAAGAAGAACAAAGGCAAAGGCAAAATGCTGGATTAGTTTTGTAAACATTATTATTATTATGTTGTATTGTAAACCTTTTTTTGTATATCTAAAGGGTATGTCTATAATGTTAAGGTTAGAGAACCTGAGACTAATGTATTAACAATCTCTGTTAATGACTTATGTATTACTATTTCTATATGAATGGGTAGTTAGATATTATTATATTGTGGATCGTGAACACCAAACTCGGGGGTCAGGTAACCCAAATTTGGGGGCGTCACAGGTTGGTATCAAAGCTGTTGGTTATAAACCTTAAGTGGGGTGGGTGAAAACCCTAGGATTATAACCATACGCGAGATAGAGAAAACTCATTTAGAGTTCTAAGTGCGGGATTGCCGAAGTGCATCAATAGTGAGATATGTGGACACATAGTGTGAGAATTTTGTACTGGTGAAGTACTAATCAAGTTATTTAAACTGATTGCAGGATGTCTGGAGAAGATCAAATGAGTACGGAGATGCTAGTAGCTGTTGCACCAATGCTAAAAGCCGAGGTACCAGTGCAAAGCAAATTAGTTGAGAAGGTGGGAGAAGATGAACCTATGGTCAATCTTTGGAGCGATCATGATGATTATCCCGAGATGTATCTGAGTGGAGATGAGGAGGCAGAGTCTGAGCAAGCTAGGGTGGAGAAAAAGAATAAGACTAAAGTTGAAGAACAAGATCAACTATCTGCAGAAGTTCAAGAACTTCGGAGTAAGGTATTTCTCTTGGAGGAGTTGTGGAAGACAGAGCGAGCGTTACACGAAATGACTGAAGAACGGAATGAGCTCAAGGCGCAGGTGGAAAGGATGAAGACTGAAGGTGGTGGATCGTCTGAGGGAACAATCAAGCAGCAGAAAGACAAGAAAAAGAGGAAGAGGGACAACGATAGCCCTAATTTTGAAAAGTTAAACCCAAAGAAGAAGCAAGCATGTAGCAAGTGTGGGAAGACTCACGAGGGAGAATGCATGATATAGAAGAACGTGTGCTTCAACTGTAAGCAGGAAGGACATATTTCTCTTCATTGTCCTAAGCTGAATATGAGGAAGTGTTTCTCATGTGGAAGAACGGGTCACGGATTCAACAAGTGTCTCAATAAAAAGAAGACTGGTGAAGGGAGTGGACAGTAGATAGTTTAAGTTTGAGCGTCAGTATCTTTTGGTAAAAGATTATGATATTAAAAGTTGTAATATCGAGAATGATATGTAAGAAAATGTAAATATATATGTTTGTATGAATGAAATTTTTATTTTCTAAATGAATATAAGATTAAGATTAATTTGTGTGTTCTTAAAACTCATACTTATGGTAAGTTAATGACTCATAATTATATGAAATGTTTTGAACCCCTCAGTGAATGGACTTCAAAGGTCTGACTAGGATAAGTTCATACACTCATATAATTGTGGCAAGTTCCTGAACTCATAAGTATGGTAAGTTTGACGAACTTGTAATAACTATGTGTGAATGGGGAATTGCAACTTTTTGTGTAAAGTTGTGTTGTTAATCCTGATATGAGTTAAAAAGGGATTGTAATATGTGTTAAGTACTAAATGTGCTATGAACTATGTGAATAAATATTCGTTTATATATGAGAATTATGTGTTAAGAATTTGTGTAGAGAAAGAGAATTAATGTACGATTTTTATTTAAATCATATAATGCCGCCTAGATGACAGAATTGAAATCAAAGGGAAGAGCAATTTGTTAATAATAAAGGAGGTCAAGCTGACCCGATGCAAAACTTTGCAAATATGATAGCCGAAGCTATGGAGAATAGAGCTCCAGCAGGAAGAGGAAGAGCGAGAGAATAGTCAGCTGATAGATTAGCTAATTTCAAGGACTTTAAAGCGGTAGGACCGCCTGAATTCAAGGGGACCACATATCCGATTGAAGCCCAAACTTGGGTGAAGGAGATGGAGAAAGCATTCATTATTGTACGTGTGGCAGAAGAGCAAAAGACAACTTTTGCAACTTATCTGATGAAAGGAGAAGCCAATTACTGGTAGGAGACTAATCAAGCAAGGGCTGGTACAGCTGTGGTGACTTGGACCAGATTCAAAGAGTTGTTCTTTGAGAACTACTTTTTGTCGAGTATACAATCCAGGATGGAAGTTAAATTTCTAGAATTGAAGTAGGAGAACATGACGGTATCAGAATACGCTGCCAAATTCAACGAGTTGGCTAGATTTGCACCTCATCAGGTGGATACATAGGCGAGAAAAGTGAGAAGATTCGAGAACGAACTGAAGCCGGGGATATTCAACAAGGTAGCGGTATTGCAGATCAATACGTTCGCAGATTTGATGAAGAAGGCGTTAATTACTGGAGGGAACGAAGCTGCGTCTCAATTTCATCAAGATAAGAAGAAGAAGACAAATGATGGTGGTTGCAGTGGTGGTAGTAATCCGAATAAGAGGAAATGAAGTGAGAATACCCAGTCGGGTAATAAATTAGAGGAGAATAGGAAAGGGAGGGACCCATGTGCAACTTGTGAAAAGAATCATGCAGGAGTTTGCCTGAAAAAGAAGGAAGTCTGCTACAATTACGGACAAGAGGGGCACAAGTCGCCCAATTGTCCTAATCCAAAGAAGATATAAGGTTGCTTTGCGTGCGGATCGACTGATCATATGGTTCGGAACTGTCCGAAGAGAAATACAGAGAAGGAAAGTGGCAACAAGGGACCCAGTGGTGGAACCTTGGCAACTTGAGGACCTGCACAACCAGGAAGACCAACCGCCCGTACATTCAACATGACGACGCAGGATACAGTGGCTACTCAGGAGGTGGCAGCAGGTAACGATTTCGCTTAATACTTAAATTACGCGAGTAATTATGAGTCAGATATTACTGTGAATTGTTTTCTTTTATAGACCCAAGTCAAATGTTAGAAGTTGAAACACAATTTAATATTGTGTTGATAAAAATGAATTGATGATTCAACTTTAAAAGATTGTAGAGAATAAGAAAGCGGTGATTCCGTGGACGGAATCCTTTTAAGGAGGGGTGAATGTGATAACCCGGGATTTCGAACAATCCAAAATTTATGAATATTTTATTATTTATTTAATATTAATATTGATTATCAATTTTTTGATAAGTGTCTATGATACTAGTCTCGAGAAGGTCAATTTGTGTATTGACTAATAAAATTAAGAGTAGAGTTGTGCTTAACGGAGAAGAGAAAATCTAACCTTAGTTACGGATAGGGATTCGATAGAAAATATAATTAAAATAATTATATTAATATGTATGTGTTTGTACCGTAGAGAATTTTTGATCAATGATAGATCGGATAAGGTTTAAAATTTATAAACCTTAATAAGAGATTAAAAACCCTAATCTCAGGATTAGAAACCCTAACGTACCGTTAGAAACCTTATTTAAAAGTTGGGAAACCCTAATTTTAAATTTGGGAATCCTAAACCCTAATTAGGAAACCCTAATCCTAATTAGCAAGCCTAAAGTGTTTAGTATGTGTTAATATAATTAGGAAACCCTAATTATACTTTAGAAATATTAATTTCTATTTAAAACCCTTATTACATTTTTGAAATTCTTAATTTTCTATTTTTAAACCATAATTAGAAAATTCTAGAATTGGAGTATTTAAAAACCTAAGGGTTAGAACCTTAGTATTAAACCTTAAGGGTTTGTGTAATTGTCAAGAATGCCATTAAATTTATTTTGCAAATGACCAAAATGCCATTTTTCATTTTCTTTAATTGGTAACTTGTATTATTGCTAGCAAATTTAGTTGGTAACCTAATACTTTGACTTTGTGACACAAAAATCTCAGCCTCCCAACCGAAAAACATAGATCCAAGCATCATATAATCATATATAAGAGATTTAGATAGAGAAAGTTCATAAACATTAGCCAGTTAGTCTCTTGCTCTCACCAACTCTCTCTCTCTCTCTCCTAAACCTACGAAATACATTAGTAGATCAGTCCTATATACAGCCCTAGATCAACCAATATCAAATTAGGAAGATCAAGATCAAGATTTGAACAAGAAGGTATAAACCCTAAAATCTAATTTGATCTTGTATACTAAGAAAGTGTTTGTGTTTAAATGTTTAGAATCTTGATAATGGATGTTTTATGAAGATCTATGATGATCTATCATGAATCCATAGCATCAAAGTGGGTAAAAACTATGTTTTTCAAAAACTGCTAAGAACATGGTTTGTGGTTTGACAACCGAATGTCAGTGGCCACAGATCATTGCTTGTTTAAGATTTTTGTTGTTTTAAAGTTGTTATATGTAGCTTGGTATGAGGTCTTTATTCTGCAAAAGAAATCAGAGTCATTAGATGTCTGGATTTGAAGTTATTAACGGTCAACACCCGTTGACCGGGCATGACCGGTCTAAATCTGGGTAACCTATAAAGGCCATGAACAACGTCTGACAAGCTTTTGTAACGAGTTGCTCTGTCAGATTGTAAGTGTTTTATTGTGTTTGTTGTATTTAGATTGTAGCCTGTTATATGTACTTTACATTTATGGCTTTAGATCATTTATGTACTCAACAGATTGAACAGGTTAGGTAGTCAAACTAGGCCATACTGCCATGACTTAGAGATTCTGGAATTCCCAGAAACGGGAAGAACACAACTTTCTGACCATCTTTGACCGAGTCATATCTTGTGGATCTGTTGATGTTAAACTAATTTGTTGTTATAATAATACACCTTGACACTAGTACTATAGATTTGGACAATAATATAACTGATTTCATGACAAGAACTCATAGATAATCGAGCAAGAAAGTAGGTAGTCGAACTGCCTAGGTTTCTGGAAAACCCAGAAACCGTCTGACAACCACTTTGGAGGCTTTGATCTCCTTGTTGTGATGTCTTATGACCAAGTTAGTGATTGATAATTGTAGTAATACATTCGTACTACAACATCAAAGTTCATGTTAGTCCAGATCATGCCTGAGCTGATAATTAATTCTAGGTCAACCAAGACAGGTTGATAACGAAGCTGTCAGTGTTCTTGAGCTCAAGAACACCAACAACAATGCTTTTTGTCGATAAAGGTCTTTAGCGACGGTTGTTATTTATTTTATTTTCTGATTTTTTCGAAAATTATTTTAAAATAGAAATAAATTATAAAATTTATTAAAAATGGTTTTAAAAATTATTTTAAATTATGAAAAATAATTTTTAACCAATTGAAATATTTTTCTTTAATATTTATAATTATTTGAATATTAAAGGTATTTAATTTATTTAATTAGTTTAAGAATAATGTATCTAAAAATATTTTGAGTTATAAAATGTAACTTTTAATATTTTTGAAGAATTTTTATTAATAAATTAATATTAATGATATTAGATTTATTTAATTATTAAAGTAAATAAATAAGTTAAAATGATTTTATTAATTTAAAATTTATTTTAAATAAGAATAAAGTGTTAGAAAATATTTGGAATTATAAAATATAATTTTCAATATTTTTGGAGAATTCTCATTAATAAATTAATATTAACGATAATAGATTACTTATTTATTATATTAAATAAATGAATTAAAAATGGTTTTATTGATTTAAAAATGAGAAAAATATTTTAAAAATATTTAAGTTATAATTAATGACTTTTAATATTTTTATAATAATTTCATTAATATTTAAATATTAATGGTGATGATTTAAAAATATTTTGAATTATTTTAAAAATCGTTTAAGTAGAATATTGATGATTTAAAAATATTTTAAGTTATTAATAATAACTTTAATATTTTGACAAGTATGTCATTAATATTTTTATATTATTAAATATTAATGATGATAAGATTAATTGATAATTAAATCATTTAAAAATGATTTTGATGTTTGAAAAATTATTATAAATTAAAATAATTATTTATAAATTATTAAAAGCTTCCGAAAAATATTATAAACGATATTTGACTTATCTAAAATAATATTGAAGCTTAGAGACCAAGATTAATTGACAATCAATGTGTTAATTGTCGGATAGGATGACAAGAACACTTAGATGAGACTAAACTCCAATCAGACCGAACTAGTTAGACTTGTTAAGTGTTTATATAGGTTATAAACACTAATGTGGCTATGTGGTAATGTGCCTAGGAGAAGTTTGACTGTAGAATACAGTGATGCGTGTTGAGAATTATTGTGCTAATTATGAAACCGATATTGTGATTATAGGTCTTTCAAACGCATATAAGTATATTGTGTAGCTGTAAACAGTGAAAGAGGCAAGTTTTCTAACTCAACCTTGAGTTATATTCATTCAATTATTATAGTGGTTAATTATTGTTAATTATACCACGTTCAATAATTTATTGTTGATTATTCACAATTAGTGCATGTTTAATAATATAAATTGAATTATTGATTCGAAAAATATATATTCGTAGAATTATTGTTGTTGGATATTCATATATGTAGAAGCTAATATTGACAGTACATATAATTTGTAACGCCCCGAGAAAATAAGATTTTTGAGAATTAAATTTTTATTTTTATTAAATGAATTTAATTAATTATTTATGGAGCAAGCTAATCGAACGTCGTTCTCTGACCTATAAATGTCAAAATGTCGTAGGATTTTGGCTACATGGTAGAATTAAAGTGTTTGAATTTTCAAGACAAAAATAAAAGCTTTCCAAAAAAATTTTAAAAAAATACTATTCACGCATTTCTGCTCTGGAATTATTTTTGAACTTTAGAGAAATACGTAATGATAGAATATCGAGGTGAGATGGAATATCCAATAATATTTCAGTTATGGAAAATGTAATATTTCGCTTGTGGACTTAAAACCTAACGTTTAAGGAAAATGATTTACGAGAAGGAAATGTAATGCGATTAATGAATTAAGAGATGATTGTATAATACGTAGGTATTGTACGAGGTAGAGAATACGAGTATGATACGAGGTATTATACGAGTACGTATGAATGATGATATATCATATATATTGAATAAATATACGAGGGGAAGACGAGATGAATACGTGATTATACGTTATAAGGCTTTAAGCTCAATGTATTGAATTTGTAGAATTGGTAGGATTTGTTAAGTATTATGTGAGCCAAGTATTGAATGGTTAAGTCCAATGTGAATTTATTAATGTAAGCCCAATGTTTGTTTAATTACAAGCCCAAGGTAATTTAATGTGCAAGCCCAATGATTAAGTAAGTTAATTAAGCTAAGGCCCAAAGTAAATATCCAATGGGTAAGAACCATGGAGCAACCCATGGGTGATTCAAAGTGATGAGCAAGTAACTTAATGGCTAAGTTATGTGATTAGCAAGAATACTTAAGGGTTAAGTAAATGTGGTGATCAAGTATTGGATATATGTTGTAATGACCAAGTATTTTAAGTGAGGAGCAAGATAACTTAGAGGCTAAGTGTTGTGATGGCCAAGTAATTTATTTGGAGAGCAAGTAAGCTTAATGGTTAAGTTAAGTAGCAACCAAGAAATAAGAGTGGTGAGCAAGTGTTGTGGGGAGTAAGTTTACTTAATCCTTAAGCTATGAATAGTAAGGAGGTTGATTAAGGAGGTGGAAGGTCCTAATGACCCTTATGGCGTCACTTTGTGAAGCCTATAAATACCAAGCTCCATTTCAATTGTTGGTTGTTCAAATTTCATCCAACTCCTCTCAAGCTAAACAACTTATTTGGTTGAGAGAATAAGCTAGAAAAGTAAGAAAGCTAGTCTTTCATATTTCAAGGATCAAGAAGGAGATTAAAGATTGAGCAAGGCATAGTCAAGTGAATATCAAAGAGTAAGTGATCCTATGCCATGATTTTCTTTCTCTCCCATTAGTAGAGAAGGGGGTATTGGTAGAGCTAGTATGTTAAGGAATGATAAACCAAAGGGCTTAAGTCTTAATAAGCCATATAAATCATGAATAAGCTATTCGTAATCATTTAAGTTACGAACTTGTGAAGAACAAAAATAAAAGTATAAGAACTTCTAAGAAGTGGTAATATGTTTACATTAAGAAATTAGCATGATTAATAAGAGGTAAGAATAAAGATTAAAGGACTTAACTTATTAATAAGTCATAAGGAATGAAATTAAATATGTTATACTTTAATAAGTAGTTTATAAGTTTATGAGTTTTGAACTTATTAAGAATAATTAATAACTTATCATGTTTATAAGTTAACAAAGCATGTATGTCAAGATGGTAGCATGATGGATTGAATCCAAGAGAAATGATTTAAAAATCTCAAGTAACGAAGTTTCGCCGAAATTCACACGATTAGACGAAAATCGTCGAATTCGTGAAATTCTTGGAATGGAAGTCGAATTTTGATATCGAGCTTGGAAACATTGGTTTTCAATGGAGACAAGTCTTATTTGGCATTATAGAGTTGCAGACTCAAAAATTGCCAGATTCTGACTTAGAATGAAGAAACGAGCATTGAACGTTCACGAACGTTTATCGTTTTTGTTAAAAATGGACTAATAGGTAAATTTTTAGCAAACGAAGTCGAATAGATAAAATTCTTGCATGAACGCATAGAGTACGTAATTTGTGAACCGTAGGCTCTTAAACAAACCAATTCGGATTTATAACGAAGAAGTTACGAGTCCGGGAATCTCTCAAAGTTTAAAATCTGTCAAAACTATCTCTGGCTCAGAGTCCGCGCCGCGACGCGACTCCAAGCTTAAATGATCGGCGCCTCAGTACCAAAGTGAGCATTAACAAAGGGACTCGTACCGCAGCGCCGAGTCCGGTCTCCAAGCCCTAATGGGCGACACCGCAGCGCGGCACAACAAAGGATCACCGGCGCCGCAGCGCCAGTCTTAAAAGCTAGACTATAAAGAAATGTTTACAAGTATAAGATGAAGGGAAATTGTTGAGTAACGAACTGATGAACTTAATTAAACCCCAAGTATGATCACTTAGGGTTAAAAGAAAGTCAATTGAAGATGAACGCAAATTATATTCAATGTTAATACTTCACCAATGACGATCGAGTTTCGATTAATAATGTACGGACGTTAGTAAGCCATGAGGAAGGATAATTAACTTGAACCGAGTTGTATTAATGAAATAATTTCACTTAAGTATAAGAAAACGAAGTTAGTAAGAATGATGTAAAAGAATGACAGAAAGCCGGAACCAATAAATAACAAATCTAATATGGGATTAGATTGAGAAGAAAGGTAAGATTATTTAGGAACTAAGTATGTTCATTCATGACCTAATGTGGTATGTTATGTGCTTATGTGTTGTAGAAACTGTAAAGGCTCAAAAGAAATATAATTGTACTGTAGCAGACGCTGAAGGCAAGTTTTTCTTAAACGCTATTCTAACCTTCGTGTTAGCCATGTTTTCAAAATGATTCACGTTATGAGATGCATGTATGCTTTCAAAGAAAGGGTTGAAGCCAGTTTTAACTCGGCTAGACTAATCTTGATAGATTGACTAATTTCTTTATAAGTCTTTCAATATAGAATTGCTAACGCTATCCTATGCCAACTCTTTGGTACGGATTCAAGGTAAGCCTAAATATGTATAAACAAATATATTTTCATCGAGTATTCGATGGGTACATGAGGTTGCCACAACTTAAACGTTCACACGTTTAATGGATGTAGTGTTGATCAACATAGGGTACTATAGGCTGATCACCTAGATGTACTCGTAAGCTATGCCGGACTTACGGACTTCGTGTCGGGTTGTCCTTTTCAAAGAAACTATAAGACGTTCACGTCTTGAACTAGAATTGATGATTCATGGAATGTTGTTATTGAAAAACGTTTTGAAGGAAAAAGGAAAGCTATTTTGAATTATGGATAGTACTTCGTAACTATCATCCAGTTATTGAAGATATACAATTCATATGTTTCAAGCATGCTTTTAAAATGAAATTGTTATAATTTCTGACCTTGTTATGCTCATTCTTGCTTGAACCATATGAATGCAGCCTAGACTATATGACCGAAGGATTCTATAAGGATGAAGAGAAGGCTAAAGTGAACGTGTAGATTACCTATGCAATAGTATAGGTTTGTAATGATAATATTTAATATTATGACATGAACAAATGTAACGGTTATAAAGATCTTGGGGAATAGTAGTATTATTTTGGAATATATATAAGACATATTCGTTCTTTTGAGGCATGTCAATTGAATGATTGTGTGAACTGTAGCACCGTGGAGCACCATATGTCGGGTTAAAAGAGACCCGAATTTGGGGGCGTCACATAATTCCTGTTTATTTTCAAATTATATTGAGAAATGTCTTAGCTAATTATTCTGGCTAGACGAACATTTGTTAGAACTTGATAGGTTCGAGAAGAAAAGAGAAGAGAAGAAAATTTAATTATTGTTGATAGATCAATGCCAGTTGTATCGTCTAGATCGAAAAAGAAAACTTGATAGGTTTGAGAAGAGAAGATAAGTGATTAGATATTGAAATCATTGCATTTCATTGTTAAATCAAATTCTGATTCAAAGACTGAGAAGAACAACCTTTTATATAAAGAGAACATTTTAGGTCGTATATTCAGCCATTACGTACTGTTAAGTATTATGCATAATATATGGTACAAGGAGTTGGCCGACTATAAGTACTTGTAGAGGGGTATGATTTAATCTTTATGGTTATCTGATACACCTGCGTATGTATCAAAGTAAATCTTTAATAGATACCCGAGAAGAGAAGTTCTAGATCTTGTGTGATCACTCAACATAAATCTGGAAAACATTCCACTCTGTTATTGCGTAGAATTAATTCTTGATTATTCATTAGAATGTCGCAGAAACTTTGAAAGCGTTGTACTCTTTCATTATCAAATTATTGTGTTGCATAGATTGTGAGAAGACTTGTTAATTATAAAGCTTTGTTCAGTTATTTCAAAGTTCCCCGAACTTTGGTTTCATTCTATCAAAATTGATAGTCCGTTCTTATTGATTTGTATACATTTATTATATGTCCTAACTTGCGGGGCAAACTTATTGCTCACTCTTACTATAAATAAAACATTTCAGCTAGGAACGAAGAGGCCAGTGGGTCAAAGAAGAACAAAGGCAAAGGCAAAATGATGGATTAGTTTTGTAAACATTATTATTATTATGTTGTATTGTAAACCCTTTTTGTATATCTAAAGAGTATGTCTGTAATGTTAAGGTTAGAGAACCTAGGACTAATGTATTAACAATTTCTGTTAATGACTTATGTATTACTATTTCTATATGAATGGGTAGTTAGATATTATTATATTGTGGATCGTGAACACTAAACTCGGGGGTCAGGTAACCCAGATTTGGGGCGTCACACTGATGATGTGCCTTTTCTCCATAAAGATTGTAACTTTGATGAAAGGTTGGACTCAAACTTGATGGAAATACAAGAGGACATTGAGATACCTCAGGAGATCAAAGAATGGGTTGAAGAAAAACTCAAACCAAACCTTGATCAAACCACTTCATTCAATCTTGGAACCTTAGAAAGCCCTAAACTAATCCAGATTGGTATAGACCTCACCCCAAACCAAAGGAATGACATGGTTATATTATTAACCAAATTTTAGGATGTGTTTGCATGGTCTCATGAAGACATGGTGGGTTTGTCCACTAACATTATCATTCATCGCCTCTCCATCAAAGAGGGATTCTATCCAGTCAGGCAGAAGCTCCAGCGATTGAAGCCGGAGTGGAGTTTAAAAGTTAAAGAAGAAATTGTGAAACAATTTCAAGAAGGAATCATCATGGTGTCTACATACCCTGAATGGCTATCAAACATAGTCCTTGTGCCTAAACCCGGAGGAAATGTACGAGTTTGCGTGGATTACCGGGATCTGAATATAGCTTGCCTTAAAGATAGCTTTCCCGTGCAACTTATCCACATTCTCATTGACAATATTGCTCAATAGGACATGTACTCCTTGGGGAACCTTTAGCTATAGACAGTTGTCTTTCGACCTCACCAATGCCAGAGCTACCTATTAGCGGGACATGATGGCTCTTTTCCATGATATAATACATAAGGAGATAGAGATTGTAGTAGCCCCGAATCCAGGTCCCAAATCACCTCGGATCCGGTATACTATTTCTATAACTATTTGCGGAAGATATAAACATAAATTGTTTATACAATACATTACACACTATTCCCCAAGGTCGAGTAACCTTAACTTAATACACATTTCATAAAATATCTATTACACAACAATATTTATCAAATACGCTATTACAAACTAGCTGCACTTTATATCCCAAGCTGAACTTGGCTTTAATCGTTTCCTGTATCCGAACACATTCGCCTTATCTGTAATGTTTTATCATGATATAGCAAGAGTGAGCATGAAAGTTGCCCAGCAAGTTTATATACAATAATATAACGATATATCATGATTGAAGAGTATGAATAATGGGCTTGCTATAATTCATCAATATAATTGAGAACTAGCACGAACAAATTTTTGACTGAACAAGTATTATACATGAATAAACATTTCTGAACCAACTGGTAATGAAGGTGATCAGCCTTTCATACCTGACTTATACATGCAAGATGTACAGGATACAATTTTCGTGACAATCAGCAATGATTAACCATAAGCTTGAATAAAACACTCTTATTAGAGTTAAGTACAAAGAAACTTGCCTGAACTGTTGATTACCGCAACGCAATTTTTAACGCTTTACCCCGAAGACCTAATATTAGTAATATAGATCTCCAATATTAGAATAATATCATCACAGTATAATACTGTTATATTTATATCCACAAAATAACTTAAACACATAGCACATAATCCTATCAGTCTATAATACACATAAGACTTAACATCAAATTAAACTATTAAGTTTGAGTTGATACCGACACAATTTTATCATCCCGACGGTCTAGTAGGACAAATATCGAGTTTAAGTTCAATTAAACTCTTCCTAAGCGCTTAATCATGCCATAGAGTCACATTTATATGATTTAACATTCGCTTTTTCATTTCATACGTTATTCGTTAACACCTAGTAAGTTAAATACTAATCCAGCAACCTGGATTCTCAATCTAGCAACCAAATTTCTAATCCAGCAACCTGGATTCACCAATCCATCAATTCAGTCAACTTCTTTTCAATCCAGCAAGATGTATTCATCAGATTTTCTAATCCAGTAAACTGGATTCACAAATTACACAATCCAGCAAGCTGAATTCTATATACGTTTTACAAATATACCAAATCAGTTTATTATCTTCCAATCCTTTGGTCAAACATATATACATGTATTTCATACACAAAAAGTATTTTTCCATAATTTTCCAACTTCCTTTGATATTTTTTAAAAATCATTTCTAGTGCGTAGCTTAAGAATTTAGCTACCTCGTGCTTAACTCCAAACATTCCCATCTCTTGACATAACCTTATATATATTAACGTGATACTCCATTTTAAATTTCGTGGCAATCGGAGTTGTAGAACTCCGTTTATAGCGATTTTCGTCGAAAAATCACAAAAATTGTAATGGTCATAACTTGGTCGTTTTAACTCGGAATCAGCTCATTTTTGGACACGAGCTACATAATACCATATATTTTCATTTCCCAAAAGCCTTGAATTTTTCTCATTAAATAAATGTCCAAAACAGCCCCTGGAAAAATTTGGGCAGAAACTTTTTGACGTTTTGCAGTTTCGGAGTCCTTTACCAAAACTTAAATACAATGAAATCTATAACTCCGATTATTGATACGTCAATTTTGTTGGGTTCATATCTTTCCGAACTATAGTTTTCATATATCACAATCCATATTTTGACATGTTAAGCTCCCGGAATTTAGCCCGGAATTGGCTGTTACAAAACTGTCCTTTTCACAGTTTTCTTAACTTTTAGTAGTTTGGGAGAAATTCCGTAACTTGGTTATTTTTCAACCTATTTGAGTAATTCCAATGGGATTTTACCATTAACACATATATCTAGCATCCCAAGAATATAAATCATATATATTCATCATAGATTTCAAAGATCCAAAAGCTTGATCACACTTTTTAAAAGTTTAACTTTTCCAGAAAATTTCCATTCTTCAATTCCTTTTGATTTCCACCAAATCAACCCCCATTATGGGTAGATCCAAACAATAAACACTTATTAACATGTATATACATGGCTTTTGAGTTTAGAAACAAAGTTTTTTATTTCATCAAACAAGCATCAACCACAAGATTAAATAAGATTTTCTACACTTTGAAAACCTAGCTTCACTTTTCTTGCTTTTGATCTAACTTTTGATCCATAAAAGAGTTGGATCTAAACATAGAACACCTTTAAACACCAAGATCTAGGGTTATAACATCAAGATCACAACTTCAAGTTGTAAAAAAAAATCAAATCAAATCAAAAAGAAAATTAGGCTACATAAGTGGAAATTTTGTTATACCTTAGCTTGATTTCTTGCTAAACCTTCTTCTTCTTAGCTTGATCATGGAGCTTGGATGCCTCACCTAAAACTCTCCTTTCTCTCCACCATGAGGCTGCCGAACTAGCCCTCCCTCTCACTCTCTCATACACGAAAATTCTAGAGAGAAAATAGATTTAGTTGGCTTGATAAATAAAGTGAGATATTTTTCTTACTTTTCTTAATTTAATCAAATTGATTCAATGAATCTCCTTGCTAGGTGGCTGATTTGTATGGCTTTAGTCACATGTTGTGCTATGTTAGGGTTAGGGTTTGTTCAACCACTCCAATATTTTGGCCAAGATTGCAAGTAACCTTATTAAAGAAATAAAAAGGGTATTAATAACATTTTACATACCATTTTAATTCTAAAATTGGCATTTGCTCAAACCCTTAGGTTTTAGGGTTTGGACATTAAGGTTAGGGTTTAACCATTTAGATTTTAGGTTTTAACCTTTAAAAAAAATTAGCAACTTTAAATTCTAAGATTTTCGAATTAAGGTTTTCGATATAGAAATTAACAATTTTAAAATCATAATTAGAATTCTCTAATTACATTACAATTTCCTATTCATATATCAATTTTGCTAATTAGAACTAATTTATCCTAATTAAATTTGCTAATTTTGCACTTAGGGCCACAATTGTACATTAGGTCTCAAAACCACATTTTAGGGTTTTAAATAGAAAAATTAAAAGTTCAATTTTAGAAATTAGATTTCCTAATTAGATTAGGGTTTCTAATAACTTGACAATTAGGATATATATTTCCTTTGCTAATATAGTAATTAAGTCCACCACTGTTCAATTAGGATTCAATATGGTCATTAAGGTTTTCAGCCCACAAATTAGGGTTTCAAAAAAAATTAAAATAGAAATTAAATATTCGTAATTAGATTAGAGTTTCTAATTACTCATAAATTGAAATAATTAGGATTAGGGTTTCCTAATTAACATTGCTAATTTTTAGCAATTACATTCACAATTGAGCATTAGGATTTCTGACAGAATAATTTGGGTTCCAAAAATTTTGAGATTTAGGGTTTTCAAATTTATTAAACTTTACCCTAATAACCTCATACGTAATAACACTTGAGCATTAAAACTCTCCGTTATATTCCCAGATTAGGGTTTCACTTTATCAGAATCTGAAACTAGGGTTTTCAGATCTGGTATTAGGGTTTCCAAACAATCAATTAAGATTTTAGATAATTTATTAGGGTTTTCCCTAATTAATTTAATATTAATGACGTTTAACCTTGTATATAACATTGCATTCCCAATCTAGGGTTTTCAATATCCGAATTAGGATTTCGTACACCCGGAATTGAAACTAGGGTTTCTTATTAGACATTAGGGTTTTCTAACTGAACGTTGGCGTTCTTAAAAATATATTTAAAGTTTATCACAGATATAATTTATCTGATCAACCCATGACCCTTAACCACATTTAGTACACATACATAACCATATTCACAGCACATAGTCACATAAATCCTTAATCCTGAATAATTCACCTATATCCTTCACCGAATTTTGAAATCCTCAAAATTCAATCCCAATAACATCAAACGCATACACTTATTTTCTGTCTAGGTCTATTATTTAACCTTAAATCAATCATTTAAGATTCTCATAAATTGTCTAAATTCTCGGGTTGTCACAGAGATCTACGTGGATGACATCATTGTCAAGTTCCGAAGGGAGGAAGACCACTTAGACCATCTCAGAAAGCTCTTCAACAGGTTGCGTAAGTACAACTTGAAGTTGAATCCAGCCAAGTGCGCCTTTGGCGTTAAATCAGGCAATTAGTTACTAGGATTCCTAGTCAGCCACAAGGGGATTGAGCTGGATCCCACCAAAATCCAGACAATTATGAAAATGCCCATTCCTCATACAGAGAAGGAAATACGGGAATTTTTGGGAAGAATAAACTTCATTAGCAGATTCATATCCCAACTCACAGCAACCTGTGAGCCTATTTTCAAGTTGTTAAGGAAGAACTCCTCCATGAAATGGAATGATAAGTGCGAGAAAGCCTTCCTTATAATCAAGGAGTAGCTAGTCAGAGCTCCTATTTTGGTACCTCCCATGGATGATGTTCCCATATTCATGTACTTGTCCATCAATGACAATGCCATGAGCTGTATGCTGGGACAAAAAGATGATAGAGGCCAAGATAGAGCTATCTACTACCTCAGCAAAAGATTCAACAGCAGTGAACACAAGTACACTCTGATTGAGAAAACTTGTTGTGCTTTAGCATGTGCTTCAATGAGGTTACAACATTACCTCAATGGTCACACAGCCCATCTCATATCCCTCGTGGATCCTCTCAAGTATGTGTTTAGTAAACCCATGTTGAATTGCCGACTGTCCAGATGACAGTTGATCCTACAACAATTTGACATCGTCTACGTGATGCAAAAGTCCATTAGAGGTCAAGGAATTGCAGATCAAGTGGCCGCTGCACCTTTAGGGGATTTCAAACCCTTTTAAACATACTTCCCCGATGAAGGGGTAATGACAGTTCAGCATCACCATCAGTACGATGCACACCAAACATGAACAGTGTATTTTGATGGAGTTGTAAACATGGAAGGTTCTGGCGCTGGAGCAGTTCTAGTGTCCGTTACGAGGGAGCAGTATCCAGTCAACATCAAATTATAGTTTGCCAACACCAACAACATAGCTGAGTATGAAGGTTGTATTATGAGGCTAACACTTGCTCAATCAATGGGTATCAGACGGTTAACTATCTTTGGAGATTCTGAGTTGATAATTAGACAAACCACATGAATCTATTACACCAAAGGTTTACATTTACTGCCTTACCATCGACAGGTTCTACAAATGGCCTTAGAGTTTGAGGAAATATCCTTCCTCCATATTCCTCAGAATAGGAATGACTTCGCGGATGCGCTAGCAACCTTGGACTCCTTGATCAACATAATTGACAAAGAAAACATGACAACAATCACATTGGCCCAATAAAAAGGCTCCAACTTATGGGAACTATGTCGGAGAAGTATCAGATGAGCTACCTCCCATCCACTACTACAAAACAGTAAATAGACAACGCAGAAAAAACGTTGTGGTTTCAGTTAGAAAAACGTCGTGGTTAAGGGTGTTGTCTATTTAACACCCTTACACAATGTTTTTAAAACGTTGTGGTTAAGCACAATACACAACGTTTTTTATGAAAAAACGTTGTAGATTTATTTTCAAAAAATTAGCATATGCTTAAAAACGTTGTAGAAGATATGATTTCACAACGTTTTTTGTTAAAAATGTTGTTGTTTAGTATAAAAGACAACGTTTTTAACCAATTTATACAACATTTTTAAAATGTTGTAGATAAAGTAAAAAAAAGAAAAAAAATATTGTGGTTCACCTATATTACCAATGCACCTGCAATATGCTAATGCCATGATATATAACTAAAAAGTCTAAATTCTCATTTAAATTTCAAGCCAAAATGTATCAAGCATTCAAAATACATCCCAATAATACCATTCGTTTACAAAGTTAAGAACGCATTTACAGTAGGCACTGCACAAATTATATATTAAACCACCTGTACATATTAAACATCCAAACCACCTGTTTACAACTTACATATTAAACCACCTGTTTACAACCTGTTTGTCAACTTGTGAACCTGTAATAAATAAAAGAATACCTCTTGCAACATCACAACAATACAGCAACATCACAGCAACATAAACCAAACCTCAAAATTCTTTGTAATCATCTGCAAAACAATAACAAGCCATGTCATCCAAAAAATAAAGGCACCTGGATAGGACTTGGAGTTCTGATAATATTTAGTACAAGTACATTAGTGCACACTACTTTTATACTCAAAAAAAATTGAAGAATCGCGTGGTTGATCATAAACATAGCAAGTGGATATCTATTGCCTATGATCAGCATTGGTGAAGCCTTCATTATGCCCAGTAGCAAGTGGATATCTATTGTCTTCAGTTGATCCTCTTACCTCTGGAACTTCCGAGTCAGCATTGTTCTTGCTGCAGTCCTCTTCTGCCATTTCCCTGAGCTCTGCTTGAAATTTCCCTGCTGTCTTTTGCAAATCCTCTATATATTCAATCGCATCTCCCAGTATTACTGCTCTATCCATCTAATAAACATCATCATCATAAGAGATGAAGCAAAAGTCAAATACATATGCACACAATTGTCACTATGGTAATTATAAGATGTACAAGTACCAGAACCTTGGAAATATTGGGGACTAGAGCACGTAGAGCGAATAGCCCTTCTTTGATCCTAATCCTTCGGTTCCTCTCTGTGAAAAGATTCTTTGATTGGTATGGTTCCTTTCCTATTCTCTTCATACCCTTTAGCCTATGTTTATTTAGTACAAGTACATTAGTGCACACTACTTTTCTACCTACTCCATATTTGCTTTGATTGGTACCAGACCAAGGATGACTTTGGTAACTAGAAAGTTCCCATATTCTATACACATGTAAAACATTATATAGAATATCTTACCTCTCCTAGGTAATTTTATCTATGTTTGGTGTTTTATTGCATCAGTTTACAGTAAACAGAAAGTCACCAATTGGGCCATTACCTTAACTTAACAGATAGATTACTGAAGACATCCAATTATTTTATTTCTTATATTATGTTTTTTAAGCCGTATTGCTTTGACTGATCATTGTCTTCTGGACAGTTCCTAACACAGATCACGATTAGTCACCCACATCTGGTCGCTGCAGCGGTTGAGCAGCAGCTTGAACAGCTTCAGACTGATCGTGATGCTCAAAAACAGGCAGAAATATACATGCTCTAAATACATAGAAGAACTTATTCAACGGACATTCACTATTTAACACCAATTTGATTCAAAATATAATCAGGATGAGATAAGATACTACGACATGATTCTGCAGTGTGTATATACAGGGTAGCATAAAATATTGGCTTATGTTTGCAACTCAACTAAGCAGAACTTTCTAAAAGATAACCATGTGTTAGGTGATAGAAATGATTCGTGGAATAAGTACTATGATCTACTTCCACAAGATAGAAATTCATGTAGTCAAAATAAAACATTCGATATACATAGCTAGAGCATACGATACGGTCAGTCACTACACTAAAGTATTTGCATTACCATTTGACAATGATGCAACCACTGAAACAAAAGAGAGGTTGCCATCTGCTGTATCACCCATTCCTAGAACTTATGAACAGATAGATTCCAATTACATACCTAAGTAGTGCAAAACATTCACAACATCCCACATTAGAAGCAATCTGGAAAACTCACAAAGATATCATCATCTCCTGCAAAAAGTTTGACTCCACTCATAAAATCAAACTCATAGTCAAATTACCAGCAAATAATTTTTTTTTAAAAAATAAAAAATGGAATGGCGCTCAAACAAATATAACACAGAAAAAATTTTCTCAAATTTCTTACCGGATATATCACATTCCCTTTTCTGGTCATTAATGCAGTGAGAATCAAGCTGACCATGAGAAGCAGTACCTACCTCATTCATGGCCTGGGACCATAGCACGCCGACGCCCTTTGAAAAATGTAGTCCCAAAAATGGAATCAGGGGAGAAAATCATCAAAAATGGAATCACAATATCAAAGTTAAACAAATAACCCACCCCCAAAACCACGCCAACAACAAGAAAACTAGAAATAGAGATGAAAAAACATACTTGAACATGAAACTTACATCACCTACAGCAGAAATTGAAAAAAGACCAAGTAAAAATTGAGAATTAGAAAAACAATGCAAACGATCAAAATATACATTCTATTTAAACCCTTTTGTAAAACCAAAAGACCCTAGCAACTGACAAACCAGACCATCCACTTCCCCTTCGATCCCAGCAGCTCTCTCTCAACGTATCAGATCATCCACTTCCCCTCCGATCCCAGCGTTTCTCCTTTCCAACTCATCATCGAGCACGAACTGAACAAAAACGCGTGGGTCAATCCCAACCATTCAGTAACCACTGACGTCGATGTGTTCTGTGCTAGTGTGTACACCCTGAGCGACGATGAATGGGCGGTGGAAAAACTAAGTGAATCTAGTAGAGTAAACGGACGGAAGAGGCTAGGGTTTGGAGGAAGTAAACGGACCGGAGAGGGAAAGCGTCACAGGAGGAGAGAGAAAGGGGTTGGGGAGATAGAAATAAGGGGAGAATGTATTTTTATTTTAAGTTTTCACTTTAGCTTGCTCCGTGTTTTTCTTCATATACAACGTTTTAAAAAAAACGTTATCTAATTAAAATAAAAATAATGTCTTTCTAAATAGATAACGTTTTTGCATATATATCTACAACGTTTTTTTCTAAAAACGTTGTAAAAAAAAAAACCACAACGTTTTTATAAAAAACGTTGTCTATTAAGCGTTGTCTATTAGGTACTTTGTATTGGTGATTCAACACACTTGGTATCAGCATATCAAGGAGTACTTGCAAGATGGATCTACACCCGCTGAGGTGAGCCCTACTGAAATAAGGCGGATCCATCGAATGGCTATGAAATTCTACCTGAGCGGAGATGCACTCTACAAAAGAGATGCAGGACTAGGTCTCCTCAGATTTCTGGACAAGGACCAAGCTCAAAGGCTCATGGATGAAATCCATGGTGGAGTATATGGCCCACACATGAGCGGCTCTCTACTTGTAAAGAAGATCCTAAGAGTAGGGCATTACTGGTTCTCTCTTAAAGTGGACTGTGATGATCACGTCAAGAGATGTTATCACTACAAAATTTATGGAAATGCTATTCACGCCCCTCCAAGGGAACTCCACAATATGAGTTCCCCCTGGCCCTTCTCAATGTGGGGAATGGACGTGATCGGGCCCATCGAGCCCAAAGCCTCCCCAGGGTTACCAAAGAAGTCATCATTGCTTTCATCAGAAACAATGTCCTTTGTCGATATGGACAACCAGATGTAATTGTATCAGACAATGCTAAGAACCTCAACAACAAAATGATAGAGGAGTTGTGCACTAAATTCCATGTTAAACATCTCAACTCCGTCATATACCATCCAAAGATGAATGGTACTGTTGAAGCGGCTAAAAAAAATATCAAGAAGATCATGCAAAAGATGTCCGCCAACCACAAAGGATGGCTTGACTTGTTGCCTCTGACTCTATTAGCCTACAGAACATCAATGCGCACTTCCACTAGGGAAACCCCCTACTCATTAGCCTATGGGATGGAAGCAGTACTCCCCATAGAAGTGGAAATGGAATCCCTCAGAGTTTGAATAGACGCTCCGCTAGATTAAGACTAATGGGTAGAAGATAGGTATCAACAATTATCTCTAATAAACAAAAGGCGAGCCTCTTCTATCTTCCACGGTCAGTTATACCAACAGAGGATCGCCATATCCTACGATAGAAAAGTCTGGCTACGGCAGTTCAAGCAACACAACTTGGTTTTAAAGAAGATCATTGACAACCAAGATCAGTCTAAGGGAAAATTCGCCCCGAACTGGGAAGGCCTATTTATTGTCAAGGAGGTATTGACAGGAGGTGCTCTCAGATTACAGGAAATGGACGGCGATGAATTTCAACAACTTATTTACTCGGACACCGTGAAACGGTACTATGTTTGAGGTCACCATTAAGCAAACATCCTGGTTTTGGATCATTAGATCCCCAGTCATTTTAGGTTTTCTAACCCTTCACTACATATAACTTCTCTTCATACTCATCTTCCCCATCAGGGACAAACACACCTTTCTAACCAGCAGCCTGGTTACGAATCGTTAGATCCTTCTCTCAACTTGGTTTTGAACCCTTACTCAACTTCAGTTATCCCACCAGGGATTGAACCTTTCACACCCACAGTTTTACGCCACTAGGGATAAGACTTTTCACACCTGCAGTTTGTCCTTTACATGAGATTAAACTTTCTCCCCCATATTTTGTCCTGAAAATGGGATCAAACTTTTCATTGGCTGCAAACCGTCCTGAACATGGACCGAACTACACCGACCTGATCTCCTTGATACACGAAAGTACGTAGGTAGCCATATTTTATATGGTCCGGTCGAAATAAAACAAAAATAACAAAAACATTTCAACACCCTTCTCATTACAAAAAACAAAAACAACAAAAACATCTCTACACTCCTTTCATATACAGTGTTGAACCTCCACGTCAGGTTCGAACTACACAGACCTGATCTCTTCTTCCACATGAATACGTAGGCAACCATTAGTGGTTCGGTCTTACCCCCTACCAAAACACAAACATTTATCACATGATACTGGGATTAAATTTCAATCCACTACATTTTATCAGCTTCAGACCAAAGGGATGGAACTAACTGACCTCCCCATGTAAACGGGAAAATCAACGACCATCTAAGCTACGGTTGATTCCTCAAAGAGAAACACCAAACCATAAGAGATGAAACTAACTGGGCTCCCCCATACAAAGGAGTACCTGCGACCATCTGTGGTGCGGTCAACCTCAGAGAGGAAAGACACATTCCTCTCCGCATCTACATACAGAAACTAGTCCCAAGACACCAAAGAATGTAGGGGATTGTTGGGTAAAATCTAATTACGCACAGCACACAAGTATATGTGGTCAACAAGTAATATAATATTAAGAAGAGTATCGTTCCCTCAAAGACTGTAATAAGAATTTAAACCTCACAATTACCAATTTCCTATTAATCCTAATTTTATTCAACTAATCAATTTCCGATGTGTAACTAATAATATTAAAAATATTAAAATCATCCAACAATCAATAAACCCTAAAAATTGAAATTTCTAACAAATATTGGAGAATTGGGCTTCCAACTTCACTTTAAGGATCACTCTGATTATTATACCATTATTCCAATTTAATTCACTATCCCAATTTATTAATCAAGAACACGTATGTAGAACTAGCCACCTCTCAATGCACTAATACCGTATTAACTCAAATCCACAATTAAGATAGAATTAAGTTAAACACCTTAATCAACTAATTCACTGTATCTCTATTTGAATTACAATTAAAGAAGGTTTAAGTTCAAGTTATTTATCCTATTACATGTGATGTCAAGCATATCTCTACCCTAACATTCATCAAGATTCTGTTTATTAACAAAAATCAAGAACACATGCTATATTAACTAGGCCTAGACTCTTATTTCATCTCACAAGTTCATTCAAGTCCACAAAGAATTGTTGATCAGGCAATTCATAAATTCAAGCTTAAATTCATATAGATAAACTGGATAATAGCTTATTAAACTGAAATCAAAGATTACATAATCATCGTTCCACTTAAAGATCTGTCTTAAGCCTAAAAAGTATTTAGTTCATCATAAATGAAATAATAACTCATTAAATTAAAGGTAACATCCTTTCAATTACAAATATAAAACTAAAGAAGAAGAATAACGCTGAACACCCTTCACTTTAGCCTTAATCTGCAATCGATATGAACGTTCTTCAAAATCTTCACTCCAAAGCTCGCTATGAAATTATATCCTTAATCTACGTTAATTTCTTTGTATGATGATAATTTCGTTATTCGTTGCTCAATATATATCCCATCCATGAATTCTAGTCGATGTCCCATGTAGTTTAGAGTCCAAATGCCATGCAATCACTTAAAGATTACGTCCCAGCAGAGTTTGAACCAGGCTAGGACAGTCCAGATTCGGCACCCCCCGCCTCGGCGAGGGTATTTGCATGTAAATGGCCAGCCCCAGCGGGCTTAGTCCCTGTCTCGCAGACCTGAAGACCCCCCTCCCCGGCGGGGTTGGGGTATTTCTACTGACTTTGTTTGAACCTCATATCTTGCTAAAATCTTGCCAAAATACAACGTAACTCCATCATTTTTGATCAAATGCAACACCATCATACCTACACAATGAAACAACATGAAACAAGTAAAAACAAACATAAATATAAGGCATTAACATCTATTAAGCTTGATTTAAGATAAGATTCGCAGGTATAAAATCCTCTTATCAAAATCCCCCAAACTTAAACAGTGCTAGTCCTCAAGCACAAAATAGACTCACATGCGATGCAATGCAATGCAATGAGATGTAATGTATCTAACTATATGTCTACGAATCCAACAATATCACATAATCAAATTTATTCCTTCGTCCTCAGAACAATCAAGCAAACACTTCAACTCTTAATTAACAAAACCAATCGATAATTCCTTACTAATTCTTGAATCTTAACCCAATATTATTGGTATAGTGTGTGTGTGTTCAACATCCATGCTAACTGATACATATTTGAATTCAATACATAACCAATTTCTTAGAAGGAATCATATAGAGCAAACTAAAAAAAAATTTCAAAAGCAGACGAGTTCCAACTAAAACTGGTCAATTACCACTATCAAGGGTTCACACAGGGTACTTATACTTTATACATATACAATTATCATATTTTTTCTCTTTTTCTTTTTCTTTACGGGAGCTTTTTGCTCTATTCCTGTTTTACTCTCTTTTTTTAGATGACTGTGCAATGTCTCATTCCGTTAAGCTAACAGTGCTACCCCTTAGCGAGCTTTTAACCAACGACTCCCAGACCATAAAAGACCTTAGGGCGCTAGGTGTTAAGACACCCCTACGGGCGTACTTGCTCAAGTAACAAAGGCCCCGAAAAAAGACTAGTCACGATATATATTGTATATATATATATATATATATATATATATATATATATATATATATATATATATATATATATAAAGCTTATGTACCCCACATTTATTCCCCCAAACTTAGGTTCTTGGCCAATTCTCCGTCTTCACTGCCTATCCTTGTCCTTTTTTCATTTACACTAGCATTATCCTTTAGAAACTCTTTATGTATCAATTTGATTTAATTAGTTGACACATATGTTATTCGCGTGCTACCCTTTTTATACCAGTTTTAATCAAGAACAAGACCCAATTCATAACAAAAACTACATCACAATTCTAAAAATAAGTGATGTATTTGTCTACTTAATCTCAATCTCATCATTGACCAAAATAAAATGAACTACAATGAACTACTGAATATATGCAAAACAACACATTTCTAACAAATTTTTTTATATAGGGTAAACATACATGAATGCAACTAAATAAAACCTATTTATGCTCCTAAGCTACTATGCAATTATATGATTACATGCATGCAACAATTGATCAACCTAAACTAAATAATAAACTACTATGCAAACCTAGCTTAATGAACTTAAATATGCAAACATGAAATGCAAACATGAAAATAACTCCCCCAAATTTTACAATTACAATGCCCTCATTGTCTAGATATAGCAATAAAAATATGAGGACTTCCTTGTAATCACTTTAAGCCTGGGGTGGTGGTGTGTTGTGTTGTTCTTCCTCAAAGTCACTAGGTGGAAATTGTGGCATTGGGGCCGGTTGCTGGTATAGAAATTGGGCAGTGGGATTGAAGCTTTGGAGCGTCGTGTTCAATGATTCAAATGAAAGGTTCACTGCTTCAAACATGTGATCCTGTCTAGCTGCGAGTCGTCGTATCTCCCGTCTTGCTTCCTTGTTGTGCTCATCTACTTGGCGTTGAAATGCAAGAAACTGAGGGATAGATATTATATCAGACTGTGGTATCGCCTCTGTTCCTTGCTCACCCATCGTCGTATCCTCATCATTCGAGGTGTCTTCAGCGTCAGCTTCATCCTCTGAAGCTTATAGAAATAGAAATCCTAACCATCTAAGATGTGACTCACCTCCGGCCCACACCGAATACCGCGCGATCATTCTATAATCTAGTAGCTGCAGCGGCATCTGACTGGGTTGATCATCGGACCATCGAACTCATGTTTGTCAACACAACCCACTAATGAGTGATGGGTGTGGCAAGCCGCCCGAGAAATTCCCTCGTAAGCATCAGCGAATGGAAAAATTGATTATGGCCCCGACGCCAATGATGAAATCTTGTACAATTGCATATAGAAGTAGTGCCTTCTCTTTGGTCACATCAAAAGTGTGTGTGGATGGAAACAGTTTCGCACATAAGAAGGCGTACCATACCTGCTGAGATTCTTGCTGTGAAAAACAATACCTCCTTTCCGACCCTTGATCCATGTTATTCCTGGCTTAGTCTTTCTTTGAGAACAACCTCAAAGTCAGGATTGAAATCACGTAAGTGAGCATATTGGCACTGTCGAGGCAGTCGTAACATATAATAAGTGTTGATGGCATTGGCACGGAATGGAACAAATCTACCCCGCACAAAAGTGTTGAACGAGGCTTTGTCCTCGGCGTTAACATAAAATTCTTTGACCACATTGACAACGGCGTCCTCGGGTTCTTCAGTAAACTTGTTCCAACCTTTCCGATAAATCTGCTGCATCATCTCCCAATCCACATGATTTGGTGCCAACCCCCACTCTGGTGTAAGTGCTTTAGATTCCATGTAGTCGTAATGGTCGGCGGCGACGGAACTTTTAAATTTACGGCGATCAAAGGTCCGTATCGGTTGTGCGGGCCTTGAACTTTCTCCCCTTTGTCATTTTGATGTGGGTTGAGATGCCATCGAATTGAGAAAGCCTTAACACAACTATTTCCCTCGACACTTGAGTTAAACACCCTGTCGAACAATTGGTGTGCACACTGATTCCACCCCCCAAACTTAGATGATTATGCTTCTACTATGGTACTAGGAATGGAAGAATTAGAAAACATGGCACTGTAGTAACCCCCAAATCCGGGCCCCGAATCGCCGCGGACTCAGTACACTATTTCTATCACTATTTGCGGAAGATATAAACATAAGTTGTTTATACAATACATTACACACTATTACCCAAAATCGAGTAACCTTAACTTATTACACATTTCATAAAATATCTATTACACAACCATATTTATCAAACTATTCTATTACTAGATCGCCGCATATATTGTCCCAAATTGAACTTGGCTTTAATCGTTTCCTGTATACGACGCATTTGCTTTACCTGCAATGTTTTATCATATAGCAAGGGTGAGCATGAAAGTTGCCCAGCAAGTTTATATACAATAATATAACGATATATCATAATTGAAGAGTATGAATAATGGGCTTGCTATAATTCATCAATATAATTGAGAACTAGCACGAATAAATTTTTGACTGAACAAGTATTATACATGAACAAACATTTCTGAACCAACTGGTAATGAAGGTGATCAGCCTTTCATACCTGACTTATATATGCAAGATGTACAAAATACAATTTTCGTGGCAATCAACAATGATTAACCATAAGCTTGAAGAAACTACTCTTATTAGAGTTAAGTATAAGAAAACTTGCCTGAACCTTTGATTATCGCACACAATTTAATAACGCTTTATCCGAAGACCTAATATTAATAATATAGATCTCCAATATTAGAATAATATCATCACAGTATAATATTGTTATATTTATACACACAGAATAACTTAAACACATTACCACATAAGCCTATCAGTTTATACAACACATAAGACATAACATCAAGTCAAACTATTGCAGTCTGACTTGAAACCGACACAATTCTATCATCCCAACGGTCTAGTCGGACAAAAATCGAGTTTAAGTTCAATTAAACTCTGACTTAATACTTAACAATATCACAGATAATTTCTAACCAGACAAAACATTTTTCCTAGGCTCGTAATAATATTCGGATAATTATTATCATTTATCAACATTTTCCAATCCTTAAAACCATATTTAAATAAATTAAATACCACTTAATACCTTGATCATTAATATTTATTTAATATAAAATATTAATGAAAATCATAACATAATATTATAATATAATTATAATATCTCAAAGTATTTTTAATACTTTAAAATCATAATTATATGATTTTTAAACACTTAAATCCATTATCCGATAATTAATATTAATATTAAAATATTAATATTTTCATATCAAAATATCAAAATTTATATTTTATAACTTAAAATATTTTTATTACACTTAAATCATTTTTATATGATTTATAAAGCATTATTTCTAATTTTCCATAATTTATCTAATATATTTATTAAATAAACTAATTATCATTAATATTGATTAATTAATGAATTTCATCACAAAATATCAAAAGTTATCAAAAATAACTTAAAATATTTTCTTATACCATAATATTATTTTTCATGAATTAAAAACTATTTTTAAATAATTTATTTAATATTATAATTAAATAAATAAATACCATTTATATTCCAAAAATATTAAATATTTTCAAAATATACTCAAAATAGTTAAAAACTATTTTTCAGACTTTAAAATAATTTTTCATAATTTATTTTGTATTTTTAATAATTAAAAACTATTATTTTCTAATTTTAATTTAATTTCCAGAAAAATAATAAATAAACCGTCGCTAAAGGCCTATAGCGACACTTTCTGTCGCTATAGGTGTTCTTGAGTGTTCTTGACAGAGTTCGGGTTGGGTGGTTCGACCACGATTTAACTGGTGTTCTGATCGATTTCTGGGTTGTAAAAAGTGTTTAGATTATAGTGCATGTGTAATACTATAACTATATACCAAGATCATGGCCAAAACATTTCACCAGAACTAGATCTAAGCAACTAAATATCATGTCAGAGCTGTTCTTCATTTCTGGGTTTTCCAGAAATGAAGAACAGTCGTTAGGTCCTACTTTGAGCCTCTGAAGCTAGGCCTTCCAGGTATTATTAATGTAATATTAATGTTTCATTTTGTAGTACTCATGTCCCTGTACATGTACATAACCTCAGATCATCTTAACATCAACACCATTAAGAAATCTTAGCCGGTCAAACTATAGACCAAGAACTGTTTTTGAACAAATCTGGGTTTTCCAGATTGTTCTTGAAGCAGTTCGGTCAACTACATTTGACCATAAATATATTCTATTTTGATAAGTATCTTAGTGATATAAAGACTTCAGTATGTAGTATTTATGTCAGGCTACATGATCAAACCAACAAAATATCATAAACACTAACAGATAGCAAGATCCGAGCTTCAAAAATGGTTGTCAAAGTTTCTGGAAAAATCTGGGTTACCCAGAAACCAGACTTTGTGTTCGGTCAACGCTGTTTGACCGATCATAACCTTCGATCTACACATGATTTAACACTGATTCTTTTTGAATCTAAAAGACCACATAACAGACTACATGTTACAACATCTAAAACACAAAAATAATTAACAAGAAAGGATCTACAGGCCCTGACATTAGGCTGTCAGACCATATTTTTCACATTTTCCAGATTTCTATAAACCTTAGATCCGAGCATCTAGGTGTTATGGATCCATGATCCAACAACCCAGATCTCTAATTGACACCTTAATACACATGTTTAACCAACAACTAACAACATTTAACATCAAATTCAAAGATTTCGAAATTAAGGGTTTTATACCTTTAGAGCTTTGATTTTTAATTCTGACTCTTTGATCTGTTCCTAGTAAACGTGGGGCTTGAATTGAGACTGAATTAACACTAGGATTTCGTTGGTTTGAGAGAGAATAGGAGTTGGTAAGAGCAAAAATAAGATTGGCTAAATTTTGTGCATTTTCTCTCTCTAATTCCATTTATATTGTTGCTTTGTTGCTAAGATCTGTCCAATTTCGGCTGGAATAGATATAAATTGTCAAAGGCTAGCTAGGTTTAGGCTTAGGGTTATTGAACAACCCAAGATTGATCTAGATTTGCAAGTTACCTTATTAAAGAATATGACTTAAGGGCATTTTGGACATTTCCCATTTATTTCTAGGATTTTGGCAAATTTGATGAAACCCTTAGGGTTTAGGGTTTGAGTATACTTAGATTTATGATTTGGACAAATTTGGGTTTAGGTTTTAATCCCCAAATTTTTTAGCAACTTGGATTTCCAAAATTTTCTAATTAAATATAAAAATAGAAAATTTTGATTTCTAAAATTATAATTAGGGCTTCTTAATTATTTAATAATTTCCAAATCATGAATCATTATTTGCTAATTAGGACCATTTTATCCTAATTAAAATTGCTAATTTAGCACTTAGGGTCACAATTGTACATTATGTTTTAAAACCACATTTTAGGGTTTAAATAAAATAATACTTCAATTTTAGAAATTAAATTTCCCAATTAGATTAGGGTTTCTAATAACTTGACAATTAGGATTTATATTTTCTAATTAACATTGCAATTATAGCAATTAGATTCACCCCTGTACAATTAGGGTTCAAAATGGTCATTAGGGTTCAAAACCCTTGAATTAGGGTTTCTAATAGAAAAATTAATTTTCTAATTTAGAAATTAAATATTCGTAATTAGATTAGGGTTTTCTAATTACACAAAAATTGAAATAATTAGGATTAGGGTTTCCTAATTAACATTGCTAATTTTAGCAATTAAATTCTACCATTAAACAATTAGGGTTTCTGACGGAACAATTAGGGTTCCAATAATTTGAAAATTAGGGTTTGTAAATTAATCAACCTTTACCCTAATTAGTACTTAATCAATACCACATAAGCATTATAATTCTCCGTTATAATCCCATATTAGGGCTTAACTTTAACAGAATCTGAAACTAGGGTTTTTCAGATCTGGCATTAGGGTTTCAAATTTGGAATTAGGGTTTTGAAATAAATTTGTTAAGATTAACCCTAATTAATCTTTTAATTATTTACACTTACACCATTAAATTCCCGATTTAGGGTTTTCATGCACCGAATTAGGGTTTCGGATTCACGGAACTGAAACTAGGGTTTCCAGAACCAGTTTCTAGGGTTTCTTATTAAACGTTAGGATTTTCTAATCGAACATTGTCGTTCTTAATATATAATTAGGGTTTATCACAGATATAATTTATCTGGTCAACCCTTGACCCTTAACCACATTCTGAACACATCATTAACCATATACACAGAATTTAATCACATAAATTCTTAATCCTGAATAATTCACCTATATCCTTCACCGAATTTTGAAATCCTCAAAATTCAATCCCAATAACATTAAACGCATACACTTATTTTCTATATAGGTCTAATATTTGACCTTAAATCAATCATTTAAGATTTTCATAAATTGTCTAAATTCTCGGGTTGTCACGGGCACTCTCTATCAATTGCTATACACGTACCTCAATGAAAGCCCTAATTCGTAGCTATAGCAGGTGGAGTTGAGAGTATGTGGTGAATAAGGGTTATGAGGGAGTGAATTTATAGAGGTGGTGCGATGGAAAGGCTTGAGGGTTGGAGTAATGGACTGAAGTAGTGGGTGTGTGTGTTAGTGTAGTGGGATTTTAACTTGCCAAAATGTGGGATGTAGTTGTGATGGGATTGAGAGTTGTGGGGAAGGAGAAGTAGTAGATGTGAGATAATGAAGTGGGTTTAGAAAGAGGTAACTGCCGAACTGCCTCTTCAAATCCAGGACCTCCCCCGCGGGGGGTATAAGTCCTATGAAGCGCACCCCGGCAGGCATGCGTCCTGACTTCAGACATGAGAGACCCCTGCCCCGGTGGGGGGTTTGTGCCTTGATGGGTCTGCCCCAGCGGGCATGTATTATGTACCTGGTCTCTGAATTCCTTATTTCTTCCTTGCAATTCCAAACCATTAGCAGATTAAGTACCTGCAAACCAAAAAACATAAGTATGAGTAGAGATTGAGCATTTTAAGCATGGTAGATATATTATCAAGAACAATATACTTTAATAACTACTTAGTGTATCCTACTTAATCTAAACTATAATCTAACTAAAATGACTAAAACAAAATTGTGAAAAATCAAAAGACGATTGGGTTGCCTCCCAATTTGCGCTTGATTTTTAGTCGTTCAGCCTGACTACTCCCTGTTTATGGTTCGTCGGTCAGAGTGATTGTGATGACATCCCAATTGGACTCGCCACCCCAATAATGCTTCAATCATTGACCATTGACCCTAAAAGTCTCCATTAGGTATCTACTGTAGAGTTCGACGACGCCATGTGAGAATACTCTTTTTATGGTTAATAGTCCCGACCACCTTGATTTAAGCTTGCCTAGGAACGACCTCAACTGTGAGTTGAATAATAGGACTGGTTGGCCCGGCTCGAACGTTCTTTGTATTATTTTCTTGTCATTCCATTTCTTGACTTTTTCTTTATATAACTTAGAGTTCTCGTATGCTTAAAGGCAGAATTCATTGAGTTCATTTAACTGGAGTAGCCTCTTTTCAGCCACAGCTGCTTGATCAAAATTAAGTTTCTGAATTGCCCAGTAGGCCTTATGTTGTAACTCGACAAGTAGGTGACAAGCTTTCCCGTATAGTAATTGGTATGGTGAAATACCAATCGGTGTTTTATACACAGTTCGGTAGGCCCATAGTGCATCGTCCAACCTGAGAGGCCAATCCTTTCTATTCGGGTTTACCACCTTTTCCAAGATTCTTTTCACCTCCCTGTTCGAAACCTCAGCTTGCCCACTGATTTGGAGATGATATGTTGTAGATACCTTATGGTTGACCCCATAATTTGCCAAGAGAGCTGTAAACGATCTATTGTAGAAATGACTACCTTCATCACTTATAATAGCTCTCGGCATGCCAAACCTCGTAAAAATATTCTTCTGCAAGAATTTGAGAACCACTTTGGCATCGTTAGTCGGGAGTGCGACGACTTCAACCAATTTTGATACATAGTCCACCGCAAGCAATATATACTAATTTCTGAACGACGATCGAAATGGTCCCATAAAATCGATGCCCCAAACATCAAAAATTTCAACTTTCAAAATTGTTTGTAGTGGCATCTCATTCCTTTTCGATATGTTTCCCACTCGTTGACATCTATCATAAATTTTAACAAACTGGCGGGCCTCCTTAAATAGAGTAGGCCAATAAAACCCGGCTTGAAGCACTTTTACCGCTGTCCTCTCATTACCATAATATCCCCCATACGCCGATGAGTGACATTCATGCAGTATGTTTTTCACTTCACTGTGGGGCACACACCTTTGAATCATCTTGTATGCGTACTGTTTGAAAAAATAAGGCTCATCCCACATATACCACTTGACTTCAAAAAGAAACTTCTTTTTTCTGTTGTCGTGTAAGATCAAGAGGAAGAATGTTTCTTACTAGATAATTTGCAAAGTCTGCATACCATGGAAATTTTGTATTTATCCCAAATAGTTGATCATCCGGGAATGACTCATTGATTACACACTTGTCTTTTTCCTTTTTATCCTAATTTTCCAGCCTAGACAAATGATCGGCAACTTGATTCTCTGTTCCCTTTCTATCCTTTATTTCTAAATCAAACTCTTGTAAAAGAAGAATCCATCTAATAAGGTGTGGTTTAGTATCTTTTTTCAAAATTAAGTACCGAATAGCCGAGTGATCTGTATAAATTACTATTATTGTCCCGATCAAGTATGCCCGAAATTTATCGAACACATACACCAGTGCAAGTAATTCTTTTTCCGTAGTTGTGTAGTTCATTTGAGTCTCTGTGAGTGTCTTACTTGCATAATATATGGCATGAAATAACTTCTCTCGGTGTTGACCCAAAACAGCCCCAACCGCATAGTCGCTCGCATCACACATTAATTCGAAGGTCATATTCCAATCTGGTACAATGATTATGGGAGATGTAGTCAATTTCTTCTTTAATAGCTCGAATACCACTTTACACTCCTCATCAAACTTAAAAACCGAATCCTTCTCTAAAAGACTGCACAAAGGTTTTGCAATTTTAGGGAAGTCCTTTATGAATCTCCTGTAGAACCTAGAATGTCCCAAAAAACTTCTAATTCCCTTAACTGAACTCGGTGGAGGAAGCTTTTCAATTGTTTCCAGCTTAGCTTTATCAACCTCCAATCCTTGAGCCGAGACTTTGTGCCCCAAAATTATACATTCTTCAACCATGAAGTGACACTTTTCCTAGTTAAGGATCAAATTCGTGTATGTGCATCTTTATAAGACCATTACCAAATTCTCCAGACACGCCTCAAAATTATCCCCATAGACAGAGAATTCGTCCATGAAGACTTCCACATTTTTATCCACCATGTCCGAGAAGATGGCTATCATACACCTCTAGAAGATAGCGGATGCATTACACAAGTCGAATGACATTCTCCTGAATGCGAATGTGCCTTATGGGAACATGAAGGTAGTCTTCTGTTGATCTTCAGAAGTGGTGACGATCTGATTATAACCTGAATATCCATCCAATAAGCAGTAGTACTCATGTCCCACTAATCTGTCCAACATCTGATCGATAAAGGGCAAAGGAAAGTGATCTTTGCGGGTCGCCTTATTCAACTTCTTGTAGTCCATGAACACCCTCTAACCAATCACTGTCCTTGTCGGAATTAGCTCATTGTCATCATTCTGTACCACGACCATTCCTCCCTTTTTCAGCACATATTGCACCGGACTGACCCACTTACTGTCTGAAATCGGGTAGATGACACCCGCATCCAACCATTTTAGGATTTCTTTCTTGACTACTTCTTTCATAATTGGGTAAAGCCGTCTCTGTTGCTCCACTGTCGGTTTTGCATCGTCTTCCATCAGAATTTTATGCATGCAAAAGGATGGGCTGATGCCTTTGATATCCGTAATTGTCCATCCTATAGTCAATTTGTGGTCCCTAAGCACTCTCAACAACTTTTCTTCCTGTAATTCGTTAAGTGCAGCAGAAATAATAACAGGTACATAATTAGAATTGCCTAAATACGCATACCTGAGGTGTTTAGGGAGTGGCTTAAGTTTAAGAGTCAGTGGCTCCTCCAATGATGGTTTCATCCTTGTTGTGGCTTTTTCATCCGTGTGAAATGGTTCAAAGGGTGATCTAAATCAGCTAACTCGTGGCAAGGAGTCTAGCATTTGTAAATAGTCCACAAATTCCCGATCATCTGATTCTTCATCTCCCAATAATGTCGTTTCCAATGGATCGTTAACCAAACTCTTGCCCATGTCTTCACTGATTATCTAATCAATGATATCCATCTGGAAACAATCTTCTTCATCCGTAGGAAATTTCATGGCCTTGAAAACATTAAACTTTACTTATTAATCTTGGACCCTCATCGTTAGTTCACCTTTTTGTACGTCGATGAATGTTCTACCTGTAGCCAAAAGTGTCTCCCTAGGATAATTGGGATGTTCTTATCTTCCTCAAAATCAAGAATTATGAAATCCGTAGGGAATATAAACTTGTCCACCTTTACCAATATGTCCTCCACAATGCCTCTCGGGTACGTGACTGACCTATCCGTCAACTGCAATGAGATGTCCGTAGGCTTTGGAGAGGGCAAACCAAATTCTGTATAAACTGATAACGGCATAAAGTTCACACTTGCCCCCAAATCACATAAGCACTTGTTGAATGACATGTTCCCAATCGTGTATGGAATGGTGAAACTCTCCGGATCTTTAAACTTTGGTGGCAACTTTCGCTGTAAAACCGCACTACACTCCTCTGTTAGTGCCACTGTTTCAAAATCTTCCAATTTCTTTTTCTGAGACAAAATCCCTTTCATGAATTTTGCATAACTTGGCATTTGTTCTAGGGCTTCTGCGAATGGGATATTAATCTGAAGTTTCTTAAAAACATCCAAATATTTTGCAAATTACTTATCTAATTTTTGTTTTTGGACTCTCTGCTGAAACGGTGGTGGAAGATATACAACCTGTTTGTTAACTGGTTTGCTCTTTTCCACTTGCTTTTCTCCCCCCTGTTTGTCCTTAACCACTTTATTTTCATTGTCTGTCTCAACCTCCTTTGTAGCCAAATTTTCTATTTTTTGACCCTCAAGCTGTTTTCAACTTCGCAACATTATTGCCTGACATTACTCATGATTACCTTTCGGATTTTTCTCTGTATCACTTGGTAATGTTCATTGATGCCTGTTATTCAATGCAAACACTATTTGTCCCATCTGATTTTCTAAATTCTTGATGGCTATTGCTTAGTTTTTCATGGCTACCTCGTTGCTAGTTATATAGTTTGATAGCAACTCCTCTAAATCTGATTTCCTCTATTGACGTTAAACTGGTTGTTGTTGATTCTGAAATCCTGGGGGATACGATGGTCGTGGAAATTGCTGATTCTGATTATTATTTCACGATAAATTAGGATGATTCCTATTTCCTTGATTGTATGTATTCTGGTACGTATTCTGTGGAATTCTATTGTAGATACCCATAAATTGTACTTACTCTAGGTTGATTGCACATTGATCCGTAGGATGTTCACCCGCGCACAATTCACAAATAACTGCATCTTGCGGTGTCTGTACCCTGACCAAGCGTCAAACTTCTTAGAGAATGCTGAAATCTGTGTTGTTATTGCCGTCACTCCATCTAATTCTAACACTACAACTACCGTAGGTTGTGTCATTCTTGTTGTGGGCCACTAATAGTTGTTAGCTGCCATCGTCTCTATCAATTGATATGCCTCCTCATAATTCTTTGCTATAAAAGCTCCCCCCGACGCTGCATCAATACTAGTCCTGAGATTTCCATGTAGTCCGTTGTAAAATGTGTTCATCTGCAACCACTTAGACAATCCGTGATGTGGGCTTTTTCTGAGCAATTCTTTATATCTCTCTTATGCCTCGTACGATGAATCCCCATGTTGCTGATCAAACATAGTAATCTTGTTTCTCATCTTTGCAGTCTTCGTTGGCGAGAAACATTTAGCTAGAAACTTCTGAGCCAGGTCATCCCATGTCGTTATTGAATCCGATGGTAAAGAGTGTAACCAACTCTTCGACTTGTCCCACATAGTGAATGGGAACAAGCAATGTCTAACTGCTTCATCCGACACCCCATTGTATTTGAACGTGTTATATATTTCCAGAAAGCTGATCAAATGCTAGTTAGGATCATCATTTGCAAGTCCCCCAAACTGAACTGAGTTTTCAATCATCTGGATAGTCCCATGCTTAATCTTAAATGTATTCGCAGCTATAGCAGGCCTGGTGATACTCGACTGCAGCTCAGTCACCTTAGGTGTAGCAAAATCCCTCAATGATTTCTGGTCTTCGGCAACCATAACTTCTTCTTTTTCAAAATTGTCAAAGTCGTCCCTTGTTTCCTTAATCCACTTACTTAGCCTTTGAAAGCGTCTTTCAATGTCGTCCTCAAATGGAATAATGTCTGGATTTTTGGACCGAGTTTGCATAAACCAACTTCAAAAACCTGAAATAAGATGAACAAAACAAAAATAAAAATGTTTAATTAAAATTGGACTACTTAAACTGATATTACAAAATAATAAAATATATACTAAAGTCTTCGACAACGACGCCAAAAATTTGTTGGATAAAATCTAATTATGCACAGCACGCAAGTATATTTGGTCAACAAGTAATATAATAGTAAGTAGTGTATCGTTCCCTCAGAGACTGAAATAAGAATTTAAACCTCACAATTACCAATTTCATATTAATCCTAATTCTATTAAACTAATCAATTTCCAGTGTGTAACTAATATTATTAAAAATATTAAAATCACCCAATAATTAATAAACTCTAAAAACTGAATTTTCTAACAAATATTGGAGAATTAGGCTTCTGACTTCACTCTAAGGATCACTCTGATTATTACACCTTTATTCCAATTTAATTCACTATCCTAGTTTATTAATCAAGAACACATATGTAGAACTAGTCAGCTCTCGATGCACTAATACCGTATAATTAAAGAAGGTTTAATTTCAAGTTCTTTATCCGATTACATGAGATGTCAAGCATATCTCTACCCTAACATTCATCAAGATTCTGTTCATTCACATAAATCAAGAACACGAGCTATATTAACTAAGTCTAGACTCGTATTTCCCAATAGAATCATTGATCAGGCAATTCATAAATTCAAGCTCAAATTAATATAGATAAACTGGATAATAGCTCATTAAACTGAAATTAAAGATTATAGAATCATCGTTCCACTTAAAGATCCGTCTTAAGCCTAAAAAGTATTTAGTTCATCATAAATTAAATAATAACTGAATAAATTAAAGATAACATCCTTTCAATTACAAATATAAAACTAAAGAAGAAGAATAACGCAGAACATCCTTCACTTTAGCCTTCATCCGCAACTGATATGAACGTTCTTCAAAATATTCACTCCAAAGCTCGCTATGAAATTCTATCCTTAATCTCCATTACTTTGCATGATGATGATTTCGTTGTTCGTTGCTCAATATATTTCCCATCCATGAATACTGGTCGAAGTCCCATGTAGTTTAGAGTCCAAATGACATACAATCACTTAAAGATTACGTCCCAATAGAGTTTGAACCAAGCTAGGACAGTCCAGATTCGGCACCCCTCCCCCCGCCCGGACGGGGGTATTTGCATGTAAAGGGCCCGCCTCGACGGGCTTAGTCCCTGTCTCACAGACCTGATGACCCCCCGCCCCGGCGAGGGTGTTCGGATTAATAAGGCCCGCCCCGGCGGGGGTGGGTATTTTTACTGACTTTGTTTGAACCTCATATCTTGCTCAAATCTTGCAAAAATGCAACATAACTCCATCCTTTTTGATCAAATGCAACACCACCATACCTACACAATGAAACAACACGAAACAAGTAAAAACAAACATAAATATAAGCAATTAACATCGATTAAGCTTGATTTAGGATAAGATTCGCGGGTATAAAACCCTCATATCAGGGATACATACAGATCAACAATCCATTCTGAAAGATCCTGAGACATTTCAATGTCCATCCATTAAGGAAAAGTTCAGAATACATCAAGATCACAAGTCCTGAAGAAACAGGCAAATATCAAGCAAGTAACAAGGCAAAACTAAAAGGGAAGTGATCAAAATATATTTTCCATGCTATATATAATGTTGTTTGATATATACAATGTGTATTATACATGACAAAATGGCTAAGCTAGTCTGTGCAAGAAAATACAAGACCATCCATAAATCAGTATATATGTTAGTTATCAAGTCCAACATAGCATCTCTCTCAAAAGAAAGGGGTAACGATGTGATCTCCTATACAAGGGTCTCTACGCGAGCTAACAGATCTACAGCAATCTACATAGTGGCACTGTGGTCATCAATATACGTGCTCATCTCTATAATAATGCCAGTAGTAAGGGACCTCACTAGGGTACTGTCTGTAACGACTGCATCCTGGGAAGATATATCGCCATCCCGCTCAACTATCATGACATATCTGGCTTATCTAGCCTTATCCCGCTCAATAATGGCAGTATCTCTATGTGCTAATGCCTCGTCTCTCGCTGACAGAGCGATGTCTCTCCCATCAAGAGCTGTCAACATCAGGGCCCCCTTAAAAGGATGGAAGTCCTGCAACTGATTAAAATGTGACATCTTAGCCAGTGGGTGGTAGGTAGTCATGCCCTTCAAACCAGCCAGAGGGAGATAATCCATGCTCAGAGCATGAGTAATGAAGATATAGGGTGAACTGAGCCCTGTACACGGCAGGATGCCAAACGGATCTCCAATCCTTGCCAAGAATACCGACCAAGACATAGTGTCTGTACACTCCGATGGCTGAAAGGAGTAAGACATAGCTATATCATGGGTAAAGTAGTACCCGTGTCATCGGAAAGTGTCAATCGGTCTCAAGTATGACATAAACCACACATATCACATGACCAAGCTGCTTATAAATACCCCTACAGGGTAGGTGCTGCAAAACGTGGCCAACCCCAATGTCTCTGCCATGATCATCGGAATGATGGTATGACCGTCCTTTAGAGCTCTCACTGTCATGATGACTCCTATGTCTATCTCATCCATATACCGTGGCATGTATATATACGCCACTATGCACATCACGAGTACATCTACTCTGGCCAAATGTCATTGATCCTATGACAAGGTGAAATCCTCGGAGTGACGTGTATAACTGTCATTTGAGCCAAATCTATCTATCAGAAAATGCTAAACCACCACATGACCAGATGTAATATCATCATGTATTACTCTACGCCGTAACCAGGTGAGGGTCACGAACTGTCGGCTCATATCACTAATAGCCATCTGAGAACAAGGCCTTTCTAAGGGAAAATCCATCAACCGCTCATACTCCTCCAAGGTAGGAGTCAACTCCTGGGTCCCAAACCATAAAACCTTCCTCTCCCGTACCTAATGCTCCAGCATACCCTCTACAAAGCCTGGGGGAACATAAAACATCAAGAGGGTCATAGAATGTTATAATAACTGATCAACGGTCACCCTATCTAGAGGTGACATACTATCATACCACGACCTCAGACGTGAGGCTACCAACACTGATGGGGTATGCTCAATGCAGCTGACTATCGATGAAGACATCTGTGTAGGCCGTATCATAAGACCATCCAGGGGTCAATGCTTAATATCTCTGGAAATACATACATATGCATAATGTAAGACCCCAAATTTTATGAAATAAAAGTATTCAATTTTTCTTATAATTATAATTTAGTAAATGGTTAAATTGATAAAAAGTTAAAGTTAAGGGTGATATATGATTTTTTTTTCAAAAATACACAAGTGGTTATAAAAAATATTCATTTTTGTCGGGGACTATTCGTTTGATCGTGAAATATTCTTTCTGTCGGGGAATATTTATACGATGGCACAGCCATTTGTGGTCCCCATAACAGAATAACTGTCGAATGAAGAAAAAGCCAAATTAAAGTTTTTATAAATAACGGCGTAATTGTTACCGTTAACACTGTTGGAATACCCGGTGGGTAAAGTAAAGTAATACGCGTTGTTGCACAGTAGCACACTGTATTGCACAGTATTTTTGAATTATTGATTCTTACGTAAGAAGACACTACTCAATAATTGTTACAATAATTACTGTTCAATATTTTATTTTTGATTCAATAATTGTTGCGTTGATATTTTATATTATTGTTGTTTTAATAATTGTCACTGTACAGTATTTTCCATTATCAAATCAATAATTCATATTATTTGAATAATATTATTAGATAGCATTATTGGCAATGTCTAGAAAGTTCTGTCTAAGCAGAGGTTTGGTCACCTAATTGCGCGCCAGTAAGGAGAAATTCTTATTGGAAAGCCCCTCTTTCTTAGGAACTGCTTGGTTGTCATTATTGTGATTCTGTAATATTATTTGTGAATAATTAATTATTGATTTATATGATAAGGAAAATATTCATTTTATGTGGATATAGATGGAGAAAATTTTTAAAGTGACAATTGTTGAAAATGGATATTTTATCTTTTATGATAAAATAATATTTTAATATATTATTATAATATAATAATGATGATATTTTTACAATGAATGGGGATATATGAGCCTATGATGAGGAAGAGTATTTTTGTTGTAAAAGTTGTTTAAAACATGTTAAACATGTATGTGGGCCCATTTCTTGACTGAAATTTGATAATAGCCCGTAAAATCACCCGTTTATGGATTTCAGTCAACTTCTATTTGGAATTTGGAAAACCTTTCTTCTACAAAGTTGTAGAGAATTTAATTTCCTATACAAAATCACGAGATTCGAATTTTCTGATAAAAGGGCTATTTATTATTAATTATTAAAGTTTCAAATTAATTAATTATTATTATTTGGAGTTTTAAATAAATTAATTGAGAAAAACATTTTTTTGATGGTTTTGGTTGTTGGAATGTGCTGAAATCAGTTGTTAAGAGGTTGGCGTGAAAATTTTATAATAATAATAATATTTTATTAAATTTTCTGCTTTGGTGTTCTAAGCATTTTCCTATAAATAGAGTGCTTAGGTTAGAATTTAAAATCACATCAGAAACTAAAGATTTCTCTCTCTTTCTCTCTCTATTATATCAAGCGTATTTAGTGAGTATTTTAGTACTTCGAGTATTGCTATACGGTGCAAGTTCTTTTAGCACTATATCCAGTATTTCAGTCAGAAGTACTATTCTTTCTGAGGTAAGGGAGATTATTTTCTTCATAAATGATATTATTTCTTCAATATCATTATGCCGAAATATTGGTTTGAATTTTTATCAAATTTGGAACTTTTTCATGTCGGGGTTACTATTCACGAGTTACTATCCATGAGTTACTATTCAGGAGTTACTATTCACGAGTTACTATTCATGAGTTACTATTCACGAATTACTATTCATGAGTTACTATTCACGAGTTACTATTTATGGGTTACTATTCATGAGTTAGTATTCATGAGTACTATTCACGAAGCATGATGATATTTTTTATGAAATTTTTGTCTTTTGGTGTCGAAGTTACTATTCACATATACGACACTATTCACAAATACGACATTATTCACAGAAAAATTAAGTTCTCTTCTCTGTGTCCAAGATTGTCTGTTATGATTCCTATCTTTGATTGGATCTATATTTTGATCATTCTTGAATTTTACTCCTCTCTGGTTATTTATGAAGTATTTTAGAATGAGAATTGTTTAAAGTACGAATCCTTAATATTTATTCTTTTGCTTCACTGGATTCGTTTTCTTTAAAATATTTTTCATCATTCTCAGTCCTAAATGATGATATAATGGAATATCTTTGGCTTGTAGTGCAAAGATAAATGATTTCTGATGAATATATTTGGCCCATAGTGCAAAGATGAACAAGTGTTTAGATGAACATGACCAACTGATGAATATCTTTGGCCTGTAGTACAAAGATGACTTGTTAATGAACATGTTTGGCCTGTAGTGCAAAGATGACTTATTGATGTATATCTTTGGCCCGTAGTGCAAAGATGAATTTATTAGTAGGATTATGAACATGAACTGTGATTTGTTATAACCATGATCTTTGATGTTTCAGGTGATGAAAATTATCTATGTCTTGGATGAGGAAAGGAATTTAGAACAACAATTACGATTATGAGTTATACATGTTATTGTGGACAAAATTTTTTATTGATGTTATAGGGATAAAACATTGTTGGTGGACTTTTAACATGGAGAAGATAATAGATTTTATGGTCCATTTAACTCTTCTAAAGGATTGCTCATTCCGCTGCAACTACGGTTGAAAAGTTTTATCATCTACCATATGTTCTAAATCTCAGATTTATTACTGTTGAAGGCTATTGATAATTTATTTATCTTTAGTCATGATATTCTTTACTGAGCTAGTTGTGCTCACCCTTTTGCTTCACAATTACTTTCAGGTAATAAAAGTGTAGCTGGGTCGAGCGGGGGAATAACAAAGGAATAGAACGGTAGTCTATAGATGTTGAGGGTGAGGTGAATTTAACTTGGAAGGGTGTTTTGCCACTATCATACAAGATGTCTAAAGACATACAAACTCGTGTCATCATAAGACAGGGTTGTGCTCATCCACTTACTGAGTATATCTACCAGCACTATCTATATGATCTTGGAGTCTATTTGAAATATAACTCTCAATTAGAGACAGTTGAGATAATGATATGTCAAGAGAAGACTCGCCATTGGGAAGAATATGATATTAATCTTCTCATTTTTCTTTGGGGTCTATTGGGTCATCCAAGGATAATTCAGTCGCCATATGATATCTATAATAACCTAGACGTATGGCCTCCCATGTACGACGATTTCCTTCAGCACTTCGTAAAGATTCTAATTTCTAAAACAGTTTTTGACTATACCTTTATGTAAGGTGTCATTGTGACATGCTACAGTTGGTATATATTTGTATCCAAACTCACAGCATATGTGTTGTTGTATTTTGCATGACAATTGTTGTAATAAATTTGTAGTTATTTTCTGTACCATGCATTTGACGACTCAGAATGGGTTGGATGGAATGGACATATTTTGGGGACGTTACACATAACATGATAAATTCATGACAAGCAATAGATGACAATATGATGTAGGGAATGGAAAATAGTACATCATCATCTATATACATCATCTCTATACATCTAAAAATTCAGGGAAATGGGCCACAAATGCCCTACTACTAACAGAGCCCTATCAAAAGATATAGCGAGAATGGGGCACTATGAGACCCCAGATTTTATGAATAAAGATTTAAATTTCTCGAAATATTTTTTTTAATATTATGGTGTGGATTTGAGACAATGTTATAGTTGTGGATAGTATTTATAAATTTTAAAAAAGTATGCAAGTTATTGTATAATATTCGATTAATTGGGGAATATTCTTTTTGTCGGGGAATATCTGTACGAAGGCATAATCATTGATAGACCCCACAACGGAAGTATGGTCGTAGTTAGAAAACGATAGAATTATATTTTTATAAAAATAACGGCGAAAGTGTCACCGTTAAAACTTTTGAACTACCCAGTAGTAAAAGTACAGTAATACACGTGGTTGCATAATAGCACATGGTATTGATTATTGATGCTTACGTGAGAAGTCACTCAGATATACTCAATTATTGCTACAGTAATTACTTCATCATATCTCTCATATTATTGATTCAATTATTGTTACAGTATCGTCGGCATAATATGCTATATTATTAAATTAATAATTGGGACGGCAAAGTTATTCATATTATTATTTGCAATATTGGCAATGTCAAGAAGTTCTGTCAAGGAGAGGTTTGGTCACCTAATTGCGCGCCAATAAGGAAAAATCCTTATCAGAAATTCCCCTCTTTCCTGAGAACGACCTAGCTGTTAAATATTGTGAATTATAATATTAATGATGAATAAGTTCATGTTGATTAAAGATGAATTTTATAGTTTCATTGTGTTGGAATTATTAGTGTTAGTGGAAATCGACATTTCTTTCGATAATAATTGATGTTTGGAGGTTATATTGTTCAATCGGGCATTCAAGGCACTTTTCGTGTCAGTGTACTATTCATGAGTTACTATTCACGAGTTACTATTCATGAGTTACTATTCACGAGTTACTATTCACAAGTTACTATTTATGAGTTACTATTCACGAGTTACTATTCACGAGTTACTATTCATGAGTTACTATTCATGAGTTACTATTCATGGGGTACTATTCACCAGTAAAATATATTTCTTTTCGGTCCAAATCATTTTTGGGAACAATATTATTTCACAAGGAGATGTGCTAATTTTTCAGACCGTTGGATGAAATTATAATAGTAAATCAATATGGATCGTTGATTTAAAGTTTTAATAGTAACTTGTCCCTTCAGTTTTCCAAGAGTTATTTGTCCCTTCGGTGTTGCAAGAGTTATTTGCCCCTTCGGTGTTTCAAGAGTTAATTGCCCCTTCGCAAATAGTAGTTGTCTCTTCAATATTCCCAAGAGTTATTTTGACCCTTCGTTAAGACCAAGAGCCACTTTCAGTTCTTCTATAAATAGAAGCTCATTCCTTCATTATTTCTTACGAATTCACTGAAACTCTAGAGAGAGAAACTATAGAGAGAAAGAAGAAAAGTATTCTGCTACTTCATTTTTCCAATATCCAGTTTCTTCTAAGGTAAGAGATATTATTTGTTGTACTCGTAGGGGATATTATTTGTTGTACTCGTAGGGGATATTATTTATTGTACTCGTAGGGGATATTATTTGGTGTACTCATAAGGGATATTATTTGTTGTACTTGTAGGGGATATTATTTGTTGTACTCGTAAGGGGTATTATTTCTTTCGTATTCATGAAGAGAACTTCTGTTATTCCATTCTTTATTATTCTGTTGGAATAACCTGTCTGTGCGGTCTATCGCATGCCTGGTGAATTCTTCAGTTATTCCATTCTTATTATTCTGTTGGAATAACCTGTTTATTCGAAATACCACATACATGGTGAAATTCTTCTAATATTTTGTTCTTTATTATTCTGTCGAAATATCATGTCTGCGCGTTTACGCTGGACCTGGTTCCATTATTTATTATTCTGTCAGAATATCCTGTCTATGCATTTACGCTGGACCTGGTTCCATTATTTGTTATTCTGTCGGAATATCTTGTCTGTGCGTTTATGCCGGACTTGGATCCAATATTTATTATTCTGTTGGGAATAACTTATCTATGTAGTCTATCGCACGCATGGTGAATCCTTCTGTTATTCCATTCTTTATTATTATATTGTTATAGCATGTCTATGTATATTACCACATGTATTGTAAATGATCCTTCGTATTCATTCCTTATTAAATTGTGGAAATGATCTGTCTACGTGGATTACCGCATGGCGGAAAAAAATCCATTTGCAGTTTCATATATTCTATTATACTCAGTTGGTTAAAGCTTTGGCTTCTATACTCCATGAAATTAGTTGAATATCTTTGATATTTGTGCTTCTTCCAGTATCCTTTCGTGGAAATATTCTTCTAAGCATTCTTGAATTTTACTCTACAAAGTAGTATCATGTTGACAATTTGGACGTTATTGGTTTCTGGATAAATTAATTTATAAATCTTTAAAATTTATTCTTGAACTTGTTTTATTGAATTATTATGTCATTGTCATCATCATGCTTATATTGTGATGAAAGTCATCTTTGGCTTACGTGCATAGATGGACTTGGTATGATTATGACCAAGGATTATTTGGTATAATCATGACCGTAATGTGACGAATGATGTGGTAAAAGTCCTGGCCTGTAGTTCATTGGTGGACAGTTGTTGGTATGATTATGACCAGGGATTAGTCGGTATAGTCTTGACCATTGATGATTACATGAATATCCTTGGCTGTGGAGCAGGGATGATTCAATTTTATTTATTAAGCTGAGTCTCAGCGATAAAGTTGATGAAAAACTTTTTAAAGCATAGAAGATAGTAGATTTTATACTTTACTTGACTCTTCTAATGGATTGCTTGTTCCACTGCAGTTAAACTTGTTTTCTATTATATTCTATCAGTTTAACATTGTAGAACCTTTTAAATCATAGAAGACAGTAGATTTTATTCCCTACTTGACTCTTCTAATGGATTGCTTGTTCCGCTGCAGTTAAACTTGATAGTTATTATATTTTATCAGTTTAACACTGTTGAAGGCTAATGATAATTTATTCTTCATTATCTTAGTCATAATATTTCTTACTGGGCTAGTTAAGCTACCCCTTTTTTTATTGTTCTCTTCAGGAAATGAGAACGTAGTTGGGAATAGTCGGTAAACAGAGTGATGATCCTAGATGGTGCATTAGTAGTCCTCACTATTCTGTGAAATAGTGTGATAATAAATGTAATGAGGACTTGAGTGTGGATATTGTCTAGATGATAATATTTGTATTAAAACTCACAGCCTATATTTTGTCGTAGTTTACACGACTGTTGCATAATTAAGTTGTATTTGTATTCAGTACCTTGTATCTGGCGACTCAAGATGGGTGATGTATACATGTTTTGGGGGCATCACAGTTGGTATCAAAGCTTAGGGATACGATCCCTGGCTGAGATGTGAGATAAGAACTATGAGGGGAGAGACGGGGAATTCCTTCACTAGTATGACCTACCTAAGTTTATTTGGTATTTAACTGGTCGGTCAGAGTATAGGGATAATATGTGATATGTTAATTAACCCTTGTTTTGTGGCAGTATTTGAAAATGGCATCCGAAAATATTGAGATAAGCAATGAAGCACATGAGACCGTTGAGTCAGCTCAACCAAAAGGTAATGACCAACAACACGATAATAATCATACCGGTGGAAATGGCCATCGGAACAATGATAACCATCGTGGGGGAAATTATCATGCCAAGAATGGTAACCACTTCGGTGGTAATCATGGCCAAGATAATAGATATGGAAAATTCAAGAAGAGAAGGTCACCTAGCCCGATTTTGTCATGCACCAAAGTCAAGTCCAGCTGGATACTGATGCCAAAAGATGTCTCAGACAAGTCAAAGCCGGTAGTTTATGTAACCCCCGAGAAATTCGGATCCTTTGTAAAAATATTTGAAAGAATTAAATAATGAATAAAATAATATTAATTGTTATTATATGTGTTAATAAGATGTATGTCGTTCTATAACCTAGAAACGTCTTAATATCATAGTATCCGAACCACGTGAGAGAATTAAAGTGTTTGAATTTTCAAGATGAAAATAAATGTTTTCCTAGAAAGTTTACAAAAAAACACAATTCACCATTTATCACTCGGGAATTATTTTTAAACTTTTGAGAAATACGTAATGTTAGAATATCAAGGCGAGATGGATTATGTAATAATAATCTAAGTATAGAAAATGCAATAATTCGCATGTGGACTTAATTTGGGAATATATGTATTAAAACCTAATGGAAGGAATTAAGGTAATATTGTATAATGATCAAGTCCAATATGTATAAGGTGTAAACTTATGTGGGATTTATTATCAAGCCCAAGTATTTGGTTAATGAAGCCCAACTTGATTAATGCAAGCCCAACAAGGAAATTAGCTAGATTAATTAGCAAGCCCAATGAATTGAACATGATCCATGGGGAAATCCAAGTGTAAGTGGGTAGACTTGATGGGCAAACATCTTGTGTGATGACCAAGAGTTGTGGTGGTCAAGTATTATAAGTGATGAGCAAGATTACTTAGTAGCTAAGCAATGAATAGTAAGGAGGTTAGTTTAAGGAGGTGGGGTGACATAATGACCTTAATGCCCTAACCTTGTATTGCCTATAAATAGAAAGCTTTCATTTCATTATTTGGTTGAATAATTTCATCCAACAACTCTCTCTCAAAGCAACTTATTTGTTAGAGCCCATAAGCACTTATAAGCCCTTTCAACTTTTGTTAGATTTTGCAAAGGGAAGTGAAGTAATCATCTAAGGTAAATGATCTTGTCTTCTTCATCTCTATCATGGTAGGTTGATAAGAGAATTGTAAACTAATGAACTTCGATGTTAAGAACATAAGAGAAGTTGATAAGCAATGGACCTAAGCCGAATAAGTCATAAGGAAATGAAAAATCATGTATTAAGGAATTGTTGTTATGAACTTATAGATAAGCCATAACCAAATTCGACTATAAGTTTTGTAATACATAAGTTGTGATGTCTAGATAATGGAATTAAAGTTTTTAGAATAATAAACAAATCACTAGTAATAACGTTTTACTAGAATTCACACGGTTGGACGATAATCGTCGAATTCGTGAAATTCTCGGAATGGAAGTCATATTTTGTGTATGGCATTGGAGACATTGGTTTTCAATGGAGACAAGTCATATTTGGCATTATAGAGTTGTGGGCTCAAAAATGCCGGATTCCGACTTAGAACGAAGAAACGAGCGTTGAATGTTCGCAAATGTTTATTGTTTTCGTTAAAATGAACCAATAGGCGAAATTTTAGCAAACGTATTAAAATAGATAAAATTCTTGCATGAATGCATAGAGTACGTAATTTGTGACCCGTAGGCTCTTGAACGAGCCAATTCGGACTTATAACGAAGAAGTTACGAGTCCGGGGATCTCAACTTATGAAAAATATGTCCAAAGTGTCTGGTGCACAGATCTGGCGCCGCGGCGCCAACACAAGGCAAATAATTCCATGCCACAGCCCCAAAGTGTCCTTCAGACCCTGAAAACTCGCACTACAGCGTGACAAATAACACAGAGACTCGCGCCGCGGCACCGAGTCCAGATTTTTAAGGAGTAAGTGGCGACGCCGTAACGCGGCACCAAGTGCAATAGCCGGCGCTACAGCGCCAGCCTCATAACCTAGATGATGCTAAATGTTTACAAAGTTAACATGAAGAGTATTGGTTAAGCAATTAAATAAAGATCTTAACGAAACATTTTTTAGACATATTATACCTTAGGTACGAACACTTAGAGTTACGTTAAGCCATTTACTTATGAACGTACAAATGACGTAATGGAAAACTGGAATCTATAATAACAAATCTAATACATAGTAAGATTGAGAAGAAGGGTAATATTCTTTAAGAACCATGTGTAATCATTCTTGGCCTAATGATCTATGTTATGATATCATCTAATGTAAAGACCCTAAAGACATAAAGTGCACGTGTTATAAATTGTAGCAGACGCTAAAAGGCAAGTACTCTAACCCTTATTCCAGTTCGATCTGGACAAATCTTTGTGATTCATGTATTCTTTGCATGAGTTAGTATCTAAGGAATGTCAAGGACAATCCTTTCGGCTAGATGTATGCTATGTTATTCTATCAAGTGTTGATAAGGATTTTCCAAACTAATATTGTTGTGGTTTTCAAAAGTAGATGGAGTATGCTAAAATGTTTTTTCGTCAAACGACAGGCACGTGAGGTTGCCACAACTTAAACGTTTATACGCTGATCACCTAGATGTTCTCGTAAGATATACCGGACTTACGGACTTCGTGCCTGGATGTCCTTTTCAAAGTATTGATGAAATGCTTACGGTCTTGAACCGGAGTCGATGTTTCACTAAATATTGTTGTTGTAAAATGTTTTGAATGAAAAGAAGTGTAACTTTGAATTATCGATAGTACTTCGTAACTATTGTTCGGTTATTAAAGATATATGATTCCTATGTTTCAAGCATGCTATTTTCTTCGAATTGTTGTACTTGTTGTGCTAGTTAGGCTCATTCTTGCTTGAACCATATGAATGCAGCTAAAACACAACGGACCAATGGATCTAGCAAGGATAAAGGGAAGCCGAAGGCGAATCCTTAGATTACTTTTGTAATAGTATAGTTTTTGTACGGAATATTTTTCGTATTATGAAAAAGACAATGTATTGGTTGCAAAGAACCTGGGGAATGTAAATATTCTTTTGATATATATATATATATATATATATATATATATATATATATATATATATATATATATATATATATATATATATATATATATATATATATAAGACATATCCATTCTTTTGAGGCATTTCAATTGAGTGTTTATGTGAACTGTAGCACTGTGTAGAACCATCTGTCAGGTTGGAAGATACCCGAACTTGGGGGCGTCACAGGTTGGTATCAAAGCAATAGGTTATAAAACTTAAGGGGGGAAATAAAACCTTAAGTCATAACCTTAAGAAAAGTCAAAGAATAAAAGACAAAAGTTAACCTTATAAAAATGCATCATATATGTTATGTGTTTTTATTATACTGATGTTTACTAATACACTTTGTGTGTTGTTGTAGATGCCAGGTGAAAATAGGGATGTACAAGTAGTCAGCGAAGGGTCGGTAAACCAGATAGAAATCATACCGAACCCCATAGCAGCAGATCCTGAGATAGTTGCGGTGAAGTCTGGAGACTCCAAGAGTTTAGACCTCATGTCTATTTTTGACGACATGTTGAAAGAAGAAGTGGAGGTAGTATCCTTTAATCAAGTGGCTATAGCAGCAGAGATAACTCCAGGGGAGTCGATGATGTCACTGTTCATGTCAGTAATAGATAGGAATGTACATTACTGTCAGGAGGTCAAAGAGCTGAAGGCCGAGCTCCAAGCGATTATAGAGGACAAGACGGACGTGGAGTCCATGTGGGAACAGGAACATGACGAGAGAGTTTTAGCTAAGGACAAGGTCCATGAGCTAAAATAGGAGGTCTTTGAGCTTAGGAGCGAGCTAAAGACCAAGAAACAGATGATAGGGAGAATGTCCTATATTCATAGGAGTTCTCTTGAGGATTTCCAGTTGCAGGTAGCTGGGTATCCTGTAGAGACAGGGAAGATGCGGCATACTATCAGTCGCGATATTATTGCCGGTCTTGCCAAAGCAGATTTTGAGAATGCCTTAAGGCAGATATGATCTAGTAGTTGCTAGAGTAGTTAGATATGTACATATTTGTGTATCTAGTAGTGATGTAAAGCCCTCTTTTGTATAATCAAGGGTAGTCTTTTGTAAATCCCAATTTTTGGAAAGTAATAGCGGGAAAGTAATATATCCAGCTTAGGCTGTTTTATGTGATCGATGTAGTATTATACTACGATGAATTAATATAAGTTTCCATTTTCGAAAAATGTTGAGCAATGAATGTTTAAGTTATTGTTTAGCATCGAATAATAACTAACTGACAGGAAATTAATAATAACGAAATATGTGTTTATTGTAACAGCAAAATGCCGCCTAGAAGAGTACCCCGTAACCAAGGTGCGAACACGAATCAACCAGAGCTAGGGAGGTCCGGTTAGCCCCATGTAGGAATTTTTAATCCTTTTAACCGCAGCGTTTAACCAAACTGGGGCTAATATCCCCATAAATCCTGGTGTAGTACGAGCTACTACATTTAAGGACTTTAAGAGTGTGGGTCCGCCGGAGTTCAAAGGAACTACGGACCCTATCAAAGCCCAAACGTGGGTTAGGGAGATTGAGAAGGCATTTGTAATATCAAATGTCGACGAGGCCCAAAAGGTTGCCTTTGTAACCTACTTGATGAAGGGAGAGGCCAACTTTTGGTGGGAGGCCAATCAGGCAAGGGTTGGAATAAATGTGTTAATGTGGGTAAGGTTCAAGGAAATATTCTACGAGAACTACTTTTCCACGAACATGCAGGGAAGGATGGAGATGTGATTTCTAGATTTAAAACAAGGGGACATGACAGTTCCCCAGTATGCCGCCAAGTTTAATAAACTGGCAAGGTTAGCTCCACATCAAGTGGATACCGAGGTGAGGAAAGCTCGACGATTCGAGCAGGGCTTGAAACCCTGGCTCTATAATCGTATCTCTGTTTTCCAAAGTACTTCCTTTGGGATTGTGTTAGAGAAGGAAATAATTGCCAAAGGTGGTAGCGAGGCGTTGAGCCAATACCACAAGGACAAGAAAAGCAAGGGGAAGGTGGATGGAGGAGTGAAGGTTGAAGGAGCCAGCGGGAGTGGTGAAGGGTATAAGAGGAAAGTGAGTAGTTTGGGGAATCTAGAAGTGAAACTAAGGGACCTGAAAAGGAAGATGGAGGCCTCCAAGACCTACGGGAAGTCTCATTTAGGAGTTTATCTCAAAGGTAAGGCCGTGTGTTATAACTGTGGACAGGAGGGGCATATTGCGCCAAACTTTCGAAGCCCAAAGAAGAATCATGGGTGCTTTGTATGTGGGTCTACTGACCAAATGGCAAAGAACTGCCCAAAGAAGGGGACAGACGTGTATAAGGACGCCAATAGTGGTAAATTAACTATTGGGGGCCCAGCGCAGCCGGGTAGGCCGATGGCCCGTACCTTTAATATGACTTTCCAGGATGTAATGGCTTCGGGTGACGTAGTTGCAGGTATTATTCTGATCAACGACTTAAATGCATACGTGTTGTTTGACTCGGGTGCTACTTGTTCGTTTATCGCATGTGATTTTGCTAGACGACTAGGACTACTTCCCGAAAAGTTACCTATACCTTTGATCATTAAGGTAGCAAATGAGGAGATAATTCCTGTTGAAGATATTAATAAGAATTGTTGCGTAGATATTCGAGGTTATAAATTAGCGGTAGATTTGATACCGATAAAGTTAGGAGAATTCGATGTAATTCTCAGAATGGATTGGTTGATAAATCATGGGGCAATACTAGATTGTCAAAAGAAATGCGTTAATATTAAAACATCAATTAAATCTCATGTAATATTTTACGGGAATAAATCGCTGGGACGTTCGTGTTGTCTTACCATGACACAAACTAGAAAATTATTGAGGAAGTGGTGTGTAGGTTATTGGTGTCATGTGGTTGATACCCAAAGAGTGGGAGCGACCATGGAACAAATATCTATAGTAAATGAGTTCATGGATGTATTTCCAAGTGAGTTACCGGGTCTTCCGCCGAATAGGGAGACCGAATTCGTAATAGACATTGTGCCAGGAGCGACACCAGTTTTTAGGGCACCGTATCGTATGGCATGTAGAGTCCCCGAACCCGGATACTTGAAACTCGAACTCGGTACTACACGATACCATTTTTATGAGCGAAATACTACTAATAATATTAACAATAATATAAAACTTAAACTTAAATTTACATATACATCAGAGTCTTTCTCCCAAGTACGTAACCTTTAATCATTCATTACATGTCGTAATATATATAAATATATATATATATCATAGTCTTCATAATCTAAAACTATTACAAACAGTAGCATAAAAAGTCATTCAACAACTTTCCCTTTTCCCTTGTTCTTGACAGATCCTTCTGGTCCTTCACACTTAGCTGAAAACATTTAAATTAAGCAAGGATGAGCATTTGATTGCCCAGCAAGTATTCTATATATATATATATATATATATATATATATATATATATATATATATATATATATATATATATATATATATATATATATATGCTAAAAGAATTTAAATGTTTTCTTTATAATATTCTTCTACAACTAGTCAATAGTTGTGAAGTAATCTGTACCAATAATATTAACATAACAACCCTCTTTCAAATGTTTGAAACTGTGTATTGACTATACATGGGGTTTCTGTGACATACTATGAACATTGTTTTCATTTTTGAAAAGGTTTGAACAGAAATTCATCTGTAAACCGTCATGACTTACGGGCACGGAGGGTGATCTACCCCATTGTACCCTGTATTGATCAATACTACATGTATAAGAACGATGTTATCGTTCACTCTGTCCGCCTTGGGCGCATAAAAATTTTCTCATTATCGGGATGTTCATACCTGTCGGGTTTTCATAACAAAAGTCTTATCTTATTCAACAATAATATATAATTCAACATATATGTATATCAAAGGTGTATCAACATGCGATTGAATACAATGATTATCCAAGTGGGGACACTTGTATAATCATTTCTAGAAATTAACGAACAGAATATATATATTCAAATTATCATATACTAACATGTTGATAATCAATGGGCATATATAATATAAGTTTAACAATCTGTACAATAATAACAATAATTCTGAACTTCTCACTTCTGTCCATTGCATAAAGAAAATGAAAAGTTAGGATACTTGTCTGATGCACTGCTTACACTTTGCAACTTAGTTCTACCCTTTTCTATCACAACCTATCATTAATCAGATTATTTTACTGATTAGTACAACATATCGTACACATAACACTGCCTATTGCAGTCAGCACATTTCCTATTCATCTTATCACACATGTTCAACAATCGTTGACTCATAATCAAACATCAACACCTTCCTAATCACATTGTCATACACCTTAATAACCATTGAATCACAAATAAACACATATTCAATTAAATTATTTAAGTCCAGATCAATTTCTGAAACATGTCGGTCTACCGACAGCTTTATCGGGTAAATATCGAGTCTAAGACTCTAAACCGTAGTTCATTATCCATTTGGATAATTTAAACATCAGTCGCACTATTTTTCATGGTCTTATAATAATTATTAAATAATTATTATCATTTATCAAAATTTTTGAAATATCAGAATCATTATGAAATGATTTAAATATTAAACAATTCTATTATCATTAATATTTAATTAATATTAAACTATTAATGAAACCATTGCCAAAATATTAAAGTTATGTATAATAACTCAAAATATTTTTAAAGTATTTATAATATCCTTAAATGATTTTTAAAACATTTAAAATCATTATTAAATAATTACCATTAATATTTAATATTAATGAGCTATTTATCCAAATATTAAAAGTCATAATTATAATTTAAAAATATTTTTAAATCATTAACATCCTTTTTAAATAATTTTAAATAAATAAAACCATTTTAAATTATTTATTTAATATAATTATTAAATAAATTTAATATCATTAATCATTAAATATCATTAATATTAAATTATTAATGAAAATATCCCTTAAATATTAAAAGTTATATTTTATAACTTAAAATATTTTTAAACACTTTATTCTCATTTAAAATGATTATTATCATATTAAAATCATTTTAAACTAAATTATTTAATATAATAACTTTATTATCATTAATCATAATTAATTAATGAAATTTACCTTTAAATATTAAAATTTATATTTTATAACTTAAAATATTTTAAATACCTTATTATTATTTAAAATGATTTTTAATATAATAAAATCATTTTTAATTCATTTAATAAATAACTTAATTATCATTAATATTAATTTATTAATGAAAATTATCACATAATATTAAAAGTTATCAAAAATAACTTAAATTATTTTCATATATCATAATATAATTTTAAATGATTTTTCATGAATTAAAATCATTTTTAAATAATTTATTTAATATTATAATTAAATAAATTAAATACTTTTAATATTCCAAAAATATTAAATATTTATGAAATATATTTAAAATAATTAAAAACTAATTTTCATAATTTAAAATAATTTTTAATAATTTATTTTGTATTTTTAATAATTAAAAACTATTTTTTTTCTATTTTTTTATTAATTTCCGGAAATTATAAATTATTTGTCGCTAAAGACCACCTATAGCGACAGAACCGTCGCTATAGGTGTTCTTCATGTTCTTGAGCCTGCCCAGACATTCATAGACAGTCACCGAGTGGTCATGTTTGACCGATCATAATTTAGTGTGTAGTGTGATTCTGGACTAACTAAGCATTAGAGCGTGTACAACTAGTGTAACACTTCATGCTACAACAACAATCATGATCAAAACGCATAACACAAGAGAGATCTAAGCCTCTTAATTCGCTGTCAGAGCTGTTCTTCATTTCTGGGTTTGCCCAGAAATGAAGAACAGTGCAGCATGCCAACTTTGAGCTTCCACTACATGCAAATCGTGTAACTTTTTTGTGATCTAAGAGTTCTAGATTGTAGAACACATGTAACTAAAGAGATCTATCATTTAAAACACATAAAACAGCAACATAATCAACCTTTACAATCCGGTCAAACCATGTCAGTCGGCATGTTCATATGTTTTCTGGGTTACCCAGAAAACAGAAAACATACATGACTTAGCTAGTTTGACCGGCCACATAATCCAACCCGTTTACTACATAAGTGATATTAAGGAACAATAAAGTAGACTAACAAACATACTACAACTTAGTGGCAATAACCACAACTAAGCATCAAACCAATGTCAGATCCGTGATCATAAAAATCCTGTCAGACCTTTCTGGGCTCGTTCTGGGTTACCTAGAACATGGCCAGTCATGGTTGGTCAACGGTATTTGAGCACCCATATCTTGCAACCAACAACCGATCTGACTCTGATTTTAGTTCCAGAGAAAAGATCTCACAACATACTACAAGACCAAACATTAAAACAACAAAAACATAAAACATAAAAAGATCTACATGACCTGACATTTGATTGTTAGACATGAAAAACAAAATTTCCAGAATTTTAAGAACATCAAATCCGAGCCTCTAGATGTTATGGATCTAACATCTAGCAACCCAGATCATCATTAGACACTACTAACAACATATTCTAACACTCAAACATAACATCTAACAACAGAAAATTGGACAGATTTTTGAGTAGGGTTTTATACCTTCTTTGAAATTTTCTGATTTCTAGGCTTCTGATTTGTTATGGCTGATCGTGGGGCTGGATTTTGGTACTGATTTGCTAGTATTTTTCGTGGGATTGGAGAGAGAGAGAGATATTGGTAGAGAGTTGGTGCTCAAATGGCCAAATAATGAACTTTCTCTCTCTTTTCAATCTATATATATGTGTTAGATACATTGTATAAGGCTGAGTGTTGCTGATTTGCTAAGATTTTAGGCACATGGGGTGGTTGGATTTGGTCACCAACTTCCCCTAAATGTCAAAGTCTATTATTTAGCCAAAATAATACACTTAGGGGCAAAATAATCATTTAATAAATTATTTAATGGCAAAATTGGAACTTGTCAAATCCTTAGGGTTTAACCCTTAGGGTTTAGCACAAAATAAATCTAGGATTTAGCAATTAGGGTTTACACAAAAAATAAAATTAAATAAAAATTAATTAAATTTTAGTTTCTTAAATTTTGAAATTAATAACTTTGTTAATTAAAGTAAATTTGTAATTATCTAACAAATGGACATTAGGGTTTAGATCATATAATTATTGTTGACTTTGCTAATTTAGCAATTAGGGTTTACTCTTTCGGTAATTAGGGTTACCAAATTACTATTAGGGTTTTCAATTACTAAATTAGGGTTCTAGTTTAGTAATTAGGGTTTCACGATTTAGGGTTTCTAAATTTAATAATTATAATCATAATATTTGTTAATTAATCACATTAATACAATCACCAACAATCTCAAACTCTAATTTCAAATTAGGGTTACTAATTATAGCAATTAGGGTTTCCAGAATTTTAATTAGGGTTTACCTAATTAATACATTAATACACGATATGATTAATATTATACACTTATAAAATAACCTTATACTCTAATTTGGATCTCAAATTAGGGTTTAACATGATTACTAGGGTTTGGTCAAAATACACCGTAATTGACCAACCATTAACAATACGGACATACCGTACATATTCATAGCACTGGAAAAATCAAAATATAATTAATATTATATTATTATTCTCATACCTTGACAATAATCCAAAACTAGGGGCTGGATTCCATATCTGATTATTCTTTCATATTTAACATTAATAATTAAGGTAAAATAATTAACTTAATAATCTGTACAAAAATTCATATAATAAAATAATTATTATATTTATTCTAAAAAAATCACTTCATATATTATTTAAATAATATATGATTATATATTCATGGAAAATAATTAATAAAAACATTTCTATTTTAAAATTAATTATTATAAAAATATACTTTATAATAATTAATAATTCTACAATAAATTTACTTGTAAATATTCATGTAATAAATATATTTTTATTTACCACATAAATACATATACACATAATCTTGTACAAATCCTCATCCTTAAAATAAAAAAAAATTTATACGCAAAATTTATGATTTATTTATATAGAAAATATCGGGTTGTCACATGGCACCAGTGGAGATGAAGGAGTTGATGGTACAGCTACATGAATTATTAGACAGGATGTACATTCAACCGAGTGTTTCACCGTGGGGAGCACCGGTTCTGTTTGTCAAAAAGAAGGATGGATCGTTGAGACTTTGTATCGACTACCGAGAGTTGAACAAGTTAATGGTAAAGAATAAGTATCCGTTGTCCAGGATCGATGATCTTTTTGATCAGTTGAAGGGGGCAAAATATTTTTCTAAAATAGATTTAAGGACGGGGTATCATCAGCTGAATGTTAGGAATGAAGATGTGCCAAAGACAGCATTTAGGACTCGGTATGGTCATTACGAGTTTCTGGTGATGTCATTTGGGTTGACTAATGCACCGGCTACATTTATGGACATGATGAATAGGGTGTTCAAACAATATTTGGACAAGTTCGTTGTGGTGTTTATTGATGATATTCTAGTCTACTCTAAGACGCCAGAAGATCATGTTGAACACCTAAGAATAGTGTTGGAGACATTAAAAAAGGAGAAGTTATATGCGAAGTTCACTAAGTGTGAATTTTGGTTAGAGCGAGTACAATTTTTAGGTCATGTTATTGACCATGAGGGGATTTCAGTAGATCCAGCGAAGGTGGAAGCCGTGATGAATTGGGAACAACCAAAAATACTGACTGAGGTACGGAGTTTCTTAGGGTTAGCGGGTTACTATCGGAGGTTCATACAGGACTTTTTGAAGATAGCTAATCCGCTGACTAACTTGACGAGGAAGACGGTGAAGTACGTATGGACTGAGAAATGCGAAAATAGTTTTCAAGAACTGAAGAAGAAGTTGAGTGAAGCGCCTGTTTTGTCATTACCCGATGACACAAGAAATTTCGTATTTTATAGCGATGCTTCGCATAAAGGACTTTTTTGCGTGCTCATGCAGCATGGCAAGGTCATTGCGTATGCGTCTAGGCAGTTGAAGGATTATGAGAAAGTTTACCCTACTCATGATCTGGAACTGGCCGCGGTGGTGTTTACCCTAAAGATATGGCGACATTATCTTTATGGGGAAAAGTGTGAGATATACACAAACCATAAGATTCTAAAATATATCTTCACATAGAAGGAGTTGAATATGAGACAGAGAAGATGGTTGGAGTTGATAAAGGATTACGACTGTGAAATCCTATATCACCCTGGAAAAGCCAATGTAGTGGTCGACGCCTTGAGTGGAAAGGGTCGGGAGAAGTTGTCTATGTTAACAGCTCAAGCGGAGTTAATAACAGAGATGGCTAGGATGGAGTTAGATGTGAAGTTGCCAATTGAGGTGGATCAGAGACTGTTTGCGACGGAGATTCAGTCTACCATTATAGAGAGAGTCAAGGAGGTGTAGCTCAAAATTGATGAGTGTGACCAGATGAAGAAACGATTGACCAATGAAAAAGATACTAAGTTTAGTCTTGATAATGAGGGATTATTAAGATTTGAGGGAAGAATTTGAGTTCCAAATGAGACGGAATTAAAGGAGAAAGTGTTACAAGAGGCTCACAGTTCAAGGTACTCGATTCATCCTGGTAGCACTCAGATGTATCAAGACCTTTGACAAAGTTTTTGGTGGCCGAACATGAAGAGAGAAATAGCCGAGTATATGAGTAGGTGCTTGACTTGTCAAAGTGTTAAAGCCGAACATCAACGACCGAGTGGCTTGTTACAGTCATTGGAAATTCTAGAGTAGAAGTGGGAGCATATCACGATGGACTTTGTGGTGGGACTTCTGACAACTCAAAAGGGATATGATGCGATCTGGGTAATAGTGAACCGGTTGATGAAGTCGGCTCAATTTTTTCCAATTCAAATTAAGTACAACTTAGATCAGTTAGTTACACTCTATATTAAGGAAATTATTTCCAGACATGGAGCACCTGTTTCGATAGTGTCAGATCGTGATCCACGATTCACGTCGAACTTTTGGAGGAGTCTTCAAGAACAGTTGGGGACGCAGTTGAAGTTGAGTACGGCATATCATCCACAAACCGATGGACAGAGCGAGAGGACAATTCAGACGTTAGAAGATATGTTGAGATCTTGGGTCATGGATTTCAAGGGTAGTTGGGATGATCATCTACCATTAGAAGAATTTGCATATAGCAACATTTATCATGCAAGTATAGGTATGCCGCCGTATGAAGTTTTGTATGGAAGAAAATACAGAACACCGTTGTATTGGGATGAAGTGGGAGAACATCGAATGCTAGAACCAGAATTGGTGCAGCAAACAGCGGAAGTGGTGAAGTTGATTCGATTGCATCTTGTAGCAGCTCAAGACAGACAGAAGAAACACGCAGACTTACATCGAGAGAATAGAGAGTTTGAGGTAGGCTCGTACGTATTTCTAAAGGTATCTCCTTGGAAAGGAAAGATACGCTTTGGAAAGAAGAGAAAACTAAGCCCAAGGTTTATAGGACCTTTTGAGGTATTAGAACGGGTAGGTGAGGTAGCTTATAGGGTAGCGTTACATCTAGACCTAAAGCGAATACATAATGTATTTCACGTTTCAGTTCTACGTCCTTACAAATCGGATTACAAGCACGTAATAGAATTTGAGCCTATCCAAATCGAGAAGGATTTAACATATGAAGAGATGCCGATTCAAATCATCGATAGAAAAGAATAAGTTCTGTGAAACAAGGTTATATCGTCAGTAAAAGTGTTATTGAAGAACCACAATTTTGAGGAAGCAACGTGGGAATTGGAAGAAAAGATAAAGAAGAACTATCCTCTTTTGTTTGAGTAAGATAGGGCGAGATTCTGGGGACAGAATCTTTATAAGAGGGGAAGAATGTAACGCCCGAGAAATTTGGATCATTTGTAAAAATATTTGAATGAATTAAATAATGAATAAAATAATATTAATTGTTATTATATGTGTTAATAAGATGTATGTCGTTCTATAACCTAGAAACGTCGGAATATCGTAGTATTCGAACCATGTAAGAGAATTAAAGTGTTTGAATTTCAAAGACAAAAATAAATGTTTTGCGAGAAAGTTTACAAAAAAACACTATTCACCGTTTATCGCTTGAGAATTATTTTTGAACTTCTGAGAAATATGTAATGTTAGAATATCGAGGCGAGATGAATTATGTAATAATAATCTAAGTATGGAAAATGCAATAATTCGCATGTGGACTTAATTTGGGAATATATGTATTAAAACCTAATAGAAGGAATTAAGGTAATATTGTATAAAGATCAAGTCCAATATGTATAAGGTGTAAACTTATGTGGGATTTATTATCAAGCCCAAGTATTTGGTTAATGAAGCCCAACTTGATTAATGCAAGCCCAACAAGGAAATTAGCTATATTAATTAGCAAGCTCAATGAATTGAACATGATCCATGGGGCAATCCAAGTGTAAGTGGGTAGACTTAATGGGCAAACATCTTATGTGATGACCAAGAGTTGTGGTGGTCAAGTATTATAAGTGATGAGCAAGATTACTTAGTAGCTAAGCAAATGATTAGTAAGGAGGTTAGTTTAAGGAGGTGGGTGACATAATAACCTTAATGCCCTAACCTTGTATTGCCTATAAATAGAAAGCTTTCATTTCATTATTTGGTTGATTAATTTCATCCAACAACTCTCTCTCAAAGAAACTTATTTGTTATAGCCCATAAGCACTTATAAGCCCTTTCAACTTTTGTTAGATTTTGCAAGAGAAGTGAAGTAATCATCTAAGGTAAATGATCTTATCTTCATCATCTCTATCATGGTAGGTTGATAAGAGAATTGTAAACTAATGAACTTCGATGTTAAGAACATAAGAGAAGTTGATAAGCAATGGACCTAAGCCGAATAAGTCTTAAGGAAATGAAAAATCATGTATTAAGGAATTGTTGTTATGAACTTATAGATAAGCCATAACTAAATTGGACTATAAGTTTTGAAATACATAAGTTGAGATGTCTAGATAATGGAATTAATGTGTTTAGAATGATAAACAAATCACTAGTAATAACGTTTTGCCGGAATTCACACGGTTGGACGATAATCGTCAAATTCTTGAAATTCTCAGAATGGAAGTCATATTTTGTGTTTGGCATTGGAGACGTTGGTTTTCAATGGAGACAAGTCATGTTTGGCATTATAGAGTTGTGGGCTCGAAAATGGCTGGATTCTGACTTAGAACGAAGAAACGAGCGTTGAACGTTCGCGAATGTTTATCGTTTTCGTTAAAATGAACCAATAGGAAAAATTTTAGGAAACATAGTAAAATAGATAAAATTCTTGCATGAAGGCATAGAGTAAGTAATTTGTGACCCGTAGCTCTAGAAAGAGCCAATTCAGACTTATAACGAAGAAGTTACGAGTCCGGGAATCTCAACTTGTGAAAAATATGTCCAAAGTGTCTGGTGCACAGAGTTGGCGCCGCGGCACCAGCACAAGGCAAATAATCCCATGCCGCAGCGCCAAAGTGACTTTCAAACCCTGAAAACTCGCGCTGTAGCACGACAAATAAAACAGAGACTCGCGCCGCGGCGCCGAGTTCAGATTTTTGAGGAGTAAGTGGCGACGCCGCAACGCGGCACCAAGTGCAATAGCCGGCTCTGCAGCTCCAGCCTCATAACCTAGATGATGATGAATGTTTACAAATTAAACATGAAGACTCTTGGTTAAGCAATTAAATAAAGATCTTAATGAAACATTTTTTAGACATATTAAACCTTAAGTACGAACACTTAGAGTTACGTTAAGTCATTTACTTATGAACGTACGAATGACGTAATGGAAAATCGGAATCTATAATAACCAATCTAATACATAGTTAGATTGAGAAGAAGGGTAAGATTATTTAAGAACCATGTGTAATCATTCTTGGCCTAATGATCTATGTTATGCTATCATCTAATGTAGAGACCCTAAAGACGTAAAGTGCACATGTTATAAATTGTAACAGAAGATAAAAGGCAAGTACTCTAACCCTTGTTCCAGTTCGATCTGGACTAGTCTTTGTGATTCATGTATTCTTCGCATGAGTTAGTATCTAAGGAATGGCAAGGCCAATCCTTTTGGCTAGACGTATGCTATGTTAATCTATCAAGTGTTGATAAGGATTTACAAAACTAATATTGTTGTGGTTTTCAAAAGTAGATGGAGTATGCTAAAATGTTTTGTCGTCAAAAGATAGGCACGTGAGGTTGCCACAACTTAAACGTATATACGTTTAGTGAATGTAGTGTTGATCAACATAGAGTACTATAGGCTGATCACCTAGACGTACTCGTAAGATATACCGGACTTACGGACTTCGTGTCGGGATGTCCTTTTCAAAGTATTGAGGAAATGCTTACGGTCTTGAACCGGAGTCGATGTTTTACTAAATATTGTTGTTGTAAAATGTTTTGAATGAAAAGAAGTGCTACTTTGAATTATCGATAGTACTTCGTAACTGTTGTTCAGTTATTGAAGATATATGATTCCTATGTTTCAAGCATGCTATATTCCTAGAATTGTTGTACTTGCTGAGCTAGTTAGGCTCATTCTTGCTTGAACCATATGAATGCAGCTAAAACTGAACGGACTGATGGATCCGGTAAGGATAAAGGGAAGGCGAAGACGAATCCTTAGATTACTTTTGTAATAGTATAGTTTTTGTATAGAATATTATTCGTATTATGACAAAGATAATGTATTGGTTGTAAAGAACCTGGGGAATGTAAATATTCTTTTGATATATGTATATAAGACATATCCGTTCTTTTGAGGCATTTCAATTGAGTGTTTATGTGAACTGTAGCACCGTGTAGCACCATCTGTCAGGTTGGAAGATACACAGATTTAGGGGCGTCATAGTTTAAGTGAAAGCGTTTATCATGGAACCCGAACGATGTTATTACAGGTAAGTTAATCATAAGCTCTTGTGAAATCTATACCTAATTCAATACCGGTTCTACCTATTCTTTTATCTCTCTTGCTTGCGCTCAACATTTAAATTTGACTCCGGAGAAATTAGACTTTGACTTATCGGTTGAAACTCCATTAGGAGAAACCTTCATTACATGTGTTATCCAAGTCTTGGATGAGAGTCACAGTTTTGAATGATATTTATATTGTTAATAAATTCCCTGACGTATTCTTCAAGACTTCTTAGCCTATCCCTAGAGAGTGAAATCGAATTTTGTATTGAACCTAGTACAAAACCCATTTCTAAAACCCTCAAATATTTTCTTCACCTAAAATGAACGCAACATGTGCCAAAGACGTTGGCTTGAGCTGTTGAAGATTAGGATCATACCATTCAATATCATCGTGGAAGAGCGAACGTGGTAGCTGACGCGTTGAGTAGAAGATCGTATGCGTTTATGAGTGCGATGTTGTTAACACAAAGACCCATTTTGTATAACTTATAAATGATGAAGATAGAGTTAAAGACTCTAGTGACCCACGTGGTGATATCAAATATACGAGTAGAATCATCTTTAATTGATAAAGTTAAAGTCGCTCAAGCTACAAACCCGGAGCTGATGAATGTGAAGAAGAAGGTTCAAGAGGGCGTTATTCTAGAAGTAAGAATTGATGAAGATAGGAAATATCAACCCTCAATTTTATTGGCCAATTTGAAATCCTTGATCGAGTAGGAAATGTGGCCTATAGACTCGTTTTACCGCCAAGTATGTCGCGTGTTCATAACATTTTTTTCACGTATCGATGTTACATAAATATGTGGACGACTCGAACCACATTATTGAATTAAAACTAGACGAGATAGTAGAAGATTTAACGTATGAAGAGATACGTGTTAAAAGCTTGGATAAGAAGGTTCGTATTCAACACTCAAAGGTTATACCTCAAGAGTTAGAATCTGAAATGAAGTCAAGGTATCCTCATCTCTTCGGCATACCAAGTACGTACGTAAATTTCGAGGGAAAAATTTCATAAGGAGGGGAGATTGTGAGACCCCAAATTTATGAATAAATATTTAAATTTCTCAAAATATTTTTTTTAATATTATGGTGTGGATTTTAGATAATGTTATAGTTGTCGATAGTATTTATAAATTTTAAAAAAGTATGCAAGTTGTTGTATAATATTCGATTAATCGGGAAATATTATTTTTGTCAGGGAATATCCGTACGACGACACAATTATTGGTGGACCCCACAACGGAAGTATGGTCGTAGTTAGAAAATGATAAAATTATATTTTTATAAAAATAACGGCGAAAGTGTTACCGTTAAAACTATTGAACTACCCGGTATTAAAAGTACAGTAATACGCGTGGTTGCATAGTAGCACACGGTATTGATTATTGATGCTTACGTGAGAAGTCACTCAGATATAATTAATTATTGCTACAGTAATTGTTGCATCATATCTCTCATATTATTGTTACAGTATCATCTGCATAATATGCTATATTATTAAATTAATAATTGAGATGGCAAAGTTATTCATATTATTATTTGCAATATTGACGATGTCTAGAAGTTCTGTCAATGAGAGGTTTGGTCACCTAATTGCACGCCAATAAAGAAAAATCCTTATCGGAAAGCCCCCTCTTTCCTTAGAACGACCTGGTTGTTATAAATTGTGAATTATAATATTAATGATGAATAAGTTCGTGTTGATTAAAGATGAATTTTAAAGTTCCATTGTGTTGGGATTATTAGTGTTAGTTAAAATTGACATTTGTTTCGATAATAATTGATGTTTGGAGGTTATATTGTTCAATCGGGTATTCGAGACACTTTTCGTGTCGGAGTAATATTCACGAGTTACTATTCATGAGTTAATATTCACGAGTTACTATTCACGAGTTACAATTCACGAGTTATTATTCATGAGTTACTATTTACGAGTTACTATTCATGAGTTACTATTCTTGAGTTACTATTCACGAGTTACTATTCAAGAGTAACTATTCACGAGTTACTATTCATGAGGTACTATTCACGGGGTACTATTTACCCGTAAAATATATTTCTTTTCGGTCCAAATCATTTTTGGGAACAATATTCTTCCACGAGGAGATATGCTAATTTTTTAAACCGTTGGTTGAAATTATAATAGTAAATCAATATGGATCATTGATTGAAAGTTTTAATAGTAACTTGTCCCTTCAGTTTCCAAGAGTTATTTGTCCCTTCGGTGTTCCAAGAGTTATTTTCCCCTTCGGTGTTTCAAGAGTTATTTGCCCCTTCGTAAATAGTAGTTGTCTATTCAATATTATCAAGAGTCATTTTGACCCTTCGTTAAAGACCAAGAGCCACTTTTAGTTCTTTTATAAATAGAATCTCATTCCTTCATTATTTCTTATGAATTCACTGAAACTCTAGAGAGAGAAATTATAGAGAGAAAGAAGAAAAGTATTATGCTACTTCATTTTTCCAAAATCCAGTTTCTTTTAAGGTAAGAGATATTATTTGTTGTACTCGTAAGGGATATTATTTGTTGTACTCGTAGGGGATATTATTTGTTGTGCTCGTAAGGGATATTATTTTTTGTACTCGTAGGGGATATTATTTTTTGTACTCGTAGGGGATATTATTTGTTGTACTCGTAAGGGATATTATTTGTTGTACTTGTAGGGGATATTATTTGTTGTACTCGTAAGGGGTATTATTTTTTCCATATTTATGAAGAGAACTTCTGTTATTCCATTCTTTATTATTCTGTTGGAATAACCTGTCTGTGCGGTCTATCGCATGTCTGGTGAATTCTTATGTTATTCCATTCTTATTATTCTATTGGAATAACCTGTTTATGCGAAGTACCGCATACATGGTGAAATTCTTCTAATATTCCGTTCTTTATTATTCTATCGATTGGAATATCATGTCTGTGCATTTACGCTGGACCTGGTTCCATTATTTATTATTCTGTCAGAATATCCTGTCTGTGCGTTTATGCCGGACCTGGTTCCATTATTTATTATTCTGTTGGGAATAACCTGTCTGTGCAGTCTATCACACGCATGGTGAATCCTTATGTTATTCCATTCTTTATTATTCTGTTGAAATAACATGTCTATGTGTATTACCACATGCATGGTGAATGATCCTTCATATTCATTCCTTATTAAATTATGGAAATGATCTGTCTACGTGGATTATCGCATGACAAACGAAAATCCATTTGCAGTTTCATATATTATATTATACTAAGTTGGTTAAAGCTTTGACTTCTACACTCCATGAAATTAGTGGAATATTCTTGATATTTGCGCTTCATCCAGTATCTTTTCATGGAAATATTCTTCTAAGCATTCTTGAATTTAACTCTACAAAACAGTATCATGTTGACAATTTCGACATTATTGGTTTCTGGATAAATTAATTTATAAATTTTTAAAATTTATTCTTGAACTTGTTTTATTGAATTATTATGTCATTGTCATCATCCTCATGCTTATATTGTGATGAAAGTCATCTTTGGTTTACGTGCATAGATGGACTTGATATGATTATGACCAAGGATTATTCGGTATAATCATGACCGTAATATGACGAATGATGTGGTAAAAGTCCTCATTGGCCAGTAGTTCATTGGTGGACAGTTGTTGGTATGATTATGACCAGGGATTATTCGGTATAGTCATGACCATTGATCATTACATGAATATCCTAGGCCGTAGAGCAGGGATGATTCGATTTTATTTATTAAGCTGAGTCTCAGCGATAAAGTTGATGAAAAACTTTTTAAAGCATAAAAGATAGTAGATTTTATACTTTACTTGACTCTTCTAATGGATTGCTTGTTCCGCTGTAGTTAAACTTGTTGTCTATTATTTTCTATTAGTTTAACATTATTGAAGGCTAATGATAATTTATTCTGCATTATCTTAGTCATAATATTTCTTACTGGGCTAGTTAAGCTCAGCCTTTCTTTCACTGTTCTCTTCAGGAAATGAGAATGTAGCTAGGACTAGTCGGGGAACAGAGTGATGATCCTAGATGGTGCATTAGTAGTTCTCACTATTCTGTGAAATAGTGTGATAATAAATATAATGAGGACTTGAGTGTGGATATTGTCTAGATGACAATATTTGTATTAAAACTCACAGCCTATTTTTTGTCGTAGTTTACACGACTATTGTATAATTAAGTTGTATTTGTATTCAGTACCTTGTATCTGGTGACTCAAGATGGGTGATGTATACTTTTTTTTGGGGCGTCACAGGCTCAACCACCAAATATCTAACAGAGGCCTATCAAAAGAGATAACGAGAATACACATCAGAAGAAGACAATGGTGTCAATATCTACATCATCAATCCTATCCACCTGATGTAACTCCTCCTGAGTCACTTGATCTCTATTAACAGGGATGTCAGGCCTATACAATGGAGGATCTGCACCAGAAAAGACATATGAGTCACCTAATGGGCCAGCGCCTGAGCTAGAAGGATCAAAAGTAACTGCCTTTGAAGGATCTCTGCCCAAGTGCCGGATGAAAAAATTTGCCCAGTCCAACTGTCGGGTCAAACTATCAATCTGTGTCAAATTAGTCGGATCTCAGACACAGGTCAGCTAATTCGTCATCATCACGGATCCAGGAACCATATCCCCCATAAACTGAGTGGCGCGGGTTTGGGCTCTGATGGTACGAGGGGACCACCAGTGATAGAACGTATCCTGAGTATGTGAACCCTCTGACAAAGTGTAGCCGTCAATAACTATCAATGGGATGTCATTGATGGGCGACTGCAATACAGGCCAATAACTCCTGGCATGAGGGAAGATCGGTATACGAATATCTCATGTGGTGCTCCTGATAGCACGCTCTCTTAAATAGAGCTCACGTCCTCCATCTATGAAAAGAGGAATCCTATGAGTGGATATCACGTGCTCAACACCAGTCGGGATTCCATCCTCAAATCCAATGGTCAAATGTTCCCTAGAGTAGGGAAACCAAGTGATGACATCAGTTGTCAACAACTCCAATTGTAAGCAACAATGGGTGAAACCCTCAGCTATAGGAACCTCCGCCAAAATGGAGTGATGTCATCACCGTCCTCATAGATAGGTATCTAAACCTAACACACTCATATGACGCAAACATGGAAGCCTCTTACAGGCCCAAAATTGCCAACACAAAGGCAAAACATTTACTATCAGTGAACACTCTTAACATGTAATGGGAAATCAAAAGAGAAATACTCACCAGCAGAAACGGATAAAATCCTAGCCAAGCCTCAGTCAAGCCCTGCGAATGCATGCTCATTCCCCTAAGGAAGTAGAAAAAGGTGTAGGAGTCCCAATCATACTCTCCAATACGGTCCACCTCCCGAGTGGCGCTAATCAAAGCGAATGACACCGTGGAAGAGTTTTCAGCTATGAAACAACCCTTGATAATAACCAAGAACAATTACAGAAGAATGTGATCCCTGACTCTCACATTAGCGGGCATGGGCTCACTCAACGGCCCACTCATAGCATCTACGTTCAAAGGACCTGTACGGACGATCCTGCCCTTGAGCGCCTCAGTCGAAACTCCTAACAAGGATCTAACGGCAGTCGGGGTAATGTTTGCCGTACATGGCACTGGCGCCCCTCTAAACTCCATACCGGTGATAAAAACCCAATCCATCGGCGTCATCATCACCTCACAATCCAACAAATGGAGAGACTGAGTCTGGTAAAACCAGCGCTCAGATAATGCCTTGAGGTAACCATAGGGACAACGGCGGGAAAGAATGGAAAAGAATGCCCTAAAGCCCCAACCATGCATGATACCTAGGTAATCAGGATGCAAAGCCTGATACAAGGAGTGTATGCTAAACTAGTTCCTTCGAGGCTGTGTAAAGTTGGGAACCTACATAACATGCAAATCAATGTTAAAATCCTTGCTCCTCCACAATAGGAAAAAGGAGGATAAAACCCAAATTTACCTCATTTTCCTGCAAGTAAACTGAGGGGTGGCGACTCAAATCACCCAGAAGATCTGGAATAGTCACCTGAATGCCTGGAATGTCCCTACGGGGAGCATTAACAGCAGGAACTGGAGCCGCTACCGGGACATCCTCCTCTTCGTCCTCGACATCTGATACATCAACCCAGATAAGACTTATCACAGCCTCCGCCAAACGACGAGGTTGTCTAACTGAATGGGGTTGAGGAACTTCAGAAGCCCTTCTCCGCACACCTGAAGTGGTCCTGCGGGAACTACTCGACTGATCTGGATCAATAATATTTGGACACAAGTCTCCAAATTACCTCAGAAAAGGTGTGGTAAATTCTAACCTAGAGTATTTTTATGCATTTTATGACTATATGCATTCATGCATTACTTTAACATACGCCTAAAGTAGAGTAAAAATGCATGTCTACCTAATGGCTAGACTTTTGGAAAATTTTTACCATAGTCTCCGTTGTAAAAAGGACTATCCACATGCACATAGGCACGGCTAGGTGGCCATTCAGTAGCACACCTACCCACAGTCATACACATCCTATAATGCATGAAAATATCAAAGTCACAATCCATGATGGTAGATTAAATACCAGGATTGCTTTTCTTTACTACCTTTGCTCATTTGTCCTCAAATAAGATAAGAAATAGCAGAAAAAGGTACCAATTTAATTGTTTCAAAAGTCAAATTTTTTTACATCATTATGTTTAGCATGGTTAAATACTAATATTTACTATGTTGAATATTTTTCATCAAGATATATGAGCATACATATTCACTACTATGTGTTTAAATGCATTTCATATAAAAAGTTATTTTCCAACGGATAGAAACTGGAAAAGAAGACATGCATACGTTACCAAGATAGTGTAGAACACTTGTACGATGACAAAATTTGTAGAAAGACCCACAAACTTAGCATATCTGAAGAAGAGCTCTCGGATTTCCTATGTGATGCAACTTGAAAATGACTTATAAAAGCCACAGCTGCCTTAAAGGCCACCCACGACTAGCCGTAGGTGTACCTGTGGCTGCCTCAGGTGTACATGTGGCTCCCCTGGGTGGGGCCTACCCCTCCGGCTTGCTCCAGTTCGAGTTGCAAAGGAGTTCTTACAAGCTAAAAAAGTCAAATCAGGAAAAAAGATGTTACACGATTGAGCATATTAGCCTGAAATCCTGGTTTTCAGACACCAAACTGCGGGTCTACATGGAACTCATTAACATTTACCTAAACACGGGTTTACTATACCAATGATCACAACTATTGCAAACTACAGTCGGTAATACCTCACGAAGGTCCGATGCAGTCAATTTGGAGTCGTAACTCCAAAACATTTCTCCCCAACGGGAACTTCATACAATTTAGCCGTTGATGCACATGTTAACGAAAGTCAAGAAACCTTGGCAACACTCAGCCAATGGAAAGTAAACCATCGAAGCATCAAAAACCATCCGATGATTTCAGCTATTGATGCACACGTCAACAAAGGTCAAGCAGCCTTGACATTATCCCCAGCAAGGATTTCATCCGTTGATGTACATTTCAGCGAGCGTCGGGCAACCCTGACAAACATAAACTGTTGGCAGTAACTCGAACAGAACACTGGAAAGACTTGGCAATACAAACCACGGAAGAACATCATCATCGGGGAGGACCGATGATGGAATATGTTATACACATCCTCAAAAGGCAAAGTACATCCCCACATAGTCTCTTGCACATAAGAGGAACATCTATGGTGGAAAATCAGTACCAAGGATTAAGGACTTCGGTGATAACCCCAACGTCAACATCCTTGAAGTTCTGTGAACTTTGGAGCACCCATCCAAATAGTTCGTCAGAGTTATCAGTGATAACTCCAGTCCCCTTCACGAGTCACGGGGATAGCGGTCATCACATTCCGTTGGAAAATGATCCAACAAAATACATGCATCATACATTTGCATCATGTTGCAGTGCATTGCATCGTGAATTTATGTTACATTTCAAGTGTCTGGTATTCTTTATCCTATCTATGTTGTTACACTGCATGAATATGATAAAGAGGGGCATGTTGTTCAAATGGCATCTAAGCGTCCCCGTACTAGCATGGGTCCCCCTTCATCGGTACCCAGAGCCCCTCCTTCTAGATGGGACACTGCAAAATTTATAAGTGAGGAGGCATGAAGCGCTACACACAATCTTTTTCCAAGCAAAATTTGGTTCCAAAAAGGGGGCTAAGGCCAGACAAGAAGACGAATGGTGACATGATGACCATGATTTTGGCGATGAAATGGGTCCACTTCACCAAACATCCTGAGTCTGCAATTATATAAGTGGTAAGGGAATTTTACGCAAATGCTAGTGCAGATGGCCATACAGTAGTGCAGGTTCGGGGTAAGCTGATCCCCTTTGAAAGTCAGGACATCAACCATGTTTATGGGACTCCGAATTCTGATGGCCATGACTACCTAGAACTCGAGCTATGGAGTTACAACACCATTGAGATAGTAGCAAAACTCTACAAGCATAGAACCGTCTGGAAAATAAACGAATTCCATGGTGAGAAGACTTCTTTCCCCCAACAGGCTTTAAGTCTCTATGGCAAGGCTTGGTACGCCTTTATTTGCTCTAATATCATGCCAACCCGCCATCTGAGCGATGCCACAAGAGAAAGGGAAGTTCTGCTTTATGCCATTATCATAGGGTTGAGGTTGATGTCGGGGTTCTCATCTAGGAGTCAATTAAGAAGGCCATCCGGAGCAACACCATGTCAGGACTCCCTCACCCATCCCTAATAACCCGACATTATAAAAGAGCAGGTGTACTATTGGAGAAATACGACGTCACTCAACCTCCCATGGTTGTCATTGATCATCACGTCATCGCCCGATTTGGCATTTAGGAAGGAGTACAGACGCACTCAAGGGGCGAGGGTTATTTACCAGCTCCACAGCCGCCACCCTCAATTGAGGTCGGTCCCTCCACGCATGTGCCTAAGACCCCATCTGAGTCTATTCCGCCTATAGCCCTAGCTGAGATATTGGGCATCCTTAATTTCCTACACAGCAAGGTGGATATTGTAGCTCAGTGACAGAGACAATTAAACCACTACCACGTGGAGTTTGCCAATACAATATCTAGTATATATGTGGCCCAAGGAGGGGATGACGCCGAGTCCATGTCGTTCCAGTTTCTATAGCCTCCGACTTTTGTGCCTTATCCACCACCATTCTCGCCTAGAGAGGAGGTCCGCGAGGATGAGCCAGATGATGATGAGGATGATTGAATCTGTAACAAGGAAGCAAATGAGGACATTAGAGAAATCAAGTTTGGGGGAGATTTCCTTTTAATTTTATTTATATAAATTGTTGTTATGTTTAAACTGTGAGAGTTTTTTTTGGGTTGTATAACCTTAGACTACATTTTTATGTTTGGTATATTTATGTTGGGTTTAGACTAATTTTTATAATGGTTTTATGTTGGGATGATGCATGATAAGATGTATGTTAAAATTTTTGCAATGGTTATGAATGTTTTTGTTTATATAAATAGCATTTTGGGATTATGATATATTTATGTAGACACTTGAAATTTTGCATTCCTGTTACTAACACTGCAGGAGGGCAGAATCATCTTTCAGAGATAACCCAGGAGGACAACTTAACTCAGTCCCGGAGACAACCCCGGGATCTTCAATTTCAACCTCGGAGATAACCCCGAGGAATGCAGTTATAGTTCCAGAGAAAACACCGGAGAAATTTGCCATCTCGGAGACAACCCTGAGATATTATGTCCCAGTCCCGAAGACAACACCGGGATCTTCAATCCAACCTTGGAGACAACCCCGGGGAATGCAATTACAGTTCCAGAGATAAACTCGAAAATGCACTTTTCCGCTCCTAGCAGTCAGCTTCAACACTCGGCGATAGCCCAGAGGCACTCATTCCCCAAGCCTGGAGATAACCCCGGGAGGTCAGGGACACCTCAGAGATAACCCTGATGACGATTAACACTTGCAGCAGTCCGATCTTAGAGATAACCCTGAGCAACAAATGCTAAATCACGACAAACTGGAAATAACCCAGGTGAGGGGTAAAATTGTCATTTTTCCACCTCAATCCCATATGGCGTCGTTTTAACAAACATCTCAACATACATTCTACACAGAAGTGTCCTACAAGAACCATAGAGCAAAATCCCGAGTGACTACTACACAAGACAGCACACCAGATGGAATTTGAAGACCCGAAGATTTAGGCATGGCCCTATCATCCCGACTTCGTACAACCTCCTATACATGTCATTGTGTAGCTATCGACAACAGTATTCTTGAAAGGTATTATACGCCTCAATCGGATGCCCGAATTGAAAGTTATGAAGGTTCGAGCGGATAACGTGTTGTATGCGTACACGTACTTCGAGAAGATGGGACCTGCAGAGCCTGGGGCACCCCGGGCAGCCTCAGGTGCATCTACGGCTGCCGCAGGTACACTTGCGGCACCCCTCCTCTATAAATAGAGGGCTTTGGGTAGCCATTTTGAGAGGAGAAAATGCGAGGAAGTTCTGTCCAATTTGCTTTGTACACACTATAAACTAAGTGCTTTCTCATTTCAAAACACTTGTGAGCTTATACTTTGCTTTATTTTACCAGTAGGAGCCGAGTGTTCATCCATTTAAAGTTATTGAAGTCTTCTTTGGTAATCCACTGTAAGCCTTCTTACTTTTCTTAAGCCTTTCTTCACTACTGTGCACACTGTTATCCACATTGAGAGTTGTGTCAAGTGTGTATACCCGGACTTCGGTCCGCCGCTTTTTAATTCTTATATATATATATATATATATATATATATATATATATATACTAATATTATCGAGTTATGCCTCGATGGAGCCTGAATTTTACATTCGGAGCGTTTATTGCTTATATATATAAACTGTTGTCGAACTTTGTTCGATGAGCCTTAATTTTACTTCTAGAGCGTTTACTGCTTTTATAAGTATATATATAGCCAGGATCCTATCAGAGATCCCGGATTTTCTTAAACGACGGACCTTTTTTTTTATTTTTTTTTAAAACAACTAAAAAAATAAAATAATACTTTATGGAACTTGAATTTTTACATATACAGTGTTTTGTGTGTGATTTGGATACATATACCAAACAATGTATGTACAGTCTGAACAGACTGTACAGACATGTTTTGTTATACATATCCAAATCACACCCAACACACTGTATTATGTAAAAATTCAAGTTCCATAAAATATTTTTTTTAGTTGTTTAAAAAAAAGCAAAAAAAAAAACAAAACAAAAAGGTCTGGACAGTACTATAATGCGGACGTCCGGACCAGAACTGAATTTTCTCTCTCTCTCTCTCTCTATATATATATATATATATATATATATATATATATATATATATATATATATATATATATATATATATATATATTATTGTCGAACTCTGTTCGTTGAGCCTGGATTTTACATTCGACGCGTTTACCTCTTTTATACATATATATAGATATATATACTTGAGTTGATGCATTAAGCCAGGATCGATATATATCATGTGCTTTTGACCTTTTATTGCTTTCTGTACATTTTTTCCCGCCTGAAGTTTACTTCGAGGCGGTTGATTGCTTTATTGCTTTATTTACATTTCCAATCCCCCATGGAGGTGCTTCGTGGTGGTTGATCGTTTATCTATATATATATATATAACTATTTACAACTTTCATATAAATTACAGCAACATGTGAGCCTAGGAATCATTTGATCACATATTTAGTTTTTTGAATCTAGATTCGGTTCCCGTGATGGAAATTTTCAACTATAACCAGCTTGTAAATTATTCACGGTGTTTGAATTTCCTTAGACGACTCTTATGCCCACAAGGATTTTGGCACTACTATGTATATTATTTTCTCGAAGATACTTTGCATCTCGAAAATAATAGCAATGAAGCTAGATATTTAATAAAAATGGAAGTATCAAAGGCCTCAATTACTATTGAGCATAAAGGTTTGAAAAACCTCTTATTACAAAACATCATTGCTATACCTTGTTAAAACTGAATTTTTATACAAAAATTCAAACCCTTTGTATATAGGTGCGAACGAGGCATAATACTACTTCTAAATAATTGCACATTAATCAACACACACACATTCATATAACAGTTTAAATGAAAAGTGGTAGTCACCGTGGCAACACGGATGTCGGGGGGTGCCTAACACCTTCCCTCCGCATAACCAAGTTCCGGGACCCTAACGAATCTCGGTTTCACAGACCAGTTAAGCAGTGTCATATCATTGGGTCAATGTGAAAATCTTTTCTCGGTTGTGTTAACACAACCCTTTAAAAAACCAATTGGCGACTCTTACAGTTCGCTCGTCGACATATACATGTCGGAATTTTTTCACAACTTGTTTTTTCAAACAAATCTCACCTAACATGAGAACACCAAAAGATAAGAACAGAAAAGGGACAAATAAAAATCCCGATGTCAATAATTTCATTTGTTGATTATAGACATATTTTGGGTTTTGCACACATTGGATTGGTATACTTGATGCCATGTGTATGGGTTTACCCTATTTTGGCGAGGGTACTTTATCTTTTATTGTTCTTACCTTACTTTTTTTATCAACCCTATCCCCCGATCTGTAACTGTTCATATGTTGGGTGTGGGTATTACAACAATTAATTTTTTATTGTGGCTAATGACAAGCGCAAAGTAATTATGTCTTTCTCTTAGAGTCGTGTCAAGCATGTGTGAGCTAGGGGTGTGTTTATTCGATAAGTCGAGACTGTTATTGATCTGTCCTTCTTAGCAAGCACTGACAAATTATTTTAACTAGTTAATTTTTCAGATATAGATTGTTTGTTTATTGTTTTGAGAATTTGTGCACTCTGTTAAAAACTCTATTGATTTCAAGGTAATAAAGGACTTAAACGCTTTTACATTTTCAGATCTTGAGTTCTGGCCTTAAAAAAATCGATTGTCTTGTGATGGGTTGAGATGGAAAATGAAACGCTCTTGCCCATAAACGCAGACTTGTGCGAGAACGAGCATAAAATGCACTCGCCTAATAATCTTTGGATTTAGTAAAGTCTAATTTGGCTTTAAGTTGATTACGTGGCCTTTGGTGCTCGAGTTATTATATTCATAGGGGTGTTCTACACCTAGTGCCCTAAAGTCATCTGGCTTGGGAATCATTGTTAATGGCTAAGCTCTGAATAGCCTAAGGTAATTAAGTACTGTCTGAAACAGATTTTACTTCTTCAATAATAGAGCCTTTTGATCCTTTCTTGTATTTGCGTCTTGTTCTTAATGCTTGTTGATTTTTCGAGTTGCAGAGTAAGCTTATTGGTTATCACAACCGACTATGTGATCTTATTTGAGCTATGATTAGTTAGGATGGTTGGTCTGCACACACACACACATAGAATGGATCGAATACAGTCTTATGCTTAAAAATTGATATTAAACCCTAATTCATTTCTGTGTTTATCATGTTCTCAGAGATGGTCTATAATTGTGCTTAGAGGCCATGATGATTAGTCTATTGGTTTAGATTTCATTCGCGTCTTACACAAATGTGGGTTTGGATGTCAGATAGTTTTCTTGAGGACAATTAAAAGCTTAAGTTTGGGGGTATTTGATGAGTGATATTTATATCCGCGAATCAAATCCTCTGTGGCTTAAGATGTTGCCTATTTTCGTTATTTGTTTAGCTTTTATATATATATTGTTGTAATTTTTGCTTAATCTTTACGATGCAGGGCTCATTAGGTCACTTCTAGCTTAAAGGGGCAAAATGGTCAAATTTTATACACTCACGTTGCAACGCGGATTCCATGCTTTTGCCTGGCGTTGCAGCGCGACCTCTGGGTCAATGCTGATGTCACCTTGGCGCTGTAGCGCCCCAGCTCCTTTATAAGCTAGCGCTGCAGTGCGAGCTCTGGAGTTTTTAATGCTGATGTGGCATTGCAGCGCCATCCCAAGCTATACTCTCTGCGCCGCAGCGCCACCTCCAGTGTCCAGGCAAAGACTTGATATTAAATGACCTAAAATATAAGAAGTTATTATCTTCAGATAGAGTAGCCGCCATCAATTATTAAAGAGCATAAAATAGGTTTTTCAGTTTTAGTTAGTTTAAAAGAGAAAGAAGTTGTTCTTCAAGGAAGAAAAAGTCATTTCATCCTATACAGCTCAGACTCTACACGGAGAAGAGAAGACTTGGAGACACAAAACTTCGCAACATGAGTTTTTTTATTCTAAATCTTTCATTTATTTGTGTATTAATGAGCATGTTGAATACTTTAAAAATGTGTATTAGTACCATGGTTATGAACTAATTACATTTTTAGGATTGCAATGTAACCTATTATTTAGCTTAATTAACTTTCTCTCCTATTTATATTAATGAATCATTTTGGAATGGGTTGTTGTATTTCATGCTTATTGATTGATTGCTTGAAAAAGAAATCAATTTTGATATTAATGGATATTAATATCTAACCTTTAATTACAAGAACACTTATTATTACCGTGCCTATGGGAATGTGTGCATAAATAACTTAATAGGATAGACATATCTCTATTTGCCTTGCATAGCCTTGAGACTAAGCTTAATGACCCTAGTCTAGTTATTTTCACCATAGAAATATTGTGATTCATCTAGCTTGGGATGTGCATTTGATCTTCGAAAGAAGCTTATGTTTAGTTATTGTTTTCGGTTGACCATTCCTTGATTCGTTTGTAATGTGGAGAGTTAGGAGATTTGGCAAAGCATTAGGGGAATTGTAATCCTAACTTAACTTCCTTGTCCAACTAAATCTCTTATTTCTATAGTTTTAATCATATAGCTTAACACACCATCTCCTTTTACTTGTTTAGATAAGACAGTATAGAACTTACCTAAGTACTTGATTAGCACCTAAGACTTCATCCTTGTGGGTACGACACTCTACTTATCATATATTACTTGTGGACCGCGTATACTTATGCGTGTTTTATCGTTTACAAAATCAAGCAACATACCTCATCATCCAAACTTCTAACAACAACTCACGCCCCAACCCCAACCAAACAAATAAGACCTTCTCACTAACGACCATCTTCCTCCACCGCCAAACCCGAAGTTGTTCGCTCGCCCACCAATGAAGAATTCCCACTACACCTTTATAACCACTTCGTCCACAAAACCGACAACCACTACTTCGAAAATAGTTCCATATCTAACCTTGTTCGAGCCGGCATGATCCATCAGGCCCGGGTGAGCCAATTTGTTCTTCACCACTTCTAGTTATCGTTCTAATACCCCATTCTGACTTCCAAACATCTGCAGGCTAACAAAATCTTTGGGTGGCTCCACCAAAAATACAAGGAGATTGAAGCTGAAGAAGAAGCCGCCCAAAAAGAAAACAAGATCTTAAAATATGCTTTAACGAGGGAAATGAGTCTGCATGGCGACACCTTGTTCTACACTGAAAGCCTCAAAAAGGACATCCCCAAACTCAAAGAACAACTGAAAACAACCGAAAAAATTCAACAAACTACTTTCGAATATAACCAAGAGTTAATAATGACCAATGAAGATCTAATGCAGAAGAACCAATCCCTCACCCACGAAATCAATGACATAAAAATTTCAAAACAAAGACATCTCGACCTTCGCAGTAAAGTTGAAAAAGAACTCCGTGACCTCAAAGCCCTCGGCCCACCACTAACAGAAGAACTCCGCAACGAAATACGAAATTAATACTGAAAATCGCCTGAACTAACGAATGAAATAGTTCAAATGTATGATGAAGGTTATGAAGCTTACTTGTCGATTCTTCTAAAAACGAAGACGAGGATAATGCCGAAGATGACCCTCCTCAACCTTAACCTTCAAACTTATAAAAATAGAACAATGTAATTGCTTCTACATTTAAATGAAATACAACTCGCTCCTTTTATATTTATCCCATATGTCAGGAATAAGCATGTGAATGTTATTCCTATTTACATATGATTTGATTATGATATATATGAATGAATATGCAAGTAGGATTGCATTAAGAAAAGATGTAAAGTCCTTTAATAGATAATAAGGACTTATGTACAAGGACTTAGAATAAATTGATCAAATGTGTTAGGTTGATCCTACATAAGTAAAATAGCTCTGTAAATTCCTTAAAAAGAAATGACGTACAAGGACTATAAATGTAGAAAGATCAAGCTTGTTAGGTTGATCTTATAATGTAATAGATAGGCTTGTCTGATCTTCGAGCACTACACCAAAAATCATAGTCTTCCAGGAGAGTCAAGGAAAACTCGAGAGCTATCAAGGCAGAATAGTAGTCTGTAAGATAGTAGATCTCGGAGTTCATAGACTGCCAGGAGAGACGAGGAAGGATCGTAGTGTGTCGAGAAGAACTTCCTCGGAGCTGTAGTCTGCTGACGAAGTCATGTTCATAATCATAGAGACAACATGTCTATGAGCTGACCAAGCATCTGCCGAATCCAAGTCAAGAATCATAGACTACACTCGGAGTCATAGAGTCTACTGATCATATCAGAGGCAGAGATCGTAGTCGAGCAAAATCAGATGAAGACAACAAGCATAACAACAAAAATCATAGAGTGTCAAGATCTGATCTCGGAGTCATAGTGTCTGCAAAGCCGAAGCCGAATCGTAGAGTGCAGAACTAAGGGCCCAACAGATGTGCTCACAATGCCAAGGTAGAATCATAGAGAAAACACGATTCTCAACAAATGAGCACTCCTAGAATATCCAAAGTATGAAGCCTATGGTCCAAACTGCAAAGTTACATCCAACCTGAAGGAAACCAGAGAGCACTCAACGAATGGCATACAAGATAACAGAAGATCTAAGAACCAATCCAATCAACATCTAGATTGAGATGTAAAGCCATTAAAGATGAAGTCTTCCACAAGTTGATCAGAAGAAGACTTCAGTAACTGACTAAGGAAAGTCAGCAAGTGCAGTAACTTCAAGTAAACAGAAGACAAAAATTTTGAAAGTATCCATGATTGTAGTGTTGTTCCAAACAAAGAAGGAACTAATAGAGTGTACACCAAGATACTGGTCAGCCTATGAAGAACAAGGCTAAAGTGATTAAGCATCGGGTCAGTCCATTGATGATAAATGAATGGGAGATCACAAGGAGAAAGCGAGCTGGGCATGCCACAAATCTGAAGTGTCTTGCTATTCAGAAGGGGCCAGAACAAGGCAAGCCATCAGTATCTGAGAGCAGTCGAGGCAAACAGAAGTATTGAAGTACTGAACAAAAGAAGGAAGAGGTGTTCTACATTGAAGATCCAATCAACACTCTTCAGGATAGTTGTGTTGTCTCTACCTGTCAATGAGCAAACATTCAACAAGACACTACGATCAGGTCCAAGAAGATATGCATTAGAATCGTAGGGTTCGGTCGTCTGAAGCTTGAAGCATTGGTAATGGTTCAATCTGAATATTGATATACGAACAGAGCTTATTGAGAGCATCGATGCAAAAGGACAACCTCTGATCGAGTAATTAGAAGGAGGAAATAAAGTTGACTACCTGCCCGAGACATCAAAGTGACATCTCTGATAGTGTAGGTGAAACAGTAGACTGTAGTGTCAGAAAGTAATAAAGGAGATGTCATGTAAGACCCCAACTTTTCAATGAATAAAATTGAATTTCCTCTATTTATTATTGTAAATAATAAGGTGTTAATTTTATATAATGCTTTGGTTATAGGTGATGTATACCTATTTGGGGGCATCACAGTTGGTATCAAAGCTATAAGTAAAGAGCCTCGAGCCTCTATCTGGTGACTTCCTGTTGATGATGGATACACCGAAGCCAGACTCGCCGTAGGGGATGCCATTTTGCGTTGGCAAACTGATAGGTATCAATGTAAGGTGTTGTCCACAGTTGGGACATGAGTCACAGTTGGTATCAAAGCTTAGGGATATGATCCCTGGATAAGATGTGAGACAAGAACTAGGAGGGGAGAGACAAGGAATTCCTTCCCTAGTATGACCTGACTAAGTTTATTTGGTATTTATTAGGTTGGTCAGTGTATAGGGATAATATGTGGCATGTCAATTAATCCTTGTTTTGTGGCAGTATTTGAGAATGGCAGCTGGAAATATTAACAATGGAGTGAATCAGACCTTGGAGACACCTTTAATCACCACCCAAGGGAATGTGCAACAAGAAGACAATATTCCTCATGTAAACAACACTACCGAACAAATGATGAATGATGGGATATTTAGAAGCTTTTTGCATTTCATGCAAAATCGGACGAGGGAGACTCGTGTACAAAATATGGGTGGAAATGATAGCAATACGTGGCTTGTCACAGCCAATCAGTTCAAAGAGTTGGGACCATCAGAATTTGTGAGAAAGCCGGATCCGATTAAGGCGGAAACATGGGTCAAACAAATTACCAAGATATTTGATGTCTTGGGATGCACGGAGGAATAGAAGGTTCCATTCACCACCTTTATGTTCCGTGGTGAGGCACACTACTGGTGGGAGTCTGTGAAGTGTACCCAGCCAGCTGCACTCAACATGTCTTGGGAAATATTTTAGAAACTATTTAATTACAAGTACTTTCCTAAAAGTATTTGTCATATGAAGGAGGTAGAGTTTATTAGACTGGAACAAAACAACATGACTGTGTCCCAGTACGAGGCAAAGTTTGCAGAGTTATCCAGGTTTGCACCTCATTTGGTAGAGAATGAGGAACGAATGACAAGGATGTTTGTGAGAGGTCTAAAACCCAAGATTCGGTAATATCTTATCTCTCATAAATTTTCTTTATATTCAGATGTTGTCAATAGGGATCAATTATTAGAGCGAGATAATGAGTATGCTCAACCGAGGGACCACAATCAGGGTCATGCCGGTGACAGTAGTCATCGGAGCGATGATAACCAGCGGGGACGAAAGAATACAAACAAAAGCGGTAACCACTCAGATGGTAATCGTGGCCATGATAAAAAGAGAGGTGAGTCAAATGGAAATTTCAGAAAGAGGAGATTCAACAATGACGGGAAGACATCAGCAGCAGCACTAGCACCAACAACAAATTCTAGGGGAGGAGAATGACCGCCAGTTAGATGCGACAGATGCGGAGAGGGGGACACATAAGTCCAAACTATTCACAACCTTCTAAGGTGTGTTTCAGTTGTGGAAAAGACGGTCATATAGCCGGTTTTTGCCCTGTAGCGAAGTCAAGTCTAGCTGGGACGGTGACACCAAAGGCAACTACGTATAAAAAAAGTCGGTGGTTCAAGGGAAGGCGTTTGTCGTGACTGTCCAAAATGCGAGAAACCCGAACGAGGTGATCACAGGTAAGCTAATCATAAACTCTTACGAAGTTTATACCTTATTAGATACCGGTTCTACCCATTCTTTTATCTCTTCTGCTTGTGCTCAACGTTTGAACTTGACTCTAGAGAAATTAGACCTTGACTTATCTGTTGAGACTCCGTTAGGAGAAACTTTCATTACATCTACTATTTATAAATCTTGCTTGATTCAAGTTGGAACCATAACATTACCTGCCGATCTTATTTCATTGAAAATACTTGAATTTGATGCGATCTTAGGGATTGATTGGTTAACCACTCATCATACTAAAATTGATTATTTTTGTAAGGTTATTAGTTTTCATATTCCTAACCAACCTGTTATGTGAATTCAAATAACCAAACCACTAAAGTCAATCACTGTCGTATCAAGCCATAAAGCTATTCATTTATTGAAAAACGGATGTCAAGCTTTCTTAGCCCATGTCACGGACTTGAACAAAAACACGTCAGATTTGAATAATAGTTCTATTGTTAGTGAATTTCCTGACATATTTCCTGAAGAACTTCCCGGTCTACCCCCAGAACGTGAAGTTAAATTCTTTATTGACCTTGAACCTGGTACAAATCCCATTTCTAAAACCCCATATCGAATGGCTCCTATTGAACTTCAGGAGTTAAAGGTCCAACTACAGGAGTTGTTGGACATCGGTTTTATTTGTCCTAGTACATCTCCTTGGGGTGCTCCTGTGTTATTCTTAAAGAAGAAAAACGGGAGTATCCGACTTTGTATTGACTATCGAGAATTGAACCATGTCACCATCAAGAATAGGTATCTGTTACCTCGCATTAATGACATGTTTGACCAGTTGCAAGTAGCACAATTCTTTTCAAAGATTGATCTTCGTTTTGGATATCATCAACTGAAGATTAAAACTGAGGATATTTCAAAGACTGCCTTTAGAACTCGGTACGGGCATTATGAATTCTTAGTCATATCTTTTGGATTGACTAATGCTCCTGCTGCTTTCATGGATATGATGAACCGTGTGTTCAAAGAATATTTGGATCAGTTCGTTGTTGTCTTTATTGATGACATCATCATCTATTCCAAAAGCCATGAAGATCATGAGCGCCATTTGAAGTTGGTACTGCAAAGGCTTCGTGAAAATAAGCTATATGTCAAGCTGAAGAAATGAAAGTTCTGGCTTAAGGACGTAGCATTCCTTGGGCACGTGGTGTCAAAACATGGAGTATCTGTCGACCCGACAAAAATTGAAGCAATACAAAATTGGGAGCAACCGAAGTCGGTGACTGAAGTACGTAGCTTTCTGGGCTTAGCTGGTTATTATCGAAGATTCGTGGAAGGGTTTTCTTGAATTGCTACTCCGTTAACTCGGCTAATTCGTAAAGATACAAAATTCGATTGGAGCGAGGATTGTGAGAAGAGTTTTCAAGAACTCAAGAGGAGACTTATTTCGGCACCTGTTCTGACAATACCATCTGGTTCGGATGGATTTGTTATCTACAACGATGCTTCAAGCAAAGGGTTATGATATGTTCTCATGCAACATGGGAAAGTCATAGTCTATGCCTCGCGACAACTCAAAGAATATGAGAGGAATTATCCTACTCATGATTTGGAGTTAGCAGCAGTCGTTTTCGCGTTGAAGATCTGGAGACACTACCTGTATAGGGAGAAAGTGGAGATCTATACAGATCATAAAAGCCTCAAATATTTCTTCACCCAAAAGAAACTCAACATGCGGCAACGACGTTGGCTCGAGCTGTTGAAAGATTACGATCATACCATCCAATATCATCCTAGAAAAGCAAAGGTTGTAGCTGACGCATTAAGTAGAAGATCATATGCGGGTACGAGTGCAATGTTGTTAACACAAAGGCCCATTTTGTATGACTTGCAAAGGATGGAGATAGAGTTAAAGGCTCCAAGTATCCATGTAATGATATCAAGCATACGAGTATAACCGACTTTAATAGATAAAGTTAAAGTTGATCAAGCTACGGACATGGAGCTGATGCGTATGAAGAAGAAAGTGCAAGAAGGTGATATTCCAGAAACAAGAATCGATGAAGAAGGAATACTTCGAGTCAACTCCAGACTTTTCATTCCTAACAATTTTGACTTGAATCATATAATCATGATGGAGGCACACAACACACCATTTGTAATCCATCCTGGTAGTACCAAAATGTATCATCATCTTCGATATACATTTTGGTGGAACAATATGAAGAGAGAGATCGCGGAGTTTATCTCGAGGTTTTTAACTTGTCAACGTGTAAATGCAGAACATCAAGTGCCAAAGGGTCCATTGCAACCACTTGAGATTTTGAAATGGAAGTGGGAACACATTACTATGGATTTCGTTACGGGTCTTCCCAAGGTTTCTCAAGGCATAGATGCGATTTGGGTCATTGTTGATAGATTAACCAAGTCTTCTCATTTCTTGTCTATACGGGAGACTTATTCCCTTGAACATCTTGCTAGTATATACATAAATGAGATTATGAGATTGTATGGCATGCCAGTATCCATAGTTTCAGATTGTGACCCAAGATTCACTTTACGATTTTTGGTTAGCTTGCAAAAAGCTATGGGCACGGATTTACGATTCAGTTGGCATACCATCCTCAAATAGACGGACAATCAAAGAGGACTATTCAAACTCTTGAAGATCTATTAAGACTCTATGTCCTAGATTTCAAAGGGAGTTGGGATAAGTACCTACCATTGGTGGAATTCTCTTACAACAACAGTTATCTGGCAAGTATAGATTTGGCTCCATTTGAAGCATTGTATGGACAAAAGTGTCGCTCTCCAGTATGCTGAGATGAGGTGGGAGAAGAAAAGTTTTTGGGACCAGAGTTGGTATGAATGACTACAGAAAAGATCCAAATGATTCGATAATGAATACAAACGGTACATTATCGACAAAAAAGTTATGTGGATCTTCATCGAAAGGTCGTGGAATTTAATATTGGAGATCATGTATTGTTACGTATTGCTCCATGGAAGGGAGTTACAAGATTTGGAAAGAGAGAAAAGCTCAATCCAAGATTTGTTGGTCCATTTGAGATTCTTGACCGAATAGGAAATGTGGCCTATAGACTCGCATTACCTCCAAGCATATCTCGTGTTCATAATGTTTTTCACATATCTATGCTTCGTAAATATGTGAAAGACCCGAACTACATTATTGAGTTAGAACCAGACGAGATAGCCGAAGATTTAACGTACGAGGAGGTACCTGTTAAGATCTTGGATAGGAAAGAGCATGTCATGCGCACCAAGGTTATACCACAAGTTAAGGTTTTGTGGAGAAACTGTGTTATTAAAGAAATGACCTAGGAGTTGGAATCATAAATGAAAGCGAGGTATCCTCACCTTTTCGAAATACCAGGTACGTACGTCAATTTCGAGGATGAAATTTCATAAGGAGGGGAGGTTGTTAGACCCCAACTTTTTAATGAATAAAATTGAATTTCCTCTATTTATTATTGTGAATAATAAGGAGTTAATTTGATATAATACTTTGGTTATGGGTAATGTATACCTATTTTGGGGGCGTCACATGTCATGTCACATTTGCAGTCTACACCAAATAACTCGAGATCTACGAAGAAATTCAAATAGCTTTTAATGGCTATATACCAACGGGAAGATTGGGAAGGAGTATAAATCAACAAGAGCTTCAAGATGAAGAGTTGCTGATGATTGCTAAGTTGCAGAATCATTGAGTTGTTGGAATGCTATATTTTTGATGTTAGGTTTGTAATATTCAAGAAGATGGGTGTTTGGCAAAACCCTAGTTTTTCTATCTCTCATAGAAAATGAGCGTACTCTCCAACAATTGAAATCACGTCTGTTGTGAAAAAGTCAACAACTAATCCACACCCATAATAAGACTCCTCTTATTTATAGATGTGGGCAACCTTCCTTAACAATTAAGGAATTGAATTTTATTTTTAATTAATTAAATTCCTTTAATTAATTACACTCTCAATCTTATTAGGAATAATTAATTCAACTCTTTTGATTAATTAGCCTCCTAATCTTATTAGGATATTTAAGAGTACTTTTATTAATTAATTCTCAAACTCCTTTAGGAATTAAATAATAGTAATAGTAATAATAATAATAAGACTACTCTTATTAATTTATATTTAATATTTTCAAAATATTAAATAATAAATATTAAGCTATTTAATTTATTTTATCACCATAGATTAAATTTAAATTAAATATACTTAACTTATTATTACGATTATGCCATTAACTTCTTAAATAATTATTCTTCCTTTTATGGTGTGACCCTTTAGTTTTTTTATATTAAACCGGTTGTGAATAAATCAGTTAGAATAATTATAATCTTATTTAAATAAATAATATTTATTCTACAATAGGGATAAGCCTCCCTAGCAATCAACGATTTTCCAGATAATATAGATTTCAACATTAATCATAAAAGAACCTTTGAGTAAATAGTTACCGTACAATTCAATCCTTCCACCATACAATGTCCCAATTAAATATAAGACATGGAATTACTGTCAAGTCTTATTTTATTTAATTATATGTATTTAGACTCTTAAGTGCAAAACTCCAAATAATGCAAATTAGAAACTCCATTCTAATTTTATTCTGCCTTGGCCAAGGACTACTGAATTGTCATTTATCAAATCACATAGGACATTTCTCTTCTTTTACTAGAAGCGATAGATTCTTTATTGATCATACATTATCTTTATTTACAACTTATTATACCCAAGCATACCCTTTGATATACCCTAAGGGTCTTAAGGAATAAGTCCAAGTATAACTCATCATACACAAGATACTATGATGATCTCAAGTTCAAGGATCACTTGTACTACTATCAGTACAGGAATTTTTATTGACAGGCAAGTAAAACTCCATTAGGATTCCTTAGCGAGCCACGTTCAGTGAACTTATTCTCTAATAAACACCTACATACTTGCTTTAGTGTCTCCACACAAATGATCATGAGATCAATCATCCTCATCCAATGAGAAAGCAACGTATATACCAATCTATCCGGATTTACTAATCCCCAATTTAGTATTCCAACGATTGAGAACTATTTTAGTTTTAAGCTTTCTAAGAATTTAGATCTCATTAGAATGATCATCATCATTATTCTAAAAGCATTGCTTAAAACTATGGGTTTGTCACATATTATAAAGCAGCATCGTGTAGATAATTAAAAGCCTTTAATAAATTAATACTTTTTTATTAATAAATGAATAATATTGTTACAAAGTATATGCTTTATCACCAAATATGATTGGCTTGTGTGCATACTACTTTCAATCTCCCACTTGCACTAAAGCCAATCGCCATGGTATCTCATACCCTTCTTTTCTAAGTGACGATTATCCTGCTATTGAATAAGCTTTAGTTAATGGATATGTAATATTATTCTTGAGAGTCCACTATCTCTATAGTGATTTCCCATCTTTCAATGATTCCAATAATCAATTAAAAATGCCACAACACATGTTTAGATCCAAGATGAGACTTAGGAATTATTCATAGTTCTGTAATGAACTTTTATTTAATCAATCAACTTGCAGCTTCATTTACAGCTACATACTTTGTCTTTATCACTAAACTAACAACTATTTGCTGTTAGGAACCTTTCCAATTTATTGCACCACCGTTCAAGGTAACACTTTACCTTAAAGTGGATTTTCTGTCGTCTTGGTCTATCTAAAAAAACTTGAGTCTATTAAGCTCTCTAGTTTTAATTCAGACCTGCCATGAATATGATCACATCCTTAGTGCCAATTAAGTACTTTAAGATATTTTTCACTTACTCATAGTGAACTTCTCCAGAATATGACTGATCAACATCAGGTCTCATACATTTCACTGCATACATGAAAGTTATTCATGCGATCTCTCTTTTTAGAGTCTTTGGGGATTATTAAGAGAGATACAGTCCATGCCTCATAAATATGAGACATCTCTTAGATTTTTCAATGCTAAACGACTTTAGCATCAAATGAATATACGTTCCTTGGGTTAAGTCGAGTATCATCTTAAATCTATCTATATAGATTTATATCCCCAATTAAGATACTCTTCCCAAATCATTCATGGAGGAATGTTTAGACAATTTATCTTTACTGATTATAGCATTAATATGTCATTCCTTATCCATAGTATATTAACATATAATATAAGGAATGTCACAGCGCTCCCACTGACCCTTTTGTACACACTAGGTTCATTCTTGTTTTTGGTAAAATCAAACTCTTTTGATTGTTTCATCAAAATGAATGTTCCATTTTTGAGAAGTTTGCTTCAATAAATTTCTCTAAGTGTCTATAACTTTTACCTCATCGTATATAACTGGATCATCATCTTTTATGATGTGTACCTCATCATCATCATCTATGATGAATCCATACCTCCTAGGTATCTTCGGTACTATTCCAGAGTTATGATTCGATTGTGGTGCAATAAGTTTATCTACAAGTTCTTCTTATTTGACTTATAGTGTTTTGTGGTTCTTGAACTCTTCAAGATTCTATTATCCTCCCACTAGCCCCTTCAATGATAAACACATTTATCCTAGAAGGCAGCGTGTTTCGTAACAAACACATTTTGCTAAGTAGGATTATAGAACATATACCCTAAACTTACTTTAGGATGTCCCACAAATCGACACTTGTCAAATTTTGTCCCAAGCTTATCCTTTGAAACCTTTTCACATAAGTTGGATAACCCCTTATCTTAACATACTTAAGATTAGGAATCCTCCATGTCCATAACATTTATGGAGTCTTGGGGCCAGATTTTGAAGTTACCTTTTTCGTAGATATGCAGCCATTTCTAGGACATGACCCTGGAAGGATACTGGAATGTTAGTAAAATAATTATGGACCGTACCATGTCCAACAAGGTACGATTTTTCCTTTCAGATACATCAATCAATTATTGCGTATCAGGATGCGTCCATTATGAGAAAAACCATTTGAGATGATCTAGAAACTTATTGCACAAGAATTCCTTCCTTGATCCGATCAAAGAATCCTAATACTTTGCCAATTTGTTTCACCTCTGAATTCTTTAAACCTTTTAAATAATTCACACTTGTATTTCATCAAATACACACATTCAACTCTTTGAATGATCATCTCATTTTCTTATATTAATTTGTTCAATATGCAAAATTATTTTTACGTAAGTCAAGTATACAAAATCCATTAAATAATATTCCATTTCTATACAAAACATTATTATTATAAACAGAACAACATTTTTTCTTAAATATAATACCAAAGATTTCATTGTCCAACAAAAAAATAGAAATAATGTTTCTAACTAGAACTAGAATACAATAAAAACTTATTGACTTAATAGATTTGCCTATAGGCATTGCTAAACTATAAGTTTATATGGCTAATGTAGCAACCTTTGCTTCATTTACCAGACATAGGATTACTTATCCTTTATTTAGTTTTGTACTTCTGCTTGGTCCCTTCATAAATCTATATTTATGATAACCAAAGCCGGTATCCAATACCTAAGTAGAACCTTGACTTAAAGAAAAATTTATTTCATTCATGAACAAAACTGTATTTGTAACTGAAGCTTCACTAAGCTTTTTCTAGTTAGCTCTGCAAGATGTTTCTCACGGTTTCTTTTCTGGTGTCTTGGCTTATTGCAGTGGAAGCAAACTTATTTGCTATCCGTATCAATTTTGTTCTTATTATACTTTATTTTTGCCTTTCTATTTACCTTCTTTGAATCGTTCTTCTTTTCAGAAAATCCTTTGGCCCCTACCAGTAAAACATGGTCTTTCTTGGTTGGAAAGTAACTCTCAACATTTTTCAACATGTTAACCAAATCAGCGAGACTGATATCTAGCTTGTTCATATGAAAAATTCACAACAGTTGTGAAAGGAGTCTGGGAGTGAGTGCAAGATCAAATCTTGGCTCAACTCTCCATCCATGACAAAACATGTTGTCCTAATTGATCAATCAAATTGATTATGTTAAGGACTTTTATCTGTAGTGTAGTGTCATCAGTCATTCTAGATTGGAAGAGCTCCTTAGATATCTGATATCTATTAGTCCTACTTTCCGCACCATCAACTATTTGACGTGCAGGAGTATAGTAGGAGCATCCATAGTTTCATGCTGAAGTTGAAGCTCGTTACTCATGGATACGAGCATGATGCATTGAGCCAACTGTGCATCATCTTGTCACTTTCTAAAAGTAGCAATCTCTACCTAAGAGGCATTGTCTGCAACCATTGCAGGGATAGACGTATTAAGGATATAAGATAGCTTTTCAGCCGTGAGAACTATTCTCAAATTTCTTAACCAATTTGTTTAATTCGATCCGGTTAAATAGCATCCAATAGGCTTCGCAGTGATAGTAATTTAAACATTGTAAAAATTTGTAAATGAATTTGTAATTAACAACATTTTAGCATACATTCTTTTATTAATTACCAAAATAAATTAGGTCTTATTTTAAATTGGTATCTCCCACTATTTTCTTCAAACAATATTACCCTCAAGGATATAGTTCGGCAAAATCTAATTAAAGATTTGCTAGTGAGAACAATGATTTCATTTCAAATGTATATACCCTTGTGATGACACAACAAACTATATATAAATAAATAGGTAGACAACTCTTGTCAATTACATCATCATGTAACTCCTTTTATTTTGCCTCTTAGATTATTTTGATCAAGTAGTGACACATCCGAATCAAAATTATCCAAGTTAAGTCCAACCTAGCACTCCAAATATTCAAAAAAGAAAAATATTATTGTTGTGGTGACACAACAAAATAATATTGTTCAATTTTCTTTATAAACATCAAATGTGATAAATTAACATCTTAAATACTTAATACTTGCCTTGTGGTGACACAACAAACTAATATTAAATATTTAATACTCTATTAATTTTATCATGCTAGAAGGCAACGTTCGATATTCCAAATATCTTTGAACGCTTAGGACTTAATATAAAAAATTTGAGGGGTTTGTTATTAATTTGTCTCATCTTGTTTAGCGCGCACACACACACACACACACACACACACACACACACACACACACACACACACACACACACATATATATATATATATATATATATATATATATATATGGAAATTCATCCGTGTCAAACGTTTTCTATGGGCACTGTTCAGCAACCAAGTTAATTACCATTGATCTGGACAATGTAAGGCCACGATTCAAAGTAATTTCCTCCTGCCGCTACAGGTTGTAGCGGCAGTCACCTGACTCCAAAATTATTATGCCAAATTACTTTATTGCCCCTCTATATTAATTGTTAATATATTTAATCCTTGCCGCTAGAGCCTGTTGCGGCAAGACACTCCCACTTCTTTTATAGTTGCATTTCTTTTAGTTTAATAATTTTATAGTAATTTTAGTTTACTAATTTTATTAATAAAAATAATTTACGTATCAATTTAAATAATAATTTTAGTTTAATAAATTTATTAGTAAAAATAATTTGTATATCAGTTTATATAATAATTTTAGTTTAATAAATTTATTAGTAAAAATAATTTATAATAAATTATTTTTATTAAACTAATTTATAGTAAAAATAATTTATAGTAAACATAATTTTATTAAACTAAGTTTTGATGGTAAACTAAAATTAGTTTAATAAAATTATTAAACAAAAATTTTATAAAAAAATATTTTTAGTTTACATATCAGTTTAAATAAAAGTTTTATAAAAATAATTTACACATCAATTTAAATAATAATTTTAGTTTAATAAATTTATTAGTAAAAATAATTTATAATAAATTATTTTTATTAAACTAATTTATAGTAAAAATAATTTTATTAAACTAAGTTTTGATTGTAAACTAAAATTAGTTTAATAAAATTATTAAACTAAAATTTTATAAAAAATTAATTGTACTAATAAATTTATTAAACTAAAATTAGTATTTAAACTGATACCTAAATTATTTTTATTAATAAAATTAATAAACTAAAATTACTATAAAACTATTAAACTAAAAGAAATGCAACTATAAAAGAAGTGGGAGTGCCTTGCCGCAACAGGCTCTAGCAGCAAGGAGTAAATATATTAATAATTAATATAGAGGGGCGATAAAGTAATTTGGCATAATAATTTTGGAGTCAAGTGACTGCCGCTACAGCCTGTAGCGGCAGGATATAATTACTTTGAATCGTGACTTTACATTGTTCAGATCAACGGTAATCAACTTGGTTGCTGAACAGTGCACATAGAAAACGTTTGTCACGAATGAATTCCCTATATATATATATATATATATATATATATATATATATATATATATATATATATAATGGATCAAGTCCGGACTCCTGTACCTGATCAAAAACGGAGCCAATTTTTATTTTTATTTTTATTTTTTTTTTAAAATACAAAAAATATATTTAATATTTTATGGAATTGAAAATTTTCCATAATACAATGTTTTGGGCATGATTTGAATACTTATAACAAAAAATGGTGGTACAGTCTGCACAGACTGTACATACATGTTTTGTTATACGTACCCAAATGACACCCAAAACACTGTATTATAAAAAAATTTTAATTCCATAAAATATTATTATTATTATTTAGTTGTTTTAAAAAAAAGAAAAAAAAATGGTCCGGATTTTGGTCCGGTCCGGGAGTCCGGACCTGATCCGGTATATATATATATATATATATATATATATATATATATATATATATATATATATATATATATATATATATATATATATAATACGCGTCATAGTAATTAACATGGGAAGCATGTTTGTATAATATATAATATATATAGTATAAGCATGCACATATAGAATACTATATTCTACCTATATTGATTATGGACTTTTATTCTAGTTTGGTTCACTAGAGCTGTCAAGTGAACCAAAAGCTCAAATCCTAGGAGTGCAAGAATTAATATTTAAATATAACTATTATATTTAAAACTCGGGCTCCATTACAAACGGGTCTTCAAGCGCTCCTTGATCCTTAATCTCCAATTCTTCCAAATTAATTCTAACTATTCCTATTACAAAACTATTTAAAATAAATAGAAACATTGATCAACAGTCAAGGGGAAGTACATAGGAGGGAGTTAGAATTTACACTAAGAAAAAAATTAGAGAAGACGAGGTACACAAACCCCATTTAATAAAACACATACATTCATGCATCCAACTAAAATAAAATCCAATCACATTGGTCAATAGTCCATAATCAATCCCATTTATTATCATACACATCACCATATGCATCAATAAATAGCATTCATCTCATGAATAATAAACATTCAATATATATACTGATATCATTTAATGGGCAAATTTAGTTAGCATAAAATCTAATTTTGAATCAAAATAAACTTCTTTTATTTTAATTTATCCAATTTTGAATAAAATAAACTATTTTATTTTAATCAAAATCTTTAATCAAAATAAACTCATTTATTTTAATTAATTATGAAATCCAATTCCAAGTAAAAAAACTCCTTTATTAAAGAAAACACGAATTTTTTTTCCTATTCACAAATACTCCTTTATTTTAGAATAATATGAAATCTTATTCCATATCTAAATAAACTCCTTTTATTAAGAAAATATGGATTCTCTTTTCTATTCACAAATAAACTCATTTATTTTGAATAATATGAAATCTTATTTCATACATAAATAAACTCATTTATTTAAGAATACATGGAATCCAATTTCAACTCCAATTAGTTATCATGGAATTCAATTCCAAATCTAATTAATTAGCATGAAATTAAATTTTAAAATTAAAATAATTTTTTTTTTATTATAATATTAAAATAAACTTTTTTATTTTATTTATAAAATTATTTAGAATATATATATATATAACCATTCTTCCTTGATTCACGTGATCCTGGCCACGTTTCCTTGAACTGCATCTTGCAGGAGTCAGGATTCAAGATTAGATTAAATATATATATATATATATATATATATATATATATATATATATATATATATATATATATATATATATATACGGTAAGGATCAAGAGCATACTCCTTAAATAGCATACCGCCTTAAATAGCATACTTTTATCAAAACAACGTCGTTTTCATGGGATGCGGTGGCATTTTTGTAAATATAATGCCACCGCGTATTTACAAAAATGTCACCGCGTCCCATGAAAACGACGTCGTTTTGATAAAAGTATGTTATTTAAGGCGGTATGCTATTTAAGGAGTATGCTCTTGATTCTCACCGTATATATATATATATATATATATATATATATATATATATATATATATATATATATATATATAGGGGTGAGCATGGTGCGGTTTGAAGTCCAAACCGCACCCGAAACCGCTTGTGATTGGTGCGGTGTGATTTTAAAGTGTGCGATGCGATTTTAATTGGTGCGGTTTCGGTTCCAAAACTAATTGAAACAACAAAAAAAGTTTAAGCCTTCAAAAAAATTTAACATAAAACTTACATCGATCAATTAACTTATTGACAAAGTCAAAAATTAGAATTATATCAAGCATGCTTTAAAACTAAAATATGAGCTATATAAATCAACGAAGACCATATATTCGATAACAAGCAAGAATGTTTATCTAGTTTCCTAAAAATTAAAAGTATATACTAAAGATAGAATAAAATATATTGCAGGGAGGACTAAAAATAATCTATTAGACTATTACAATTATAGCATTGACATTAACCAATGCATCAAGTGCTTGTGCCCCTCAACTTTAAGCCCCTCTAACAACGCATCAAACAAATTCAAAATTCTAAAACCCAATTGCTTAATTTTTGAATCTATAACATCTAACATCTTCTTTCAATTGGTGAAAAAATGACAATGCAAGACTAGGGTTTTCTCTAAACGTGTTCAAGTAAAAAGTAACTTTAGAATTTACTAGAGATAATACATACACACACACACATGGTGCGATTTCGGTTTTATGCAGTTTGGTTTTGGCTAGTAACCAAACCAAAACCATAAATTTGGTTATTCAACCCACCTAAAACCGCCACATACGCCGGAACAGTTGGTGCAGTTTTAATTGGTGCAGTTCGTGCGCTTTTTGGTGCGGTTTCGGTTCCAATTTGGTTACTTGCTCAGCCCTATATATAAGTAATCATCAAATATTAACGTAATAAGCACGTTATATATATATTAAAATAAATTTTATACAATAAATTATGCCCAATTAAATTTTTATAAACACATATCAATATACATATCAAATCAAAATAATTAATAATTTACATAAAGGTTTGGCTCTGATACCACTGTTAAGTTTGTAATATTCAACAACGCAATCAAATTACACAAAATAAGCGGAAACGTGTAAAATTAGAGTTTTAAAATTTTACAAATCAAATACCCGGATCATCCTTTATGCAAAATTATTAATTAAACGAAAAATATGAAGAACAAGAATCATACCCTTGAAGATTCGAGCTTTCTCACGTACAAGTTCACCTCCAATCTTTTTTGCGTTCAACTTGAATCCACCGGGTATGGTTCCTTCCTTTGATCAATGTTAGTCACCCAAGTGTTTGGCCTTTAGAGGTGATCTACCAAGGAAGAAGAAAGATTCAAGAAGATGTGTGTTTGGCAAAACCATAATTTTTCTATGTCTCATAGAAAAGGAGTGTACTCTTCAACAATTGGAATCACGTCTTATTAGGAATAATTAATTAAACTCTTTTAATTAATTAGCCTCCTAATCTTATTAGGATATCTAAGAGTACTTTTATTAATTAATTCCCAAACTCCTTTAGAAATTAAATAATAATAATAGTAATAATAATAAGACTCCTCTTATTAATTTATATTTAATATTTTCAAAATATTAAATAATAAATATTAAGCTATTTAATTTATTCTATCACCATAGCTTAAATTAAATATAATTAACTTATTATTACGATTATGTCATTAACTTCTTAAATATTTATTCTTCCTTTTATGGTGTATCCCTTTAGGTTCTCCATATTAAACCGGTTGTGAATAAATCAATTAGAACAATTCTAATCTTATTTAAATAAATAAATTAAACTATTAATTTATTTAAATAAATAATATTTATTCTACAATAGGGATAAGTCTCCCTAGCGATCAACGACTTTCCAAATAATATAGATTTCAACATTAATCATAAAAGAAACTTTGAGTAAATAGTTAACGTACAGTTCAATTCTTCCACCATACAATGTCCTAATTAAATATAAGATATGGAATTACTGTCAAGTCTTATTTTATTTAATTATATGTATTTTGACTCTTAAATGCACAACTCCAAATAATGCAAATTATAAACTCCTTTCTAATTTCATTCTACATTGGCCAAGGACTGCTGGGTTGTCATTTATCGAATCACGTAGGACATTTCTCTTCTTTTACTAGAGGCGGTAGATTCTTTATTGATCATACATTATCTCCCTGTACAACTTATTATACCCAAGCATACCCTTTGAATAAGTCAAAGTATAACTCATAATACACAAGATACTATGATGATCTCATGTTCAAGGATTACTTGTACTACTATCACCACAGGAATTCCTATTGATTGACAAGTAAAACTCCATTAGGTATTCCTTAGCGAGCCACGTTTAGTGAACTTATTTTCTAATAAGCACCTACATACTTGCTTTAGTGTCTCCACACAAATGATCATGAGATCAATCATCTTCATCCAATGAGCAAGCAACGTATGTACCGATCTATCAGGATTTACTAATCCCCAATTTAGTATTCCAACGATTGGAAACTATTTTAGTTTTAAGCTTTCTAAGAATTTAGATCTCATTAGAATGATCATCATCATTATTCTAAAAGCATTGCTTAAAATTATGGGTTTATCACATATTATAAAACAGCATTATGTAGATAATTAAAAGCCTTTAATAAATTAATACTTTTTATTAATAAATGAATAAGATTGTTACAAAGTATATGCTTTATCATCAAACATGATTGGCTTGTGTACATACTACTTTCAGTTGACTCTACGAGTTCCACCAGAGTTTAACAGAACAAGTCTCAGTGACAATGAGACTACGAAGGTGGAAGTGAAGCGGCTTAGAAGAAGGACTTGAATAAACAAAAGCTTCACTCAACAAAGATGAGAATGCCACATAAGATGACAGCTAAGCTGAGAGCCGAGAAGGACAAGAAGATAACATTCAGAAGAGCGACAGAGCTTAAAGAAGATCCAGAGAGCCAATTTATGAATCACCATTATGATAACCTGGGATTTCAAATAATCCAAAATTCACGAATAATTTTTTTTATTATTTAATATCGACATTTACTGTTAATATTGTACTGTGTATCTATGATACTAGTCTGGAGAATTAGTCAATTTGTGTATTAACTAATTAAAATTAGAGTAGAGTTGTGCTTAACAACTTTAGAAACCCTAAGCCTAATTTCTGGATTGGGATTCGATAGAAAATAAAATTAAAATAATTATTTTGATAGGTACGTGTTGGTACTATATAAGAATGTTAATCAATAATGGATCGGATAAGGTTTGTAATTAATAAACCCTAATAAGGGATTAGAAACCCTAATCTCAGATTTAGAAAATCAATTGTACAGTTGGAAACCTTAATTGTACGCCGGGAAACTCTAATTTCATATTCGGGAATCCTAAACCCTAAACTAGGCTAATCCTAATTGGCAAGCATAAGGTGTTTATTAAACTTAAAATAGGATTAGAAAACCTTAATTATATTTTAATATCTAAATTTCTATTTTACAAACCCTAATTGTAATTTAGAAATTTTATTTTTCTAATTAAAACCCTAATTGGAAATTTTGGAAACTAAATATTTAAAACCTAAGGGATCGAACCTTAAGGTTAAACCCTAAGGGTTTGTACAATTGTCTAGAATGCCATTAAAAATTTCTTGAACAATTACCAAAATACCCTTTTAGTATATTTTAATAGTAAACTAGCAAATCTAGCAAATGTTGGGGTTGGTAACCTACTACATTGACTTGGGGACCAAAAATTCAAGCAGATCAGCCAACACAACAGATTCACTAGCAACATATCATTGTATAAATAAGATTACAAGAGAGAGAAAGTCCATTTTGCTAGACAATTTGCTCTCAAGCTCTCCACCACTCATTCTCTCTCTAAACTCCCGAATTTGTGAAGTATTTCAGCCACATATTACCTTTCTAAAACACCATTAACAGATAAGGAGATCTAAGATCAAGCATATTCAAGAGAATGTATAAACCCCAAGTCCATATTTGATCTTATTTAGTAAGAAAGATTTTGTGTTTTTGTGGTTAGATGTTTGCTAGAAGGTGTTTTATGATGATCTATGGTGATATACCATAGATCCATAGCATCAAATGGCTTTGAAAATGAAGTTTTCAAAAACTGCTCAAGAAAAGTCAAAGTCGTCTGACAAGCTAATGTCAGTGGCTGTAGATCTTTGTGTATTTATGATTTTTGTTGTTTGATGTTTTGGTTCCGTAGTCTGGTAGGAGGAATTTGTTCTGCAATTGAAATAACAGTTATATAATGTCTAGAGTTCATTTTATTCATGGTCAAACATCGTTGACCGAGCTTGACCGGCTGAAATTTGGGTAACCCATAAATTTGAAAACCAAGTCTGACAAGCTTTTGTAACGAGTAGATCTGTCAGATTGTAAGTGTTTTATTATATCTGTTGTATTCAGATTGTAGCTGGTAATATGGACTGTAAATATATGCCTTAAGAGTTCTTAGATCATCAACATATCGAACGAATTAGGTGGTCAAACCTAGTCATTTGGTCACGGACACAGTTTTTGGAAAACCCAAAAACTGTAGGAACGAACTTTCTGATAGCCTTTGACTAAGTTGTAACTTGTGTTGTTGTTGTTGTTGTTGTTTTATTGATCTGTTGTTTTAGTGTTGTTTATTGTCATGTATACTACATTTATAAAGCAAGAGAGCACTTAAACAACGATCAGAACCAAGATTAATTTGGGCTGAAAAGTGGCACCACGAGCTGCCTGGGTTTCTGGGTAACCCAGAAAAACCCAGGATCACTCTGACAGGAACTTTGAGAGTCCAGATCATTTTGTTGTGTTGATGTTTGACCAAGATAAGAATTGATAACTGTAGTACTATATACTGACTACAAGATCATGATTATAAATTACCCAGAAACGATTTTAAACCGAGCATTTAAGCTGGTCAAACATGACATGTTAAACACGAAGCTGTCAGTGTTCTTGAGCTCAAGAACATCAACAACGATGCTTTGTGTCGCTAAAGCCCTATAACGACAGTTTAATTAATTTTTATTTTCTGAATATTCTGAAAATTATTTAAAAATAGAAAATAAATTATAAAAATTACAAAAATGGTTTTAAAAATTATTTTAAATTCTAAAAAATAACTTTTAATTATTTCGGACATTTTTCATTAATATTTATAATTATTTGAATATTAATAATATTTAAATTATTTAATTAATGTGTTAAATAAATTAGAGAAAAATTATTTAATATTATGAAAAATCATTTTAAATAAGAATAATGTATTTAAAAATATTTTGAGTTATAAAATATAACTTTTAATATTTTTGGAGAATTTTTATTAATAAATTAATATTAATGATATTAGATTTATTTAATTATTAAATTAAATAAATAAGATAAAAATGATTTTATTGATTTAAAAATCTTTTTAAATAAGAATAAAGTGTTAGAGAATATTTGGGATTATAAAATATAATTTTCTATATTCTTGGAAAATTCTCATTAATAAATTAATATTAATAATATTAGATTTATTTAATTATTATATTAAATAAATGAATTAAAAATGATTTTATTGATTTAAAAATCATTTAAAAATGATTTTAAAATATTTTAAGTTATAATTAATGACTTTTAATATTTTGATAATAATTTCATTAATATCTAAATATTAATGGTGATGATTTAAAAATAATTTTTATTAATTTAAAAATCATTTAAGTATAATATTGATGATTTAAAAATATTTTAAGTTATTAATAATAACTTTAATATTTTAACAAGTACAACATTAATATTTTTAAATATTAATGATAATAAGATTATTTGATAATTAAATTATTTAAAAATGATTTAAGTGTTTGAAAAGTTATTATAAATAATAATAATTGTTTATAAATTATTAAAAGCATCCGAAAAATATTATAAATGATCTATAACTTATCTAATATAATATTGAAGCTTTGAAACCAAATTTAATTGACAATAACTGTGTTAATTATCGGATAGGGTGACCAGAACGTCGAGAATAGATCGAAATCCAACCAGACCGAAATAGTTAGACACTGATGTGACTATATGGTAATGTGCCTATGAGAAGTTGACTGTAAATTATAGTATTATGTGTTGTGAATTACTGTGCTAATTGTGAGACCGATATTATTGGTTATAGGTCTTACGAAAGTAGATAAGTTTATTGTGTAGCTGTAATCAGTGAAAGAGGCAAGTTCCCTAACTCAACCTTGAGTTATATTCATTCAATTATTATAGTGGTTAATTATTGTTAATTGTACCACGTCTATGGATTTATTGGTTGATTATTCGCAGTTAGTGCATGTTTAATAATTCAAATTGAATTACTGATTCATAAAATATACGTTCGTAGAATATCTGTTGTTGAATATTCATATCCGTAGAAGCTAGTATTGATAGTACAGATAATTCCTGTTTATTATCGAATTATTTTGAGAAATATCTTAGCAAATCATTCTGGCTAGATGAACATTTGTTAGAACTTGATAGGTTCGAGAAGAGAATTCAATTATTATTGACAGATCAATGCCAATTATTTCGGCTAGACCGAGAAGTAATTAGAAATTAAAATCCTAGTATTTCGTTGTTAAATCAAATCTTGATTCTGAGACTGAGAAGAACAACCTTTTATATAAAGGGAATATTTTATTGGTCGTATATTCCGCTTTTGCGCACGATTAAGTATTATGCATAATATAGGGTATACTAAAGATGATCACTTTATATACTTGTAGAGGGGTGTGATTTAATCTTTATGGTTATCTGATACACCTGAGTATATCAGAGTATAACTTTGATAGTTATTCGAGAAGAGAAGTTCAAGATCCAATGGATCGCTCAGTATAAATCTAGAAAACATTCCACTTTGCTATTTCGTAGAATATAATTCTTGATTATTCATTTGAATATCGTAGAAAACCTTGAAAGCGTTGTACTCTTTCATTATTGAATTATTGTTGCGTAGAATGTGAGAAGGCTTGATATTGATTTCTATACCTTTATCGTATGTCTTAACTTGCGAGGCAAACTTGTTGCTCACCCTTGCTAAATAAATTTTTTCAGCTAGGGACGAAGTTGCAGAAGGTGCTGCGAAGAAGAACAAAGGAAAAGGCATAATTATAAATTAGTTATGATGAACAATATTATTATTATGTTGTGTTGTATTGTAAACCCTTTTTGTATATCTAAGGGGTATTTCTGTAATGTTAAGGTTAGCGTACTTGAGACTTATGTATTAACAACATATGTTAATGACTTATGTATTCCTATTTATATATGAATGGGTACTTAAATGGTATTATATTGTGGATCATGAACACCAAACTCGGGGGTTAGGTAACCCGGATTTGGGGACGTCACAACCATGAACCTAAAGCTGAACCAGAACAAGTGCAGAATCATGTCTGCCAATAGGTCAAGAAGGGTTCAGGAAATGGTGATGGTGTACAACTGACATCATATGAAGATGAGTAGAACATAATGAAGATCAGCTGCACCAAAGAAGACGTGGTCCAGACTCAAAGCAGAATATAAAGAGGACCACACCAAGCTTCTAAGTACAAAAGATGTTCAAGCTTAAAGACATCTTAGTAGCTCAGCACCACCAACAACAACAAGAAGCCAGGGCCTGAGGGGTCCTTGTCCGGATGGACTAAATAAAGTTCCAAGCCTGCTAGGCTTGAAGAGTTCCTAGGGAAATGGAGGAGTTACAGGCTGCTAGCCTTGAAGAGTTTTTAGTGAAATAAAGTTCTAAGGCTGCTGGCCTTGAAGGAATCTTAGTGATTCAGGGTGCTGCCCTTCCTTAGTGGAAATCTTGCTAGTTGAAAGTAGAAGAGTGGATTAGGAGATTGAGTCTCTGAACCGCTTAAAATCCCTTGTGTCTTTTACTTTATGTCATTTACATTATGCACTTAACTGCTGTAACTGCTATGCATGTATTAACTGCTTACAACTTAATTAACTCTAAGAACAATATATGTTTGATTATGAATATATCAATGAAGGGGATCTTTTACTTATTCCGATGTGCTTGAAAAGATTAGTATGTTTGTCATATGCTAAATCATTATCAATACAAAATAAATGAGAAAAGTATTTGAAATAAAAAGGATCTATTCAACCCCCCCTTCTAGATCTATTGTGTGCCTATAGGGAACTAACAATTGGTATCAAAGCAGGTTCTCATGCTATATTCAAAATCTAATCGCTTTGAGTCAGATCCTAGGCACAAACATTGTTCTAAACTTAGTTTAGCAGTAAGTCACTTGTAAATGCAGATGAGCTCACACGTTGGAAATATTGTGTACAGGTAAATGTGTATATACACTTGAAGCTGCTCAGATTGGTTCATGTTCTTAAATGTCATTTCAACAAGACCAATCCTTGGCCGCAGTCAATCTTGTAGTCTGAAGACCAAGAGAGGAAGCACAAGAGACATCAATAGCAAAGAATCAAACATCCACCAGCCTGAAAGATGAAAAGGCCATACATGCTAAGAAGTGCTTATCCATAGAAGAACTTCTCAAATATGTATTTGGCCAACCAGCAGCTAGATGTGAACCTTGTGGACTCAAGTATGTGAAAGAACTAAAGATGCCTAGATTCTCCTAGCTTACATCTTCAAGACCATGACTGATTGATTGAAGGACAACTGGAGCAACAGGTTACTAGGAGCAAATGAAAAACTATGCACATCAATGCCTAACCTCGGTATATCTAAGTTAATTGATTGTTAAGAAACTAATAATAGAAAGGTACTGTTCCTCACTAATATAAATATGTAGATCATGTTGCACCACCTTATGCACTATAACAGTATTCTATCAATGTTCTACCTAAAAAGGGGAAAAGAGAAAGTACAATGAGGTTGGAAACTCAAATGCTAACAAACTTTCTCTCCATCCAATCTTTAGGTTGAAGATATCATCTTGAAAGAAGTCTAAAATAGGTCATAAGCATATCAAGGTTTAACTAATCTTAAGTGGAGTAATCTTTGCTGATGAGTTAGTATGTATGTTCAAACATATGTTCTAGGTTTTTATAACACATAGAGAATGATCAGTTCTACAAGAGTATCTTGAAGCTTCATAGAAACTGATCACCTCTATGAATCAACCAGATACAAATATGTGATAGAATTGATTCTCACTCTATGGACATTTAAACTCTGTGAACATAACCAAGCAAATTATGAAACCATCAAAGAAAAAGAGTGTTTTATTAAAATGGCTAATCTTACACACACTCATCATAATGCATCTTAAGATATCAGATCTAAATTGGATACATGCATGGATATGATTGTTGGTGATCAATATGATGATTATTCAAATATATGAGGAACAAGGATTTTGAAAACTAACCTGTCAGGACCCACTCAACCGTGGGTACCACAAATAAAAATCTATCTAACCTGCAGGTGCTTGGTCTATCTGACCACACTAAGGAATGCTAAAGTAGAAGACTTCAGTTAGAAAGATTCAACCCGCAGAAGTCTTAAGACTGTTCAGAAATGATTATGATAAAATTTCTATATGTCAAAGCCTGTCCTTGAAGACCTGCTGAGCTAATCTGAATGAAGCTCACATGGCTGCTGATCTTTTTATGGAAGCAGGCTATTCAACCTAAGATGAAAAGGGTCTTATATGCTCAATCATTCAAAGCATGTCATATGAGAAGAATCCTCAAGGAAGTTCACATCAGAGGATCATCGAGCATTAATGATGAGGAACTCAGTACGGAAGTAGAACTCCATAAGTATATACTATCAAGGAAGACTACGTTCGTGGTGCTGTCAAATGATCGTAGAGAGATCGATCCTGAAGATATCCATGTCTATTATATAAGGAGATCTGATTGATGGTGATGATTCTAGTCAGAAGGAGATATGCACGGCTGCCTTCTAATTCACACGAAGAAAAAGAAATCACACATCACTGAGAAGAAAGTATCAACTATGGGGGAGTAGTGATTTGCTAAAGAACAGCAGCACTGAAAGTATCAGAAATACACTGCGAAGCAATATACCAGTTACAGAGTCCCAAAACTTTGTGGCTGATGAACCAAATGAAGATTCATAGTCAGTAGGAACGTCTCAAAATGTACTACTGATAACCTTGTAAATCACCCAACACAAAATCGTGGAGCGCTTACGATCAAACATCTGATTTTAGTGTAAGAGCAGGAGGACACCATGATTATAGCCAATGCAAATGTCTAAAGTTGGTTGATGAAATCCCCAACATAAAAGGTCAAATGACATGTCAGTACAAACCACTTTGAATATTTTCCATCTGGTAAGCGCCTCAGGGACAAACCTTACCCTTAGTCCACTCTAAGAGTTTGGTCCTTCTTGAGCTACCTTAACCCAGAAGGAATTCTTAGTCAAGTTCATCTCAAGGACCATGACCGACAAGGATCATAGAATAGAGTCTGGAGTAAACTCAACGATCGTAGAAGTAGACTCGACGATCTCAGTCTGCCCAAAAGATACACTAGCTCATAAGGAGCTTAGAAGAATTGGATACTTGCTCAACTACTCTGATCGTGTGGAGATAAATACGAATATAATTTGGAAAGACATCTTGCAAACTCACCCCAGAACTTTAGTGCCCAAACTGTCTTGGGGTACATCAGTGGTTAAGCCATGCAACTTCAAAATGAGGATTAGTGTCAAACCATCCACTGCAGCATCAAACTGAAAAGTTTATGGGGAGTTACAGTTTATTACTGGGCATCGTGCAACCAATGAATGGTTGACACATCACAGCTGATACAGAGTCAGAAGGAAATGCCTTAAAGACAAATTCAAAATCTCAAGCCAGTTATCAGAAACTATCGAACCTCTCTCCCTCTGTTTTTCAAACCCTAGAATCCTCATCAAAGCATAAATCCATCAAACCTCTAGATTCGCCCAAATCTCATTCAACTATCTCTCATAAGAGGTCTGAAACCAAATACCCATATATTTCAAACCCTCATAATGGAAGATTGACGAGTTATAACCGGAATTCAACTCGGCTTCAAGAAGATCGAAAGATCAGAATAGAAGTTCAAGGACATACTTGAGCTCGTAAAGAAAGTTAGGTTTTTTGAGTGCTGGGAGGCCGACACACCAGTCTATATAGAATTAGTGAAGTATTTCTACTCAAATGCATCAATAGATTCTAGGCTCCTATCTACGAAGGTCAAAGGAGAAATTTTGAAGATAAGAGCATCAAACATCAACCAATGTCTAAGGTTTCCCAACCAAGGTCTGATAAACCTTGATGAAGTTGACATTGGAGAAGGCAAGAGGTTAATGCGTTACAAGAGGAACGTAAATCTGAAGGATATGAAGAAGAAGGAGTTTCCTGAAGAATTTGAATTTCTGGCAGAGATTATAGAAAAATGTATCTTGTGCAAAGACATCGCACATGATACTGTAAGTGATCTACAACTGATAGTCATGACTTCAATCATCATGAAGCAACAGATGAACTTTGGAGCCCTGCTAATTGATTGATTAAATGGGTGGAAAAGGCTGAGATGAAGAAATCTACAGATAGACCCCTTACAAAGGTTTTTCATGGAAGACTTTTGAGTATAGTACTGAAGAAGAAATTGGGAACTAAGATCAAGGATGATGAGGGAGAATCACTAAATTTCCATAAAGTGATGTCCCTACAGCTATTTATAAACTGGAAGAAAAATCCCAAGGAAAATAAGAGGCTGATAACTGTGGGGAGCAGCAACAAGGTCTCGGCAAAGATGAGAAAGGCTCGAGAGGTGGAAAGTAAGCCATCCCATTCTGATGACTCTGTATCAGTAGCAGCCACACCGACAAAGAAGAAGTCCAAGGGTGTGAAGAAAATAGAGGCTCCACCAAGAAGTCTCTCCACTGACAACAAGGAAGCAGGTGAAGAAAAGGTCTCAACTTCAGAAACCCCAAAGAGAAGGAGCAACAGATTACTCCAGGAGCCATCCAAAAAGAAAATAAAGGAGATAAAGAAGTCAGCCCCAGTTCCCCAAGAAAGTCCATCCAACAAAGAAGAGGACGTAGAGTCAGATGATGGGAAGGGAACTCAAAGTTCTAAGATTGAACCCTCAAAGAGCAAGTTCAGCAATAAAGAAAAGTTTGAGTCTATAAAAGAAATAGCCAACTCAGATGGTGAAGAAGAATATGCAAGTCCTATGGAAAACTCTAAGAGCATCCACTCTGATGATGAAGAAAGGTTACAAGTTGACATAACTTCATCTCCTACTGTACATGCTCCAACAAGCTCAAAAGATATTGAGTCCGAAGAAGAAGGAAATGCCCCTACTATTGCTAAACATCAAGGAAGTCTGTCTGATGATACAGAAGCTTCAGATTCTGAAGAAGAAGAAGAGGAGTCTGAACCTCCTATAACTGAACCTCCAAGGAAAAAAAAGAGCGACAAATTGCTTGCTAAATCTGTCCCAAAGAAGCGAGGAGAACCCTCTACTGCAATCATTGAAGTGAGTGATGATGAAGTTGAATCCAAGGGAAAAGAAGTTGAAGAAGGTACTGGTGATGAAAATCAGCAAGAAGGATTCACTGATGAATCTGATGAAAGAAGTTAGCATGATTCAAGCTCAGAAAGTGAAGAAATGGAGAAAGATTCTAGTTCTGCCAATCACGAATCAGAGGAACCAGCAGACTATCTTGTCCTCTCTCCAACAAGAGTCAGCAAAAGAATAGTGGTGGAAGTTATTGATGAACCACCTGAAGTACCAACAGAAAGATGGGTAAGCTATGTCAATAAATAACTCAAGGTTGTGAGGATGACTGCATATGATTTGTTCAAAAATTAGAACAACATGAAGCTAGACTGCACCATTATCATCTATAATCCTGATGATCGTAGAGTTAAATCTAGTGTTCAACAAGAGGCTGCCCATCCACATGACCAAACTCCTATGGAGCAGGAGTTACTGAAAAAATTTGATGAGTTGGTTGAGAAGATATCTATCATCATTGAAGAGTCAAAGGTGTTGACAGAAGCAAGAGGCAATGCAGTTCAAAATCGACTTCAAGCAACTATGTCTAATATATCTCTCAAAATCCAAGAGAGAGATCAAATATATCTGAAGGCTATAAATGACCAGAAGGCAAAAGCTCTACGAGCACAGAAGGCTAATGAAAGAACAAGTCCAAGCCCTCTTTGACAAGATTGACAATCTAAATTAATCTTTCTCTCTACAACTTGAGTTGAGCCAACAAGAACTCAAGATTGAGGTTGGTAACTCCTCTTATCTGCTGGAGCAACTTATGTCCAACATGGAGCAACTTTCACAAGTGATTAATGACAAAAAGGGGGAGAAAAAGAGGCATAGAAAGAGAAATTCAAGGAAGAGCAAGGAGAACAGAAGAAGAGAAGATACAAAGCCAAGAAGAAGATAACAAAAGTAGAAGTTGAGTCATCATCTTAGGGGGATCCAAAGGATGATGATCCTATGTATACAGAGTTTGAGGGGGAACTAGAAAAAGAAGAAGAGCATGAATCTTAAGGGGGGAGAGAAAAGAAATGAAGTCACCATCCTAGGGGGAACAAGAGCAAAAAGATCAAGCAGATAAGTAACCAATCAACAGACATCCTTGAAAGAGGCATGGAGCCAAACAGGTACATCTCTAACTAATTAGGTATATTCTGGATCCAGGACGTAAAGTGTCATAGCTTATGAAATTCCATATTATTATCAATGACATTTATGATAATCTTTTTTTTGAAATACAGCTACTCACTGTATATAAGATTCATTTATAACATGCATATGCTGTAAGACCCCAAATAATTAATAAATGAAATTTAATTTCCTTTAATTATTATTTTGAATAGTAAGGGTTGATTTGATTAATGTGGATAGTTATGGGTAAAATACGCAAATATTTCAAAATAAGCAAGTGGTTATAAAATATTCATTGTTGTCGAGGAATATTCGTTTGGTCGTGGAATATTCGTACTGTCGGGGAATATTCGTACGACGGCGCAGCCATGTGTGGGCCCCATAACGAAAAGCGATTGGAGGAAGAAACGACAAATATAAGTTGTTTAAAAATAACGGCGTAAATTGTTACCGTTAACACTGTTGGAATACCCGGTGGTTAAAATACAGTAATATGCGTTGTTGCACAGTAGCACACGGTATTGCACAGTATTTTGAATTATTGATCCTTACGTAAGAAGGCACTACTCAATAATTGCTACAGGAGTTACTGTTCATTAATTTATTGATTCAATAATTGTTGCGTTGATATTTATATTATTATTGTTTCAATAATTATCACTGCATAGTATTTTCCATTATCAGATCAATAATTCATATTATTTGAATAATATTATGTCTAGAAAGTTCTGTCTAAGGAGAGGTTTGGTCACCTAATTGCGCGCCAGTAAGGAGAAATCCTTATTGGAAAGCCCCCTCTATCCTGGGAACGGCCTGGTTGTCAGTACTGTGATTCTGTAATATTATTTTTGAATAATTAATTATTGATTATTATGATAAAAAAAATATTTATTTTATGTGGATATAGATGGAGAAAATTTTTAATGTGACAATTGTTGAAAATTAATATTTTATCTTTTTCTGATAAAATAATTCATTTAAATATATTATTTTAATAATATATTAACGATGATATTTTTATAATGAATGTGGGATATATGAATATATGAGGAGGTAGAGTATTTTTGTGGCATTAAATGTTTAACATATGTTTTGTGTGTCGGTGGACACAATTCTTGACCGAAAATTGATTGTAGACTATAAAATTACTCGTTTGTGGATTTCGGATAATTTCTGTTTGGAATTTGGAAAAACTTCCTTCTGCAAAGTTGTAGAGAATTGAAATTCCTATAAAAAGTCGCGAGATTCGAATTTTCTAATAAAAGGGCTATTTATTGTGAATTATTGAAGTTCCGGAGTTCCAAAATAATTGATTTTTGGAAGTTTTAATTATTATTTTCAAAAAAAACGTTTTTCAAAGGTTGGTGGGCATCTTTAACATGTGTTTGATGGCAAAAATCAGATTCCTTGGTGGTTGGCTTGAATGTTTTGTAAATATTAATATTATATTAATTTAGTCTCCTTTGGCGTTCTAACATATTCCTATAAATAGAGGGCTAAGTTAGAATTGAAAATCACACCAGAAACAAAGTTTTCTCTCTTTCTCTCTCTATATTATCGAGCGTATCCTTGTGAGTATACTTTGAGTGTTGCTATACGGTGCGAGTTTCTGTCAGCACTATACCGAAATTCAGTCAGAAGTACGGTTATTTTGAGGTAAGGGATGTTATTTTCTTCTTAAATGATATTATTTTCTTCAATATCATTATCCCGAAATATTGGTGAACGTTTTTATCAAATTTGGAACTTTTTGTGCCGGAGTTACTATTCACGTATACGGTACTATTCACGTATACGGCACTATTCACGAATACGGCACTATTCACAGAAAAAATTATTTTTTTTCTTTTCGTCCAAAATATCTATTGTGGATACTAGCTTTGATTGTATCTATGTTTTGATCATTCTTGAATTTTACACCACTATGATTATTTTTGAGGTATTTTTGGACATGGATAAAACAAAGTACGAATCCTTAATCCTTAATCCTTGTCATTTTGTTTCACTGGATTCACTTCTTTAAAAATATTTGTTTATCATCTTCAGTCTTAAAGGATGTTATTATTGAATATCTTTGGCCTGTAGTGCAAAGATGAATGATTTCTGATGAATATCTTTGGCCCGTAGTGCAAAGATGAACAGGTGTTTAGATGAACATGACCAACAGATGAATATCCTTGGCCTGTAGTGCAAGGATGAATATATGATTCAAGATGTGCATTGATTGATGTTACAAGGATAAAAAAATATTGTTGATGGACTGTTAAATTCATAGATATTAGTAGATTTCATCCTCTACGTAACTCTTCTATGAATTAATATTTTCCGATGCGAATATTGATTTAAAACTTGTTGTCTATTGTATTCTATCAGATTTTTCCCTGTTGAAGACTAACGATAATTTGTTGTATATTATCTTAGTCATAATATTCTTTACTGAGCTAGTTGAGCTCACCCTTTTCCTTTTTGTTCCATTTTTCTTCTCAGGAGACGAGAATATAGCGAGTACGAGTCGGGGTATGAATTGATGGTCCTTGAGAGAGTTGTTTAGTAGTCCTCACCATTTTTTTAAAATAATATATCAATAATTGTATTGAGGACATAGTTGGGTATGTATATTGTCTAGATGACAATGTTTGTATTCAAACTCATAGTTTATGGGTTGTTAAAGTTGTAGTTATTTCTGTACCATGTATTTGGCGACTCAAAATGGGTTGGATGAAATGGACCTATTTTGGGGGCGTCACATATGCACTTATTGTTTTTGTCATAATAAAATAGTGGAGATTGTGGGGAATAAACATGTGAATGTTATTCCTATTTACATATGATTTGATTATGATATATATGAATGAATATGTAAGCATGCTTTTATTAAGAAAAACTATAAAGTCCTTTAATAGATAATAGGGACTTATGTACAAGGACTTAGAATGAATTGATCAAATGTGTTAGGTTGATCCTACATAAGCAAAACAACTTTGTAAATTCCTTAAAAAGAAATGATGTACAAGGAATATAAATGTAAATAGATCAAGCTTGTTAGGTTGATCTTATAATGTAATAGATAGGCTTGTCTGATCGTCGAGCACTGCACCAAAAATCGTAGTCTGCCATGAGAGTCAATGAAAACTCGAGAGCTATCAAGGTAGAATAGTAGTCTGCAAGATAGTAGATCTCAGAGTTTGTAGACTGCCAGGAAAGACGAGGAAAGATTGTAGTGTGTCTAGAAGAACTTCCTCAGAGTCGTAGTCTGCTGAAGAAGTCATGTTCAGAATCGTAGAGATAGCCTGTCTACAAGATGACCGAGCATCTGCCGAAGCCAAGTCAAGAATCATAGACTACACTTAGTGTCGTAGAGTCTACCGATCATATCGAGATAGAGATCATAGTCGAGCAAGATCAGATGAAGGCAACAAGCATAACGATAAAAATCGTAGAGTGTCAAAATCTGATCTCAGAGTCGTAGTGTCTTCAAAGCCAAAATAGAATCATAGAGTGCAAAACTAAGGCCCCAACAGATGTTCTCACAATGCCAAGGCAGAATTGTAGAACAAACACGATTCTCAACAAATAAGCACTACCAGAATATCCAAAGTATGAAGCCTCTGGTCCAAGCTGTAAAGTTACATCCAACCTGAAAGAAACCAGAGAGCACTCAATTAATGGCATGCAAGCTAACAAAAGATCTAAGCACCAATCCAATTAACATCCAGATTGAGATGTGAAGCCATTCAAGATGAAGTCTTCCACAAGTTGATCAAAAGAAGAATTCAGTAACTGACTAAGGAAAGTCAGCAAGTGCAGTAGCTGTCAAGTAAACAAAAGACAACAATCTTGGAAGTATCCAGGATTGTAGTGTTTGCCAAACAAAGAAGGAACTAATAGAGTATACACCAAGATATTGGTCAGCCTATGAAGAACAAGGATAAAGTGATTAAGCATCGGGTCAGTCCAATTATGATAAATTAACGGGAATCACAAGGAGAAAGTGAACTGGGCATGCCACAAATTTGAAGTGTCTTACTATTGAAAAGAGGCCAGAACAAGGAGTCAGGCCATCAGTATCTGAGAGCAGTCGAGGTAAACAGAAGTATTGAAGCACTGCACAAAAGAAGGAAGAGGTTTTCTAAATTGAAGATCCAATCAACACTCTTCAGAATCATAGTATTGTCTCTACCTGTCAATGAACAAACATTAAACAAGACACTACGATCAGTTCCAAGAAGATATGCATTAGAATCGTAGAATTCGGTCATCTGAAGGTTGAAGCATTGACAACGGTTCAATCTGAAGATTGATATTCGAACAGAGATTATTGAGAGCATTGATGCAAAAGGACAACCTCTGATCGAGAAATCAGAAGGTATGACACCCCCAAATTCGGATTACCTGACCCCCGAGTTTGGTTCTCATGATCCATAATATAAATAACATTTAACTACCCATTTAATTATAAATAGGAACATACACTTCATTAACTGATATAGTTAATATATAACCCCATGTTGTCTAACCTTAAAATTACAAATATACCCTTTAGTTATACAAAAAGGGTTCATAAATATAACATAATAATAATGTTCATCATAAAACTACTCCAGCACTATGCCTTTGCCTTTGTTCTTCTTAGCTCCGCTGACCTCTTCGTTCCTAGCTGAAATATTTTATTTAACAAGGGTGAGCAAAAAATTTGCCCCGCAAGTTAAGACATACAATAAATGTATAAGAATCAAGAATAACAGACTATCTAATTTGATAGAATAACACCAAAGTTTGGGGAACATTGAAATAGCTGAACAAATCTTAAATAACTAACAAGTTTTCTCGCATTCTATGCAACACAATAATCTGATAAATGAAAGAGTACAACGCTTTCAAAGTTTCTACTATATTCTATTGAATAATCAAGAATCAATTCTACGCAATAACAAAGTGGAATGTTTTTCAGATTTATGATGAGTGATCCGTTGGATCTTGAACTTCTCTTCTTGAGTAACTATCAAAGATTGGACTTTAATATACCCAGGTGTATCATATAACCACAAAGATTAAATTATACCCCTCTGCAAGTACTTAGAACGACAAACTCCTTGTACCCTATATTATGCACATTACTCAAAACGCGCGCAAAAGCTGATATACGACCAAATATGTTCCCTTTATATAAAATATTGTTCTTCTCAGTCTTTGAATCAGAATTTGATTTAACAACAAAATATTATGATTTCAATATTTAGTAACTTTTCGATCTATATGAAATAATTGGCATCGATCTATCAATAATAATTGAATTATCTTCTTGAACCTATCAAGTTCTAACAATTATTTGTCTAGCTAGAATAATTAGCTCAGACATATCTCAACATAATTCGACAATAAATAGGAATTATCTGTACAGTCAATACTAGCTTCTAGGGATGTAAGTATCCAACAATAGTTATTCTCTAATTATATTCTCAGAATTCACTAATTCAATTTGAATTAATAAACATGCACTAACTACGAATAATCAACAATAAAGTATTGGACGTGGTCTAATCAACAATAATTAACCACCATAATAATTGAACAAATATAACTCAAGGTTGAATTAGGAAACTTGCCTTCTCCGTGGATTACTGCTACACAATATACTTATCTGCGTTTGAAAGACCTATAATCATAATATCGATCTTACAATTAGCACAATCATTTATAACACGTATCACTGTAATTTACAGTCAATCTTTCTCCTAGGCACATTATCACATAGCCACATTAGTGTTTATAACATATATAAACACTTATCAAGTCTAACTAGTTCGGTCTGGTTTGACTTCGGTCTATTCTCGGTATCTTAATCACCCTATCCGATAATTAACACATTTATTGTCACTTAAACTCGGTCTCAAAGCTCCAATATTATTTTAGATAAGTCAAATATCATTTATAATATTTTTCGAAAGCTTTTAATAATTTATAAACAATTATTATAATTTATAATAATTTTTTAAACATTTAAATCATTTTTAAATGGTTTAAATACTAATTAATTCCATTATCATTAATATTAAATAATATAAAAATATTAATGACATACTTATCAAAATATTAAAGTTATTATTAATAACTTAAAATATTTTTAAATCATCAATATTCTACTGAAATGATTTTTAAAATAATTAAAATCATTTTTAAATCATTACCATTAATATTTAAATATTAATGAAATTATTATAAAATATTAAAAGTCCTTAATTATAACTTAAAATATTTTTAAATCATTTTTCTCATTTTTAAATGATTTTTAAATCAATAAAACCATTTTTAGTTCATTTATTTAATATAATAATTAAATAAATCTATTATCATTAATATCAAATTATTAATGAAAATTACTCAAAAATATTAAAATTTAAATTTTATAACTCAAAATATTTTTAAACACTTTATTCTTATTTAAAATGATTTTTATAATATTAAAATCATTTTTCTCTAATTTATTTAATACACTAATAAAATAAATTAAATATCATTAATATTCAAATAAATATAAATATTAATGAAAATATCTAAAATTATTAAAAGTTATTTTTCATAATTTAAAATATTTTTTAAAACTATTTTTGTAATTTTTAGAATTTATTTTCTATTTTTAATTAATTTTCGAAAAATCAGAAAATGGAAATTAATTAAACCGTCGCTAATGGCCTATAACAACACTTAGCATCGTTGTTGGTGTTCTTGAGTCTCAAGAACACTGACAGCTCAATGTTCAAGGTCCTTACTTTGACCACACTTGATTCTCTGTTTTTTGCATTTTCTGTCCAACCTAAGCCTCAGATCTTGTAGTGTTTATGTAGCACTACAACTAATAACAACAATCTATGTCATACAGTAACATAACTGCAAGATCTGTAACATTCTAGATTTTTTAAATATAAATTATAAATATTTATTGATTTATATAAATATTTATTGGATGTGTTTATTATTGGATAAATAATTGTTCAATTAGATTGATTTGATTTAGTTAATTATTTAGTTGTTAAATAATTAATATGTGGATTGAGTTATGTGATTAAGTGAATTATTTAATAAATTGTTATTAAATAATGTATGACAAATAACTATGTTATAAAGAGTTATTTAAATAAATTAAAGTAGTTTTAATTTATTTTGCCAAACAAGACTTAAATATATTAAGTCTTTAATTTTAAATTAGTTTGCCAAACAAAGCCCTATGGCTTTTGGATTTTTAAAATTTGATTTATTAGTAATATAAATTAAATTAAACAAAATATAAATAATATATAATATATTTGGTAACTGATATTTTAATAGGGTCATTAGTATATGGCAGTTTAGTACGTTGGGTTTAGACGTGCGTTGGCTTTTATTTTAGTTTACGTATACTATTGTTTGGCTTAAGCCTAAGAAAAGCTGCAGAGAAAGAAAAAAGAAAGGAAAAGTTCAGAGAGTTTGAGAGGAAACTAAGTGCGTGACCAAAACAAGTTCTGTTGACAAGTTTTTTTTAAGCAACAAATGGTATGTGGCTATAACTTTAATATATGTAAGTATATATGTTTTACGTCATTATGCCTAAGTCTCTGTGTTCTTCACTTATATATTAAAGTTTTTACAAAAATTGTAATGTTTTAGAATTGGTTATGATGTTACATGTATTTGTAAAGATAATTGTTATAACTAGCATATATATATATATATATATGACTGTATGCTAATTTTACAGTAAAAACATATGAGTATGAACATGTTTTGTAGGATAACAAAATTAGTAATTGATTGTACTCAAATAGTAAAATTGAAGTGTGATTATGTTAATTGGGTATGATATAACAGAGAACTTAGTTAAAAAGGAATCAATTGGGTTTATAATTTTGGTTACAGTGTTCACGGTGTCAAGAATATAAACAATGGAGTTTTTGGTTTTTAAAACAATACTTTCAAGGATTTAACTTCTCTCAAATAGTTGTTTAAATTGTGGTAAGTTAGTATATGTATGCTTGGTAAGGTTATGTGTAAATTACATCAATTATATGTATGTAATTAGTTGATAGAATTTCTTAAACAGACAAAAAATGGTCTTCGTGCTCGGTTCGGTTAGTTTTTTGCGCCCCAGCGCCAAAATTCGCGCTCCGGCGTCAAAATTCACGCCCTAGCGCCAGAAGTTCGAGCCCTAGCGCTGATATTCGCGCCCCAACGCTAAAATTCGCGCCCCAATGCCAATCTCGCGCTGCGGCGCCACTGTATAGCCTAGTTCTCACGCCGCGGCACCGGAACAAAAGTCTGAGTCGGACAGTTTTGGCCTCCTGTAGTAAAATAGCCATAACTTTCTCATACGAACTCCGATTGAGATGATTCAAGATGATCCGAAATGAGGACGAGTAGACCTACAACTTTTGTGCTTTAAGAATGTTAATTTCAGGTCTGTAACAGTAGTCAAAATGGTCATCGTTAGGACTGTTGTGTTTTTAGGGGCAATCAGAGGGCGTCGGGCATGCACATATGCTTGTGTAGTGCTCATGACAATAAACGATGATGTCCTAAGTTATAAAACATGAATGTTAGTAAATATAATTATGGTTAACATTAATAAATGATGTATTAGATAAGTTATTGAAGCATAGTAAGCATACACAGGAGAGGCAAATCGGGCGTGTGACGAATGAACGTCGAAACGTCTTTCTAAGCGTTAACGAACTTAAAAAGTGTTTCAATTCAATTGAAATGAATATTATAGGATATGAAATGAGTTTAATATAAAACCAATAAGTAATCCTAGCAAGACTTAAACACTTGAATGAACTTCGATTCTGAAATATAGTGAGTCATAAGTCAAAAAGTTAACACAATCTAATTGAACATTGTGTGCTAATTAATAGGAAAGATTATGAGATGTGGAGTAGAGTTTACATTACAATTACTATGTGTTGTTATGTGACTAATAGTTGATGTGTATGATTATATTATTGTGTAGGGCACGTGAAGTACAGATAACTGTAAGCTGTTAATCTATTATTGGTAAACAACGATCAAGGCAAGTCTTTCGGTTCCTATTTGTTACATGGACTTGATGAACTATTTTAAATTGCATGATATGTTATACATGTTAAAATCATGAAATGTTAAAGTCAATTTATGACTGCATTATTTTGGTTAAGTAATGATGATTGAGTAATGAACTTAATCTTTATATTTGCTATGTGAATTAAAAGCACGTATGCCATGTTACTTTAATGAGATGTATATCGAGCATGTTATTATGTGCTATGTGATGCATGAAATCTGTTAGACTTTATTGGGCTGTCGAGCTCATTCTTTCAAATAACCACTTTTGCAGGTCAAGATTTTAAGGTAAAGATATGTGCTAAGTGAGTTATAGAGATCTATATTCACGAAGATTACTTATGTTTTATGAGAAATGTATTTCATATTTTGAACGTAACATGTTATTGAATTATAAGTTGAGCTATCCAATGTATATGGATATTTAGTTATGATGTAAGACTTTGTATAGTCATTTTGTTGTAACGATTCATGATATAAGATTGAATCAAAGAGATGTAATGTAAAGGTTGCGATTCAGGGCAAGAAAGAAGGAAATGTATAAACATTTTAAATATTCTGCAATTTTAGTGTTTTTAATATCGAATAATGATGTAAAATTTGAGATTTAATGTATGGTTAACGACCGAAGTTGAGATTTAAATGGTATGGATTTTGGGGTCGTTACAAGATCCAAGCCCTTAAAGTCACTGTTATCACATTTTTGGGTTTTCTGGGTAACCTAGAAACCCAGGGAGTTCGTTGTGTCACTTTCAAGCCCCATTAATTCTATGTTCTGGATATCTCATAGCTACGATTTCAGTTTCAGATCAAAGTACTCATGTAAGACTACACATTCAAAGTTTAAATCAACAAAAACAATAAACAAGGAAATATCTGGAGCCACTGACATATGGTTGTCAGACAACTTTTAGGCTCAAGAACAGTTTTGAAAAACATCAACTTTTAAGGTCTTTGATGATACGGATCCATGATGGATCATCATAGATAATCTAAAATCATCCTATAACACAAGATTAAACACTTAAACACAAAATTTTTCTTAGCATACAAGATCAAATGGTGAGTTTAGGGTTATACCTCCTCTTGAATATGATTTGATCTAGGCTCTACTAAACTAATTTGGATGTGTTAGAAAGATATCTAGGGACTGATATACTTGATATTTTCGGAGGGTTAGAGAGAAAAAGAGTTGGTGAGAGCTTGGAAGAAAAATGACTAAGTTTTGTGAACTTTCTCTATCTAATTCTCTTATAACACCTAGATACAATGAATCTTGCTAAGATTCCAGCTGATTTGCTGAGATTTTAGTCCTTTAGAAAGTCAAAGTTGGTGAATAACTAAAGTTGATGGTGAGTTTTATAAGTTACCAATTAAAGAAAATGAAAAGGGCATTTTGGTCTTTGTATAGCAATATAATTTTAATGGCATACAAGACTTTTATCCAAACCCTTAGGGTTGAACCCTAAGGTTTTACAACACTAACTTTCTAGGATTTTCTAAATTAGGGTTTAAAAATAGAAAATTAAGATTTTAAAAATATAATTAGGGTTTTCTAATCATATTAAAGTTTATTAATCACGTTAGGCTAGCTAATTAGGATTAGGGTTTCCTAATTAGGGTTTAGGATTCCCAAATTTAAAATTATGGGTTTTTTGGTTTTTGATTAGGGTTTCTAATAGTACGTTAGGGTTTCTAATCCCATATCAGGGTTTATAAATTTTAAACCTTATCCGATCAATCATTGATTAATAATTCTAAACAGTACAAACACGTACTCAACAATATAATTATTTTAATTATATTTTCTATTGAATCCCTATTTGGACTTAGGGTTATGGTTTCTAATCTTGTTAAGCACAACTCTACTCTTAATTTATTAGTCAATACACAAATTGACCCCTTCTCGAGACTCGTATCACAGATACTTGTCACAAAATTGATAATCAATATTAATATTAATTAAAAAAAATAATTCGTAAAATTTTGATTATTCGAAATCCCGGGTTATTACATTCACCCCTCCTTAAAAGGATTTCGTCATCGAAATCACCGCTTTCTTATTCTCTACAATCTTTTAAAGTTGTATCATCAATTCATTTTATTAACATATAGTCATTTGTGTTTCATATTTTAACCTGTGACTTGAATCTATAAAAGAAAACAATTCATAGTGATATCTAACTCATAATACTCGCGTAATAAAATTTCTAAACGAAATGGTTACCTGCTGCGACCTCCTGAGCAGCCACTACATCTTGCACAGTCATGTTGAATGCACGGGATGAAGGTCTTCCTGGCTGAACAGGTCCTTGAATCGCCAAGGTTCCACTATCGGGTCGCTTGTTGCCACTTTCCTTCACCGCATTTCTCTTCGAACAGTTCCGAATCAGATGATCAGTTAATCCACACACAAAGCATCCTTGTATCTTCTTCGGATTGGGACAATTGGGCGACATGTGCCCTTCTTGTCTGTAGTTGTAACAAACTCCCTTCTTCTTTAGACATACTCCTGAATGATTCTTTCCACAGGTAGCACATGGCTCCCCTCCTTTCTTATTCCCTTCTGTTTTGTTACCCGACTGGGTATTCTCGCTCCACTTTCTTTTGTTAGGGTTACTACCACCATTGCTTCCTCCATCACTTGTCTTCTTATTATTCTCCTAATGAAATCGAGATGCAGCTTCGCTCCCTCCTTCAGCAATTAACGCTTTTTCCATTAGAGACGTAAATGTATTGATCTACAATACTGCTACCTTGTTGAATATCCCTGGCTTCAGTTCATTCTCGAATATTCTCGCTTTTCTCGCCTCTGTGTCCACCTGATGAGGTGCAAATCTCGCCAACTAGTTGAATTTGGCAGCATACTCTGAAATTGACATATTCTCCTACTTTATTTTTAAAAATTTGACTTCCATCCTGGATTGCATACTCGACAAAAAGTAGTTCTCAAAGAACAACTCCTTGAATCTTTTCCAAGTCACCACAGCTGTATCGGCTCTTTCCTGGTTAGTCTCCCACCAGTAATTGGCTTATCCCTTCAACAGATATATTACAAAAGTTTTCTTCTGTTATTCTGTCACACGCGCAATGATGAATGCTTTCTCCATTTCTTTTACCCAAGTTTGGGCTTCAATCGGATCCGTGGTTCCCTTGAATTATGGCGGTCCTACCGCTTTAAAGTGCTTAAAATTTGCCAATCAATCTGATAGCTGTTCTCGCGCTCTTCCTCTTGCTGCTAGAGCTCTATTCCCCATAACTTCAGCTATCATATTTACAAAATTCTGTATCGGGTCAGCTTGACCTCCTTCATAGTCCACTGACTGCTCTTCTCTTTGATTTCAATTATGTCGTCTAGGTGGCATGATCTGATTTAAAAAAAATCTTACATTAATTCTCTTTCTTTACACAAATTCTTAACTCAATAAGAATTTAACCATAGTTCTCATATAATAACAGATTGATTCAAATAGAACATAGTACATTTAGTACTTCACACATATTACTATCCCTTTTTAAATAATATCAGGATTAACAGCAAAACTTTACACAAAAGGTTGCAATTCTCCAACTTTACATAAAAAGTTGCCATTCTCCATTTTCATATAACTAATCCCAGTTCATCAAACTTTCCACACTTATGAGTTCAGGAACTTGCCACAATTATTTGAGTGTATGAACTTATCATAATCAGACCTTTGGTGTCCATTCGCTGAGGGGTTCAAAACATTTCATATAATTATGAGTCATTAACTTAGCATAAGTTTTAGTTTTAAGACCACAAAAATTAATCTTAATCTTTTATTCATGTAGAAAATAAAGATTTCATTCATACAAACATATTTATATTTATATATGCTTACACATCATTCTCGATATTACAATCTTTAATATCATAACCTACTACCAAAAGATACTACTGCATATTTCTAAGTTGTCTATCGCCCACTCCCTTCACCAGTATTCTTCTTGATGGAACACTTGTTGAATCTGTGACCCATTCTCCTACATGAAAAACACTTCCTCATATTTGGCTTAGGACAATGTAGAGAAATATGTCCTTCCTATTTAAAGTTGAAGCACACGTTCTTCCACATCATGCATTCTCCCGCGTGAGTCTTTCCATACTTGCTACAAACTTGCTTCTTCTTCGGGTTTGACTTTTCAGAATTAGGGTTGTCGTTGTCCCTCTTTCGCTTATCCTTGTCTTTCTACTGCTTGATTGTTCCTTCAGACGATCCACCACCTTCAGTCTTCATCCTTTCCACCTGCGCCTTCAACTCGTTCCGTTATTCAGTCATTTCGCGTAACACTCGCTCCGTCTTCCATAACTCCTCCAAGAGAAAAACTTTTCTCCGGAGTTCTTGAACATTTGCAGATAGTTGATCGTGTTCTTCAACTTTAGCCTTATTCTCTTTCTCCACCTTAACTTCTTCGGACTCTACCTCCTCATAACCACTTAGATACATCTCGGGATAATTGTCATGATCGTTCCCCAGATTGATCATAGGTTCATCTTCTCCCACCTTCTCAACTGATTCGCTTTGCGCTAGCACCTCAGCTACTGCCATTAGTGAAACAGCCGCTAGCATCTCCGCACTCATTTGATCTTCTCCAAACATCCTACAATTAGTTTAAACAACTTGATTAGTACTTCATCAATACAAACTTCTCACACTATGTGTCCATATATCTAACTATTGATGCACTTCGGCAATCCCTCACTTAGAACTCTAAATGAGTTTTCTCTATCTCGCTTATGATTATAATCCTAGGGTTTTCCCTACCCCACTTAAGGTTTATAATGTGAGACCCCGAATTTTATGAAATAAAAGTATTCAAATTTTTTTCTATTTTGGTAAATAGCACGGTATTGATTATTGATGCTTATGTGATAAGTCACTCAGTTTTATTTTATTGGTATTATTAATGTAATAAAACAGAAAATCTTTTTATATAAAACAGAATACTTTTATAAAGTTATTCTATAAATAGAATATATTATATTTTATTATGCATAGTGTTGCATAGTGTCTGTATAGTGTTTTGCACAGTAAAATCTTTTTATATAAAACAAAATACTTTTATAAAGTTATTTGTTTTATTAGACAATAATTAGAATATATTATATTTTATTATGCATAGTGCCTGCATAATGTATGCACAGTAAAATCTTTTATAAAGTTATTCGTTTTATTAGATTATAAATAGAATATATTATATTTTATTTAAAAGATTTTGCTTTAAATATAGACCGTCAGATTAAAGTAAATCAATCTGGACCGTTCATGAGTTGGTTACTATGCAGTCCATTTTTTTATAAATAGAAGCTCATTCATTCATTATTTCTTACGAATTCACTGAAACTCTAGAGAGAATTCTTCTTCTATAATCTTAAGCGTATTTCTTTAGAGTTTAAGAAAGCTTTGAGCATAGTGCAAGTTTTCTTCAAGTTTATTCCCGCCCTACCAGTCGGAATACTTTTCTTTTTAAGGTAGGGAATATTATTTGTTGTACTCGTAAGGGGTGTTATTCTTTTGTATTCATGAAGAGAACTTATGTTATTCCATTCTTTATTATTCTGTTGAAATAACCTGTATACGCGGGCTACCCTATATTTGGTGACATTCTTTTATTATTCCGTCTTTACTATTCTGTTGGAATATCCTGTCTGTGCATTTTACGCCGGAACTGATTCCGTCTTTAATATTCTGTTGGAATATCCTATCTATTCGTTTTACGCGGGACCTAGTTCCCTCTTTATTATTATTCTGTTGGAATATCCTGTCAGTGCGTTTTACGTCGGACCTAATTCCGTCCTTATTAGTATTCTGTTGGAATAACCTGTTTATGCGAAGTACAACATGCATGGTGATTTCTGTTGTTATTCCATTCTTTATTATTCTGTTGGAACATCCTGTCGGTGCGAATTTTGCCTGACCTAGTTCCGTTGTTTAGTATTCTGTTGGAATAACCTGTCTATGCGAAGTACCGTATGCATGGTGATTTCTTTTGTTATTCCATTCTTTATTATACTCAGTTGGTTAAAGTTTTGACTTCTATACTCCATGAAATTAGTGGAATATCCTTGATAATTATGCTTCATCCAGTATCTTTTCATAGAAATATTCTTCTGAGCATTCTTGAATTTTACTCTACAAAGCAGTATCATGTTGACACTTTGGACATTATTGGTTCTTGGACAAATTAATTTTTGAACTTGTTTTATTGAATTCTTATATCATTGTCATCATCCTCATGCTTATATTGTATTGAAAGTCATCTTTGGCCGTAGTACATAGATGGACTTGGTATGATTATGACCAGGGATTATTCGGTATAATCATGACCGTAATGTTACAAATGATGTGGAAAAATTCCTCATTGGCCCATAGTGCATTGATTGACAGTTTTTGGTATGATTATGGCTATGGATTCTCTTCGGCCAAGGGTACAGAGAGGAATTGTTTTATAGCATGATCAGGATCGTTGATGAAAATATGATTATCTTTGGCCCGTAGTGCATGGATAATTCGTGGTCATGATACTAAAGAATTTCCTTGACCTGTAGTGCAGGGATGATTCGATGATGTGGATTATTTATTGAGCTGAGTCTTAGCAATGAAATATTAATTCATGGATATGATTGTAGTATCCCCGAATCCGGGCCCCAAATCGTCGCGGATCCGGTACACTAATTCTTTCACTAATCGCGGAAGATATAAACATAATTTGTTTATACATTACATTACACACTATTTTCCCCAAAATCGGTTAACCTTAACTGATTACACAAATCAAAAGTTATTTAACACAGAACATCATTATCAATTATTCTATTACAAAATAGCTGCATATATTGCCCCAAGCTGAACTTGGAATTTTCTTTTCTATCGATGATTCATTTGTTTAAGAATCATATCTATTCTCATTTAAAAATAAACCTTCTTTGTCTATTCAACATTTCAAACTGTACATAGCTGAAAATTACATTTGAAAAATTATCAATCATAGATTTATATCATTTCTAAATCAAGAAAATGTATTCAATTTGTGCATCGCACAATCTTCATCATCCGTATAGCAAGTAATATTGCCTAACATCATTAACCTGCAAAAAGTTTGTGTTTGCAAGATTGAGCTCGACAACCCAGCAAATTTAACAGTCTATCATGTTTTACATAGCACACAATTCCATATGCACTACATTTACTTTAATATGCATATCTGCATGCAACATATATTCTTTACTATGCATATCCTATATGCATCAATAATTCCTTACAAAGCATACATTCATGCATTATACATTTTTAATTTATCGAGTTACATCATACAACATGTAATCACATATAGATTGAGTTCCATAACCCAATTAACTTGGTCATATTTTGACTTTTAACAATTCATAGAGCATGATATGTAATTTAACACATAACCACATTCCATCCACAAACATAATAGAACTGAAAAACTTGCCTGAACCGTTGATTACCGCAATGCAATTTAATTTAATCTCTCACGAAAGACCTATCAATTATAAGATTGATCTTTTAATCAGTATAACATGCTTTATTCCATAATACTATCTAATACTTAATCAAATATTAGATAACAGTTTATCACATCAATTTTGTTATCATCCTTTGATAATTATTCAATCAATATATCATATCCCTTATGATTTATCACTTGCTCTTTATTTCATAAGTTATTCATTAATATGTAATAAGGCAAACACTAATCCAGCACCCTGAATTCTACATCTAACAACCAACTTTATAATTCAGCAACTTGGATTCCAAGTCCATCAATTTAAACCTCAATCCAGCAAACCAGATTCAACACATTTTCAATATAGCAAACTGTATTCTATATTCTTATCACGAAAATATCAAATCTATGAATTATTCTCCTATCCTTTGGTCAAACATATATACATGTATTTTATGCATAAAAATTATTTTTCTACAATTTTCCAATATCCTTTGGTATTTTTCAAAAATTAATTTCTAGTGCGTAGCTTAAGAAATTAGCTACCTCGTGCTTAACTCCAGAAATGCCCATCGTTTGGCATAGCCTTATATGTGTTAATGTGATGCTCCATTTTAAATTTCGTGGCAATCGGAGTTGTAGAACTCCGTTTATAGCGATTTCCGTCGGAAAATCACAAAAATTAGAACGGTCATAACTTGGTCATTTTAACTCGGAATCAGCTCATTTTTGGACACGAGCTACATATTACCATATATTTTCATTTCCAAAAAGGCTGGAATTTTTCTCATTGACTAAATGTCCAAAACAGCCCTCGGAAAATTTTGGCCAGAAACTTTTTGCACTTTGGCAGTTTTGGAGTCCTTCACCAAAACTTAAATAAAACGAAATCTGTAACTCCGATTAATGATCCGTCACTTTTGTTGGATTCCTATCTTTCTGAACTAAAGTTTTCATCTATCACAATCCATATTTGAACATGTTAAGCTCCCGGAATTTAGCCCGGAAGTGGCTGTTACAAATTTGTCCATTTAACAGTTTTCTTAACTTTGTATAATTTGGGAGAAATCCCATAACTCTCTCCTCCGATGCCGGATTTAGTCCGTTTCGGAGTCTATGGAAAGCTTATTGAGTGTACTACAACATATCACAAGTCCAGAATTTTGAGAGCACCCTAAAAAGTCCGGAATTTTCTGTTTAGGGCAGCAGTCCACTAATTCATTTAAAACAAAGAATCTGTTTTGATTCTTCTTCTTTGATTAAACTTATCAGCTCTAAAAATGGCAAGATCTAACCATAAATTATCATATATCATTTAGATCTTCCCACATATGATTCAAAATCATAAGTTCAATACTTGATCTAAAACACCATATCAAAACACTTTTTAAAAGTTTAACTTTTCCGGAAAATTTTCATTTTTCTATTCTTTTGATTCCAACCAAAATCAACACCCAATATTGATAGATCTAAACATGATACACTCATCCACATGTATATACATGGTTCTTGAGTTTAGAAGCAAAGTCTCTTATTTCATCAAATAAGCCTCAAACACAATCAAAGTTAAGAAAAATTTAGGTTTTCTATCTTTTGAAAACCTATCCTCCACTTCATGCTATAGATCTGACTTTTGATCCATAAAAGAGTTGGATCTAAACATAGAACACCTTTAAACACCAAGATCTAGGGTTATAACCTCAAGATCACAACTTCAAGTTGAAAAAAAAATCAAATCAAATCAAAAAGAAAATTAGACTACATAAGTGGAAATTTTGTTATACCTTAGCTTGATCTTCTTCTCCTACTACAACATGGAATGGATCTTGGTTTCATGAGAGTCCAAATCTCCTCTCCCTCTTCTTCTCTTAGAGTGGCCGAACTTCTCTCTCTCTCTCCCTCTCTCTCTTGTTCTTAGCATCTTGGAAGGATAAAGAGATGAAAGAAAGAAAAATATAAGCTAGACTTTTATGTAGTTTTTTTTATCAAATGACCACACTCACTCTCCTTCTCCTCTTGCAAAAACCGGCCATGTGCCTTGGATTCTTGATCCCACTAATTCTCCACTCATTCAATCTCTTTTTACTCCCTTTAATTGCCAAGATGTTGCTTGAAAGAATTGCTAATGTGTTGGACAATCAAACAAATGGACACATAGGGGGAGTTGTTAGTAGTTGGTCACCAACTAAAGTGAGCCATTAATACAACATTCATTTCCCCCCCCCCCCTTATTCCTTCCCTTTTAGCCGGCCATGTGCCTTAATAATGCTCCCAATTTGCTTTCTATTTTATCTCTTAATTGATTTAACAAATGTCCAAAAATTCCTCTCCCACTTGGGCTAAAAATTAAGTCATTCCTTTAATGTATTGCTTGATCTCTAATTAATTTCTTTGGCCAACATTTGGCTAAACATATACATAGTCCAATTCCTTTAATTCTCATCCAACCCAAATCATTTACTTAGGGTTTTTACTTCCTCCATTAAAACACCGATCCTTGCTCATTAACATTTATTTCTTAACCCAATTAGACTTTCTATAATTAGGTTATAAAATTAATCATTTGAGATATATAGAATAAATCTCCTAGAATTAGCAAGTATTCTAAATACCAAAATTCTCTTTTTCCATAACCCTTGAGTTATTAAATCCTTCATTCCTAATATATATAATTTGGGTTACACTAGTTCCTTTTGTTTGTTTATATAATAAACAAATATAAACCAACACCTAATGTTCATATTCCTTACACAATTTTTTAACCCTTATGGTTTAATACTCCACATTATGATTCCCAAATTAGGGTTTCAAATTCTCAAAACTGAAACTAGGGTTTTCAGAACCGATTTCTAGGGTTTCTCATCAGACGTTAGGGTTTTCTAACTTAATCACCATATTCATATCATGAATTTAGGGTTTCGGATTCCCGAAACTAAAATTAAAGTTTCTGAGCGTACTGTTAGGGTTTCTAACAATCCGTTAGATTTTTCTAACTTAATAAACGTATGATTAACATAACTTTAGGGTTTTCTAAAGTTATAACTTATCTGATCAATCCTTGATCTCAAATCATTACGGTTCACATATGTAACCAAATATACCGACTAGTATTCACTTCGATACTTATCCTTGATAATTCTTCAAAAGAATTTTAAATCTACCATAATCTTATAACTCATTACTAGACTATCACTTACAGTCTATCACATAATTCAAGTCTTATCCAAAACTTTTGAAATTCCTGGAATTTCATTACATAACTGCCAATTCCATACACTTATTTCCTGTCTAGGTCCTAATATTGAACCTTAAATTAATCATTTAAGATTTTAATAAATTCTCCAAATTCTCGGGTTGTCACATTCACCCTTCCTTATAAGAATTTCGTCCCCGAAATTCACCTTACACCTTACACCGTGCACCTTACACCATTCAGCTTATACCATTCACACATATCACATGCTACCCAATACACCACTTACAAGGGTAAAAAATTTTAAAACTGTGCTGAGAAATCGTATATACTGTTTATTTTTCATTTTCGCAAAGGTTTTATGGAAATTCATCCGCAAACAGTCATAACTTACGGACACAAAGGATGATCAGCCCGATATGCCCTGTACTGGCCAAGTACTGATTTTATCTGTTTTCCCATCACTGCCAAAGACACAAAAATACTACCTCAGTCTTATTTGATTCTGCAGCAAAACAATTTGGTTCGGGAAATTTCTTTCAATAAACACTTGGAGTTTTTGAAAACATTTTTGAGAATGACGTCATGATGCCGCACTGTATTTACAGTCCGTTGAGGATTCCGTCATTTGGTGATTTTATCATGCTACATCATACTATAGTGGAATAGTGACTTTAAGTCAAATTCACACTAAGTAATACTGCATTGATGACTCCATCATTTTTATCATCTCTGCACCAGGTCACATGGTACATAAGTGATAAATAAAAATAATTTTTTTTAAAAGGCACATAGTGCGTATTTAGCTTGATGTCAAAAATTTGAGATTTAGCATAGATAAGGGTTTAGGAAAACCTAATTCTCCACTAATGATCATATGCTTAACAATCTATCTGTTCCTATTATCCTCAACACTCCATTCACACATAACTATACCCAGTTCATAAAACCACACTTATGAGTCCATAAATTGCCACAATCATATGAGTTCACGAACTTTCCTAGACAGACCTTTGGCGTCCATTCGCTGAGGGGTTCATAAACATTTCATATAACTATGCGTCAAGTATGTCACATAAGTATGAGTTTTAAGAACTCGTACTTAAACCTGTATTCTCTACCTATGACCTATCTATCTGTTATACACATGAGAAATGAATCACCTCTTAACACGCATATAGCAAATAGCGCGACACAAACATTTCAATGATTATCAATGCCAGAAACTAAGTGGTTGTCAAACCAAACTCGGCCACTAATCAATATAGGAAGCTAAGTGAACAACTCCCCGCCCATACAAAGAATTGGTCAACCTAACCACTACATCGACCAGGAAGCTAAGTGATTCTAAAACCAAGTACAAATTCCCCGCCCATACAAGGAATCATACAACTCAGCTGCCGACATAAGTCCTCATTCAAATCCCCACCTAATCTTAACACCTTTTTCCATACGAATTTTATTTAATCCGTATTCATAATCCATAACTCTTTCATGAGTTTTCATAGTACAATTTCATAGTACAACTGATATACAGCATCTTGCCGTAAACTTTTCAATCATCAGATTGATTCTTTTCCCACATCATAACCTTATCAGATCACGGGGTGATCTTATTGTATATATTACGATTCAATTCCATACACTATATGATCGTTTTGTTTTACGATCTCTTATCACTGCATTTTCAGTCCTTTAGACTCGATCTATTCATCATTACTGTTCAACTTTATTATCAGAGTTAGGAAACTCTGTGTCTTTACACTCGCCGAGATTCATCTTTGAATCTTACCGACACACTAACTCGACTTGAGTTAGTACTTATCCTAATTACTGCGATTATTGGTCTCAGATATTCCTACCTATGCTTCATAACCAACAGCTCTGATACCAAATGTAGTATTCCCGAATCCGGGCCCCAAATCGTCGTGGATTCGGTACACTAATTCTTTCACTAATCGCGGAAGATATAAACATAATTTGTTTATACATTACATTACACACTATTTTCCCCAAAATCGGTTAACCTTAACTGATTACACAAATCAAAAGTTATTTAACACAGAACATCATTATCAATTATTCTATTACAAAATAGTTGCATATATTGCCCCAAGCTGAACTTGGCATTTTCTTTTCTATCGATGATTCATTTGTTTAAGAATCATATCTATTCTCATTTAAAAATAAACCTTCTTTGTCTATTCAACATTTTAAACTGTACATAGCTGACAATTACATTTGAAAAATTATCAATCATAGATCTATATCATTTCTAAATCAAGAAAATGTATTCAATTTGTGCATCGTACAATCTTCATCATCCGTATAGCAAGTAATATTGCCTAACATCATTAACCTGCAAAAAGTTTGTGTTTGCAAGATTGAGCTCGACAGCCCAGCAAATTTAACAGTCTATCATGTTTCACATAGCACACAATTCCATATGCACTACATTTACTTTAATATGCATATCTGCATGCAACATATATTCTTTACTATGTATATCCTATATGCATCAATAATTCCTTACAAAGCATACATTCATGCATTATACATTTTTAATTTATCGAGTTACATCATACAACATGTAATCACATATAGATTGAGTTCCATAACCCAATTAACTTAGTCATATTTTGACTTTTAACAATTCATAGAGCATGATATGTAATTTAACACATAACCACATTCCATCCACAAACATAATAGAACTGAAAAACTTGCCTGAACCGTTGATTACTGCAACGCAATTTAATTTAATCTCTCACGAAAGACCTATCAATTATAAGATTGATCTTTTAATCAGTATAACATGCTTTATTCCATAATACTATCTAATACTTAATCAAATATTAGATAACAGTTTATCACATCAATTTTGTTATCTTCCTTTGATAATTATTCAATCACTATATCATATCCCTTATTATTTATCACTTGCTCTTTATTTCATAAGTTATTCATTAATATGTAATAAGGCAAACACTAATCCAGCACCCTGGATTCTACATCTAACAACCAACTTTATAATTCAGCAACTTGGATTCCAAGTCCATCAATTTAAACCTCAATCCAGCAAACCAGATTCAACACATTTTCAATATAGCAAACTGTATTCTATATTCTTATCACGAAAATATCAAATCTGTGAATTATTCTCCTATCCTTTGGTCAAACATATATACATGTATTTTATGCATAAAAATTATTTTTCTACAATTTTCCAACATCCTTTGGTATTTTTCAAAAATTAATTTCTAGTGCGTAGCTTAAGAAATTAGCTACCTCGTGCTTAACTCCAGAAATGCCCATCTTTTGGTATAGCCTTATATATGTTAACGTGATGCTCCATTTTAAATTTCGTGGCAATCGGAGTTGTAGAACTCCGTTTATAGCGATTTCCGTCGGAAAATCACAAAAATTAGAACGGTCATAACTTGGTCATTTTAACTCGGAATCAGTTCATTTTTGGACACGAGCTATATATTACCATATATTTTCATTTCCCAAAAGCCTGGAATTTTTCTCATTGACTAAATGTCCAAAACAGCCCTCGGAAAATTTTGGCCAGAAACTTTTTGCACTTTGGCAGTTTTGGAGTCGTTCACCAAAAATTAAATAAAACGAAATATGTAACTCCGATTAATGATCCATTACTTTTGTTGGAGAAATCCCATAACTCTCTCCTCCGATGTCGGATTTAGTCCGTTTCGGAGTCTATGGAAAGCTTATTGAGTGTACTACAACTTATCACAAGTCCAGAATTTTGAGAGCACCCTAACAAGTCCGAAATTTTCTGTTTGGGGCAGCAGTCCACTAATTCATTTAAAACAAAGAATCTGTTTTGATTCTTCTTCTTTGATTAAACTTATCAACCCTAAAAATGGCAAGATCTAACCATAAATTATCATATATCATGTAGATCTTCCCACATATGATTCAAAATCATAAGTTCAATACTTGATCTAAAACACCATATCAAAACACTTTTTAAAAGTTTAACTTTTTCGGAAAATTTCCATTTTTCTATTCCTTTGATTCCAACTAAAATCAACACCCAATATTGATAGATCTAAACATGATACGCTCATCCACATGTATATACATGGTTCTTGAGTTTAGAAGCAAAGTCTCTTATTTCATCAAACAAGCCTCAAACACAATCAAAGTTAAGAAAAATTTAGGTTTTCTATCTTTTGAAAACATATCCTCCACTTCATGCTATAGATCTAACTTTTGATCCATAAAAGAGTTGGATCTAAACATAGAACACCTTTAAACACCAAGATCTAGGGTTATAACCTCAAGATCACAACTTCAAGTTGAAAAAAAATCAAATCAAATCAAAAAGAAAATTAGACTACATAAGTGGAAATTTTGTTATACCTTAGCTTGATCTTCTTCTCCTACTACAACATGGAATGGATCTTGGTTTCATGAGAGTCCAAATCTCCTCTCCCTCTTCTTCTCTTAGAGTGGCCGAACTTCTCTCTCTCTCCCTCTCTCTCTTGTTCTTAGCATCTTGGAAGGATAAAGAGATGAAAGAAAGAAAAATATAAGCTAGACTTTTATGTAGTTTTTTTTTATCAAATGACCACACTCACTCTCCTTCTCCTCTTGCAAAAACCGGCCATGTTCCTTGGATTCTTGATCCCACTTATTCTCCACTCATTTACTCTCTTTTTACTCCCTTTAATTGCCAAGATGTTGCTTGAAAGAATTGCTAATGTGTTGGACAATCAAACAAATTGACACATAGGGGGAGTTGTTAGTAGTTGGTCACCAACTAAAGTGAGCCATTAATACAGCATTCATTTCCCCCCCCCCCATATTCCTTCCCTTTTGACCGACCATGTGCCTTAATAATGCTCCCAATTTGCTTTCTATTTTATCTCTTAATTGATTTAACAAATGTCCAAAAATTCCTCTCCCACTTGGGCTAAAAATTAAGTCATTCCTTTAATGTATTGCTTGATCTCTAATTAATTTCTTTGGCCAACATTTGGCTAAACATATACATAGTCCAATTCCTTTAATTCTCATCCAACCCAAATCATTTACTTAGGGTTTTTATTTCCTCCATTAAAACACCAATCCTTGCTCATTAACATTTATTTCCTTAACCCAATTAGACTTGCTATAATTAGGTTATAAAATTAATCATTTGAGATATATAGAATAAATCTCCTAGAATTAGCGAGTATTCTAAATACTAAAATTCTCTGTTTCCATAACCCTTGAGTTATTAAATCCTTCATTCCTAATATATATAATTAGGGTTACACTAGTTTCTTTTGTTTATTTATATAATAATCAAATATAAACCATCACCTAATGTTTATATTCCTTACACACAACTTTTTAACCCTTAGGGTTTAATACTCCGCATTATGATTCCCAAATTAGGGTTTCAAATTCTCGAAACTGAAACTAGGGTTTCCAGAACCGATTTCTAGGGTTTCTCATCAGACGTTAGGGTTTTCTAACTTAATCACCATATTCATATCATGAATTTAGGGTTTCGGATTCCCGAAACTAAAATTAAAGTTTCTGAGCATACCGTTAGGGTTTCTAATAATCCGTTAGATTTTTCTAACTTAATAAACGTATGATTAACATAACTTTAGGGTTTTCTAAAGTTATAACTTATCTGATCAATCTTTGATCTCAAATCATTACGGTTCACATATGTAACCAAATATACCGACTAGTATTCACTTCGATACTTATCCTTGATAATTCTTCAAAAGAATTTTAAATCTACCATAATTTTATACCTCATTACTAGACTATCACTTACAGTCTATCACATAATTCAATTCTTATCCAAAACTTTTGAAATTCCTAGAATTTCATTACATAACTGCCAATTCCATACACTTATTTCCTGTCTAGGTCCTAATATTGAACCTTAAATTAATCATTTAAGATTTTAATAAATTCTCCAAATTCTCGGGTTGTCACAATGATTATAATGAATATCTTTGGCCGTAGTGTAAAGATGATTTAATGATTACGAGCATGAATTGTGATTTGGTATAACCATGATTTTTGATGTTTCAGGTGAAGATATGTGATGAAAATTATCTTCGTCCCAGGTGCAAAAAGGAATTCAGAATCACAATATGATTATGAGTTATTCATATGATTGTGGACAGGAATTGTTGATTGATGTTACAGGGATGAAACACTATTGGTGGACTTTTAACATGGAGAAGATAATAGACTTTATGGTCTATTTGACTCTTCTAATGGATTGCTCGTTCCACTGCAACTATGGTTAAAAAGTTTTATCATCTACCATATGTTCTAAATCTCTGATTTATTATTGATGAAAGCTATTGATAATTTAATTATCTTTAGTCATGATATTCCTTACTGGGCTAGTTGTGCTCACCCTTTCTGCTTCACAATTCCTTTCAGGTAATAAGAGTGTTGTCGTAAGAGTGTTGCCGGGTCGAACGGGGATAACAAAGGAATAAAACAGTGGTCTCTAGCTGTGAAGGTTCTCCCTAAACAGTATAGAAAAGTGTGTTGTATTCTACACAATATTTAGTAGTTATATTTGGTGAATCAAATAGGATGGGGTGAACCCAACTTTGGAAGGGTGTTTTGCCCCTATCATACAAGATGTCTAATGACATACAACCTCGTGTTATCATAAGAAAGGATTGTATGCATCCACTTGCTGAGTATATTTACGGGCATTACCTATATGATCTTGGAGTTGATTTAAAATATAATATTCACTTGGAAACAGTGGAGATAATTATATGTCAAGAGAAGACTCACCATTGGAAAGAAGATGATTGTAATCTTCTTATTTTTCTTTGGGGTCTATTGGGTCAACCAAGGATAATTCTGTGGCCATATGATATCTATTACAACATAGACGCATGGCCTCCCATGTACGAAGGTTTCCTTGAGCACTTTCCAAAGATTTTAATTTTAAAAATAGTTTTTAACTATACTTTTATGTAAAATACCATTGTAAGGTTGTGGTTGAGGCACGACGAGAGTTACATACATTTGTATTAAAACTCATAGTTAACTATGGTCGTATTCTATACGATAGCTCAACAGTTGTATAAATGAAGTTGTATTTAAATTTTGTACCATGTATCTGACGACTCATAATGGGTGATGTATACCTAATTTTGGGGGCGTCACATTTGGTATCAGAGCTTAGGGATATGGTCACTGGCGGAGAAAAAAGTCTAGAACTAGGAGGGGAGAGACTAGTTATATACTTTGCTAGTGTGTGAATTACCTAAGCTGAAATTGTTTACTTGATAAGTTGACAAATTGTGATATGTCAATTAACCTTTGTTTTAAAGATATATTCTAGAATGATATCTGAAATACTGGAGATGAACAATGGAAAAATCATGATACAGAGGATATAACCGGGAAGGTATAATCCGAAAAGAAAGCAATGTATTCTCATCTCTTCGAATACCAGGTACGCACGTAAATTTTGAGGGTAAAATTTCATAAAGAGGGGTGATTGTGAGACCCGGAATTTTATGAAATAAAAGTATTCAATTTTTTTTCTATTTTGGTAAATAGCACGGTATTGATTATTGATGTTTATGTGATAAGTCACTCAGTTTTGGTTTATTGGTATTATTAATGTAATAAAATAGAAAAGCTTTTTATATAAAACAGAATACTTTTATAAAGTTATTCTATAAATAGAATACATTATATTTTATTATGCATAGTGTTGTATAGTGTTTTGCATAGTAAAATCTTTTTATATAAAACAAAATACTTTTATAAAGTTATTTATTTTATTAGACAATAATTAGAATATATTATATTTTATTATGCATAGTATTTGCATAGTGCCAGCATAGTGTTTGCATAGTAAATTATTTTATAAAGTTATTCGTTTTATTAGATTATAAATAGAATATATTATATTTTATTTAAAAGATTTTGCTTTAAATATGGACCGTCAGATTAAAGTAAATCAATCTGGATCGTTCATGAGTTGGTTACTATGCAGTCCATTTTTCTATAAATATAAGCTCATTCATTCATTATTTCTTACGAATTCACTGAAACTCTAGAGAGAGAAACTATAGAGAGAATTCTTCTTCTATAATCTTGAGCGTATTTCTTTAGAGTTTAAGAAAGCTTTGAGCGTAGTGCAAGTTTTCTTCAAGTACATTCCCGCCCTACCAGTCGAAATACTTTTCTTTTTAAGGTTGAGAATATTATTTGTTGTACTCGTAAGGGGTGTTATTCTTTTGTGTTCATAAAGAGAACTTATGTTATTCCAGTCTTTATTATTCTGTTGGAATAACCTGTATACGTGGGCTACCTTATACTTGGTGACATTCTTCTATTATTCTGTCTTTACTATTCTGTTGGAATATCCTGTCTGTGCGTTTTACACCGGACCTGATTCCGTCTTTAATATTCTATTGGAATATCCTATCTATTTGTTTTACGCTGGACCTGGTTCCCTCTTTATTATTATTCTGTTGGAATATCCTGTAAGTGCGTTTTACGCCGGACCTAATTCTGTCCTTATTAGTATTCTTTTGGAATAACCTGTTTATGCGAAGTACCGCATGCATGGTGATTTCTGTTATTATTCCATTCTTTATTATTTTGTTGGAACATCCTGTCGGTGCGAATTTCGCCTGACCTAGTTCCGTTGTTTAGTATTCTGTTGGAATAATCTGTCTCTGCGAAGTACCGTATGCATGGTGATTTCTTTTGTTATTCCATTCTTTATTATACTCAGTTGGTTAAAGTTTTGACTTCTATACTCCATGAAATTAGTGGAATATCCTTGATAATTGTGCTTCATCCAGTATCTTTTCATAGAAATATTCTTCTGAGCATTCTTGAATTTTACTCTACAATGTAGTATCATGTTGACACTTTGGACGTTATTGGTTCTTGGATAAATTAATTCTTGAACTTGTTTTATTGAATTCTTATATCATTGTCATCATCCTCATGCTTATATTGTATTGAAAGTCATCTTTGGACGTAGTGCATAGATGGACTTGGTATGATTATGACCAAGGATTATTCGTTATAATCATGACCGTAATGTTACAAATGATGTGGAAAAAGTCCTCATTGGCCCATAGTGCATTGATGGACAGTTTTTGGTATAATTATGGCTATGGATTCTCTTCGGTCAAGGGTGCAAAGAGGAATTGTTTTATCGCATGATCAGGACCGTTGATGAAAATACGATTATCTTTGGCCCGTAGTGCATGAAAGTAGTATGCACACAAGCCAATCATGTTTGATGATAAAACATATACTTTGTAAACAATCTTATTCATTTATTAATAAAAAGTATTAATTTATTAAAGGCTTTTAATTATCTACATGATGTTGTTTTATAATATGTGATAAACCCATAGTTTTAAGCAACGCTTTTAGAATTATGATGATGATCATTCTAATGAGATCTAAATTCTTTGAAAGCTTAAAACTAAAATAGTTCCCAATCGTTGGATTACTAAATTGGGGATTAGTGAATCCGGATAGATTGGTACATACGTTGCTTGCTCATTGGATGAGGATGATTGATCTCATGATCATTTGTGTGGAGACACTAAAGCAAGTATGTAGGTGCTTATTAGAGAATAAGTTCACTGAACGTGACTCGCTAAGGAATACCTAATGGAGTTTTACTTGCATGTCAATAGGAATTCTTGTAGTGATAGTAGTACAAGTGATCCTTGGACTTGAGATCATCATAGTATCTTGTGTATGATGAGTTATACTTTGACTTATTCCTTAAGACCCTTAGGGTATATCAAAGGATATGCTTGGGTATAATAAGTTATACATGGAGATAATGTATGATCAATAAATAATCTACCACTTCTAGTAAAAGAAGAGAAATGTCCTATGTGATTCGATAAATGACAACCTAGTAGTCCTTGGCCAAGGCAGAATGAAATTAGAAAGGAGTTTCTAATTTGCATTATTTGGGGTTGTGCATTTAAGAGTCGAAATACATATAATTAAATAAAATAAGACTTGACAGAAATTCCATGTCTTATATTTAATTGGGACATTGTATGGTGGAAGGATTGAATTGTACGGTAACTATTTACTCAAAGGTTCTATTATGATTAATGTTGAAATCTATATTATCTGGAAAGTCGTTGATCGCTAGAGAGGCTTATCCCTATTGTAGAATAAATATTATTTATTTAAATAAATTATTAGTTTAATTTATTTATTTAAATAAGATTAGAATTGTTCTAATTGATTTATTCACAACCGGTTTAATATGGAGAACCTAAAGGGGCACACCATAAAAGGAAGAATAATTATTTAAGAAGTTAATGGCATAATCGTAATAATAAGTTAAGTATATTTAATTTAATCTATGGTGATAGAATAAATTAAATAGCTTAATATTTATTATTTAATATTTTAGAAATATTAAATATAAATTAATAAGAGGAGTCTTATTATTATTATTACTATTATTATTATTTAATTCCTAAAGGAGTTTGGGAATTAATTAATAAAAGTACTCTCAAATATCCTAATAGGATTAGGAGGCAAATTAATTAAAAGAGTTTAATTAATTATCCCTAATAAGATTAGGGAGCTTAATTAATTAAAAGGTTAATTAATTATTCCTAATAAGATTAGGAGCCTAATTAATTAAAAGAGTTTAATTAATTAAAATAAAACCCAATTCCTTAATTGTTAAGGAGGGGTTGCCCACATCTATAAATAAGAGGAGTCTTATTATGGGTGTGAGAGGGGTTGACGTATTATTAGAATACGTAATTCCAATAGTTGGGAGAGTACGCCTTTTTCTATAGAGATAGAAAACTAGGGTTTGAGCCAAATACTCATCTTCTTGAATTCTTCTTCTTCCTTGGTGGATCACCTCTAGAGGCCAAACACTTGGGTGGCTAACGTTGATCAAAGGAAGGAACCAAACCCGGTGGATTCAAGTTGAACGCGAAAAGGATTTGGAGGTGAACTTGTACTTGAGGAAGCTCGATCTTCAAGGGTATGATTTTATTCTTTATCTTTTCGTTTAATTAATAATTGTGCATAAAGGGTGATCCGGGTTTATGGTTTGTAAATTTTTAAAACTCTGATTTTACACGTTTCCGCTTATTTGTGCAATTTGATTGCGTTCTTGAATATTACAAACCTAACAGTGGCATCAGAGCCAAACCTTTATGCAAATTATTAATTGTTTTAATTTGATATGTATATTGATATGTGTTTAGAACAATTTAATTGGGCATAATTTTATTGTACAAAATTTATTTAAAAAAAAACCGTTATTAATTCCTGCGGAATCACGTTTTTTCATGGTCACGTGTTTCTGAATTACTTTTATTCTGCAGTAACAATCATAATATATAAGGTTTCATGATTCCTTGTTTCCTTGATTCATTCACGTGGCCCTGTGTATTATGCAAAAATATCGTTATTATGTATATTAATATAATACGTAATGAATATTTGTATTGGTGATGCAAAGGGATTCACATGATGGCTAGATATTATGTAAAAGTTACATGATTCACGTGATTGAAGGCTATTCACGGAAATCAAGGAAACTTGTATTCAATATATCACTAGTATATATATGATGTATTATTAATTATTTTATAATTAAAATAAAAATTTATTTTAATCTTAAAATAAAATGTTTATTTTAATTTTAAAATAAAAGGTTTATTTTAATATTAAAATTAGATTTCATGCTAACTAATTAGAGTTGGAATTGAATTCCATGATAACTAATTGGAGTTGAAATTAGATTCTATGTTTCCTTAAATAAAAGAGTTTATTTGTGAGTAGGAAAAAGAATCAGTCTTTCCTTAAATAAAGGAGTTTATTTACATATGAAATAAGATTTCATATTATTCGAAATAAAAGAGTTTATTTGTGAATAGGAAAGAGAATCCTAATTTCCTTAAATAAAGGAGTTTATTTAGATATGAAATAAGATTTCATATTATTCAAAATAAAGGAGTTTATTTGTGAATAGGAAAGAGAATCCGTGTTTTCTTTGAAAAATGAGATATTTTTTTTACATGGAATTGGATTCCATAATTAATTAAAATAAAGGAGTTTATTTTGATTAAAGATTTTGATTAAAATAAAATAGTTTATTTTATTCAAAATTGGATAAATTAAAATAAAATAGTTTTATTTTGATTTAAATTTGGATTAAAATAAAGGAGTTTATTTTGATTCAAAATTAGATTTTATACTAACTAAATTTTGCCCATTAAATGATATCAATATATATATTAAATGTTTATTATTCATGAGATGAATGTTATTTATTGATGCATATGGTGATGTGTATGATAATAAATGGGATTAATTATGGACTATTGACCAATGCGATTAGATTTTATTTTAGTTGGATGCATGAATGTATGGGTTTTATTAAATGGGGTCTGTGTACCTCGTCTTCTCTAATTTTTCTTAATGTAAATTCTAACTCCCTCCTATGTACTTCCCCTTGACTGCTGATCAAGGTTTCTATTTATTTTAAATAGTTTTGTAATAAAAATAGTTAGAATTAATTTTGAAGAATTGGAGATCAAGGAGCAAGGAGCGCGTGAAGGCCCGTTTGTAATGGAGCCCGGGTTTAAATGTAATAGTTATATTTAAATATTAATTCTTGCACCCCTAGGGTTTGACCTTTTGGTTCACTTGGTGGCTCTAGTGAACCAAACTAGAATAAAAGTCCATAATCAATCCGGGTAGAATATAGTATTCTATATGTGCATGCTTATAAAATATATATTATATATTATGCAAACATGCTTCGCATGTTTATTAATATGACGCGTATTTTATATATATATGTGCATGCGCGCTAAACAAGATGAGACAAATTAATTACAAACCCCTCAAATTTTTATATTAAGTTGTAACGTTCAAAGATATTTGGAATATCGAACGTCGCCTTCTAGCATGATAGAAATAATAGAGTATTGAATATTTAATATGAATTTGTTGTGCACACACAAGGCGAGTATTAAATATTTAAGATGTTATTTTTATTACATATGATGTTTATAAGAAATTGAACATTACTGCTTTGTTGTGCACACACAAGGGCTGTAGTTTTCTCTTCACTTATATGGAAATGCTGGGTCTGACTTAACTAAAATCAATTTAGTTCGGATGTGTACACACTTGACCATTATGATTTAAGAGGCAAAATACAAGGAGTTACATAGTTGATGTAATTGACAAGAGTTGTCTACCTATTTATTTATATATAGTTTGTTGTGCACACACAAGGCTATATACATTTGAAATGGGATCCTTATTCTCACTAGCAAATCTTTAATTAGATTTTGCCGAACTATATAAGTGAGGGTAATATAGTTTGAAGAAAATAGTGGGAGATACCAATTTAAAACAAGACCTAAATTATTTTGGTAATTAATAAAAGAATGTATGTTAAAATGTTGTTAATTATAAATTCATTTACAGATTTTTACAATGTCTAAATTACTATCACAGCGTAGCATATTAGATGCAAAATTAATCGGACCAAATTAAACGGATTGGTTAAGGTAATTGAGAATAGTTCTCACGGCTGAAAAGCTATCTTATGTCCTTAATACGCCTATCCCTGCAATGGTTGCAGACAATGCCTCTGAGGAAGATATTGCTACTTTTAGAAAGTGGCTAGATGATGCATAGTTGGCTCAATGCATCATGCTCGCATCCATGAGTAACGAGCTTCAGCGTCAGCATGAAACTATGGATGCTCCTATTATATTCCTGCACATCAAGTAGTTGATGATGAGGAAAGTAGGACTAATAGATATCAGATATCTAAGGAGCTCTTCCGATCTAGAATGACCGAAGACACTACAGTACAGATAAAAGTCCTTAACATAATCAATTTGATTGATCAATTAGGACAAAAGGGTTTTGTCATGGATGGAGATTTGAGCCAAGATTTGATCTTGCACTCACTTCCGGACTCCTTTCACAATTGTTGTGAATTTTTCATATGAACAAGCTAGATATCAGCCTCGCTGATTTGCTTAACATGTTGAAAAATGTTGAGAGTCACTTTCCAACTAAGAAAGACCAAGTCTTACTGGTAGGGGCCAAAGGATCATCTGAAAAGAAGAACGATTCTAAGAAGGTAAATAAAATATAAGGGCATAAACAAAGGATAATAAGAACAAAATTGATACGGATAGCAAAGGAGTTTGCTTCCACTGCAATAAGCCTGGACACTGAAAAGAAACTGCGAGAAGCATCTTGCAGAGGCTAACCAAAGAAGCTTAGTGAAGTTTCGGTTACAAATATAAATTTGTTCATGATTTAAAATAAATTTTTCTTTAAGTCAAGGTTCTACTTGGGTATTGGATACCGACTTTGGTTATCATAAATATAGATTTATGAAGGGACAAAGTAGAAGTAGAAAGCTAAACAAATATAAGTAAACCTATGTGTGGGAAATGAAGCAAAGGTTGCTGCATTAGCCATAGGAACTTATAGTTTAGCAATGCCTACGGGCAAGTCTATTAAGTCAATAAGTTGTTATTGTATTCCAGTTCTCGTTGGAAACATTATTTCCATTTTATTGTTGGACAATGAAATCTTTGGTATTATAATTAGGAGCAATTGTTGTTCTATTTATAATAATAATGTTTTGTATAGAACTGAAATATTACTTAATGGATTTTGTATACTTGACTTACGTGAAAAATATATTTTTCAAATTGAACAAACTAGTATAAGAAAAGGAGATGATCATTCAAAGAGTTGAATGTATGTATTTGTTGAAATACAAGTGTGAATTATTTGAAAGGTTCAAAGAATTCAGAAGTGAAACAAATTGACAAAGTATTAAGATTCTTTGATTAGATCAAGGAATAAATACTTGTACAATAAGTTTCTAGATCATCTCAAATGGTTTTCTCATAATGGACACATCTTGATACGCAATAATTGATTGATGTATCTGAATGGAAAAATCGTACCTTGTTGGACATGGTGCGGTCCATAATGATTTTACCGACATTCTAGTATCCTTATAGGATCATGTCCTAGAAATGGCTGCATATCTACGGAAAAGGTAACCTCAAAATCCGGCCCCAAGACTCCATAAAAGTTATGGACATGGAGGATTCCTAATCTTAAGTATGTTAAGATAAGGGGTTGTCCAACTTATATGAAAAGGTTTCAAAGGATAAGCTTGGGACAAAATTTGACAAGTACAGATTTGTGGGACATCCTAAAGTAAGTTTAGGGCATATGTTCTATGATCCTACTTAGCAAAAGGTGTTTGTTGCAAAACATGCTGCCTTCTAAGATAAATGTGTTTATCATTGAAAGGGCTAGTGGGAGGATAATACATCTTGAAAAGTTTGAGAACCACAAAACACTATAAGTCAAATAAGAGGAACCTATAGATAGACCTATTGTACCACAACACCGAATCGTAAGTCTGGAATAGTACCGAAGATACCTAGGAGGTATGGATTCATCATGGATGATGATGATGAGGTACGTATCATAGAAGATGATGATCCAGTTACATACGATGAGGTAAGAGTTGTAGACACTCAGAGAAATGGATTGAAGCAATCTTCTCAAAAATGGAACATTCATTTTGATATGATAATCAAAAAGTTTGATTTTATCAAAAACAAGAATGAATCTAGTGTGTACAAAAGGGTCAGTGGGAGCGTCGTGACATTTCTGGTATTATATGTTGATATAATATGGAAAAGGAATGACATGCCAATGCTAGAATCAATAAAGATAAAGTTGTCTAAACATTCCTCCATGAATGATTTGGGAAGAGCTCGACTTAACCCAATGAACGTATATTCATTTGATGTTAAAGTTGTTTAGCATGGCAAACTCCAATAGATGTCTCATGTTGATGAGCCATGGAGTGTATCTCTCTTAATAGTCCCCATAGACTCCTAAAAGAGAGATCGCACGAGTGACAATCATGTATGCAATGAAATATACACGACCTGATAATGATCAGTCATATTCTGGAGAAGTTCACTGTGAGACAGTGAAAAACATCTTAAAGTACTTAACCAGCACTAAGGATGTGATATAATTCATGGCGGGTCTGAATTAAAACTAGAGGGCTTAACAGACTCAAGTGTTTCAGAGAGACCAAGACGACAGAAAATCCACTTTAAGGTAAAGGGTTACCTTGAACGGTGGTGCAGTGAATTGGAAAGGTTCCAAACAGCAAAGAGTTGTTGGTTTAGTGATAAAGACAAAGTATATAGCTATAAATGAAGCTACAAGTTGATTGTTTGGATGAAAAGTTCATTACAGAACTAGGAATAGTTCCTATGTCTCATCTTAGATCTAAACATGTGTTGTGGCACTTTCATTTGATTATAAGAATCATTGAAAGATGGGAAATCACTATAGAGATAGTGGACTCTCAAGAACAACATTACATATCCATTAACTAAAGCTTATCCAACAGCAGGATAATCGTCACTTAGAGAAGAAGAGTATGAGATACCATGACGATTGGCTTTAGTGCAAGTGGGAGATTGAAAGTAGTATGCACACAAGCCAATCATGTTTGATGATAAAGCATATACTTTGTAAACAATCTTATTCATTTATTAATAAAAAGTATTAATTTATTAAAGGCTTTAAATTATCTACATGATGTTGTTTTATAATATGTGATAAACCCATAGTTTTAAGCAACGCTTTTAGAATAATGATGATGATCATTCTAATGAGATCTAAATTCTTTGAAAGCTTAAAACTAAAATAGATCCCAATCGTTGGATTACTAAATTGGGGATTAGTGAATCCGGATAGATTGGTACATACGTTGCTTGCTCATTGGATGAGGATGATTGATCTCATGATCATTTGTGTGGAGACACTAAAGCAAGTATGTAGGTGCTTATTAGAGAATAAGTTCACTGAACGTGACTCGCTAAGGAATACCTAATGGAGTTTTACTTGCATGTCAATAGGAATTCTTGTAGTGATAGTAGTACAAGTGATCCTTGGACTTGAGATCATCATAGTATCTTGTGTATGATGAGTTATACTTTGACTTATTCCTTAAGACCCTTAGGGTATATCAAAGGATATGCTTGGGTATAATAATTTATACATGGAGATAATGTATGATCAATAAATAATCTACCACTTCTAATAAAAGAAGAGAAATGTCCTATGTGATTCGATAAATGACAACCTAGTAGTCCTTGGCCAAGGCAGAATGAAATTAGAAAGGAGTTTCTAATTTGCATTATTTGGGGTTGTGCATTTAAGAGTCGAAATACATATAATTAAATAAAATAAGACTTGACAGAAATTCCATGTCTTATATTTAATTGGGACATTGTATGGTGGAAGGATTGAATTGTACGGTAACTATTTACTCAAAGGTTCTATTATGATTAATGTTGAAATCTATATTATCTGGAAAGTCGTTGATCGCTAGGGAGGCTTATCCCTATTGTAGAATAAATATTATTTATTTAAATAAATTATTAGTTTAATTTATTTATTTAAATAAGATTAGAATTGTTCTAATTGATTTATTCACAACCGGTTTAATATGGAGAACCTAAAGGGTCACACCATAAAAGGAAGAATAATTATTTAAGAAGTTAATGGCATAATCGTAATAATAAGTTAAGTATATTTAATTTAATCTATGGTGATAGAATAAATTAAATAGCTTAATATTTATTATTTAATATTTTAGAAATATTAAATATAAATTAATAAGAGGAGTCTTATTATTATTATTACTATTATTATTATTTAATTCCTAAAGGAGTTTGGGAATTAATTAATAAAAGTACTCTCAAATATCCTAATAGGATTAGGAGGCAAATTAATTAAAAGAGTTTAATTAATTATCCCTAATAAGATTAGGGAGCTTAATTAATTAAAAGGTTAATTAATTATTCCTAATAAGATTAGGAGCCTAATTAATTAAAAGAGTTTAATTAATTAAAATAAAACCCAATTCCTTAATTGTTAAGGAGGGGTTGCCCACATCTATAAATAAGAGGAGTCTTATTATGGGTGTGAGAGAGGTTGACGTATTATTAGAATACGTAATTCCAATAGTTGGGAGAGTACGCCTTTTTCTATAGAGATAGAAAACTAGGGTTTGAGCCAAATACTCATCTTCTTGAATTCTTCTTCTTCCTTGGTGGATCACCTCTAGAGGCCAAATACTTGGGTGGCTAACGTTGATCAAAGGAAGGAACCAAACCCGGTGGATTCAAGTTGAACGCGAAAAGGATTTGGAGGTGAACTTGTACTTGAGGAAGCTCGATCTTCAAGGGTATGATTTTATTCTTTATCTTTTCGTTTAATTAATAATTGTATATAAAGGGTGATCCGGGTTTATGGTTTGTAAATTTTTAAAACTCTGATTTTACACGTTTCCGCTTATTTGTGCAATTTGATTGCGTTCTTGAATATTACAAACCTAACAGTGCAAGGATAATTTGTGGTCGTGATACTAAAGAATATTCTTGGCCTGTAGTGCAGGGATGATTCAATGATGTGGATTATTTATTGAACTGAGTCTCAGCAATGAAATATTAATTCATGGATGTGATTATAATGAATATCTTTGGCCGTAGTGCAAAGATGATTTATTGATTACGAGCATGAATTATGATTTGGTATAACCATGATTTTTGATGTTTCAGGTGAAGATATGTGATAAAAATTATCTTCATCCTAGGTGCGAAAAGGAATTCAGAATCATAATTATGATTATGAGTTATTCATATAATTGTGGACATGAATTGTTAATTGATGTTACAGGGATAAAACACTATTGGTGGACTTTTAACATGGAGAAGATAATAGACCTTATGGTCTATTTGACTCTTCTAATGGATTGCTCGTTCCGCTGCGACTATGGTTGAAAAGTTTTATCATCTATCATATGTTCTAAATCTCTGATTTATTATAGATAAAAGCTATTGATAATTTAATTATATTTAGTCATGATATCCCTTACTGGGCTAGTTGTGCTCACCCTTTCTGCTTCACAATTCCTTTCAGGTAATAAGAGTGTTGCCGTAAGAGTGTTGCTGGGTCAAGCGGGGATAACAGGGGAATAGAACAGTGGTCTCTAGCTGTGAAGGTTCTCCATAAACAGTATAGAAAAGTGTGTTGTATTCTACATAACATTTAGTAGTTATATTTGGTGAATCAAATAGGGTGAGGTGAACCTAACTTTGGAAGGGTGTTTTGCCCCTATCATACAAGATGTCTAATGACATACAACCTCGTGTTATCATAAGAAAGGATTGTATGCATCCACTTGCTGAGTATATTTACGGGAATTACCTATATGATCTTGGAGTTGATTTAAAATATAATATTCACTTGGAAACAGTGGAGATAGTTATATGTCAAGAGAAGACTCACCCTTGGAAAGAAGATGATAGTAATCTTCTCATTTTTCTTTGGGGTCTATTGGGTCAATCAAGGATAATTCTGTGGCCATATGATATCTATTACAACCTAGACGCATGGCCTCCCATGTACGAAGGTTTCCTTGAGCACTTCTCAAAGATTTTAATTTCTAAAACAGTTTTTGACTATACTTTTATGTAAAGTACCATTGTAAGGTTGTGGTCGAGGCACCACGAGAGTTACATGCATTTGTATTAAAACTCACAGTTAACTGTGGTCGTATTCTATACGACAGCTCAACAGTTGTTTAAATGAAGTTGTATTTAAATTTTGTACCATGTATTTGGCGACTCAGAATAGGTGATGTATACCTAATTTTGGGGGCGTCACATATAACCTACAGCTTTGATAACAACCTGTGACACCCCCAAATCCGGGTTATCTGACCCCCGAGTTTTGTGCTCACGATCTATAATATAAATAACATTTAACTACCTATTTAATTATAAATAGGAATATACACTTCATTAACTGATATAGTTAATACATTACCCCAGGTTCTCTAACCTTAACATTAAAAACATACCCTTTAGTTATAAAAAAAGGGTTCATAAATAAACCATAATAATAATGTTCATCATAAAACTACTCCAGCACTATGCCTTTGCCTTTGTTCTTCTTACCTCTGCTGGCCTCTTTGTTCCTAGCTAAAATATTTTATTTAGCAAGGGTGAGCAACAAATTTGCCTCACAAGTTAAGACATACAATAAATGTATAAGAATTAAGAATAACAGACTATCTAATTTGATAGAATAACACCAAAGTTCGGGGAACTTTGAAATAGCTGAACAAATCTTTAATAACTAACAAGTCTTCTCGCATTCTATGCAACATAATAATCTGATAAATGAAAGAGTACAACGGTTTCAAAGTTTCTACGATATTCTATTGAATAATCAAGAATCAATTCTATGCAATAACAAAGTTGAATATTTTCCAGATTTATACTGAGCGATCCGTTGGATCTTGAACTTCTCTTCTTGAGTAACTATCAAAGATTAGACTTTAATATGCCCAGGTGTACAAAATAACCATAAAGATTAAATTATACCCCTCTGTAAGTACTTAGAGCAGCCAACTCCTTGTACCCTATATTATGTATAATACTCAAAACGCGCACAAAAGCCGATATACTACCAAATATGTTCCCTTTATATACAAGGTTGTTCTTCTCAGTCTTTGAATCAGAATTTGATTTAACAACAAAATATTATGATTTTAATATTTATTTACTTCTCGATCTAGCCGAAATAATTGGCATCGATCTGTCAATAATAATTGAATTATCTTCTCAAACCTATCAAGTTCTAACAATTGTTCGTCTAGCTAGAATAATTAGCTCAGACATATCTCACCACAATTCGATAATAAATAAGAATTATATGTACTGTCAATACTAGCTTTTACGGATGTAAGTATCCAACAGTAGTTATGCTCTAATCATATTCTTAGAATTCACTAATTCAATTTGACTTAATAAACATGCAGTAACTGCGAATAATCAACAATAAAGTATTGGATGTGGTATTATCAACAATAATTAACCACCATAATAATTAAAAAAATATAACTCAAGGTTGAATTAGGAAACTTGCATTCTCTGTGGATTACTGTTACACAATATACTTATCTGCGTTTGAAAGACCTATAATCACAATATCGGTCTCATAATTAGCATAATCATTTATAACACATATCACTGTAATTTACAGTCAATCTTTCTCCTAGGCACATTACCACATAGCCACATTAGTGTTTATAACCTATATAAACACTTATCAAGTTTAACTAGTTCGGTTTATTTGGACTTCGGTCTATTCTCGGTGACTTGATCACTCTATCCAAAAATTAACACATTTATTGTCACTTAAACTCGGTCTCAAAGCTCCAATATTATTTTAGATAAGTCAAATATCGTTTATAATATTTTTCGGAAGCTTTTAATAATTTATAAATAATTACTATAATATATAATAATTTTTCAAACATTGGAATCATTTTTAAATGCTTTATATACTAATTAATTCTATTATCATTAATAATAAATAATATTAAAATATTAATGACATATTTGTCAAAATATTAAAGTTATTATTAATAACTTAAAATATTTTTAAATCATCAATATTCTTCTTAAATAATTTTTAAAATAATTAAAATCATTTTTAAATCATTACCATTAATATTTAAATATTAATAAAATTATTATAAAAATATTAAAAGTCCTTAATTATAACTTAAAATATTTTTAAATTTTTTTTCTCATTTTTAAATGATTTTTAAATCAATAAAACCATTTTTAGTTCATTTATTTAATATAATAATTAAATAAATCTATTATCATTAATATCAAATTATTAATGAAAATTACTCAAAAATATTAAAATTTACATTTTATAACTGAAAATATTTTTAAACACTTTATTCTTATTTAAAATGATTTTTATAATATTAAAATCAATTTCTCTAATTTATTTAATACACTAATAAAATAAATTAAATATCCATAATATTCAAATAAATATAAATATTAATGAAAAATATCTGAAATTATTAAAAGTTTTTTTTTCATAATTTAAAATATTTTTTAAAACCATTTTTGTAATTTTTAGAATTTATTTTCTATTTTAATTAATTTCCAGAAAATTAGAAAATAGAAATTAATTAAACCGTCGCTAATGGCCTATAGCGACACTTAGCATCTTTGTTGGTGTTCTTGAGTCTCAAGAACACTGACAGCTCAGTGTTCAAGGTCTTTACTTTGACCACACTTGATTCTCTGTTTTTTTGCATTTTCTGTCCAACCTAAGCCTCAGATCTTGTAGTGTTTTATCCGATCAATCATTGATCAATAATTCTAAACAGTTCAAACACGTACTCAAAAATACAATTATTTTAAATATATTTTCTATCGAATCCCTATCCGGACTTAGGGTTTCTAATCTTGTTAAGCACAACTCTACTATTAATTTTTTAGTCAATACACAAATTGACCCCTTCTCGAGACTCGTATCACAGATACTTGTCACAAAATTGATAATCAATATCAATACTAATTAAAAAATTTATTCATAAAATTTAGATTATTCGAAATCCCGGGTTATTACAGAAGGAGGAAATAAAGTCAACTACATGCCCTAGACATCAAAGTGACATCTTTTACATGGTAGGTGAAACAGTAGACAACAATGTAAGAAAGTCATAAAGGAGATGTCTTGTCACATCTGCAGTATACATCAAATAACTCGAGATCTTGGAAGCAATTCAAATAGCTTTCAACAACTATATACCAACGGGAAGATTGGGAAGGAGTATAAATCAACAAGTGCTTCAAGATCAAGAGTTGCTGATGATTGCTAAGTTTCAGAATCGTTGACTTGTTGGAATGCTATATTGTTGACTTTACGAGTTCCACCATAGCTTAACAAAACAAGTCTCAGTGATAGTAAGACTACGAAGGTGGAAATAAAGTGGCCTAGAAGAATGACTTGAATTGACTAAAACTTCACTCAACAAAGATGAGAATGCCACTTAAGATGGCAGCTAAGCTGAGAGCCGAGAAGGACAAGAAGATATCATTTTGAAGAGCGGTAGAGCATAAAGAAGATCCAGAGAGCCACTCTACGAATCACCATGAACCTAAAGCTGAACAAGAACAAGTGCAAAACCATGTTTGCCAACAAGTCAAGAAGGGTTCAGGAAATGGTGATGGTGTACATCTGACATCATATGAAGATGAATATAATAGAATGAAGATCAGCTGCACCAAAGAAGATGTCGTCCAGACTCGAAGCAGAATACAAAGAGGACCACACCAAGCTACTAAGTACAAAATATGTTCAAGCTTAAAGACATCTTAGTAGCTCAGCACCAACAACAACAACAAGAAGACAAGGCCTGAGGGGTCCTTGTCCAGAGGGACTAAATAAAGTTCCGAGCCTGCTGGGCTTGAAGAGTTCCTAGGAAACTAGAGGAGTTCCAAGGCTGCTGGCCTTGAAGGAATCTTAGTGATTCAGGGTTGTGACGCCCCCAAAATTAGGTATACATCACCCATCTTGAGTCGCCAGATACATGGTACAGAATTCAAATACAACTTACTAATATCACTGTCGTTTATAATACGACAAAATACAACTGTGAGTTTGAATACAATAATTGTCTACTAGAGATCATACAAACTCAAAAGGAGTCCTCAATACAATTATTGTCACACTATTTAACAGTATAATGAGGACTACTAATACTATTCTCTGGTCCATCACTCCGTTCCCCGACTCGTCCCAGCTATATTCTCATTTCCTGAAGAGAACAGTGAAAGAAAGGGTGAGCTCAACTAGCCCAGTAAGAAATATTATGACTAAGATAATGCAGAATAAATTATCATTAGCCTTCAACAGTGTTAAACTGATAAAATACAATAACCATCAAGTTTAACTGCAGCGGAACCAGCAATCCATTAAAAGAGTCAAGTAGAAAATAAAAACTACTATCTTTTATGATTTAAAAGGTTTTTCATCATCGTTATAGCTGAGACTCAGCTTAATAAATATTCCACATCATCGAATCACCCCCGCACTACGGCCAAGGATATTCTTTAGTATCACGACCACAATTATTCATGCACTACGGCCAAGAATATTTGTGTATTCATTAGTGGTCATGATCATGCCAACAACTGTCCATCAATGCACTACGGCCAATGAGGATCTTTAATTTTTACATCATTTGTAACATTACGGTCATGATTACACCGAAAAATCCCTGGTCATAATCATACCAAGTCCATCCATGCTCTACAGGCCACAGATGACTTTCAAAAATTTAAATAAACATGAGGATGATGACAATGATATGATAATTCAATAAAACAAGTTCAAGAATTATTTTATCCAGAAATTATTAACGTCCAAATTGTCAACACGATACTGTTTTGTGGTGTAAAATTCAAGAATGACCAGAAGAATATTTTCATGAAAGGATACTGGATGAAGCGCAAATATCAAGGATATTCTACTAATTTCATGGAGTATAGAAGTTAAAGTTTTAACCGACTGAGTATAATAAAGAATGAAATAACAAAAGAAATCACCATGCATGCGATAGACCGCACAAGCAGGTTATTCCAACAGAATAATAAATAACGGAACCAGGTCAGGTGAAATTCACACCGACAGGATGTTCCAACAGAATAATAAATAAAGACGGAAGCAGATCCGGTGTAAAACACACAGATAGGATATTCCAACAGAATAATAATAAAGACGGAACCAGATCCGGTGTAAAACACACAGATAGGATATTCCAACAGAATAATAAGAAATGGAACCAGGTCCGGTGTAAAACACACAGACAGGATATTCCAATAGAATAATAGAAGAATGTCACCAAGTATAGGGTAAACCGCATATACAGGTTATTCCGATAGAATAATAAGAAATGGAATAACATAAGGATTTCACCAAGTATAGGGTACACCGCGTATACAGGTCATGTATAGGGTATGCCACTTTTACAGGTTATTCCAACAGAATAACAAAGAATGGAATAACATAAGTTCTCTTCAAGAAGAAAGAATAACACCCCTTACCGTATTAGGAGATTGAATACTGCAGTAGTGTAGTAACCGAAAACTCTTCTTCTTTCTCTCTTATTCTCTCTATATAGCTTTAGCGAATTCGTGAAAAATAATGAAGCACTAAGCCTCTATTTATAGAAGATTTCTAGCTTAGCACTTGCCATGTGAAAAGGCAAGTGGCTTGACGACTGGTGATGTGAAAAGAAAAGTGGTTCGACGCCTGTAATGTGAAACGGCAAGTGGTTCGACGCCTGTAATATGAAACGGCAAGTGGTTTGACGTCTGGTAAAGGTAATTACTATTTACGAAGGTAATTACTATTGACGAAGGTAATTACTATTTATGAAAAAGACTCTTAGATGATGACATATGGCCCCCCATAAATAATTAAACTTACCACAAACGTCTAATAATAGACTCTTTATATACATCAAGGATTGAATAAAAATTACCAGAAATCATTTTATTTTATTTTTTTAATCAACACATATTTAATCTTTCAACAATTATTAATCATTTATAACTTGTCGTCTCAATTATTGTTTAGATAATATAATATATTATACAGATGATACTATGACAATAATTGAATCAATAATATAAGAGATATGATGCAGCAATTACTGTAGCAATAATTGAGTATAGCTAAGTGACTTCTCACGTAAGCATCAATAATCAATACCGTGTGCTACTATACAACAACGCGTATTACTGTACTTTTACTACCGAGTAGTTCAACAGTTTTAACGGTAACACCTCCACCGTTATTTTATAGAAATATAATTTTGTCGTTTTCTAACTACGACAATACTTCCGTTGTGGGGTCCACCAATGATTGTGCCGTCGTACGAATATTCCCCGACAAAAAGAATATTCCCCGACCAAACGAATATTTTATAACAACTTGCGTACTTTGCAAAATTTATAAATATTACCCACAACTATATATTTTATCAAATTTATTCCATAATATTCAAAAATAATAATTATGAAAATTCATCTTTATTTATAAAAACTGGGGTCTTACAAGGGTGCTGCCCTTCCTTAGTGGAAATCCTGCTAGTTGAAAGCAGAAGAGTGGATTAGGAGCTTGAGTCTTTGAACCACTTAAAATCTCTTGTGTCTTTTACTTTATGTCATTTACATTATGCACCTAACTGCTATGCATGTATTAATTGCTTACAACTTAACTAACTCTAAGAACAATGTATGTATGATTATGAATATATCAATGAAGGGGATCTTTTACTTATTTCATTGTGCTTGAAAAGATTTTTATGTTTGTCATATGCTAAATCATTAGCAATACAAAATAAATGAGAAAAGTATTTGAAATAAAAAGAATCTATTCAACCTCCCCTTCTAAATCTATTGTGTGCCTACTGGGAACTAACACCATACATTTACTTTATCAAATAACCTGAACTCAATACTTCAAATAAAATCAAACCATAATGTAAAATAATATTGTTCACCATCAAAAGGTTTAAACAGATCTTTAACAATCAAGTCCGCCATCTTTAGAACGAACAAGCCCTGTTCACCATCTTTAGGATGAACAGGTTATGTTCACCATCTTTAGGATGAACAGACCACCGAACCTCCAGATAATCATGTTTTCCATCTTTAGGACGAATCAGGACCCTATTCACCATCTTTAGGATGAAAATGTTATGTTCTCCATCTTTAGGATGAACAAACCACCGAACCTCCAGATAATCCTGTTCGCCATCTTTAGGACGAATCAGGACCCTGTTCACCATCTTTAGGATGAACAAACCACAAAACCTCCAAACAATCATGTTCGCCATCTTTAGGACGAATCAGGACTGTGTTCACCATCTTTAGGATGAACAGACCATCGAACCTCTAGAAAATCATGTTCGCCATCTTTAGGACAAATGAGGACCTTGTTCACTATCTTTTGGATGAACAGACCACCGAACCTCCAGACAATCTTGTTCGCCATCTTTAGGACGAATCCGGACCCTGTTCACCATCTTTAGGAGGAACAGACCACCGAAGCACCAGACAATCCTATTCACCATCTTTAGGACGAATCGAGACTCTGTTCACAATCTTTAGGATGAACAGACCACCGAACCTGCAAAAAATCTTGTTTGCCATCTTTAGGACCCTGTTCACCATCTTTAAGATGAATAGGTCCAACCAAATCCTCAAAAAACAATGAGATAAAACAATATTGGAGAAAGAGCTTCTTTTATTGATAATTATTGGAAGAATTAAAGACTCAAACAATCTGACATTGACCCTACTGAAAATATTTTTGAAGCTTTCCCGCATGCCAAGTATTATTTATTTCAAGCCCATCTATCGCTCGCAGTCGATAAGTCCCTGGTTTCGGTACTTCAGTAATTTCATAAGGACCTTCCCAATTTGGCATCAACTTTCCCAAATTCTGAGGCATAAAATCTTCCACCTCCCGAAGAACCAAATCCTCTACCTCAAACCTTCTGATCTTCACACCTTTGTTATAATATTTGGACACTTGACGATGATAGGCTGCCAATTTTACCAAAGAAGCTTCTCTAACTTCTTTAACCAAATCCAGATTGACCCGAAGTTCTTTCTCATTATATACCTCTCAAAACTGACTAACCCGAAGACAAGGGGAACCAATCTCCACAGGAACCAAAGCATCTGAACCATAAACCAATCTAAAAGGCGAATCTCCCGTAGTAGTTCTTGGCGTGGTACGATAAGCCCATAATACACTAAGCAATTCTCCAGGCCACCTTCCTTTTGCCTCATCGAGTCTTCTTTTAATACCATTCAAAAGTGTTCTATTAGTCACCTCAACTTTCCCATTCATCTGTGGGTGAACAACTGAAGGCTTCCATTGTTGAATTACCAACTCCTTCAAGAACACTTCAAACTTTGAACCCACAAACTGATGTCCATTATCCGAAATCACCACCATAGGAATGCCGAATCGGAACACCACATACTCCTTTTGAAATTTCAAGCATTCCTGTCTCGTGATCACCAGAAGAGGTTTCGCCTCCACCCACTTAGTCATATAATCAATCGACACTAAAACAAAGCTGGCTTGCCCTTTAGCTTTTGGCAATGGACCCAGTATGTCCACACCCCACACAACAAAAGGTATAGGAGCTAAAACTGAATAAAACTCTTTTGGCGACTGATGGGGGATTGGAATGTTCAACTGGCACTTCGGACACTTCTTCACATAATCAGTAGCTTCTTCAAAAATCATTGACCAGTAATACCCCTACCAAAACACCTTATATGCCAGTGACTTCGCAGCCATATGGTCACCAAAAATCCCCTCATGAACTTCTTGAAGAACATACTTAGCTTCAGAGGGAAGCAAACATTTTAGCAAAAGAGATGAATAAGCCCTTCGATAAAGATCTCCATCAATAAACATGAAATTTTAGCGTCTATAATTCACTTTCTTAGCCAGCAAACGATCCGAAGGTAGTACGCCATCTGCCAAGTAATCAAGGTAAGGAGTTATCCAATAGTTAAAACGTTTGACACACATCACCTCCCCGTGTTGAACACTTGGCTGACCAAGGACCTCCAAATAAACTGACTAGGTGAATGTACTTGCTTCAGTTGTATCTAGCTTCGCCAATGCATCAGCTATCGAATTATCTGATCTGTATATCCCTTGAAACTCATAAAAATCGAAACACTGAAGCCGATCCTTCAACTCTGCCAGATATTTCACCATTCTTGAACCCCAAGATTCATACTCCATTAAAACATGTTTGACGACCAACTAAGAGTCACTGTAGATAAGCAACCTTTGAACTTCCAAACTCTTTTCCAATCATATCCCTGCCAAAACTGCTTCGTACTCAGCCCCATTATTCAATGCCCTGAACCTGAATCTGATGGCTTGTTGTACTTTGAATGTGACGCCCCCAAAATAGGTCCATTCCATCCAACCCATTCTGAGTCGCCAAATACATGGTACAGAAATAACTACAACTTTATTATTACAACATATAAATTGTGAGTTTAAATACATATATTATCGTCTAGATAATATTCACACGCAAATAAATCCCCATCATAATTATTGATACATTATTTTACAAAAATGGTGAAGACTACTAAACAACTCTCTCTAGAACCTTCATTCCATACCCCGACTAGTACTCGCTACATTCTCACCTCCTGAGAAGAAAAATGGAACAACAAGGAAAAGGGTGAGCTCAACTAGCCCAGTAAAGAATATTATGACTAAGATAATATAAAACAAATTATCGTTAGTCTTCAACAGGGAAAAATCTGAGAGAATACACTAAACAACAAGTTTTAAATCAACAACTGCAGCGAAAACAACAATTCATTAGAAGAGTTAAATAGAGAATGCAAACTACTATCTTCTATATATAAATTTAAAAGTTCATCGTCGATATTTTATCCCTGTAACATCAATCAATATATATCTAAAATCAAATATTCATCTTTGCACTACAGGCCAAAGATATTCATCAGTTGGTCATGTTCATCTAAACACCTGTTCATCTTTGCACTAAAGGCCAAAGATATTAATCAGTTGGTCATGTTCATCTCAACACCTGTTCATCTTTGCACTACGGGCCAAAGATATTCATCAAGAAATCATTCATCTTTGCACTACAGGCCAAAGATATTCAGTAATATCATCATTTAGGACTGAGGATGATGAAAAATATTTTAAAGAAAACGAATCCAGTGAAACAAAAGAACAAATATTAAGGATTCGTACTTTAAACAATTCTTATTCAAAAATACTTCATAAATAACCAGAGTGGGGTAAAATTCAAGAATGATCAAAACATGGATATAATCAAAGCTAGTGTCCAGAATAGATATTTTGGACGAAAAGAAGAAATTTTATTTTTCGGTGAATAGTGCCGTATTCGTGAATAGTTCCATATATGTGAATAGTATCGTATACGTGAATAGTAACTCCGACACCAAAAGATAGAAATTTCATAAAAAACATCATCATGCTTCGTGAATAGTACTCATGAATAGTAACTCGTGAATAGTAACTCTGACATGAAAAAGTTCCAAATTTGATAAAAAATTCCAACTAATATTTCGGCATAATGATATTGAAGAAATAATATCCTTTACCTCGAAAGACAGTACTTCTAGTTGAAACACCGGATATAGGCTATGACTTGAACTTGCACCGTATAGAAATACTCAAAGTATACTCAAAATACTCACAAGAATACGCTCGATAATATAGAGAGAGAAAACTTCAGTTTCTGGTGTGATTTTCAATTCTAACCTAAGCACCCTATTTATAGGAAAATGCTTAAAACACCAAAGCAGAAAATTTAATAAAATATTAATATTAATATTACAATTCCTATACCCACTTTTAAGGATCTGAAATTCAGCATTTTCATCACATGCAAGACCCACCTTTAATGAAAAAAATGTTTTTCATAATAAAAATAATTAAAACTTCCAAAAATCAATTATTTCGGAGCTTCAGAACTTCAATAATTCACAATAAATAGCCCTTTTGTCAGAAAATTCAAATCTCGCGACTTTGTATATGAAATTCAATTCTCTACAACTTTACAGAAGAAAGTTTTTCCAAATTCCAAACAAAAATTGACCGAAATCCTCAAACGGGCGATTTTATAGGCTATAATAAAATTTCAGTTAAGAAATGGGGTCCACCGACACATAAAACATTCTTTAAATATTTTTGATAACAAAAATACTCCTCCACATATACTCATATATCCCAAATTCATTGTAAAAATATCATCATTATTATATTATTAAAATATAATAATATATTTAAATAAATTATTTTATTAGAAAAAGATAAAATATTAATTTTCAACAATTGTCACATTAAAAATTTTCTCCATTTATATCCACATAAAATAAATATTTTCCTCATCATATAAATCAATAATTAATTATTCACAAATAATATTACAAAATCACAGTACTGGCAACCAGGCCGTTCCCAGGAAAGAGGGGGCTTTCCAATAAGAATTTCACCTTACTGGCGCGCAATTAGGTGACCAAACCTCTCCTTAGACAGAACTTTCTAGACATTGGCAATAATGTTATCTAATAATTTTATTCATATAATATGAATTATTGCTCCGATAATGGAAAATACTGTGTAGTGACAATTATTGAAATAACAGTAATATAAAAAAATCAACGCAGCAATTATTGAATCAATAAAATAAAATACTGAACAGTAATTACTGTAACCATTATTGAGTAGTGCCTTCTTACGTAAGAATCAATAATTGGTGCAATACCGTGTGCTACTGTGTTTTAACCACCGAGTATTTTAACAGTATTAACGGTAACAACTACGCTGTTATTTATAAATATCTTATACTTGTCATTTTCTTCATCCAATCGCTTTCCGTTATGGGGCCCACAAAAGACTGCGCCATCGTACGAATATTCCCCGACAGTACGAATATTCCACGACCAAACGAATATTCCCCGACAATAATGAATATTTTATAACCACTTGCTTATTCGAAATATTTGTGTATTTTACCCATAACTATCCACATTAATCAAATCAACCCTTACTATTTCAAAATAATAAATAGAGGAAAATAAATTTCATTTATTAATAATTTGGGGTCTTACAACCTCCCCTCCTTATGAAATTTCGTCCTCGAAATTGGCGTACGTACCTGGTGTTTCGAAAAGATGAGAATACCTCGCTTTCATTTCCATTTCCAACTCCCATGTCATTTTCTCAATAGCATGGTTTCTCCACAAAACTTTAATTTGTGGTATAACCTCGGTATATAGGACATGTTCTTTCCTATCCAAGATCTTGACAAGTACCTCCTCGTACGTTAAGTCTTCAGTTATCTCATCCGGTTCTAACTCAATGACGTGGTTCGGGTCGTCCACATATTTATGTAACATCGATACGTGAAAAATGTTATGAACACGCGTCATACTTAGTTGTAAAGAGAGTCTATAGGCCACAGTTCCTATTCGATTGAGAATTTCAAATGGATTAATAAATCGAAGGTTTGAGCTTTCCTCACCTCACCGATTCTCGCTTTTGAAATAACAACTTCTTGCACCTACTTCTTCAAATTCATCAGCTCCGGTGTGTTGCTTGAACAGCTTTAACTTTATCGATTAAAGTCGATTATATTCGTATATCATCACGTGGGTACCTATAGTTTTCATCTCCATCTCTATTACTTGTAAATTATACGAAATGAGTCTTTGACAATATCGTACTCGTACTTGTATATGACCTTCTACTCAATACGTCAGCTACCGCGTTTGCTTTTCCAGGATGGCATGGTCAGAACATGTGCTGAAATGAGTCTCCTCTTGAGTTCTTCGAAGCTCTTCCCACTTTCCTTGCTGCATTTGAACTTTGTATCTCTACGAGTCAGCTGCATTAATGGAATAGGGATTCGAGAATATCCTTCAACGAATCTCTGATAATAACCAACTAAGCCTAGAAAGCTACATATTTCGATTACCGACTTAGGTTGTTCTCAACTGTGACTCATATCCCAACCTTGGATAGCACGTTACAATAACACCTATCAGTTTATTATCGCACGAATATTGTCCCCTACGGAGAGTCTGGCTTCGGTGCATTCCACAAAAGAAGTCACCTGATAAAGGCTCAGGTACCAAATTCTATAGTTGAATTTTTAACTCCTGAAATTCAATAGGAGCCATTCGATATGAGATTTTAGAAATGAGTTTTGTACTGGGTTCAAAGTCAATACAAAATTTAATATCAGGCTTTGGGAGTAAGCCAAGAAATTCTTCAGGAAATACATCAGGAAAAATCAATAACAACAGGAATATTATTCAAATCTGATGTGTCTTTATTCAAATCCATAACATGGACTAAGAAAACTTGACATCCGTAATAAACGAATGACCTCATGGCTTGATATGAAAATGTTTGACTACAATGGTTTGATTGCTTGAATTCGAATAACAGGTTGCTTAGGAATATGAAAACTAACAACCTTACGAAAGTAATCAATTTCGGTATGATGAGTAGTTAACCTTAAAATCACATCAAAAGACAATATCTATATAGAAATAAGGTTAATAGGTAATGTGATAGTGCCAACCTGAGTCAAGCAAGATTTCTAAACAACGAATGTAATGAAAGTTTCTCCTAACGGAGTCTCCATAAATAGGTCAAAGTCTAATTTCTCTGTAGTCAAGTTCAAACGTTGAGCGCAAGCAAGAGAGATAAAAGAATGGGTAGGACCGGTATCTAATAAGGTATAAACTTCGTAGGAATTTATAATTAACTAACACGTGCTAACTTCGTTCAGGTTCCTCGCATTTTGATCGGTCACGACAAACTCTCTTCCTGAAATTATTGACTTTGACTTTTCCGGGATATCCTTTTGAGTCACCATTCTCGCTGGACTGGGTTTCGATACCGTACAATCTCGAGCGATATGTCCTTCTTTTCAACAATTATAGCATACCTTAAACTGTTGTGGGCAGTTTGGGCTGATATGTCCCTCTTTCCCGCATTTGTAACATACGACCGGTGGTCTTTCACCTCCCTTGGATCCAGTTGCTACTGGCGCTGACGTCTTCACATGGTCGTTGTTGAATCTCCTCTTTTTAAAATCTCCTCCTGACTGGCTTCTTCTATTTTCATGGCCACGATTACCACCAGAGTGGTTACCGCCTTTGTCCGTATTCTTCTTTCTCCACTGGTTATCGTTATTCTGATGACTGCTATCTTCGGTATGATTATAGTTATAGTCCCTCGGTTGAACGTACTCGTTATCTCGCTCTAACAACTGAGCCCTGTTGATAACATCTGAATAGAGAAAAAATTTATGAGAAATGAGATACTGACGTATGCCGGGTTTCAAACCTCTCAGAAACATCCGCGTCATACGTTCCTCATTCTCCACCAAATGAGGTGCAAACCTGGAAAACTTCGCGAACTTCGCCTCGTACTGGGACACCGTCATGTTATTCTGCTCCAGTCTAATATACTCCACTTCCTTCATATGACGAATACTTTCAGGGAAGTACTTGTCATTGAAATGTTTCTAAAACGTCTCCCATGGCATACTGAGTGCTGCTGGATGGGTACGCTTCACAGATTTCCACCAGTAATCTGCCTCGTTACGAAACATAAAAGTAGCGAATGGAACTTTCTGTTCCTCCGTGCATCCCAAGACATCGAATATCTTGGTAATTTGTTTGAACCACGTCTTCGCCTTAATCGGATCCGGCTTTCCCCAGAATTCTGGTGGTCCCAACTCTTTAAACTGCTTGGCTGTGACCACCCGTGAATTGCTATCATTTCCTCCTGTATTTTGAACACGAGTCTCCCTCGTCTGATTTTGCATGAACTACAAAAAGCTCCTAAACATCCCTTCGTTCATCGTCTGCTCAGTGGTGTTGTTTACAGGAGGTACATTGCCAGCCTGTTGCACGTTCTTCTCGTTCGTGAGTACAGGCGTCTCCACGGTCTCATTTCCACTGTTAATATTCTCAGTCAACATTTTCAAATACTGTCATAAAACAAGGGTTAATTAAGGAAATCAATATATCACATAATATCCCTATATACTGACCAACTAACAAATAAGCTTAGGTAGGACACACTAGCGAAGGATTTACTCGTCTCTCCCCTCCTAGTTCTATTCCCCGATCTCCGCCAGAGATCATATCCCTAAACTCTGATACCAACTGTGACGCCCCCCAAAATATGTCCATTCCATCCAACCCATTCTGAGTCGCCAAATATATGGTACAGAAATAACTACAACTTTATTATTACAACATATAAACTGTGAGTTTAAATACAGATATTGTCGTCTAGACAATATCCACACGTAAATAAATTCCCATCATAATTATTGATACATTATTTTACAAAAATGGTGAAGACTACTAAACAACTCTCTCTAGAACCTTCATTCCATACCCCGACTAGTACTCGCTACATTCTCGCCTCCTGAGAAGAAAAATGGAACAACAAGGAAAAGAGTGAGCTCAACTAGCCCAGTAAAGAATATTATGACTAAGATAATATACAACAAATTATTGTTAGTCTTCAACCGGGAAAAATCTAATAGAATACAATAGACAACAAGTTTTAAATCAACAACTGCAGCGAAAACAAAAATTAATTAGAAGAGTTAAGTAGAGAATGTAAACTACTATCTTCTATATATGAATTTAAAAGTTCATCGTCGATATTTTATCCCTTTAACATCAATCAATATATAACTGGAATCAAATATTCATCTTTGCACTACAGGCCAAAGATTTTCATCAGTTGGTCATGTTCATCTAAACACCTGTTCATCTTTGCACTACGGGCCAAAGATATTAATCAGTCGGTAATGTTCATCTCAACACCTGTTTATCTTTGCACTACGGGCTAAAGATATTCATCAAGAAATCATTCATCTTTGCACTACAGGCCAAAGATATTCAGTAATATCATCATTTAGGATTGAGAATGATGAAAAATATTTTAAAGAAAACGAATCTAGTAAAACAAAAGAACAAATATTAAGGATTCGTACTTTAAACAATTCTCATTCAAAAATACTTCATAAATAACCAGAGTGGGGTAAAATTCAAGAATGATCAAAACATGGATATAATCAAAGCTAGTGTCCAGAATAGAAATTTTGGACGAAAAGAAGAAATTTCATTTTTCGGAAAATAGTGCCATATTTGTGAATAGTGCAATATACATGAATAGTGCCGTATACGTGAATAGTAACTCTGACACCAAAAGATAGAAATTTCATAAAAAAAAACACCATCATGCTTCGTGAATAGTAACTTGTGAATAGTAACTCATGAATAGTAACCCCGACATGAAAAAGTTCTAAATTTGATAAAAAGTTTCAACCAATATTTCGGCATAATGATATTGAATAAATAATATCATTTGAGAAGAAATAACATCCTTTACCTCGAAAGACAGTACTTCTAGTTGAAACACCGGATATAGGTTATGACTTGAACTTGCACCGTATAGCAATACTCAAAGTATACTCAAAATACTCACAAGAATACGCTCGATAATATAGAGAGAAAAAACTTCAGTTTCTGGTGTGATTTTCAATTCTAACCTAAGCACCCTATTTATAGGAAAATGCTTAAAACACCAAAGCAGAAAATTTAATAAAATATTAATATTAATATTACAATTCCTACGCCCACTTTTAAGAATCTAAAATTCATCATTTTCATCACATGCAAGACCCACCTTTAATGACAAAAACGTTTTTCATAATTAAAATAATTAAAACTTCTAAAAATCAATTATTTCGGAGCTTCAGAACTTCAATAATTCACAATAAATAGCCCTTTTGTCAGAAAATTCGAATCTCGCAATTTTTTATAGGAAATTCAATTCTCTACAACTTTACAGAAGAAAGTTTTTCTAAATTCCAAATAGAAATTGACCGAAATCCACAAACGGACAATTTTATAGGCTATAATCAAATTTCAGTCAAGAAATGGGGTCCACCGACACATAAAACATGCTTTAAATATTTTTGGTAACAAAAATACTCCTCCACATATACTCATATATCCCACATTCATCGTAAAAATATCATCATTATTATATTATTAAAATATAATAATATATTTAAATAAAATATTTTATTAGAAAAAGATAAAATATTAATTTTCAACAATTGTCACATTAAAAATTTTCTCCATTTATATCCATATAAAATCAATATTTTCCTCATCATATAAATCAATAATTAATTATTCACAAATAATATTACAGAATCACAGTACTTACAACCAGGCCGTTCCCAGGAAAGAGGGGGCTTTCCAATAAGAATTTTTCCTTACTGGCGCGCAATTAGGTGACCAAACCTCTCCTTGGACAGAACTTTCTAGACATTGCCAATAATGTTATCTTATAATTTTATTAAGATAATATGAATTATTGCTCCGATAATGAAAAATACTATGTAGTGACAATTATTGAAATAACAATAATATAAAAAAATCAGCGTAGCAATTATTGAATCAATAAAATAAAATACTAAACAGTAATTACTATAACCATTATTGAGTAGTGCCTTCTTACATAAGAATCAGTAATTAGTGCAATACCGTGTGCTACTGTGTTTTAACCACCGAGTATTTCAACAGTATTAACAGTAATAACTACGCCGTTATTTATAAACAACTTATACTTGTCGTTTTCTTCATCCATTCTCTTTCCGTTATGGGGCCCACAAAAGACTGCGCCGTCGTACGAATATTCCCCGACAGTATGAATATTCCACGACCAAACGAATATTCCCCGACAATAATGAATATTTTATAACCACTTGTTTATTCGAAATATTTGCGTATTTTACCAATAACTATCCACATTAATCAAATCAACCCTTACTATTTCAAAATAATAAATAGAGGAAAATAAATTTCATTTATTAATAATTTGGGGTCTCATATTGAACCCTTCTAAACTCGTCAAAATTATCCCAGCCCCGCTGACATCCGAAGTAGGGGACCCATCGGCATATAAAATCCATGAACTCTACACCTGCTGAAGCACTACGACTCATTTAAACTCTCATCGCCTTCAGAGAACGAACACTCCACCACAAAATCAGCCAATATTTGACCCTTAATGGTTGTTCGAGGATGGTACTCTATAAACAACTGTGACAGCTCCATCATCCATGTAGCAAGCCTCCCCAAAACTTCAGGTCTACCCAGCACCTACTTCAGTGGCTGATCCATGTAATGTGACACCCCCAAATTCGGACCACCAATTGGTCACTCAAATTCAGTTCATCACGTTCTCATGGTAATACCATAACAACTAGAATTACATATTCACAACAGAAAATCCAATTTAGAATAACATACAATGATTTATTATAATTATTCCCCCAAGTCTCGCAACCTACAGTAGTTAATAGATTACATAATAATATCAAATACACACTTATTACATAATCCTACTTAAGCTTAAACATAGTCTTAAAACAGTCTTAATACAATATAAAACTTTTAAACATAAAGGAACAAGCTAGTCAGTAGCCTTGCCCTTGCCCTTGTCTTTCCCAGAGACACTTCCCTGTTCCACCTTAACTGAAAGGTTTTAAATAAGCAAGAATGAGCACAAATTTCCCAACAAGTAATATACAACAGGGGTAAAGAGTTTTATTACACGAGTTTGAAATATCGAAGTATCATCTCTAGGATAGTTCAGGGTTTCAAAATAATATCATGAATAATGAATATCAACAATTCTTGAATCAACTCCTTGGAATAAGAACAATAATTTAATATAAATCAACAGATATATATGAATTCAAAGACTATCAATGTATCCAACTGGATAAACAATTTATACTGAGCAGTCACTAAGGACTATTGAACATCTACTAGAATTACCAATATTAAATTGATAACCCAAAAGAAATAAGTATGATAGATGACCAGTCTACAATACTCTATGTTATGCATAACACCACAGTAATATTCACGCGTGTGTTGGGGCTTCCAATAATAAACACTCCCCTTACCATAAGGGTTGTTCAACTCAGTTTTTAAAATTTCTGCACCAGTCAATTGGTTTGGATAGTTTTGTTAGTTCCCAATAGGCACAATAGATCTAGAAGGGGGGGTTGAATAGATCCTTTTAATTTAAAATACTTATCTGGTTTATTTTGTATTGCTAATAATTTAGTATATGACAAACATAAGAATCTTTTCAAGCACATCGGAATAAGTAAAAGATCCCCTTCATTGATATATTCATAATCGTACATACATTTTTCGTAGAGTTAGTTCAGTAGTAAGCACTTAAACCATAATAGCAGTTATAGCAGTTATAAGTACATAATGTAAATGGCATAAAGTAAAAGACACAATGGGTTTTAAGTGGTTCAGAGACTCAAGCTCCTAATCCACTATTCTGCTTTCAACTAGCAGGATTTCCACTAAGGAAGGGCAGCACCCTGAATCACTAAGATTCCTTCAAGGCCAGCAGCCTTGGGACTCCAATTCACTAAGAACTCTTCAAGGCCAGCTGCCTTGGATCGTCTCTAGTTTCCTAGGAACTCTTCAAGCCCAACAGGCTTGGAACTTCTTTTAGTCCCTCCGGACAAGGACCCCTCAGGCCCTGGCTTCTTTTTGTGGTTGTCGTTGTTGGTGCTGAGCTGCTAAGATGTCTTTAAGCTTGATCATCTTTTATATTTAGCAGCTTGGTGTGGTCCTCTTTTCATTCTGTTTTGAGACCGGACCACATCATCTTTGGTGTAGCTGATCTTCTTTCGTTTTGCTCATCTTTGTATATTGTCAGTTGTGCACCATCACCATATCCTGAACCATTCTCAACATGTTAGCAGTCATGGTTCTGCACTTGCTCTGCTTCAGCTTTGGGTTCATAGTGAACCATAGATTGGCTCTTAGGATCTGCCTTGTGATTTGCCACTCTTCTGAATGCTATCTTCTTGTCATTCTCGGCTCTCAGCTTATATGCTAATTCAGTGGGCATTCTTATCTTTGTTGAGTGAAGCTTTGATTTTTTTCAAATCCATCTTCAAAGTTGCTCCACTTCCACCTTCGTAGTCTCACTGTCACTGAGACTTGTTCTATTTGAGCTTAGGTAGAACTCGTAGAGTCAACATTAGCATTTCAACCAACTCAACTATTCTGTAACATCACAATCATCTGCAACTCTTGATCGTTGAAGCTCTGGCTTATTTATACTCCTTCCCAATCTTCCCGTTGAGAATTAGTCGTTAAAAGCTCTTTTAAATGCTTCGCAGATCTAGAGTTATTTGGTGTAGATTGCAGATGTGACTTGTCTTACTTTTCTGACACTACAGTCTACTATTTCACCTACCCCGTCAGAGATGTCACTTTAATGTCTTGGGCCGGTCGAAGACTTTATTTCCTCCTTCTGATTTCTCGATCAGGGTTGTCTTTTTGCATCGATGCTCTCAATAAGCTTTTGTACAAATATCAACCTTCAGATTGAACCGTTGACAAAGCTTCAATCTTCAGCCATTCGTACTCTACAATTCTGATGCATGTCTTCATGGACCTGATCGTAGTGTCTTGTTGACTGGTAGAGACAACACTACAATCTTGAAGAGTGTTGATTGAATCTTCAAAGTAGAACACCTCTTCCTTCTCTTGTGTAGTGCTTCAACACTTCTGTTTGCCTCAACAGTTCTCAGATACTGATGACTTGACTTCTTTGTTCTGGCCCCTTCTAAATAGCAACACACTTCAGATTTGTGGCGTGTCTAGTTCGCTTTCTCCTTATGATCTACCGTTCACTTATCATCAATGGACTGACCCAATGCTTAATTACTTTAGCCTTATTCTTAAAAAGTTGTTCAGTATCTCTGTATGCACTTCATCACTTCTTTCTTTGTTTGGAAAACACTACGATCCTGGTAGCTTCCAAGATCGTTGTCTTCTGTCTGCTTGACTGCTACTGCACTTGCTGACTTTCCTTAGTCAGTTACTGAAATCTTCTTCTGATCTCCTTATGGAAGACTTCATCTTGAATGGCTTCACAACTCAATCTGGATGCTGATTGGGTTGGTGCTTAGATCTTTTGTTAGCTTGCATGCCATTCGTTGAGTGTTCTTTAGTTTCCTTCAGATGAGATGTATCTTTGCAGTGCCAACTAGAGGCTTCATTCCTTTTGATATTCTGGGAGTGCTCATTTGTTGAGAATCGTATTTGCTCTATGATTCTGTCTTGGCATTGTGAGCACAACAATTGAGGTCTTAGTTCTACACTCTACGATTCGGCTTTGGTTGTGCAGACTCTACGACTCCGAGATCAGATCTTGACACTCTACGATTTCTACCTTGTGCTTGTTGTCTTCATCTGATCTTGCTTCGAATACGATCTATGCCTCTAGTATGATCAGTAGATTCTATGACTCTGAGTGTAGTCTAAGATTCTTGACTTGGCTTTGGCAGATACTCGGTCGACTCGTAGGCAGGCTGTCTTTATGATTCTGAACATGACTTCCTCAGTAGACTACGATCCTGAGGAAGTTCCCCTCGACACACTACGATCCTCTCCTCGTCTCTCCTGGAAGTCTACGAACTCTAAGACTACTATCTTGCATACTACGATTCTACCTTGATAGCTCTCGAGTTCCCTTGACTCTCCTGGCAGACTACAATTTTGGGTGCAGTGCTCGACGATCAGACAAGCCTATCTATTACATCATAAGATCAACCTAACATGCTTGATCTTTCTATGTTTATAGTCCTTGTACATCATTTCTTTTTAAGGACTTTACAAAGTTGTTTTGCTTATGCAGGATCAACCTAACATACTTGATCAATTCATTCTAAGTCCTTGTACACATGTTTCTATTATCTATCAAAGGACTTTATAGCTTTTCTTAATGCAAGCATACTTGAATATTCATTTATATATATATATATATATATATATATATATATATATATATATCATATTCAAATCATATATAAATAGGAATAACATTCACATACTTATTCGTGACAATCTCCCCCTATTTGATTATGATAAAAATAATAAGTGCATATGCATGTTATGAATGAATCTTATATACAATGAGCAGCTGTATTTCTAAAACAAATAATCATTAATGTCATTTATATTGATGTGGAATTTAATACACTGGTATTTTACATCCTGGATCCAGAACATACCTAACTAGTTAGAGATGTATCTCTTTGGCTCCAATATGTTTCCAGGATGTATGTTGATCAACTAATCATCTGGTTGACCTTCTTGTTCCTAATCCTCTTGGGATGATGACTTTCTTGCTTTACTTCGTTCCCCCTCAGATGTATGCTTCTCTTTTCCTTCTAGCTCCCCCTCGGCTTCGGCATACATAGGCTCATCATTCTTTAGCTCCTCCTCGGATGATGACTCTGCCTCTTCTTCTGCTGTCTGCTTCTTTGACTTCTTCTCTTGTTTGATCTTCTTTCACTTCCTTGAATGCCTCTTGCTCTTCCACTTTCTATGCCTCTTTTTCTCCCCCTTTTTGTCATTAATCACTTGGGAGAGATGCTCCATTTGGACATAAGCTGCTCCATCAGAAAGGAGGAGTTAGCAACTTCATTCTTGAGTTCCTGTTGGCCTAGCTCAAGTTGCACTGAGAAAGACTACTTCATGTTGTCAATCTTGTCAGAGAGGGCTTGGATCTTCTCTTCACTAGCCTTCTTCGCTTATAGTGCATCTGCCTTCTGATCATTCATTACCTTCAAATATATGTTATCTCTCTCTTTGAGTTTGAGAGATACATCAGCCATAGTAGCTTGAAGTCTGTTTTGGAATGAATTATCTCCTGCTACTGTCAGCTTCTGTAACTCTTCAGTGAATAAAGATATTTTCTCAATTTGTTCATTAGAATTTTTCATCAGCTCCTTCTCCACAGATACTATCCTTGGTCATGATCCTTCTTCCTTTAGAGTCCACTCTATTAATGTAGGGAATATAGTGATTGCTGGCATGTCTGTAGAACTTGTAGTGAGGCTGGTTTTTGATCAATTTGATGGCAAATTTCTTCAATCTTGGGAAGTTTTGTTTACCAGCTCCATGGTTGGAAAGTGAGAGTAGCACCAGCTGAAATAGCTTGCATCCTTTTCAGTATGTGCTTTTATCCACGGCATCCATTGGTAGAACCATCTCATTAACAGGTTATCAGGATTGTAGAGGATGGTCGTGCAGTCTAGCTCCATGTTGTTCCAGTTTTTAACTACATCAAAGGTAGTCATCCTTACCACCTTGAGCTGTTCATCTCCATAGTTCACCCATCTTTCTGGTAGTGTCTCTGGTGGTTCATTCGAGACTTCTACCACTATTCTCCAGGTGAATTTTGCTGGAGAGAGGACATGATAGAATTTTAGTTCCTCTGATTCCTGATTTTTAGAATTGGAATCATTCTCCATTTCTTCTCTTTTGGGGCCTGAACCATCTTGATCATTTTCAATAGTGAATCCTTCTTGCTGCATTTCATTTTCATAACCTTCTTCGAAAAGATCTTCCTATTATTCATCTTCTTCACCACTGGTTCCATCTTCTGCACTTTCATCCTTTGATACAAACTCATCATCACTTAGTTTAATGATAGCATTGGAGTGATCGCTTCTCTTTTTAGAGGCAAATTTGGCTTGCAGTCTGTAGCTCTTCCTTCTTGTTGGAAGTTCAGCTATAGGAATTTCAGACTCTTCTTCCTCTTCAGACTATGAAACCTTTGGATCATCAGACGAACTTCCTTGAGGTTCAGTACTGATAGGGGCAGTCCTTTCTTCTTTGGACTCATCACCCTTTGAGCCGTCATGGGGGCTTTCAGGATTGAGGTGGGCACGTTCTTTTTCTTTAGAAAAAGCATCATTTGACCCATCATCTGGGCTTGTTAGGGAATTTGCATTTGGGGATGGAGTTGGGTCATCTTGATTCTCTTCTTCATCAACAGATGCTGCATTTTCATCCATTGACCCAGCTTCACCTTTATTGCTAGATTTGGCCTGTGGGGACTCAGCCTTGAGATTATCAGTTGCCTTTTCTTCTTCTGATTCTACGTCATCCTCTTCATCAGATATACTATTTTGGGAAGCTGGGGCTGGCCTGTTTTCTACCTTAGCTTTCTTTCTTAATGGCTCTTGAAGAAACATGTTGCTTCTTCGCTTTGTGGTTTCAGCAGTCAAGACTTTTTCTTCTTCATCCTTATCTTTGGAGGAGAGACTTCTTGATGGGGCCTTGGTTTTCTTCACACCTCTAGATTTCTTTCTGGTTATTGTGGTTGCTGCTGGTACAGAGTCATCAGACTAAGAGCTTTCTACCTCTTTTGCCTTCCTATTCTTTGTAGAGGCCTTGCTACTGCTCCTAGTTTTCAGCCTTCTATTCTCCTTGGGGTTTTTTTTTCCAATTTAGAAATAGTTGTGGAGACATTACTTTGTGAACATTAAGAGGTTCTCCCTCATCATCCTTGATTCTTCCTCCTAGCTTCTTCTTCATCACAATGCTCAGTAGTCTTCCATGAAAAACCTTAGTCAGGGGTTTATCTGTAGATTTCTTCACCTCGGCTTTTTCCAGCCATTTCAAAATTTGATCTAGAAAGATAACCACAAAGTTGATTCGTCTTCTCTAAACTATTACAAACATTCTCTTTAGATATTGATCAAGCACCGTGTCGTGTGCAGTGTCCTTGCATAGTATGCATTTTCCTACTATTTCAGCAAAGAACTCAAATTCCTCAGGGAACTCCTTTTTCTTCATATCATTTAGACTGGGGTTCCTTTGGTACCCCATAATCTCCTCTGCTTGCTCAGTGTTGATCTCATCAAGGTTTCTAAGTCCTAGGTCAGGAAAACCTAAGAATTGATTTATATCAGATGATTTTAGCTTAAGAGACTGACCTTTAACCTTGGTTGAAAGGGTTTCGGCATTTATGGATGCATTTGAGTAGAATTCCTTGACTAGTTCAGTATATACTCAAGTGCTAGCCTCAAGACATTCTGAGAATCCAGCTTTCTTCACAAGTTCGAGAATGTCTCTGAACTTCTTTTTGAATTTTTCAAACAACATGGTTCTGAGCTGAATGCTAGTGATTACTCGCCAGTTTTCCATTTAAGTAGTTCAAGGAATATGGGTATTTGATTCAGAGGGGTTTTTGAGAGATGGCTGATTGTGATTTTGGCTAGACTCTGGAAGGTTAATTGATTTTGGCTTTTGAGAGGATTCTAGGGTTTGAAAATATAGGGAGAGAGGTTCGATGGTTGCTGATAACTGTTTGCAGATTTCAAATTTGGCTTAATGATAGTTCCTTCTAACTCTGCATAATAAGTGATGTGTCAACCAACCATTGGTTACAGGAAGTCTAGTAATGAGTTGTAACTCACCATAACTTTTCAGTTAGATATTTCCTTTAGGAGAGTAGACGTTTAATTGACGTGGATTGACCGTTGACCTTTTTAGTTCGTGGAGTAGTATGGTAGAGCAGCTATGGACTCTACGTTTTCCTCTGTTGACTCAACAATCAACTATTATGAGATATTACAGAGGGTGGTTTTGACATTAATCCTCATTCTGAAACTACATAGCTTGACCACTCATATATCTGAATGGTTGAGCAATTGTCCAGTCCTTCCGAGCTCCTTATGAGCTGGAGTATCCTCAGGTAGGACTGCGATCGTCGAGTCTTCTTCTACGATCGCTGAGGTTGCACTACGATCATGGAGTTCTCTTCAACCTCGACTCTACGATCATTGACTGACTTGGTCCTTGAGATGAACTTTACTAAGCATTCCTTCTGGGTCAAGGTAACTCATGAAGGGCCAACCTCTTAGAGTGAGCTAAGGGTCAGGTTTATCCCTGAGGCGCTTTCCAGATGAAATACTTTAGAAGTGATTTGAACTGATATCTCATTTGACCTTTTCTGGTGGGGAGGTCCTCTACCAACTTTAGACAATTGCACTTGCTGTAATCGTGGTGTCCTCCTACTTTTACATTACGATCGGATGTTTGTTCGCAGGCACTCCACGATGTTGGGTTGGGTGACTGATAGGTTATCAGTAGTACATTTTGAGACGTTCCTACTGACTATGGATCTTTATTTGGTTCATCAGCCAAAAAGTTTTGGGACTCTGTAGCTGGTACACTGCTTCATAGTATATCTCAGTATTGTTGTTCTAAAACAAATCATTGCTCCCCCATAGTTGATGATGTCATCTCTGTTAGACGTGATTCCCTTTTCTTTAGGTTCATTTGAAGGCAGCCTTCATATCTCCTTCTGACTGGAATCACCATTATCACTTGGATCTCCTTGTATCGTAGGCATGGATATTTTCAGGACTGATCACACTACGATCATTTGACAGCACTACGAATGTAGTCTTCTTTGACAGTCTTGTGCGTGTGAAGTGCTGCTCCCGTAATGAGTTCCTCTTGACTGATGCTTGATGATCCTCTGATGTGAGCTTCCTTGAGGATTCTTCTCATATAGCATGCTTTCTTGCTTCAAGTATATAAGACCCTTTTTCTCTTTGGTTGCATGGCCTACTTCCATATACAGATTAGCAGCCATGTGAGCTTCATTCAGGTTAGCTTATCTGGTCTTCAAGGGCAGGCTTGGATATATAGGAATTTTATCTGAATCATTTCTGAACAGTCCTTAGCCTTCTGCTGGTTGAGTCTTCTTGACTGAAGTCTTCTGCTTCAGCATTCCTTAGTGAGGTCAGACAGACCAAGTACCTGCAGGTTAGATACATTTCTATTTTTAGTACCCACAATTAAATGGGTCTTGCTAGGTTAGTTTTCTAAACCCCTATTCCACATATTTGGATAATCATCACATTTATCACCAACATTCATATTCATGCATGCAACTAGTTTTAAATAATACATTTTGAGATGCATGATGGTGAGTATGTGTAAGATTCGTTATTTTAAAAGCACACTCTTTTTCTTTGACGGTTTCATGATTTGCATGGTTATGTTCACAAGGTTTAAGTGTTCACAGAGTGAGAATCAACTCTACGATCTAGGTGTTTCTAGTTGATTCATAGAGGAGATCAGTTTTTACAAATCATCAAGATACTCTTGTAGAACTGATCATACTCTGTGTGTTGTCAAACAGTTAGAACATAGGTTTGTATATACATACTAACCCACCAGCAAAGACTACTTCATATAGAATTAGTTTGGCATGCGATGCTCTTATGACCCATTTCAGATTTCCTTCAAGATGTCATCTTCAACCTAAAACTTGGATGGAAAGAAAGCTTATAAGCATTTGAGTTTCATCCCTCAGGGTACTTTCTCTCTTCACCTTTTTAGTTAGATTATGACTCCTTGACAAAATATTGTTATAGTTCATAAAGAGGTGCATTCATGATGTACTCATTTATAATTGGTGAGGAACCGTACCTTTTTGCTGTCAATTTCTTAATAGTCATTTATCTTTAATATACTGAGTTTAGGCATTGACGTGCATAGCTTCGCATTTGCTCCTGAAAGATTGTTGCTCTTGTTGGCCTTTAAATAATCAGTCGTGGTCTTGAAGATGCAGATGAGGAGAATCTCAACATCTTTAGTTCTTTAACATCCTTTAGTTCACAAAGTTTGCACCCAGCTGCTAGTTGGCCAGACACATGTTTGAGAAGATCTTTTTTCTTCTGTGGATAAGCATTTCTTAGCAAGTATGGCCTTTTCATCTTTCAGGCTGGTGGATGTTTGACTCTTTGTTATTGATGTCTCTTGGGCTATCTCGTCTGGTCTTCAGACTACAAGATTGACTGCAGGCAGGGATTGGTCTTGTTGATATAATACTTGAGAGCATGGACTAATCTGAGCAGCTTCATGTTTATATACACATTTACCTGTTCACAATATTTCTACCGTGTGAGCTCATCTGTATAAAATAAGTGACTTACTACTAAACTATGTTTAGAACAATGTTTGTTCCTAGGATCAGACTCAAAGCGATTTGCTTTTGAATATAGCATGAGAACCTGCTCTGATACCAATTGTTAGTTCCCAGTAGGCACAATAGATCTAGAAGGGGGGGTTGAATAGATCCTTTTAATTTCAAATACTTTTTTGGTTTATTTTGTATTGCTAATAATTTAACATATGACAAACATAAGAATCTTTTCAAGTACAGCGGAATAAGTAAAAGATCCCCTTCATTGATATATTCATAATCGTACATACATTGTTCGTAGAGTTAGTTTAGTAGTAAGCAGTTAAACCATACATAGCAGTTATAAGTACATAATGTAAATGACATAAAGTACATGACACAATGGGTTTTAAGTGGTTCAGAGACTCAAGATCCTAATCCACTCTTCTACTTTCAACTAGCAGGATTTCCACTAAGGAAGGGCAGCACCCTGAATCACTAAGATTCCTTCAAGGCCAGCAGCCTTGGGACTCGAGTTCACTAAGAACTCTTCAAGGCCAGTAGTCTTGGAACAACTCTAATTCCCTAGGAACTCTTCAAGTCCAGCAGGCTTGGAACTTCTTTTAGTTAATCCGGACAAAGACCCCTCAGGCCCTGGCTTCTTGTTGTGGTTGTTGTTGTTGGTGCTGAGCTGCTAAGATGTCTTTACGCTTGATCATCTTTTGTACTTAGCAGCTTGGTGTGGTCCTCTTTGCATTCTATTTTGAGACTGGACCACATCATCTTTGGTGCCTCTGATCTTCTTCCATTTTGCTCATCTTTGTATATTGTCAGTTGTTCACCATCACCATACCTTGAACCCTTCTCAACATGTTGGCAGACATGGTTCTGCACTTGCTCTGCTTCAACTTTGGGTTCATGGTGAATCGTAGAGTGGCTCTTAGGATCTGCCTTATGATTTGCCACTCTTTTGAATGCTATCTTCTTGTCATTCTCAGCTCTCAGCTTAGATGCTAATTCAGTGGGCATTCTTATCTTTGTTGAGTGAAGCTTTGATTTTTTTCAAATCCATCTTCAAAGTTGCTTCACTTCCACCTTCGTAGTCGCACTGTCACTGAGACTTGTTCTATTTGAGCTTAGGTGGAACTCGTAGAGTCAACGTTAGCATTTCAACCAACTCAATGATTCTGCAATATCACAATCATCAGTAACTCTTGATCGTTGAAGCTCTGGCTTATTTATACTCCTTCCCAATTTTCCCGTTGACAAGTTGTCATTAAAAGCTCTTTTAAATGCATCGCAGATCTCGAGTTATTTGGTGTAGACTGCAGATGTGACATGTCTTACTTTTCTAACATTACAGTCTACTGTTTCACCTACCCCATCAGAGATGTCACTTTAATGTCTTGGGCAGGTCGAAGACTTTATTTCCTCCTTCTGATTTCTCGATCAGAGGTTGTCCTTTTGCATCGATGCTCTCAATAAGCTTTTGTACAAATATCAACCTTCAGATTGAACCGTTGTCAAAGCTTCAATCTTCAGCCATTCGTACTCTACAATTCAGATGCATGTCTTCATGGACCTGATCGTAGTGTCTTGTTGACTGGTAGAGACAACACTATGATCTTGAAGAGTGTTGATTGAATCTTCAAAGTAGAACACCTCTTCCTTATCTTGTGCAGTGCTTCAACACTTCTGTTTGCCTCAACAGTTCTCAGATGCTAATGACTTGACTTCTTTGTTCCGGCCCCTTCTAAATAGCAAGACACTTCAGATTTGTGGCGTGTCCAGCTCACTTTCTTCTTGTGATCTCCCGTTCACTTATCATCAATGGACTGACCCAATGCTTAATCACTTTAGCTTTATTCTTAAGAAGTTGTCCAGTATCTCTGTATGCACTTCATCAGTTCTTTCTTTGTTTGGAAAACACTACGATCCTGGTAGCTTCCAAGATCGTTGTCTTCTGTCTGCTTGAGAGCTACTGCACTTGCTGACTTTCTTTAGTCAGTTACTGAAGTCTTCTTCTGATCTCCTTATGAAAGACTTCATCTTGAATGGCTTCACAACTCAATCTGGATGCTGATTGGGTTGGTGCTTAGATCTTCTGTTAGCTTGCATGCCATTCATTGAGTGCTCTCTGGTTTCCTTCAGATGAGATGTATCTTTGCAGTGCCAACCAGAGGCTTAATTCTTTTGGATATTCTGGGAGTGATCATTTGTTGAGAATCGTATTTTCTCTACGATTCTACCTTGGCATTGTGACCACAACGGTTGAGGTCTTAGTTTTGCACTCTATGATTTGGCTTTGGTTGTACAGACTCTACAACTCCGAGATCAGATCTTGACACTCTACGATTTCTACCTTGTGCTTGTTGTCTTCATCTGATCTTGCTTCGACTACGATCTATGCCTCTAGTATGATCAGTAGATTCTACGACTTTGAGTGTAGTCTATGATTCTTGACTTGGCTTTGGCAGATACTCGGTTGGCTCGTAGGCAGGCTGTCTCTATAATTCTGAACATGACTTCCTCAACAAAATATGGTCCTGAGGTAGTTCCCCTTGACACACTACGATCCTCTCCTCGTCTCTCCTGGCATTCTACGAACTCCAAGACTACTATCTTGTATACTACGATTCTGCCTTGATAGCTCTCGAGTTCCCTTGACTCTCCTGGCAGACTACGTTTCTGTTGTAGTGCTCGATGATCAAACAAGCATATCTATTACATCATAAGATCAACCTAACATGTATGATCTTTCTATGTTTATAGTCCTTGTACATCTTTTCTTTTTAAGGACTTTACAAAGCTGTTTTGCTTATATAGGATCAACCTATCATACTTGATCAATTCATTCTAAGTCCTTGTACACATGTCTCTATTATCTATCAAAGGATTTTACAACTTTTCTTAATGCAAGCATACTGGTATATTCATTCATATATATATATATATATCATATTTAAATCATATATAAATAGAAATAACATTCACATGCTTATTCCTGAGAAGTTTTATAAACATGCATATAGTCTAGCTGAATCAAATGGCATAGACACTTTCATAATATTCAAGAACAATACCAAGTTCAACATGAATAATAATTTTCTCAAGAGTATTAACATACTAGCTCAATTGAACGAGAAAGTAAGATAACTTGCATTCAAAGAGATAAGGTTTGCTCACGATATCCGTCGAATAAAGTAATGCAAGGTTTTAGGATACTTGCCTCAAGCGTAGTTTACCAAAGTAAAGCTTAATATCAATCCAATGCACTATCATATCATATTCATGTATAATCACATTAGTTATACAAGTTCAACATGTACACCTATTATCTTAATTTACTATCATACACAAGTTAAATTTATCAACGCTAACATATAGTGCTAGTCTACTAGTCGCATAAATCTTATATGTATGTCATCACATGAAAATTAGTTTATAACACACCATGTCATAGTTAAAATAACAATTTGACTTTAAAGTGGTAAACACTTATTCATCATAGGATCTTATCAATAACATGCTTATTAACACATGGATATTATACTGAATATGTATTACAGATTAGAGTAACAACTTAGGCATTTATGAAACCACAGAACAACTACAGAAATCTGATCCTACAGTAGGGTGGCACAGCCACACTGGATTTGAACTAAGGAGTGGCACGGCCACGCTGCTCCTTATTCAAACCAGAACATGGTTGCTCCTGCAGAAGGTCAGTGCAAACTCGACTTGCACGTACATAAGTAATCATGAAAAACACACATGCTAGTATGTGGATAACTAAGTTTGACCTCATATCATAGCATTATCATAGGTCACACCATCTATTCTCATTTAATCAAGACTTTAAGTGTTAAATTCATAATGTTTCTTACGTTTGATCGTTGAACACATACTATATGATCCATAGGTCTCAACAACTCATGTTTGCATTGGATTAGTCATGTAGTTCATGTTATGAAATTTTACACTGTTTAAACTTGTCATATTCCCTTTTATCATGCACATGTCTAGTTAGGCATCCATGGTAATTACAGTTATATGCATGACCCACTTAATGATGATGTCTCACATATATAAGTTAAACCATATAAGCATGCTCAAAAATCTTAACTCAAAGCGTATATAGAGTTTATCAAGTTTGTTCTCAAAACTTTAAGTTTCCATTAGTAAAACTTATTCAAGCATGTAAGGTAAGTTCACATATTCCATAACATGCTTCCATAATCACATAATAGGTCACATAGGTATGTTTTGAAGTTCAAAACTTAGTTTATGCATAATTCATGTACATATAACTAATATAGTCTTTTACTTGCACTTTTTCTTTTAATTCATGCTTGACTACATCATACCCTCACCAACAAGGTAACTAACATATTGGTCACATTTTAATGTATATCAGAACTTGATACGTTGGCACATAAAGTCAGGACATATTTTTGAAAAAGGTTTATCAGAACTAGTTTTCAACTCTTTAAGTCCTCTTTGAATAATCAAACTAAAATCAACTAGCATGGCTTACTATATACATAGAAATCTCATTCCACATGTGCAGGTTATTTATATGCATGAACTAGTTAACATAGCACACTCAGACCAAGACAGAATCACAAAACCAACATCACCACAGATTTGGTCATGTACTATAGAAGTGGCGCGACCGCGCCACTTCGATCAAAACGAACAATAAGGACTCTACTTCGGAAGTGTTCCAACATAATCAACATCAAACCTGAGTTTATAGCCATTATACAACTCTTATGTGACAGCCCCAAATTCGAGCACTTCAATTCCACAGCTTTGGTGTTCACTGTCTAATTTAATCATAACTAAATACCCATATCCAAAGGATAAAATTAAACTCAAAAATTTAAACAATCAATCTCCCATTAAAGGGTTACATAATCTAAAATAAATCCCAAGTCATCTAACCTTTGTTACAATCATTAGCGAAAAAATTAAAACATAATTGTAATTAAATATATTACATAAGCTTCATAAATAGAAGATAAATTAAACGTTGTCGTCTAATCAAGCACTTTGTCCTTGCCCTTGCTTGTAGAAAACTCTTCAAACTTCTTAACTTCATCTGCATTATTTTGTGCAAGAGTGAGCAAACAATTGCCCACAAGAAGGATAATATACAATAACGGTTTATGAACAATAATTCACTGAGTTTTCAATGGTAAAGTATTCTTACCGGAATAATAAACTTTAATTCAACAACTATGAGTTCAAAGGAATAATAAACGTTAAATTAACAATAGATATCAACATCAAAGAATACACTGAGGGTCACAAGACCACGAACTATACTTTAGGTTTTCAAGTATTTTTACTTTAACCTTTAACAATCTAAAAGACTATAATCATCATCTACGTCCTAGGTTAACAGGTGTTTCTACTATAACCTTTAACAGTCTAAACGACTATATGGACCATCATCCCGTACTCCAGGTGATTAACCCTTGGTACTATGTATTGCGCAAACATTTTAACGTTATTGTGCAGTTCTAAAATAATCCCCTGATATAGGGTTGTTCATCTCAGCTTAGATTATCAGGTTCTGAACTAAAAGGAGATTTGGTTGGGAATTAAGTTCAAAGGAATTCTAGATCTTTAGAATGCTCATCAACCAAGTACTAGTTGAATCAGACAGAGACCAATAACTATTCAAGAGTTTGAATATAATATCTTCATGAACAAGGTATATCGATGAATCAATAAAAGCTAGAGTATTAACAGTTTCTAAATTGAACAAATGTTATCATCGACAACATGCTTTCAAAATTGTGTGAGTACATAAGCAAACTAAAGGAAGTTTGGTTTGGGTTGACTTCAAGGGTAATTTAGAGTTTAGAACATTCCTCAACTAAGGATTAGTTAAGTTGGTAAAGAATCGCTAGGCAACTTAGAGTTTGGTACAATAATGTAAGATAGTACAATGACATTGGAGAACGAAGATCAAACAACAGTTATTAGTGGCTGAATAAACAACATTACAGACTTTGAATAACGAAAGTGATCTCGTTTGAAATAAAGAAATAAAGATTAACTAACTTGCTCAACAATAAATGAGGGTTAATGTAAAAACCCAAAACCCTAATAAGACTCGTATGTATAAATCCCGTTATATAAATAAAATTTCTCTGTTCTGAATATGTTACGTGTTATTATATACTTGGTTTGACAAAATTGAGCGAATAAATTTTTATCCGAAAAATGTCGTGCTTGACACCTCGTGCTTAAATTTTTTCCATAATTGGACTTTTCGATAAAAATATTTTGACAAGTTGCTTTGTCGTGCTTACACTAACAAAACGCTTTGTCGTGCTTGTCAGGATTAGTGAGCTAACCCTAATTAGCAAAAACCTAACCCTAATAAACCATAATTAGCTAATGTAACTCAAATTAGCTTATGTTAACACTTAATCATGGTTAGTAAACTTCTATTAGATACTAATTAACATTACTTAACATTCCTAATCATTAGAAACAAAACCCTAATCAAGATTAGTGAAGATTTAAGCCTAATTAAGCTACTAACTTAATTAACTAGCTCACAAGTAGGTTGGAAGTCACCATTACAAGTTTCAAAACATCACATGACATGCTTCCAAACTCCCAAGCATCAGAAGAGTCACAGATCATATCTTTATTGTCGTAGCCCCGAGTCCGGGTCCCAAATCATCGCGGATTCGGTACACTGTTACTACTACTATTTGCGGAAGATATAAACATAAATTGTTTATACATTACATTACACACTATTCCTCAAGGTCGAGTAACCTTAACTTATACACAATTCATAAAATATCTATTACACAACAATATTTATCAAAATAAACTATTACAAACTAGCCGCACATTTTATCCCAAGCTGAACTTGGCATTAACCTTTTCCTGTATCCGAACACGTTCACCTTATCTGCAATGTTTTATCATGATATAGCAAGGGTGAGCATGAAAGTTGCCCAACAAGTTTAAATACAATAATATAACGATATATCATGATTGAAGAATATGAATAATAAGCTGGCTATAATTCATCAATATAATTGAGAACTAGCACGAACAAACTTTTGACTGAACAAGTTTTAAACATGAACAAACATTTTTGAACCAACTGGTAATGAAGGTGATCAGCCTTTCATACCTGACTTATACATGCAAGATGTACCGAGTACAATTTTCTTGGCAATCAGCAATGATTAACCATAAGCTTGAATAAAATACTCTTATTAGAGTTAAGTACAAAGAAACTTGCCTGAACCGTTGATTACCACAACGCAATTTATAACGCTTTACCCGAAGACCTAATATTAATAATATAAATCTCCAATATTAGAATAATATCATCATAGTATAATATTGTTATATTTAAATACACAGAATAACCTAAACACATAGCACATAACCCTATCAGTCTATAACACACATAAAACTAGGTATCAAGTCAAACTATTGCAGTCTGAGTTGAACCCGACACAATTCTAACATCCCGACAGTCTAGTCGGTCAACAATCGAGTTTAAGTTCAATTAAACTCTGCCTAAATACTTAAAAATTATCACAGATAATTTCTAATCAGACAAAACATTTTTCCTAGGCTCGTAATAATTTTCGGATAATTATTACCATTTATCAACATTTTTCAATCCTTAAAACCATATTTAATTGAATTAAATATCACATAATTCCTTAATCATTAATATTCATTTAATATAAAATATTAATGAAAATCATTACATAATATTATAATATAATTATAATATACCAAAGTATTTTTAATACCTTAAAATCATAATTATATGATTTTTAAACACTTAAATCCATTATCCGATAACTGTTATTAATATTCGAATATTAATATTTTCATGACTAAATATCAAAAGTTATAATTTATAACTTAAAATATTTTTAGATTACTTAAATCATTTTTATATAATTTATAAAGCGTTACTTCTATTTTTCCTTAATTTATTTAATATATCTATTAAATAAACTAATTATCATTAATATTGATTAATTAATGAAATTCATCCCAAAATATTAAAAGTCATCAAAAATAACTTAAAATATTTTCTTATACCATAAAATTTATTTTCATGAATTAAAACCATATTTAAATATTTTATTTAATATTTTACTTAAATAAATAAATACCATTTATATTCCAAAAATGTTAAATATTTTCGAAATATACTCACAATAGTTAAAAACTATTTTTCAGAATTTAAAATAATTTTTCAGAATTTATTATGTATTTTTAATAATTAAAACCCATTTTTTTTTCTATATATTTAATTAATTTCTGCATTTTCCGAAAATAAGCGTCGCTAAAGGGCTATAGCGACACTTTTTATCTCTATAGGTGTTCTTGATGCCTGCCCAGATCTTCAAGTCAGATGCGAGGGTGGGTGGTTTGACCAACAATTAATCTGGGTTCCGGTCAATTTATGGGTTAGTTTGAAGTGTGATCGTGTAGTAAGTATGTAACACTACAACACCCAATCAACATCTCAATCATAACACAACATCACAGCAAGATCTAAGCTAGCCAAATGTCTGACAACGCTGTTCTTCATTTCTGGGTTTTCCAGAAAATGAAGAACAGTCAAGGGTACTAGTTTTTGATCCTTATAAATGGTATTCTGTAATTTGTTTGGGTGAACTATTGGTTCCATTGTGTAGACCACTTGACAGAGTACAACTTGAGTACTCTACATCAACATAACAACATCATATCTGAGAGATCTAGACCGGTCAAAGTATGGGTCAGGCACTGTTCTTCACGATTTCTGGGTTTTCCAGATTTCGTCAAGAACAGTCGGTTAAAGCTATTTTGACCAAGTGTATCTTGGATCCTATGAACGATCTAGTGGTTCTGACGGATTAGATGTGTAGTATAAATGTCAATCTACAATATTAAAACAACAACATGGCCAAAAGACAAAACGACTGCAAGATCAGACGCTTGCAAAAGCTTGTCAGAAATTTCTGGAAATTCTGGGCATTTTCTGGGTTGCCCATAAAATCATTTTGTGTTCGGTCAACTCACTTTGACCACTTGTAACTTGCGATCTACACAAGATCTGGACCTGATTCAAGTTTCAGAGTAAAGACAACATGGCACACTACAGATTCATTACATAAAATACATAAAACACATAACACACACGGATCTAAAGGCCCTGACATTTGACTGTCAGGCCATAATTTGTGCAATTTTCCAGATTTTCTAAAACTTCATTTTCTTGTACATTGATGTTATGGATCTGGGATTTGACAAACCAGATCACTAAATAACATTATCATACACAACATTAAACAACAAACAACCTCATTTAACATTAGATCAAAGGATTGCAAAACATAAAGCTTTTATACCTTTTAAGGCTTTGATCTTGGTTTTCTGTCTTCTGATTCTAAGGTTGGCTTGCTAGAAACTGATTATGTGTTACCTTCTCTCTCTATCTCCTTCTAATCTCGAATTTCTAGTGAGAGAATGGGTTGGGCAAGAATGAAGAATAAAGTAAGATTGTTACTTACTTAAGTCTTTAATTTTGCTAGATTCATATATCTATATGTGCAAGGTGGCAAGATTGGCTGATATTTTTAATAAAGAGAACATGCTAGGGCTAGGTTTTGGTGAACAACCTCACCTAAATTCAAAGCCTACTCACCAACTTATTAAAGAATTGCTTAAAGGGCAAAATAGTCATTTCCATACCATTTTAATTCTAGAATCGTCATTTGATACAAACCCTTAGGTTTTAAGGTTTGGAAATTTTAGGGTTTAGGGTTTGAACCCTTTAGGTTTTAGCAAATTAATTTTCTAAAATTTCCAAATTTAGGTTTTAAAACTAGAAAATTTATATTTCTAACTTATAATTAGTATTTACTAATTATATTTTAATTTCTTAAGCATACTTTAAATCTTGCTAATTAGGATTAATATTTCCTAATTAAAATCGCTAATTAAGCAATTAGGGTCAAAATCGCGGATTAGGGGTTATAACCCAAAAATTAGAGTTTCTAATAGAAAAATTTTGATTTTCTAAATTAGAAATTAGATTTCGTAATTAGATTAAAGTTTTCTAATTACTCATAAATTGAAATAATTAGGATTAGGGTTTCCTAATTAACATTACTAATTTTAGCAATTAAATCCATAATTGAGCATTAGGGTTTCTAACGGAACAATAAGGGTTCCAAAAATTGAAAATTAGGGTTTGTTAATTAATTAACCTTTGCCCTAATTAGTAGTATAATTAATACCACATAAGCATTATAATTATCCTTTCTATTCCCAGATTAGGGCTTCATTTTATCAGAATCTGAAATTAGGGTTTTCAGATTGGTATTAGGTTTTTCTAATTATTAAATCGTGTTTCAAATTCAGAATTAGGGTTTTGTAATCAATCTGTTAAGATTAACCCTAATTAATCCTATAATTATTTACACTTATGCCATTAAGTTCCCGATTTAGGGTTTCATGCACCGAATTAGGGTTTTTTATTCCCGTGACTGACATTAGGGTTTCCAGAACCAATTTCTAGGATTTCTTATTAATCGCTAGGGTTTTCTAACCGAACGTTAAAGTTCTTAATATATAATTAGGATTTGTTACAGATATTCTTTATCTGGTCAACCCTTGACCCTTAACCACATTCAAAACACATATATAACCACATACACATAATTTAATCACATAGATACTTAATCCTGAATAATTCACCTATATCCTTCACAAAATTTTGAAATCATCAAAATTTCAACCTAATAATATCAAACGCACACACTTATTTTCTGTCTAGGTCTAATATTTGACCATAAATCAATCATTTAAGATTTTAATAAATTGTCCAAATTCTCGGGTTGTCACATTTATAGAGGCATGTAGGTGAAAAAATGACCAAAAAGTCAAGTTGGAAAATTCTATAAATAGGAACCTTAGGGCTGAGCAAACCTATCACCACTACAAAACACTAAATAGACAACACTTAATAGACAACGTTTTTTATAAAAACGCTGTGGTATGTTTTTTTTACAACGTTTTTAAAAAAAAATGATGTAGATACATATACAAAAACGTTATCTATTTAAAAGGGTATTTTTTTTGTTTTAATTAGATAACGTTATTTTAAAAAAACGTTATCTATGAACAAAAACACGGAGTTAAAAAAAATGAGTAAATGAAAACTTTCCTCTCTCTCATTTGTCACCGAGTGTCTTCGTTCTCATTTCTCATCTTTCTGCTTAGCCTCTTTTCGTTCCAGAAAACAAAAGCTAGGGTTTGCCTAGATTTCCTGAACCTCACCAGATACGAACTCCGCCACCACCACCATGAATACACCGCCCATGCCTCTTTTTCTTCCTCAATCGCAAACAGCACTACTTCCGAATGATACTCCCCCAAAACCCTAAACTTCACCACGATTCTAGTGCTAGTTCTAGTAGCTTCACCCGTCGTTTCAATACTCGAGCCGAGTCCAACAATGGCGCCGAGCCTCGCCAGTATGATGCGATTTCTGCACAATCGGCAATGGCAGCGGCGGTGTTAGGGCTTCCCGTTTTGTAGCCAATTTCAACCTCGACGTTTTGATCCGGTACTGCTCTGAACATGTCCAAGGCTTCCCTTCCGTTCATTCCAAATTCACCGTTTCTCAGGTCAGTAATCTTTCTCACTCTTTTCTCCCTCTATTATTTTTTATTTTGGCTTCTAACTGAGAAAATGAAGAGACAAGTTTGATTTCAAGATTTGTTATTGTTTTGAGAAATTTGATTGAAACTGTTTATTGACGATCTGTGAATCAGTAACTTTCAATGTATATGTTTGTTTTTTGTATTCATTTTCTAGTTTATTGACGTTTTGTGAATCAGTAACTTTCAATGTCTGTATTTGTTTTTTCTCATTCAGGGTTCCTAAATTTAATAAATCGAGCTTCTTATAAGAAAACAAAAAATAGCATAATTTAATTGTGTTTTTGCTGAATTTTTTCATTGAATAGTGTTTTTGTTGTGGATATTAGTTTGGGCATGGTCATATATGAATTCTCAAAGCATAGATACACTTATTAACCTACCATATCAAGCCTAGGTGTTATCAGCAACAAGATCAGAAGCTAGAATCACAAATTTCTCAAGAAAAGGTGCAAACCCTAGTTCATAAATTTCTCTTTGATCTTATGTTAGATTTGTTGTTTAGATGTTTAGAATATTGTATTAGGATGTTAGAAAGTATGCTAGAGTGGTAGACACGTTTTCCTAACATCTAGATGCCTTAATTAAGCGTTTTATGAAATCTGGGAATTTTGAAAAAAATGGTCTGACAGCTGAATGTCAGGGCTTTTTGATTCATGTGTGTTTATGTTTTGGTCTGTTAATAGACTGATATTTGTAGCCTGTAAGTAGGTCTTTAATCTAGAAAAGAAAACAGGTTCAGATGATCCATAGATTCCAAGATATAATCAGTCAAAGTGGGTTGACCGTTCACGGAAGCTGATTTTCTGGGTTACCCAGAAAGCTAAAGAACAGCTGAACCGGCTACTTTGACCGACCTGTTTAATCATCTTCTGATTATTAATTGTTTATGTTTTTATTATAAATTGGTACTCTGGTATACATACTACATATCTATGATCTTCAATCGAACAAACAACTCATAGGATTACTGGAATTATTGGTCAAAAGTAGTTGACCGAACATGACCAAGTTTTCTGGGTTTTCCAGAAAACTGAAGAACACGAAGAACAGTTGTTAGCTGTACTTTGACCGACATAAATAGAGATCTTAGAATTACGATTTGTTCATGTTAATGTTATATATATGTACCCTGGTATATAGACTACATGTTACAACAAACACAACATACATCTAATACACCGAATCAAAGTTATTCAAGCCATAAAACCGTTGACCAGCCTTGACCACTATTCTGGGTTACCCAGAAACCCAAGAACAGCTCTGACAGTAACTTTAAATCTTTATAATTTCTTGTTAGATGCAGATTAAAGCATGCTTATTGGTTGATCTTGTACTATTACATGAGTACTACAACATCAATACTTGCTCTGACCGAAACTCATTACCAAAACCGAGTTATTTAATGGTCAAACTAGCCACTCGACCACGAGCAACGGCTGCCCAGAAACTCAAGAACACCTACAGCGACACTTTCTGTCACTATAGAGCTTGAGCGACGGACATAAATTAATTTTTTAGAAATAAATTATAAAAAATTAGAAATAATTAATAAAAACAGTTTAAAAATTATATTAAATTATTAAAAATTATTTTTGATATTTCTACAAAAATGTAATAATTATTTTATTTAGATATTATTTATAATTAATTTATTAATAAAGTAATTAGAATAACTACTTTTAAATACTAAATAATTATGTAAAAATATTATTATTGAAATAAAAATCATAATAAATGATTATAAATTATTTGATAATATTAAATAATGTTTTTTATAAAATTTTAGTAAATATAAATTATTTATAAATAGAAATAAATGGTTTAGAAACCATTTAAAGGATAAATAAATACTTTAAAAATACTTTAAACCTTCTAAAATATATTATAATGATAATTAAATTATTTAAAAATATAACCAAATTTTATAAATAAAAGTTAGTTCATTTATCAAAGGTATTAAAAGTCAAACCCTATTAAATCTAACCCATTATTAAATAAATATTTTATTTGAGTATTGTTATCAATACTAACGTGTTAGATTTATATTCTTGAACGTCATAGGTGCTTAATAGCGTTCGAATAGTATAACTTGACTGATCTAAGCTCAGGAAAGTCTTCTATACCCAATTTATTACTTTTGCAAAATTTATCAACCCTGTTTATTCGCTGAACAAGATTCTATCTTGTTATATTGTTGATATAATACACCTATGTTGAATTACCCATTATTGAAAAGTTATTGCTATAGTTCCAGCATGACTAAGAAATGAATTATTTATTCATATGATATTGTTTATTGAGCATAAACTGTTGTGTCAAGCCAAATTGTTTTGGTAAGGCAATCGTATACTGAAGTTGAGTATCCCGTAAGGGAGCAAAGTGTAGTCAATGAATATATTGACAGTAAATTGTAAGTGTAAATGAGCACTGTAGGTGATATGCATACTCCTAGGATGTTGAATAGGCTGATCTCCTATCTCATATCTGAACAGAATTTATAAGTCTTTGTGACTGACAGAAATGATAAAAATTCCAGAACTAGTTGAAATTAGAAATACAGAAATGGTAACAACTATCAGTCGAAATTTGATTTGTTATAATACTTCAAATCCTATATTGTTATAAATATACAACTTGTTGAGCATGTCATAGCTTACCCTTCCAAATTATTCCCTTTGCAGTATTAGATGGTAATCCTGGAACATCTGGAGTAGATAAAGGGAAGCGTCTCTACATAGATTAGATTATATTCTTGTCTGTATGAATACCTTGTAATAAGAACTCGTTATGAGAATTTTGTAATCGAATCATAATATTATGATATATATATATATATATATATATATATATATAACATCTTTTATTTCTGCAACCGTGTTTTCTTAAATATATAGATTTAAAATAAGATGTCTTCTATTCTAGTGGAGATCCTTGGGAACTATTTATCTGAGTGAGGGTGTTAATAGCATTGACTGTTCATGTTGTTATTAATACTCTGGATTTCAGATAGATAGTTACTATCGATACGATAGTATGTATTCGCATGACATAGACTATACATCTGGGTGAGGGTATTGGTAATATGGACTGTTCATGTTATTATTGATACTCTAAATTTTGGATAGATAGACTCTAGTTACAGATACAGTTCATATATTCAAGTGAGGGTATCCAAACACAGTAATATTTCTCTTGGGAATTACCATATGTTATGTGATACTGTGAATCTTGAATCTATGGGAATTATATCTGATAGTCCCTCTATCTAATGTAATATTTTGAATTAGATACCATGGGTGTATAGATTTAAATGCATTATGTTAACTCTCTGCAAACACCATACCGGATACCACGGGAGTATAGGTATGGGGGTGTTACAGTTAAAGCACTCGCATGACAATAAATGTTAAACAAGAGATTTAGAGAATTTGCATAAGTATAACATAACAGTGAAAAGTAACCTTGCTGAATAATAAAGTAGGAAAGGTTAGGGAACTTGCCTCTTGCATAAGCTATACAATTATAACTCACGTACTCCAATATCCTACAAATAGGTTTAGAACCACATACCCATTAGATATGCTAACATACCATAACATGTACATTTCTTGCTAAACTTATCATTTTAGCACAAGTCTTATGCTACTATACAAATATCAGGAATTTCAAGTGTTAACCTTCACAACACATGTTTACTAATCATCATGCTCACTAAGTCTAATATGCCACGTTCATTACTTACTAATTATTTTCAAAGTTGAAATCATCAATGACATGACACAGTTCTGTTTTTACCTCCATGTTACATGTTTAACTCCTTAACACAACCTTAAACCAAGCTATAGTGGTGTTACAAAGTCTGCAGCAACAACAGACCTCATTGTCTCAGGACAGGGTATGGCGCAGATGCGCCATACACAAGCCTGGGACCGGCGGAGCTGCGCCTTTTTTTGCCTTGGCACTGGCGCAGCTGCGCCGGTGCACAGACAGAGGCAGAGATGGTTGATGAACAATAGCTGACTTTAGCCCAATAAACACAAATTTCACCCATCAAACAGTGAAATTAACACGTAAAATAAGTATACAACTATCATTAACATGTTTGCTAACACTTACAACTAATTAGAATAATTTAACACCAACTAAAACTATTTTAATTTCTCAAAATTCATATTTTTCGTATAAAACTCCATTTTTGATATCTCTTAGAAAAATCATAAATGTAATCTCTATACTTGGCCAAATCACTTCATTCCAATTACGTTATGCTCGTTTCTTAATGAACTAACATAATCAAGCTTCAATTTATAGATTATCATACAAATTGACCATCGAGTTTTGTACTTTCACAAACCATATGTATACACACACATTATAATTAGTTTTCTTCCTTTTAAACACAATTAGCACAATAATTCTTGTCTAAACACTAGTTCTAATCATCATAAACATATATAATAACAAGTAATACGTTGTATATCAACAATTCAAAAAGTTGAATTCACATAACTTGAAGTTATATGCCGTGAAATCCATATATATATATATATATATATATATATATATATATATATATATATATATATAACGTTAAGGTTATGAGTAATACCTTCTTATGCTTGAAAATCATTGCTAATATATTGATAATCACCTTGAAATTCTTAGGTTTCCTCTCAATCTCTCTCAAGTTCTCTATAATCTTTTCTTCTCTTCTTCCTCGGTAGACTTAGGCCAAATGAATTTTACGTATAATAAAGACCCAACGCACACACCCATATGTCTGAAACCGACGTTATAATAATTAGAATAATAAGTTATCAGTTATAATATATAATATATATTATTTATTATTTTATTTATTATAATAAAATTTAAAAATTCAAAAGCCATAAGGCTTTGTTTGGCAAAAACTCTTTAAAATTTAAAGACATAATATTTAAGCATTGATTGGCAAACTAAATTAAACTCCTTTAATTTATTTTAATAAACAATTTAGTTTATAATTTATAATCACATATTATTTATTTGGATTTCCATATTCAACATTAATCAAATAAATTATTTCCACATATTATATTTTAAATAAATTTTCCACTAAAATAAATATCATAAAATTATAATCTCACTATAATTTAGTTTAATAATTTAACATACCATTTTAAATTATTAAATTAAAACAACCATATAATATCTCATATTATATTACAACTCTCTAAATTATAAATTTAGAATATTATCTAATAAATTTAATTCATAAATATTTACTAATAATAACCACATCAATAGAATACTTATTTAATTTAAGAATTACTTTAAATTACAAAACAACAACTTCATCAATAAAATATTTATTTAATTTAATAAATATTTTAAATTACACAAAATCTTGGATTGTTACATCATTCTCCCTCCTTACAAGGATTCTGTCCCCAGAATCACAACTCAAACAATCAAATCGTCACATTTTTCCCTCCTTCAAAAGAATTTGTCCCTAGAATCGAAGACACAGACTAAACAAATAACTAAGGATAATTCTTTCTCATTACATCCTCGAGTTCCCACGTAGCCTTTTCGACATTGTGGTTCCTCTATATCACATTCACAGAAGGTATCAACTAATTCCTGAACACTTGTTCTTTCTTGTCGACTACCTGGATAAAAATTTCCTAGTAGGACATCCATAATGGTTCGTACTTGGTCACATGATTGCAGTCGAGCTTGTTCAATCATCTCACCAAAACATGATAAATATTATGAATACGCTCTAACTATATAGGTAAGGCTACCTCAAAACCATCTTTTCAACTTCATCAATGTTTCCTATACTATAACCGTTTTATACCCAATATAGTTCATCAAACTTACCACACCTTGGAAATCCAGGAACTTGCCATAATCATATGAGTTTAGGAACTTATCCTAGTCAGACCATAGGCGTCCATTCGCTGAGGGGTTCAAAACATACCATATGATTATGAGTCACGAACTTACCATATGCTTTAGTTTTAAGAATAGAACCTAATCTTAATATAATCTAACTTAATCTTAAAAACCTTTAACTATCAAATATATACATGAGAAAAGAATCACATTTCCACCACATATATCTTGATAGCGCGATACCGATATTCCAATGATTATCAATGTGATAAACTAAGTATATGCACAAAACCTCCGCCCACACAAATGTTTGTACGCCTTAGTCACCATATGAGTCCTCAGTTGAAATTTCACCTAGCATTACCTTATTCTTAAATTATTGTTAACTTACCCATAACTTGCTCAATGCGGATTCCTCGTATGACATTATCAAAAACTTCTCGTGCGCTTAGCATGCCTTTTAATGTTTGGACCTCCTTTTAGTTTGGCAATCGATTTGCAAACGATATGACATACCTATTTCTAATTGAGTTCCACACATTCTTGCAAACCATTTTGAGAATTCGGTGTAAATCGTGAATCTCGGTTCGACATAATTGACACAGAAACATCATGTCTTAAAACTATTTCATTAAGACATAACTTCACACACTGTACGATATGTAATATGCTAACTTTGACGTACCAAAAATCTATCGCCATATCTTGCCACCAATAGTAATATCGACAGCAATATATATATTTTATACAAAACTTCATTTTCAATTCCTGGTATTAGCGAAACTTAGTTTCTTCCTTCATCTTGGAGGTACTATTCCATTACTCTGTCTAGCAAAGTTGTACGGTTTTCCATCTGAATAGCTTCTCCTCTAACTTTTTCATATATCTTACCTCCTACCACAGATTAGTCATTTCTATTATAAACCCATCCTGCACAGTTAACAAAAATAACTACTATTTTTTTTCTTTTTTTTTAAGACGCCGACAACCACATTCGTTTAGGATTTTGTAGTCATAATCCTTGAACAACTTCAACTACGACTTTAAACACATGCTTAAATATCTCTGTGAGAGGATATACTTTAGAAACTTATGGTCTTTTTGAAAGTAGTATGCACATAAGCCAATCATGTTTGATGATAAAGCATATACTTTGTAAATAATCTTATTCATTTATTAATAAAAAGTATTAATTTATTAAAGGCTTTTTATTATCTACATGATGCTGTTTTATAATATGTGATAAACCCATAGTTTTAAGCAATGCTTTTAGAATAATGATGATGATCATTCTAATGAGATCTAAATTCTTAGAAAGCTTAAAACTAAAATAGTTCCCAATCGTTGGATTACTAAATTGGGGATTAGTGAATCCGGATAGATTGGTACATACGTTGCTTGCTCATTGGATGAGGATGATTGATCTCATGATCATTTGTGTGGAGACACTAAAGCAAGTATGTAGGTGCTTATTAGAGAATAAGTTCACTGAACGTGACTCGCTAAGGAATACCTAATGGAGTTTTACTTGCCTGTCAATAGGAATTCCTGTAGTGATAGTAGTACAAGTGATCCTTGGACTTGAGATCATCATAGTATCTTGTGTATGATGAGTTATACTTTGACTTATTCCTTAAGACCCTTAGGGTATATCAAAGGGTATGCTTGGGTATAATAAGTTGTACATGGAGATAATGTATGATTAATAAAGAATCTACCACTTCTAGTAAAAGAAGAGAAATGTCTTATGTGATTCGATAAATGACAACTCAGTAGTCCTTGGCCAAGACAGAATGAAATTAGAAAGGAGTTTCTAATTTGCATTATTTGGAGTTGTGCATTTAAGAGTCGAAATACATATAATTAAATAAAATAAGACTTGACAGAAATTCCATGTCTTATATTTAATTGGGACATTGTATGGTGGAAGGATTGAATTGTACGGTAACTATTTACTCAAAGGTTCTTTTATGATTAATGTTGAAATCTATATTATCTGGAGAGTCGTTGATCGCTAGGGAGGCTTATCCCTATTGTAGAATAAATATTATTTATTTAAATAAATTATTAGTTTAATTTATTTATTTAAATAAGATTAGAATTGTTCTAATTGATTTATTCACAATCGATTTAATATGGAGAACCTAAAGGGTCACACCATAAAAGGAAGAATAATTATTTAAGAAGTTAATGGCATAATCGTAATAATAAGTTAAGTATATTTAATTTAATCTATGGTGATAGAATAAATTAAATAGCTTAATATTTATTATTTAATATTTTAGAAATATTAAATATAAATTAATAAGAGGAGTCTTATTATTATTATTACTATTATTATTATTTAATTCCTAAAAGAGTTTGGGAATTAATTAATAAAAGTACTCTCAAATATCCTAATAGGATTAGGAGGCAAATTAATTAAAATAGTTTAATTAATTATCCCTAATAAGATTAGGGAGCTTAATTAATTAAAAGAATTTAATTAATTAAATAAAACCCAATTCCTTAATTGTTAAGGAGGGTTGCCTACATCTATAAATAAGAGGAGTCTTATTATGGGTAAAAAGGAGGTTGTTGACGTATTCATAGAATACGTAATTCCAATAGTTGGGAGACTACACCCCTTTCTATGAGAGATAGAAAAATTAGGGTTTAGCCAAATACCTATCTTCTTGAATCTCTATTCTTTCTTGGTGGATCACCTCTAGAGGCCAAACACTTGGGTGGCTAACGTTGATCAAAGGAAGGAACCAAACCCGGTGGATTCAAGTTGAACGCGAAAAGGATTGGAGGTGAACTTGTACCTGAGGAAGCTCGGATCTTCAAGGGTATGGTTCTTATTCTTTCTTTTTCGTTTAATTAATAATTGCGCATAAAGGGTGATCCGGGTATATGGTTTGTAAAATTTTTAAAACTCTGATTTTTCACGCTTCCGCATATTTTTGCAATTTGATTGCCTTCATGAATATTACAAACCTAACAGTGGTATCAGAGCCAAACCTTTATGCGAATTATTAATTGTTTAATTTGATATGTATATTGATATGTGTTTAGAACAATTTAATTGGGTATAATTTGTTGTATAAAATTTAAACAAAAAAAAATATATTCGCGAAACATTTTTTTTAATACCGTGATTAGCGTCGCTGATGGATGTTGGCGTGAATCATTATATGCAGTGTATGAGTACTTAAGTAATATATGATATTACTTAAGTTAATATCATATAAATCATGCTGCCTTGGAAATCTTATTAGATAAATGATTATCAAGGGTTAGTGATTATCGTGGCCCAAGTACTGGATCATGATTAAAATATAATTACCGGATATTATATTTTATATATATATGTATTTTGGTTAAAAGGTTACGTGGACCATCTTTTTCATCCAGAATGATATATTATCACCAAATTCGTGGCTTGCTTAGTTGCTTTATTAGATCTTTATGCAGATTCACGTGGCCAATATCCAGATCGTTATATATATAATATCCATAATTATTTTATAATTGAAATAAAAAGTTTATTTTAATTTTAAAATAAAAATTTTATTTTAATATTAAAAATAAAAGGTTTATTTTAATTTTAAAATTAGATTTCATGCTAACTAATTAGAGTTGGAATTTGATTCCATGATAACTAATTGGAGTTGAAATTGGATTCTAGTTTTCCTTAAATAAAGGAGTTTATTTAGATATGAAATAAGATTTCATATTATTCAAAATAAAAGAGTTTATTTGTGAATAGGAAAAAGAATCCCTTTTTCCTTAAATAAAGAAGTTTATTTAGATATGAAATAAGATTTCATACTATTCAAAATAAAGGAGTTTATTTGTGAATAGGAAAAAGAATCAGTCTTTCCTTAAATAAAGGAGTTTATTTAGATATGAAATAAGATTTCATATTATTCAAAATAAATGAGTTTTTTTGTGAATAGGAAAGATAATCCGTGTTTCCTTTGATGAATTTTTATTTTTTTTATATGGAATTGGATTCCATAATTAATTAAAATAAAGGAGTTTATTTTGATTAATGATTTTGATTAAAATAAAATAGTTTATTTTATTCAAAATTGGATAAATTAAAATTAAATAGTTTTATTTTGATTTAAATTTGGATTAAAATAAAGGAGTTTATTTTGATTCAAAAATAGATTTTATACTAACTAAATTTGCCCATTAAATGACATCAATATATATATTAAATGTTAATTATTAATGAGATGAATGTTATTTATTGATACTTATGGTGATGTGTATGATAATAAATGGGATTGATTATGGACTATTGACCAATGTGATTGGATTTTATTTTACTTGGATGCTTGAATGAATGGGTTTTAATAAATGGGGTCTGCGTACCTCGTCTTCTCTAATTTTTCTTAATGTAAATTCTATCTCCCTCCTATGTACTTCCCCTTGACTGCTGATCAAGGTTTCTATTTATTTTAAATAGTTTTGTAATAGGAATATTTAGAATTAATTTTGAAAAATTGGAGATCAAAGAGCAAGGAACGCTTGAAGACCCGTTTGTAATGGAGCCCGGGTTTAAATGTAATAGTTATATTTAAATATTAATTCTTGCACCTCTAGGGTTTGACCTTTTTGGTTCACTTGGTGGCTCTAGTGAACCAAACTAGAATAAAAGTCCATAATCAATCCAGGTAGAATATAGTATTCTATATGTGCATGTTTATACTATATATATTATATATTATGCAAACATGCTTCGCATGTTAATTAATATGACGCGTATTTTATATATATATGTGCATACGCGCTAAACAAGATGAGACAAATTAATAACAAACCCCTCCAATATTTTATATTAAGTTGTAACGTTCAAAGATATTTGGAATATCGAACGTCGCCTTCTAGCATGATAGAAACAATAGAGTATTGAATATTTAATATGAGTTTGTTGTGCACACACAAGGCGAGTATTAAATATTTAAGATGTTATTTTTATTACATATGATGTTTATAAGGAATTGAACATTACTGCTTTGTTGTGCACACACAAGGGCTGTAGTTTTCTCTTCACTTATATAGAAATGCTGGGTCTGACTTAACTTAAATCATTTTAGTTCGGATGTGCACACACTTGACCATTATGATTTAAGAGGCAAAATACAAGGAGTTACATAGTTGATGTAATTGACAAGAGTTGTCTACCTATTTATTTATATATAGTTTGTTGTGCACACACAAGGCTATATACATTTGAAATGGGATCCTTATTCTCACTAGCATATCTTTAATTGGATTTTGCCGAACTATATAAGTGAGGGTAATATAGTTTGAAGAAAATAATGGGAGATACCAATTTAAAATAAGACCTAAATTATTTTGGTAATTAATAAAAGAATGTATGTTAAAATGTTGTTAATTACAAATTCATTTACAGATTTTTACAATGTCTAAATTACTATCACTGCATAGAATATTAGATGCATATTTAATCGGACCGAATTACTCGGATTGGTTAAGGAAATTGATAATAGTTCTCATGGCTGAAAAGCTATCTTATGTCCTTAATACGCCTATCCCTGCAATGGTTGCAGACAATGCCTCTAAGGAAGATATTGATGCTTTTAGAAAGTGGCAAGATGATGCACAGTTGGCTCAATGCATCATGCTCGCATCCATGAGTAACGAGCTTCAGCGTCAGCATAAAACTATGGATGCTCTTATTATATTCCTGTACATCAAGTAGTTGATGGTGAGGAAAGTAGGACTGATAGATATTAGATATCTAAGGAGCTCTTCCGATCTAGAATGACCGATGACACTACGGTACAGGTAAAAGTCCTTAACATAATCAATTTGATTGATCAATTAGGACAACTGGTTTTGTCATGGATGGAGAGTTGAGCCAAGATTTGATCTTGCACTCACTCCCGGACTCCTTTCACAATTGTTGTGAATTTTTCATATGAACGAGCTAGATATCAGCCTCGCTGATTTGCTTAACATGTTGAAAAATGTTGAGAGTCACTTTCCAACCAAGAAAGACCAAGTCTTACTGGTAGGGGCCAAAGGATCTTCTGAAAAGAAGAACGATTCTAAGAAGGTAAATAGAAAAGGCAAAAACAAAGGATAATAAGAACAAAACTGATACGGATAGCAAAGGAGTTTACCTCCACTGCAATAAGCCTGGACACTGGAAAGAAACTGCGAGAATCATCTTGCAGAGGCTAACCAAAGAAGCTTAGTGAAGTTTCGATTACAAATACAATTTTGTTCATGATTTAAAATAAATTTTTCTTTAAGTCAAGGTTCTACTTAGGTATTGGATACCGACTTTGGTTATCATAAATATAGATTTATGAAGGGACCAAGCAGAAGTAGAAAGTTAAACAAATATAAGTAATCCTATGTGTGGGAAATGAAGCAAAGGTTGCTGCATTAGCCATAGAAACTTATAGTTTAACAATGCCTACGGGAAAATCTATTAAGTCAATAAGTTGTTATTGTATTCCAGTTCTTGTTAAAAACATTATTTCTATTTTATTGTTGGACAATGAAATCTTTGGTATTATAATTAAGAACAATTGTTGTTCTATTTATAATAATAATGTTTTGTATAAAACCGGAATATTACTTAATTGATGTTGTATACTTGACTTACGTGTAAAATAATTTTGCAAATTGAACAAACTAGTACAAGAAAAAGGAGATGATCATTCAAAGAGTTGAATGTGTGTATTTGCTGAAATACAATTGTGAATTATTTGAAATGTTCAAAGAATTCAGAAGTGAAACAAATTGGCAAAGTATTAAGATTTTTTTGATTAGATCAAGAAATAAATACTTGTGCAATAAGTTTCTAGATCATCTCAAATGGTTTTCTCACAATGGACGCCTCCTGATACGCAATAATTGATTGATGTATCTGAAAGGAAAAATCGTACCTTGTTGGACATGGTGCGGTCCATAATGATTTTACCGGCATTCCAGTATCCTTCTTGGGTAATGTCCTAGAAATGGCTGTATAACTACGAAAAGGTAACCTCAAAATTCGGCCCAAGACTCCATAAAAGTTATGGACAAGGAGGATTCCTAATCTTAAGTATGTTAAGATAAGGGTTGTCCAACTTATGTGAAAAGGTTTCAAAAGATAAGCTTGGGACAAAATTTAACAAGTACAGATTTGTGGGACATCCTAAAGTAAGTTTAGGGCATATGTTCTATAATCCTACTTAGAAAAAGGTGTTTGTTGCGAAACATGTTGCCTTCTAAGATAAAGGTGTTTATCATTGAAGGGGCTAGTGGGAGGATAATACATCTTGAAAATTTCAAGAACCACAAAACACTACAAGTCAAATAAGAGGAACCTATAGATAGACCTATTGTACCACAACCGAATCGTAAATCTGGAATAGTACCGAAGATACCTAGGAGGTATGGATTCATCATGGATGATGATGATGAGGTACGTATCATAGAAGATGATGATCCAGTTACATACGATGAGGTAAGAGTTGTAGACACTCAGAGAAATGGATTGAAGTAATCTTCTCAAAAATGGAACATTCATTTTGATATGATAATCAAAAGAGTTTGATTTTATCAAAAACAAGAATGAACCTAGTGTGTACAAAAGGGTCAGTGGGAGCGTCGTGACATTCCTAGTATTATATGTTGATATACTATGGATACGGAATGACATGCCAATGCTAGAATCAGTAAAGATAAAGTTGTCTAAACATTCCTCCATGAATGATTTGGGAAGAGCTCGACTTAACCCAATGAACGTATATTCATTTGATGTTAAAGTTGTTTAGCATGGCAAACTCCAAGAGATGTCTCATGTTGATGAGCCATAGAGTGTATCTCTCTTAATAGTCCCCATAGACTCCAAAAGAGAGATCGCATGAGTGACTATCATGTATGCAATGAAATGTATGAGACCTGATGTTGATCAGTCATATTCTGGAGAAGTTCACTGTAAGACAGTGAAAAACATCTAAAAGTACTTAACTGGCACTAAGGATGTGATCATAATACATAGTGGGTCTAAATTAAAACTAGAGGGCTTAACAGACTCAAGTTTTTTAGACAGACCAAGACGACAGAAAATCCACTTTAAGGTAAAGGGTTACCTTGAACGGTGGTGCAGTGAATTAGAAAGGTTCCAAACAGCAAAGAGTTGTTGGTTTAGTGATAAAGAAAAAGTATATAGCTATAAATGAAGCTACAAGTTGATTGTTTGGATGAAAAGTTCATTACAGAACTAGGAATAGTTCCTAAGTCTCATCTTAGATCTAAACATGTGTTGTGGCACTTTCATTTGATTATAAGAATCATTGAAAGATGGGAAATCACTATAGAGATAGTGAACTCTCAAAAACAATATTAGATATCCATTAACCAAAGCTTATCCAACAGCAGGATAATCGTCACTTAGAGAAGAAGGGTATGAGATACCATGGTGATTGGCTTTAGTGCAAGTGGGAGATTGAAAGTAGTATGCACACAAGCCAATCATGTTTGATGATAAAGCATATACTTTGTAAATAATCTTATTCATTTATTAATAAAAAGTATTAATTTATTAAAGGCTTTTTATTATCTACATGATGCTGTTTTATAATATGTGATAAACCCATAGTTTTAAGCAATGCTTTTAGAATAATGATGATGATCATTCTAATGAGATCTAAATTCTTAGAAAGCTTAAAACTAAAATAGTTCCCAATCGTTGGATTACTAAATTGGGGATTAGTGAATCCGGATAGATTGGTACATACGTTGCTTGCTCATTGGATGAGGATGATTGATCTCATGATCATTTGTGTGGAGACACTAAAGCAAGTATGTAGGTGCTTATTAGAGAATAAGTTCACTGAACGTGACTCGCTAAGGAATACCTAATGGAGTTTTACTTGCCTGTCAATAGGAATTCCTGTAGTGATAGTAGTACAAGTGATCCTTGGACTTGAGATCATCATAGTATCTTGTGTATGATGAGTTATACTTTGACTTATTCCTTAAAACCCTTAGGGTATATCAAAGGGTATGCTTGGGTATAATAAATTGTACATGGAGATAATGTATGATCAATAAAGAATCTACCACTTCTAGTAAAAGAAGAGAAATGTCCTATGTGATTCGATAAATGACAACTCAGTAGTCCTTGGCCAAGGCAGAATGAAATTAGAAAGGAGTTTCTAATTTGCATTATTTGGAGTTGTGCATTTAAGAGTCGAAATACATATAATTAAATAAAATAAGACTTGACAGAAATTCCATGTCTTATATTTAATTGGGACATTGTATGGTGGAAGGATTGAATTGTACGGTAACTATTTACTCAAAGGTTCTTTTATGATTAATGTTGAAATCTATATTATCTGAAAAGTCGTTGATCGCTAGGGAGGCTTATCCCTATTGTAGAATAAATATTATTTATTTAAATAAATTATTAGTTTAATTTATTTACTTAAATAAGATTAGAATTGTTCTAATTGATTTATTCACAACCGGTTTAATATGAAGAACCTAAAGGGTCACACCATAAAAGGATGAATAATTATTTAAGAAGTTAATGGCATAATCGTAATAATAAGTTAAGTATATTTAATTTAATCTATGGTGATAGAATAAATTAAATAGCTTAATATTTATTATTTAATATTTTAGAAATATTAAATATAAATTAATAAGAGGAGTCTTATTATTATTATTATTACTATTATTATTATTTAATTCTTAAAGGAGTTTGGGAGTTAATTAATAAAAGTACTCTCAAATATCCTAATAGGATTAGGAGGCAAATTAATTAAAATAGTTTAATTAATTATCCCTAATAAGATTAGGGAGCTTAATTAATTAAAAGAATTTAATTAATTAAATAAAACCCAATTCCTTAATTGTTAAGGAGGGTTGCCTACATCTATAAATAAGAGGAGTCTTATTATGGGTAAAAAGGAGGTTGTTGACGTATTTATAGAATACGTAATTCCAATAGTTGGGAGAGTACACCCCTTTCTATGAGAGATAGAAAAATTAGGGTTTAGCCAAATACCCATCTTCTTGAATCTCTATTCTTTCTTGGTGGATCACCTCTAGAGGCCAAACACTTGGGTGGCTAACGTTGATCAAAGGAAGGAACCAAACCCGGTGGATTCAAGTTGAACGCGAAAAGGATTGGAGGTGAACTTGTACCTGAGGAAGCTCGGATCTTCAAGGGTATGGTTCTTATTCTTTCTTTTTCGTTTAATTAATAATTGCGCATAAAGGGTGATCCGGGTATATGGTTTGTAAAATTTTTAAAACTCTGATTTTTCACGCTTCCACATATTTTTGCAATTTGATTGCCTTCATGAATATTACAAACCTAACACTTTTTATATCTCACACTACTACCCAAAAATAACTTCGTTAAATCCTCAGAGCAACCACTAATACCTCTAGCTCCGAACCGTGAGTCGGATCCCCTTTCACCTAAAAATTTTAACTGACGCGATGCGTAAGAAATGACCCTATCATTTTTCCTAAACACACTTCCTAATACATTGTATGATGCGTTGCTATACAACACAGACCTTTCTGTACTATCTGGTAGAGACAACATGGGTGCCATACTAAATTCTTCTTCAATTCTTGAAAATTCACTCTATAATTTCCTACCCATATAAATTCCACCGATTTCCTTGTCAATTTAGCTAACTAAGTAACTATCTTGATCTTCACATAACCCACGGATTATTTTCTTAATAACTTCTTGTTTTATAACATCGATAAATAACTCTACAGTACGTACGTCTTGCAACTAAAAGAATAAAGTAATACCTTTGACTTCCTCGGAGTCTTTAAGGTTTAAGCACTTTCTTTGACAATGACTTATCACCACATGGTTTAACTATTTCAGAGTTTCATAAATCAAATCGAAAATAAATCCATTACGTGACCTTTAATATCAACACGACAATTCAACACATCAAGTTACAAGGTATCACTATTCACACTTTCTATACTTAGGGAATAGTTTAACTCTTTCCGAAGCGAATCTAGTTTCTAAAAGAATTCACCAGGCATAAAATTAACAAGTGGCTGTTAAATTAAATAACATGTAGCCGTATAGATAACTGATTGGAACCATACCTTGCATTGCATTCTGGATCTTTATGTTGGTTGATTGTTCAGTTGGTCGACTCGGTGGAGCTGACTCTACTATAACCAGTTTGCCACTGCCCCCTTTGCTTCCACTTGCTTTTCTGACTGCTTTCTTTGGGGAACCTCAGGTCAAGTGCTCCTTCGATGCACACGTGAAGCAGGTTCTCTTCCTCAGTCTTGAACATTTTGGTGCAATGTGATCCTTCGATCCACAATTAAAGCACACCCTTTTTTTCCCTCAAACAAACACCTACATGTTTCTTTCTGCAGTTGCTACACGTCTCCACCTTCTTCTTTTCCTTCCCTTGCTGATTTTAAGTGTTAATATTATTGTCACACTTTCTTTTCTGAGCGTTACCGGTATGAATATCACCCACGTTATCATCTTCACTATTCTTTCCCTTCTTCTCTTGATTGTATGCCAACGTATTACCTTCCCCGTCTACATCAATCGTTCTTTCCAACCTTGTTGTAAACGAATTTGGTTGGAACATCGAGATTTGATTATACAGCCAGAAATTCACCAGCAAATTCATCAGTTGTGGCACTGGATTTACGTTGGCTTCCCTATTGGATCCATATTCCTTGGGGCTCTGTTGACATTGTTGTCTTCTTCTAGGCGGCATATTACTGTTTAAAACTTGAACTATTAGATCATCGTTCATCCACACATTTACATTTTTAAACTTATCTCAACCACTTATAGATAACACATAATATATCTTAATAAAAAATGACAATACTTTATTCATTTATTATACCACATATAACAAAATAGCCTCACTGCTATTTATATTTTTTTCCCCGAAATAGTAAAATTCTAGGATCACTTTATCACATCCCACTATTTAATTCAAAAGTTAGGATTTACATTTTATTAACTTTCATCGTGATTTATATAATCTTAATGTTTTTCCTTGCAATCTACAAGAACATTCCACATTATAGAACTTCATTGCGCTCTTGCTCCATGATACGAATCATTGACGACCCATCACAACCAAAGATAAATCTCAACCTATACAGAAAATAGGATACTAAATTCTAAGTTCAATCATTCGCTTGGCATTCTTCAGCTTGTCTTCAACACGATCTATGCGTTTAGAAGCCTCAATCTATACGCCTTCAGCTCTCGCATGCTTTTCAATACTAACCATACTCAGACTATACGAACTTCTCAGGCTCCCAATCCTTATCATCGTTCATCAATCATTTCGACAACAAAATATTTAATAACTACTACAACTTGATATGTATAATACTCGCTACTCCTAAGTACTCTAAGTCATTAACACACAAGCACATAAAGTCTTTTATCATTTTATCTTCAATGAATTTCCTTAATTCACTCCTTAGATGTTGATGAGAGTTTATCACCTCTATGTTTTCGATCTCCTAGAAGGTTATAGCCTAAGGTTTCCCCACCTAAGGTTCATAAACTAAAGCTTTGATACCAACTTGTGATAACCCCAAATCCGAGCACTTCAATCCCACAGATTTGGTGTTCACTGTTCAATTAAATCATAACTAAATACCCATATCCAAAGGATAAAATTAAACTCAAATGTTTAAATAATCAATCTCCCATTAATGGGTTACATAATCTAAAATAAATCTCGGGTCATCTAACGTTTATTACAATCATCAGTGGAAAAATTAAAACATAATCGTAATTAAATCTATTGCATAAGCTTCATAAATAGAAGATAAATTAAACGTTGTCGTCTAATCAAGCACTTTGCCCTTGTCCTTGCCCTTGCTTGTAGAAAACTCTTCAAACTTCTTAACTTCATCTGCATTGTTTTGTGCAAGAGTGAGCAAACAATTGCCCATAAGAAGGATAATATAAAATAACATTTTATGAACAATAATTCATTGAGTTTTCAATGGTAAAGTATTCTTACCGGAACAATAAACTTTAATTCAACAACTATGAGTTCAAAGGAATAATGAACGTTAAATTAACAATAGATATCAACATCAAAGAATACACTGAGGGTCACAAGACCACGAACTATACTCTAGGTTTTCAAGTATTTTTACTTTAACCTTTAACAATCTAAAAGACTATAATCATCATCTATGTCCTAGGTTAACAGGTGTTTCTACTGTAACCTTTAACAGTCTAAACGACTATATGGACCATCATCCCGTACTCCAGGTGATCAACCCTTTGTACTATGTATTGCGCAAACATTTTAACGTTATTGCGCAGTTCTAAAATAATCCCCTGATATAGGGTTGTTCATCTCAGCTTAGATTATCAGGTTGCGAACTAAAGGAGATTAGGTTGGGAATTAACTTCAAAGGAATTCTAGATCTTTAGAATGCTCATCAACCAAGTACTAGTTGAATCAGACAGAGACCAATAACTATTCAAGAGTTTGAATACAATATCTTCATGAACAAGGTATATTGATGCATCAATAAAAGCTAGAGTATTAACAGTTTCTAAATTGAACAAATGTTATCATCAACAACATGCTTTCAAAATTGTGTGAGTACATAAGTAAACCAAAGGAAGTTTGGTTTGGGTTGACTTCAAGGGTAATTTAGAGTTTAGAATATTCATCAACTAAGGATTAGTTGAGTTGGTAAAGAATCGTTAGGCAACATAGAGTTTGGTACAATAATGTAAGATACTACAATGATATTGGAGAACGAAGATCAAACAACAGTTATTTGTAGCTGAATAAACAACATTACAGACTTTGAATAACCAAAGTGATCTCGTTTGAAATAAAGAAATAAAGATTAACTAACTTGCTCAATAATAAATGAGGGTTAAAGCACTCAGATGACAATAAATTGTTAAACAAGAGATTTAGAGAATTTGAATAAGTATAACATAACAGTGAAAAGTAACCTTGTTGAATAATAAAGTAGGAAAGGTTAGGGAACTTGCCTCTTGCATAAGCTATACAATTATAACTCACGTACTTCAATTTCCTACACATAGGTTTAGAACCACAATACCTATTAGATATGCTAACATACCATAACATGTACATTTATTGCTAAACTTATCATTTTAGCACAAGTCTTATTGTACTATACAGATATCAGGAATTTCAAGTGTTAACCTTCACAACACCTGTTTACTAATCATCATGCTCACTAAGTTTAATATGCCACGTTCATTACTTACTAATCATTTTCAAAGTTGAAATCATCAATGACATGACACAGTTCTGTTTTAACCTCCATGTTACATGTTTAACTCCTTAACACCACCTTAAACCAAGCTTTAGTGGTGTTACAAAGTCTGCAGCAGCAGCAGACCTCACTGTCTCAGGACAGGGTATGGTGCAGCTGCGCCATACACAAGCCTGGGAACGGCACAGCTGCGCCATTTTTTGCCTTGGCACCGGCTGTAAAGTTCTCGAACCCGGATACTTGAAACCCGAACTCGGTACTTCACGATACCATTTCTATGAGCGGAATACTACTAATAATAATAACAATAATATAAAACTTAAACTTAAATTTACATATATATCAGAGTCTTTCTCCCAAGTACGTAACCTTTAAACCTTCATTACATGACATAATATATATAAATATATATATATATATATATATATATATATATATATATATATATCATAGTCTTCATAATCTAAAACTATTACAAACAGTAGCATATAAAGTCATTCAGCAACTTTTCCTTTTCCTTTGTTCTTGACAGATCCTTCTGGTCCTTCACACTTAGCTGAAAATATTTAAATTAAGCAAGAATGAGCATATGATTGCCCAGCAAGTATTATATATATATAGGCTGAAAGAATTTAAATGTTTTCTTTATAATATTCTTCTACAACTAGTCAGTAGTTGTGAAGTAATCTGTACCAATAATAATAACATAACAACCCTCTTTCAAATTTTTGAAACTACGTATTGACTATTAATGGGGTTTCTGTGACATACTATGAACATTGTTTTTCATTTTCGAAAAGGTTTGAACAGAAATTCATCTATAAACCGTCATGACTTACGGGCACGGAGGGTGATCAGCCCCATTGTACCCTGTATTGATCAATACTATATGTATAAGAACGATGTTATCGTTCACTCTGTCCGCCTTGGGCGCATAAAAAATTTCCCATTATCGGGATGTTCATACCTGTCGGGTTTTTATAACAAAGGTCTTATCTTATTCAACAATTATCTATAGTTCAACATATATGTATATCAAAGGTGTATCAACATGCGATTGAATACAATGATTATCCAAGTGGGGACACTCGTATAATCATTTCTAGAAATTAACGAACAGAATATATATATTCGAATTATCATATACTAACATGTTGATAATCAAAGGGCGTATATAATATAATTTTAACAATCTGTACAATAATAATAAAAATTCTGAACTTCTCACTTCTGTCCATTGCATAAAGAAAATGCAAAGTTAGGATACTTGCCTGATGCGCTGCTTACACTTTGCAACTTAGTTTTATCTTTTATGAAATCACCTAACATTAATCAGATTATTTTACTGATTAGTACAACATAACGTACACATAACACTGCCTATTGCAGTCAGCACATTCCCTATTCACATTATCACGCATGTTCAACAATCGTTGACTCATAATCAAACATCAACACCTTCCTAATCACATTGTCATACAACCTTAATAACTATTGAATCACAAATAAACACATATTCAATTAAATTATTTAAGTCCAGATCAATTCCTGAAACATGTCGGTCTACCGACAACTTTTTCGGGTAAATATCGAGTCTAAGACTTTAAATCGTAGTTCAATATCCATTTGGATAACTTAAACATCAGTCGCACTAATTTTTCATGGCCTTATAATAATTATTATCATTTATCATAATTTTTGAAATATCAGAATCATTATTAGATGATTTAAACATCAAATAATTCTATTATCATTAATATTTAATTAATATTAAACTATTAATGAAACCATTGCCAAAATATTAAAGTTATGAATAATAACTCAAAATATATTTAAAACATTTATATTACCCTTAAATGATTTTTAAAACATTAAAATCACTATTAAATAATTAGCATTAATATTAATGAACTATTTATCCAAATATTAAAAGTCAATAATTATAACTTAAAATATTTTTAAATCATTAATATCCTTTTTAAATGATTTTTAAATAAATAAAAACATTTTTAAACTATTTATTTAATATAATTATTAAATAAATTTAATATCATTAATCATTAAATATCATTAATATTAAATTATTAATGAAAATATCCCTTAAATATTAAAAGTTATATTTTATAACTTAAAATATTTTTAAACACTTTATTTTCATTTAAAATGATTATTATAATATAAAAATCATTTTAAAACTAATTTATTTAATATAATTATTAAATAACTTTAATATCATTAATAATAATTAATTAATGAAATTTACCTTTAAATACTAAAAGTTATATTTTATAACTTAAAATATTTTTAAATACCTTATTATTATTTCAAATGATTTTTAATATAATAAAATCATTTTTTAATTCATTTATTTAATTCATTTAATAAATAAATTAATTATCATTAATATTAATTTATTAATGAAAATTATCACATAATATTAAAATTTATCAAAAATAACTTAAATTATTTTCTTATATCATAATATAATTTTAAATGATTTTTCAAATATTAAAATCATTTTTAAATGATTTATTTAATATTATAATTAAATAAATTAATTACTTTTAATATTCCAAAAATATTAAATATTTATGAAATATATTTAAAATAATTAAAAACTAATTTTCAGAATTTAAAATAATTTTAAATAATTTATTTTGTATTTTTAATAATTAAAAACTAATTTTTTCTATTTTTTTATTAATTTCCAGAAATTTAAAAAAAATCTTTCGCTAAAGACCACCTATAGCGACAGAACCGTCGCTATAGGTGTTCTTGGTGTTCTTCAAGCAACCCAGATCTTCATCGGTAGATTACCAGGTTACTACTTTTACCATCTTTTAATGCACGATCGTAATATTTTCTGGGTATCTAATGTTATTACACATGTAGTACAAGTGTAATACTACATACACAAACCGATTTCATGGTCATAAATCAACATATAAGATAATTATAGGTCTCCAAAAAGTCTAAAAAATATGTTCTTCATTTTCTGGGTTTTCCAGAAAATGAAGAACAGTCGATGGTACTATATTTAGATCCTTCTATCTTACGTTCTGGTTCTAGTTTGTGCAATATAATGACTCTAACATGTAGCCGAACTGTCAGGCTCAATTTCCATAACACTATATCACTTTAAAAGCATTACACGAACAAGATCTGGCACGGTCAAACCATGTCAGAAACCTTGTTCATCAACCACCTGGGTTTTCCAGAAATTGCCAGAATCAAGTGGTCAACCCAAGTTTCACTGTTATTATCTTTCACCCTAGTCACGATATAAGTGTTATAATGACTTTCATGTGTACTCCATATACCAGTTTACAACATCAAAACAATAACATAACACAAATAAATAACAACAGCGAAATCCAAGCTCTGAAATAACGTTGTCAGAGTGTTCTTGGTAATATGGGTTACCCAAATTTTCACATGATCATGGCTGGTCAACCCTGTTTGACCACTTATAACTTCTAATCTACAACAGCTGTGGACTTGATTCAAGTTCCATATGGAAGATGACATAACTAGCTACATGTGTAAACATTTAAACAGCAAAATAACATAACACAATGAGATCTATAGTCTCTGACATCTGTTGTCAGAACATAAAAAATATTTTCCAGATTTTTGAAAACATCAAATCCGAGCCTCTAGATGTTATGGATCTAACATCTAGCAACCCAGATCATCATTAAACAACATAAACAACATATTTAAACAACAAATTACAAGATCTAACAACAGATTTTGGACAAAAATCCAAGGTAGGGTTTTATACCTTCTTGATCGATTTTGATTTCTAAGCTTCTGATTTGTTAGGGATGGACGTGGGGCTTGTTTGTGTGACTGAATTGCTAGATATTTTCGTGGCTTTTAGAGAGAGAGGGTTTAGGATGAATTTAGTGAAAATTTGAGCAACCAAAATAACATTTCCTCTCTCTCAATCCTTAAATAGGCAACATAGACTCATGAATTGGCTGACTTGTTGCTTGTGGCTGTCAATTAAGGAGCATGTGGAGTTGTTGAGGTTTGGTAGAGTAAGTCACCAACTTCTCCATTTGTCAAAACCTATGGCTAGCTTCTTTAATGCTAAAAGGGACATAATGGTCATTTATTTTCTAATTTAATGGCTAAATTGTCATTCTTGCAAACCCTTAGGGTTTAACCCTAAGGTTTAGCACAAAATGTAGGATTTTTCAACTAGGGTTTGCACAATAAATTAAATAAAATAAAATAACTAAATTTTAGTTTCTAAATTTTGAAAATAATTACTTTATTAATTAAAGTAAGTTTGTAATTATTTAACAAATGGACATTAGGGTTCAGATCATATAATTATTGTTCACTTTACTAATGTAGCAATTAGGGTTTACTCTTTCAGTAATTAGGGTTACCAAATTACAATTAGGGTTCCAATTACTAAATTAGGGTTTAATAATTTAGGGTTGCTAAAATTTAATAATTGTAATCATAATACTTGCTAATTAATCACATTATCAATACTTACAAACAATCTCAAACTCCAATTTCAAATTAGGGTTACTAATTATAGCAATTAGGGTTTTCTAGAATTTTAATTAGGGTTTACCTAATTAATATATTAAATACATGACATAATTAATATTATACACTTGTAAAACAATCTCACACTCTAATTTGGATCTCAAATTAAGGTTTAACATCATTACTAGGGTTTGGTCAAAATATACCGTAATTGACCAACCATTATCAATACGGACATACCGTACATATTCATAGCACTGAAAAATCAAAATATAATTAATATGATATTATTATTCTAATACCTTGACAATAATCCAAAATTAGAGTTTGGATTCCATATCTGATTATTCTTTCATATTTAACCTTGATAATTAAGGTAAAATATTTAACTTAATAATCTGTACAAAAAATCATATAATAAAATAATTATTATATTTATTCTAAAAATCACTTCATTTATTATTTAAATAATATATGATTATATATTCAAGGAAAATAATTAATAAAAACATTTCTATCTTAAAATTAATTATTATAAAAATATACTTTATAATAATCAATAATTCTAAAATAAATTTGCTTGTAAATATTCATATAATAAATATATTTTTAATTTCCACATAAATACATATACACATAATCTTGTACAAATCCTCATCTTAAAAAAAAATTATACGCAAAATTTAAGATTTATTTATAGAGAAAATATCGGGTTGTTACATTCACCCTCCCTTATAAGGATTCCGTCCCCGGAATCACCACTTAAAAACCTACACATAACTGAGTACATAGCATACACAATCTTCGCAATTAGATCTCGATCATCTTTGATCGAACCGATCTTTAACTAATCACATTAAGCTTGTCTTTCTGATTAAACGGAAATTTGATTTCTAAAAGAACTCAAATTCCTCCCTCAAAATTTCTTTATAAAATAATTTACTATAAATAGAAAAATTCTAATTACGCCAATAAAAGTTATTTGAATATTACCTGGAACTGCATTGCCAGCTGCCACCGTGTCTTGAACCGTCATGTTGAAGAATCTTGATGTTGACTTTGTTGGTTTGTTCGATGACGTCAGTCCCGTGATTGCTAATGTTCCACTACCCTTACCAGTATTCTCCTTTCCTGCCTCCACCCTCCTATTCGGACAATCCTTCACCCTGTGCTCCAATGATCCACAAATAAAATAACCACTGTTCATTCTAGAATTTGGGCAGTTGGGAGAGATATGGCCCTCCTGCCCGCATTTATAACACACAAATTTTCCTTTTAAACATTCTCCGGAGTGGTTCTTTCCACACGTTTTACACTGAATCCCTTGCTTCTTAATTCCTTCTTGCTTCACCTGTACGTTTCCAAAATAGTTTCCTTTCATTTTTCTGTCAACACTCCCGCTTCCACTATTAGTCCTCACCTTCTCAACTCCCTCGACCTTGCCCTTGTTCTTCTTCTCCTTATTGTAGAGGCTCATAGCCTCACTTCCCTCCTCCGCAATTATCGCCTTCTCCAAGAGTGCTACAAATGTTGGGATCTACAACACTGCCACCTTGTTATAGAGACAGGTTTTTAATCCCAGCTCAAATCTCCTCGCCTTCCTAGCCTCCGTATCGACTTGATGCGGAGAAAACCTAGCTAACTCATTGAATTTTGCGGCATATTCGGCCACTGACATATCCCCTTGCTTCAACTCCAGAAATTTTACCTCCATTCTAGACTGCATACTGGCTGAAAAATAGATCTCGAAAAATAAAGTCTTAAATCTATCCCACGCTACCACACCTGCTCCTGCCCTCACCTGATTCGCTTCCCACCAGAAATTTGCCTCACCCTTCATCATGTAGGTGGCAAAAGAGGTCTTTTGCCCCTCAGCTACCCTAGCTATTATAAACGCCTTCTCAATTTCCTTAACCCATGTTTGGGCTTCTACAGGGTCAGTTGTACCTTTGAATTCTGGCAGTCCTACAGCCTTAAAATCTTTGAAATTCGCCAAGTGATTATCCGGCTGGTTTCCTTGTTTCATAGTCTGGGCTACCATATTCGCAAAATGCTGTATCGGGTCTGCTTGTTGTTGTCCTTCAACGTTGTTGACAGACTCTTCTGCCCTCTGATTTTGAGTTTGACGTCTTGGCGACATTATCTGGTTAAGTAAAAACCATAAATTAACTTACATTCTAAACCTTATCATATAAGTTTAAACTTATTAAACTTGTTTCATAACTCAAACTTTGATTCATATTCAATCATTGCTTTCAAAATATTTTACATAACATAGCACATAGTGCTTTAAACATCAGTTATCCCATTGTGACTACAAAAGTCGGGATTTACATCACCACTTGTACAAAAGTTTTATAATAATGCATTACACATACATATTAAGCACACATATAATATTAAACACGCTTACACAACATAACCTATGCTACCTATTTACTAAGTCTTCTTTCTTGGACAGCTTCTCGCCTGATGATCTCCTATTCCACAATTAAAACAGACACATTGAGTTGGATTGGGACAATGAGGAGAGAAATGTCCCTTCTGTCCGCAATTATAGCAAACATATTCCCTTTTTCTGCATACGCCTTCATGCTTCTTGTCACAATTTGTACACTTTTCTATGTGTTTAAAGTTCCCTTGGTTGTTATCAGGATCACGATCATTCATCTTTCTTTTTCCCTTATCTTTTGGAGCTGCAAACAAAGTGTTGCTTGAGGCTCCCATCTGATTAATTTGGATTTGAAGCTTATCCTGCTCTTCCATTATTTCTATTAATGCTTGGCGCAATTGACTGTTAAGCAATTTTTCTGTCTTCCACAACCCTTCTAGAGAAGAAACCTTGTTCCTCAATTCCTGCATCTCCATTGATGCTTCACCAGCTTCAGCTTTAGAGTCTGAATCACTATCTGTCAGATCTACTATTTCCGGATCTGGTACTATGTTTTCCACGATAACCACCTCGTCCGAGTTGGTTTCATTGTGAGCTTCTATTTCCGCTATTGGCTTCGATATTAGCTCCTTCTTTACGACCCGTGGGTATCCTAGTTCTTTTTCACCTGACATCTACACAGAGCATATATCCTGATTAGCATATAATATATACACATAACACATAAAGGTTTTATATAAGTTATCTTTTAGTTTGTTTGACGATGAATTTATCCAATCCATCTTTATTTAAATTCTATATGAGTTATTTATATTTTCAACGTTTCCCTCTGTTCTAAGGTTATAGCCTAAGGTCTAACCCACCTAAGGTTTCTAACCTTATAGCTCTGATACCATCCTGTAAAGTCCCCGAACCCGGATACTTGAAACCCGAACTCGGTACTTCACGATACCATTTCTATGAGCGGAATACTACTAATAATAATTACAATAATATAAAACTTAAACTTAAATTTACATATATATCAGAGTCTTTTTCCCAAGTACGTAACCTTTAAACCTTCATTACATGACATAATATATATAAATATATATATCATAGTCTTCATAATCTAAAACTATTACAAACAGTAGCATATAAAGTCATTCAGCAACTTTTCCTTTTCCTTTGTTCTTGACAGATCCTTCTGGTCCTTCACACTTAGCTGAAAATATTTAAATTAAGCAAGAATGAGCATATGATTGCCCAGCAAGTATTATATATATATAGGCTGAAAGAATTTAAATGTTTTCTTTATAATATTCTTCTACAACTAGTCAGTAGTTGTGAAGTAATCTGTACCAATAATAATAACATAACAACCCTCTTTCAAATTTTTGAAACTACGTATTGACTATTAATGGGGTTTCTGTGACATACTATGAACATTGTTTTTCATTTTCGAAAAGGTTTGAACAGAAATTCATCTATAAACCGTCATGACTTACGGGCACGGAGGGTGATCAGCCCCATTGTACCCTGTATTGATCAATACTATATGTATAAGAACGATGTTATCGTTCACTCTGTCCGCCTTGGGCGCATAAAAAATTTCCCATTATCGGGATGTTCATACCTGTCGGGTTTTTATAACAAAGGTCTTATCTTATTCAACAATTATCTATAGTTCAACATATATGTATATCAAAGGTGTATCAACATGCGATTGAATACAATGATTATCCAAGTGGGGACACTCGTATAATCATTTCTAGAAATTAACGAACAGAATATATATATTCGAATTATCATATACTAACATGTTGATAATCAAAGGGCGTATATAATATAAGTTTAACAATCTGTACAATAATAACAAAAATTCTGAACTTCTCACTTCTGTCCATTGCATAAAGAAAATGCAAAGTTAGGATACTTGCCTGATGCGCTGCTTACACTTTGCAACTTAGTTTTATCTTTTATGAAATCACCTAACATTAATCAGATTATTTTACTGATTAGTACAACATAACGTACACATAACACTGCCTATTGCAGTCAGCACATTCCCTATTCACATTATCACGCATGTTCAACAATTGTTGACTCATAATCAAACATCAACACCTTCCTAATCACATTGTCATACAACCTTAATAACTATTGAATCACAAATAAACACATATTCAATTAAATTATTTAAGTCCAGATCAATTCCTGAAATATATCGGTCTACCGACAGCTTTTTCGGGTAAATATCGAGTCTAAGACTTTAAATCGTAGTTCAATATCCATTTGGATAACTTAAACATCAGTCGCACTAATTTTTCATGGCCTTATAATAATTATTATCATTTATCATAATTTTTGAAATATCAGAATCATTATTAAATGATTTAAACATCAAATAATTCTATTATCATTAATATTTAATTAATATTAAACTATTAATGAAACCATTGCCAAAATATTAAAGTTATGAATAATAAATCAAAATATTTTTAAAACATTTATATTACCCTTAAATGATTTTTAAAACATTAAAATCACTATTAAATAATTAGCATTAATATTAATGAACTATTTATCCAAATATTAAAAGTCAATAATTATAACTTAAAATATTTTTAAATCATTAATATCCTTTTTAAATGATTTTTAAATAAATAAAAACATTTTTAAACTATTTATTTAATATAATTATTAAATAAATTTAATATCATTAATCATTAAATATCATTAATATTAAATTATTAATGAAAATATCCCTTAAATATTAAAATTTATATTTTATAACTTAAAATATTTTTAAACACTTTATTTTCATTTAAAATGATTATTATAATATAAAAATCATTTTTAAACTAATTTATTTAATATAATTATTAAATAAATTTAATATCATTAATAATAATTAATTAATGAAATTTACCTTTAAATACTAAAATTTATATTTTATAACTTCAAATATTTTTAAATACCTTATTATTATTTCAAATGATTTTTAATATAATAAAATCATTTTTTAATTCATTTATTTAATTCATTTAATAAATAACTTAATTATCATTAATATTAATTTATTAATAAAAATTATCACATAATATTAAAAGTTATCAAAAATAAATTAAATTATTTTCTTATATCATAATATAATTTTAAATGATTTTTCAAATATTAAAATCATTTTTAAATAATTTATTTAATATTATAATTAAATAAATTAATTACTTTTAATATTCCAAAAATATGAAATATTTATGAAATATATTTAAAATAATTAAAAACTAATTTTCAGAATTTAAAATAATTTTTAATAATTTATTTTGTATTTTTAATAATTAAAAACTATTTATTTCTATTTTTTTATTAATTTCTGGAAATTTTAAAAAAATCTGTCGCTAAAGACCACCTATAGCGACAGAACCGTCGCTATAGGTGTTCTTGGTGTTCTTCAAGCAACCCAGATCTTCATCGGCAGATTACCAGGTTACTACTTTGACCATCTTTTAATGCACGATCGTAATATTTTCTGGGTATCTAATGTTATTACACATGTAGTACAAGTGTAATACTACATACACAAACCGGTTTCAGGGTCATAAATCAACATATAAGATAATTATAGGTCTCCAAAAAGTCTGACAAATCTGTTCTTCATTTTCTGGGGTTTCCAGAAAATGAAGAACAGTCGATGGTACTATATTTAGATCCTTCTATCTTACGTTCTGGTTCTAGTTTGTGCAATATAATGACTCTAACATGTAGCCGAACTGTCAGGCTCAATTTCCATAACACTATATCACTTTAAAAGCATTACACGAACAAGATCTGGCACGGTCAAACCATGTCAGAAACCTTGTTCATCAACCACCTGGGTTTTCCAGAAATTGCCAGAATCAAGTGGTCAACCCAAGTTTCACTGTTATTATCTTTCACCCTAGTCACGATATAAGTGTTATAATGACTTTCATGTGTACTCCATATACCAGTTTACAACATCAAAACAATAACATAACACAAATAAATAACAACAGCGAAATCCAAGCTCTGAAATAACGTTGTCAGAGTGTTCTTGGAAATCTTGGTTACCCAGATTTTCACATGATCATGGCCGGTCAACCCTGTTTGACCACTTATAACTTCTAATCTACAACAGCTATGGACCTGATTCAAGTTCCATATGGAAGATGACATAATTAGCTACATGTGTAAACATTTAAACAACAAAATAACATAACACAATGAGATCTATAGTCTCTGACATCTGTTGTCAGAACATAAAAAATATTTTCCAGATTTTTGAAAACATCAAATCCGAGCCTCTAGATGTTATGGATCTAACATCTAGCAACCCAGATCATCATTAAACAACATAAACAACATATTTAAACAACAAATTACAAGATCTAACAACAGATTTTGGACAGAAATCCAAGGTAGGGTTTTATACCTTCTTGATCGATTTTGATTTTTAAGCTTCTGATTTGTTAGGGATGGACATGGGGCTTGTTTGTGTGACTGAATTGCTAGATATTTTCGTGTCTTTTAGAGAGAGAGGGTTTAGGATGAATTTAGTGAAAATTTGAGCAACCAAAATAACATTTCCTCTCTCTCAATCCTTAAATAGGCAACATAGACTCATGAATTGGCTGACTTGTTGCTTGTGGCTGTCAATTAAGGAGCATGTGGAGTTGTTGAGGTTTGGTAGAGTAAGTCTCCAACTTCTCCATTTGTCAAAACCTATGGCTAGCTTCTTTAATGCTAAAAGGGACATAATGGTCATTTATTTTCTAATTTAATGGCTAAATTGTCATTCTTGCAAACCCTTAGGGTTTAATCCTTAGGGTTTAACCCTAAGGTTTAGCACAAAATATAGGATTTTTTAACTAGGGTTTGCACAATAAATTAAATAAAATAAAATAACTAAATTTTAGTTTCTAAATTTTGAAAATAATTACTTTATTAATTAAAGTAAGTTTGTAATTATTTAACAAATGGACATTAGGGTTCAGATCATATAATTATTGTTGACTTTACTAATGTAGCAATTAGGGTTTACTCTTTCAGTAATTAGGGTTACCAAATTACAATTAGGGTTCCAATTACTAAATTAGGGTTTAATAATTTAGGGTTGCTAAAATTTAATAATTGTAATCATAATACTTGCTAATTAATCACATTATCAATACTTACCAACAATCTCAAACTCTAATTTCAAATTAGGGTTACTAATTATAGCAATTAGGGTTTTCCAGAATTTTAATTAGGGTTTACCTAATTAATACATTAAATACATGACATAATTAAGTAGAGGCAGAGATGGCTGATGAACAATAGCCAACTTTCGCCCAACAAACACAAATTTCACCCACCAAACAGTGAAATTAACACGTAAAATAAGTATACAACTATCATAAACATGTTTGCTAACATTTATAACCAATTAGAACAATTTAGCACCAACTAAAATTATTTTAATTTCTCAAAATTCATATTTTTCATATAAAACTCCATTTTTGATATCTCTTAGAAAAATCATCACTGTAATCTCTATACTTGGCCAAATAACTTCATTCCAATTACATTATGTTCGTTTCTTAATGAACTAACATAATTAAGCTTCAATTTATAGATTATCATACAAATTGACCATCAAGTTTTGTACTTTCACAAACTATATGTATACACACACACTGTAATTAGTTTTCTTCCTTTTAAACACAATTAGCACAATAATGCTTGTCTAAACACTAGTTCTAATCATCATAAACATATACAATAACAAGTAATACGTTGTACATCAACAATTCAAAAAGATAAATTCACAGAACTTGAAGTTATATGCCGTGAAATCCATACACACACACACACACACACACACATATATATATATATATATAACATTAAGGTTATGATTAATACCTTCTTATGCTTGAAAATCCTTGCTAATCAATTGATAGTCACCTTGAAATTCTTAGGTTTCCTCTCAATCTCTCTCAAGTTCTCTGTAATCTTTTCTTCTCTTCTTCCTCGGTAGGCATAGGCCAAATGATTTTTACGTATAATAAAGACCCAACGCACACAGCCAAACATCTGAAACCGACGTTATAATAATAAGAATAATAAGTTATCAGTTATAATATATATTATTAATTATTTTATTTATTTTATTTATTATAATAAAATTTAAAAATTCAAAAGCCATAAGGCTTTGTTTGGCAAAAATCTTTAAAATTTAAAGACTTAATATTTAAGCCTTGATTGGCAAAACTAAATTAAACTTCTTTAATTTATTTTAATAAACAATTTAGTTTATAATTTATAATCAAATATTATTTATTTGGATTTCCATATTCAACATTAATCAAATAAATTATTTACACATACTATATTTTAAATAAATTTTCCACTTAAATAAATATCATAAAATTATAATCCAACTATAATTTAGTTTAAGAATTTAACATACCATTTTAAATTATTTAATTAAAACAACCATATAACATCCCATGTTATATTACAACTCTCTAAATTATAAATTTAGAATATTATCTATTAAATTTAATTCATAAATATTTACTAATAATAATCACATCAATAGAATACTTATTTAATTTAAGAAATACTTTAAATTACAAAACAACAACTTCATCAATAAAATATTTATTTATTTTAATAAATATTTTAAATTACACATAAAATCTTGGATTGTTACATCCTTCCCTCCTTACAAGGATTATGTCCCCAGAATCACAATTCAAACAATCAAATCGTCACATCTTAGACATGCGTAAAAACCCAGATAACAGGATGGCATGCTATTCTACATCAAGTAACAGAGATTTCATTAGGATTGCAAGAATTTGACAAAAACTTAAACTAAGAATAAAAATTTATACCTCTTGAAGCCTTAATGGAATTCTTAAATGCACTAAGTATGCTCCCTCAATCTTCAGCAACACTCACTCTCTTTCTACACTTATCAGACAATTTTCAAGCAACTGAGAATGAGAAGGATTTGGCTGCCATTTATAGAGAAATGACTGCCCAGACCATGGCTTTGTTCCATGGTTTGATTTAATGGAGATTGAGAAAAAATGTTGGGTATAGAAGGGTTGGCCAACTGCCAATTCTTAGCCATCATCACAGCCATCTCTAGCTTCATCATTTTCCTCTTAGCCTTTTTCGTTTTGCTGAGTTTCACGTAATAGTAGGGGATAGGCCATTGGCCTAACAAGTAACTAGCAACTAAGACTTTTAATTTGGGACAAGGTTTAATTCTCAGTAACTGTATTGTATATTGCTTAGTTTGTTCTCTTATACTCCCAAAAATGTAATTTTAATGTGATAATGCTACTACACAATGGAAAGTTAGGGATTCTTTATGTACTCCCATCATATAATCCATGTACATTAGTTCAGTCTAATTAATATGTATAACATGTATGGACTCCATTTAATTACCCACTAGTAATTTAATATCTCCTTAAAACTTTATTACTCTAGTTAGACTTACTTATTGGAATAATTTGTCATTCTTTGATAGAGTACATCTCTTAATGTTTCAACTCACAATTATTGTCACATAAGAAATTATTTATGCAACTTATAATTTTTTACACTTTACTATATAGTTTAATAAATCTTAACATATGGTTGCTATATATAGTATAATCACATAAGTGTTGCTCTACACTATATAATATAATTGTGTTCCATATATTTTATATATTTGATTATTGCACACTTGCACAAAACAATCAATATAATCTTATCATATTAATAACTTACTTATGTGTTTATTGCCTAATAAATAATTTATTCATCTTATTGATTAATTAAGACTAATATTAATTAATCCATTCTTCATTGATTAATGTAATTATTGATCTCTATAACAATTAATTAACATTCTACAATAACAATTAACAATTAATATTAATATTAATTAATTTTTCACTCAATAATTCCTTCGTTGATTAATATCATTACTAATATTTCCCATCACTGTGCCACACAAGGCTTTCAACGAGTTCATCACAAATTTCATATAATCTCAATTATTCAATATAATTGAGTTAACTCATCTCGTAACACAAAATCATTTATATTTAAATAAATATTCATTTCCATTAATATATTCATTTAATAAGACGTGGAAATTCTCGGGTATTACATGTACACCACTATTAACCGATGTAACGCCCCCAAATCCGGGTACTTTCAACCCATGGATATGGTGCTATTCAGTACTCATAACTATACATTCATTCCATTGAAACAACATCAAAATGATTGTATTTACTACATTCTTATTACAATAGTAATGAATCATTTTCCAGGTTCTGTAACCGAATACATTTTTTGTTTATCATAGTATAAATCATACAAACATACTAGTCTATTACAGGATAAACTAATTATTCATCTTAGCCTTGCCTTTATCTTTACTAGAACCCTCAGTTCTCTCGGCCTTAGCTGCAATCATATAATTCAAGCAAGAAGTGAGCATAACTAGCTCCGCAAGTCTAGCAATATATAATATAAGTACCACGTCAAGAATTATATTATTATTCTTCAATAACTGAAAAAATAGCTATGAAGTACTATGAAACATTGAATAACACTTTTCATTCTCATAAAATTGTTCCAAAGTACATATAGTAACTTAGAAGTTCTGAGTAGGTCGAAAGACCATAACAAATAGCCTTGGTTCTTATTAGGCTTAGGACAATTTGGTGATATATGACCCTCCTACCCATAAATAAAACAAATTGACTTCCCCGTAAGGCAGACTCCTAGATGAGCCTTTCCACATGTCTTACATGCTTCGATTTTACGCTTAGAATCCCCTTATTTTACTCCAATATTCTCAGAGTTAAAACTCTTCCTCTTGGGCATACTTCCACTGCCACTAGCTCCATCCGCCTTGGATCCTCCCTCTCCTTTGCTCTTATTCTCTCAATTAAAAATATAAAACCAAAGTAGAAGAATAACACAGAACACCCTTCATTTTTACCTTAATCTGCAACCGATATGAACGTTCTTCAAAATCTTCACTCCGATGCTCGCTATCGAATTCTGTCCTTAATCACAGTCAATTGCTTTGCGTGCTGATGATTTCGTTGTTAGTTGCTCAATATATATACCACTACTCAATTCTGGTCAAATTCCCCTATCATATAGAGTCCCAAAGCCATGCAAGTCTTCAAATCCATGTTCCAGCAGAGTTCGAAGCAAGTTAGGATAGCCCAGAATTCGGTACCCCCCCCCCCCCCCAACGGGGGTATGTACATAGAAAACGCCCACCCCGGCGGGCTAGGCTCCTATAAAACAATCTTGAAGACCCCCCGCTCCGACGGGTGTGTAAGTCTTATATATGCCTACCCCGGCGGGCTAGCACACTGCATTCTAATGTTGCTTAATATTCATATTTGCTAAAATGATGCTCCAAATGACTCCTTTTCTTATCACTTGCTACACCAACCACCCTACACACAAAATAACAAAAAAAAAGTAAAAATGAACATAAAATCAAGGAATTAACAACAAATAAGCTTGAACTAGAAATCAATTCGTGGATATAAAATCCATTTATCAAAATCCACCAAACTTAAACTGTGCTAGTCCTCGAGCACAAAATAACTACATGATATGCAATGCAATGCAATGAGATGTAAAGCATCTAATCTATATGTCTTTAAATCCAATAGCATCATAAATTCAAAGGTATTCCACCGGCCTCGGGAAAATCAAGCAAACATTTTAACACCTCATAGCGAAACCACTCAATAGTTTTTTATCAATCCGCGAATCTTAGATCGTCATCCCTGATATAGTGTGTGTGTGTGTGTGTGTGTAACATCCATGACAACTGATTCTAGTTCAAATTCAACACATAACCAGTTTCTTATTAAGAATCATACAGAATAAACTTAAAAATTTCAAAAACAAACAAGTTCCAACTAAAATCAAACATTTACTAAGATTAAAGGTCCGAATAGGGCATTCATGCTCTTTTTTCTTCATTGACGGGGGCCATTTGCTCCTTTTTCCCGTTCTTCTCTTCTTTTCTTTTTTTAGATAACTTTGCAATGCCTCATTCCATTAGGCTAAGAGTGCTACCCCTTAGCGAGCTTTCAACCAACGACTCCCAGACCATAAAAGAACATAGGGTGCTAGGTTTTATGACACCCCTACGAGCGTACTTGCTCAAGTAACAAAGGCCGCGAAACAAGACTAGTCACAATATATATTGTTCTCTTTTTTTTTTCTTTTTTTTATGAAGCTTATATACCATACTCTTTCCCCCAAACTTAGGTTCTTGCCTCAATCGTCGTCTTCACTACTTATTCTTATCATTCTCTTATTTACACTAGCATTATCCTTTAGAAACTATTTATGTATCAATTTAAACTACTCAATCAACACAGATGTTATTAATGTGCTAACCTTTTTTATATCAATTTCAAATAAGCACAAGATCCGAGTCATAATTCAAAACTGTGACACCCCCAACTCCCGGTACTTCATTACCTCAAGATTTGGTGTTCACTTAATCAAAACATTCATAACTAACTACCCAATCATAATAAAATTGAATAATAAAACATGCCCATACAAGATTACATTAATAAAAATTTATCTCCCAGATTATTTATCCTTTAATTACAATCATTCAAATGCGGAAATTAAATAAATACTTCATTACATCAATCAAATAAAAAGTCTGATAAATAACTGTTAACATATTACAAGTCTTCAATACTTGTTCATTTTCCCCTTTCCCTTACTGGTGCTAGGTACATCTACCTTCTCATCCTTAGCTGTAATAGTTATATAAGCAAGAGTGAGCAAACAAAGCTCACTTGAAATAAGAATGAATAAACTTTACAACATTTGCCAAAGAATAGGATCAATAGAACTGAATGATATGTTCTATTAATGTTTTAAAATATACTACTGAGGGCCTAATGACCACGAACCATGTCCACAGTTATAAATAATCTTTCAACTTTAACTTTAATAGTCATAAGACTATAAGGACTCCACGTACTTAGGGGAATCAGCCCTTCATACAATGTATTGTGCACAACCATTTCAACGCTAAGCGTAAACCCCTAATAATAGGGTTGTTCATCTTAGTATTTATATTACAAGTCCGCACCGAAGTAAGTTTGGTTTGGATACACTTCAAAGTAATTTGGAATTCAACGAACATCAACTAAGGATTTGTTGAATAAACGGTAACAATACTATGTTATGGAATAATCATAACTGAATAAACATTACATTCTAAGTTCATGCTTTAGGAATAATCTAATAGCATAAGTGTTGAATAATTTGCATGCCTTGCTTTGAACAACACCAAGCTAAGGTTAAGATATTAGAATTTAATATTAAGCATACATAATAAGTAATAACTTGAACGATAAACTTGTTCATCAGAATAAAGGTACTTGTATGCTAAAATAACAAGTTTAGGTTTAGGAAATACTTGCCCAATTTAATAATAGAACTAACTCATCGAAAATGTAGAGTTAGAGGAAATTGTGTAATTGTAATTGAACTAGAAACAATAACATTGATCAATGTTAAGAGACAAGATATAGAAAAACTTGCATCATAATTAAAAATCTAGATACAAGGACGTGTTCAACGAAAACAAACTAACTCAACGAAAGTGTGGAGATAGAACTTGAAAAATAATAAGGTAAAGTAATAACTTGTTCAACGAAAGTAATCTTACTCAATAAGGTATAGAGTTAGGAAACTTGCATAATTATTATAAGAGTAGAGTTAAAGAACTTGCTCGATTTAAAAAGATAGGTTTAGAAACTTGCCTCGAGCGTAAGCTATAATATTAACTCACGTTCACCTACATATAGGTCTAGAACCATCATCTATTCGATATACTAACATTCACGTTCCAACATAACACGCATTTCTAGTCAGACTTATTATTTTAGCACAAGTCTTAAGATACCATGCAAATATCATAAACTATAAGTGTTAACCTTCACAACCCATGTTTACTATTCATCAAGCTCACTACGTTCTAATATATCACGTTCATCACTTACTTATCATTCAACTTTGAATTTATCAATTACATATCATAGTTCTGTTTTACCCTTCTTACTACATGTATGACGCTTAATCATAACTTTAGACCAAGTGGTAAGGTTTCCCCAAGCTTTGCAGTAGCAGTAAAAAGATCTGCCTCATATCAGTGTGTGGCGCAGCTGCGCCACACACAGCTCAGCTGCGCAGTTTTTAGCCTTGGCACCAGCACAGCTGCGCTGGTGCACAGACAGAGGTGGACACGGCATGAACAGTAGCCGTTTTAACCCAACTAACACGAATTTCACCCACCAAACAGTGAAATTAACATATAAAATAAATATACAACTATCACAAACATGTTTGTTAACATTTTCAATCAATTAGAACAATTTAACAACAACTAAAACAATTTAACAACTAAAACTATTTTAATTTCTCAAATTTCATATTTTCATACAAAAACTCCATTTTTATCATCTCTTGCAAAAATCATCATTGTAATCTCTATACTTGGCCAAATTGCTTCATTCAAATTACGTTATGCTCATTTCTTAATGAACTAACATATACAAGACTCAATTTATAGTTTAGCATACAAATTAACCACTAATTTTGGTTCTTACATAAGCCATATAAGAAAATGTCTATAAAACATACACTGTCGTTATTTTTTTCTACTGTAAACCGAAATCTAGCATGCAATTCTTGTTTAAACATAATTTCTAATAATCATAAACACATGTAATCATCATAACTAATTTTAGAACATGGTTTACAGATAATTTTGGTAAAAACTTATACACAGTGAATGACGTTCAAGAATACAGAACATTTTAACGTAAAACATATATGTTAGGGTTTCAACACATACCTTTTTGTTTCTTAAGAAAACCTTGCTAAAATAATTGGAATCCACATCTCTCAATTCTCTCTCAAAACTCTCTGAACTTCTTCTCTTTTCTTACTTAGGCTTAGACTTAGACAACTAACAAGTATACGTAAAAGAATAAAACTGATATAATAATAATACATATACTTATTAGGATATCAGTTAGAAAAATAACATATAAGTTATAATTATATTATATTTATTATTTAATTTAATTTATTTATTTTATTTATATAATTCAAAATTAAAAAGGAAATCCAAAAGCCATAGGGCTTTGTTTGGCAAATCATTTAAAATTAAAGAGTTTATATCCTTAAGCATTGTTTGGGTAAAACTATATTAAAACTACTTTAATTTATTTTAATAACTCCTTATACTATAGCTATTTGTCACATTATATTTACATAACTCAATATAAATAATTAATCATCAAATTGAAATATCAATATAATAATAATTTCCTTTACTCATTAATTATTTATATAACAAATAATTAACCAACTAAAATCAAATCAATTAAACGAATATTTACTCAACGATAAACACATCCATTAAATATTTGTATAACTCAATAAATATTTAATATTACAATTAAAATTCTAGAATGTTACATCATTCCATCTTTACAAGGATTATGTCCTCAGAATCACATTCAAACAATTAAATCGTCACATTCTTCCCTTCTTGCAAGGATTTTGTCCCCAGAATCAAAGACATAGATTAAATAAATAACTCAGGGTAATTCTTCATCATTTCAGCTTCGAGTTCCCATGTTGCCTCTTCGATATTGTGGTTTCTCCATATCACCTTCACAGAAGATATCACTTTATTTCTGAGCACTTATTCTTTCTTATCGACTATCTGAATAGGAATCTCTTCATAAGTCAAATCTTTATCGAATTGCAATGGTGCGTACTCGATCACGTGCTTGTAATCGGGTTTATACGGTCGTAACACCAAAATGTGAAAAATATTATGAATATTTTCCAACTCTAGAGGTAGAGCTACCTCATAAGCCACTTCCCCCACTCCTTGTAGTATCTCGAAAGGTCTAATTAATCATGTGCTGAGCTTTCCTTTCTTGCCAAAATGAATTTTCCCCTTCCAAAGAGAAACCTTTAGGAAAACAAAATTTCTTACTTCAAATTCATGATTCAGCCTGTGTTGATCGGCATACTTTTTCTATTTGTCTTGGACGGCTACCAATCTTGTCATGATGAGTTTGACAACCTCAGCAGTTTGTTGTACCAGTTCTGGTCCTAACGGTTGGCGTTCACTGACTTCATCCAAGCATAGTGGAGTTCTGCACTTTTTGTCGTATAATGCCTCGTAAGGCGGCATGCCGATGCTCACGTGGTAACTGTTGTTGTAGGCGAATTCTACCAACGGTAAATGTTCTTCCCAACTCCCTTTGAAATCTATGATGCATGCTCTCAGCATATCTTCCAACGTTTGGATTGTTCGTTCGCTTTGCCCCTCTGTTTGCGGATGGTGTGCTGTAATCATTCGTAATTGTGTTCCCATACATTCTTGTAGCCTCTTCCAGAAGTTTGACATAGATCGCGGATCTCTATTTGACACAATTGATAATGGCACTCCATGCCTTGAAATGATCTCTTTAACGTACAACCTTGCCAACCTCGAAAAGTGCGCTAATTTTGTAAGTCTGTCCACTATCACCCAAATCGCATCGCATCCTCTCTGAGTAGTTGGGAGACCCACCACAAAATCCATTGTGATGTGTTCCCACTTCTATTTTGGTATTTCTAATAGTTGAAGTAATTCGCTTGGTCTTTGATGCTCGGCCTTGACTCTTTGACATGTCAAGCATTTCACCGCACATTCTGTAACATCCCTTTTCTTGTTTGGCTACCAAAAATGTCACCGTAAATCTTGGTACATCTTCGTACTTTCTAGATGAATCGAATATCTTGTGTTATGTGCTTCAGTCAAGATTTCGTCTTTAATCTCTAGTACTGCTGGAACCCAAATTCTTTCCTCGAACCGTAGTAGTCCTTCGGTATCGATATTATATTTTACATCACTACCCTTTACCACTTTCTCTTTGATCGTTTCTCATTCTTTATCTTGTAGTTGAGCATTCTTCACTTTGTCTACCAAAGTTAGACTAGCATCTATCTGGAATAGTCGTTCATCGAATTCCTTTGGAAATTTGATTTCCAACTCTAGCTTTGTCATTGCTGAAATAAGCTCCTCCTGAGTGGTTATCGGCATCAACTTCTCCTGACCGATCCTACTTAAAGCATTTGCAACCACATTCGCTTTGCCTGGATGATAAAAGATCTCACAATCGTAATCTTTTATCAATTCCATCCATCTTCTTTGACGCATATTCAGGTCCTTCTGTGTGAAAATATACTTCAGACTTTTATGGTCTGTGTAGATCTCACATTTTTCTCCATAGAGATAGTGTCTCCATATCTTCAGAGCAAATACTACTGCAGCCAATTCCAAATCAAGAGTCAGATAACCTTCCTCATAATCCTTCAGTTGTCTTGATGCATACGCAATAACTTTGTCGTTCTGCATAAGAACTCAACCAAATCCTTTATGTGAGGCATCATTATACACCACAAAGTTTTCTGTACTATCTGGTAACGACAACATAGGTGCCACACTTAATTTCTTCTTCAAATCTTGAAGACTCTCCTCACATTTCTCCGTCCAAACAATTTTTTTGGCTTTTCTTATCAAATTTGTTAGCGGAGTGGCTATCTTAGAAAAATCTTGTATGAATCATCTATAATAACTGGCCAGTCCCAAGAAACTCCTCACTTCCAATGGTGTTCTTGGTTGTTCCTAATTGATTACAACTTCCACTTTGATGGATCCACTGAAATCCCATCTCTGTCAATCACATGCCCAAGAAATTGCACACGATCTAGCTAAAATTCGCTCTTAGAGAATTTTGCGTACAACTTTTCCTTTCTTAGTGTTTCTAATGTCAAACATAAGTGTTCTAAGTGTTCTTCTTCAGTTTTGGAATACACCAGAATGTCATCGATGAATACCACTACAAACTTGTCTAAGAATAGTTTAAACACCATGTTCATCAAATCAATGAATGCAGCAGGGGCATTGGTCAAACCAAAAGACATCACCAGAAACTCGTAATGTCCATACCGAGTTCTGAATGTCGTTCTAGGTATATCCTCCTACCTCACTTTCAATTGGTGATACCCACTTCTCAAATCTATTTTTGAGAAATACTTAAGCACCCTTCAACTGATCAAACAATTCATCTATTCTTGGTAATGGGTATTTTTTTTAATAGTGACTTTGTTTAATTTTCTATAATCAATGCAAAGACGCATCGACCCATCCTTCTTCTTCACAAATAACACTGGCGCTCCCCACGGTAATACGCTTGGTTGAATATACTTCTTATCTAGCAGTTCTTGCAATTGTACCATCAGTTACTTCATTTCTACTGGAGCCATTCTGTACGTGGCCTTCGATATCAGTGCAGTTCCTGGCGCTAAGTCGATCACGAACTCAATTTCTCTGTCAGGCGGAAGTCCTAGCAAATCCTCTAGAAACACATCCTCAAATTCTCTCACCACTGGTATCTCTTCTAGTTTTACACCCTTCTTCCGAGTATCGACTATGTAAGCTAAATAGCCCACACAGCCTTGACTCAACAATTTATTGGCATGCATAATTGTCAGACATTTCATTTGTCTAGGCGACTTGCTACCATAAAGCACTACTTTTGACGGAGTTATAAGGTTTACACATTTCTTTTGGCTATCAATTACCGCTCCATATTTGAACAACCAATCCATTCCCAAAATAACATCAAACTCTCCATGTCTAATCGGAATCAAATCTACCATCAAGATATTCTCCTCAATGTTCACCCTACAGTTCATGTATACGAATCTCACAGGGATTACTTCCTTATTTGCAATTTCTATGTTCAAAGGGAAATTCAGTTCTTCACTAGGCAATCTTAACCTCTTAGCAAATTCATCAGATATAAATGAGCAAGTAGCACCCGAATCAAATAATACAAAAGCATCAATATAATTGATTGGGATAATACCTAACACCGCATCTTTTGATTGCACAACATCTTGCACAGTCATGTTGAAGGTTCTGGTTGTGGGTCTGTTTGATGCTCTAGGTCCAGCAATGGCCCATGTACCTCCACTGTTACCTCCATTGCTTCTGGTTGTCTCTCCAGCCTTCTTCTTAGGGCATTCACGAACAAAGTGATCCTTGGATCCGCACATGAAGCACACGTTCTTCTTAGGTTGAGTGCAATTTGGGGCGATGTGACCCTCCTGAACACAATTGAAGCATACTCATTTCCCCATCAAGCACGCACCCTTATGAAACTTCCCGCATGTAACACATGCTTCAAACTTCTTGTTTTACTAGTTACCCTGCTGGTTTCCAGTACCTACGTTTCCATTCCACTTCCTCTTCAATTTGTTGTTGTTGTTGCTGTTTCCACTACTACCACCTCCATTCTTAAAGTCCACCTCATTCTTCTTCTTCTTCTATTCCTGATTGAACTTTGTCACTGCCTCGCATCCACCTTCAATGAGTATTTCTTTCTCCATCACTGCTGCAAAAGTCTTCAACTGGAATAGGGAAACCCTACTGTACAACCAGGTCTTCAGTCCTTGTTCAAACCTCTTCGCCTTGCGTTCATCCGTGCTGACTTGATATGGAGCATACCTCGCCAACTCGTTGAATTTAGTGGCATACTCAGACACCATCATCGTTCCCTGCTTTGGTTGTGATGCCCCCAAATTCGGGTATCTTCCAACCCGACATATGGTGCTCCACTATACTAACATCCATACAATCATTCCATTGAAATACAATAAAATGAAGGTAATTACATCGTTCATTGTTCATAATGTATAATACATATAAACTTACTAAACAATTACACAATGCCTAAGCATCCATTTTAGCTTTGCCCTTATCTTTCTTGGCATTCACAGTATGTTTATCTTTAACTACAGTTATATAATTCACGCAAGAAGTGAGCATGACAGCTCAGCTAGTTTAATTAAGGATAACAGGAATACCACATTCATGAATTATATAACAATTCCAATATAACTGAACAATAGTTATGAAGTATTATAAATCAATAATACTTTAACAGTTTATAACATCAATTCCCAAAGCATAGAATAGATTAGGAATTCTGAACCGGTCTATAAACCATGAACAGTAAATTTCAGTTTTCATACTTGAAAAGGAGTCCACAGCACTAAGGTCGTTCATCCATATAACTTACGAGCACTTCTAGGTGATCAGCCTATAGTACTCTATGTTGATCAACACTCATTCATTAAACGTATTTACGTTTAATATTTTTGGCAAACTCGTGTGACCATCGAATAATCGATGAAAAATACTTTTGTTTATTCATAGACAAACCTTACCTTCACGTCCGTACCAATTACTTGGCATAAGATAGCGTTAACATTTCTATATAGAATGATATGAATAATAATCAATCTATATATCATGAATAGTCTAGCCGAGTTAAAATCTGGCATCGACCCTTTCTTTAAAACAAGTCTTGTAATTCAGTTCAACGAATCACATAAAACTTGGCCAGCATGGAGTTTAGACAAGCGTTAAGAAAACTTACCTTTCAGCGTCTTCAAATAACTTACTCGACTGACCACAGCCTTTACAGAATCTATATGATATATTCATATAGCACACTATAATTAGCTATCAAACAACTATTCACATTGTTCCTACAAGCTTCTTTCTCTTCTATGTCTTTGTTAACTTAATATCTTTATTAAATTCAACATGACTTATCACCCTTCGTCCCGGTTTATCACTCAACTGACGTTTATTAACCGAACTCAAACATTGTTGATAAGGTACCAACTTTGTTCATTGTACATATCTTGTTAACATGCATTACATTCCTAAGTTTCATACCATATATCTTAGTATAGGTAATATAGGATTAGTCTTAGTACATTTATTAAGTATATAAACTCAACTCAGGTAGGTCTCTAAACAACTGGAGTTTAAAACCTAACTTGGTAAACTTTTTTCCACTGTCGGCGCTGCGGCGCGGCATCCTTTGTATTTTAGTTGCGCTGCGACGCGAGTTAGCAGGGTACTCGACCGAGTCTGAGGCTGCGGCGCCACCACTTTGTAATGGTTTTGGTGCAGCAGCGCTGAGTCTGTGCACCAGTTGGCCAAACCAGTTTTGGTTTTCTAACGAAACTCCCGGCTTCCTAATTTGTTTATTTTACATCCGAATTGACCCATTCAAATTCCTACAAGTCAGGAATTACATCCTTTACGTGTTCATATAACAATTCAACACTTTTGAATCCGTTAACTCATAATTCACTATTGAGTTCATTTTATATACGTTCGTAAACGTTAATGAGCGTTCAATGCTCGTTTTCTTCGTTCTAAGTCGGAATTTGACTATTCTCGAACCCACAACTCTTAATCACCCCATCTCACGTGTTGACATTGAAAACCAATGTTTCAAGTCTCACGACAACTTTCAACTACCAATCCGGAATTTTCTACGTTTTCGACGTTTAACGTCTATTTTTATAAAATTTGTCATAACTTCGTTACTAATGTTCTCTAAGCCAAATCACATGGAATACTCTATGTATTTCATATCTACATCCTAACCAAACAAGATGCATATACTAACGTATTGATGCAGCTCAATTGTTTATCAACAATCGATCTCAACTATCAATATTTTCATGGTTCAAAACTATATTAAACCTTATTATTTTTATAATCTCATGACTTATAGAGATTGAATCTATGGTAAGTCATCTTTAAATCCTCACTCGTGACATATACCACCCTTCCATTATTCTCTAAAATGAAAGAAAATCTAAAAGAGATGGAGATGAAAGGTAAGGATTATACCTTAAGAACTCTTGGTTTTCTTTCTTGGAAAACTTTAAGATCAATCTTCCAAAGTGTATGTTTTACAAGTATAGCTCTCTTTCTCTCTCAAATAATCTAAGGTCGGCGAGTTCAAAACTCCCAAATGATTCAACCTAGCTTTCTATTTATAGAAACTAGAATGTAGGGCAATTTGGACTTTAAACCACCACCTCCTTATTATTCATGTCTGGTCACCAAGTAGAACACTTGGTGACCAAGCCTTATGCTTGGCTTCCACACCAAGGTGGCCGGCCCACCACCTTATGTGACATCCCATGGATTGCCCCATGGGTTTTACCCATTCGGTTCAACGCACGATTCGGTTTTAATGAATTGGGCATAACTAAATTATCATTGGGCCTTGGTCATTCAAATGATTGGATTAATTAATAAACCAACTCAAATGAATTAGTCATTAAGTCTTAACTTAATTCTATAATACGAATCGTATCCCATACGTACAATTCACATATTATCTCTGTATACTACCCGTACAATAATCATATTGTACTTCATATTTACTCAACATATTATACATAGATACTAAATAGTATCACCTAATGTACAACACTCACATTAACCCTAACATCATTCCTTCTACGCATATTATTTCCTTCTCGGAAATCAATATACTCAACCCTTAGGTTTTAAGTCTGCAATATTTACAATGTCTAGAAGTTCTGTCAAGGAGAGGTTTGGTCACATAATTGGGCGCCAATAGGGAGAAATCCTTATTGGAAAGCCCCTTCTTTCCTGGGAACGACTTGGTTGATAAATATTATGAGTTATAATATTAATAATGTATGTTGTTTGGAGTTAAATTTGGAGACGCAGACGTGATATTTGAGTCCGGAACGACGAAATTAGTAAAAATAGTCTATAAACACAAAATTTTCCGGGATTCATTATTTGGTCAAAAAGTCAATAGTTGACTTTTTCGGGAAAAGTCAAACTTCAAAATTTTAAAAATGTATATTTTTGATAAAAATAGTTTTATTATGTTGGAATTGTTTGTGTTAGTGAAAATCGACATTTATTCCGATGATAATTGATGTCTATGGGTTATATTGATAATCGGGTAATTTATCGGATAAATGGGCAATTAATTGCTACTAATTTACATACTTATATAACTATTTGTTCACATGTGTACTATTGAATCGCATTATTTACTATTAGGGAGTTTGTGCAAGATTGATAATACTTACATGACTAAATTAAAAATGGAGGTATAGATGGAGGTACTATACTGAAATTCGTATTTTTCACATGATTATACTATTGATTCAGATGATTGAACTATTAATTCACATTATTTACTATTAGGGGAGTTGGTGCAAGATTGATAATACTTGCAGGACAAAATTATAAATGACAGAAAAGTTGGAGGTATTATACTGTAATTTTTGAGCCCCAAAACGTACAATTATCGAAACTATATTTTCCTATAAATAGAAACTCATTCTTCCTTAATTTCTTACCAATTCACAAAAGCTTTAGAGCGATTATTATAGAGAGAAATTATAGATAGAAAGAAGAAGAGAAATCTGCTACTCACTATTCCAGTATCCAGTTTTTCCAAGGTAGGGAATAATATTTGTTGTACTTGTAGGGAGTATTATTTCTTTCTTATCTATGAAGAGAACTTTTGTTATTCCATTCTTTATTATTCTGTTGGAATAACCTGTATACGCGGGCTACCCTATACTTGATGAAATTCTTCTGTTGTTCCATTCTTTATCATTATGTTGGAACATCCTGTCTATGCATTCTACGCCGGACCTGGTTTCGTCTTTATTATTCTATTGGAATATCTTGTCTGTGCGTTTTACACCGGACCTAATTCCGTCTTTATTATTCTGTTGCAATATCTTGTCTGTGCGTTCTATGCCGGACCTGATTTCGTCTTTATTATTCTGTTGGAATATCATGTCTGTGCATTTTACGCAGGACCTGATTTCGTCTTTATTATTCTGTTGGAATATCCTGTCTGTGCATTTTACGCTGGACCTAATTCCGTTATTTATTATTCTGTTGGAATAACCTGCCTGTGTTGTCTATCGCATGCCTGGTGATTTCTTTTGTTATTCCATTCCTTATTATACTCAGTTGGTTAAAATTTTGACTTCTATACTCCATGATATTAGTGGAATATCCTTGATATTTTCGCTTCATCCAGTATCTTTTCGTGGAAATATTTTTCTGAGCATTCTTGAATTTTACTCTATAAAGCAGTATCATGTTGACAATTTGGACGTTATTAGTTCCTGGATATAATAATTCTTGAACTTGTTTTATTGAATTCTTATATCATTGTCATCATCCTCATGTTTATATTTTGTTAAATGTCATCTGTGGCCTATAGTGCATAGATGGACTTGGTATGATTATGACCAGGGATTATTCGGTGTAATCATGACTGTAATGTTACAAATGATGTGGTAAAAGTCCTCATTGGCCCGTAGTGCATTGATGGACAGTTGTTGGCATGATCATGACCATTTTTGAATACACAAATATTCTTGGCCCGTAGTGCATGGATAATTGTGGTCGTGATACTAAAGAACATCCTTGGCCGTAGTGCATGGATGATTCGATGATGTGAATTATTTATTAAGCTGCGTCCCAGCGATAAAAGTAATGAAAAAACTTTTAAATCATAAAAGATAGTAGATTTTATTCTCTACTTGACTCTTTTAATGGATTGCTTATTCCGCTGCAGTTAAACATGATGGTTGTTATATTATATCAGTTTAACACTGTTGAAGGCTAACGATAATATATTCTGCATTATCTTAGTCATAATATTTCCTACTGGGCTAGTTGAGCTCACCCTTTTACTTTTATTGTTCTCTTCAGGAAATGAGAACGTAGCAGGGACTAGTCGAGGAACGGAGTGACGGACCAGATGATAGCTTTAGTAGTCCTCACTATTCTGTGAAATAGTGTAATAATAATTGTAATAAGGATTCCTTTTGAGTTTGTATAATCTCTAGTAGACAATATTTGTATTCAAACTCACAGTTTATGTGTTGTTGTATTGTACACGACAGTTGTATTATTAAGTTGTATTTGAATTTATTTACCATGTAAGTGGCGACTCAAGATGGGTGACGTATACCTAATTTTGAGGGCGTCACAAATAGTGCTCACTCTTGCTTAATAATAACATTACAGTTAAGAACGAAAGAACTGATGAACCTTCCACTAGTAAGGCCAATGGCAAAGTTAGCAAGTGATGAAGACTTGTTATTTTATTAGATGATGTATTTATGTTTAAGACTTGAGTTAATGATGTTGTTAAGACTTATTGTTTATGATTCCGAACAGATGTTTAAGGTTAGTTTAATCTGGGATTATATTATTATTATTCAGATGTTGTAACTTTTAAGGGGAAGATTTTTATTCTATCTATTGCATGGCTTGCATTTATTATGGGTAGATAGATAGATGATATTTGAACAGTGAACACCAAATCCTGTGGAATTGAAGTACCCAGATTTGGGGGTGTCACAAGTTGGTATCAGAGATTTAGGTTATGAACCTTAGGTGGGGGAACAACCTTAGGTAGAAGCCTTATAGAAATAAGATAGTGATGGAAAACTCTTATCGAGTTATAAGAAATGAATTTATGTAATTCATTAAAGATAATAAAGACTTTATGTGCTTATGTGTTAAGTATGCGTTAGATGATACGACTTAGTAACGAAAACTTCAAATTTTGTTGTCAGGATGTCAAATGTTGGAGAAGCTAGTCAAGCTGGGGAGGAAGAACCGCCTGTACCTATAGTACCTACTGAGGAGGAACCCCGTGTACCTGTAATACCGACAGAGGAGGAGCCCCGAGACATTCATGTCGTTAGGGAGCAGCTGGTGCAGAGGGAATCATCTCCATTGATCACTGTTTTTGGTCAGTAGCATGAACCTGAGACTGATCCTGAGGAGGATCCTGAGGAGGAATTTGTTGAGGAAGAGGAAGAAGAAGAGGAGTTACCACGGTACACCGTTGATGCTGAGATGTATGACACGTTATACTACCGTAACGTGGAGTTACGAGACGAGGTCCAGGATTTGACTGAGCGAGCGGTTATTCAGCATATTACTCTAGAGCTGAAGGAGAGGGAGATTTTGACTCTTCACTCTCGACTGGCAAATGTAGAATGGGAATTGCTCCATGAGAAGGGTCAAACTGAAGATAAGACCGAGGAGATAGAGAAACTGAAGAAGGAACTGAAAGAAACCTCTGAAAGGCTGAACATAGCAGAGGAAGGCTGGGTAAGAGAATCACGTCGAGCTGATCGTGCAGAGGATGATAGTCGTGCAAAGAAAGCGAAGATTGGGGAAACGTACTCTACACTTAACAAGGCAATGAGTGAGACCCAAGATCGAGTTTTGAGGTACCCAATCCAGTTCGAGGGACTACCATTGTACATAATGGATCGCAGGACGATGCATCGCATCTTAGAAGAGGAGTATAGCAAGGATAATCAGTACCTTGACCGACTGTGATATGATTTGTTTAGTTATGTGAAGAACTTAATTAGTTTTTAGATGTAAATTCTGGCGTGTTTATGAACGAAAGAATATTTTAATGTTTTAAATCATGTGGATTCTTTATTCCGGGATAGTTGATGTAAATAGCAGTGATGTTATAGTTTGATATTAAAACTTTGATTCGAATGAATATATATCAAGTTGTTTGAGATAATGTGTTATTTGATATGTTAAATTATTGAGTAATGCCTTAACTATTTAGAGAAATAAATAAAGTTCTAATAAGCGTTTATTTAACAGAAAAATGCTGCCAAGGAGAAGACAACAACGTCAACCAGCTCCGGAATAGTCAATCAATAATAAAAATAATGCCAATGCTAATCTCGTGAAGCAGTTGGTTAACTTACTGACTGGATCCATGAATAATCAACCTCAAGCTGCACCAAACACAACGTTTAAAGGCTTCAAGGCGGTGGGACCGCCAGAGTTCAAAGGTTCCATGAACCCAATCGAGGCTCAAATGTGGGTTATGGAAATAGAGAAGGTTTTCAACGTTGCTAGGGTTAGAGAAGATCAGAAGACCACTTTTACAACATTTATGCTGAAGTCTGAGGCTAGCTACTGGTGGCAAGCAAACAAAGTACGAGGAGGTGAAGGTGTAATTATGTGGGAGAGATTTAAAGAAATGTTTTTCGAAATGTACTTCCCAACTAGCTCGCAGAACCAGATGGAGGTTCAATTTCTAGAGTTGAAGCAAGGAAACATGAGTGTACCTGACTACGCGACTAAATTCAACGAGTTAGCGAGGTTCGCCCCGTATCAAGTACACACAGACGAAAGAAAGGCCAGAAGATTTGAACAAGGACTATAGCCTTGGGTTTATAGTAAGTATCAATGTTTCAGATAAACACATTTGCCAGAGTATTGGAAAAGGCAATCCTCACTGAAGGAGGAAGCGATGCATTGACCAAGTACAATCAAGATCAGAAGAAGAAGAAGAGTGAAGGTGAAATTAATAACAAGGCCAGTGGAAGTGGCACAGGAGGTGGAAATTTCAATCAGAAGAAAAGGTGGAACGACAGCTCATCATTGGGGAATCAACAAGGTAATCAGAAGAAAATAATTGAAATATGCCCGACTTGCGGGAAAGCCCATCTGGGAGTTTGTATGAAAGGAAAAAGAGTGTGCTACAATTGTGGTCAGGAAGGCCACATAGCATCAAGCTGTCCAAACCCAAAGAAGGGTGCTTGTTTTACTTGTGGTTCGAAGGACCATCTGGCAAGAGACTGTCCCAAGAAGGGATCAGGAGGGTCAGGATCAGGACGAAACTGGGGAAATAACAGTGGAAATGCCTTAACCATCAGCGGACCTACCGCAACAAACCGACCAACTGCCTGGAATTTCAACATGACGGTACAAGATGCAGTTCAATCCCGTGATGTGGTGTCAGGTATTATTCAGATCAATAAAATTAATGCTTATGTTTTATTTGATTCGGGCCTACTTGTTCCTTTATATCCGATGATTTTGCCAAGAATTTAGATTTACCTAAGAATGAATTGGATTACCCCATGAACATTGAAATTGTGAATAGAGAAATAATCCCTATTAAGTACGTACATAAGAACTGTAGAGTGGATATTAAGGGTAATATCATGAACGTAGATCTTATCCCTATTCGACTTGGGAAATTTGACGTTATTTTCGGAATGGACTAGTTATTCAATTACGGTGCTGTAATTGATTGCCAAAAGAAGCGTATTAACCTTATGAGTCAAAGGTTGTGTTTTATGGTAGCAAGTCGCCTAGACAAGCGAGTTGTCTGATGATGATGCAGGCCCGAAAGTTATTGAGACAAGGTTATGTAGGATACTTAGCTTACATAGTCGATAGTCGAAAAGAGAATTCGAAGGTAGAAGAAATACCGATTGTGAAGGACTTCATCGACGTATTTCTAGATGATTTTCCAGGACATCCACCAGATAGAGAAGTAGATTTCGTGATCGTTTTGGCGCCCGGAACTACTCCAATATTGAAGGCACCATATCGAATGACACTGGTAGAGATGAAAGAATTAATGGTACAACTACAAGAATTGTTGGACAAGAAGTACATTCAACCGAGCGTATTGCCGTGGCGAGCGTCGGTGTTGTTTGTGAAAAAGAAGGATGGATCGATGCGGCTCTGCATTACTGAGGATCGACGACCTGTTTAATCAACTGAAGGGAACAAGATACTTTTCTAAGATAGACTTGAGAAGCGGTTATCATCAATTGAAGGTGAGACCAGAGGATGTACCAAAGATAGCATTCAGAACGCGATATGGTCATTACGAATTTTTAGTAATGTCATTTGGTCTTACGAATGCTCCTGTAGCATTTATGGGACTAATGAATGGTGTATTCAAGCCGTTTTTGGACAAGTACGTAGTGGTATTTATAGATGATACTTTGGTATATTCCAAACCCAAAGAAGAACACAAAGAACATTTGAGTTTAACGTTGGAAGTATTGAGAAGGGAGAAGTTGTACGCTAAATTTTTGAAGTGCGAATTCTGGATCGAGCGAGTACAATTTCTTGGGCACGTGATCGATAAAAATGGAATTTCGGTATATCCATCAAAAGTCAAAGCCGTGATTAACTGGGATCAGCCGAGAACGCCGTCGGAAGTAAGAAGTTTTCTCAGATTAGCAGGATATTATAGAAGATTCATACAAGACTTTTCCAAGATCGCAACTCCATTAACGAATTTAACTCGAAAAGCTGTGAAATTTGTTTGGATGGATAAATGTGAGGAAAGCTTTCAAGAATTGAAGAAGAGGTTGAGTACGGCCCCTGTGTTATCTCTTTTGGAAGATACAAGAAATTTTGTTGTTTATAGTGATGCGTCGCATAAAGGGCTTGGTTGTGTACTGATGCAAAACGGCAAAGTCATTGCGTATGCATCACGACAATTGAAGGATTACGACAAGGGATATCCGACCCATGACTTAGAGTTAGCTGCAGTTGTTTTTCCTTTGAAAATTTGGAGGCACTACCTCTACGGGGAGAAGTGTGAAATATATACGGACCATAAGAGTCTGAAATATATTTTCAAGCAGAAAGATTTGAATATGCGTCAAAGAAGATGGTTGAAGTTAATTAAGGACTACGACTGTGAGATTTTATACCATCCGGGTAAGGCAAATGTGGTTGCCGACGCCTTAAGTAGAAAGGGTCGGGAGAAGTTGATGATGTTGACTGCTCAAGACGAGCTAATTGTAGAAATGGAGAAACTTGAATTGGAAGTGAAGTATCCTATGGATATTGATGAGAAAATATTACAGATGCAATCTTGTACAACCCTACTGGATAAAGTTAAGGAGGCTTAGCTTCAGGACGAAGAATGTAAAAAGGTGACAAAGAAGATATCTGAAGGAACTGAACTGAGATTTAAGTTGGATAAGGAAGGAATATTGAGATTTGATAGTATAATTTGGGTACTGCCAGTACAAGAGATTAAGGAATAAATTTTGAGTGAGGCTCATAGTTCACGATATTCAATTCACTCTGGTAGTACCAAGATGTACCAAGATCTTAGACAACATTTCTGGTCGCCGAATTTGAAGCGTGATGTTGCAGAATGTGTTGCCAAGTGTCTGACCTGTCAGAAAGTGAAAGTGGAACATCAGAGATCGAGTGGATTGCTACAACCATTAGAAATCCCAGAATGGAAATGGGAACATATTACAATGGACTTCATGGTTGGCCTTCCGACGACTCAAAAAGGCTACGATGCAGTATGGTTTATCGTTAATCGACTGATGAAACCTGCACACTTCCTTCCGATCAAAATAAGATTCGATTTAGATCAGTTGGCGAGGCTATACGTAAAAGAGATTGTTTCGAGGCACGGAGTTTCGGTATCAATTGTTTCAGTTAGGGATTTGCGCTTCACATCAAATTTCTAGAAACGTCTTCAGGAATGTATGCGAACGCAATTGCGAATGAGTATAGTTTATCACCCTCAAACAGACGGACAGAGCGAACAAACAATTCAAACGTTAGAAGATATGTTAAGAGCCTATGTGATGGACTTCAAAGGAAATTGGGATGATCACCTACCGTTAGTAGAGCTTGGCTACAACAACAGTTATCACACTAGTATAGGCATGCCGCCTTACGAAGCGTTATACAGCAAAAAGTTTAGAACTCCGCTTTACTGGGATGAAGTTGGTGAATGACAATTGTTAGGGCCAGAATTGGTACAGAAGATGGCAGAAATAGTCAAAGTGATCCGAGCACGATTGGTAAAGGCTCAAGATCGATAAAAGAAATACGTTGATCCACATCGTAAAAATATCGAGTTTGAATCAGGTAGTTATGTTTTCTTGATGGTCTCTCCCTGGAAGGGAAAGATCAGGTTCGGAAAGAAAGAAAAATTGAGCCCAAGATTTATTGGACCATTTGAAGTATTACGTAGAATCGGAGAAGTCACGTACGAGGTAGCCTTACCTCCAGCACTCGAGAATGTCCACAACGACTTCTATGTATCTGTGTTACGACCCTACGAGGCCGATTACAAGCATGTAATTGAATACGAACCCCTGCATTTTGAGAAAGACTTATCTTACGAAGAAATCCCTGTCCAAATTGTCGACCGAAAAGAACAAGTTCTCAGAAATAAAGTTATACCTTCTGATAAGGTAATTTAGAGGAACCACAACGTTGAAGAAACTACGTGGGAACTCGAAGAGAATATGATGAAGAATTACCCTCATTTTTTTACTTAATTATTTGTAAGGGATTCTAGGGGCAGAATCTTTGTAATGGGGAGAGAATGTAACGGGTCGAAATTATTGAGTCGTGATTCTGGGGACAGAATCCTTTTAAGGGGGGAAAGATTTGACGAGCGAGAATTTTGTAATTTAATTTTAATATTTATTGAATTAAATAAATATTTTTTGGTGATTTAAATATTGGATTAAATAATTATTTGATGCAATTGTGGTAGATTAATTTAATTATGTGTTACATTTATTAAATTAATGTAGAGAATATTTATTTTTCAAGTATGTATTTATGTGAGCTTATTGAATTAAATGAAATATTTAATTAAGCATGATGTTATTTTAATTAATTTAATTATTAATTAGAGAGTTAATAATTTGACATTAATTATTAATGAGAAATTTAATTATGTGACTATGTGAAATTATGAGAAATTATTATATTTAATTTAAAATAAATTAAATAAGATATTGATTTATTTTATGAAGGAGTGTGACATTAATTAAACCATATGATAAAACTTTATTAAATTAAATGGTTTTGAAATCTATTAAGCCTAGCTAAACATGGCCTTAATGGGAGTTACTAGCAGTTGCCCATGACTGGGTTAACTGACCACTCGGTGCGTCAGTTCCTTTAATATATCAGACGTCTTCTTTTCTTTTCTTCATTATTGCTAAGTCTAGAGAGCTTTCACAGAGAGAGATACAGAATATTAGTTGAGAAGTCAGAGAGAAATTGATATTCATCTCTTATTAAAATCCACACTACGCTTTGGGTAATCTCCTCCTTCCTAATTTCTACTTTATGTATTTTAGTTTTCATGAAAATGGTTTTAAAAGTTTTTGGTTTAACCTCTGTAATTGGATTAGGAGTAATGATTATGGGTTGTATGTGTGTTATGACATATCAAATCGTGTTGAATTATATATATTATGTAAACCATATCATCAAATTCATGAAAACATGTCGTATATGATTTCTACAAAATTACACAGCATGGGTTTTGACCTTATGGCCTTATACGTGATATTTTATGTATTGATATTATATTATCCCTAAATTTTACACTTGTATGTTGTTATGCATGTTGATACGAAGAGACCAAAGTTTAAATGAATGGATTCGGTGTTATAACGAATCCGTAGTGACAATTTTTATGTTTTATTTTCAAAACCTCCAAGAACATCAAAGTCAGTGAAATTCATATGCTTTAAATCTGTTATTAAGTGTTTAAATTGGTTAATGTCAGTATATAAATGTTGGGTTATGATTATACATGAATTATATCATGTGGGTATGATTAAATTCGATTAGTAATAATTTTATTGGAGTTCCTTGGCCATGTTCTGCAATTTTCGCGAATTGCAGAACTGAAACTGGAGCCTCGCGCCGCGGCGCCAACTCCAGGCCTTGAGACTCACGCCGCACCGCCACCGCACTGCAACGCCAAAGACCACGCCGCAACGCCATCGCGCCGCAGCATCGAGAACCAGTGTAACAGTGGCGCCGCAGCGCCACTCTCCGGAATGTTGAGAATGAGATTTTTTAAAAATGTTTAAGTCTAACAATGTGTAAGTAAATTAATTTAATGAACATGAAAACATGTTAGAATTATAATGTGAAGATAAAATAGATGTTTATCATGTAAATAACATAATTGCATGTGGGTTGAATTATTGAATACATAATTAATTCATTATTCATGAGGTGATATTATATGTTAATAAATGTGATAATTTGACTATGTATAGTCATAACCAAAGTTTAGACAAAAGAATGATCATTGATGATTAGTTAAGTTATAATTAACTGGTATTGTGAATGTGAATGGTATGTAGGATTAAATTCAAAGAACGTGCTAAGTTAAAGTGTAATCTACGCACGAGGCAAGTTTCCTAACCCTACTTGTCATTATTGTTCAAGTTTATTATTTACCTCGAGTAAATTATCATTACTATTATTCAAGTTCAAATGTTATATTAAAGATTTATTATCTTTTCAAAGTATGATTCAGTTATACAATAATTTTTCTATTGTATATTTCTTGAGATTATTATTCGAATTGAATATCATTATTGTTGAACCTTATTAGACTAGTGAACTTTATTGATTCAACTAGTCCTTAGTTGATGAACGTTCTAAATTTCAGAACCCTTATTGAATTATCCAAACCAAACTTCCTTTGGTGCAGACTCGAATGTCAAACTGAGATGAACAACCCTACAAAAGGGATTTACTTATGCATTTACGTTAAGATATTGTGCACAGTATGGTACTAAGGGCTGATCCCCCTAAGTACGAGTAGAAGGTCCATAGTCTTTTGACTGTTAAAGGTTTCAAGTATAACCCTTGATAACCTAGGACATAGTTCAATGTCTTATGACCCTCAGAATTCTTTTGATTCTTGTTATTCATTCTTGATTCAAAAGTTGAGCTTTTATTCAGATGTCTTTGATTTACTCGCATGTTATTATACTGTTATTTCATCATTATACTTGTGGGCAATAGTGCTCACTCTTGATTAATAATAACATTGCAGTTAAGAACGAAAGAACTGATGAACCTTCCACTAGTAAGGGCAATGGCAAAGTTAGCAAGTGATGAAGACTTGTTATTTTATTCGATGATGTATTTATGTTTAAGACTTGAGTTAATGATGTTGTTAAGACTTATTGTTTATGATTCCGCGCAGATGTTTAAGGTTAGTTTAACCTGAGATTGTATTATTATTATTCAGAAGTTGTAACTTTTAAGGGGAAGATTTTTATTCTATCTATTGCATGGCTTGCATTTATTATGGGTAGATAGATAGATGATATTTGTACAGTGAACACCAAATCCCGTGGAATTGAAGTACCCTGATTTGGGGGTGTCACAGACCTTGCCATGCTGCATGAGCATGCAACCCAGTCCTTTATGCAAAGCATCGTTATACACTACAAAATTCCCTGTATCGTCTGGTAAGGACAATACTGGTGCCTCACTTAACCTCTTCTTCAACTCTTGAAAACTATTTTCACATGTTTCTGTCCACACATACTTCACCGACTTTCTTGTCAGATTTGTTAACAGAGTAGCTAATTTAGAAAAGTCAGGAATGAACCTTCTATAGTATCCCGCTAACCCCAGAAAACTCCGAACCTCAGTTGGCATTTTCCATTGCTCCCATTCATTAACTGCTTCTACTTTTTCCGGATGTATGGAAATGCCATCTTTATCAATAACATGCCCTAGAAACTGTACCCTCTCAAACCAAAATTCACACTTTGTGAATTTGGCATACAACTTCTCCTTCCATAGTGTCTCCAACACTATTCTTAAATGTTCCGAATGATCTTTTGGCATCTTTGAATAGACTAAAATATCATCAATGGACACTATGACAAACTTGTCCAAATATTGATTGAACACTCTGTTCATCATATCCATAAATGCGGTTGGTGCATTAGTCAATCCAAACGACATTACTAGAAACTCGTAATGACCATAACGAGTTCTGAACGCCGTCTTAGGTACATCTTCCTTCCTTACCTTTAACTGATGATACCCCATGCGCAAGTCTATTTTAGAAAAATACTTTGCCCCTTTCAACTAATCAAATAGATCATCGATCCTGGGCAAAGGGTATCTATTCTGAATCATTAACTTGTTCAACTCTTGATAGTCGATACAAAGCCTTAACGACCCATCCTTCTTCTTTACAAACAACACTGGGGCTCCCCAAGGAGACACGCTTGGTTGAATGTACTTCCTATCTAATAGTTCTTGTAATTGAACCATTAACTCCTTCATTTTGACCGTCGCCATTCGATATGGTGCCCTTGAAACTAGTGTCGTTCCCAGTAACAGATCAATTACAAACTCCATCTTCCTGTCCAGTGGAATACCCGGTAATTCCTCCGGAAATACTTCTGTGAACTCTTGCATAATAGGTATCTGATCCAAGGATGTTCCCACTCTTTGGGTATCCACCACATGGCATAGATAACCTACACACCCTTTTCTCAACATCTTCCTAGCTTGTGTCATAGACAGACAACAAGAGCATCTCGGTGAATTACTACCGAAGAACACTACCTTGGTTTTCTTAGAAAGCTGAAGGTTTACACTTTTCCTATGGCAATCTATAATCGCCTCATGGGTCACCAACCAATCCATACCAAGAATTACGTCGACTTCTATTAGCCTTATCGGTACTAAATCTACCGATAACTTATTCCCTCTAATTTCCACGCAGCAATTCTTATGAATATGTTCAATGGGGATTCTCTCTTCATTTGCAACCTTAACGTCTAAAGGTATAGGTAACTTTTCAGGGATTAAACCTAATCATTTAGAAAATTCACATGCTATAAAAGAACAAGTAGCACCCGAGTCAAATAGCACATAAGCATTAATCTCATTGACCGGAATGATACCTGCTACCACATCTGTTGATGCAACCGCATCTTGAACAGTCATATTAAACATACGAGCTGAGGGTCTACCCACTAATGGTGTTGGTCCAGTAATGGCTAATTTACCACTACCAGAACTCTTATTCCCCTCTAAACCCTTCTTCGGGCAATTTCTTGCCATATGGTCCATTGACCCACAGACAAAACACCCATGGTTTTTCTTAGGGTTAGGACAGTTGGGTGACAAATGCCCCTCCTACCCACAGTTGTAGCATACTGCTTTCCCCTTTAAACAGACTTCCATGTGAGATTTTTCGCATGCCTTACATGCTTCCGTTCTCCGTTTGGGATATCCCTGCTTTACCCTCGTATTCCCAGGGTTAAAACTCTTCCTCTTTGGCAAGTTGTCGCTTCCACTGGCAACTTCAGCCTTATTACCTCCTTCTAACTTACTCTTAATTTTTTGCTCTTTGTGGTACTAAGACAAAGCCTCACCACCACCTTCAGCTATTATCGCCTTCTCCAGAATGGTCCCGTAGGAAGCACTCTAGAAAACTGATATCCTACTATAGAGCCAGGGTTTTAAGCCCTGCTCAAATCTGCGCGCCATCCTTTTCTCTGTATCCACCTGATGTGGAACAAATCTCGCCAATTCGTTAAAACTTGGCGGCATACAGGGGAACTGTCATATCCCCATGCTTAAGTTCTAAGAACTTAATTTCCATCCTACCCTGCATGCTAGTAGGGAAATAGTTCTCGAAGAAAACCTTCTTAAACTGTTCCCACGTAACAGCCTCTGTCCTAGCCCCACCCTAGTGAGCTTTCCACTAGTAGTTGGCTTCCACCTTCATCATGTAAGTCGTAAAAGAAGTATTTTGTGCCTCACCTACATTTGTTATCAAAAATGCCTTTTTAATCTCTCTAATCCATATCTGAGCTTCTAGTGGATCCGTCATTCCTCGGAACTCGGAAGGACCCACACTTTTAAATTCCTTAAAGGTAGTCGTTCTTGCTACCCCAGGAGCTATACGAATCCCACCCCCTCTTGGTTAAATGCAACCGTTAATAAATTAACGAACACTTGCATAGGGTTGTTAGAACCCCCCTGATTTTCATTATGAGACTCGGCCTCTTGGTTCCGTTGTCTCCTTCTCGGCGGCATAATTCTGATTTAAATAAATAAAGCTTCGTTATTATTTATTTAACTACTCGGTTATCATTTTAAATTAACAACAACCATTCATTCCACAATAAGCATGTTAAATAAAAACTTCATTATATAAATATGCTTTCATAGTCAAAACTATTTACATCATGTTTCCTTAGCCCAAAAGCTATTACATACTATCTCGCTATTGTCTTCTACCAAAAATTGGGATTTATAAAAAGACTACCCTTAGTTATACAAAAGAGGGTTTTGTGTCACTACTTATATACAAAAAGATCTAGCGATCTACTAACACTATCGAACGGCATTTTCATATTTCTGATTTGCTAGAATCGACACTATATCTCGGCATATGGTATGTCGAGTCTGCCCGGACTCAATAGAATAACAAGCAATTTTCAGCTTGAAATCCACGTGAGCACATTCATGGATGTATGACATCCTAGTTATTTTCTGGTCTTTCTCAACCAGTTTTTTTTCTAGCTCAAGGACCTCATCCTTATAGTTACGAGCCTTATCAGTCATAAGAACTTTTTCATCGTGCTCTGACTCAAAGTCTGCTTCTGCAGATTCTTTCGCCTCATATAAGGCAGTTATTTCCTCAATCTGTGCCTCTACTTGAGTATGGAAATGCACATTCCTATCCAACACTACCAGATACAATGCTCTAGTTGCATCCTGAGATGCTGGCTCCTGAGTAGGTAACACCGTGTTAATCGATGTCACCTCCATTTCCTCCTCCACATCTAGCATCTCGTTAAGGTATGATGCTAATCCCATAGTCTCCTCAGAGTATTCCTCCTCAGAGATGTACTCCTCAATGTCTGAGTCTTCTAATACATCTATCGGTATGTCTGCCACTGGCATTGGTACAATCTCAACTTGGTTAACTGAGTCCTCACTTATCATTTCCACATTTCTAAACATCAAGCTATCGATTGACATCTACAAACACATAACATGTTGATTAGTATATAATACATAATAGTATAAGCACAAATCACATTTAATATCTTTAAGATTAATTTTCATCTTTTAATTCTTTCGATACTGAGTTATCTCAATATCTTCTTAATTCAATGGACTTGAATTTCATTCCTCGGACTTTACCTTCCTTACGAGGTTATTAGCCTAAGGTTTCCCCCCCCCCCTTAAGTTTTATAACCTAAGGCTCTGATACCAACCTGTGACGCCCCCATATTCGGGTATCTTCCAACCCGACATATGGTGCTCCACTATACGAACATCCATACAATCATTCCATTAAAATACAACAAAATGAAGGTAATTATTATCTTCTTATTACAATCAAAGTATAAACCTTCCTAGGTTCATAAACCGGTTACATCGTTCATTGTTCATAATGTATAATACATACAAACTTACTAAACTATTACACAATGCCTAAGCATCCATCTTAGCTTTGCCCTTATCTTTCTTGGCATTCACAGTACGTTCATCTTTAACTGTAGTTATATAATTCACGCAAGAAGTGAGCATGACAACTCAGCTAGTTTAATCAAGGATAACAGGAATACCACATTCAAGAAGTATATAACAATTCCAACATAACTGAACAATAGTTATGAAGTATTATGAATCATTAATACTTTAACAGTTCATAACATCAATTCCTAAAGTATAGAATAGATTAGGAATTCTGAACCGGTCGATAGGCCATGAACAGTAAATTTCAGTTTTTATACTTGAAAAGGAGTCCACAACACTAAGGTCGTTCATCCGTATAACTTACGAGCACTTCTAGGTGACTAGCCTATAGTACTCTATATTGATTAACACTCATTTATTAAACGTATTTACGTTTAATATTTTTGGCAAACTCGCGTGCCCATCGAATAATCGATGAAAAATACCTTGCCTTTCAGCGTCTTCAAATAACTTACTCGACTGACCACAGCCTTTACAGAATCTATATGATATATTCACATAGCACACTATAATTAGTTATCAAACAACTATTCACATTATTCCTACACGCTTCTTTCTCTTCTATGTCTTTGTTACCTTAATATCTTTATTACAGTCAACATGGCTTATAACCCTTCATCCCGGTTTATCACTCAACTGACGTTTATTAACCGGACTCAAACATTGTTGATAAGGTACCAACTTTGTTCATTGTACATATCTTGTTATCATGCATTAAATTCCTAAGTTTTATACCATATACCTTAGTATAGGTAATATAGGATTAGTCTTAGTACATTTATTGAGTATATAAACTCAACTCAGGTAGGTCTCTAAACAACTGGAGTTTAAAACCTAACTTGGTCAACTTTTTTCCACTGTCGGCCCTGCGGCGCGACATCCTTTGTATTTTAGTGGCGCTGCGGTGCGAGTAAGCAGGGTACTGGGCCAAGTCTGGCACTGCGGCGCCACCACTTTGTACTGGTTTTGGCGCTGCGGCGCCGAGTCTGTGCACCAGTTGGCCAAACCAGTGTTGGTTTTCTAACGAAACTCCCGGCTTCTTAATTTGTTCATTTTACATCTGAATTGACCCATTCAAATTCCTACAAGTCAGGAATTACATCCTTTACGTGTTCATATAAGAATTCAACACTTTCGAATCTGTTAACTCATAACTCACTATTGAGTTCATTTTATATACGTTCGTAAACGTTAATGAGCGTTCAATGCTCGTTTTCTTCGTTCTAAGTCAGAATCCGACGATTCTTGAACACACAACTCTTAATCATCCCATCTTCCGTGTTGACATTGAAAACCAATGTTTTCGAGTCTCATGGAAACTTTCGACTACCAATCCAGAATTTTCTACGTTTTCGACGCTTAACGTCTATTTTCATAAAATTTTCCATAACTTCGTTACTAATGTTCTCTAAGCCAAATCACATGGAATACTCCATGGATTTCATATCTACATCCTAACCAAACAAGATGCATATACTAATGTATTGATGGAGCTCAATTGTTTATCAACAATCGATCTCAACTATCAATATTTTCATGGTTCAAAACTATATTAAACCTTATTATTTTTATAATCTCATGACTTATAGAGATTGAATCTATGGTAAGTCATCTTTAAATCCTCACTCGTGACATATACCACCCCTCCGTGATTCTCTAAAATGAAAGAAAATCTAAAAGAGATGGAGATGAAAGGTAAGGATTATACCTTAAGAACTCTTGGTTTTCTTTCTTGGAAAACTTTAAGATCAATCTTCCAAAGTGTATGTTTTGCAAGTATAGCTCTCTTTCTCTCTCAAATAATCTAAGGTTGGCAAGTTCAAAACTCCCAAATGATTCAACCTAGCTTTCTATTTATAAAAACTAGAATGGAGGGCAATTTGGACTTTAAACCACCACCTCCTTACTATTCATGTGTGGTCACCAAGTAAAACACTTGGTGACTAAGCCTTATGCTTGGCTTCCACACTAAGGTGGCCGGCCCACCACCTTATGTGACATCCCATGGGTTGCCCCATGGGTTTTACCCATTCGGTGACCCATCGGTTCGACCCACGATTCGGTTTTAATGAATTGGGCTTAACTAAATTATCATTGGGCCTTGGTCATTCAAATGATTACATTAATTAATAATCCAACTCAAATGAATTTGTCATTAAGTCTTAACTTAATTCTATAATACGAATCGTATCCCATACGTACAATTCACATATTATCTCTGTATACTACCCGTACAATAATCGTATTATACTTCGTATTTACTCAACATATTATACATATATACTAAATAGTATCACCTAATGTACAACACTCACATTAACCCTAACGACATTCCTTCTACGCATATTATTTCCTTCTCGGAAATCTATATATACTCAACCCTTAGGTTTTAAGTTCGCGGGCGAAAACTGCATTTGCCATAAATGAAATATTATCAGATATTCCATCTTATCACGATATTCTATCATTATGCGTTTCTCAGAATTTCAAAATAATTCCCCGAACAGAAACGGATGAATAGTGTTTTTACGGAAATTTCTCGAAAAACAATTATTTTCGTCTTGGAAATTCCAAACAATTATTTCTAACACATAGCCAGAATGTTAACCATGTTAGCACATTCTAGGTCATAGAATGACCTTCAAATAGCTTACTCACAAAGAAATCAATTAAATTCATTTAATTCACATAATTAAATAAAAATTTAATTGTCATAAAAATCCGATTTTCTCGGGCGTTATATTAGTTCCAAAAATTGCACTTCTAGCTGACTCTTTGAAATTTCTGGGAAATAGGTCTCGAAGAATATCTCTTTAAACCTATCCCACCAATAACTAGCTTCTACTTTCAACATGAATGTTGCGAAAGCAATCTTCTGATCATCCCTTACCCTAGCGACATCGAACACCTTTTCTATCTCCATAATCCAGGTTTGTGCCTCGACTAGATTTATGGACCCACAGAATTCAGGTGGTCCAACCACCTTGAAATCCTTAAATGTTGTACCTTTGTTCTGTGGTTGATTCTGCAACGTTCATGTCAGTAGCGTCACTAGTTGTTGAACGGGGTTAGTATCAACATTGTCGTTATTGGTTCCTTCAGTGGTTCTCTATTGTGGTGGTTGACATCTGGGAAACATTTTCTGTTAAAATATACACGCATTAGATTATTATTCAACTTCTTTAAGCATTTTCTACTTAACTTGCCTCCACAAAAGAAATAACCACATAATCACGTAATGTGACGCCCCCAAATCCAGGTATCTTCCAACCCGACAGATAGTGCTACACGGTTCTACAGTTCACACAAACATTCAATTGAAACACCTCAAAAGAACAAATATGTCTTATATATAATCAACATAATATTAACATTTCGAAGGTTCTTTATAACTATTACATTTGTCATTTTCATAATATCAAATATTATTCTTACAAAACTATACTATTACATAAGTAATCTATGGGTTTTCCTTTGCCTTCCCTTTATCCTTGCCAGATCTATCGGTCCGTTCGATCTTGGCTGCATTCATATGGTTCAAGCAAGAGTGAGCCTAACTAGCTCAGCAAGTACAACAATTCTAATAAAACTAGCATGCTTAAAACATAGGAATCGTATATCTTCAATAACTGAACAATAGTTACGAAGTACTATCGATAATTCAAAATATCACTTCTTTTCTTTCAAAACATTTTACAACAAGAATATTCAGTAAAACATCAATTCCGGTCCAAGACCGGGAGCATTTCATAAGTACTTTGAAAAGGACATCCCGACACTAAGTCTGTCAGTCCGGCATAGCTTACGAGCACGTCTAGGTAATCAGCCTATAGTATTCTATGTTGATCAACACTACATTCATTAAACGTGTATACGTTTAAGTTGTGGCAACCTCACGTGTCTGTCGTTTGACGACAAAATAATTTAGCATACTCAGTCTCCATTTGAAAACAACAACAATATTAGTTTGCTAAAACCTTGTCAATACTTGATAGATTATATGAAATCCAACATAGCATAAGTCTAGCCGAAAGAATTAGTTTTGACTTCATCAGACATTAACTAATGCGAAGAATACATGAACCACAAAGCTTGTCCAAATCAAACTAGAACAAGGGTTAGAGTACTTGCCTTTAGCGTCTACTTACAGATATAACATGTGCACTTTAAGTCCTTAAGTCTACAGTAAATGATAACATCACATAGCATATTAGGTCATGAATAATCATGAATGGTTCCTAAAGAATCTTACCCTTCTTCTCAATCTAATTAAGTATTAGATTTGTTATTATTGGTTTCGGCTTTCCGTTACATCATTCTTACGTTCATATACAATTGACTTATCTTAACCCTAAGTGATCATACTTTAGGCTTAATTATGTCTTTAACAATGTTACATTAAGATCCTTAGTTAATTATTAACTATTTACCATTCATGCTCAACTTGTAAACCTTCTTTATTATCTAGGTTTTGAGGCTGGCAATGTGGCGCCGGCTATTACACTATGTGTCGCGTTGCGGTGTCACATGTTAATGCTAGAAACCGGACTCGGCACTGCGGCACGAGTCCCTTCGTAATGGGTCACGCTGCGGTGTGACTCTCCAGGGGTTAAGTGCCATTTTGGCGCTACAGCGCGGGCTAATTGGCCTTGGGCTGACGCCGCGGCGCCAGCTCTACGCACCAGAAAACTTGGACAGTTTTGAAATTTTGTGAAACTCTCGGACTCGTAACTTCTTCGTTATAAGTCCGAATTGGCTCGTTCAAGAGCCTACGGTTCACAAATCACATACTCTACATGTTCATACAAGAATTTTATCTATTCAACTTCGTTTGCTAATAAATCACCTATTAGTTTGTTTTTAACAAAAATAATAAACATTCGTGAACGTTCAACGCTCATTTCTTCGTTCTAAGTCAGAATCCAGCCATTTTCGAGTCCACAAATCTATAATATCAAATATGACTTTTCTCTATCAACAACTAATGTTCTCGATTTCAAACACAAAATCTGACTTCCATTATGAGAATTTCATGAATTCGACGATTATTGTCCAATCGTGTGAATTCCGACAATACTTCATTACTAACAATTTGTTCATTATTCCAAATGGATTCATTTCATTAACTAGACATCTCAACTTACGTGATACAACAACTTATATTCAAATTAGGTTATGGCTTATTTCTTATAAGTTCATAACTTAACTAGTTCCTCATGACACACTTTCATATCCTTATGATTTACTAACGAATTAAGTCCTTTATCCAACATTCTTGCATTATAAGAATCATACCAACTTCCTAAAGTAATCATATAACAATTCATCAATGTTCTTCATAAGTTTATGACTTGTTTAGGTTCAAGTTACTTATTCATAACTTATTCGGCTCAAGTTCATTGCTTATCTACTTCTCATATGTTTTTAGCATATATGTTCATTCGATTACACTTCTCTTATCACCCTATTATGATAGAGATGGAAGAGATAAAGTCATTTACCTTTGAAGACTAACTTCTCTTGCTTTGGAAATCTAACAATGAAGGTTAAGCTCAATAGTGTTTATTCTCTCTAACCAATAAGTTGTTAAGCTTAGAAGTTGTTGGTGAAATTTGAACAAGCTAAATAATGAAAATCTAACTTGCTATTTATAGAGCTTCCAAAGCTAGGGTAAATGGGTCAGTAAAACATCCCACCTCCTTACTAACCTCCTTACTATTCACTACTTAACTCCTAAGTAAACTTGGCCATTACACTTTGTTGGGAGAATGCATATTATGATTTGATGTTTTAATGCATGTGTTCATAATTATTTGTAAGGTCTTAATGAATTTATGTACAAGGACTTAGTGATAGATCAAAATTGTTAGGCTGATCTAAGCTTTCAACGTGTATCATTCTGTTAAAGAATGTAAAGATAGAAAGATCAAAACTGTTAAGTTGATCTTAAGATGTAATAGATTAGTCTTGAAGAAATCATAGTTCATCAGTTTGATCAACATTGCTGAAGTCAAGGCAGAAAACGTAGAGCCTAAAGATCGTAGTGTGTCTGCCTTGAAGGAGACTTTTCAGACTTCGTAGAGTGGTCCCAACGATTGCTGAGCTAACTCCACGATCGTAGTGTGCTGAAGGAACATGAAGTTTACAAGTCAACGATTGTAGTGTGCTCTCGGGAACGTAGAGTCAACAACACGAGCAAGAGAAGATCGTAGTGTACGAAGGTTTTAAAGGGAAATCGTAGTGCTCTCAACTAATAGCATCGTAGTGTGCAAAGATGTAAAAGACACTACGATCTAAATCGTAGAACACCACGATCCAAATCGTAGAGCATCATCTGTCTTACGTCAGAAAACGTCGAGCCGAATGATCTGTGTTTTCAATAAGTGAGGAATGGATCCCAGATGCTGCAGTACTCGTCAGTCCCAGATTGTATGAAATATCCTTAGTATGCAACAAAGAAGCGTATTGAAAAAGCTAAGGATAGTACTATGGGTAAGAGGGACAAAACACCTTTTCAGGTGGTAGGTGAGAAAGCAGCCTGCAGTGTTAGTGGGCCAGAATACAAAATTCAGAAGATGTGCAGAAATATCTCCATCACAGTACAGAAAGTTCAGATGCATTTAATTCCACAAAGGATGGATCCAACGGATAGTTTTCAACATCACATATATACAGATCAGACAGATGAGAGAAATTAAGCAAGCGTTAATCAAACAACGTGAACATCTCTCTCAAGCTCAACTCTACGATCTGAGATATTGCAAAGCTTGCTCAGTTACTCAGTTCTTAACGAACCAGTGCTTACACAATAACTGAGTAGCAACCATTAAGAACTCAAAAACTATCAATCAACTGAAGAAGTATACCAAGTCTACTGGACCTAAAGAGTTCGTAGTGAACTGTAAGAAAGCCAAGTCTGCTGGACTTGAAGAGTTCAAGAGTGAACTAAAGAAGTTCCTAGACTGCTGGTCTAGAAGGAATCTGTGTGATTCAGAAGATTGTAAAAGACATCCTTAGTGGATATCCTACTCGTTGATTTGAAGAGTGGACTAGGAGCTTTGAGTACTCTAAACCACTTAAAAACAACTGTGTCATTTACATTCATGTTATAACTGATATAACTCCAATATCTGTTATAACTGCCTTACTCGCTCATAACTCCATTGCTTGGTAAAGAAGATTAAAACAAATACGAATTCCGCAAAATATTAATCATTATCTAAGAACAAGTTAAAATGAAAAGATTTTCAAATATCTATTCAACCCTCCCTTCTAGATAACTTGTGCCTACTAGGAACTAACACACTTCTTTCTTACCCATCACACAAAACTCTTGGTCACCTAGTTCACCCATGAGTTGCCCCATGGTGCTATCTTTACCCATGGATCATTAATTGGGCTTAGATTTAGTTTGTTTAATTTATTGTGACAACCCAAAAATTTTTAAAATCTTGAATGATTAGAATAAAGGTTAAAGAATAAAACCTAGATGAGAATTTGAGGATTTGTTTAAATTTTTCAAGTAAAACCTATATGGTTTGATATTCGAATGTGAATAGAGAAAATATGGGTTACAAAATTTCTAAACCCTAGAAATGAATTAATATGTACTTGAAGGAATATCAAGGATAAGGTATTACGATACCTGTAAATTCGATGTGAACTGAATAGTCTAAGAAATGTTTTATAAGTACATATGGAAATTTTATTATTGGAGATAAGATTTCACATGAAGAGATGCTATGATGTTAAACGAAGATAAGTATATGTATAAAAATATATATACCTAGTAAGGTGTTATATATTTTACCAAGAGGAATGATGGATCGAGTTAATGATATTAAGGATCCGGATAAAACTATGTTAGTAATTAATGTAGCTTGAGTGTTGGCCTTGACTGACAAATAAGAATTTGAATATGTATAAAGTCGTTAGTTAATACGATTAGTAATGAGAATGGAGTAATTTAAAACTCAAAATTTGAGTTAGAGATAGAATTTTAAAGTATGGACTGCTCGGTTGCGTCCGGAATGTCATGTGTAGTCAGAATGGACAGTAAACACAAAATGTGTAAAGGTTGACTTTTGGTCAAAGTCAACAGTTGAATTTTTATGGAGAAAAGTCAAAATTAGTGTGAGAAGTGAAATATGTTATGATTATGTGAATTATGGATATGAGTAAATAAATATACATTATATAATGTGAATACATTTATTTTGTATATAGGAGTGAATTAAGAATTAAGTTATGTAACCTAATATATATATTAGGTGTGATAATTAAATAACCTAAATGGTTATCATTATTAGTGGTCCTAATATTTTATTTTTATACTACTGACCTAGTTTAAGAGAATTGTGGAACATGTCACAATTTATTAAATTATTTTGTTCGAATATGTGAGTAAAGGAATATGAAGATTATGTGATGGTTTATATTTGTTTAATTATATAAACAAATAAAATAAACTAATGTGATCCTAATTATATATTAGGAATGAAGAATTTAATAACTTAAGGGTTATGAGATGAGAAAATTATCGTAGTTAGAATATATACCAATTATAAGAGATTTATTTTATACATCTCAGTTACTTAATTTTATAGCCTAATTATAGCAAGTCTAATTAGGTTAAGAAATTAAATGTACTTAAGTAAGAATTTTTATTTCACTTGAGTGCATGTAAACCCTAAATAAAGGATAAGGGTAGAATAGAATAGAATTAAAAGTAATGGGCTATAGTAAGGTCATAGCCCAATTAATTTGAATAGAGTCCAAGAGAAGTGGATTAAATGGACTAAAGGGGTTATATTGTTTAAACAAGTCCAATTAATTAATTAAGCATGAGACTTGTAGATAATATGATTTAAGGGCGATTAAATTATTAATCTAGCTCATTATATTATGTGTGGGATAAGAATTATAATGACCCAATATAATTTGTAGAGGAAGCCTAATTTTATTTTTGTTAGTAAGTAAACAAGTAAAATGGCTAGCTCAATAGAATTAATTAAAAGCCCAAAGCTTAGCTCATTTGTGATGGACATGTGATAAAACAATTAATTAAAGGTTCAAAAGGGATTTTATATGGTGGCCCAAGAGTTGGCCCAATCAATGATTTAAAAAGGTCAAAATGTGATCCAAGTATGAGGAACATTTTTGGGACAAAGAAGCTAAGCTCACTTGTGGAAGAATAATAAATTGTATTAAGTTAAGAGATATATTTTTATTATCTCAAGTTATTAATTTTATAACTTAATTAAAATAAGTTTGATTGTGTTATAAAAATTTAGTGTACTAGAGTAATGATTTAAATTCTAATTATTTGGAAAGGATACTCTAATTAAATATTTAGGGTGGGGTAAGATAGAAATGATTGGACTATATAAATATTACATGGCCTAATGGATTAATTGGAAGCCCAAACATTTATGGGACATGTCTCAATTTTTTTTAAAACCAATTAGTGATGATGGACATTTTGTGCATTCAATAAATCAATTAAATAGAGTAAAATTTGGATAATAAGAGGCCATTTGTCCAAATTAAAAGGTATATAAAAAAAGAAGATATTTTGTCTAGATAAGGCCATATGGTCGGATTTGAAAAAAAAATAGAGAGAAGAGATAAGAAGAGGATAAGGAAGATAAGAGAGAGAAGGAAAAGAAAGAAAGAAGAGAAAGAAGAGAATGGGAGGGAGAAAGAGGGAAGAAGCGGAAGAGGGGCGGCAGCCTTGATGAGGAAGAAGATGGAGAAGAAAGATCTCCATGGAAGAAGGAAGAAGAAGAAGGAGAAGAAAAGCAATGGGTATAACTTCTCTCTCTCTAATCTCTTTCTATGGAATTTTTTTATGAAAGAGATTTTTGATTTGGATGTTTAAAACCCTAAGATCTATGTGATATATATGGATTCATGTATGGATTTAGCTATTTTGGGTGTTGATTTGGTTTAAAACCAAAAGAAAAGAAAAAATAAATTTTCTAGTTTAAAAACCCAAAATTTCTATGTATTTTGAAAATCCACCATTTTTAATCTAATGCTTCTTTTTGTGATATGTCAAAAAGTAGTGCTAGATATATGTGTTGGCTAGTAAACCCAAGTGGTAGAACTCAAAAATCACGTTTCTAAAAGTCGTGGTATTGATTTATGTGAAAACAATCCCGGTTTTAGGAACTGTTTTGGATCAGTCCGTAGCAGGGGCAATTTCGTCCAGTTTTTTGTGCTTTAAAACTTCTGGGATTTTGGTATGTTGTAGTACACTGATTAAGCTTTCCATAGACTCCGGAACGGACTAATTCCGGCTCCGGATGAGGTAGTTATGGCGTTCGGAAGTTGCGTAATCAAAATTGTTCACCAATCCCGAACAGCCTCCTTTGTTTAAATTTTTGGACTGATGTGTTTGGATTTTGGGGAAACATCGTGAGACAAAAGTTGTAGCCCTGGAAGTTATCTTCGCGTGGGCTCAAGAATCGCTCGAAAATGTTTTAAAACGCGAGAGTTAATGTTGTTTTAGCAAGGCTGGGTAAGATCCAAAAAAATATTGAAAATCAAATTGTCCAAAAATAGGAAAAATACAATTTATGATGTGAGACCCTTGAGCATGGCGTTTGCAAGTTCGTAATGAAGTTTTGGGTCGGGTTTGAGGTGTTGTGATGTTTGTGACATTTTAGAATGCTTAAACGAATTTATTAATTATGAAATAGAAAACAATTGAAATAAATTGTTTATTTATGTGATTAATGACTTAAGTTATTTTTATATGACTAATAGTATTGTATTGAGATATTATTAGTAGTATTTGAGGGAAATGTTATTAAAAGGTTAGTAACCTTAGTATAAAATATTATTGCATATTAATAATATTCGACGGGAGATTAAAATAAGAGATTTATGTTATTTCTCAACATAATTGAATCTACAAGCTAAAAGCTAAGCTTAGGGCTGTTGAGCCAAGTTTGGGTTGCTATTATTTTATGGGGTTGTTTAGTATTGCTTGGAAATATGATGGGTTAAAAAAAATAATAATAATAATAAAATTGATTGTGTGGTCAATGAGAATATTTAAAATATAACTGTACAAGTTATATGGCATGTTTGTGTGGTGAATACGTTCATATATAGTGTAAAATATTTATATACTCAAATGTGAGAGACCTTTATTTGGTTTAGAAAGGTTAAAATGAATTAAGTTTCTAAATAAACTAATATTCGTTTTGAGTAAGAATAAGTAATATTGGTTTGTATAAAACTAATAATTGTTATTGATGAATATACATGTATGTTTTGTAACAAATTCGATTATCTAATATGTGTGTGCATGTAAATATAATTCTGTAGGAATTGTGGAGAAACTCTAAATTAAATTTTTGTGGTAATCTCCAATCAAGACAAATTTTTCGGTTCTATGATGTTTGTGGATTAAATGTGATTATGTGGTGAGTTACATACCATGCTTTAGGAATTGTTAAAGTCAAAATATGACTAAGTTAATTGGGTTATGGAACTCAATTTATATGTGATATGTGATAGCACGTGTTGTATAATGTAACTCGATAAATTAGAAATGTATAATGCATGAATGTATGCTTTGTAAGGAATTATTGTTGCATGTGGGATATGCATAGTAAAGAATACATGTTGCAGGCATATATGCATATTAAAGGAAATATAGTGCATATGGAATTGTGTGCTATGTGAAACATGATAGACTGTTAAATTTGCTGGGCTGTCGAGCTCAATCTTGCAAACACAAACTTTTTGCAGGTTAATGATGTTAGACAATATTACTTGCTATACGGATGATGAAGATTGAACGATGTGCAAAAATGAATACATTTTCTTGAATTAGAAATAGTATAAATCTATGATTGATAGTTGTGTCAAATGTAATTGGCAGTTATGTATAGTTTGAAATGTTGAATGGTTAAAGAATGTTTATTCTGAAATGAGAATAGATATGATTCTAAAATGAATGAATCATCAATATAAAAGATATGAAGTACTGAGACTTAAGCTTTTAATACATTTACACGGATTATACAAATCATATAATAAATATGATTTTAGTATAAGAAAGAATTGTAAAGGTTGCAATTCAGGGAATGGATGACTGAAAAAAAATTTAATTATTCTGAAATTTTTAGCTATTTTAACATTAAATAATATTTTAAAGCTAGAACAAGGTAGTATTAACGCACAAGATCGGGAAGGAAAATAGTCTCGATTTTGGGGGCGATACATTTATTCATTTGGGCTTGCTTTAATTTGCTTTGAGCTTACCTTAATAAACCCTTGGGCTAATTTATTACTTCCACATGGTTTACACCTTGGGTTTGCCCCTTAATACTATTGGACTTGTACTTCATACCATAGTCCACAAGTTAAATTCATTTGGATTTTAAATCCATAACATTCTCAATTTAAGTCCGCATGTAAAATATTGTGTTTTCTATAGTTAGATTATTATTACATACTCCACCTCGCCTCGATATTATAACGTTACGTATTTCTCAGAATTTCAAAAATAATTCCCGAGCAATAACCGATGAATAGTGTTCTTCAGAAAATTTCTCAGAAAGCTTTTAATTTCGTCTTGGAAATTCAAACACTTTAATTCCTTTACATGGTTCAAATACTACGACATTCTGACGTTATTAGATTATAAAATGACATACATCTTATTAACGCATAATAATAATAAATAATAATATTTTATTCATTATAAACATATTTACAAATAGTTTGATTTTTCGGGGCATTACACTATCTCCCCCTTATAAGGATTCTGTCCCCGAAATCTCACTAAAATAAAAGAAAATTTACACAAACAATTGAGGGTAATTCATCTTCATCTTTTCTTCCAATTCCCACGTTGCTTCTTCGACATTGTGATTCCTCCATAACACTTTTACAGACGGTATGACTTTGTTCCGAAGAACTTGCTCTTTTTGATCAATGATTTGAATCGGCATCTCCATATAGGTTAAGTCCTTCTCGATATAAATCGGCTCATACTCTATTACGTGTTTGTAATCAGGCTTATAGGGTCGTAATACAGATACGTGAAACACGTTATGTATTCGTTCTAGGTCTAGAGGTAATGCTACCACGTAAGCTACCCCTCCTAACTTTTCTAATATTTCAAAAGGTCCTATAAACCTGGGACTTAACTTTCCCTTCTTTCCAAAGCGTATCTTTCCTTTCCAAGGAGATGCCTTTAGAAATACATATGAACCTACCTCGAACTCCCTATTTACTCGATGTAAATCTGTAAACTTCCTTTGTCTATCTTGAGCTGCTAACAACCACATTCGTATTAGCTTTACTATATATGTTGTTTGCTGAACCAACTCTGGTCCTAGCATTCGGAGTTCTCCCACTTCATCCCAATACAATGGTGTTCGACACTTCCTTCCATACAAGGCTTCATAAGGCAGCATACCTATACTTGCATGATAAATGTTGTTATATGCAAACTCTACTAATGGTAGATGATCATCCCAACTACCCTTGAAATCTATGACGTAAGATCTTAACATATCTTCTAACGTCTGAATTTTCCTCTCTCTCTGTCCATTAGTTTGTGGATGATATGTCATACTCAACTTCAACTGTGTTCCTAACTATTCTTGAAGACTTCTCCAAAAGTTTGACGTGAATCGTGGGTCACGATCTGACGCAATCGAAACTGGTACTCCATGTCTGGAAATAATTTCCTTAACTTAATGTTTAGCTAACTGATCTAAGTTATACTTAACCCGAATTGGCAAAAAGTGAGCTGACTTCGTCAACCGATCCACTATTACCCAAATCGCATCATACCCCTTCTGCGTAGTCGGAAGTCCTACCACAAAGTCCATCGTGATATGCTCCCACTTCCACTCTGGAATCTCCAATGACTGTAACAAGCCACTTGGTCGTTGATGTTTGGCCTTAACTTTCTGACAAGTTAAGCACCTACTCACATACTTCGCTATTTCTCTCTTCATATTTGGCCACCAAAAACTCTGTCAAAGGACTTGATACATCTTAGAGCTACCAGGATGAATCGAGTACCTTAAACTATGAGACTTGTAACACTTGCTCCTTTAATTCTGTCTCATTTGGAACCCAAATTCTTCCTTCAAATCTTAACAATCTCTCATTATCAAGACTAAACTTAATATTTTCTTCATTAGTCAACCGCTTCTTCATCTGGTCACACTCATCAGTTTTGAAATGTACCTCATTAACTCTCTCTGCGATGGTAGATTGGATCTCAGTCGCAAACAGTCTCTGTCCCGCTTCACTTGACAACTTCACCTCTAACTCCATCATATCCATCTCTGTTATTAACTCAGTTTGAGTCGTTAACATAGACAACTTCTTCCGACCCTTTCTACTTAAGGCGTCGGCCACTACATTGTCTTTTCCAGGGTGATACAGAATTTCACAGTCGTAATCCTTTATCAACTCCAGCCATCTTCTCTGTCTCACGTTCAACTCCTTCTGTGTGAAGATATATTTTAGACTCTTGTGGTCCGTGTATATCTCACATTTTTCCTCACAAAGATAATTTTGCCATATCTTTAAGGCAAACACTACCGCGGCCAGTTCCAGATCATGAACAGGGTAAACTTTCTCATAATCCTTTAACTGCCGTGATACATACGCAATGACCTTGCCATGTTGCATGAGTACGCAACCAAGTCCTCTATGCAAAGCATCGCTATAGACTACGAAATTTCCTATTTCATCAGGTAATGACAAAATAGGCACTTCACTTAACCTCTTCCTCAGTTCTTGAAAACTGTCCTCGCATTTCTCATTCCACGAAGTAGCTATCTTCAAAAATTCCTGAATGAATCTCTGATAGTAGCCTGCTAACCCTAAGAAAATCCGCACCTCAGTCGGCGTTTTCAGTTTTTTCCAATTCATCACGGCTTCCACCTTCGCTGGATCTACTGAAATCCCCTCATGGCCAATGACATGTCCTAAAAATTGTACCCTCTCTAGCCAAAATTCACACTTAGTGAACTTCACATATAACTTCTCTTTCCTTAGTGTCTCCAACAATATTCTTAGGTGTTCAGCATGATCTTATGGCGTCTTAGAATAGACTAGAATATCATCGATAAACACCACGACGAACTTGTCCAAATATTATTTGAACACTCTGTTCATCATATCCATAAATGCAGCAGGTGCATTAGTCAACCCAAATGACATCACCAAAAACTCGTAATGACAATAACGAGTCATGAATGATGTCTTTGGCACGTCTTCATTCCTAACCTTCAGCTGATGGTCCCCCATCCTTAAATCTATTTTAGAAAAATACTTTGCCCCTTTCAACTGATCAAAAAGATCATCGATCCTGGGCAATGGGTATTTATTCTTTATTGTTATCTTGTTCAACTCTCGGTAGTCGATACAAAGTCTTAACGATCCGTCCTTCTTCTTAACAAAAAGTACCGGTGCTCCCCACGGTGAAACACTCGGTTGTATGTACTTCTTGTCCAACATTTCTTGCAACTGCACCATCAATTCCTTCATCTCCACTGGCGCCATACGATACAGTGCCCTAGAAACTGGTGCTGCTCCTGGCACAATGTGTATTACAAACTCGATCTCCCTATCCAGCGGAAGACCCAATAATTCACTTGGAAATAAATCCATGAATTCACTCACTATAGGTATTTTTTCCATGGTCGTTCCCTCTCTCTGGGTGTCAAACACATGGCACAAATAACCTACACACCCCTTCCTTGATAGTTTCCTAGTTTGTGTCATGGTAAGAAAACACGAACGTCCTGATGACTTATTACCGTAAAATACTTTCTGAGGTTGTTTTAACGTTCTAATATTTATGCATTTCTTTTGACAATCTATAATTGCCCCATGGTTCACCAACCAATCCATTCTGAGAATTACGTCGAATTCTTCTAACTTTATCGGTATCAAATCTACCGATAATTTACAACCCCGTATGTCTACACAATAACTCCTATGAATATCGTCAACAAGAATTATCTCTTCGTTCGCTACCTTAATGTTTAAAGGTATAGGATACTTTTCGGGAAGTAATCTTATTCGTCTAGAAAAATCGCAAACGATAAACGAACAAGTAGCACTCGAGTCAAACAGCACGTATGCATTTAGGTCGTTGATCGGAATAATACATGCAACTACGTCCCCTGAGGCCATCACATCATGGATGGTCATGTTAAAGGTATGGGCCATCGGCCTACCCGGTTGTGTTGGACCTCCAATAGCTAACTTACTGCTAAGCTATTGGTGCCCCTGTTCCCGTCCATCCCCTTCTTTGGGCAGTTCTTTACAATGTGGTCAGTTGACCCACACATAAAGCATCTGTGGTTCTTCTTCGGACTTGGACAGTTAGGCACAATGTGCCCCTCCTGTCCACAATTATAACACACGGCCTTACCCTTGAGAAAGACTCCTAAATGAGTCTTCCCATAAGTCTTGCAGGTCTCCATCCTCCTCTTCGGGTCTCCTTGTTTCACTCCGGTATTCCCAGAGCTAACCACCTTCCTCTTGTACCCTTAGCCACTACCGCTGGCTCCCTCGATCTTTGTTCCCCCATCCATTTCCCCTTATTCTTCTTATGCTTGTGGTACTGGCTCAACGCCTCGCTACCACCTTCGGCGATTATCACCTTCTCTAAAATGATTCCAAAGGAACTACTTTTGAACACAGATATGCGGTTATAGAACCAGGGTTTTAAGCCCTACTCAAACCGTCGTGCCTTCCTAACCTCGGCATCCACTTGATGTGGAGTGAACCTTGCCAGTTCATTAAACTTGGCAGCGTATTGGGGAACCGTCATGTCCCCTTGATTCAACTCTAGAAATCACATCTCCATCCTTCCCTACATGCTCGTGGGAAAGTAGTTCTCAAAAAATATCTCTTTGAACCTCGCCCACGTTAAAACCTCTATCCCGACCCTAGCTTGATTGGCCTCCCACCAAAAGTTGGCCTCTCCCTTCATCATGTAGGTTACAAAGGTAACCTTCTAGGCCTCGTCGACATTTGCTATCATAAATGCCTTCTCGATTTCCTTCACCCACGTTTGGGCTTCGATAGGGTCTGTGGTTCATTTGAACTCTGGTGGACCCACGCTTTTAAAATCCTTAAAAGTAGTAGCTCGTACTACACCAGGATTTACGAGGATGTTAGCCCCAGTTCTATTAAACGCGGCTGTTAATAGATTTATGAACTCTTGCATGGGGTTAACCGGACCTCCCTCCGGTTGATTTACGTTGGCACCTTGATTACGTGGTACTCTTCTTAGCGGCATTTTACTATTACAATAAACAACACATCTCGTTATTATTCATTTTCTGTTAGTTAGTTATTATTCCATTTTAAACAATATCTCAAACATTCATTAACATGTTTCAAAAAAGAAAACTTATATTGATTTATTGTAGTCTAAAACTACATCGGTTACATTACACAGCCTACGCTGATTATAGTACTTCCCGTAATTGCTTTCCAAAAATTGGGATTTACAAAAGACTGCCCTTTGTTATTCAAAAGAGGGTTTTACATCACTACTAGATACAAAATATTTATATATCTAACTACTCTAGCCACTACTAGATCACATTTGCCTTAAGGCATTCTCAAAATCCGCCTTGGCAAGACCGACAATAATATCACGGCTGATAATATATCCCGTCTTCCCCACCTCTACGGGATAACCAGCTACCTGTAGCTGGAAGTCCGCATAAGAACTCCTATGGATACAGGACATTCTCTCTATCTTCTGTTTCTTGGTCTTTAGCTCCCCTCTGAGCTCAAAGACCTCCTGTTTCAGCTCATGGACCGTGTCCTTGGCCAAAATCCTCTCGTCATGCTCCTGCTCCCATATGGACTCCACGTCCATCTTATCTTCTATTACTGCCTGGAGCTCTGCTTTGAGCTCCTTAACCTACTGTCAGTAGTGGATGTTTCTATCCAATATTGACATAAAAAGTGACATCATCGACTCCCCCGGAGCCATCTCCACTGCTATCACTACTGGGTTGAAGGACACCACCTCCACCTCTTCTTCTAGCATGCCGTCGAACACGGACATGAGATCTAAACTCTCTGAGTCTCCAGACTCAATCACTACTACCTCGGGATCTACTGCTAGGGGGTTCGGTATGATCTCTACCTGATTAACCGATCCTTCACTGACTACCTGTAAGTCTCTATTTTCTCCTGACATCTATAACAACACCAAAGTTTGATTAGTACACGTCAGTAGAATAATAAAAACACATAACATATATAATGCATTTTTATAAGGTTATTTTCCATCTTTTATCTCTTTGACTTTTCTTAAGGATATGACTTAAGGTTTATTTCCCCCCCTTAAGTTTTATAACCTAATGCTTTGATACCAACCTGTGATGCCCCCAGATCCGGGTATCTTCCAACCCGACAGATGGTGCTACACGGTGCTACAGTTCACACAAACATTCAATTGAAATGCCTCAAAAGAACGAATATGTCTTATATATGATCAACATAATATTAACATTTCCCAGGTTCTTTATAACCGTTACATTTGTCCTTGTCATAATATCAAATATTATTCTTATAAAACTATACTATTACATAAGTAATCTACGGGTTTGCCTTCGTCTTCCCTTTATCCTTGCCAGATCCATCGATCCGTTCGATCTTTGCTGCATTCATATGGTTCAAGTAAGAGTGAGCCTAACTAGCTCAGCAAGTACAACAATTCTAATAAAACTAGCATGCTTGAAACATAGGAATCGTATATCTTCAATAACTGAACAATAGTTACGAAGTACTATCGATAATTCAAAATAGCACTTCTTTTCTTTCAAAACGTTTTATAACAACAATATTCAGTAAAACATCAATTCCGGTCCAAGACCAGGAGCATTTCATAAGTACTTTGAAAAGGACATCCCGGCACTAAGTCCGTAAGTCCGGCATAGCTTACAAGCATGTCTAGGTGATCAGCCTATAGTACTCTATGTTGATCAACACTACATTCATTAAACATGTATACATTTAAGTTGTGGCAACCTCACGTGCTTATCGTTTGACGATAAAACAATTTAGTATACTCAGTCTCCTTTTGAAAACCACAACAATATTAGTTTGGTAAAACCTTGTCAATACTTGATAGATTATAAGAAATCTAATATAGCTTAAGTCTAGCCGAAAGATTGGTTTTGACTTCATCAGACATTAACTCATGCGAAGAATACATGAACCACAAAGCTTGTTTATTTTCGTGAACCATAATCTATTCGACTTTGTTTGCTAATAATTCACCTATTAGTTTGTTTTTAACAAAAATGATAAATGTTCGTGAACGTTCAACGCTTGTTTCTTCGTTTTAAGTTAGAATCCAGCCATTTTTGAGTCCGCAACTCTATAATGTCAAATACGACTTGTCTCTATCAACAACTAATGTTCCCGAGTTCAAACATAAAATCCGACTTCCATTCCGAGAATTACACGAATTCGACGATTATCGTCCAATCGTGTGAATTCTGGCAATACTTCATTACTACAAATTTGTTCATTATTCCAAATGGATTTATTTCATTAACTAGACATCTCAACTTACATGATATAACAACTTATATTAAAATTAGGTTATGGCTTATTTCTTATAAGTTCATAACTTAAACTAGTTCCTCATGACAAACTTTCATATCCTTACGGTTTACTTGGCCATTACACTTCTTTCTTGCCCATCACACAAAACTATTGGTCACCAAGTTCACCCATGGGTTGGCCATTACACGTTTTCAGCTCTTGCTCTCTTAGTAGCTTCTTCCTTCAGTTTGTTCTTCAGTTCAGCGATCACCTCGATCAGTTGTTCTTTCTCTCCTTTTGTGTGTACTAGCTTCTCCTCGACATTAGTTAATCGTTCCTCACGATCCTGGATCTCGCCGTCTTTATGTGTCATTACAGTCGGTTATTCAGCTACTATCTCTTGTAATTCCTCGACTGTATCCTGAAGTTCCACGTTACAATCATAGACTTCATCGTACATACGAGCGGCTATCGAGGTTAGTGGAATCTCTTCCTTCTCGTCCTCGTCATCCTCATCCTCCTGTGGCAACTCAACGGGATCTTCCTCATCCGTTTCCACGTCATCATCCTCCTCTTCAACCACTGTGACCAACGGGGTTGACTCCCGTGATAGTAGTCATTCCCAAACAACCTGAATGTCGCGAGGCTCCTCCTATACAGGCATCTGAGGTCCCCCCTCCCTAGTCTGACTGGATTCTCCGACATTAGTCATCCTGACAACAAAATTTTAAGTTTTAAATATTAATCATTACTACTCGACACTCACGAGCACACAAGTTATAAACACATAAGCACATAAGTGTTTTATTACTTCTTCCTTAAAACTCGATAAGAGTTAATCACCACTATCTTTTCAAAGGTTACTTCCTAAGGTTTTTCCCCACCTAAGGTTCATAACCTAATGCTTTGATACCAACTTGTGACACCCCCAACTCCCGGTACTTCATTACCTCAAGATTTGATGTTCACTTAATTAAAAAATTCTTAACTAAGTACTCAATCATAATAAAATTGAATAATAAAACCTGCCCATACAGGATTACATTAATAAAAATTTATCTCCTAGGTTATCTAACCTTTAATTACAATCATTCAAATGCGGAAATTAAATAAATACTTCATTACATCAATCAAAGAAAAAGTCTAATAAATAACTATCAACATATTACAAGTCTTCAATACTTGTTCATCTTCCCCTTTCCCTTACTGGTGCTAGGTACATCTACCTTCTCATCCTTAACTATAATAGTTATATAAGCAAGAGTGAACAAACAAAGCTCACTTAAAATAAGAATGAATAAACTTTACAATATTTGCCAAAGAATAGGCTCAATAGAACTGAATGATATGTTCTATTAACATTCGAAAATATACTACTGAGGGCCTAAAGACCACGAACCATGTCCACAGTTATATGTAATCTTTCAACTTTAACTTTAACAGTCATAAGACTATAAGGACTCCACGTACTTAGGGGGATAAGCCCTTCGTACAATGTATTGTGCACAACCATTTCAACGCTAAGCGTAAACCCCTAATAATAGGGTTGTTCATCTCAGTATTTAGATTACAATTCCGCACCAAAGTAAGTTTGGTTTGGATACACTTCAAAGTAATTTGGAATTCAACGGACATCAACTAAAGATTAGTTGAATAAAAGGTAACAATATTGTGTTATGGAATAATCATAACTGAATAAACATTGCATTTTAAGTTCATGCTTTAGGAATAATCTAATAGCATAAGTGTTGAATAATTCACATACCTTGATTTGAACAACGCCAAGCTAAGGTTAAGATCTTAGAATTTAATATTAATCATGCATAATAAGTAATAACTTGAACGATAAACTTGTTCATCAGAATAAAGGTACTTGCATACTAAAATAACAAGTTTAGGTTTAGGAAAAACTTGCCCAATTTAATAATAGAACTAACTCATCGAAAATGTAGAGTTAGAGGAAATTGCGTAATTGTAATTGAATTAGAAACAATAACATTGCTCAATGTTAAGAGACAAGATTTAGAAAAACTTGCATCATTATAAACAATCTAGATACAAGGACTTTTTCAACGAAAACAAACAAACTCAACGAAAGTGTGGAGATAGAACTTGAAAAATAATAACAAGGTAAGGTAATAACTTGTTCAACGAACGTACTCTTGTTCAATAAGGTATAGAGTTAGGAAACTTGCATAATTATTATAAGAGTAGAGTTAAAGAACTTTCTCAATTTAAAAAGATAGGTTTAGAAACTTTCCTCGAGCGTAAGCTATAATATTAACTCACGTTCACCAACATATAGGTTTAGAACCATCATCTATTAAATATACTAACATTCACGTTCCAACATAACACGCATTTCTAGTTAGACTTATTATTTTAGCACACGTCTTAAGATACCATGCAAATATCAGAAACTACAAGTGTTAACCTTCATAACCCATGTTTACTATTCATCATGATCACTACGTTCTAATATATCACGTTCATCACTTACTAAGCATTCAACTTTGAATTTATAGATTACATATCATAGTTCTGTTTTAACCTTTTTACTACATGTATGACGCTTAATCATATCTTTAGACCAAGTGGTAAGGTTTCCCCAAGCTTTGCAGCAGCAGCAAATAGCTCTGCCTCATATCTGTGTGTTGCGCAGCTGCGCCACACACAGCGCAGCTGCGCAGTTTTTAGCCTTGGCACCAGCGCAGCTGTGCTGGTGCACAGACAGCGGCAAACACAGCATGAACAGTAGCCGTTTTTAGCCCAACTAACACGAATTTCATCCACCAAACAGTGAAATTAACATATAAAATAAATATACAACTATCATAAACCTGTTTGTTAACATTTTTAATCAATTAGAACAATTTAACAACAACTAAAACTATTTTAATTTCTCAAATTTCATATTTTCATACAAAAACTCCATTTTTGACATCTCTTGCAAAAATCATCATTGTAATCTCTATACTTGGCCAAATTGCTTCGTTCAAATTATGTTATGCTCGTTTCTTAATGAACTAACATATACAAGACTCAATTTACAGTTTAGCATACAAATTAACCACTAATTTTGGTACTTACATAAGCCATATAAGAAAATGTCTATAAAACATACACTGTCGTTATTTTTTTCTACTGTAAACCGAAATCTAGCATGCAATTCTTGTTTAAACATAATTTCTAATCATCATAAACACATATAATCATCATAACTAATTCTAGAACATGGTTTATAGATAATTTTGGTAAAAACTTATACAGAGTGAATGACGTTCAAGAATACAGAACATTTTAACGTAAAACATATATGTTAGGGTTTCAACACATACCTTTTTGTTGATTAAGAAAACCTTGTTAGACTAATTGGAATCCACAGCTCTCAATTCTCTCTCAAAACTCTCTAAACTTCTTCTCTTTTCTTACTTGGGCTTAGACTTAGAAAACTAACAAGTATGCATAAAAGAATAAAACTGATATAATAATAATACGTATGCTTATTAGGATATCAGTTATAAAAATAACGTATAAGTTATAATTATATTATATTTATTATTTTATTTATTTTATTTATATAATTCAAATTAAAAAGGAAATTCAAAAGCCATAGGGCTTTGTTTAGCAAATCATTTAAAATTAAAGAGTTTATATCCTTAAACATTGTTTGGGTAAAACTAGATTAAAACTACTTTAATTTATTTTAATAACTCCTTATACTATAGTTATTTGTCACACTATATTTAATTAAGTTTTCATAATTAATTTAATTAATTCAAATAACAATTAATTAAATAAATCATTTATTCACATAACTTAATACAAATAATTAATCATCAAATTGAAATATCAATATAATAATAATTTCCTTAACTCATTAATTATTTATTTAACAAATAATTAACCAACTAAAATCAAATCAATTAAACAAATATTTATTCAACGATAAACACATCCATTAAATATTTATATAACTCAATAAATATTTATTATTACAATTAAAATTCTGGAATGTTACAAAAACTACATCATAGTTCTAATAATGGGAACTATATTTGTTTGCTTAATCCTAATCTCATCATTGGCCAAAATAAAATGAACCACAACATTGCTGGACATATGCAAACATAATATTTAACTAAGTTATATATATATAAGGCATAACGTAACAAGATGCAACATAACAAAATGCAGAACTAACAAAACTAATTAACTAATTATGCACCTAAGCTACTATGCAATTATATGATTATATGAATGCAACATCACAAATCCTTAAACTAACATGCAATACAAATGCAACCCTACTAATGCATGCAAACATAAAATGCAAAATAAAATCTAACTCCCCCAAACATAAAAATTACAGTGCCCTCATTGTATAGATATAGTAGTAAAAATTTGAGGACTTCCCTGTAATCACTTTAGGCTTGGGGTGGTGGTGTGTTGTGTTCTTCTTCTTCCTCCGAATCACTTGGTGGAAAGCGTGGCATTGAACCTCGAGGATTTGATTCACCTCTGACCCACACCGAATACCGCACTATCATTCTAGAATCTAGTAGTTGCAGCGGCATTTGGGCGGGTTCATCATCAGACCATCGAACTCCTGCTTGGTGACAAAACCCACAAATGAGTGATGGGTATGGAAAGCCGCCCGAAAAATTGCCTCGCAAGCATCGGCGAATGGAAAAGCTGATTATGGCCCCGACGTCGATGATAAAATCTTGCATAATCGCATATAATAGTAGAGCCTTTTCTTTGGTGACATCAGAGGTGTGCGTGGATGGAAACAGTTTCGCACACAAGAAGGTGTAACAAATCTTCCCATACCTACTGAGATCTTTGCTGTGAAAAATCGTGCCTCCTTTTCGACCCTTTATCCATGTTATTCCCGGCTTAGTCATTTCTTTGAGAACCGCCTCAAAGTCAGGGTCGAAATCACGTAAATGAAAATATTGGCACTGTCTGGGCACTCGTAACTGATAATACGTGTTGATGGCATCAGCACTGAATGGAACCAATCTACCCCGCACGAACGCGTTGAAAGGTTCCTTGTCCTCGGTGTTAGTATAGAACTCTTTGACAACGTTGACAACGGCGACCTCGGGTTCCTCAGTGAATTTGTTCCACCCTTTCTGATAAATTTGTTGCATCATCTCCCCATCCACATTATCCGGTGTCAACCCCCGTTCCAGTGTAAGAGCCTTTGTTACCATGTAGTCGTAATGGTCGACGGCGGCGGCACTTTTGAATTTGCATCGATCGAAGGTTCGTGATGGTGGTGTTGGCCTTGAACTCTCTCCCCTTTGTCATTTTGTTGTGGGTTGAGACGTCATTGAATTCTGGATGCCTTAACATTATTCTCTCCCCAAATTTCACTCACACACTCTGTCGAACACTTGGTGTGAACACTGATTTCTTCCCCCAAACTTGGCAATTTTTGTGGCAAATATGGTGAGAGGAGATGAAGAATCTTGACTCACACTCAATTACTATACTTGCCTCAGAAATTTGCGTAATTCGTAGCTTTTTGAGATGGATATGGAAGGATATAGTGAAATTTGGTCAAGAAGGACTGAATTTATTGAATTAGAGGGAGGTAATGGAGAGGCTTGAGGGTTGGAGTAATGGAGTGAAGTTGTGACGTCCCCAAAATAGGTATACATCACCCATCTTGAGTCGCCAAATACATGGTACAAAATTCAAATACAACTTAACAATACAACTGTCGTGTAAAATACGACAAAATATAAACTAAGAGTTTTAATACGAATATTGTCTTCTAGACAGTATTAAACTCAAATGGAGTCCTCAATACATTTACTATCACACTATTTCATAGAATAGTGTGGACTACTAATGCTATCATCTGGACCATCACTCCGTCCTGGCTACGTTCTCATTTTCTGAAGAGAACAATGAAAGCAAAAGGGTGAGCTCAACTAGCCCAGTAAGAAATATTATGACTAAGATAATGCAGAATAATTTGTTAGCCTTCAACAGTGTTAAACTGATAAAATATAACAAACATCAAGTTTAACTGCAGCGGAACAAGCAATCCATTAGAAGAGTCAAGTAGAGAATAAAATCTACTATCTTCTATGATTTAAAAGGTTTTTCTTCACTTTTGAGACTCAGCTTAATAAATAATCCACATCATCCCTGCACTCCGGCCAAAGATATTCATTAGTATCACGACCACAAATTATCCATGCACTACGAGCCAAGGATATTCGTGTATTCATCAATGGCCATGATCATGCCAACAACTGTCCATCAATGCACTACGGGCCAATGAGGACTTTTACCACATCATTTGTAACATTACGATCATTATTATACTGAATAATCCATGGTCATAATCATACCAAGTCCATCTATGCACTACAGGCCACATATGCCTTTCAACATATTATAAATATGAGGATGATGACAATGATATAAGAATTCAATAAAAAAAAGTTCAAGGATAAATTTTTAAAGATTTATAATTTAATTTATCCAGAAATCAATAACGTTCAAATTGTCAACATGATACTGCTTTGTGGAGTAAAATTCAAGAATAATATTGTACCAAAAATAATTTGGACAGAAAACGAATCAACTTTTATCACGAATAGTACCCCGGGTGAATAGTACTCGAGTGAATAGTACTCCGTGAATAGTACTTTGGGAATATTAACCCCGTGAATAGTACTCCGGCATGAAAAAGTTAAAACTTATCAAGAATTCTCAGAATAATATTTCCATGAAAAGATACTGGATGAAGCGCAAATATCAAGGATATTCTACTAATTTCTTGGAGTATAGAAGCCAAAATTTTAACAAATGAGTATAGAATTCGAAATCTGAAACGAAATAATATTACTTACATACTACAGAGTATGGAAGAAAATATTATTTCAAGCAAATATTGAACAAAAATAACATCCCTTACCTTGAAAAGAAGAGTATTCCAACTGGTATAGCAAGGATATTCTTGAAGAAAACTTTCACTGTTTCCTACACTCAAAGCTTTCTAAAACTCTAAAGAAATACGCTCAAGATTATAGAAGAAGAATTCTCTGATTCTGGTGTGATTTTTAATTCTAACTTAAGCGTCTATTTATAGAAAAATGCTAGAACAACAAAGGAGACTAAATAATAATAAATAATAAAATATTATTATTATTATTATTTACGCACACTTTTTTGAAAAAATTTCAGCCCCCATAAGTGGGGCCCACTAAAATCAGCCACCTTTCCTAACAACCAAAAGTGGGGCCCACCCATATTTTTAATAAAAACATTTTAATTTTTGAAACTTCAATAATTCATAATAAATAGCCCTTTTATCATAAAAATACAAATTTTATGTCCATTCCACACAAAATTGAATTCTCTACAACTTTGCAGAAGAAATTTTTTCCAAATTCCAAACAGAAAATATTCGAATTTCATAAACGGATAATTTTCAACACCTCTTAAAATTCATAACAAATCATACATTAATTTTTAACGGTTCAAAATTTATGGACATATACTCAACTTATATATGTATAACATATCCAAAAATCACAATGATTCAACGGTCGGATTAAAATTATAACTCACGCAACAGAGCTTTAAGAACACCAATTTAATTTTTTTTAATACCTCCAATCCGACCAAATACTGATAAAATACCTCAACATTAATTCCTTCATTTATAACCATATAAAATAAATGTTTTCCTATCAATCATTTATGTCCACATAAAATAAATATTTTCTTATCATATAAATCAATAATTAATTATTCATAAATAATATTACAGAATCACAATAATGACAACCAGGTCGTTCCCAGGAAAGAGGGGGCTTTTCGATAAGGATTTCTCCTTACTGGCGCGCAATTAGGTGACCAAACCTCTCCTTGACAGAACTTTCTAAACATTGCCAATAATGCTATCTAATAATATTATTCAAATAATATGAATTATTGATCTGATAATGGGAAATATTGTGCAATGACAATTATTAAAATAACAATAATATAAAATATCAACACAGCAATTATTGAACCAATAAAATAAAATATTGAACAGTAATTACTGTAACAATTATTGAGTAGTGTCTTCTTACGTAAGAATCAATAATTCAAAAATATTGTGCAATACCGTGTGCTACTGTGCAATAACGCGTATTACTATATTTTAACCACCAGGTATTCCAACAGTGTTAATGGTAAAACTTTCGCCGTAATTTTATAAAAAGATATTTTTGTCGTTTTCTCAATCCGATAATAATTCTGTTGTGGGGTCCACCAATGATTGTGTCGTCGTACGAATATTCTCTGTTAAAACGAATATTCCCAGACCAATCGAATATTATATAACAACTTGCATACTTTGAAAAATTTATAAATATTACCCATAACTATAACATTATATCAAATTCACTCCATAATATTCAAAAATGATATTGAAAGTCCAATAATAATCTAGAAGGGGGTTGAATAGATTATTACAGATTAAAAAATTATCTTAGGCTTTTTGATTTTTTGTATAATTAATTTGAAGTGTTAGAAATTAATATGCAACACAGTAAAAAATCAATCACACAATGCACAGAGATTTATCTGGTTCACAACATACATCCCGGGTATGCTGCTTCGTCCAGTCTCAGGCTCCACTCCAGGACCTGAGATCCTATTACTATCAGTAATAAAAACTCCTTCAATAGGCGGAGAAGACTTTACAAAGTTTTCTAATCAAACTTCCAAATGTTTCCAACTATTCTATCTTGGACAGCAAGCTCCCCGCTCCCTCCTCAAGTTTAGTTGTACCTTCTTTTGAGTTCAGTTCTATTCTATGATCTGGTCTTGAAAAAACAACCTCTTCCTCACCTCACAAGTACACTAGAGACCCAACTTCCCGCTGACCTCTCTAAGACTCTGGTCTAGGTCGAAGAATTACTCGTCTTTCTCACAGGTACATAAAATAAACTAACTCTAACCTTTTCTCTTTTTACAAATGGTTTTACAATAATATGCTTCTCAAATAAGCATATAAGAATTTAGTACAGATTGATGCTTCTTAAATAAACAGATATCAAATAAAGAGCAAATGTATTTATAAAAGTTTAAAGACTTTTATACTTGAGAAAATATGCTTCTTAGTAAGCATATAGTAATTTTGTGCTTTGATCAAATAATGCTTCTGTGTAAGCAAATATGTAAATTATGCACTGTTATAAATGTTTAAATAACTTTTATGTTTTGTGTGAAAAGTGCTCCTTGAATAAGCAAATAAGTCAATTTTAGCTTTTACTCAAAAATGCTTCTGTGTTAAGCATATATATAATTTAATGCAAATTTATAAAGAAATATTTATTCTTTATGTAGTAAAGAAAAGTCACTTTAAGTTTAAATAACTTTTTAGAGTGAAAGTGCTTCTGAGTAAGCAAATAAGTTATTTTAAGCTTCGAATCAAATATGCTTCTATTTAAGCAGATATATTCACTTAAGTTTGTGAAATAAAAGTTTAAATAACTTTTATATTATGCAACAAGTATTTTATTAATAAATGAATTTATGAACAAATACTTGTGATGACAGATATCAAGTATAATAAATAAATCAGTTAAGCAATACTTGATATAACAAATATTATTGTTTAACTCAGATAATATATAAGAATATTTTATCTATTATGTGAACTTTTATAAACAATGTCACTTAGTACTATAAGGAATCGTACGGTCGGATTCCTCTCCGTAGAGGTTTATCTCCGTAGCCTTGCGGCGCCCAAGTATGACAAAATTTATAATTTTCACAATTGACATTTATATAAATATTTTCAATAGATCACTGCGACTCTCAAATCCGGTTCGGATGACTACTCTTTTTGGAGTAGTATCTCAATGTTGTTTTGAGCTATCAAGTGTCGTATCTATTTTACGATATTTACATAAATAATATCAATAAAAGGTTACTGAAGACTATAAGGAATCGTACGGTCGGATTCCTCTCCATAGAGGTTTATCTTCGTAGCCTTGCAGCGCCCAAGTATCCTTTTATTTGATAAATAGATGAAATATAGATATATAGAATTGTGTAGAACAATTTATATTCGTATATCTATAAATATAAATAAGCAAGAGATAATTCAAATAAAATAAATCAAACTACTTATCTCAATTTGCTTAGACCAATTTTTCTCTTCTCAAATGATTAGAACTTTGATAAGTAGAGAGAGAAAGCTTCTTAGAGAGAGAGTATGTAGGAGAGAAAATAAGCTTTTCTTTGTAAGTGAATTGGCAAATTGAAAATGAAGAAAAAGTCTCCTATTTATAGATTTTTGAAGTCGGGGTAAAATGGTAATTTTGAAATTTGATTTGAAATTAATGATTAGGATGGCTTTAATTTAAAATCAATGGTTTGGATGAAAGAAGAGCACACAGATTGCCAAAAAATCAAGCTTCTGCCTGGTCAACAAAGCATTAACGCACCATTTGACCACATGTTTGTTTTGCATGCATGATCGGTTTATATATATATATATATATATATATATATATATATATATATATATATATATATTACTCCCTCCATCTCAAATTAATTGTTCAGTTTTGATTTTTTAAAGTCAAATTGACCATTTTTAAAACTAATATTTTTACTATTTTTGCTAAAATATAGGTGAAGAGATTATAACCAAAAGAAAGTATATACAATTTATTACTAATCCCAAATTTTAAAATTTTAGAAATATATTTATATATGCTTAATTATTAATTCTAAAAATAGTCAGTTTGACATAAAAAGTCAAAATTGAGCAATTAATTTGGGACGGAGAGAGTATTTAACACACTAAATGCACACACTCATGCAATTAATATATATATACACACTATACACACACACAAGCTATATATATATATATATATATATATAATGACACTTAATGTGCACGCACACATGCATTTACACATTTAATACGTCTGCATGATTCATTTATATATATTAATGTGATACTAATGGTTTTATATATATATATATATATATATATATATATATATATATATATATATATATATATATATATATATATATATATATATATATTCGGTTCATATAGAATATATATTTATTATGCACATGCATAGATGCTTCATATTTAATGTATATACATTTATTATGTACATGCATGCATTAATTGTTATATATATATATATACACACACACACAAATAAGATATATAATAATAATACATGTATATGGTATTATATACACATATTTAATGCACATAAAGTATTTAATGCATACTGATATATATATATATATATATATATATATATATATATATATATATATATATATATATATATATATATTATAAGACCCAAACTTTTATGAATAAAGATGAATTTTCTATAAATATCATTTTTGAATATTATGGAATGAATTTGATATAATGTTATAGTTGTGGGTAATATTTATAAATTTTGCAAATTACGCAAGTTGTTATATAATGTTCGATTGGTCGAGGAATATTCGTTTTAATAGGGAATATTCGTACAACAGCACAATCATTGGCGGACCCCACAACGGAATTATTGTCGGATAAAGAAAATGACAAAAATACTTTATGAAAATAACGGCGGAAGTTTTATCGTTAACTGTTGAAACACCCGGTGTTAAAAGTACAGTAATACGCGTAGTTGTATAGTAGCACACGGTATTGATTATTGATGCTTACGTGAGAAGTCACTCAGTTTTGTTCAATTATTGCTACAGTAATTGATGTATAGTATCTCACATTATTTGATTCAATTATTGTTAATATATTATATATTATTAAATCAATAATTGTGATGACAAAGTTATTAATATTATTATTTGCAATATTAATAATGTCTAGAAGTTTTGTCAATGAGAGGTTTGGTCACCTAATTGGGCGCCAATAGGGAGAAATTCTTATTGGAAACCCCCTCTTTCCTGGAAACGATCTGGTCGATTAATATTGTGAATTATAATAATGATGATAAAGTTTTTATTATTATTATTATAAATGTAATAAAATAGAAAACTTTTTATATAAAACAGAATATTTTTTATAAAGTTTTATTTTATTTGATTATAAATAGAATATATATTATATTTTATTGCATAGTGCAACATAATATTCTTTCCATTCTTCTATAAATAGGATGCTTAGTTAGAATTGAAAATCACACCAGAAATTCAGAGAATTCTTCTTCTATAGCATTTCTTTAGAGTTTTAAGAAGCTTTGAGCATAGAAAAAAGTATAAGTTTTCTTCAAGAATATCCTCACCCTACCAGTAGGAATATTTTTCTTTTTAAGGTAAGGGATATTATTTGTTATACTCGTAAGGGGTATTATTCTTTTGTATTCATGAAGAGAGTAATTTTCTTTCAATACTCGTAAGGGTTGTTATTCCATTCTTTATTATTATGTTGGAATAACCTGTCTATGCGAAGTACCGCATACATGGTAAAATTCTTCTGTTATTCCATTATTTATTATTCTGTTGAAATAACCTGTCTGTGCGGTTTATCATATGCCTGGTGAATTCTATTGTTATTTCATTCTTTATTATTCTGTTCGAATATCCTGTCTGTGTGGATTACGCATGACCTGGTTCCATTCTTTATTATTTTGTTGGAATATCCTATCTGTGCGGGTTACACATGACCTGGTTCCATTCTTTATTATTTTTTTGGAATAATATGTCTACGTGGATTACCGCATGGTGACGAAAATCCATTTACAGTTTCATATATTCTATTATACTCAGTTGGTTAATGTTTTGGCTTCTATACTCCATGAAATATGTGGAATATCCTAGATATTTGCGCTTCATCGAGTATCTTTTCATAGAAATATTCTTCTGAGCATTCTTGAATTTTACTCCACAAAGCAGTATCAAGTTAACATTTTGGACGTTATTGAGTTCAGGATAAATTAACTTATAAATCTTTAAACTTTATTCTTAAACTTGTTTTATTGAATTATCATCATTCTTGTGCTTATATTATGTTGAAAGTCATCTGTGACTTGTAGTGCATAGATGGACTTGGTATGATTATGACCAAGGATTATTCGGTATAATCATGACCGTAATGTTATAAATGATATGGAAAAAGTCCTCATTAGCCCGTAGTGCATTGATGGACAGTTTTTGGTATGATTATGGCTATGGATTCTCTTCGGCCAAGGTGCAAAGATGAATTGTTTTATGGCATGATCAAGACCGTTGATGAAAACACGATTATCTTTGGCCCGTAGTGCATGGATAATTCGTGGTCGTGACACTAAAGAATATCCTTGGCCTATAGTGCAGGGATAATTTAATGATGTGGATTATTTATTAAGCTGAATCTCAGCGATAAAAGTAATGAAAAACCTTTTAAATCATAGAAGATAGTAGATTTTATTCTTTACTTGACTCTTCTAATGGATTGTTTGTTCTGCTACAGTTAAACTTAATGTTTGTTATATTTTATCAGCTTAACACTGTTGAAGGCTAATGATAATTTATTTTGCATTATCTTAGTCATAATATTTCTTACTGGGCTAGTTGAGCTCACCCTTTTGCTTTCATTATTCTCTTCAGAAAATGAGAACGTAGCAGGGATTAGTCGGGAAATAGAGTGACGGTCCAGATGATAGCATTAGTAGTCCTCACTATTCTATGAATTAGTGTGATAATAAATGTATTGAGGACTTATTTTGAGTTTGAATATTGTCTAGAAGACAATATTTGTATTAAAACTTACAGCTCATATTGTATATTAAATGTTGTATTTGTATTTTGTACCATGTATTTGATGACTCAGAATAGGTGATGTATACCTATTTTGGAGGCGTCACATATATTACTCCCTCCATTCCTATATTAGGTCGTTTTAGACTTTTTTGTTATTCCTAATTATTTGTCGTTTGTGGTTATCTAGGAGAATTGATTTCTATTTTTTCCAAATTGTCCCTTATTACTCCACCTAATTTTTTTGATCTATATTTATGAGATAAGTGAGGTGAAGGATATTATAGACAATTGATAATATAGTTAATGTTTTTCAATTATTTTCTTAATTCTCGTGCACATGTCTAAAACGATCTATATTAAGAAACGGAGGGAGTATATGTTATACACAAAATATATATATATATATATATATATATATATATATATATATATATATATATATATATATATATATATATATGATACTTTAATATTTAAGCACATGCAAGCATTAATTCGGTCAAAGAACAAAAGACTAGCATTTGATTAATTAATAGCATGCACTCAGTTTAAGAAAAATATTGCCATCATACTTTTATTCCAATTTAAGTGTTATGTTCTATACACGGTTTTGTTCCACAAGGCTTGTCACCACTGCATTCAAACATTTACATGTTAATTTGAAAATAAATAGAAGATTCTCGTAAGTAAAAATAATTTAATCAAAATTTCTAGCATATGCATTCTATTTCTGTCAATAATTCGTTTAATGCCTATTTCCAAGTTCCATTCGGTCAAAGCTTGTTCATGTAATGAATTCTCACATAATTATATCTCAGTACATACATGAATTGATAAGGCTTTTGTCCCAAAAAGAATGTCACCAAATTAAATTATCAAAGATCAAGAAAATCAATTAAATAAGGTTTAAAAAATATTTTTGGTCAAAATAAATAAGATAATTAAAATAATTATAATATAAATCCTATGGAGAGGATTCTACCCTTTTAATTAATTTATTTACTAATTATTGTTATCATCAAAATAAAACTAAAAGTTGGAGACCCAACAATCTCCCCCTTTTGGATAATGACGATTAACTAAAAATAATAAAAGCTCCCACTCAAGTTATGCAACCATCAAAAATTTTAAATTTTTGAAAAACTAAAATGCAACAATATATAACAGTTATTTTTCTTCTCCCCAATTATATTTTTCTTCTCCCCCTTTGTCATCATAAAAAATGGGGGAAAGAGTAGTATAAATTACTTTTCAGAACCTGCAGAAGAAGAGATTAGAAAAAAATTCTTTTAAAAATTTAGTTGTCTCCTGCATGATTAAAATTTATGTGGTTACCTTTGATTGACCAAAATTACTATACAAGAATAGAGATTATTTACCGTTAGATGTGACACCCCCAAATCCGGGTTACCTGACCCCCGAGTTTGGTGTTCACGATCCACAATATAAATAACATTTAACTACCCATAATATATATAGATAGTAACTTTCATAAGTTTTTATCAGAGTTTAATAATACATCACCCAGGTTTTCTAACCTTAACTTTATAAACATACCCTTTAGATATACAAAAAGGATTTACAATACAACATAATAAATATGCTAATCGTAACTAATTTATTACAACGCCTTTGCCTTTGTCTTTTGCAGCACCTCCTGCAACTGCATCCCTAGCTGAAAAATTTTATTTAGCAAGGGTGAGCAACTAATTTGCCCCGCAAGTTAAGACATACAATAAATGTATAAGAATTCAAAACAACAGTCTATCTATTTTGATAGAATGAAATCAAAGTTCGGGGAACTTTGAAATGGCTGAACAAATTGTTATTCAATAACAAGTTTTCTCGTATTCTATACAACACAATAATTCAATAATGAAAGAGTACAACGCTTTCAAAGTTTCTACGATATTCTAATGAATAATCAAGAATTAATTCTACGAAATATCAAAGTTGAATGTTTTCCAGATTTATACTGAGCGATCACACAAGATCTTGAACTTATTTTCTCGGGTAGATATCAAAGATTTACTTTGATAAATACTCAGGTGTATCAGATAACCATAAAGATTAAATCATACCCCTCTGCAAGTACAACAAGTGATCAGCTTATTATACCATATATTATGCATAATACTCAAAACGCGCGCAAAGGTCGAATTCACGACCAACAAAATGTTTCCTTTATATAAAAGGTTGTTCTTCTCAGTCTTAGAATCAAAAGTTTGATTTTACAACGAAATACTTGGATTTCAAATTCTATTTGCTTATCTTCTCAAACCTAACAAGTTTTTACAAATGTTTGTCTAACCAGAATAATTGGCTAAGACATTTCTCATCATAATTCGACAATAAACAGGAATTATCTATACTGTCAATTTTAACTTCTACAGATATGAATATCCAATAACAGTAATTCTACGAATATATATATTCTAATTCAATAATTTAATTTCAATAATAAATCCCTGGACGTTGTATAATTAGCAATAATTATCCACCAATAATAATTGAATGAAATAACTCAAGGTTGAGTTAGGGAACTTGCCACTTCCGCTGATTACAGCTACACAAAATACTTATCTGCTTTCGAAAGACCTATAACCAATAATATCGTTCTAACAATTAGTACAATATTTCATAACACACAGCACTGTAATTCACAGTCAAACTTCTCCTAGACACATTACCACATAGCCACATTAGTGTTTATAACCTATATAAACACTTAACAAGTCAAACTAATTCAGTCTGGTTGGACTTCCGTCCATTCTCGATGTTCTAGTCACCCTATCCGACAATTAACACAGTTATCTATCAATTACACGTGGTCTCTAAGCTTCAATATTAATTTAGATAAGTCAATTATCATTAAAAATATTTTTCAGAAGCTTTTAATAATTATCAAGCAATTATTATAATTTATAATAATTTTTCAAATATCAGAATCATTTTTAAATGATTTAATTATCAATTAATCGTATCATTATTAATATTTAAAAAAATCAAAATATTAATAACATACTTGTCAAAATATTAAAGTTATTATTAATAATTTAAAATATTTTTAAATCAACAATATTCTACTTAAATGATTTTTAAAATAATTAAAATTATTTTTAAATCATCACCATTAATACATAAATATTAATGAAATTATTATCCAAATATTAAAAGTCATTAATTATAACTTAAAATATTTTTAAACCATTTTTGTCATTTTTAAATGATTTTTAAATCAATAAAATCATTTTTAATTTATTTATTTAATATAATAATTAAATAAGTCAAACATCATTAATATTAATTTATTAATGAAAATTCTCCAAAAATATTAAAAATTATATTTTATAATTTAAAATATTTTCTAACACTTTATTCTCAATTAAAATGATTTTTAAATCATTAAAATTATTTTTATCTTATTTATTTAATTTAACAATCAAATAAATCTAATATCATTAATATTAAATTATTAATGAAAATTCTCCAAAAATATTAAAAGTTACATTTTATAACTTAAAATATTTTTAAATACATTATTTTTATTTAAAATGATTTTTCATAATATTAAATCATTTTTCTTGAATTTATTTAATACACTAATTAAATAAATTAATTACCTTTAATATTTAAATAATTATAAATAGTAAAGAAAAATATTCCAATTGGTTAAAAATTATTTTTCATAATTTAAAATAATTTTTAAAACTATTTTTGGTAATTTTTAGAATTTATTTCTAATATTTAATTATTTTCCGAAAAAATTCGAAAATAAATTAATTAAACCGTCGCTATAGGGCTATAGCGACACAAAGCGTCGTTGTTGGTGTTCTTGAGCCCAAGAACACTGACAGCCGGCTTAACAAGTGGTCAACTTTGACCGGCTTTAATTCAAAGCCAAAATGGTTTCTGGACTTGTTTGAAGTGTGATCGTGTAGCCAAAATGTAATACTACAACACACAACCAACATCTTGATCAAACAATAACAATACTGCAAGATCTAGTGCTTCAAAGAAGCTGTCAGACTCATTCTGGGTTTTTCTGGGCCAAGACAGTTTCTAGTTGCCACATCTAAGCTCAAATTAATCAATGTTCTAATCTTGGTTCAGGTGGTTTGATGATTCAAATATGTATTACTCGTGTCAAGGTACATTTAAATCACAGCAGGTCAGTTAAACAACATCTAAAACTCAAGATACGATCGGGTCAAACATGGTCAGAAACTAAGTTCATCCGGTTTTCTGGAATTTCCAGAAACAGCCATCATGATCGATTAGGACACTTTGACCACTTGCTACAATCAATATATGGAGTTTTTACGATTTCTAAGGACAGGGATCTAAAGTCCACACAACAAAATTCAATCCGAATACAACATATCATGAAAAAATTAACACAAATGACAGATTAAGAGGCTTAAAAACCCTGTCAGCCGCGATTGTTGCCCTTCTAGGTTACCCAGAAGTTTACTCGGTCATGCCTGGTCAACGGGTTTTGACCGAGTATAACTTCAGTTCTAGACATCACTTAACTGTAAAACCACTTGCAGATTAAAGACCATATATTGGGCTACAAATTAAAACTTGAAAACAACAAAAATCATATACGAGAAAGAATTGGTGGCCACTGACATTTGGTTGTCAGACCACTATTCAAGCTCAAGAACAGATTTTGTAAAACACATTTTTAAAGCATTTTGATGCTATGGATCCTTCATGGATCAACATATATCAACTAAAAACAACTTCTAACACTTAATTAAACACTTAAACACAAAAAGTTTCTAAGCAACTTGGATCAAAATTAAAATTTTCAGTTATACCTTTCTTGCCCAAATTTTGATCTTGATTCTCTAATATGTTTATGGTTGATCTAGGGAAGGTATTTGGGACTGATACACTTCTATTTTTCGTGGGTTTGAGAGAGAATGGGAGTTGGTGAGAGCAAAATTGAAATTGGCTAAGTTTTTATGATTTTTCTCTCTCTAAATCTCTTTATATAAGTCATGACTTGTTGCTAGGCTGAGATTTTCGGCTGGAGGCTGATAATTTGTGTCACAAAGTCAACAAAGTTGTTCAACAACTAAAGTTGTTCAACAACTAAAGTTGTTACCAATAATGCAAGTTATCCGATTAAAATAAATTAAAATGGCATTTTGGTCATTTATAAATTAATTTTAATGGCATACTTGTCCAATTCACAAACCCTTAGGGTTTAGAGCTTGGATTAGGGTTTAAGATTTGAACCCTTTTAGGTATTAAAAATTCTAGTTCCCAAAATTTTCAAATTTAGGGTTTAATTAGAAAAATAAATTTTCTAAAATAAAATTAGGGTTTCTAAAATAGAAATTTTACATACAAAAATATAATTAGAGTTTTCTAATCATATTTAAGTTTAACAAACACTTTAGGCATCCTAATAAAAATTAGGGTTGCCTAATTAGGGTTTAGGAAATCCCAAATTTTAAATTAGGGTTCCTTAACGTACAATTAGGATTTTTAATTGTACAATTTATTTTCTAAATTTAAGATTAGGGTTTTAAATCCCTTATTAAGGTTTATTAATTACAAATCTTATTCAATCAATTATTGATCAACATAATCAACATACAGTACAAACACATTCTTAGCAATATAATTATTTTAATTATATTTTCTACCGAATCCCTATCTGAAAATTAGGGCTAGGGTTTTCTAAAGTTGTTAAGCACAACTCTACTCTAAATTTATTAGTCAATACACAAATTGACTTTCTCGAGACTCGTATCACAGATACTTATCACAAAATTGATAATTAATATTAATATTAATTTAAAAAAAATTATTCGCAAATTTTGGATTATTCGAAATCCTGGGTTATCACATTCACCCCTTCTTAAAAGGATTTCGTCCTCGGAATCACCGCTTTCTTATTCTTTACAATCTTTTAAAGTTGTATCATCAATTTATTTTGATCAACACAATATTACTTTGTGTTTCAAATTCTAACCTGTGACTTAAATCTATAAAAGAAAACAGTTCACAGAATTATCTAAATCATAATACTCGCGTAATTAAATTTCTAAACAAAATCATTACCTACTACTACCTCCTTAGTAGCCACTGCATCTAGCGCCGCCATGTTGAATGTACGGGCTATTGGTCTTCCTGGCTGAGCAGGTCCTCGAATCGCCAAGGTTCCACCACCAGGTCCCTTGTTGGCACTTTTTTTTTCTGCATTCTTCTTCGGACAGTTCCGCACCAGATGATCAGTCGATCCACACGCATAGCAACCTTGAATCTTTTTCGGGCTAGGACAATTTGGCGACATATGCCCCTCTTGTCCGCAGTTGTAACAAACCCCCTTCTTCTTCAAACAAACACCTGCATGATTCTTCCCACAATTCGCAGAAGGCACTCCTCCTTTCCTATTCCCTTCAGTTTTATTACCCGATTGGGTATTCTCGTTCCACTTCCTCTTGTTTGGGTTACTGCCACCACTATTTCCACCATCATTTGTCTTCTTCTTCTTCTCCTGATGAAAATGAGATTCAGCCTCGCTTCCTCCTTCAGCAATTAACGCTTTCTCCAGTAAAGCCGCAAACGTGTTGATCTGCAATACTGCCACCTTGTTGAATATCCCTGGTTTCATTCCGTTCTCAAATCTTCTTGTTTTCCTTACTTCTGTGTCCACCTGATGAGGTGCAAATCGTGCCAATTCGTTGAATTTAGCCACGTATTCAGAAACAGACATGTTCTCCTGCTTAAGTTCCAAGAACTTAACTTCCATCCGAGCTTACATACTCGGTGAGAAGTAGTTCTCAAAGAACAACTCCTTAAATCTGGCCCACGTCACCACCGTTGTACCCGCTCTCGCTTGATTGGTTTCCCACCAATAATTGGCTTCTCCCTTCATTAAGTATGTCGCAAAAGCCGTCTTTTGCTCTTCTGCCACTCGCGTAATCACGAACGCTTTCTACATCTCCTTCACCCAAGTTTGGGCTTCGATCGGATCCGTAGTCCCCTTGAATTCAGGCGGTCCTACCGCTTTAAAATCCTTAAAATTAGCCAATCTGTCGGCTGGTAGATTCCTTGGTCTTCCCCTGGTTGGAGCCCTATTTTCCATAGCTTGGGCCAGCAGATCCACAAAATTCTGCATCGGGTCCACTTGACCTCCTTCGTTATTCACTGATTATTCTTCTCTTTGGTTTCGATTCTGTCGTCTAGGCGGAATGATCTGATTTAAATGAAAATCTTATAATAATACTCTTATTCTACACAAATTCTTAACACAATAAGAATTCAACACATAATTCTCAAGTAATTGCATATTTATTCAAATAGCACATAGTACCTATAGTACTTAACACATATAACTATCCCTTTAAAATAATACTAGGATTAACACACTCAACTTTACAAAAGTTGCAATTCCCCAACTTTACACAAAAAGTTGGCATTCTCCAATTTCACATTACTATTTCCAGTTCATCAAACTTACCACACTTAGGAGTTCAGTAACTTGCCACAATCATATGAGTGTATGAACATATCCTAGTCAGACCTTTGGCGTCCATTCGCTGAGGGGTTCAGGACATTTCATATAATTATGAGTCATGAACATACCATAAGTATGAGTTTTAAGAACACACAATTTCATTTTAATCTTATATTCATATAGAAAATAAAGATTTTATTCATACAAACATATATTTACATATGTTCAAACATCGTTCTTGATATTACATATCTTAATATCAGAAACTTCTACCAAAAGATACGATTACATATATCTAAGTTGTCTACCGACCACTTCCTTCACCAATCTTCTTCTTGTTGGGACACTTGTTGAATCTGTGACCCGTCTGCCCACATGAAAAACACTTCCTCAAATTTGGCTTAGGACAATGCAAAGAGATATGTCCTTCCTGCTTACAGTTGAAGCACACGTTCTTCCACATCATGCATTCCCCCACGTGAGTTTTTCCACACTTACTGCAAGCTTTCTTTTTCTTCGGGTTCGAATTTCCAGAGTTGTCACTGTCATTGCTCCCCTTTCTTTTCTTCTTGTCCTTTTTGCCGGTTCTTTCAGATGATCCACCACCTTCAGCCTTCATCTTCTCTACCTGCGCTTTCAACTCATTCCGTTCTTCAGTCATTTCGCGTAATGCCCGCTCCGTCTTCCACAACTCCTCCAAAAGAAATACTTTGCTTCGGAGTTCTTGGACTTCCACAGATAGCTGATCTTGTTCACCAACCTTGATCTTATTCTTTAGTCCCACCTTAACTTCTTCAGACTCCGCCTCCTCATCACCACTTAGATACATCTCAGGATAATCGTCAAGATCACTCCCAAGATTAATCATTGGTTCATCTTTCTCCACTTCTTCAACCGATTCGCTCTGTGCTGGCACCTCAGCTACTGGCATTGGTGCGACAGCCGCTGGCATCTCCGTACTCATCTTATTTTCTCCCGACATCTTACAATCAATTTTAAACAACTTGATTAGTACTTTACCAGTACAAATTTCTCTCACTACGAATTTACTTCTCTCACTATCGATACACTTCAACGATCCCTCACTTAGTACTCTAAATGAGTATTTTTTTTATCTCGCTATGGTCATAATCCTAGGGTTTTCCCCCACCCCACTTAAGGTTTATAACCTACAGCTCCACTACCAGCTGGTGACACCGTGGTCACTACAGCTCTGATACCAACCTGTGACACCCCCAAATCCGGGTTACCTGACCCCCGAGTTTGGTGTTCACGATCCACAATATAAATAACATTTAACTACCCATAATATATATAGATAGTAACTTTCATAAGTTTTTATCAGAGTTTAATAATACATCACCCAGGTTTTTTAACCTTAACTTTATAAACATACCCTTTAGATATACAAAAAGGGTTTACAATACAACATAATAAATATGCTAATTATAACTAATTTATTACAACGCCTTTGCCTTTGTCCTATGCAGCACCTCCTGCAACTTCATCCCTAGCTGAAAAATTTTATTTAGCAAGGGTGAGCAACTAATTTGCCCCACAAGTTACGACATACAATAAATGTATAAGAATTCAAAACAACAGTCTATCTATTTTGATAGAATGAAATCAAAGTTCGGGGAACTTTGAAATGGCTGAACAAATTGTTATTCAATAACAAGTTTTCTCGTATTCTATACAACACAATAATTCAATAATGAAAGAGTACAACGCTTTCAAAGTTTCTACGATATTCTAATGAATAATCAAGAATCAATTCTACGAAATATCAAAGTGGAATGTTTTCCAGATTTATACTGAGCGATCACACAAGATCTTGAACTTATTTTCTCGGGTAGATATCAAAGATTTACTTTGATAAATACTCAGGTGTATCAGATAACCATAAAGATTAAATCATACCCCTCTGCAAGTACAACAAGTGATCAGCTTATTATACCATATATTATGCATAATACTCAAAACGCGCGCAAAGGTCGAATTCACGACCAACAAAATGTTCCCTTTATATAAAAGGTTGTTCTTCTCAGTCTTAGAATCAAAAGTTTGATTTTACAACGAAATACTGGGATTTCAAATTCTATTTGCTTCTCTTCTCAAACCTAACAAGTTTTTACAAATGTTTGTCTAACCAGAATAATTGGCTAAGACATTTCTCAACATAATTCGACAATAAACAGGAATTATCTGTACTGTCAATTTTAACTTCTACAAATATGAATATCCAACAACAGTAATTCTACGAATATATATATTCTAATTCAATAATTTAATTTCAACAATAAATCCATGGACGTGGTATAATTAACAATAGTTATCCACCAATAATAATTGAATGAAATAACTCAAGGTTGAGTTAGGGAACTTGTCTCTTCCGCTGATTACAGCTACACAAAATACTTATCTGCTTTCGAAAGACCTATAACCAATAATATCGGTCTAACAATTAGCACAATATTTCATAACACACAGCACTGTAATTCACAGTCAAACTTCTCCTAGACACATTACCACATAGCCACATTAGTGTTTATAACCTATATAAACACTTAACAAGTCAAACTAATTCAGTCTAGTTGGACTTCGGTCCATTCTCGGTGTTCTGGTCACCATATCCGACAATTAACACAGTTATCTGTCAATTACACATGGTCTCTAAGCTTCAATATTAATTTAGATAAGTCAATTATCATTAATAATATTTTTCGGAAGCTTTTAATAAATATCAAGAAATTATTATAATTTATAATAATTTTTCAAATATCAGAATCATTTTTAAATGATTTAATTATCAATTAATCGTATCATTATTAATATTTAAAAAAAATCAAAATATTAATAACATACTTGTCAAAATATTAAAGTTATTATTAATAATTTAAAATATTTTTAAATCAACAATATTATACTTAAATGATTTTTAAAATAATTAAAATCATTTTTAAATCATCACCATTAATACATAAATATTAATGAAATTATTATCTAAATATTAAAAGTCATTAATTATAACTTAAAATATTTTTAAACCATTTTTGTCATTTTTAAATGATTTTTAAATCAATAAAATCATTTTTAATTAATTTATTTAATATAATAATTAAATAAGTCAAACATCATTAATATTAATTTATTAATGAAAATTCTCCAAAAATATTGAAAATTATATTTTATAATTTAAAATATTTTCTAACACTTTATTCTCAATTAAAATGATTTTTAAATCATTAAAATTATTTTTATTTTATTTATTTAATTTAATAATCAAATAAATCTAATATCATTAATATTAAATTATTAATGAAAATTCTCCAAAAATATTAAAAGTTACATTTTATAACTCAAAATATTTTTAAATACATTATTTTTATTTAAAATGATTTTTCATAATATTAAATCATTTTTTTCTAATTTATTTAATACACTAATTAAATAAATTAAATACCTTTAATATTTAAATAATTATAAATATTAAAGAAAAATATTCCAATTGGTCAAAAATTATTTTTCATAATTTAAAATAATTTTTAAAACCATTTTTGGTAATTTTTAGAATTTATTTCTAATTTTTAATTATTTTTCAGAAAAATCCGAAAATAAATTAATTAAACCGTCGCTATAGGGCTATAGCGACACAAAGCGTCGTTGTTGGTGTTTTGAGCCCAAGAACACTGACAGCCGGCTTAACAAGTGGTCAACTTTGACCGGCTTTAATTCACAGCCAAAATAGTTTCTGGACTTGTTTGAAGTGTGATCGTGTAGCCAAAATGTAATACTACAACACAAAACCAACATCTTGATCAAACAATAACAATACTGCAAGATCTAGTGCTTCAAAGAAGCTGTCAGACTCATTCTGGGTTTTTCTGGGCCCAGACAGTTTCGAGTTGCCATATCTAAGCTCAAATTAATCTATGTTCTAATCTTGGTTCAGGTATGTATTACTCGTGTCAAGGTACATTTAAATCACAACAGGTCAGTTAAACAACATCTAAAACTCAAGATACGATCGGGTCAAACATGGTCAGAAACTAAGTTCATCCGATTTTCTGGAATTTCCAGAAACAGCCATCATGATCGATTAGGCCACTTTGACCACTTGCTACAATCAATATATGGAGTGTTTAAGATTTCTAAGGACAGGGATCTAAAGTCCACACAACAAAATTCAATCCGAATACAACATATCATGAAAAAATTAACACAAATGACAGATTAAGAGGCTTAAAAACCCTGTCAGCCGCGATTGTTTCCCTTCTGGGTTACCCAGAAGTTTACTCGGTCATGCCTGGTCAACGGGTTTTGACCGAGTATAACTTCAATTCTAGACATCACTTAACTGTAAAACCACTTGCAGATTAAAGACCATATATCGGGCTACAAATTAAAACTTGAAAACAACAAAAATCATATACGAGAAAGAATTGGTGGCCACTGACATTTGGTTGTCAGACCACTATTCAAGCTCAAGAACAGATTTTGTAAAACACATTTTTAAAGCATTTTGATGCTATGGATCCTTCATGGATCAACATATATCAACTAAAAACAACTTCTAACACTTAATTAAACACTTAAACACAAAAAGTTTCTAAACAACTTGGATCAAAATTAAAATTTTCGGTTATACCTTTCTTGCCCAAATTTTGATCTTGATTCTCTAAAATGTTTATGGTTGATCTAGGGAAGGTATTTGGGACTGATACACTTCTATTTTTCGTGGGTTTGAGAGAGAATGGGAGTTGGTGAGAGCAAAATTGAAATTGGCTAAGTTTTTATGATTTTTCTCTCTCTAAATCTCTTTATATAAGTCATGACTTGTTGCTAGGCTGAGATTTTCGGCTGGAGGCTGATGATTTGTGTCACAAAGTCAACAAGTTGTTCAACAACTAAAGTTGTTACCAATAATGCAAGTTATCCAATTAAAATAAACTAAAATGGCATTTTGGTCATTTATAAATTAATTTTAATGGCATACTAGTCCAATTCACAAACCCTTAGGGTTTAGGGCTTGGATTAGGGTTTAAGATTTGAACCCTTTAGGTATTAAAAATTCTAGTTCCCAAAATTTTCAAATTTAGGGTTTAATTAGAAAAATAAATTTTCTAAAATAAAATTAGGGTTTCTAAAATAGAAATTTTACATACAAAAATATAATTAGAGTTTTCTAATCATATTTAAGTTTAACAAACACTTTAGGCATCCTAATAAAAATTAGGGTTGCCTAATTAGGGTTTAGGAAATCCCAGATTTTAAATTAGGGTTCCTTAACGTACAATTAGGGTTTTTAATTGTACAATTTATTTTCTAAATTTAAGATTAGGGTTTTAAATCCCTTATTAAGGTTTATTAATTACAAACCTTATCCGATCAATTATTGATCAACATAATCAACATACAGTACAAACACATTCTTAGCAATATAATTATTTTAATTATATTTTCTACCGAATCCCTATCAAAAAATTAGGGCTAGGGTTTTCTAAAGTTGTTAAGCACAACTCTACTCTAAATTTATTAGTCAATACACAAATTGAATTTCTTGAGACTCGTATCACAGATACTTGTCACGAAATTGATAATTAATATTAATTTTAATTAAAAAAAATTTATTCGCAAATTTTGGATTATTCGAAATCATGGGTTATCACATTAGATATATAGAAATTTAAAAGAATGTTCCATATTAAATCTTTTTTATATATAATATTTTAAAAATAGATTTAAATATTAAATATATTCTTTAAAAAATATTCCTATATATATATTTATTTAAAATATGTATATGGACATACATATATATATATATATATATATATATATATATATGCATATATAATTATGAGAAAACTGACATGTGCCACTTATACTTGAACAAGTATGATGACCTGCATAGTCAAACTCTTTTTCACCTGATTTCATTTGTACCCCTAGGAAGATGTTTAATTCTCCCTTCATGCTCATTTTTAAAAACCTTACTCATACATTTAGAGAAATCATTTCATAAAGTAATATCAATAGACCCAACAATGATGTTGTCAATTATTTTTACTAGAATCAGCTCCAAGACATACCTGTAACATTAATCAATTTCAAGAACTGGTACCCTTTAATAAGAAGGGTCCTTTGGGTGAGTTGTCCATTTTGTATAAGGAACATTTGTGTTTTCCTTTACAAAAATGGGTACATGATAATCAATCTTAGTAGACACAAGCATTTTATGAGTAGCAGATCTATAAGATGCATGATTTACTCTATTATTATATCCTAAAAAACTTTGATGAAAATTTCTATGATATTTTTGACTTTTATTATAAAACTCTTTCCTTGTTTTAATATTTGGTGCATTATATGTTCCTTTAGGCACCCAAATCATTTTTCCTTTATAATTTCCATTTCGAGCATTACATATGTGAGCAGAATGACCATTTCTTTTACAGAAAGAAAATTTAGTAAATGGAGATGTATAATTTTCTTTTTCTTTACTTTTAACATGATAAAGTCCTTTATTTTTACTAAATTCTCCAATGTATCCTAATCCTTCTTTGTTAAATCCACATCTTTGTTGATTAAGCATGACATCAAGGTTTTCTTTCCCTTTTGTGAACTTAAGAACTATAAAATTTAAATCATCACGTTCTTTAGTTAAAATATTAATTTGATCTATTAAAGAAGAATCTTCATTTTGTTTTTCTAATTTTATCTTTAAATATGCATTTTCAAAATTGAGTTTTTTAATATCTTCACTTAACACTTGATTTTTTATTTGAGTATTTTCATTAATTACAGCAAGTGTTGAATTTTCTATTTCAAGATTTTTATTTATTCTTTTAAATTGTTCTAATTCTTTTTTTAAGGAATCATTTTCCAATTTTACTTCATTTAAACTTTCATTAGTTATAATCAAGTTTGCATTTTCCATTTCCAGATTTTTGTTAATTTTAATTAATTTTTTTAATAAAATTTTTAATTCAATAAAATCTTCTTTAATAATTTTATTATCTTCATATAAACCATTATATGGTTCTTGTAGTTTATGGTGTTTTTCATTTATATTATCTAAGGTATGCATAACAAATAAAGTACTAGATAATTGATGTTCAAAATGTACCTCAGATCTTAGTGATGACTCATTGTTTGCCATTCAGCACAGATTTGCAATTTCCTCAGTTTGTTCAGCAACTTCTTCTTGATTTATAAGTAAATCTTTGAAAGCAATTCTTTTCTCTTTGATATCTGTATCTGATCCTGCTTGACTTCGTGGGCACGCAGATTTCCAATAAGGCTATCAAGGGGATAAGTAGTTAGGTCTTGTCTTTCCTTAATAGCAATAACCTTCATGTTCCAGATGGATGGAAGAGCTTTGAGAATTCTTCTGTTTTTCTCATTTGTTGTGTATGCCTTCCCTAGATGTTCCAGCTCATCAATGATTCCGGAAAAATGTGTTTCCATATCAATGATCTTTTCACCTTCTTCTAGCTTGAAACTTTCATGCTCCTGGATTAGAGCATCTTTTCTAGTTTCTTTAATATGATTGGTTCCTTCATATGTTAGAATCAATTTTTCCCAAATTTTTTTTGCATTCTTGTAATTGCTAACTCTTTTATATTCTTTTTCAATGAGGGCACTAGTCAACACTTGTTCAGCTAGGGATGCAATGGTCATAGCCTTTTCATCATCAGTATTGAATTCATCAACATCTTTCTCAACGATCTTTTCTCCCACGATTTTTGTTGGAACTTTTACACCTTGTTCTATTGCAAGTCAAACTTTGATTCCTTATGATTTAGCATAGATTCTGAATCTTCTCTTCCAGGTGGCAAAGTTTGTACCATCAAATAGTGGAGGTCTGGTCATTGATAGTCCTTCTCTGCAACCAGTAGCATTGTAGGCCATAGATGGATCTACTCTTTGGTATGCATGTATTTACTCAACAAACAAGTTAAAGAGCACCGCTTTGATACCAATTGAAAGTCCAATAATAATCTAGAAGGGGGGGTTGAATAGATTATTACATATTAAAAAATTATCTTAGGCCTTTTTGATTTTTTGTATAATTAATTTGCAGTGTTAGAAATTAATATGCAAGACAGTAAAAAATCAATCACACAATGCACAGAGATTTGTCTGGTTCACAACATACATCTCGGGTATGCTGCTACGTCCAGTCTCAAGCTCCTCTCCAGGACTTGAGATCCTATTTTTATCAGTAATAAAAACTCCTTCAACAGGCGGAGAAGCCTTTACAATGTTTTATAGTCAAACTTCCAACTGTTCCCAACTATTCTATCTTGGACAGCAAGCTCCCCGCTCCCTCCTCAAGTTTAGTACTACCTTCTTTTGAGTTCAGTTCTATTCTATGATCTGGTCTTGAAACAACAACCTCTTCCTCACCTCACAAGTATATTAGAGACCCAACTTCTCGCTGAACTCTCTAAGACTCTGGTCTAGGTCGAAGAATTACTCGTCTTTCTCACAGGTACATAAAATAAACTAACTCTAACCTTTTCTCTTTTTACAAATGGTTTTACAACAATATGCTTCTCAAATAAGCATATAAGAATTTAGTACAGATTGATGCTTCTTAAATAAGCAGATATCAATTAAAGAGCAAATGTATTTATAAAAGTTTAAAAACTTTTATACTTGAGAAAATATGCTTCTTAGTGAGCAGATAGTAATTTTGTGCTTAGATCAAATAATGCTTCTGTGTAAGCAAATATGTAAATTATGCACTGTTATAAAAGTTTAAATAACTTTTATGTTTTGTGTGAAAAGTGCTCCTTGAATAAGCAAATAAGTCAATTTTAGCTTTTACTCAAAAATGCTTCTGTGTTAAGCATATATATAATTTAATGCAAATTTATAAAGAAATATTTATTCTTTATGGAGTAAAGAAAAGTCACTTTAAGTTTAAATAACTTTTTAGAGTGAAAGTGCTTCTGAGTAAGCAAATAAGTTATTTTAAGCTTTGAATCAAATATGCTTCTATTTAAGCAGATATATTTACATAAGTTTATGAAATAAAAGTTTAAATAACTTTTATATTATGCAACAAGTATTTTATTAATAAATGAATTTTTGAACAAATACTTGTGATGACAGATATCAAGTATAATAAATAAATCAGTTAACCAATACTTGATATAACAAATATTATTGTTTAACTCAGATAATATATAAGAATATTTTATATATTATGTGAACTTTTATAAACAATGTCACTTATTACTATAAGGAATCATACGGTCGGATTTCTCTCCGTAGCCTTGCGGTGCCCAAGTATGACAAAATTTATAATTTTCATAATTGATATTTATATAAATATTTTCAATAGATCACTACGATTCTCAAATCCGGTTCGGATGACTACTCTTTTTGGAGCACTATCTCAGTGTTGTTTTGAGCTATCAAGTGTCGTATCTATTTTACGATATTTATATAAATAATATCAATAAAAGGTTACTGAAGACTATAAGGAATCTTACAATCGAATTTCTCTCCGTAGAGGTTTATCTCCATAGCCTTGCGGCGCCCAAGTATCCTTTTATTTGATAAATAGATGAAATATAGATATATAGAATTGTGTGGAACAATTTATATTCGTATATCTATAAATATAAATAAGTAAGAGATAATTCAAATAAAATAAATCAAACAACTTATCTCAATTTGCTTAGACCAATTTTTCTCTTCTCAAATTATTAGAACTTTGATAAGTAGAGAGAAAGCTTCTTAGAGAGAGAGAGAAAGCTTCTTAGAGAGAGAGTATGTAGGAGAGAAAATAAGCTTTTCTTTGTAAGTGAATTGGCAAATTGGAAATGAAGAAAAAACCTCCTATTTATAGATTTTTGAAGTCAGGGGTAAAATAATAATTTTGAAATATGTTTTGAAATTAATGATTAGGATTGCTTTAATTTAAAATCAATGGTTTGGATTAAAGAAGAGCACACGGATTGCCAAAAAAATCAAGCTTCTGCCTGGTCAACAAAGCATTAATGTACCATTTGACCACATGTTTGTTTTGTATGCATGACCGGTTTATATATATATTTTATTTAACACACTAAATGCACAAACTCATGCAATTAATATATACTCCCTCAATCCCTAAATAATTGACGTTATAGGGAGGTCAAAATTTCTCAATATATTTGACGTTACCAAGTTTCTAGGAAGTATTAATTACAATTTTTCCACTATTGCCCTCAACTATATGAAGTATTTCATTTATCTAGAAAACTATATGGAGGACATCTTTTCTTAATTAATGCAAGGGTAATTGTGGTAATACATATCAATCTTAATGACAAAATTGAAGTAATAAATGACTTCTTTAATAAGTGTGAAAACATTCAAAACGTCAGTTATTTAGGGATGGAGGGAGTACTGTATATACACACTATATACACACACACGCTATATATATATATATATATATATATATATATATATATATATATATATATATATATATATATATATATATATATATATATATATATATATATATATACAGTGGGGTTCAGAAACGGACTTAAACAACGGACAAACAAACGGACTCAAGAAAAAGAGAAACACGCGGGTCAAAATGACAGATCGGGTCTTAAAAAAAACTCGATTATTCAGTGGGAAGACTTCCTCCTTCTCTCGTACTCTTCCAATTCCAAAGCTGCAGATCGAAAACCCCTCCTCGCTAATTCAGTGGGAAGACTCCATCCTTCTCTCTTATTCTTCCAATTCCTACAGATCGAAAACCCCTCCTTCTCTCTTTCTCTTCCATTCGTGAAGTCGTAAGGTAGATTCATGAAGTCGCCGGACATAGAACAGAACAAAGCCCCTTTGAAGCTAGGGTTTGCAAATTGTAAGGTCAGGCTCATTATTTTTTTAATTAGAGTTGTTTATTAGATTGTGGCTGATAGCCTTGTATCAGTGTTTTTTTTAGCATTTTGGGTGTCTGCTATGAAGCAAGTTAACTTCTATGAAGCAAGTTAATATACATATCAATTTTTTTTAACTTATGTATGTTAGGTGTTTGTAAAAATGTCTCAATAAGGTTATTTTGATTAAAACATGAAAAATTAGGCATTTGAAAATCTGGGTATTGTATAATTTTTTAGACCAAATCATTTTGGAGTATTGTATAATTTTGAAAATCTGGGTATTGAAAATTAGGCATTTGAAAATCTGGGTTTTTTTTAGACCAAATCATTTATTTTGAAGTATTGTATAATTTTTTTAGGCATTTGAAAATCTGGGTTTGTTCTTTTGCTTTAAATCTGGATGTTCGAATCTCTTTACTTTAATTTTTTTTCTGTTTTTTTTATAAATATATTAGTTTTAAGATGGGTATTACTAATTGTTTAAGATGGGTATTCACAATTTTATCATATTCTGAAAAGTTAATTACCAAATTTGATCATTATAGGTTTTTTTACAGTGTTTTTTCAATAAAAAATGTACTTCCTTTTACAGTTTTTTGTTCAAACTTGCTCTATTAATTTTTTTTTCCTCATAATTGTGGAAAAAAAATCAAAAATAAAATAACACTGTGTACCGGACGTTAGTCCGGTACAATTGCACCGGACGCCCCAACCCACATAAGAATGCAATTTTCTTTTGTGTGATGCATCTAAGTACTTGTTCCAGTTTATCTGTTAAAGTGATGAATTCACTGTTAAATTCGTGTTAAGAATGTGATATGCTATATACTAACCCATAATATTAATCAATAGGCTTTAGGTTATAGGATCTCTTGGCCACAACATATGAAAAAGGACTGCTTCCCTTGGTCAAGATACTTGAAGAATATTGATAGGCAAGCAATCTTCTGCTAGAAAAGTTTTGATACAAGTATTGTATTTTCTACCTTGTTCTCACCTTTTTTAGTTTGTTCATCTTAGTGTAGTTGTTCTCACCTTTTTTAGTTTGCTCAAGTTTGTATGTGGATCTATGATTACTTTCAAGTTTTTGGAATCGAGTAACATCCTTCTTTAGCTCTAGATATTTGTGTGTAATGAAGTATGTATGGTGCTTTATTTTCTGTCATTGGCAGGAGATTGATGATATTGACTTACTGTACTAAAAAATATTAAATTTTAATGATCAGGGGTCTATACTATGTGTAGGTGAAGGAACATGGAGGATGGCTTCCTGTGTCAGTGATGAACGCATTTTCAGATGTATTTTTTATGTAACTTTTGGATGTGATTTGGATGTAATTTGATAATTTTGGATATTAGACTGTATTTTGTTACTTTTGTATGACATTGCTTTGCTTGGAATGTACCAATATTTTGCTTTGCTTGGAATGTACCAATATTTTGCTTTGCTTGGAATTAATGTTAGACATTTTGCTAGAGAGAATTCTGTTCAATTTGATTAAATCTGTCAATAAAGTTTTTAAGGAAACAAAACGCACAGGGTATTTTTTCTCTGATTTAAATACACAAGATTTTTTTGGTATTTTGCTTTTGATGTTTTACTTGTTATCTTCTGTTTCACAATTCCTCACAGCCTTCACCAACATACTTCCGGCAACATACCAACATACCAAATCACATCCAACATACTTGTTCTCTTTTGATATGCTATATACATGAACGCGAAGCAGGAAAATTCCGGCAAGATACCAACATACTTCTGCAATACCAACATACTGGCATTATCCAGGATCAAACAACACCAATGCAAACTTTGGTGTTAGTTTGTTGTAACCTTGTCCAAGAAGGAAATGTAATCCTGTTATGCTTTCGTTTTTTTTTTGTGTAAGCGTGTGTATGTAACTTGAGAAATAGGCAACATCAGACTTGGTTTGTCATGAAGTAAATGTGTGAAGGTCCTCCCAGTCATTAAAATTTTCACGTAGAGCACTTCTAGTTTCCTTTTATAAATTTAAAGAGGAGTCCTTCCAGTTTCATTATTATCCTTCTGAGAATAAATTACTCCAGAGAAAAGTTTCTGATGATCGCACGATTGGTTCAATATTGCTCTTAATACAACAAGAAATAAATAACAATTCACTTGCAACAACATTGAGATGTAATATTCAAATCCATAAAATAAATAAAAATTCTAACACATATCAGTCTTAACAAAATAAATAACAATTCAACGCCTTATAGGTCTGAACCCAATTGTTCCTTAATCAGTCTTAGTATGACTTAGACCAAGCACGTCAACAAAATAAATAACAATTCTCACACATCAAATTCTAAACCAGTCAATTATACTTGTACAACTCTGGAACATCAAAGTTGCTAAAATTTCCTCATCGCTAACTGTTAGAATTAGAAGTAGCAGTATCAGTATCAGCACCAGCTTCAAAACCCATACTCCACACCTCTTGTAGTTTGTTAGTCTTTTCAAATCGAGGAGACAAAAATAAATTGTTGTCAAGTTAAACCCATACTCTGCTCTGTACACAATATTGTCAAGTTTTTTAGGACCATTACACGATTGCTGCCAATCCAATATGGCCTGAAGTAGTTCTGGATTCTGGAGCAGAGACTAAATTTCGAGGCCTTGCTGAAACATAGAAGAGTTGGGGTTTAATAGCAAGATCAATCAACTATCATTTCCTTAAACAGTTGGGGTTTAAATTGAGACTGACTATCAAATATGAAAGCTGATGTACAGACTGGCTTTTTTATTCTGCACAGAAAAATTATAAAACTTAAGGACAGAATGTAAGAGACTATCCAAAATCATCATAGCACATGTTATAATTGAGACTGACTATCAAATAACACTGCATATTGAGATTGACTATCAAAATATATTCCAATTGAGATTGACTATCAAATAACACTGCATATTGATATAAATTTAATACACTTGTATGATTTTTATAATCCCTCGTATCACTTGATTGTATTCAGGTAACACCCACCCATCATATAGCAAAAACCAAATTTCTTAGACTATTTAAATAAAGAACTTAACATACTATAAAAATATTAAGTTGCAGTTTCACTGAATTTTGTCTCAACATTATTAATAATTGCAACAATGTAGTGCCCCCTGAAATAACCATATTAGACAGCAAAACCCAAACCCCACTTTTGCCCGACTCAGAACATGACCGCGTTGTTTTTTACTTTTTACATACTGGTACGAATGACAAACTGGAATCTAGACATGATAATTGATCGACTAATTCTGGAATCAGATTAAGAAATCTATTCCTCACCAAAGCTAATAAGCCATTATTCTTCACCCAATATATGAATGACTATGATTTGTTAAGACATCTATGGGTTTCTGCAAGAATGGTCCAATTTTTATGGGTGAAAAGATCAGCCAACAAAACCCAATAAAGTTATGGATTTTTTAAGCAGCCACGACGAGCAACCACAGAAAAAAGAGGGATTTTTAAAGAACAAACCCTAGATTTTCAAATGCCTAAAAAAATCAGTGTTACCTCGTCTGCTTCAGGATCAGAAGGATGATTTGTTGCTTCTATGATGCAAACCATAGCTTCAAACCAGCAATTGAAAGGGCTTTGAGAGAGAATCGGAGAAATGAGTTTTCATATGGGAGAGAGAATCGGAAGATTGGGGATGAGTTTACGAGAATCGGGGATGGGTTTGAGAGAATCGGAAGGAAGGAATTTCATAAGGATGGGTTAGGGAGTGAGCTCTGTGAAGCAACGAATTTCTTAAGGAAGGGTTTGAGGTGAGGGAGTCACGTGGTTTCTTTTTTAAGACCCGTTCAATTACTTTTGACCCGCGTGTTCCTTAGTCCGTTTGTTTGTCCGTTTAATTGGTCTGTGGCAGATCCGTGTATATATATATATATATATATATATATATATATATATATATATATATATATATAATGACATTTAATGTGCACACACACACACATGCATTTACATATTTAATACGTCTGCATGATTCATTTATATATATTAATGAGATACTAATGGTTTTATATATATATTCAGTTCAAATAGAATATATATTTATTATGCACATGCATACATGCTTCATATTTAATGCATATATATTTATTATGTACATGCATGCATTAATTGTTATATAATATATATATATATGTTACTACACACACGATTTTTTATATGTATATATATATATAAACAAATAAGATATATAATAATAATGTATGTATGGTATTATATACACATATTTAATGCACATAAAGTATTTAATGCATACTGATATATATATATATATATATATATATATATATATATATATATATATATATATATATATATATATATATATAGTATATGTTATACACACAAAATATATATATGATACTTTAATATTTAACCACATGCATGCATTAATTCGGTCAAAGAACAAAAGACTAGCTTTTGATTAATTAATAACATTCACTCGGTTTAAGAAAAAAATTGCCAGCATACTTTTGTTCCATTTTAAGTGTCATGTTATATACACAGTTTTGTCCCACAAAGCTAGTCACCACTGCATTCAAACATTTACATATTATATATATACGGTATATATATAATATATAATATATATTAATTTGAAAATAAATAGAAGATGCCCATAAATAAAAATAATTTAATCAAAATTTCTAGCATATGCATTCTATTTCAGTCAATAAGCAATAATTCGTTTAATGCCCATTTCCAAGTTTCATTCGGTCAAAGCTTGTTCATGTAATGAATTCTCACATAATTATATCTCAGCACATACATGAATTGATAAGGCTTTTGTCCCAAAAAGAATGTCACCAAATTAAATTATCAAAGATCAAGAAAATCAATTAAATAAGATTTAGAAAATATTTTTGGTCAAAATAAATAAGATAGTTAAAACAATTATAATATAAATCATATGGAGAGGATTCTACCCTTTTAATTAATTTATTTACTAATTATTGTTATCATCAAAATAAAACTAAAAGTTGGAGACCCAACAGATATTTATAGAAATATTAAAATAACTCTGATTAGTACACCTTTATTCCAGTTTAACTCACTATCCCATTTTATTAATCAAGAACATGTATGTAGCATTAGCCACCTCTCGATATACTAATACTGTATTAACCCAAATCCATAATTAAGATAGAATTACGTTAAACACCTTAATCAACTAACTCACTATATCTCTATGTGAATTACAATTAAAGAAGGTTGAAGTTCAAGCTCTATATCTGATTACATGTGATGTCAAGCATATCTCTACCCTAAAATTCATCAAGATTTTGTTCATTCACATAAATCAAGAACACATGCTATATTAACTAAGTCTAGACTCGTATTTCATCTCTCGAATTCATATAAGTCCACAAAGAATCGTTGATCAGGCAATTCATAAATTCAAGCTCAAATTAATATAGATAAACCAGATAATAGCTTATTAAACTGAAATCAAAGATTACATAATCATCGTTCCACCTAAAGATTCGTCTTAAGCCTAAAAAGTATTTAGTTCATCATAAATGAAATAATAACTGAATAAATTAAAGATAACATCTCTCAATTACAAATATAAAACCAAAGTAGAAGAATAACGCAGAACACCCTTCACTTTAGCCTTAATCCGCAACCGATATGAACGTTCTTCAAAATCTTCACTCCGATGCTCTCTATCCAATTCTGTCCTTAATTGCAGTCAATTGCTTTGTGTTCTAATGATTTCATTGTTAGTTGATCAATATATATACCACCACTCAGTTCTGGTCGAATTCCCCTATCATATAGAGTCCCAAAGCCATGCAAGTCTTCAAATCCATGTTCCAGCAGAGTTCGAAGCAAGTTAGGATAACCCATAATTTTGTACCCCCGCCCCGGCGGGGGTATGTACATAGGAAATGCCCGCCCCGGCGGGATAGGCTCCTGTAAAATAATCTTGAAGAACCCCCGCCCCGACGGGGGTATAAGGCTTATATATGCCCACCCCGGCGGGCTAACACATTGCATTCTGATGTTGCTTAATCTTCATATTTGCTAAAATGATGTTCCAAATGACTCTTTTTCTTATCACTTGCCACACCAACCACCCTACACACAAAATAACAAGAAACAAGTAAAAATGAATATAAAATCAAGGAATTAACAACAAATAAGCTTGAACTAGAAATCAATTAGTGGATATAAAATCCACTTGTCATGCCTCCCCTACGTTTTCAATTACAAACACCTTCTTTATCTCCTTCACCCATGTCTGGGCCTTAATTGGGTCCACAGTTCCCTTGAACTCCAGCAGACCTACACTTTTAAATTCCTTAAAGGTAGTAACCAAATACATTCTTTGTTTATCATAGTATAAATCATACTCACATACTAGTCTATTACAGGATAAACTACTTATCCATCTTAGCCATGCCTTTATCTTTACTAGAACCCTCGATTCTCTCGGCCTTAGCTGTAATCATATAATTCGAGCAAGAAGTGAGCATAACTAGCTCACAAGTCTAGCAATATATAATACATGTACCACGTCAAGAATTATATGATTATTCTTTAATAACTAAATAAATAGCTATGAAGTACTATGAAATAGTGATAGCACTTTTCATGCTCATAAAACCGTTCCAAAGTACATATAGTAACTTAGGAATTTTGAGTAGGTCAAAAGACCATAACATTCTCTTTTGATTTTCATTCATGAAAAAGGATAACCCGGCACTAAGTTCGTAAGTCCGATATATTTTACGATCACTTCTAGGTGATCAGCCTATAGTACTCTATATTGATCAACACTCATCCGTTAAACGTATCTACGTTTAAGTTTTTGCAACCTCACGCGGCCATCGAATAACCGATGTAAAAATACTTTTGTTTATTCATACTCAGGTTTACCTTTGAATCTGTACAAACCAATTGGCATAGGATAGCGTTATCAATACTATATCAAAAGACTTGTACACAAATCAATCAAACTCTTAAGATTAGTCTAGTCGAGTTAAAACTGGCATCGACTCTTTCATAAAACAATTCATTCATCTTATAACATGAATCACAGAAAACTTGGCTAACACAAAAGTTAGACAAGCGTTAAGAAAACTTGCCTTCAAGCGTCTTCAATTAAAAATCAATCGTTCTTGGTCTTTACAGTTTCTACATGATATATTCATATAGTACACTGAAATTAGCTACCAAACAATATAATCACATTATTTTTACCAACTTCTTTCTCTTCTATAACTTAACCGAATTTATTTCATTAATAGAATTTGTTACGAGTTACTCATCCTTACTTATAGCTTATTTAACATTCTTACATCACTAAACAAATACTCAATAACCATTGGTTAAGTACCATAGTAATTGAATACGATTTACCTTCTCACAGTTTACGTTCTTCCTTTAATTATTATTAAACAACGTAAAATTCCTAAAGTCATCACTATATATGTGATATAGGAACGACCTTATCATGTATATTATGTATATACATGCCCCATAGTTACTATGCAAACAATTGGGATCAAAATTCATTAGGTCAACTTTTCTCCCTTACCGGCGCTACGGCGCCAACTTCAGGTATACCATTGGCATTGTGGTGCCACTTAACAGTGTCTAAACCCTCGTCCTGGCTTTGCGGCGCGAGACTTCTATATACGAGTGGCACTGCGGTGCGAGTTAGTAGTGATCACTTCTCCGACTCGGTGCTGCGGTGAGAGTTTTACAGGCTTGGGGGCGCTGCGGCTCCGACCCTAAGCCCTTGAATTTTTTTTAAGTTTTCCAGTTCAATTCTTTCTGGACTCGTAACTTGACCGTTATAAGTCAGATTCGCTCATTCAAAAGCCGTTATCTTACATATCTCATATACTTCGATTTCATTCGGACAAAAGTAGTTTTTTAAATCCGTTAACAATCAATTCACTATTTAACTTTCTATTACCCCTTCGGTTAAAGTTTGTGAACACTCATAACTCGTTTCTTCATTTTAAGTAGGAATTCGACCATTCTTGAGTCCACGACTCTTAAATATGTTGTCCTACGATACACCATCGAAAACTAAGGTTTCCAAATTAAACGACGACTTTTTACTACTAATCCGAGAATTCTATGATTTCAACGTTTTAACGTCTAATCTCGTAAATTTTTCCATAACTTCGTTACTCGAGATTTACACACCAAATCAAATGGAATCAATCCATTGATTCGTTATCTATAGCCTAACCAAGCAATATGCACATAACCTATACTTGATGGTTTTCAATTTGTCCATCAACAACCAAATCAATGCTTAATGGTTTTCTTTGATTAAAACTCACTTAACCGCTTATGATTCTTATTTATACATGGCTTATAATGTTTTAATCCACTAATAGCCATCCTTATTACTCTTGAAGAGACATGCTCCACCAATTCATACTTCTCTATGAAAAATAAATAGAAAAGGATCGAAGACTAAAGTTTACGTATTATTACCTTAGTGTTCTTCGCGTTCTTGACTAAAGCTTGAATGTTTTACTTTTGATTCCTCTTGATTACTTGTTAGTGCTCTTTTCTCTCTCTCAATATATTGTCCAAAGTTGGTGAAACAAATAAATGAACTAACCTAGCTTCCTTTTATAGAAAAACCAAGTGGAGGGAAAAATGGTAAAGAGGCAACCTCCTTACTATTCACACCTCCTTTGCTATCTTCCCCACCAAGAAAGCCACTTTACTTGGCCACCAAGTGGCCAGCCCACATGCCCATTTGGGTCTCCCATGGATTTAACCCATCCGGTGATCCATCGATTCGACTCACAGTTTGGTTTCTTGGTTTGGGCTTATAACTAATTCATATCAGGCCTATCTTGGGCTTGATTTAACATCACTTTGGGCTTGACATAATCCAAGTCCAATTGGAATTTGACAAAGTCCAATTACTAAGAGTCCATTAAGAACTAATCGTATTCTACACGTATTCTCTTCGTATATAATTCGTACGATATTCGTATTATACCTCGTAATACTCTTTATACTATACTCGTATAATAACAAGTATCATACTGGTATTTCTCACGTATAATAACCATAATCATTATACATAGTCATCTAATTCTCGAAACTCACTTTTCCTAACCTTTAGGTTTTAAGTCCGCAGGCGAAAACTTTGTTTGCCATAACTAAAATATTATTGGATATTCCATCTCGTCTTAAAATTCTATCATTAAGGATTTCTCAGAAATTCATAATTAATCCCCGAGCAGAAACGGATGAATAGTGTTTTTACAGAAATTTCTTGAAAAACTTTTATTTTCGTTTTGGAAATTTATAACAGTTAATCCTAACACATAGCCAGAATCCTAACCATATCCTCACATTATAGGTCATAGAACGATCTTTAAACAACTTACTCACATAAATAAACAATTAAATTCATTTAATTCAAGTAATCAAATAAAAATTTAATTCATATAAAATTCTATTTTTCTCGAGCGTTACAACCGAACTTGGAAGTACTGTTGAAGCTTTCGACTGGCTATTATCAAAGCAAAGGCAAACTTCTCAAGGTTCGAATACCTTATCTCTGCATCCCTTAGGGCATGGTTCACATAATAAATCGGGTGCTGGTTACTCCCAATCTCCTGCACCAAAACTGCTCCTACTGCCAATAAGTTTTCCACCAAATATAAATATAGAGGTTCAGTAGGAACTGGCTTCACCAACAAAGGCGCCAAAGAAAAATACCTCTTTATCCCTTGGAAAGCATCTTCACATTCTGAAGTCCACTGGAAATGTTTTGCATTTTTCGGCACTTTCAATGTATCAAAGAACGACAAATACCTTTCTACCAACTTAGACATAAATCTCCTCAAGGCTATTATCCAACCTGTCAGACGCTGAACATCCTTGTAAGACTGTGGAGACTTCATATCATAAATAGCCCGAATCTTCTCTGGGTTAGCCTCAATTCCCCTTTTGCTGACTAAATAGCCCAGGAACTTCCCTGAACCAAGACCGAAGCTGCACTTTGGTCGGATTCAACCTCAAATTATAATGACGAACCATCTGGAAGCACTCCTCCAAATCGTCCAAATGACCCCGAACTGACATGTTCTTGACGATCATGTCATCAATGTAGACCTCCATGCTTTTCCCCAACTGTCTTGTGAACACGTAATTCATCATCCTCTGATAAGTAGCACCCGCGTTCAACAAACCAAAAAGTCATCTTCTTATAGGAATACACAGACCGATGAGTAATGAAAGTAGTCTTCGGGATATCTTACCTGTACAATGAAATTTGATGATACCCAGATAAAGCATCTATGAAGCTGAACAGGGAATATCTCGAAGTCGCATCGATAAGCTGATCGATGTGAAGTAGTGAATAAAAGTCCTTCAGGCACGCCTTGTTCAGATCGCTATAGTCTATGCAAACTCACCACTTCCCATTCTGTTTCTGCACTAGAACTACGTTCGCTATCCATTCCGGATAGTCAATCTTGAATATAAAATCCGCTTCCAGCAGTTTTGCAAATTCCTAATCAATTATCTTATGTCTCTCTGGCGCAAAAATCCTCTTCTTCTACCGAACTGGTTTCTTCGCTAGGTCAACATGCAGCAAATGTTCGATAACTTTTGACTCACTCCAGGCATGTCGATGGGTACCCAAACAAAGATGTCAGCATAACACTGAAGTAACTCCACCAGGTTTGTTCGAAAAAGTTTTGGCAGACCCGAACCTATCTTTACAATCTTCTCATTCTTTCCCGGAATCAGCTCAACCTCTTCAGTTTCTTCTGTTGGCATAACCAACGGCTCCGTACTGCTTTCTGTAAACGGTTCGATCTCAATAACCATGGTTTGCTTCTGTCTACTGATCCCTACACCGAAAATGTGTAACGTATTCCGGTAGCACCTCCTTACTAAGTCCAGATCTCCAGCAACTTCCCCAACTCCATGTGGCGTCAAAAACTTAATCTTGAAGTGGGGAATTGATGTAACTGCCTGAAGAGCTGTCAGAGTAGGTCTTCCCAAAATAGCATTATATGCCAAGTCCACATGCACCACATAAAACTTAACCATAATTTCCACCTGCTGGGGAGTCATCCCGAATATCACTGGTAACACAATAGTCCCTTTAACTTTAACTGGCTCATTGCTGGCTCATTCCCCAATCATCATCTGCTTCATATCCACCGAACCCACATGTGCAGTAATTATCAGAGCTCTTTCATGTGGTTCGATCGGTTCTAAAGGGAAATCATCATCTGTGAAAGAAATCACTGAACCCGGGTAGGCTCTTTCAGTCCTCGAGGGTTTACCTGCCACTGTTGTCACCGAATCCATGTACCCATGACGCTTCTTCCCAGCAACTTTGCTCATATTTCCCCTTGTGGTCACATCCACCACATGTCTATCCACGTGATTCTGACTTGGATGTTCGGGCTGATTGTTCTGGACGGCATAATATTCCTTTATTGCTTCCTCGGGGGCTCTCGTCCTGCCACATACTAAACTAACGCCCCACTTTGCACTTTCTTTTCAATAAATTCTCTCAAATTCCAACAAGAATTCGTATATTGCCCGCCGTCTGATGGTAATCATAGTATTTGTAAGGATTCCCAAACCCTGGTTTAAGGTTGTTCCGAGGCTACTCGAAGTAGGGCTTGTCCTTTATTTGCTCCAGAATGGTAACCCGATCAGTATTAAGTTTTGTGTATACCTTGTTCACCTTCTGACTCGGAAAAGGTAGGCGACCTCCTCCCAAGCCCCAGTTGATGTTGTACTTCTTCTGATTGCTATCAGACCAATCATTATTACCACCGTGCCTCTTCTGATTACTATTCAATTTATCCTTGTCCTTCTCCTTTTGTTTTTTTCCGAAGAGCCCTGCTTTAAGCTGTGTGAAACCCCCAAATCCGGCTACTTCATTCCCTCAAGATTTGGTGTTCACTTAATAAAAATATTCATGTCTAACTACCCAATCATAATAAAATTGATTAATAAACCTTCAGATTAAAGGATTACATTAATAAAAATCTCCCAGGTTATCTAACCTTCAAATACAAACATCATATGCGGAAAAATTAAATAACTTCATTACAATATTTAAAATAAATTCTGACAACAAAATATCTGTAACACCCCAGTCCCACATTGAAAGATAGGGGAAAAATTTATCTACATATAAGGAAATAAGTTACTACCAATAGTACCTTCAAGTCATGACCTTTTGGGAGCCTGTGGTGGGCTAAGATGACCCAAGAAGATAATATTGGGCCAGTAGTTTGAGGCCTTATTTTGATGGATTTGATTCGATTCGGACTTGGGATTTGACCCAAGATTTATTACGGGTTGTTTCATATGGTATCAGAGTCGACTCTTGAAATCTCGGGTTGGGTCATCTGATCAGGTTGCTGGAGGTGGGGACACGAAGGCTGATGTTATTATCCCACAATGGAGAGATGGAGGTCTGGAGGTGGGGACACGAAGACAGCCGGTATTATCCCACAATGGCTAGAGAGGCAAAGATCTTTGGGCCCGTGTGTGTGATCGGGTTCTGACGGGGACGTCAGAAATTTAAGTGGGGGAGTTTGTAACACCCCAGTCCCACATCGAAAGATGGGGGAAAAATTTGTCTTCATATAAGGAAATAAGTTACTACCAATAGTACCTTCAAGTCATGACCTTTTGGGAGCATGTGGTGGGCTAAGATGACCCAAGAAAATAATATTGGGCCAGTAGTTTGAGGCCTTATTTTGATGGATTTAATTCGATTCGGACTTGGGATTTGACCTGAGATTTGTTCCGGGTTGTTTCAATATCAATCATGATTACAAGTATTCAATACTTGTTCATCTTTCCCTTTCCTTTACTAGTGCTAGGTACATTGACCTTCTCAACTTTAGCTGTAATAATTATATAAGTAAGAGTGAGCCAACAATGCTCACTTAAAATAATAATAAATAAAACTTTACAATAACTGCCAACTAATGGGCTCAATAGAACTGAACAATAGGTTCTATCAATGATAATCAAAATCTGAATCATATATCTGAGGGTCATAAGACCACGAACTATGTCCATAGTTATAATTAATCTTTCAACTTAAACTTAATACTAACATTTACTATGTTGAATATTTTTTATCAAGTCATTTGTGCATATATAATCAGTACTATGTGTTTAGATGCATTTCATGCTATAACTCGAAATCCAAAGGATAAAAACTAGAAAAAAAACATGCATATGTTTTCAGGATAGTGTAGAACACTTGTACGGTGACAGAATTTGCAAAAAATAGCCCAAACTCAGCAGATCTGAAGGAGGCTCACGGATTTCTCTTCGCACGATAAGCTAAAAATGACTCATGAAGACCAACCTGCTGGATTTTATCATCCACGGTCGGCCGTAGGCTCATCTCCGGCTGAAGCAGGTGCACCTACGACACCCCTATGTGGGTCTCACCTTTCCGAATCGGTCCAGTTCGAGTTTCAAAGGAGTTATAGTGGACTAGAAAGGTCAAATCGGGAATAAAAATGCCACGTAATTGAGCAAAATAGCATGCAATCCTGTTCTTCTCAGATGAAACTTTGAGTCTGTACATCACTCATTGGTAGTCACCGGAACATGAGGTATACCCTGCTAATGATCTCATTTGTCACAAATCACATCCGGCAATACCTTATACAGGTCTGATGCCGCCAACTCTGGGTCGTTACCCTAAATGGCCCCCGATGGGGGTTACAACGTGAGTCCCCGACGGGGGTCACAACGTGATGCCCCGGCAAGGGATTACAACGCGAATTCAAGTCGTTGACACATATATCAATGAAGGTCAAGCAGTCTTGATGTTATCTCAGCCGATAGTGATTAAACCTATCAGAGCTCTAGAGCTATTCGAGGATTTCATGCTCGATTACTCATATTCCTCAGCGGATCCCCAGCGGGGGTCACAACGCAGTGTTCCGTTGATTCACGCGTCAGCGAAGGTCAAGCAACCTTCACAATCTACCCATAGAATCTCAGTCATTGATTTACACGTCAGCGAAGGTCAAGCAACCTTGACAGTATATCCCACGGGATGTTTCAGTCGTTGATTCACATGTCAATGAAGCACATGTCAACGAAGGTCAGGCATCCCTGATAGCATTTGTTGTTGGCAGTAAATCCAACAGAATCGTGACATATTTTGGCGATACTAACCAGGAGAGGTCAATATTATCAAAAAGGATAGATGATGGAATATGTTAAACACATCCTCAAACAGATCAAGCTTTATCCGCACAGATCTCTTACACATAAGAGGCACGTCTTCAGGATCAAGTCATTATCAAGGACCCAGGAATTTGGTGATAACCCCAACATCAACATCCTGACAGATTTGGATTACACATCAAATCTGGTCATCATTGCCAATCCCCAGTTGAAGCAACAGGGAGCCAGCAATCATCCCCAGTATGTTAGGCTACTACCCCGTACACATGCATCATACATTTGCATCATGTTGTTACATATAGTACCATGTTTGTCTTGTTGCATTTTAAGTGTCTAGGATTCTTTATCCTACCCATGCATCTGATAAGTAGGTTTTATACATACTTATCCGGTATCTGTTACTTGAGTTATTTGCTTAATATCATGTTTCTTAGTTACTTTTCATGCATTTTGTGTTCATTTTGTAGATTATATGCTAGGGAGTTGAAATCGCAAAGAATTGGTATGAAAACCCAAAGAAAATCAATCCGGACATCGTTTGGGCTTTTATATTTATTTCATGTTCTTGGTTTGGAACTTGGATTACATTGTAGATCTACATCTCCTCTTTCTGGAACATCTTGAATCATCAAAATCGGAGTTCGAATGCAAGAGTTATGACATGTGTACCAACGGACGTCGAACGTCACTATTTTGGATGGTAATTTGCACAGCAGACACTTCCAGCCCAATTTCGACCTTCATATGTTCGTTATACCATAAAGTCACTTCCTTAATATCCTCTTTAAATGATTTTTAAATAAATAAAATTATTTTTAAACTATTTATTTAATAATAATTATTAATTAAACTAAATATCATTAATATTATCTTAATATCATTAATATTAAATTATTAATGAAATTATCCTTTAAATATTAAAAGTTATATTTTATAACTTAAAATATTTTTAAATATCTTATTTTCATTTAAAATAATTTTTATAATACTAAAATCATTTTTAAACCTAAGTTGAGATTTGTAATCAGCAAAACAGGCAAGTATCCTACCTTTGCATTTTCTTTATGCAATACACATGAGTAAGAAGTTTCAGAATTTTTCTATTCCTGTACAGATTATGTACGCTTTGATTATCAACATGTTAGCTCAGATATATATTCTGTTCATTGATTTCTAAATGGTTATACAAGTGTCCCCACTTGGATAATCATGGCATGTATTCACATGTTGATACACTTTTTCAATTACCCGTATACATATATGTTGAATTACATATTATTGTTGAGCAAGATTAAAAACCTTCGGGTTTGGAACCAGGCATGTATGAACATCCCTATATGGGAAAATATTTATGCCCGAGGCGGACATAATAAAACGATGAATTTCGTTCAGAGTTATGTAGTATTGATCAATACAGGGTACAACGGGGCTGATCACCCTCCGTACCCGTAAGCTAGAACGGTTTGCAGATGGATTTCTGCCAAACCTTTTCGAAAATGAAAAATAATGTTTATAGTATGTTTCTTAAACCCTATTCATGGGTAGAGCCAGAGCCAAATTTAAATAATTTGGAAGAGAGTTGTTATGTGAATTTTTTATCAGTACAGATTACTTCACAACTTTCGATTCGTTGTAGAAGTGTTATATAAAGAGAATACTTATATTCCTTCAGCTTATATATATATATATATATATATATATATATATATATATATATATAATTGTTATTACTTGCTGGGCACTCAAATGCTCATCCTCGCTTAAATTAAATGTTTTCAGTTACATATGAGCAACCTGAAGGTTCAGGCACGCATAAAGGGAAAGAAAAGCTATTCGAATGAGAATTAGTATGAGTTAATGGTTATAGTTGTATTGATATCTATTCAAGTATTGTAAGGAATGTATTTGAAGGTCACGTACCTGGGGAAGTAAACTTTGATGTATGTAAATTAAGTTCGAATGTATTATTATTTAGTATGATTCAGCTTAAAGAAATGGTATCGTGGAGAACCGAGTTCGGGTTTCAAGTACCTGGATTTGTGGTCGCCACAGGTTGGTATCAAAGTTGTAGGTTATAAACGTTAGGAATACGAAACCTAGGTTATAACCTTAGTAGAATGGATAACGAAAGTTAAGATAGATATTCAGTAGACGAAGGACTCTGGTGAAGAATTATAACCTTAGTAGAATGGAGGACGAAATTTAAGATACATATTTAGTGAACCAGGAGACGAAGTACTCTGGTGAGAAGTTATAGGATATGATGAGTTGAAGAGATCCATCAAGATTTATCTGTACTAAATAAAATATTCCTTCATTTTATCGATGAATATATTTTATTTCGGTACTAATGTTGTCTCGTTTATTGTGGTCATAGGATGGATGACGAAAGTCAAAATAGTAATTCATTGACCCAAGAGAGGATAGACTCTAGCGAGGAGTACATAGACAGTGAGATGATAAGAGATTTGTTAGTTAGGAACGACGACTTAAAGGTTAGAGCTGAGCAGGCGGAGGCACAGAATTGTACTCTCCAAGATTTCGAAACAGCAGTACAAGGACGCTGCTCACCGAACATAGATGGAGTTAGTAGAGTTACGAGGGAGGTTGGAGCTGAGAGAGATACAGATAGGACAGTTGAAAGTTGTGATAGAAGCCAAAGATACCAGGATATATACCTTGGAGCAGGCTTTAGACATCGCCTTCATGCGATTCGATGCGGAATGGATGGAGCTGCCTTTCGGCAGAGAAAGATAGGCGTTGATGTGTTTATAGAGATGGATTGAATAAATTCATTGTCAAACAAAATAAGAGACAAAGTATATAGAACTCTTGATTGATGTGTATATATACTATATGCTAATCAGGGTAACTTATGTATGTAGAGGTCTGGTGGAAAAGATATGTGGAATAAGAAGGATCGGAACCATACTCCCGAGCTAATATCGAAGCCAATAGCTGGAATAGAAGCTCAAAAGGAGAAAATGACAGATAATGATTCAGACACTAACGTTGAAGCTGATCAAGCATCAATGAAAGTGCAAGATCTGGAGAACAAAGGTTTCTTCACTAGAAATGTTGTGGGAGATAGAAAAGTTACTACGTCAGCATTAATAGAAACAATAGAAGAACGGGATAAGCTTAAGATCCAAATTGATCAGATGGGAGCCTCAAGCAACACTTCGTGTGCAGCTCCAAGAGATAAGGGAAAAAGAAAAATAGAGGATTGTGACTTAGATAGACCCAGTAAGGAGAGAAGGAGAATGAATGATTGTGATCCTGATAATAACTAAGGAAAAAGTAACCGAATAGAAAGGTGTGCAGAAAAGGGGCAAATATTTGCTATAATTGCGGACATAAGGGACATTTCTCTCCTCATTGTCCCAATCCGAGGCAGTATATATGTTTTATCTGTGGAATGAAAGGTCATGGAACGAAGAGTTGTCCAAGGAAAAATCTTAGGATATGTTGAGTAGGTATGTTTAATATGATATGTGTGAAAAGTATGTTGTGTAACGAAATATTTTCAACTTTTATGTTGGTCAAGATTTTAAATCTCGACTGTTGTAGTCACAAAGGGATAGCTAATGTTTAAAGTAATATGTGTTATGGTATGTTAAGTGATATGAATGTAAGGTGCTATGGTTGGAAGTACCATGAATGTCACAAGTTGGATTAATGAAGTAAGTTGTTATAAAGGTAGCAGATATTTATCTGAATATTGGTTAATATAGTAAACCAAGTTTCAAATCCAATATTTTGGAATACATGAGTATTTGAGTAGAAAATTTTGTGTTATATGTCGAACGTATACGATGAGGCTTAGAATATAAGGAAATGAAGAATAATTATGATTATGCCACCAAGACGAAAATGAAAACCATCTGTGGAAGATCAACCAGATAATCGAACGTAGAACGCCAAAGACTTTAAGGCAATCCTATTGCTAGGGTATAGAGGATTAAGTGACTCAGTAGAAACGTTTATGATAGTTAGGATAACAGAAAGGGAAAAAGATAACTTTTATCACCTATACGATAAAAGGGAAATGAGATAAAGAAAAAGTTTGTGTGCTATGTATGAGGGCAGAAGAGACATATCTCTTCCAATTGTCCCAATTCAAGGATGTATAGCGAATGTTTTATTTATGAATCAATGGAGTATAAGATGAAAGAGTATAAGGTGAAAGAAGAAGAAATGAGATAAGGAATGTGAATACGAGAAATGACAGCAAGATATAGGCGACAACGAAATAAACCGTAAGTGCCTTCATTATGGTCGTTCAAGATATCGTAGCAGTTGAGGATACTGTGGCAGCTGGAAATGGAACTCCAGGTTCTATTCGAATAACTTAAATATTTTATATGATTTTTCTGTATAAAATATAGCTATATAGATAGTAAATTATTTCATAAAAAAATTTTAAAGGAGGAATTTTGGTTCTCTTAATCAAAATTCTGTTTATCAGAAAGATAAGCGTTATGGAGAATAGTTAAAGATCAGTTTGATCAAGTATTGATCGAGGTCTATGAGCAAGGATTATATGCGTTATGTATCTTCTGTGTATAAGTTTTAAAGCGGTGATTCCGGGGACGGAATCCTTTTAAGGGATGGTGAATGTGACAACCCGAGATTTCCTATATAAAATAAATAAGAAATTTTGCGTATAAATTTTTTTTATTTAATGACGAGACCAAGTGTCAAGTAAAGTGAATGATAAAATGCGAATATATTTATTTCTTGAAAAATTAGAAATAATTTTGGAATTATAAATTACCACAAATTATATGGTAATTAATTTCTGTAAGCAGAAATGTTTTTATTAATTATTTTCCATGAAAACATGATTGGAAATAATATATGAAGTGGCAATTAGATTTATATAATAAATATTTTATTATATGAAGTGTTCAGAATATTTAAATCAAGTATTTTAACTTGATATGCGAAAGAGAAGTCAGATATGAGATCCAAAACCCTGGATTGGGATTATGATCAAGAGATGAGAATAATAATATTATATTATTGTTATAATGATCTTACAGTACCATAATTATGTACTGTGTATGTGCGGACAGATAATATTGAGCAATGACGGTCAATTAGGTCATAGCATATTACCGTGCTGTGAAACCCTAATTATTAAACTCAGTTATGAGATATGACTGAGTAGTGACTGTGTATATGAAGTTTACTGTGTATATGAAGTTATTGTGTATAAGAATGTCGGTAATTAGAAGGAAACCCTAATTACTGTTGTACGTCGATAATTAGGACAAACCCTAATTATTATAACCCTAATCGGTTGAAGATAGAGATCGTAATGACTGTGTTAGAACACACACAGATAATTAGAGAACCCTAATGGTCAATTAGAAACCCTAATTGATGGCACCCTAAATTTTCAATCGAAAACCCTAATTTTAAATTATCGGGTTTAATTACGGTGTTAATGTATAAAAGTTTTAATTTACCAAAGGATAGAAAGTAATTGGTAAATGATAAGAATTACCATCTAGTGATTAAATACTACATTTAATTGCTATGTACAAAAATGCCCTTGAAATTTTATGCAAAATTACCAAAATGCCCTTTTGGTTTATTAGTGTATTATTAGTTGAATTATTGGTAGATTATTGCTAGCCAACACTCCTACCCTACCCATCTAGCATCCAATGCTCAATCATTCAAGTTGAATCATCCAATTGTAGCATCCAATGTATCTAATATATTTTTATATAGATTAAAGAGAGGGGAAATGACCAGTTTACCCTTTTTGTCCATCTTAGTGCATTATTTGTGCATTATTGTGCTACCAATCCCACCAAATCCAGCCAACCACTCCATAATTATCATGTGAGCTCAATAATGGCAGCCAAATCAGTATCCAAGGCTCTGGACATGATCTATAAATAGAAATCAAGGAGATTAAATGAAATTACACACTAAAATTATAGCAAACACCTAGCCACACTCTCTCAAGTTCTAACCAACGAAATTATCTTACCCATAAGCTCATAATCAAAGCCCAACCATCACAAACCACAAATCAGAAGCATCAAGAAGCCAGAAATCAAAAATCAAGCTTAAAAGGTAGGAAATCCTAAATTCTAGAAATCCTTTGATTCTATGTTAATTGGTGAAATTGATTGTTTACAGTTGTGTAATAGGGAGTCTATTAATGTTATGGATTGTAAAATTCATGACCCATAACATCAAAGTGCTCAAAATAAAAGTTTTTCCAACTTTTGAAAAACTGAATTCTGTTATTTTTGGGCAAATGTCAAGCCTTCTATCTCTGTGATTATTTATTGTTTTTGGTGTTTGTAAGATGTTATGTGTATCTTGTTATGAGGTCTTAAATATAAAAAAAAGAATCAAGGCCATATCTATTATAGATCACAAGATATAAACGGTCAAATCCCCGTTGACCAAAACTGCCAAAATCGCGAATCCAGAAATTTCTTGCACAATTTCCGTGTTGCACTTTGACCGGAGATTTATGGTTAGATCTGATGTTATTATGTTGATGTTAAAGTTTTAAGTTGTATTCCTACATGTTTTATACAAACTGGAAGTGATAGATCACAAAACGTTTACACGATCAACAAGTTATAGAGGTCCAAAGTAGGCACCTCAAACTGTTCTTCGTGAAGAACAGCTTTGTCAACTACTTTGATGGCTAATTTCTCCCAGATCTGAAGTTTTTTAGAGCTTATGATTGTTGATAATTGTATTCTGGTATTTCCTCTACAGGATCCAAGTCATAGATTTCCCAGATTCATTAAGAGAAAAAAGTTATTAACGGTCAAATATGCTCACTCGATCACTGCCTTAATTTTCTGGGTTTAACTCAAGAACACCTAAGACCGCAGAATCTGTCGCGAAAGACCTACAGCGACGGTTTTAATTTCTGATTTTTCCGAAAATGATTAAAAATTAGTATTAGTTAGTTTTTAATTATTAACAGTACTTAATAAATTCTGAAAAATTATTTTAAAGTTCGAAAAATAATATTTAATTATTTTGAGTATATTTTATAAATATTTAATATTTTTGGAATATAAAAGGTATTTATTTATTTAATTATAATATTAAATAAATGATTTAAAAATAGTTTTAATTCATGAAAAATCATGAAAAATTATTTTATGGTATAAGAAAATATTTTAAGTTATTTTCCATGACTTTTAATATTTTATGATGAATTTCATTAATTAATTAATATTAATGATATTAAAGTTACTTAATGATTATATTAAATAATTTAGTTTAAAAATAATTTTAGTATTATAAAAATTATTTTAAATGAAAATAAGATATTTAAAAATATTTGAAGTTATAAAATATAACTTTTAATATTTAAAGGATAATTTCATTAATAATTTAATATTAATGATATTAAGATAATATTAATGATATTTAGTTTATTTAATAATTATTATTAAATAAATAGTTTTAAAATGGTTTTATTTATTTAAAAATCATTTAAAGAAGATATTAAGGATTTAAAAATATTTTAATTTATAATTGATGACTTTTAATATTTGGATAAATAGTACATTAATATTTAAATATTAATGGTAATTATTTAAAAATGATTTTAATTATTTTAAAAATCATTTAAGAGTAATATAAATATTTTAAAAATAGTTTAAGTTATTATAAATAACTTTTATATTTTGGCAATGGCTTCATTAATAGTTTAATATTAATTAATTATTAGTGATAATAGAATTATTTAATGTTTAAATCATTTAATTATGATTTCGATGTTTGAAAGTTATAGCCGGTCAAACTAGCTGACTTGAGAACCGGTTATGAAGTTCTGAATTTGATGAAGAACACCTATAGTAACAGTTATGTCACTATAGGTGTAAAACCCCAGATTTTATGAATAAAGAATTAATTTTCTCGAAATAATTTTTTATTATTATGGTGTGAATTTGAGATAATATTATAGTTGTGAGTAGTATTTATAAATTTTGCAAAGTATGCAAGTTGTTATATTATATTCGATTGGTTAGGGAATATTCTTTGTGTCGGAAAATATTCGTACGACGGTACAATTATTGGTGGACCCCACAACGGAATTATTGTCGGATTGAGAAAACGACAAAAATATTTTATTAAAAATAACGGCGGAAGTTTTACCGTTGATACTGTTGAACTACTGGGTAGTAAAAGTACAGTAATACGCGTTATTGCATAGTAGCACACGGTATTGATTATTGATATTTATGTGAGAAGTCGCTCAGTTTAATTCAATTATTGTCGATTAATAATATGAATTATTATAGCGATGATGACGTTTTGTTTTATTCGTATTATTAACGTAATAAAACAGAAACATCTTTTTATATAAAACAGAATACTTTATTAAAGTTATTTTATAAATAGAATATATTATATTTTATTATGCATAGTGTCGCATAGTGTTTTGCATAGTGTTTGCATAGTAAAAATCTTTTTATATAAATAGAATATATTATATTTTATTTAAAAGATTTTTCTTTAAATATTGACCGTAAGATTAAAGTAAATCAATCTGGACCGTTCATGGATTAGTTACTATGCATTCCATTTTCCTATAAATAGAAGCTCATTCCTTCATTATTTTCTTACGAATTCACTGAACTCCAGAGAGAGAAACTCTAGAGAGAGAAACTATAGAGAGATAGAAGAAAAGCTTTCTGCTACTTAACTTTTCTTTTCCTATATCCAGTTTCTGTTACGGTAAGGGGTGTTATTCTTTCTTATTCATGAAGAGAACTGTTGTTATTCCATTTCTTATTATTCTGTTGGAATAACCTGTATACGCGGTCTACCCTATACTTGGTGACATTCTTCTATTATTCCGTCTTTATTATTTTGTTAGAATATCCTGTCTGTGCTATACGCCGGACCTGGTTCTATTTTTATTATTCCGTCTTTATTATTCTGTCGGAATATCCTGTCTGTGCTATACGCCGGACCTGGTTCTATTTTTATTATTTCGTCTTTATTATTCTGTCGGAATATCCTGTTTGTACTATACGCCGGACCTGGTTCCATCATTTATTATTCCGCATTTATTATTCTGTTGGAACATCCTGTCGGTGTGAATTTCACCTGACCTGGTTCTGTTATTAGTATTCTGTTGGAATAACCTGTCTATGCGAAGTACCGCATGCATGGTGATTTATTTTGTTATTCCATTCTTTATTATACTCAGTTGGTTAAAGTTTTGACTTCTATACTCCATGAAATTAGTGGAATATCCTTGATATTTGCGCTTCATCCAGTATCTTTTCATAAAAATATTTTTTTGAGCATTCTTGAATTTTACTCTATAAAGTAGTATCATGTTGACAATTTGAACGTTATCAGTTCCTGGATAAATTAATTCTTGAACTTGTTTTATTGAATTCTTATATCATTGCCATCATCCTCATGTTTATATTTTGTTGAAAGTCATCTGTGGCCTGTAGTGCATAGATGGACTTGGTATGATTATGACCAGGGATTATTCGGTATAATCATGACCGTAGTATTACAAATGATGTGCAAAAAGTCCTCATTGGCCCGTAGTGCATTGATGGACAGTTTTTGGTATGATTATGGCTATGGATTCTCTTCGGCCGTAGTGCAAAGATGAATTGTTTTATGGCATAATCAGGACCGTTGATGAAAACACAATTATCTTTGGCCCGTAGTGCATGGATAATTCGTGGTCGTGATACTAAAGAATATCCTTGGCATGTAGTGCAGGGATGATTTAATGATGTGGATTATTTATTGAGCTGAGTCTCAGCGATAAAAGTGATGAAAAACTTTTTAAATCATAAAAGATAGCAGATTCAATTCTCTCTACTTGACTCTTTTAATGGATTGATTATTCCGCTGCAGTTAAACTTGATGTCTATTATATTTTATCAGTTTAACATTGTTGGAGACTAATGATAATTTATTCTGCATTATCTTAGTCATAATATTTCTTACTGGGCTAGTTGAGCTCACCCTTTCTTTCACTGTTCTCTTCAGGAAATGAGAACATAGCAGGGACTAATCGGGGAATGGAGTGACGGTCGAGAGGATAGCATTAGTAGTCCTCACTATTCTGAGAAATAGTGTATTAATAATTGTAATGAGGACTCCTTTTGAGTTTGTATGATCTCTAGTAGACAATTATTGTATTCAAACTCATAGTTGTATTTTGTCGTATTATACACGACAATGGTATTAGTAAGTTGTATTTGAATTCTGTACCATGTATCTGACGACCCAAGATGTGTGATGTATACCTAATTTTGGGGGCGTCACAGTTGGTATCAGAGCTTAGGGATATGATCCCTGGCTAAGATGTGAGACTAGAACTAGGAGGGGAGAGACAGAGAATTCATTCGCTAGTATGACCTACTTAAATTTATTTTATATTTAAATTAGTTGGTCAAAGTTTAGAGATATTATGTTACATGTCAATTAATCTTTGTTTTGTGGCAGTGTTTGAAAATGGCATCCGAGAATGTTAAGATTATCAATGGAGCACAGGAGACCGTTGAGTCTCCACAGATTAATAATCAGGATAATGTGCAACTAGAGGACAATACTCCTCATGAAAATAATAACACCGATGAAATGGTGAATGATGGGATGGTCAGAGACTTTATGCAATTCATGCAACAACAGGCTAAGGAAGCTCCTATCCAAAATGCAGGTAGAAATACTGATAACTCTCGGACGGTCACCGCTAAGCAGTTTAAGGAGCAATTCATGCAACAACGGGAGAAGGCGGCTCCTGTTCATAATGCAGGTAAAGACAATGGCAACCCACGGTTGGTCACCGCTAAGCAGTTCAAGGAGCTGGGACCACCGGAGTTTTTGGGAAAGCCAGAACCACATAAGGCGGAGACGTGGTTAAAGCAGATCACCAAGATATTTGATGTCTTGGGATGCTCAGAGGAGCAAAAGGTTCCATTCGCCACCTTTATGTTGCGTGAAAAAGGAGATCATTGGTGGGAATCTGTAAAACGTACCCAGACTGACGCACTCAAGATGTCTTGGGAGAAGTTCCAAGAGCTGTTCAACGACAAGTACTTTCCCGAAAGTATTCGTCACATGAAGGAGGTAGAGTTTATCAAGTTGGAGCAAAACAATATGACTGTGTTGCAGTACGAGGCTAAGTTTGCGGAGTTGTCCCGGTTTGCATCCCATTTGGTCGATAATGAGGAGCGAATGGCGCGAATGTTTTTGCGAGGTTTGAAACCCGATATACGTCAATACCTCATTTCTCACAAACTTTGTTTATATTCAGATATTATGAATAGGGCTCATTTAGTGGAGCGCGATAATGAGTTATCACAACCAAAAGGTAATGACCAGCAACACGATAATAATCATACCGGTGGCAACGGCCATCGGAACAATGATAACCATCGCGAGGGAAATTATCATACCAAGAATGGTAACCATTTCGGTGGTAATCATGGCCAAAATAATAAGAATGGACATTTCAAGAAGAGAAGGTTCAACAATGACGTAAAGACGTCGGTACCAGCACCTGTTTTAAAGGAAGAAGAACGACCACCGGTCGTATGTTTCAAATGCGGACAGGAGGGACACATCCGTCCAAACTGTGCGCAGCAGTCCAAAGCATGCTTTAATTGCGGAAGAGAAGGTCACCTAGCTCGATTCTGTCGTATGATGAAGTCAATTCCAGCTGGGATAATGATGCCAAAGGATGTCCCAGACAAGCCAAAGCCGGTAGTTTAAGAGAGAGCATTTTTTTTTTCTCGTGACGAGGAACCTGAATTAAATTATCACGGGTAAGTTAATCAGAAGCTCTTACGAAGTCTATACCGTGTTAGATACCGGTTCTACTCACTCTTTTATTTCACCTAGTTGTGTTCAATGTTTGTACTTAACTCCGGAGAAGTTAAACTTTGATTTATCTATTGAAACTCCATTGAGAGAAACCTTCGTTACCTCCACTGTTTATAAATCTTATTTGATTCAAATCGACACTTTCACGTTATGTGTTGATCTTGTCTCTTCTAAAATACTTGCCTTTGATACGATTTTAGAAAACGATTGGTTAACTACTCATCATGTTTTTCGTAAGGTTGTTAGCTTTCATATTCCTAACCAACCTATTATGCGAATTCAAGCAACCAAACCACTAAATTCAATCATTGTCATATCAAGCCATAAGTAAAGAGCCCCGATCCTTTTGTTGATGACTTCCTTGTGTGGAATGCACCGAAGCCAGACTTTCTGTAGGCGACGTCGTGAATGACGATAATAAGTTGATAGGTATCATTGTGAGGTGCTATCTAGGTTAAGGGATAGAAGTCACAGTTGGTATCAATGTGACGTACTATCCAAGTCTTGAATGGGAGTAACAGTTTTGAATGATATTTTTATCATTAATAAATTTCTTGACGTATTCCTGAAGACTTCTTAGCTTACCCCAGAGCGTGAAATCGAATTTGGTATTGACACCGGTACGAAACCCATTTCTTAAACCCTTAAAATAATTTTTTCAACTAAAACGAAAGTAACATGCGCCAAAGATGTTGGCTCGAGCTGTTGAAGATTACGATCGTACTATTCAATATCATCGTGGAAGAACGAACGTGGTAGCTGACGTGTTGAGTAGAAGATCGTATGCGTTTACAAGTGCGATGTTGTTAACACAAAGACTCATTTCGTATAACTTGCAAATGATGAAGATAGAGTTAAAGACTCTAGGGACCCACGTGAAGATAACGAATATACGAGTAAAATTGACTTTAATCGATAAAGTTAAAGACGCTCAAGCTACATACCCGAATCTGATGAATGTGAAGAAGAAGGTTCAAGAGGGTGTTATTTTAGAAGCAAGAGTTGCTGAAGAGCGGAAATCTCAACCCTCGATTTAATTGGCCCATTTGAAATCCTCGATTGAGTAGGAACTGTGGCTTATAGACTCGTTTTACCGCCAAATATATTGCGTGTTCATAACGGTTTTTTTTCGTATCAATGTTACGTAAATATGTGGACGACCCGAACCACATTATTAATTTAGAACCGGACGAGATAGCGGATGATTTAACGTTTGAAGAGATACGTGTTACAATCTTGGATAAGAAGAATCGTATTCAACACTCAAAGGTTATATCTCAAGAGTTAGAATTTGAAGTGAATTCAAGGTATCCTCATCTGTTTGGCATACCAGGTACGTACGTAAATTTTGAGGGCGAAATTCCATAAGGAGGGGAGATTGTAAAACCCCAAATTTTATGAATAAAGAATTAATTTTCTCGAAATAATTTTTTATTATTATGGTGTGAATTTGAGATAATATTATAGTTGTGGGTAGTATTTATAAATTTTGCAAAGTATGCAAGTTGTTATATTATATTCGATTGGTCATGGAATATTCTTTGTGTCAGAAAATATTCGTACGACGGTACAATTATTGGTGGACCCCACAACGGAATTATTGTCGGATTGAGAAAACGACAAAAATATTTTATTAAAAATAACGGCGGAAGTTTTACCGTTGATACTGTTGAACTACTGGGTAGTAAAAGTACAGTAATACGCGTTGTTGCATAGTAGCACACGGTATTGATTATTGATATTTATGTGAGAAGTCTCTCAGTTTGATTCAATTATTGTCGATTAATAATATGAATTATTATAGCGATGATGACGTTTTGTTTTATTCGTATTATTAACGTAATAAAACAGAAACATCTTTTTATATAAAACAGAATACTTTATTAAAGTTATTTTATAAATAGAATATATTATATTTTATTATGCATAGTGTCGCATAGTATTTTGCATAGTAAAAATCTTTTTATATAAATAGAATATATTATATTTTATTTAAAAGATTTTTCTTTAAATATGGACCGTAAGATTAAAGTAAATCAATCTGGACCGTTCATGGATTAGTTACTATGCATTCCATTTTCCTATAAATAGAAGCTCATTCCTTCATTATTTTCTTACGAATTCACTGAACTCCAGAGAGAGAAACTCTAGAGAGAGAAACTATAGAGAGATAGAAGAAAAGCTTTCTGCTACTTAACTTTTCTTTACCTATATCCAGTTTCTGTTACGGTAAGGGGTGTTATTCTTTCTTATTCATGAAGAGAACTGTTGTTATTCCATTTCTTATTATTCTGTTGGAATAACCTGTATACGCGGTCTACCCTATACTTGGTGACATTCTTCTATTATTCCGTCTTTATTATTTTGTCAGAATATCCTGTCTGTGCTATACGCCGGACCTGGTTCTATTTTTATTATTCCGTCTTTATTATTCTATCGGAATATCCTGTCTGTGCTATACGCCGGACCTGGTTCTATTTTTATTATTTCGTCTTTATTATTCTGTCGGAATATACTGTTTGTGCTATACGCCGGACCTGGTTCCATCATTTATTATTCCGCATTTATTATTCTGTTGGAACATCCTGTCGGTGTGAATTTCACCTGACCTGGTTCTGTTATTAGTATTCTGTTGGAATAACCTGTCTATGCGAAGTACCGCATGCATGGTGATTTATTTTGTTATTCCATTCTTTATTATACTCAGTTGGTTAAAGTTTTGACTTCTATACTCCATGAAATTAGTGGAATATCCTTGATATTTGCACTTCATCCAGTATCTTTTCATAAAAATATTTTTTTGAGCATTCTTGAATTTTACTCTACAAATCAGTATCATGTTGACAATTTGAACGTTATCAGTTCCTAGATAAATTAATTCTTGAACTTGTTTTATTGAATTCTTATATCATTGCCATCATCCTCATTTTATATTTTGTTGAAAGTCATCTGTGGCCTGTAGTGCATAGATGGACTTGGTATGATTATGACCAGGGATTATTCGGTATAATCATGACCGTAGTATTACAAATGATGTGCAAAAAGTCCTCATTGGCCCGTAGTGCATTGATGGACAGTTTTTGGTATGATTATGGCTATGGATTCTCTTCGGCCGTAGTGCAAAGATGAATTGTTTTATGGCATAATCAGGACCGTTGATGAAAACACGATTATCTTTGGCCCGTAGTGCATGGATAATTCGTGGTCGTGATACTAAAGAATATCTTTGGCCTGTAGTTCAGGGATGATTTAATGATGTGGATTATTTATTGAGCTGAGTCTCAGCGATAAAAGTGATGAAAAACTTTTTAAATCATAAAAGATAGCAGATTCAATTCTCTCTACATGACTCTTTTAATGGATTGCTTATTCCGTTGCAGTTAAACTTGATGTCTATTATATTTTATCAGTTTAACATTGTTGGAGACTAATGATAATTTATTCTGCATTATCTTAGTCATAATATTTCTTACTGGGCTAGTTGAGCTCACCCTTTCTTTCGATGTTCTCTTCAGGAAATGAGAACATAGCAGGGACTAGTCGGGGAATGGAGTGACGGTCCAGAGGATAGCATTAGTAGTCCTCACTATTCTGAGAAATAGTGTATTAATAATTGTAATGAGGACTCCTTTTGAGTTTGTATGATCTCTAGTAGACAATTATTGTATTCAAACTCACAGTTGTATTTTGTCGTATTATACACGACAATGGTATTAGTAAGTTGTATTTGAATTCTGTACCATGTATCTGGCGACCCAAGATGGGTGATGTATACCTAATTTTGGGGGCGTCACAATAGGCCCGTTAGTGACAAATTTGAATTATTTTAAATTTTTCAATTTCTGAAAATTTCGAAAATGATTAAAAATAAAATGACTGGTACTCACAGATGTTGAGATACAGAATAAGAGTCTTAGACTCAGTAATTACCCGATAAGGCTATTAGAGATGTTTGAATGTTTATGATCGTTTATGATGTAATGACTATTAGAGATGTGTGATAATGTGATAAGACTATGTGCTGACTGTAATAGACAGTACTATATGTTATGATATATTGTTCTAATCGAACGAATGATCTGATTATTGATAGGTTGTGATAAAGAGATAAAACCTAAGTTGAGATTTGTAATCAGCAAAACAGGCAAGTATCCTACCTTTGCATTTTCTTTATGCAATGGACATGAGTAAGAAGTTTCAGAATTTTTCTATTCCTGTACAGATTATGTACGCTTTGATTATCAACATGTTAGCTTAGATATATATTCTGTTCATTGATTTCTAAATGGTTATACAAGTGTCCCCACTTGGATAATCATGGCATGTATTCACATGTTGATACACTTTTTTAATTAACCGTATACATATATGTTGAATTACATATTATTGTTGAGCAAGATTAAAAACCTTCGGGTTTGGAACCAGGCATGTATGAACATCCCTATATGGGAAAATTTTTGCGCCCGAGGCGGACTGAATAAAATGATGAATTTCGTTCAGAGTTATGTAGTATTGATCAATACAGGGTACAACGGGGCTGATCACACTCCGTACCCGTAAGCTAGAACGGTTTGCGGATGGATTTCTGCCAAACCTTTTCGAAAATAAAAAATATTGTTCATAGTATGTTTCTTAAACCCTATTCATGGGTAAAACCAGAGCCAAATTTAAATAATTTGGAAGAGAGTTGTTATGTGAATTTTTATCAGTACAGATTACTTCACAACTTTTGATTCGTTGTAGAAGTGTTATATAATGAGAATACTTATATTCCTTCAGCTTATATATATAATTGCTATTACTTGCTGGGCACTCAAATTCTCATCCTTGCTTAAATTAAATGTTTTCAGTTACGTATGAGTAACCTGAAGGTTCAGGCACGCATAAAGGGAAAGAAAAGTTGTTCGAATGAGAATTAGTATGAGTTAATGATTATAGTTGTATTGATATCTATTCAATTATTGTAAGGAATGTATTTGAAGGTCACGTATCTGGGGAAGTAAACTTTGATGTATGTAAATTAAGTTCAAATGCATTATTATTTAGTATGATTCAGCTTAAAGAAATGGTATCGTGGAGAACCGAGTTCGGGTTTCAAGTACCTGGATTTGGGGTCGCCACAGGTAGCAGTGATGCATTACTAGATGTCGCTCACTGTTTGTAATTTATAATATGATTTAAAATTATTGCCAACATAATAATAACCTATAGGGTCACACACACAGAATGAAATTAAAAGGGAATTAATTTAAATTGTAAAGATTTAAATATGTCAATATGATTGATAGTATTTAAATTACGAATTTAAATTAATAGGATAATTTATATATATAGGTATATTAATTAAGTAAGACTTAATTAAGATATATATATATATATATATATATTCGGATTTTATTAAATTAGGTTTTGATTAATTCTTTTTAATCGCTATATATATGATATGTAGCAGCCATTTAGGGATTATTTAATAACTAAAATCCTAGCCGCTCTTAGAGAGAGAATAGAGAGAAACAATTCTGAAAATCCTCATCCTTGGTGTCTATTACCACAGTTCCTTTTACTGCAAATCGTACGACGGTTCACAACGGAGCGTTTGTGTGGATACCGTAGAGACGCGGTTCATTTGAATTGTGTTGGAGATTCGACCGCATCGTTTCTAGCTTTCTTAATCGGTATAATTTCTAACCACTGAATTAATTATTTTTCACATGGATCCTATTTAGGGTTTCAAAATTGCTTTAAATTGTTATATTTCCGTTATGTGTTTCTGTGTCGAAACCCTTCATACTAAGCATGCATAACAAATAGTAAATTGAACAATAAAACTTGTTCAACATTAGTATATCAGAATATATAAACTTGCATGCTAAATAACAAGTTAAAGACAAGAATAACTTGCTCAATATCAGAATAAGGTTTAGAAAACTTGCATCATCATAAACGAACTAGATACAAGAAACTTACTCAACATAAGAATAAAGTTTAGGAAACTTGCGTAATTGTAATTAAGATAGGGTAAGTAAACTTGCTCAATAATAACAAGGTAGAGTAAGAAACTTGTTCAACGAAAATGTAGAGTTAGAAAACTTGCCTTGCGTGTAGGCTAAACCGTAATAATTTGATTCACAATATCCTAATCACATATCATTAAGATACAATTAATCACTACAGATACTTATATACAAATAAGTACCTAATTCATGTATGGCATGATTTTGAACCACATAATCAAGTTACATCAATAAAATAATAATAACACTCGTTAAGTATTAATAATATGCTCATTCATAGCACTATAATACCACAATAATACAATTACATTTTTAACAATCATAGTATTGCATTACATCAACCATTACAGACTCTGTGTAAAAGAAAACTCATTTCTGGCCATTATGTTAACCGGCGCTGCGGTGCGAAGCCCAGGCCATGGGTCGGCGCTGCGGCGCAAAAGTCGGGTTTCGACTCTAACTTTGGCGTTGAGGCGCGAAATTTAGAGTTGGGACGCGGATTTTAGCGTTGAGGCTCCAAGCTTACAGAACCCAACACGAAGAACAGAACAAAACTAAATTATGACTATTTAGCAGCTAATTTAACATGTATAACTTACAAAATTTACACATAACCTTTACCCATTATACATATACCAATTTAAAATAATTAAACAACAACTTTAGAAAAATTAAATCATGCCATGTTTTCAACCAAAACTCCATTTTTGACAAAACTAACACTGTAAACATTGTAACTACAATTATCCGCCAACTTAGTTCTTTTGAACAACGTTATCTTTATTTCTTACCCAATTAACACATTCAAAGTTAAATTTCACAATTAAATCACAATCAAAATACTAATTTTTGGTACTTCTACAAACCACGTTCATATATGTGTTCACTGTAAAACCATTTCTTTTCTTGCAGACGTAATTAGCATACAATTCTTTATCTAACACTAGTTCTAATCCACACAATCACATACAATCGTTATAATTCAATTGTATAGCAATAAATACAAAATTTGAATTCACAGCAACAAAAAAACTTGAAGTTTTTGCCGTAACACATATATATGTATGTATATATATATAATATTAAGGTTATGTAAAAAATACCTTCAATTTGCTCAGACAATCCTTGCTAAACACCATAGATAATTGCTTGAAAGTCTCAGGAATTCTCTCTTGATTCTCTCTCAGGCTCTCTCAAATTCTCTGTATTTTTTCTCTGACAATTTCCCTTTTCTTCTTAGGCTCAGCTTTAGGCCAAATACACTATATGTAAGTTAAACAAAACCCAACGCACGATGTTTAAATGTCTAAAAATTGACGCTACTAATGACTTTATTAAATCAGCTGTTACCAAAAATTATTATATATTATTTATATTTTGTTTATTTAATTTATATTATTAAAATTCAAAAATCAAAAATTCAAAAGTCATAAGGCTTCGTTTGGCAAAACTCTTTAAAAATTAAAGACTTAATATCTTTAAGCCTTGTTTGGCAAAACTAAATTAAACTACTGGGTAGTAAAAGTACAGTAATACGCGTTATTGCATAGTAGCACACGGTATTGATTATTGATATTTATGTGAGAAGTCGCTCAGTTTAATTCAATTATTGTCGATTAATAATATGAATTATTATAGCGATGATGACGTTTTGTTTTATTCGTATTATTAACGTAATAAAACAGAAACATCTTTTTATATAAAACAGAATACTTTATTAAAGTTATTTTATAAATAGAATATATTATATTTTATTATGCATAGTGTCGCTTAGTGTTTTGCATAGTGTTTGCATAGTAAAAATCTTTTTATATAAATAGAATATATTATATTTTATTTAAAAGATTTTTCTTTAAATATTGACCGTAAGATTAAAGTAAATCAATCTGGACCGTTCATGGATTAGTTACTATGCATTCCATTTTCCTATAAATAGAAGCTCATTCCTTCATTATTTTCTTACGAATTCACTGAACTCCAGAGAGAGAAACTCTAGAGAGAGAAACTATAGAGAGATAGAAGAAAAGCTTTCTGCTACTTAACTTTTCTTTTCCTATATCCAGTTTCTGTTACGGTAAGGGGTGTTATTCTTTCTTATTCATGAAGAGAACTGTTGTTATTCCATTTCTTATTATTCTGTTGGAATAACCTGTATACGCGGTCTACCCTATACTTGGTGACATTCTTCTATTATTCCGTCTTTATTATTTTGTTAGAATATCCTGTCTGTGCTATACGCCGGACCTGGTTCTATTTTTATTATTCCGTCTTTATTATTCTGTCGGAATATCCTGTCTGTGCTATACGCCGGACCTGGTTCTATTTTTATTATTTCGTCTTTATTATTCTGTCGGAATATCCTGTTTGTACTATACGCCGGACCTGGTTCCATCATTTATTATTCCGCATTTATTATTCTGTTGGAACATCCTGTCGGTGTGAATTTCACCTGACCTGGTTCTGTTATTAGTATTCTGTTGGAATAACCTGTCTATGCGAAGTACCGCATGCATGGTGATTTATTTTGTTATTCCATTCTTTATTATACTCAGTTGGTTAAAGTTTTGACTTCTATACTCCATGAAATTAGTGGAATATCCTTGATATTTGCGCTTCATCCAGTATCTTTTCATAAAAATATTTTTTTGAGCATTCTTGAATTTTACTCTATAAAGCAGTATCATGTTGACAATTTGAACGTTATCAGTTCCTGGATAAATTAATTCTTGAACTTGTTTTATTGAATTCTTATATCATTGCCATCATCCTCATGTTTATATTTTGTTGAAAGTCATCTGTGGCCTGTAGTGCATAGATGGACTTGGTATGATTATGACCAGGGATTATTCGGTATAATCATGACCGTAGTATTACAAATGATGTGCAAAAAGTCCTCATTGGCCCGTAGTGCATTGATGGACAGTTTTTGGTATGATTATGGCTATGGATTCTCTTCGGCCGTAGTGCAAAGATGAATTGTTTTATGGCATAATCAGGACCGTTGATGAAAACACAATTATCTTTGGCCCGTAGTGCATGGATAATTCGTGGTCGTGATACTAAAGAATATCCTTGGCATGTAGTGCAGGGATGATTTAATGATGTGGATTATTTATTGAGCTGAGTCTCAGCGATAAAAGTGATGAAAAACTTTTTAAATCATAAAAGATAGCAGATTCAATTCTCTCTACTTGACTCTTTTAATGGATTGATTATTCCGCTGCAGTTAAACTTGATGTCTATTATATTTTATCAGTTTAACATTGTTGGAGACTAATGATAATTTATTCTGCATTATCTTAGTCATAATATTTCTTACTGGGCTAGTTGAGCTCACCCTTTCTTTCGATGTTCTCTTCAGGAAATGAGAACATAGCAGGGACTAGTCGGGGAATGGAGTGACGGTCCAGAGGATAGCATTAGTAGTCCTCACTATTCTGAGAAATAGTGTATTAATAATTGTAATGAGGACTCCTTTTGAGTTTGTATGATCTCTAGTAGACAATTATTGTATTCAAACTCACAGTTGTATTTTGTCGTATTATACACGACAATGGTATTAGTAAGTTGTATTTGAATTCTGTACCATGTATCTGGCGACCCAAGATGGGTGATGTATACCTAATTTTGGGGGCGTCACAATAGGCCCGTTAGTGACAAATTTGAATTATTTTAAATTTTTCAATTTCTGAAAATTTCGAAAATGATTAAAAATAAAATGACTGGTACTCACAGATGTTGAGATACAGAATAAGAGTCTTAGACTCAGTAATTACCCGATAAGGCTATTAGAGATGTTTGAATGTTTATGATCGTTTATGATGTAATGACTATTAGAGATGTGTGATAATGTGATAAGACTATGTGCTGACTGTAATAGACAGTACTATATGTTATGATATATTGTTCTAATCGAACGAATGATCTGATTATTGATAGGTTGTGATAAAGAGATAAAACCTAAGTTGAGATTTGTAATCAGCAAAACAGGCAAGTATCCTACCTTTGCATTTTCTTTATGCAATGGACATGAGTAAGAAGTTTCAGAATTTTTCTATTCCTGTACAGATTATGTACGCTTTGATTATCAACATGTTAGCTTAGATATATATTCTGTTCATTGATTTCTAAATGGTTATACAAGTGTCCCCACTTGGATAATCATGGCATGTATTCACATGTTGATACACTTTTTTAATTAACCGTATACATATATGTTGAATTACATATTATTGTTGAGCAAGATTAAAAACCTTCGGGTTTGGAACCAGGCATGTATGAACATCCCTATATGGGAAAATTTTTGCGCCCGAGGCGGACTGAATAAAATGATGAATTTCGTTCAGAGTTATGTAGTATTGATCAATACAGGGTACAACGGGGCTGATCACCCTCCGTACCCGTAAGCTAGAACGGTTTGCGGATGGATTTCTGCCAAACCTTTTCGAAAATAAAAAATATTGTTCATAGTATGTTTCTTAAACCCTATTCATGGGTAAAACCAGAGCCAAATTTAAATAATTTGGAAGAGAGTTGTTATGTGAATTTTTTATCAGTACAGATTACTTCACAACTTTTGATTCGTTGTAGAAGTGTTATATAATGAGAATACTTATATTCCTTCAGCTTATATATATAATTGCTATTACTTGCTGGGCACTCAAATTCTCATCCTTGCTTAAATTAAATGTTTTCAGTTACGTATGAGTAACCTGAAGGTTCAGGCACGCATAAAGGGAAAGAAAAGTTGTTCGAATGAGAATTAGTATGAGTTAATGATTATAGTTGTATTGATATCTATTCAATTATTGTAAGGAATGTATTTGAAGGTCACGTATCTGGGGAAGTAAACTTTGATGTATGTAAATTAAGTTCAAATGCATTATTATTTAGTATGATTCAGCTTAAAGAAATGGTATCGTGGAGAACCGAGTTCGGGTTTCAAGTACCTGGATTTGGGGTCGCCACAGGTAGCAGTGATGCATTACTAGATGTCGCTCACTGTTTGTAATTTATAATATGATTTAAAATTATTGCCAACATAATAATAACCTATAGGGTCACACACACAGAATGAAATTAAAAGGGAATTAATTTAAATTGTAAAGATTTAAATATGTCAATATGATTGATAGTATTTAAATTACGAATTTAAATTAATAGGATAATTTATATATATAGGTATATTAATTAAGTAAGACTTAATTAAGATATATATATATATATATATATATATATATATATTCGGATTTTATTAAATTAGGTTTTGATTAATTCTTTTTAATCGCTATATATATGATATGTAGCAGCCATTTAGGGATTATTTAATAACTAAAATCCTAGCCGCTCTTAGAGAGAGAATAGAGAGAAACAATTCTGAAAATCCTCATCCTTGGTGTCTATTACCACAGTTCCTTTTACTGCAAATCGTACGACGGTTCACAACGGAGCGTTTGTGTGGATACCGTAGAGACGCGGTTCATTTGAATTGTGTTGGAGATTCGACCGCATCGTTTCTAGCTTTCTTAATCGGTATAATTTCTAACCACTGAATTAATTATTTTTCACATGGATCCTATTTAGGGTTTCAAAATTGCTTTAAATTGTTATATTTCCGTTATGTGTTTCTGTGTCGAAACCCTTCATACTAAGCATGCATAACAAATAGTAAATTGAACAATAAAACTTGTTCAACATTAGTATATCAGAATATATAAACTTGCATGCTAAATAACAAGTTAAAGACAAGAATAACTTGCTCAATATCAGAATAAGGTTTAGAAAACTTGCATCATCATAAACGAACTAGATACAAGAAACTTACTCAACATAAGAATAAAGTTTAGGAAACTTGCGTAATTGTAATTAAGATAGGGTAAGTAAACTTGCTCAATAATAACAAGGTAGAGTAAGAAACTTGTTCAACGAAAATGTAGAGTTAGAAAACTTGCCTTGCGTGTAGGCTAAACCGTAATAATTTGATTCACAATATCCTAATCACATATCATTAAGATACAATTAATCACTACAGATACTTATATACAAATAAGTACCTAATTCATGTATGGCATGATTTTGAACCACATAATCAAGTTACATCAATAAAATAATAATAACACTCGTTAAGTATTAATAATATGCTCATTCATAGCACTATAATACCACAATAATACAATTACATTTTTAACAATCATAGTATTGCATTACATCAACCATTACAGACTCTGTGTAAAAGAAAACTCATTTCTGGCCATTATGTTAACCGGCGCTGCGGTGCGAAGCCCAGGCCATGGGTCGGCGCTGCGGCGCAAAAGTCGGGTTTCGACTCTAACTTTGGCGTTGAGGCGCGAAATTTAGAGTTGGGACGCGGATTTTAGCGTTGAGGCTCCAAGCTTACAGAACCCAACACGAAGAACAGAACAAAACTAAATTATGACTATTTAGCAGCTAATTTAACATGTATAACTTACAAAATTTACACATAACCTTTACCCATTATACATATACCAATTTAAAATAATTAAACAACAACTTTAGAAAAATTAAATCATGCCATGTTTTCAACCAAAACTCCATTTTTGACAAAACTAACACTGTAAACATTGTAACTACAATTATCCGCCAACTTAGTTCTTTTGAACAACGTTATCTTTATTTCTTACCCAATTAACACATTCAAAGTTAAATTTCACAATTAAATCACAATCAAAATACTAATTTTTGGTACTTCTACAAACCACGTTCATATATGTGTTCACTGTAAAACCATTTCTTTTCTTGCAGACGTAATTAGCATACAATTCTTTATCTAACACTAGTTCTAATCCACACAATCACATACAATCGTTATAATTCAATTGTATAGCAATAAATACAAAATTTGAATTCACAGCAACAAAAAAACTTGAAGTTTTTGCCGTAACACATATATATGTATGTATATATATATAATATTAAGGTTATGTAAAAAATACCTTCAATTTGCTCAGACAATCCTTGCTAAACACCATAGATAATTGCTTGAAAGTCTCAGGAATTCTCTCTTGATTCTCTCTCAGGCTCTCTCAAATTCTCTGTATTTTTTCTCTGACAATTTCCCTTTTCTTCTTAGGCTCAGCTTTAGGCCAAATACACTATATGTAAGTTAAACAAAACCCAACGCACGATGTTTAAATGTCTAAAAATTGACGCTACTAATGACCTTATTAAATCAGCTGTTACCAAAAATTATTATATATTATTTATATTTTGTTTATTTAATTTATATTATTAAAATTCAAAAATCAAAAATTCAAAAGTCATAAGGCTTCGTTTGGCAAAACTCTTTAAAAATTAAAGACTTAATATCTTTAAGCCTTGTTTGGCAAAACTAAATTAAACTCTTTTAATTTATTTTAATAAACCATTTATAGCATAGTTATTTGTCACGCTTTATTTAATTAAATTTTAATATTCAATTTAATTAATTCTAATACCAATTTATTAAATTAATTTATCACATAAATCAATACAACATAATTATAATTTTCTTTATAATTATAATTTTATTTAATCAACTAACACATCATTTTAATTACAAATTCAATTTAAAATATCATTATAATAATTCGTTTAATCATTATAAACTCTCTAACTTAATTATTAAATTAAATTAGAATGTTATCTTATAATAATTAATTTTCTTAACTCGCTAATTATTTATTTAACAAATAATTAACCAAATCCAATTAAATCAATTCCAATTAAACAAATACAAATATTTATTTGACAATAAACACATCCATTAAATATTTATATAATTCAATAAATATTTTAAAAAAATAATTAAAATTCTGGATTGTTACAAGCTGTCAATGGTTTCTTCTACCACTATGAACCCTTTTGCCTTCTCAAATGCTTCGGCCAGACTCTTCGGATGGTTAAACATCAGCTTCTTCACCAATTTCTCCGACTTCACCAGATCTAAGCCATTTTGAAATAGTCCCACAGCCTGAAGATCATTGAGATCAGTCACCTGACCCACTGCTTCTCTAGACCTTTTCACGTACTGGCCCATAGTCTCATTAGAATACTGTCTAACCTGGGCCAAAGATCATGTGGGCTTTCCTCTCTTCTTATTGTTCCCGAACCGAGCATAGAACTTGTCACACAAATCTTCGCAGGACAAAATTGAGTTTGGAGCCAAGGTTCCCATCCACTGCCTGGTGTCTTTCCTCAATGTTGTCACAAAGGTCTGACACTTAGCTGTATCTGAGTAATCATAATAGTCTATCAGCCTATCATACGTCTGGTTGTGGTCGTAAGGATCTCCTGAATCATCGTAACTTTTCATATAGGGGAGGTTTTTACTAAGATCCGCCTTCTCCCGAAGAATTTTTGGGGAGAAAGGGGATGCCTTTTTGCCCGAACTTTCCTTCTCTTGCTGAACTTCAGCCAGTTGCTTTCGAAGCTCCTTCAATTCTCTGGCTAATAGCTCTACCCCTTCTGGCTGGGAGGAGACTTCTTTCTTGGGAGATTCTTTTTTCCCTGGCCAAATCGGCCCTTTCCATCTGAACTTCCTGCCCTGGATGGGCTTCGTCTGTCATTCCTATAGTGGCAAGATTCCACAGGGTGATACGCCCTCTTTGGATCATCGAGAGTATGACCTCTCGATCTGCTTCGGCGTCTATCATTCTCACTGCACCGAGAATTCCCAGGGCGAGGTGCCCTCTTTGAACCCTCGGGTGTGCGTCCCCTTGATCTGCTTCATCACATGTCCTTATCGTCATTCCAAGAATCCTCAAGGCGAGGTGCCCTCTTTGGATCTTTGGGAGTACGACCCATTGTTCTTCTTTGGTCTCGAGAATGGCTCTGAAGCCTGCTTTCAGACCGTCTAAGATCCTCATCCCTCCTTGTTCGCTTATCTGGAGACCTGCCACACTCTTTGAGTCGAGTATAACTGGATGCCTCATCTTCCAGTCCGGCCATAAAAACCATCTGTTTGGCAATCTCCTCCCTCTGTTGCATCAGCACTTTCAAAGCTTTATCAGTTTCATGTGCCATCTTGGCCAAAGTAGATGCCTTGTCTGCCTGATCTTCTCAGTGTTGGGTTCTAGGCGGTGTGCCTTCTACCCATTTCTGATCCTTACCAGGCCCTTTACTACTCATGGAAAATAACTTCTTTCTGACATCATCGTGGCCTTTAGCTTGAAACCTTGTTGGGGCACCTTGTGGCCCAAGTCTGTCATGGACACTCTTTGATGGCCCCAACCTATGCTTAATAGAAATTCTCTGTTGAGAAGAACTTGTCGTCGTTGGATGTCCTTCACCGGTCGATGTCCTAATGTTCTCCATAACCTCTTATGTAGGACGTTCATGAACGTGATTGAAATCCAGAAACACTAGAACCCCCTCCTTCTAGCGCCAATGTTAACGCCAAGATTCGTCCACGCGCCCCCATCACCAAAGCACGTCCAATCCTGCACAGAAACGGGTAAACACCAAAAGCTTGATGGCTTGGGCTGCCGGGGGATAGCTCCGGTGTGAGAATAAATACAGGCTGATATAAGGTTAACAATGGAGGCTTAAAGCTCTAGTGCTGGAAAGTAAATTGCATGTCCCTTAGAATCAATGAAGTGTCTTGTATTTATAATGATCTCACCGCCTTGTAAGCAATCCTTCTCCAAATCAGATTACGGTTCCCAACCAATGACCAATCCATGACAGGATTGTATCAAATCTCCTATAATTAAGGAAGTGGACCCATAGTCCAACACTTCCTTCCCAAGTTAGAGTACAAATATAGGAACCTCAACCCACAAGTTCTAGGGCTGTTCATTTGGATCGGTTTTCCGATTTTCTGATTTTCTGGTTTTCCGAACCGGACCGAACCGGTCGGTTCGGTATAAAAATGAACCGGTCCGGTTCAGTACAAAAAATCAATATATACCAATTTTTCAATACCTGTTTCGATTACCTATTTCAAAAGTTCGGTATGTACCGGACCGAACCGGTTGTACCAGTTCAATTCTTTTTTAAAAACATATTTCACTTAGCTTTGTAAAATTGGATTAAAGTCTCCTCTATTTATAAAATAGAACTATAGAACTAACACAAGAAAATACATAATAGAATACTTGGGACTTGAATGAAATTTGAATTGGTGGTCTCCCCTATTTATAGAATAGAAGTAAGACATGAGAACACAAATTAGACAATGTGGGATATTGGTAAGACCAGAGAATAACATATAGCCAAGTCCCACATTGGTTAACTTGTAAAAGTCTAAGGAAGTTTTCCTTATAAAAAGACTTCAAAGTGAAACCTTAATAGTCAAGTCCCACATTGGTTCACTTTTCAAAGTCTAAAGAAGTTTTTTTTTATAAAAAAAACCTTAATAGCCAAATACCACTTTTGTTATAAAATGAAACCTTAGTAGTTAATGCTTTGACTATCAAGTGAGACCTTAATAGCCAAGTCCCACATTGGGAAGTCTAAGGAAGTTTTGCTTTATAAAAAAACTATCAACTATTAATAGTTGGTGGTTTACAAGTTTTATGTTGATTAAATTGGTAAAAGTAAAAGAAATTAGATAAACTTAAATACATTAATAGTTGGTGGTTTAGAAGTTCTATATTGATTAAATTGGTAAAAGTAAAAGAAATTAGATAAACTAAATTATATATCAATAAGTTGGGAAAGATTTGCTCCTAAGTTAGAATAAAAGTCTTAATTAATTTGATAGAATATGGTTGTTTGCAAGTCCCACATTGATTGATTAATTTATAAAAAGTCTAAGGAAATTTTCCTATAAAAAAATTACAAGTGAGACCTTAATAGTCAAGTCCCACATTGGTTATTTTATAAAAATCTAAGGAAGTTTTCCTATAAAAAAACTACAAGTGAGACCTTAATAGTCAAGTCCCACATTGATTATTTTATAAAAGTCTAAGGAAGTTTTCCTTATAAAAATACAACCAAGTGAGTTCTTAATAGCTAAGTCCCACATGGGTTTCTTTATAAAAGTCTAAGGGAGTTTTCCTTTTAAAAAGACATCTAAGTCTTTTATTTTTTATATGGACCGAATTTTGGCTCAAAGAAGGCTGGGCCGTGTACAAGTTGCTTGACCTTGGGCCGAATTTTGGCTTAAAAGCAAGTCTTGGGCAGCTCTTCTTGGGCCGGTTTTGGATTAAATTTGGGCTTAGTTTTGGTTTAAAATTGGGGCCGATTTTACAAGGTAAAAATTGTTACCAAACCGGCTAATCGGTTTGGTATACCGATTCAACCGATTCCGATTTTGGTACCCTATTTTGGGTACTATCGGTATTCGGTCCGGTTCGGTCCGATATTTTACTGATGAACACCCCTAACAAGTCCCCCATCCACTTCTGGTCTAAGCCAAAATAACTCCACATAATTAATGGCCCATTACACTCCAAAGGCCTAAATAATCATGGCCCAACAAGGAGTGTTTTAGATTCGTCATATATATATATATATGTGTGTGTGTGTGTGTGTATTCAAAGTCATTAGACTCACAACTCAAATGTTGACAAGAGTTAGAATAGATTGATGTGAAATACTATAATTGGGCAAAATAAATTTGAAAAAAGCACGCCAAGTGTCAATAAATAATTTTTTTATTGATGTATTTTGATCACTTTTTAAAAATATTCTAATTCCGCCACTGCCTTCCTGGACTAAGACCCCCGAAAGGCAACCAACCAACCACTAAATAGTACTCCCTCCATTCTTATATGTAGGTCGTTTTAGACTTTTTTTTTATTTCTAATTATTTGTCGTTTGTGGTTATCTAGGAGAATTGATTATTATTTTTCTCAAATTGTCCCTTATTGCTCCACATAATCTTTTGATCCATATTTATGAGATAAGTGAGGTGAAGGGTATTATAGACAATTGATACTATAGTTAATTATGCTTTTCAATCATTTCTTTAATTCTTGTGTACATGTCTAAAATGACCTATATTAAGGAACGGAAAGAGTATCTGGAAGTTTTTCAGATATAGAAAAGAAAAGAAAGTTGAAGAAAAGGTGAAAGTTTTACGTTCTTTTATCTTGCTTTTTTCTCAAAAGTAAGAAGAATTTTTTTAGCTCAAAATGAACTAACTTTCTCTCATATATTTTTTTTGTAACTCAAACTCTAAGACACCACATTCTTAAACTACTTCTATTTTCTTCCCTAATAAAAAATTCCAAGACATTTCTTTTTTGTTTTCTTCCATTTTCTTTTCTTTTCTCTCCAAATTAAAACTCCAAGACATAATCTAAACACCACAGTTCTTAAGCACTATGCACCCTTCTCACGCTACTAATAATATCCCATGTACATGTAATTCTTCTCGAATTTAATTTAATCTAGTGCATACCTTGGATGTGGAGACCTTTAATGCGTTTCAGTCAGTATTTCCTCCAAGGGTAATAAATATTATTTTTATTGACTAATTTTTCGAGTATTAAAGTTTTTTTATATATATAAATAAAAGCACAATTTATTTAAATTTTTATATACTTTTACATAAGTGGGACACTCTCACACAACAACCACTATTAATTATTAATTAACTATTCGTAATGCCGTTGTTTATCTTCTTTCTAGAATAATTTTAAATTTTAAAAATAATAAAAATCATATAATTTTTTAAAATAATTATAGGTAATAAGATTTTAGATAATTTATAATAAATAAAAGTACATTAATTAAATAAAATGACCACATTTGTTTCAAATATTATATCTACTTTTGAAAAGTTAAAATGAAACTCTTTTTGGGAGGAGGGAGTACAAATACTCCCGGTCTATCCTAATCCCATTAAACTCCCGCTCTATCCTAATCCCATTTTTAATCTTTATTTCACCAAATATTAACTTATTATAGTAGTATAAAATAACACATACATTTAAGTTTGTCATTATAATTTTATTTTTAGTTAAATTATTCAATAAATAATTTAGTATTTTTAGGGGTTTATTTTGATTTAATATTTATAAATTTAATATATAAATTTATTTTTAGGGTACATGAAAATTAAAAAAATAATGAAAAGTAAATCCACTTGGAACTCAAATACACATAACAAAGCAAACCCACAAAATCAAATCTACCACGTATTATGCCACCCGGGGGTCTAAGGCCCGGAAGGCACCAATTTGATTTTTCATAGGACAACTTTTAAAGGCATATTTGTATTTTAAGCTTCTGGAACTAATATTTTGTAGGGTTAACAATAATATACAAAAATTAGAAAGTAATTATACTATTAGTGCATTCATAAAATAATTATAAAAATAACGCAATTCACATTAATAAGAAAATCTAAAATCAACGAGAAATAACTGTCATAATTAATAATTCAAATTCAAATATCTGAGATCTAACAATAAAAACAAATTTAAATTAAAAATAATAATTCAAATTCAAATCTTCATCTCCCTCACAGCAGCCCTCTCCTCCGCTACTCCGCAGCGAATCTCCTTCATAGGTTTTGCAGCGTCATCTTCCTCCTCCCTTCACCGGTGAGACAGAGCGAGAGTCAACCACAAAATGATCGATAGAATGGAGAAAGGAGGTGAATATTTGATTTTTCATAATTTCTTCATGTCCGGAAATTCCAATTTCATGTCAAAAGGAAAATAAGAACACTGCATAGGAAAGAGAGATAAAAGAGTGATGTGTAATATAATGTTGATAACTAAACCTTCGTACCAAGGTACGTAACCAAATTTTTATATCAAAGTAACCAATCCACTTTTATACCTGCAGTATGAATTGGTTAACTTGGTCTGAAAGTTTGGCAACCAACTGCATGAAGGTTTGGCTACCAACTGCATCACATTCAAAATAAATTGGTAACTTAATAAAATTGAATTGGTTACCTTGGTATGAAGGTTTGACTAGCCACTGCATGAAGGTTTAGCTACCAACTGCATTACATTCAAAATAAATTGGTAACCTAATAACACTGAATTGGTTACCTTGGTATGAATGTTTGGCTGCCAACTGCACTATGAAAAAATTGCATGTGTGGATGTGGATTGGTTACCTTAGTATGAAGGTTTTATTACCTTGGTATGAATGTTTGGTTACATTGGTGTGAATGTTTGGTTACCAACTGCACTATGAAAAAATTGAAGGTGTGGAGGTGAATTGGTTACCTTGGTATGACGGTTTGGTTACCTTGGTATGAAAGTTTGGTTACTAACTACACTGACAAAACTGCAGTTGTGGAAGTAGATTGGTAACCTTGGTATGAAGGTTCGGTTACCTTGGTATAAATATTTGGTTACCAATCTCTTCTATCAATTGCTGATTTTGAATCAAATCCAATAATCAAGGTAAGCATTGTTGATGCATATAATCTATGTTTCACATAAACTATAAATAATATTGCCAAACGAGCAATTTAAGTAGTTGAAAAAAATTAGCGGCAACACGAAGTCTAATATACCTACACTAAACATGCTCATTTTTTTCTAATTGAACCAAGTTTTATGTGCCGATTCTCCTACTTTAGCAGCACCATCAGCATATTAAGATGTTATTACTCTTCTTTAGATGGCACCAAAGCAGAAAATTTGAATCAAACTGAGGTCATATTGGATTACTGGGTGCCGCTAATAGAATTAAGACTCCATGCAAACATATAATGGATGCTACCAGGACAACCAATGCTAAGACCATGGGACATGTGCCATTGCCAGCCAAGAAGCGAATATATTGTGTAATAAAATCTCCACATGTACACAAAGAAGCTAGATTCCATTTTGAGATCAGAACTCATCAGCGCCTCATTGATATTATGTTACCATTATTGTAATTATTATCATATTATTACATGGCAATTAGGTGACCAAACTTCTTTTCTCACCGGATATTTCATTAATATGGGATAATAATAATTGTAATTATTATCATATATTATGTCTTAATGAAATATCCGGTGATAAAAGTACCCACATGGCAATTAGGTGACCAAACCCCTTTTCTCGACATAACTTTCTAGACATTGTCAATAATACAAATAATAATATGAATAACTTGTCATCTCAATTATTGATTTAATAATATAAAATAGTGACAATAATTGAATCAATAATGTGATATACTATGCAACAATTACCGTAGCAATAATTGAGGATAACTGAGTGACTATGCAACCACGAATATTACTGTACTTTTATCACTGGATATTTCAATAGTTAACAGTAAAATCTCCACATGTACCTGCTCTAACTATGCTATTTCATCACTATGAAATAATTTGAAAATGGCAATTAGCTCAAGAATCATATATAAATTAGTACCTTCAACAGAAATGTCTCCACAATTCTTACCCACTCACATTTTCCAGTAAGGTAGGTGGGGAGACAAAAAGAAGCTACATGTTGATTCTATAGACTGCACATTTACCCTAAACTCTAGAAGTAGTGCTAGAAGTTCGGCTAAAACCTTTTGATACATCACCTGATCCATTCTTCGGACATTGAAAGGGATCCACCGGAAAAATGTGTCCGACCTTTCTTCTGATACAACTTAGAATGCTTTACAGTATTGCATGCTTTTATTCTGATTGCATTTGTGCTTGAAACAATGGATTATATTTGAGTGTTTTTTTCGCCAAGTTGCGAATATCTTCTCTGCTGGACTCGGTTGATATTCTTAGAAGTTCCTTTAGCCCTCCACTGGATACAAAATCCTTAGAATTGTCCACTGCAATAACAATAAGATTAGAATCGTCTACTCAAAGCCAATTTTATAAGACACATCTATCTTCACTGAAAATCCAACGATCCTAAATAAGCATCCATGTAATGATTTGGAATAGAGAAACTGAACCTTAGTTTATATAAGTTAAATAAAATGAAATGCAAGAGGGCAGGTAACATTGTAGATATTATATTTGAAACATGCAAATCTAATTATGAATTTATGGTAGATCTAAAGTCTAACATGTCCAGGCATGAAAGTTCATTTTATTGGCCTCGGGTTGTTACATTTTATCCAGTCCAAAAAACTCCATGGAATGCTGGTAAAAAAGTTCAAATAATAGACAGACTACTTTGAAATACATAATAGAATGAATACATAGAATATACTTGGGCGGTGTTGATAAAACAGAGTAATTAAGATCTGGATGATTAGTATATCTTAATAAATTAGATCATGTGAGTGAAATAACATTTGAACTTAAAAAGGTATTTGTTTGGTAACTAAAAAGTATAAAACATCTGAATGACTTTTAAATTTAAAAATATCTCAAATTGACTTTTCAAAAATCAATAATGATCTTAAAATTTGGAATGGAGGGAGTACACTATTTATAGAGGCTCCATAGATTTAAATTTTTTATTAAGAGACAACTCTTAGGCTTTGGAAACTATACTTAGGATATGACTATTAATCACAAGTGTCTTGTTTGTTTTCAAATTTAGACTTGGAACTATTAGTCTAGAGATTATAAAATGACTTAATAGTTTTGAGATTATAATTATAATCCGGGATTATAATCCTAGGATTAATAGTCTTGAGATTATAATCATTGCAAACAAACATAGCCTTAATGATTTAGATTTATATCTTCCTTAGAGGCAAACAAATTTTACCAAACAACTTTACCATCTTACCGAATCAAATGTGGAGCTATTAAGAGGTATTAATAGGTAAACAAATACCACCTATTTAGAATAGGAAATATACTATATTCAAAGAAATGGCATGCAACATGCTGAGCCTAGTAATCTTAAATATTCAATAAACCATCACTTGAGATAGAAAGCACTAGACGCAGAAATGATTCAAAGAAGTATCTCGGAGGATCAATCTAGAAATAATTTCGGCAAAACATATAGACAACCAAGAATCAGTTTATCGCATTCTGCAACTGATTTGTCTACACATTAATAAACAAGTATGGTACTATACTAATATAGTGAGAACGTGATCATAGTGCATCGTTTTTTTTTTGGGGACTTTTAATTAATATTCACAGAGACCTCTAGTGTTGGATTCATTGCCGGCCAGTATTGCCCATAGCCAGCTGACACTATATTGTACCTACCAAGAATCTCGCTTCTGCCAGAATTTCCAAATGTCTTATGCACCAGTCGAAACTCCGTTCCATTGCCAGGCGGAAGTCATTTTGAGCTTCTAAGAGTTGGTTTTGATACTTATTTTATCCCACCTTTTAAAGGGTTGACCCGCACTCAAGCTTAACTTGGTGCTTAAGCAGCTAACGCATTTTGGAGGGCATTTAAACCTTTCTTTAGGGTTTTTACTGCAGTTGATGATTGTGAGAGCTGTTAGGAACATTGGGTGTACTTGGGGCTTTGGTTTTAGAGAGAGAGCCAGAGAAAGTGATTACACAATCTCTTGTACTTTGATTCTCCACAAAGTGAAACTTAGATACGTCTTCCCCCGTGGACGTAGGACAAAAGTCGAACCACGTGAATCCTTTACCTTTTGTGTTATTGTTTAGTTTTCATCACTTCAGGTTGGTTTGTTCCTGTTGTGCAAAACCATACTTTTTGGCCTTTCACTACAACACTTTTCTTTCCGCTTAAATGATTTTCCGAATCTAATTTGAACTTCATTCTCCAAATTATTAATCATTCAAGAAAATTTTCCACTTCCAACCTAATCTGAAAACTCAAAGTTCTCGAACATACACTCAAGCAGGCAGCTTACCGTTTTGTGCTAAATGGCAAAGAGCAAGCTCAATATGACGCCGAGTAGAAGTTGAAGCAATATCTGAGTTGGCAATCAACCATGTCAGTACACCATCTTCTATTAGAAGTGAATGGCCTCTCCTGTGTCCTGCAATTGGTAAAATTATTTTGGGCAATTGTTTATAATATAATCTAGATATACTTCTACAAACCTTGAATAATTCCTCGGGATTCACATTTTGTGAAGTTAGCAATTCCTCTGGCAACCTGAGCAATGATATCACTGTTCCCAGATCTTACCATTCCGAAGAGTGCTTTAATGCCTCCTTCTTCTCTCAACATCACATGCAACCTCTCTGTTATAAAACAAAATATCTGTCAATATAAGAAGTATCGCATACAATGATAAATTTTACAAATAGTAGTGAACATCACTGCTGCTTGGGTCCTAGACCATATTCAAATGAAATATAAATATCTGTAAGAAAAGTGTCTCAAACTATGTTCATAACAAAATAATAAGCTTTAACAGGACCTTTTGTTTTACTTCTTGTTGAATTTACTTGGTAGTTGCAACGGTAAATATGACATTAAGGTAAATGAGCTATTTGGTTAGAAAGATGAAAAATGAGACCCATGCAGCAAAAGATGTTCCGAGTAACTGATAATCCACGAGGTAAAAGAAACTCTGAGCTAACTGCTATGTTTGAAATTACCCTGAGCTTACCATTTCCACATAGGTTTGCAATTGCTCCAGCTACCATTCTGAGAGTTTGGGGATCATCTGTTCGGGATGCTGTATTTGCTAGTAGTCGAGCACCTCCTTTACTCGTGATTAAGCCTTGATTTCTCTCTAACATTATAAAATTCAAGATCCCTCAGATACTGCTCAAGGATGATAAACATTAAATAATATGTTGAAATCCCAAGTCTTCAACACATTTTCAATTTTTATATGGGATAGATAGCAAGAACATGCAGCAATGAGGCCCATATATAATATCTACGTTTCAGGGTAATACAGAAGGGAAAAAAAAACCCCAAAGTACATATTGTTGAGCATATCATCTATTGCATACAATCACAAAGAAGGTGGGAGATTTGGAGTACCATTCATTGCAAGATTTGCAACAGCTCCCGAAGCCACCCTAAGTATAGTTGTATTCAGGGATGATCGTAATAGCATAAGCAATGCATCTAGACCTCCTTCCTCCACAATCTTTTCCTGATTGACATCTGAAATGGAAATTATCACCATTACCACATATTTTCCCTTCAAAAGAGTGCAAAATCTGGAGTTATTTGTTCATGATAATCTTCAGTTCAACCAATAGTTACGTGCCCAAAGCCTTTTGTGACAATTAAAGAGTATAAATATTTTGTTGGCAAGAGGGATATATATATATATATATATATATATATATATATATATATATATATATATATATATATATATATATATATACGGGAAGCTTCAAGAGCATAATTCTTAAATAACATAATGTCTTAAATAGCATAATTTTATCAAAACGACGTAGTTTTGTAAGGACGCGGTGGCATTTTTGTAAATACCATGTCACCGCGTATTTACAAAAATGCCACCGCGTCCTTACAAAACTACGTCGTTTTGATAAAATTATGCTATTTAAGGCATTATGCTATTTAAGGCATTATATATAGTTCTGAAACGTGCAGTATTTGATGAAATCACATGGAGAATGGAAAAAAACGTAAAAACCTTTGTCATAAACAATTAAATCTTACGGATGAAACATGTTCCCATTTGTTGATGATATTGAGAACCTTAGGTATATAAATCGTAACAACCTAGACCGAAAACACAACTCCATAATAAGGCTCAATCCAATATCCAAGAGCACCAGTTGGGTCATCTTTGCCCATCATATGCCCACCATAAGTCATGACAAGTTTAATGGTAGACTTGGTAGTAGAGTTGAGATCTTATATACAATAAAATTTAACCAACATATTTTCATTTGTGACGACTGACTAAGGTATTACAATCTCCCCCACTTAAACCTTAGGTGGTGTTTGTTTGGGTCTTAAAGGCTCTTAATATGTGTGCCTCAGAGGCACAATTTGTTTGGTAAAAATTTTTATGCCTCTTAATCGGTAAGATTCAAAAATAATGCTAAACCATTCAAAGCTACATCTGAGCGAGTTTATGTTTTTTTGGTACAAAAATAACCTCAACAATATTACAAAATCCCTCTTTTATCCTCATCTCTTGTCCCTCTTTGCCCCTCTCGATTGACAAAAATGGAGTCTCAAACCCCTGATAATCTCTCCGATTCAGAGCTTGTCACCTTCGAAGATTACATAGTGAGGTCCAAACTCGGAGCAAGTAGACTGGCGACTGTATGGAAAGTTGAGCACCAAATTTTCGGCCAAGTTGTGGCGTTGAAGCAAATTTATCTCTCAAAACTCATGACCCATCTCAAGAAATGCTTGGACTGCGAGCTTTCCTTCTTGTCCTCTGTAAATCACCCCAACATAATTTGCCACCTTGATTTCTTTTAGGTATGATCCCTTTCTCAATTCATCAATTTTCATTACTTGGGGTTTATGTCTTTGAAAATTTTGTAATTGAACTGATTTAATGAGGTATTGTATTTTTTTTCCATTTTAAATTGTTTATGTACATTTTATTTTCGGATGATTTTTGGTTAGATTCAATTGAAACGAGGCTTATTTGAGTTTCTTATATCTCCCTATTAATTGCTTACCCAATTCCTTAAAAAAAATCAATTGCTGATTTTTTTGAAGTACCCATGTTCGTATGAATTGAAATAGAGCTAATTTGATCAGCTAAATGTTATTTAGCTTCCTTTAATTTGCTATTATGAATATATATTTAAAACACTATTCAAAACCTTTCTCATTATCAAACAAGTTTTGCTTAAACTGTTAAGAGGGCTAAAATTGTAAAATACTGTTATTCAGACATTTTGAAAAAATTAATTATCAAACAACATTTTTTCATTCAAACACAATTTTGGACAGAAGCTCTATGTTATTCAGATGTCTAAACTATTCAGATCTTAACACTCAATTTTATCAAATACCACCTTAGTGTCCTCGCCAAAGTCCATTAACGTGTTATTCATAGCTGAGGAACTCATTATCTAGCCTTTGTGGGACATTACCAGTAGTCCCCTTCATTTACCATTTACCTCAACAATCCTCTTCTGAGGTTAGGTGTACTTGGGTTTACCTTTGTGTCCCCACCTCTTGGGAGTTGGCTCTTATACCACTCGTAACGACCCGAGCCCAAACCTAAGTCCGGAATAAGGCTTAATCCACTCTCAAGAGCAACGAATGGGTCATCTTGGTCCCCCACAGACCCCCCCAGAAGTCATGACAATTTATTGGTATGTTGATAGTAGAGTTGAGGCCTTATAAACAATATAGTCTAACCCACATTTTCCAATAGGGGAGTGGGCTGGCTATTACGTCAATAGTCATCTGCTTCAACTATTAATTATATACCATAACCTCCGCAAATGAATTACACAGAATTTGATAACTATATCAGGTTTAACAAGTACTTTAGTAACTATGTTGATCTAGATTAACTTCTGAGAAATTTGATGTTTAGTCATATGTTTGTTTTCAAAAATAAATTAGAGTAAAACTACCATAAACCATTTACTTCAAGTGAAATTAAACCAAATTTCAAGCACTTAAAAGAGTAAAAGAACAAAAAGAATTCTCTTATAAGTTGATTTAATAAGGGAAAAAGTGTTGGTGCATTTGATTACAAAAATGCTTATCACGCATGAGTAGTAGCAATGGTAGAAACTTTTAAACTATTATTCTAAAACTAGATTGCATAAACAACATAAAGTACAGAGAACATGAATTATCCAATCCCATTCCTTTGGAAGTTTTTCAGTCTGATATATAGTTGTGCATCAAAGTTACCCAGATGCAGATCAGGAAAATAGACTAGTTAGAAAAGAGTATTGGTGATAACTTTACTTTGGAAAAATGTTTATAGTAGTGAGGAAGCTGGAATATAGAAAGTCATTCATTGTTATTGGACCTTTTATTTACAGTATGGAAACTAATACATGTAATGAATAAGATAACTAATTATTACGTTTTATTTTGGACCGTATTTGTCCAGTAGCATTATATTAGCATATAGAATTTAAGGGTGTAATTCTAATTTACAAAGAAATGGAAGACGAACTGGACCACAAAGAGAGAGGGGAAGGGGTCAAAAGATGCTGCCATGTAACAATACATATATCTATATAACAAAATACAAAAATTTTGAATTTCCCGCTCATTCTAATAAATCATCTGGTCTGTCTAAAGTTTGGTATAAATTTCATCGTCCATAGTGCCGGAAGCACGGGACTGTATATATATATATATATATATATATATATATATATATATATATATATATATATATATATATATCATTTTGATGGGTTCTACACACTTAAAAACCACTTCAAGTAAAGATTCTAAGGCATATTCCAACTCTTCCTACTCAGCTTTCATACTAAACAGTATTGTGCTACATCTAGAATGTTAGAAGCTTCATATGATATGTTTCCATAATTATAGTTAGTCATATCCCATATTTATTGTGTATACATAGCTGTAATTACAGATTACAATAAATATACTTGTGTATATAAACTAATGTAATTGAGATGAAATTAAGAAGGAATTATAAACCTAAACTTTGAGTATTTTTTCAGAAAAACACTGTTCATCGACACTGTTCTTCGTCACTGTTCATCGACTCTGTTATCAGTACTGGGATTCCCATCGCTTCTTTAACATAAATTGTGATCCTAAGTGTAGTACAATTAGTTGATATCCTTTGGAAAGTTTATTCTCCTTGGTTATATTGTATCTACCTATTATATGGTGGAACCAAGTAGTGCTAGTAGTGGGGAAAATAACGGTAGTATGGGACAACAAGCCGTTAGAAACCATACCCTTAATTCAGCATTGATTTCAACCCCTTCAAACTGGATGGAACCAACTATTTGGCATGGTCTCACACGCGTCGTATGTCAATTGAGGCTAATTGTATGCAACACTTCATCAATGGATCTGTAAGGATCACAAAAGATCGAATATCCTTGTAAATAGGATTTATAAAAATTATTTAATAAAATGAGATTTTAATGATAATTTGTGTTTTATGGGACTTGTGGTCATTATATGATGGTGCTACGAATTATGTGCGCGTATAATAGTGTTTAGAGGGTAAAAGTGGAAAATAAAATTTTCCACTAAAAGACGAAAATAAAAACACTATTCATAAAACGCAGAAAATACTAATAAACATTTTTTTTCAAGATTTTTGAATTTCATTATAGCATTTAATTGAAAAGGAGAGATGAAATCTTAATAAAAGTTTTTTCGGGAAAAAGCATTAAAAACACCATTCACACTAAAAACGCAAACTCGTTTTTTTGAATTTTTGAAATACGACCTAAGGTTTCTTCGGAAAAGAAAGATCGATGGCGAAATCGGATTTTCGAAAATCGAAAGTCGATTTCTCGGCTAACCGAGAGGATTATGAAGTAACTGAAAAAGTTAGAAAACCTAGCTGAATATGAAAAAGTCTAACTAGAATTAATTTGACTAACTAAGCCTAAGTATTCTAAGGCTTGGCTAAGAATTTTGTAAAGTGGCTACGGTTGAGCCAAAGAATGAGCCTAGGGTTAAGCCTAGGGTTTGAAAAGGCTTAGCTGGTGTTAGTTAAGGGTTTATGATGGCTTAGCTAGGGTTGGAGGCAAGGCTCAAGCTTAGGTTTAAAACCTAATTTCTTGGAGCCAAGAAAAGGTGAGGGACATGTCTTGGGTTAATTCCCATGTGGTTAAATGAATGAAGCAAGAGCAAGATGGCAAGATGAGCGGCATAATGGTCCAAAGTGGGCGGAAATGGGGTGGATGAGGAGACCAAATGGTGAGTCATCTAGCATGACTCACCTTATCAAGACAAACCATTAATTGGTTGTCTCCCCATTAAGATGTCTTAGCCATTAAGTGGCTATTAAGTGCCTTGAGTTAGTTTTAAATGTGGTTTGATTAAGCTAACTTGGGGGATGATTAATAAGCTTTAAAAGGTGAGGGGAAAGAGTTGGGTGACCAACTTGTAAGAAGAGGAAACTATGTTTCATATAAGCATAATTTAAATCGGGTGATGGTTCTAAATTTAAATTATATTGACCGATCAGTCATGCATTCTTCGTATCCTAAGCCTGACTTTACCATTCAGTCTCCTGTTGAGAAGGAGTCCCGCGAATGTGACTATTGTGACCAGGGATCGCTTCTTTAAGCTTCATGGGTGTCCTAACGGGCGTAGAGGTTAGTCTGGTCGTGGATGTGAATCCCAGGCCTATATGTCTACTACACCACTTCTTGTTATGCATCCAATACTTTAGAAACTACTATTACACTCACTCCTGAGAAAATCTTAGCTTTTCGAAAATTCTTTTCCAAATCTACTTATTCTCATTATGCCCACTCAGGTATATATTCTTATGTTTTTCATGTTTTATCAACTTGCCCTAGTTGGATCATAGACACAGGTGCTTCCGAGCATTTGACCGGGTCCTCCAACCTCTTTACTTCATACACTCCTTACTTTGGAAAAGACAAGTTCGAGTAGCTGATGGTTTCCTTTATTCTATCTTTGGGAGTGGTTCTGTAGTTTGTACTCCTTCATTAACATTATCATTTGTTCTTCATATTCCTTCTTCATTTATTGCAAATTTATTATCTATCTAACGTTTTTTTGATTCTCTACACTGTTTAGTAACTTTTTTCCTAACTCATTGTGTTTTTCAGGACTTGGTGACAGGGGAAAAGATTGGCAGTGGTAGTGCAGTTGGTGGTTTCTATTATTTAAATGCTCCCTTGTCTAACATGTTCTCTACTCAAGCTTCTCACTCTACTTCTGACTCCAGTTTGACCTCTCTCCATCAATGGCATCGACATTTGGGACATCCTTCTTTCTCAGTATTAGAGTCTTTATTTCCATCTTTAGTTAAGCAATGTAATAAAACTCGGTTTTTGTGTGAACCATGTGAATTGAGTAAACACAAACATTCTACTTATTGATGAGTAGATTCTATATCTATGAATTGAGTAGTTTCAACTGAATTATTTTGCTTATTCTTAAGAGTTTTAGTACTACTAAAATGGAATGTTACAAAATATTGTTAGTTTAGACTTAGCTACAGGTGAATAAAGATCATTTTGGTAGAGGCATAACCATTCCAAACAGGGAATAACTACAAGGAATAGCTGGAGAAATCAAAAATGAAACGGGAGTCACGGCCGGAAACAAGAGGAAGCCGCGACGCTAGGCTTGTGGGCAGGCGCCCGTGAGCCCACGCGTCCGTGAAGAAATTGAGTTGTTTTGATTTCTAAAAATAGCTGGGGATTATTATTGAAGTTGGGAGGTTCTCAAACTCCTAAAAAAGGCTACATTTTATTGGTTTACACTCATTCATGTATGGTTGGACACTTTTATTATTAAATATTAGTAGAAGACTAATAATTAAGCATTGCAGAATTATTATTCATTATTCAGATAGGGAGCAGAGATAGTACGTAGAAGAATAAGCGTTTCTAGAGTATTTTCAACAATAAGGAAAGAGCTGGGAAAGAAGATAGGCTTCTACAGAGTTTCATTCTTTCTTCTCTAATTCTTAAATCTTGTATTTTGGGAATGACTTGGAATGATTTTTATTGTTTTTAATTTCAGTTATGAACTAATTAATTTCTTAAATAGGGAATCAATGGAACTCGATGATGAGTTAATTTAATATTTATTTTTATTGTTTATTGAATTGGTTATATATATTGGGATTATTTATTATATCTTGTTATGGTTTTTATAGTTGTCTGATCAACAATTATTGGATGGATTGATGAAATTTGACAAATGGAGTTTAAATTAAGATCCAGATATAGTAACCTGTGATTAGTAATTATTCTTAGGAGTGAATGCTAATTTGTAGATAGGATAAACATATACCTAGGCTAGATGTCGCGAGCAACTACAAGAAAATGAATCTTAATGAATTTATTATTATTATTATTATTATTATTATTTCTAATAGGAATATAGTGAAATTAATAATAATACGTATGCGATATAATTATTTGGATACAATATTAATAAGGTTATCTTCGTGATTCTCCAAATTAATAAGGATACAATATTAATAAGGATACAATATTTCTCATAGTAACAGTGATTTTCTGTTGGCAGTTCCAATTAATCAATTCAATACAATATTAATAAGGTTATCTTCGTGATTCATCGGGTAAAAATGAATTTCTTAATATTTCATTTATATAATTCATATTTATTATTTCAGTGTTTATTTAGTAGTTATTAATTCAATTGTCTAAATAGAATTAAACTGATATATAATTACTAATTAGTATCTGAAAGTTATAATTGTTCTTCGTGGAAACGATACTCTTCTTGCCCTATATTTCATAATCAATCGCGTATACTTGCGTGAAATTGTTATATAGAATTAGAAAAACACTTATTCTGCTATTAACAACCGACATTCTGAGTCTTTCGTTATTATACATATTGATGTGTGGGAACCTTATCGTGTTGTTTCCCGTTCTGGTTTTAGATGGTTTGTTAGCTTTATTGATTGTCATTTTCGTGTCACTTGGATTTATCTTCTGCGTTCCAAAAATGAGGTGCTTAATTGTTTTAAGGAATTTCATAAAATGATTCAAACCCAAATTTAACGCTAAAGTCAAAATTCTCAATAGTGATAATGGTCGTGAATATAGTAATAATAATGTCTTTGCATCTTATCTCTATCAGCATGGCATCATTCTTCAAACCTCATGTGTCAAAACTACATAACAAAATGGAGTGGCGGAAAAGAAAAATCGACACTTACTAGAAGTAGCCTGCACTCTTATGTTCACTATGAACACACCTAAATTTCTATGGGAAAATGTTTTGACTGCTACATTTCTTATAAACCGTCTTCCTTCTAGAATTCTTGGGAACAAAAGTCCCATATCTTTACTCCAACACATGACAAGTCCCTCTCCTTCGCCTTGAGTTTTTGGTTGTGTGTTATATTCATGATAAATCTCCGCCTCGGGGAAAATTGGATCCGAAGGCTCTTAGGTTTGTTTTCATTGGTTATTCTCCAAACCAATAGGGTTATAAATGTTATGCTCCTCCTTCAAACAAAGTATTTGTCACTCGGGATATATCTTTTTGGGAATCGGAACCTTTCTATTCTTCTTCCCCTTCTCCTCAGGGGGAGGATGTTATTGATGAGGAGAAGTTTCCTCTTGAGACTGGTATTACAAGTTCTACTATACCATTTTATCCTATATATTCCTCTTTTGCTCATGCTGTTTCTGATACATCTACAGAGGGGGAGTCACAGTTAGGAGTCATATGCTAGACAGAATGAGTCTGAGTTGAGGACATATGTTCGAAGAGAGAAGAATAAGGTCACTGTTTTTGCACCACTACACCAACCCTGCTCAGAACCTAGTCTTGATAATGCTAATTGTGAGAATCCTAATCCTACTTGTTCTTCTGATGGTACTGACCTTCCTATTGCTCATAGAAAAGGGGTTAGATCTCGTACTCAACATCCTATCCCTAATTTTTTTAGCCTATGATAAATTATTTGCATATTACCACTCCTTTGTTTCTTATTTGTCCTCAATATCTATTCCTCAGGGGTGGAGAGAAGCAATTAGTGATGAGAATTGGAAATATGTTATGATAGAAGAGATGAATACCCTGAAAAAGAATGATACATGAGTAACTAGAACTAGTTACTCTTCCTTACGGGAAAAAACTAGTTGGTTGCAAATGGGTATATACAGTCAAATAGAATCCAGATGAGACAGTTGAGAGACTCAAAGTCAGGCTAGTTGCAAAAGGGTATACTCAAACCCATGGGATTGATTACCAGGAGACATTTACTCCTGTGGCGAAAATGAACTATGTTCGTACCATAATCTCATGTGCAACAAACTTCGGTTGGGATCTTCATCAATTGAATGTAAAAAATGTGTTCCTTCATGGTGACTTGGAGGAGGAAGTATACATGAAAATACCCCCTGGTTTTGCTTCATCTTCCACCAAAGGTAAGGTTTGTAAGCTGCAAAAGGCTTTATATGGTTTGAAGCAATCTCCCAGAGCCTGGTTTGGTAGATTCCACAAAATAATGATAAGATTTGGGTACAAGGAGAGTCGAGCAAATCATACTTTATTTGTCAAATAGATAAAAGGTAAGACTACCATTCTTGCTGTTTATGTTGATGACATTGTGGTGACAGGGGATGATAGAGAAGAGATAGTTAATCTCAAAGCAAGTCTGACCAAAGAGTTTGAGATCAAAGATCTTGGTCCTTTTAAATATTTCCTTGGTATTGAAGTTGCACGATTTTCCAGTGGAATTTTTCTATCTCAAAAGAAATATGTTCTTGATCTTTTAACAGAAACTGACATGTTGGGATGTAAGCTTGTTGATTCTCCTATTGAAGTTAATCATCATCTAGTAAGTGACACATGACATATAGTTGATAAAGAAATATATCAACGTTTAGTGGGACGATTGATATACTTTTCTTGTACTAGACCTGATATATGTTATGTTGTGGGAATAGTGAGTCGGTATATGCATGATTCTCGACATTGTCATATGAAAATTGTCTACAGAATTCTGAGGTATCTCAAGTCTGCTCCCGAGAAATGCTTATTGTTCACACCACATGGCCATATGAGAGTTGAAGCATTTTCCGACTCAGATTGGGCTGACTCTATAGAGGATCGTCGTTCTACTTCGGGTTACTGTTCATTATCCAGTGCTGAAGCCGAATATCGAGCTATAGCCTTGGGTACACGTGAACTAATGTGCCTTCGAACTTACTAGAAAATTTGGGTATTACAACTAAAATATGCAGTTATTTTGTGATAATAAGGCAACCATTAGTATTGCAAACGACCCATTACAACACGATAGAACGAAGCACATTGAGATTGGCAGAAATTCATTAAAGAAAAGTTAATTAGTGGTCTTATTTGCTTACCTTTTGTCAAAACAGAGCACTAGTTGCTGATATTTTGACTAAGGGTCTTATTAGTAAGATGTTTCATCCATTGTGTTTCAAGTTGGTGTACAGATAGTTGGGTATACGAGACATCTGTACACCAACTTGAGGGGGAGTGTTAGAAGATATGATATGGTTTCCATAATTATAGTTAGTCATATCCCATAATTATCGTGTATACATAATTGTAATTAGATATTACCATAAATATACTTGTGTATATAAACCATTGTAATTGAAATGAAATTAAGAAGGGATTATAAACCTAAACTCTGTGGATTCCTTTCTACATAGACCAATCATCAGCATATATTTTCCAGGAAGTTGCCATGATAACAAATTGTATTTTGATTAGGTTATAAAACACCGGCACACAAGCATTGGCACTAGTTTATGACTTTAAACAATTCCATACCTTCAGCAGCAAGATTGGCTATGACCTTGACAGCATGAATTTGGACATCAATATCCCCAGATGTTAACAATGAAAGTATCTTTTGAAGCCCCACTGAATTCGAGAAGCAAAATAATGTTAATTACCTTGAGACATTAGGGGAAAGTTTCAAGCTTCTTCACACATTTATAATCTTAATAAAACAAAATCCCTAACTAACAGACACAAACTTAATACTACACTTAGAATAAAACATGAAAAACAGAAGCAAAATCAAAGAGAAGAATCTTGCCTTCTTCACATATCTTTGCTATGGTGGTTCTTTGCCCAGAGATCGTCTCCCTTGATACATTGTTTGATTTTTGTAAAGCCAAATGTGTGCCAAAAGTTGAAGATCCTTTAGCTATGTTTTCTTTCATATATGATTTCTTATCCTGTGGAACATTAAGGTTGAAATTTTTTGAACTTGGATGGTAATAGTATATACTGATCTGTAGGGAACCACATACCTCAAATTCATCTTCACTCTCAGGAACAATCTTCTTAATACTAACGAGCTCATATTCGATGGTCTTCCTTCGTCTTTCCTCTGCTACAAGGGATTGTTTCATGGCATGGAATTCGTCATTCACTATAGCCTAAATAAATCAATGTTGATAGGGAGGGTAAAAGAAAAACGTGTCATCAGTAAATTTTTTGGATTCCAACAAATCAAAATGCTAATGAGGTGGAGGGATCTTCTGCTTAGGGAGTAGGGACAACTACATTGTTCTAAACTATCAAAGGAAAACAATTTGCAGCAAAACTATCCAATTTCATATTCCAAACTCACCTTCTCAGATAATAGGTCCCTGAATTTTGATTTCATGGCTTGGAGTTCATTTACGGTTGCATCATGTAGCTGAGACATCTCTTGTAATTTCATTCTAAGGTTGTCAATATCATTTTGGTCTTGAATCTGCAATTTGAGGGACTGAAAGGAAAGTAATAATGAGAAAACTTCACGAGGATGAAAAGTAATTCTAGTATGACTGTAATACATTAAAACAAGGACAAGGAAAAGACATGAGCATCAGAATCAGGATATTTAAATAGGGTCAGATGTTTCTACATAAAAGCACATAGTCAACGATATGGGTGATGGTTCTTATCCTGAAACACATCTATCAAATTTCATATTCGAAAGATAGCTGATGAGTAGGTTTCATACCTACGAATTGGATACCTTTTCGAATTTAAATGGTTGCTAATCCATATATTTTAGTATTGTTTTATGTGTTTGTGTCGTGTTTTGTGTGCAGGATCTGTTTGTATTGGCTAAGGCAAGGGTTGGTGGCAAGGGTTGGTGGCAAGATAGCAGGAGAGTGCAGGCAAAGCAGGAAAATCAGTATAGTAAAGAGCCATACCCCGCCGGGGCGGGCGTTCATAGTTCAAAACACGTGTACCCGGCGGGGATACACGTCATCAGCAAGAGTGATACCCCGTCGGGCCGGGGGTTCCTAAGAAGAAAAAGCCCGTCGGGGAGGAGGTGCGCGGAAGAAAAAAAAGTCTTCTGATGTGATTGTACTTCTGGTATTGCAAAACTGGTGGACTTAGTACGTGATTGGGACAAGAAAGAGAGCGTATTCAGTTACAAAACACAGACTTCATCAACTCTAATCATCATTCATCAACAACTTACAAACCCTAGATTTTGGAGATTTTGGAGGAATCGAAGCAGGAGCTAGGAACACGAAGATTGCAGATTGAATTGAAGAAAAGGGTGGATCTATTTACTGTTCTTATTCTTAAATTTCAGTTTTGTAATCAGGATGTTTAATTCTTTGATCTTTTCAGTTGTTAATTCATTAGTCATGAACTAAATTATCTTATTAAGCCTATGATGGATCTTTATGTGTAATAAGGATTTTCATTCTTCAAGTTTAATTCAATGATGCTAATTTCAGTTTATCTATTATGATTTGTGCGTAATTTATGAGTTGCTTGATCACCAATTCTTTGTGAACTTATATGAACTCGAGAGATGAAATATGAGTTTACACTTAATCATGATAGCATGTGTTTGTGATTTCTGCGTTTTGATGGGATTCATAATTTATGTTTACGATAGAGATATACCTATACATCTCATGTAATCTTATGAGAACTTGGGATTAAACCTTTTTTAATTGTAATTCACATAGAGATATAGTGAATTAGTTAATTAGGATGTTTTGCTTAATCCAATCATTTGTGGATTTAAGTTAATATGGGTATAATGCATTGAGAGATGGTTATATCTACTTTCGTGTTCTTGGTTAATGAACTAGAATAATTAAATTGAATTAAAAAGAAGTGTGATAATCTGAGTGAAGCATAAAGTGAAGTTGTAGGCTTAATTCTCCTTTATCTGATTAAAATTTGAGGTAGTTAGTTGATTTTATTTTAAGTTATTAGTTTTTTCACTCATTTCAGAATTAAATCATTTAGTTTAATAAAATTGAGATAATACAAAGTTGGTAATTGTTAGGATAGAATTGATATTTGTCTCAGTGGGAACGATATTTTACTTATCATTATATTACTTGTTGATCATGTATAGTTGCGGGGGTGCTCTATGTTCTTACCCGCCCTGGCGGGCTCCCAAAGCACAAAAAGGCCCTCCCCAGCGGGGGGTTCTCAACCATACCCCGCCCCGACGGGGGTTTTCAGTTAAAAAGGTGCCCGCCCCTGCTGGGGTCGCGGGTTTCAGTTTTTAAAAACACATCTGCAGGCACGACTTCCCCACTTCCGTCTCTCATAACCGAACACAACACCCACGATTTCTTCCCCAAAACCTCCCACCTCCCACCGAATTTGGCTCTCTATTGCACTCCCATATAAACCTAACTACAATCTCTTCCATTCTACACCAAATCACATCAATTTTGAGATCTCCATTACATAAATTAGGGTTTCTCACCAGTGTAGGCTTTCATGCAAAGGAGAGGGAAAAAGTTCTGCAATTGGAAGGAAACCACTACTTGATCATCAAAGAGTAACGCATTCAAGTGTGGGTAAGCATTCTCAGTAATTCTTCATCATATTTGGAAATTGTTCTAAATTTGGTAGCATATATTGGTTCTATTGGGTTTCACACACGCCAAGTGTTCGACAAAACTCTCAAGTAAAAAGTTTGGGGGGTTTTGAATTGTATTGATACAACGTGGCACCGAAAACACCTGTCAAGCGACAAAGGGGTGAAGGATCCTCACCGCCCACACGAAGCTTCGATAAGCGGGAATTTGTCAGCGTCGTGGCGGCGGACAAATTTGATTACCTAGCCCCGAAGGCACTGACACCAGAGCGTGGGTTGAAGCCTGAGTCATTCGATGGTCAAATACGCTGTCAATTTCATGAGCAAGGGTGGGACACTTTCACGGACCAACCGGACCCAGCGATGGTAACAGTGGTAAAGGAGTTTTATTCGAATGCGGAAGCCAAGGCACCATTCGTAGCATTCGTTCGCGGAAAGTAAGTCCCGTTTGGTCCCGAAGCAATAAATGAGTTTTACAATGTGCGAACCCCAGCCCTATGCCAGTATGCACAGTTGCGGGACAGCAACCCCGACTATGACCAAATCTTGACTAAAATTTCAAAGCCGGGAACATGGGTAAAAGGGAAGAAGGGAGGAACACTGTTTATAAGTAAAGACTTGTGTTTATATGGAAAATTTTGGTATGCCTTCTTCTGTGCGAATTTGTTTCCATCCACTCATACAAGTAGGGGTGCTCATCGGTAAAAAACCGAACCGTCATCGAAAAAACCGAATCGGAAAACTCGGAAATTCAAGAACCGGTACCGAATAACCGGTTTCGGTACCAGTTCGATACAAAATCGGTACCGGTTTTTTTGGTTCGCTTTTCAGTTATACCGCAATAATTAAATAATTTTTTTTATATTAACATTATAAAGAATAAACAATCCAAAGGCAGTATAACATTATAAAGCAATTTTTTGCTACCGAGTTCTGAAAATATCCAAGTTCAATTAGCACAAGTATGCTTCAAATTACATTAAACAATTTATACCAATTTTGTATAAAAACCCATTACAGCGGATCCAACAAAACAACAATTTTGAATTATAATAATATTGTAAAACAAAAACTATCCTTCAAATTACATTATGCAATTTATACCAATTTTGAAGAAGAAAAAAAAAATCAAATTACAACAGATTGAACAAAATCAGTACTAATTATAAGTATACATATAGAGAGAGATACATGATTGGATGCATATAGGATGAATGAATTTGAGGTAAATTTCTCGAGAATCGATAAAGAGGAGATTTGGTGAGTATGTTACTTATGTATGTATATACAATCTGGAAATTTAGATCTGAAAGTATGAGCTTACGAGTATTGTGATAGAGTAGATAAACAATATGATTGGAGCGGGTGAGGGTGAACTGGAGGAGAGAGAGTTTGATTTTCCTTCTCTCCCAAAAAAGTTTGATCTTTCTGTTACTCACTCTACAAAGATGACTTTTTATTCAATTTTTCAACTTTTTGTTTTTTTTTCTATTTTTCGGTATTTACCGAATTCAAAATTTTCATTATCGCTACCGGTACCGAAAAGTAAAAAAAAAAGAAAAACTGGTACCGAAAAAACCGAAACCGAAAAAAACCGGTACTGCCGATACCGGTTTCAACAGGTTCGGTAAAAAATCGAAAAAACTGAATGTTTTGAGCAACCCTACATACAAGTGAGGTTACAAAAGAGGTGTTGCTGCTTTACTCGATTGTGAAGGATTTTGACCGATATTGGGGCGATTATCAATTTCTCTATCTGGCGCTGTCTACAGGGTCTGTTTTTTTTTGGGGGGGGGGGGTTGCCTCACCCATCATTGATATGTGGACTATGTCGTCAGTCGGGTGTGAGATGGGCGGCGGATGAGCCAGTGCAGCAGCCCCTACAGTTACTAGACCCGCGACTCATTGCTCTATATTCGGTCGGCAAGGAGGCGAGTCACACCCTCATGGCTTGGGATTTGTATTTCTAGAAGCTCCGGAGGAGGCAGAATCAAGTTCGAAAGATGACGAGTTTAAGGCAGATGAGATGTCTGAGGGTGATGAGGATGACAGGCCTAGTGCTTCTAAGCCGACTAAATACATGTTCAGTACTCAATTTTGAAGCATGCAGCGCCACATTAATGCCTGAGACAGACTTGAAGATCGATAGTTGAAAAGGATAGCAACGTGACAGGACCATGCTTTTGCCACGCAAAACGCCTTTAACGCATCCTTAGCTGAGGCATTCGCTAGATTGAACCCTGCTGCTGCTGACCAGTTCCAGTTCCCCAATCCACAACCACTGCCTGTGTATCCTCCTTCAGATTCAGATGTCGAGGTGCCACCTCCTGCTTAGCCAATACAGGGAAGTCCTCTTGTGCTTTATTTCCATATTTTAACAATGACGACATTGTTAGTTTTAAGTTTGGGGGTGTCTGTGCATGTGTTTAATGTTTAGTTTTGTATGTGTTAGTGTTGTTTAGTATGTGCATGTTAGTTTTTGCATTGTTAGTTCATTTTAGTTTATGTTTGCATTGCATATTAGTTATGTTAATATAGTGTAGTTTAGTTTTTGTAGTTTAGTTTGTAAATAATAGTCTTTGTTTTTGTTTTGGTTTATTTATATCTAAAAAAAATTGAAAAATGGAAAATCTCAAAAATAGTAGTTAACTGTTTTTGTGCTATATTTAGTTAGTATTTGCATGATTCCAGCTTGGTTGATAGTTGAAGTTATTTTGGCATATTGGAATTGCGTAGACAAGAATTGGTATTGACCGCCAGGGCTTAGATGTAATTTCATATTTTGACACAAATCTTTGCCTGTTTGAAATTAATATAATCAGGATAGCACAGTAAAATGACTATGTTGACTGGCTTAGTTAAATATACACATAATTGACTTCTTAAGGAGAATTGAGATTTAATTAAAGAAATTCAGTGACTTAGTAGTGAAGGCTAAGATTAGGCAGAAACCAAAGTTTGGGGGAAGATATGAGATCTATTTAAAAAAAAGATAAAGTAAAAAAAAAGAGTATGAATAAACACCGTGGCTAGTTTAGTTATGTGACCTTTTTTACTTGAGTAAGTATGCCCGAGGGGATGTCTCTACACCCAGCGCCCTAAAGCCATATGGTTTGGGAGTCGTTGGTCGAAAGCTCGCTAATGGGTAGCACTGAAAAGCCTAAGAGGACTAGACATTGCACATTCATGAGTAAAAATAAAAGTGAATTAAGGAAAAAGAGCGAAAAGCCCCCGTATGTGAATAAGAAAGAAAAATTATCCCATATTGACTTCTAAATGTGGAATTTGTTGAGTTTTAGCCGGATCTTGCTTGTTTACGGATTTCTTGTTGTTAAATTGTTTTTCTCCTTTAAAGAAGCGTATTATGTGTCTTATTTGAGTTATAATCAATTTTCATGATTGTTGAGCACACACGCACTATATTGGTCATAACAGGATTGGTTTGGCGATTGATATGAGATTATTGATATATCTTGGAAAGATTTGTTGTTCATGTTTATTGTAATTTCTCTGAGGTAAATAGAATAGACTTTGTACTGTCTAATAACTGGATTCGTAGGCATGTAGTTAGTTGCATTGCATTGCATTTTGTTGTGCTTGAGGACAAGCACGGTTTAAGTTTGGCGGAATTTGATGAGTGGTTTCATACCTACGAATTGGAAAACTTTTCGGATTTAAATGGTTGCTAATCCATATGTTTTAGTATTGTTTTATGTGTTTGTGTCGTGTTTGTGTGCGGGTTCTATTTGTATTGGCTAAGGCAAGGGTTGGTGGCAAGATAGCAGGAGAGTGCAGGCAAAGCAGGAAAATTAGTATAGAAAATCAATATAGTAAAGAGTCATACCCCGCCGGAGCGGGCATTCAAAGTTCAAAATACCCCACCAGGGCGGGGGTACACGTCATCAACAAGAGTGATACCCCACCGGGGGAGGGGTTCCTAAGAAGAAAAAGCCTGTCGGGGCGGGGGTGCGCGGCAGAAAAGAAAGTCTTCTGATGTGATTCTATTTCTGGTATTGCAAAGCTGGTGGACTTGGTACGCGATTGGGACAAGAAAGAGTGTATTCAGTTACAAAAACAGAGACTTCATCAACTCTAATCATCATTCATCAACAACTTACAAACCCTAGATTTTGGAGATTTTGGAGGAATTGAAGTAGGAGCTAAGAACACGAATATTGCAGATTGAATTGAAGAAAAGGGTGGTTCTATTTACTGTTCTTATTCTTAAATTTCAGTTTTGTAATCGGGATGTTTAATTCGTTAATTCATTAGTCATGAACTAAATTATCTTATTAAGCCTATGATGGATCTTTATGTGTAATGAGAATTTTCATGTTTCAAGTTTAATTCAATGATGCTAACTTCAGCTTATCTATTATGATTTGTGCGTAATTTATGGGTTGCTTGATCACCAATTCTTTGTGAACTTATATGAACTCGAGAGATGAAATATGAGTTTAGACTTAATCATGATAGCATGTATTTGTGATTTCTGCGTTTTGATGGGATTCATAATTTATGTTTAGGATAGAGATATACCTATGCATCGCATGTACTCTTATGAGAACTTGGGATTATACCTTCTTTAATTGTAATTCACATAGAGATATAGTGAATTAGTTAATTAGGTCTGTGGATTTAAGTTAATATGAGTATAGTGCATTGAGAGATAGTTATATCTACTTTCGTGTTCTTGGTTAATGAACTGAAATAGTTAAATTGAATTAAAAAGAAGTGTGATAATCTAAGTGAAGCATAAAGTGAAGTTGTAGGCTTAATTTTCTTTAATCCGATTAAAATTTGCGGTAGTTAATTGATTTTATTTTAATTTATTAGTTTTTTCACTCATTTTCAAAATTAAATCATTTAGTTGAATAAAATTGAGATAATACAAAGTTGGTAATTGTTAGGATAAGATTGATATTTGTCTTTGTCGGAACGATACTTTACTTATCATTATATTACTTATTTATCACGTATACTTGCGTGTTGTGCATAATTAGATTATACCCAACAACAGCTTCTCAGACAATAGATCAAGAGCAACATAAAAGCACATTGACATCCATATGGATGGTGCTAGCTTTGAAGCACGGCCATCCATATCCATTTTAATAAACTACCTTTTCAGATAATAGATCCCTGTATTCTGATTTCAAGGATTGAAGTTCATTTACAGTCTTATCATGCAGCTGAGACATCTCTTCTAATTTCATTCTGAGGTTGTCGATTTCTTGTTGCTCTTGAATCTGCAATTTAAGGAAAAGAAAGGATAACAAAAAGATAAAACTTAAAAGGAGGGGGGGAATCAATCAGCATGAATGCAATACCACTACAATGAGGACAAGTAATGAAAGGTCATGAACATGCATGGGTATTAGGTAGCATGGCAATGAAAAAGGGTGCCAAAAATCAAGTCTCAAATTGCTACAGTCAGTATTTTTATATAGGTACTTCACATTATCATAAAAGGAATTTGATTAAATTAATAAAGAACTGTTTGTCCATTGAAAGGCATGGCCATGACAGATAATTATGATTATGTCAAGAACAGATTCAAAGGCAAACAATGGGACCTTACTACCATTCTCCTGGAGAAGATTAAATTCTAAAGAGATGTTGTGGTGAAGACAAATTATCTGACAGGGTCGTGCCTTTCCAACTATATTAGAAGAACTATGATGAAACAACTAGACTTGTAAAATTCCATGAGAAAGTAAAAGACCTATCCTAATTCTTTTTGAATTAGCACACATGCATACAACTGTTGTGATATCATCTACAATCTAAAACTAAAAAAAGCCTGATCATGACCAAAATCTCCAAATAAATAGGAACATTAGTAAGAATTACAATGATGATAATGCTCATAATGGACATAATAACAAGCGGAAATATTCAGTAATGAAAACATGGATCAGACTCTTTTTGAGTTTATAATTTTCGAATAATATCACAAACTATAGATGCTTTACATGTATATAAGGTTTGGAACACCAAATTAAGGTTTGGTTATATATCTATTAGATGGATGATTAAAAATGGAAGGACTGAAAAGATACATAAAGAAGAAGTGCCTATTGGAGTTGCATTAAAGGACCAAATGAATTGATACAGTAACGTGGGAGAGACTTAGTCTAGTAGGATCCACGTGCAACTAGAATCCTTACCTGGTCATATTACTCCATTTGGTGTGCTTATTTTAACTCCATATATTATACCACTCGTGAATATTCTCTTTCAATTTAGTTGAAATGCAACTCAAATATATACTAGTAAGTCTAGCCATAGCCCCTAATTTTCGATGACAGGTTACCAAATCTATGCATATGAAATTATCAAACCACCTAACTATAATCAAATTAAGAACAACCATACAGCACAATAGTAAATTGAAGAAGCATACGACAATCCAATTGTTTTAGCTTATATATTCATAAACTTAACCTGGACTAGATTTTGATGATCACTAAGGAATTTCTTTGATAAAACCAATTGTTCCTTTGCACCTTCAGAACGGGCCTGCTCATCCTCGAGTTGTTGAATCAATTTCACTATTTTCTCCTCATACATTTGAGTGCTGTCTGCAAGTGCCTTCTGATATGTAGTATGTTCCATCTGCTGTTGCAAACAGAAGAAAAAATAGGCATCAGATCCTTAAGTTCTTTTAGCAAGGGGCAAGAAAAAGTGAATCATAGGTCAATGCCACAAACAGAACGTTAATTTCATGTGAAGTGAAAACAGGTCCTTCTGTAAGTTGCAGTTCAGACTGTAGAATAACCACAAAGGTAAAATGCCAAATTATTACAAAACAAGATCCAGACATAAAATTAATTATTGGAAGCGGATATTTGATAGAAAGCATGAATGGTATGTAGCCCAATAACTATATTATGAATGGTTAACCTGAGCTGTCTTTTGATAATCACTTAGAAGCTTCTTCATCACATCTACTTCTTCTTCAGCACTTTCAGATCGATCACGCTCATCTTCTAATTGTAACATCAACTCTGATATTTTCTTCTTCATCAAATCTAATTGTTTTTCGGAACTTTCAAACTGAGTATGCTTATCTTCTAGTTGCATCATCAACTCTGCTATTGTCTTCTTCATCACATCTGATTGTTCCTCAGCACTTTTAGACAAGTAATGCTCATCTTTTAATTGCTTCATCAACTCAGCTATTTTCTTCTCATACATCTGGGTAGTTTCTGCAAGTACTTTTTGATTTGTTGAATCTTCAAGCTGGTGTTTCTACTAACAGCCAAAACAACACATTAGTGTTTGTGAACTTTCATGAAAAATTTCACAGTTAAGAAAAAGCCAACAAACAAAAATATTAAACAGGACTCAAAACTTATTTTCTAGTAAATAGTTTAGAGATTAGACAGTTAAGATTTCAGAATCACTTATATGAACTGAGTTTCAAGATTTTAATTTTCTTATTACACTCTCTATGTGCAATATGAGTATAAATGTTTTCTGTAAAGATTTCGTTAGCAGAGAAGATAGAGCGATCGACGTTGCGAGAACAAGAAGTCCTCCAAAGAAGTGAAAGACACAAGTTGGAAAAAAACAAACAAGAGAGGACAGCTCTCCAATCCCTATGAAAACAAAATTTTCCAAGATATTCGATGGAAGACACTCAAAGTGAAGTAACTATGTGTTTGCTTTATTGTGGAGAAACCAGTCCATATTGAAGACCAAGTAGATGTGTTTGAAAGTTACCCCCAACAAGATTGATCCCTTTGCTTTGGATCTTGGTCCATGATGTCCATCCTTGAGAAAGTCAAGCGAAAGAAACTGATCTATAGGAATTTTGTCACTTTACTCTTTCAAGATGTCCCAAAGATGTAACAAACCTCATAAAATCTTAAATTTTTAACACCGCAAAATTTTGAAATCTGGCGAGTAAAAGTTATACCCAGAGAGGAAGGGCGCCCCTAAGCCTCCTCAAACAGCTGGAACATCAAATTATATAAGTCCAGCAGTTAGATGGTTAAGGAACAAGTGAGCATGAAACTCAATACATTGTTTGAGCATGATGCAAATGTGTGGTGACAACATCCTATGAAGACTGCTTAACTACAAGGCGTCATTGGTACTGAGCCAATTAAGACCCAACAGCAAACAGAATCCTTAACTTTTGAAGGGGCATTCGACTTTCTAATAAAAGAGAGTAAATGGAAGAGATATGCAGGCTGCAGCTTGAATGTGAACCAATCAGCAGGGAAAGAAAAAAAAGAACTGCAAGAAGATTCCAAAATCCGTGTTGCATATCAAAAGCTGAAGAGAAGAAGCAGGGCATAAACTTCGAAAACAACTACTTACTCTCGCTGTGACTTAAAATTTATAGAAATAATAATAGTATTTAGAGTCCCAAAAAAGGAAATTGTACCATGTGTAAGGAAACAAGATGGATGAAGCACCATGCAAGGTAGAAATACATATTAGTATATATAGTTATATACCTTCTCGCTGGGGAAAAACGAGTTTTTGAGTATTGATGAACTTTCTTTCGAGTCCTCAAGAGTTTAACTCATGGGAAGTTCGTTTCGTTTTTGATCCTTTTTCTTTGAGAACCTAGGTAACAAATTTTTAGTGTCGAAGATTTCATTCTTACCAAAAATTCCTGCTTCTAAATCGTAACTAAACCAACTCATGTGTTTCATGAATAACATTATTTTCTTATCGTAAACCAGTTTGTGGAAGTGTTCTTGCATAAAGTTGGGATGAGGTTTATGAAAGTAGTATGCACACAAGTCAATCATGTTTGATGATAAAGCATATACTTTGTAACAATCTTATTCATTTATTAATAAAAAGTATTAATTTATTAAAGGCTTTTAATTATCTACATGATGCTGTTTTATAATATGTGATAAACCCATAGTTTTAAGCAATGCTTTTAGAATAATGATGATGATCATTCTAATGAGATCTAAATTCTTAGAAAGCTTAAAACTAAAATAGTTCCCAATCGTTGGATTACTAAATTGGGGATTAGTGAATCCGGATAGATTGGTACATACGTTGCTTTCTCATTGGATGAGGATGATTGATCTCATGATCATTTGTGTGGAGACACTAAAGCAAGTATGTAGGTGCTTATTAGAGAATAAGTTCACTGAACGTGACTCGCTAAGGAATACCTAATGGAGTTTTACTTGCATGTCAATAGGAATTCCTGTAGTGATAGTAGTACAAGTGATCCTTGGACTTGAGATCATCATAGTATCTTGTGTATGATGAGTTATACTTTGACTTATTCCTTAAGACCCTTAGGGTATATCAAAGGGTATGCTTGAGTATAATAAGTTGTACATGGAGATAATGTATGATCAATAAAGAATCTACCACTTCTAGTAAAAGAAGAGAAATGTCCTATGTGATTAGATAAATAACAACTCAGTAGTCCTTGGCCAAGGCAGAATGAAATTAGAAAGGAGTTTCTAATTTGCATTATTTGGAGTTGTGCATTTAAGAGTCGAAATACATATAATTAAATAAAATAAGACTTGACAGAAATTCCATGTCTTATATTTAATTGGGACATTGTATGGTGGAAGGATTGAATTGTACGGTAACTATTTACTCAAAGGTTCTTTTATGATTAATGTTGAAATCTATATTATCTGGAAAGTCGTTGATCGCTAGGGAGGCTTATCCCTATTGTAGAATAAATATTATTTATTTAAATAAATTATTAGTTTAATTTATTTATTTAAATAATATTAGAATTGTTCTAATTGATTTATTCACAACCGGTTTAATATGGAGAACCTAAAGGGTCACACCATAAAGGGAAGAATAATTATTTAAGAAGTTAATGGCATAATCGTAATAATATGTTAAGTATATTTAATTTAATCTATGGTGATAGAATAAATTAAATAGCTTAATATTTATTATTTAATATTTTAGAAATATTAAATATAAATTAATAAGAGGAGTCTTATTAATATTATTAAAATTATTATTATTTTAATTTCTAAAAGAGTTTAGGAATTAATTTAATATAAGTACTCTCATTTATTCCTAATAGGATTAGGAAAGAAAATTAATTAAAGGAGTTTAATTAATTATCCCTAATAAGATTAGGGAGCCCATTTAATTAAAAGAGTTTAATTAAATAAATAATACCTTATTTTTAATAGGGTTACTTGATATCTTTATAAGAGGAGTCTTATATCAGATATCAGATATAGGTTATTCCAATTGTTGGAGAGTACGCCTTTTCTATAGAGATAGAAAACTAGGGTTTGAGCCAAATACCCATATTCTTGAATTCTTCTTCTTCCTTGGTGGATCACCTCTAGAGGCCAAACACTTGGGTGGCTAACGTTGATCAAAAGAAGGAACCAAACCCGGTGGATTCAAGTTGAACGCGAAAAAGGATTGGAGGTGAACTTGTACCTGAGGAAGCTCGGATCTTCAAGGGTATGATTCCTATTCTTTCTTTTTCGTCTAATTAATAATTGCGCATAAAGGGTGATCCGGGTATATGGTTTGTAAAATTTTTAAACTCTGATTTTACACGCTTCCGCATTTTTTTGCAATTTGATTGCGTTCATGAATATTACAAACCTAACAGTTTACACATCACCCTGATTCAGTCACCTCTTCCAACCTTTTTTCAATCCCGTATGTATAAACCATATCATCTTCATTTCAATTTTCATGGTAACACTGAAAACAGTGTCCTCCGAAAAACTCAAATGTTAGAAGTATGTTATGTCTGGAAGACTGGAAAGGTGTGCCAAAAAAGAATCACCAGGGTTTAATCTCAAGTTGTTAATGTAAAAAAGGTAATATCTGACATCCTTTAAACTACGAGTGAACCTACTTTCTAGCATCAGTCAAGTCATAGAGGGGAGAGAGAAAGTAGGCATTTCAGCCAATAAAACTTGTTTTAAATACCTTGGTATGACTTAAATTCATTTCAAGGTGTGCAATCTTGTCATGCATCGAATTACTATGATCTTTTTGAAGATTCAATTCCTTCAGAATATCTTTCATCTGTGCTTCCAATCGAGCATTGTCCTTCTCGATTAACTGCAATCAAATATAAAACATCATATGTTTTCACCTCAACTGGTGATAGGACTATCAAATAACTTAACAGTAATAATATAATCTGGAAGACTGGCACCATTAACAAAGAAAGATAAAGAAACACGGGATAAACTTTCAGCAAAAATATTTACTTAGTATATAGCTAGGAAACAACATGCATCTCTCTTTCAAAATTTTCATACCTTGCTATTTTTTAAATTCGTTTCTAGCCGTGCAACCTCATTGCGCATCAGATCATTATGATCTTTTTGATGATTGAGTTCCTTTAGTATATCTATCATTTCTGATTCTAGACGAGTATTCTCCTCCTCTAAAAGCTGCATTTAGGTACAAGATATTCAGGGGGGGAGAGAAAAAAGAAGAAGATGCCATTGAACTCTACTTCTACGTACACCATCACATGGGGGCAGCAAACAAATATAATTAACATAAATATGACTGGTGTTCAACATATGAGCTTGTGCACATCATATATATGAAGAACACATACTAGCAGGAGAGAGAATTACCTTAGTCCTTGCAACTAAACTCTTTTCTGCTTCAGCGAATGAATTTTTACATTCTTCAAGCTTTCTTTCTATTTCAGTTTTGTCATTATCCCTCAATTTCAGCTGTCTATCAATCTCTGCAGTGAGGTCATCAACTTGATTCTCAAGCTTCCGGCATAAGCTTTCATAATCAAATTCTTCTTTTAGCTTTACCACGTTTACTACTTTCATAGCCTGCTCAAGCAACAAGATTCAAGCTTTCTTTAATAAATCAAGATTTTTGAAATAGCTAAGAGAGACAGAGATAAGAAGCAAAAAAATAAAGAAAAAAATGCAAGGAGTATTATGAATAACTAACTAATATTTTTATAGGTTGATTACATGTGCTACAATATGTAAAACTTAAGATTAAAAAAAATTAAAATGTGCCGCTCCTGGATTGATTTTAACTTGTACTAAATTATTATGAGTCTGTACCATGGGCAACTTTTTTTCACAAAATTTGATGTACGCAGGTTATCATAATGCAAATTTATTAAAAAATAAATAATTAAGAACCAGTTCCTTCGTAAATGTTGATGGCATCATAAAGTCAATGTGGAAGTTTCACTTTCCTTTTATTACCTTTGCAATTGAAAGGCCTTACGTGCTCAAATAGTGGCAAGTTAAGGAAATTTCTATGAGGACAAAATGCAAATAAAATCATAATTTCTTTCAGTATCTGATCTGCTGCCACATTATCAGTGACACAGTTTAGAGTTCTGATAGTAGACCATCATTTTGGGTCAAACTCTTGAGGATTGTTCTCCCACACTACCTCATGACTGAAGACATCAACAGAGGATAGTGTAAAACATTTTTCTATAGCTTAAATTGTTTACTACTTTAAAATACATATTACTCTTGTAAATACTTTCAACTCAACAACCCCTTTTATCCTGAACTAGTTGTGCTATTCTGAAAATGAACTCCACGTGTAAGCGTAAAAGTAGAAAGGTAAGGATAAAACTAATACAAATAATAAAAAAAGAAGATAAAAGAATAGAATTTTAGGTGATTAAGAAAATTGTAACACTAATGTAGATATTTAGTTACGAAGATAATTTGCTCACCCGTTGCCCAAACATGATGGTGCTTGAGGTTTCCGCATGATGCCGAGAAGATGGCCCAATTGTTATTATTAGAGAAGTTCTTGCTGTGCCTGTTTGATTAAACTTTCATAAATATCAAAATAAAAACAAGGAACACACTACGAAAAATTCTGGTACTAATTGTCATTCTCATCATTCCAGAATAGCCAAACTTCATGAACTACGTATATAAATCAGAAACAGTCTGGATCTAGAACAAGAAAACTTCATTTGGAAGGTCAAATGTTTATAATTTGATAAACCAGAAGAGCAAAACTATCTTATATTGACAACTTACCACAAACAGAAAATGTTTGATACTGTGACTTGGTCCTCATTGCAATTCAGTTGACCATATGGTACATCCAATATAGAAGGGTTTATGCAAATATTAACAACAGTTGGGCGTCATCTTTATCTTCTAGATGGCTACCTACCTATAGAGCCCCAGAAACCAAGTGATATATAACCAGTGTTTGATGGTCCCCTCTCGCATCATTCTACAATGTGTTTTTAGTCTGATTTGATTCACGCAAAGTATATCCAAACCCGATTTGATATTAAGTGGATTTAATTATTTTATGTTTCTTCTTTTCTTTCTACTTTTATGCTTTCATACTGGATTCATTTTCAACATACCCCAACTAGTTGATAATAAAATATGGAGTTGAATTCAGTTGAAAATTTTTCCAGTTGGAAACTGCAAATTTCCAAGATAAACTTATTTTACCAGTAATGGAAGACTCTAGGTGTTTTACTTTTTGACATTTTTTACGATGATAATAGCGACTCCAACTTTTCAGTTTTCACTTTCAACTATCAGAATTGACTACACTGTTGTACACAAATCATAAACCAATCAGTGCTCATTGCCTAACTATACAGACAGACAAACAAACAAAAAATTCTGCAATTTGCAATGATATTCTTCTCAAGGTCAATGAGTCAATGACTGGACTGTAATACCCCAATCCCACATCAAAATATGTGGGATGGAGTTATTGTATATAAGGTCTCAATCCTGCTTCTTAAAGTACCCATAATTTGTCATGATTTTTGGGTAGGCCTGTGGTGGGTCAATATGACCGGACTGCTGCTCTTTGGAGTGGATTTAGCCTTATTCTAGAGTAGGGTTTTACCCTGAACGTTACAGATGGTATCGGCACTCTGGCCCTGTGAGTGTGGTGGGTCCAAAGCCAACACATCCCTTAGGATTGGTTCTGGATTTAACTCTGGATTGGACTGTGATTGTGGGCCTGACGAGGATAACATGGATTTAAGTGGGGGTAATTGTGATACCCCATCCCACAGTGGAACATGTGGGATGGACTGAACTGTATAGGGATCAACTCTAATTCTTAGAGTACCAATAATTGACTTGACTTTTGGGGTAGGCCTTTGGTGGACAAATATGACCCAATTGGTGCTATTGGAGGGTGGATTGAGCCTTATTCCGACTCGGGTTTAAAACCAGGGTCATTACAGGATACACTTGAGAGAAGATTTGTAGTTTTGATCATTTGAAGAACACAATCAAGCATAGTTTAAAATCGCAAAAGCTAAACCACCTATTATGATCATTAAGAATAACAGTCTTGACAGACAATAATACATGCTACTACAAACTCACTGTAGTGAATCACACTTGATACTAAACTAAATAGATGAGAAAAAAAATGAAAAACAGGATCACCTCCAAATGAATCTCGGAGCATCCTTGTGAGTTTGGAATCTCTAGTAGGTATATGAGGACTGTTTTCAGCCAACGCATTAATACATTTTCCTAAAGAAGAAAGAGAAAGGTTGATAAATTTGGTCTCCTCGGCTGTGTGACCTTCACTCCCTGCAATATCCGAAAAACAATATATGAGCTTTTGGAGACTAAACTGTTGACTAAAAGATGAGATACACACATGTGCGTGCGCGCACACATACACAGATATACATATTCATCTGTGTGTGTATGTGTTTGTGAGTGAATTTGAATTCATTAGAACTAAATTATTCCTTTGAAGGCTACTATCAAAACATTAAAAAAATTTGAATATATTATAACTTCTTGTTTACTGTCAACTGAAGTATATGATGTTGTCCAC